>CM058043.1:30989052-33389052 GCA_030169165.1 Centaurea solstitialis
GGGACTAAACTTCTAATCTATATCTATATATATATATATTAAAGAAAGGTTTTTGCTGATGTCATGATTAAGAAATTGAGCCATTTGATTGGCCAATTAAAAAATAATCATGAAATGATGATGTCATCAATTATTCTTATTATTTTAATACCATAATTATCTTTATAATTTACATTTTTTATCCTTAGAATTATTTGATTAAATTATTTTTTATCCATTACTTTCTCATCTTTCACTTTACATCCTTATCACTTTAAGATAATAATATATATTAATTAAAATGTATTAACATTTTTGTTTTTTGTTTTTAATAAATTATACCATTATAATCGTCTCGACAATACCTTCAAAATGAGTTTAATATTGAATATTTTTTTTAATTTAACTACATTATTAAAATTAGATATAAATTAATTTGTTTAGATTTTATTACAATTCTATTCTTGATATTCTTGAAGTTTAAAGATTTTATCTTTTTAACCTAAGTATTTTTATAGATTATTTATAAGTAATTAAAATTTATTTTATTTAAAACTCCATTGTTGATATTCTTGAAATTTAAAGATTATATCTTTTTAATCTAACTATTTTTATAATTTATTTATAAGTAATTAATTTTTTATTTAAAATTCTACAAATAAAAAACACTACATATTTTATTTTTGAATCCCTCCAGTTATAAAAATAGATATAAATTAATTTGTTTAGATTTTATTACAATTCTATTCTTCATATTCTTGAAACTTAAAGATTTCATCTTTTTAACCTAATTATTTTTATATATTATTTATAAGTAATGAAATATTATTTTATTTAAAACTCAATTGCTAATATTCTTGAAATTTAAAGATTCCATCTTTTTAATCTAACTATTTTTGTAGATTATTTATAAATAATTATATTTTATTTTATTTAAAATCCTATAAATCAAAACACTACATATTTTATTTCTGAATCCCTCCAGTTTTAAAATCATTCACGAAATTCGAATCTTTTGACAAAAGAATAATAAATTTTCAATTTTTAAAATTTTAATAGCTATTAGATAACTAAAATATCTGTTGTATAAGCAATTATAATGGCAGTTATCGTATAACATATAATTTACATAAGTATTTAAATGGTAATGACAATTGTCATGTAAATGTCTATTCTTATTAAAAATTAAAATAACGTATTTCAAATACCCGTATAATATACGGGTCATTAACTAGTTCTAAACATTAAAATAAACATAAAACTTGACCTGTATGTAGTTGACTACTTTTGTATTGCTTTAATTCATCTGAAAACATCAAAGATTTCAAAGTGGATTCTGTTGCTGTTGAGTGATTGATTTCTCCCTCTATTTCACGGTATTCTTCTTTCTTTATATATTTGTTATCTGTTCACATCTATTTCTTGTTTTCTTAATTGGCTGAAATTGAAGATCAAATTAGCATTTTGATGATAACCCACTTGATTAATTGAGTCAACACAGCCATTCAATTTCTTTATATAATCTGACTCATATTTACATAATCCCTCTTTTTCTATTCTCCCTTTTACTCATTATATGCTGCTTAATTAAGGTAAGATGGTTGTTACTTGTTTGTAAGAAATTAGATTTCAATCATTATTGTCAACTCTAAGTTTTTTGCATTAGAATATTTCCCCAATTAACAGGGTTTTGATATAATTAATAGTAGGATCCTTCATTCATACCTTCAATGGCGTCTTCTTCAACTTCATCCATTCAAAGGAAAAGCTTTAGGTATGATGTATTTTTGAGTTTTCGAGGTGAAGACACTCGTACCAACTTTGTTGATCATCTTTATGACGCTCTTAAGCGACAAGGCATCGACACTTACAAGGATGACAAGAACCTTGAAAAAGGGAAAAAGATTAGTAAGGAGCTCATTCAAGCCATTGAAGAATCAAGATTCCATGTCATTGTTTTCTCCAAAAACTATGCATCTTCATCGTGGTGCTTAGATGAGCTTGTGAAGATAATGGAGTGCCAAAAGAGGCCGACGGAGCAGACTGTTTACCCTATCTTCTATCACGTGGAACCCACTCATATCCGCAAACAAAGTGGAGAATTTGGAAAAGCCTTTGCGAAACTCGAAAATGATGAGGCTGCCAAGAAATGGAAAGAGGCTATGATAGAAGCAACATCTTTAAGTGGTCGGGAGTTAAGAACCACCGCTGATGGGTAATCACCATTCTATTCGATATTCTTTCATTTTGTTTCTTCTTGTGTTATGTCATCAAACTTGAGTAATCTTCTCGATAAAATTAACTAAAACATGATTATATATATGATTCCGTAATTACTTCTTATATGTTTCTATTTTTTAAATATACAAGTAAATATTACTGTTGGAGTTTGAGAGGGCTAATTGGTTCTTTTTTTAACATACAGGCATGAAGCTGAC
The DNA here is from genome assembly GCA_030169165.1 of Centaurea solstitialis. Lineage (NCBI taxonomy): Eukaryota > Viridiplantae > Streptophyta > Magnoliopsida > Asterales > Asteraceae > Centaurea > Centaurea solstitialis. Next base: position 30,991,470 of record CM058043.1, read on the forward strand.
TTCATTAAACTAGTTGTTACGGATATTTCATTGAAGTTACCTCTCGTCAGTGCTGATGAAAATCTAGTAGGCATGAGGACTCCGGTAAATGACGTGGTTTCATCTTTAAACGTTGTCCCTAATGAGGTTTGCATGATAGGCATATGGGGAATGGGAGGTGGTGGAAAGACAACTTTGGCCAGAGCAGTTTTTGATCAAATATGCAGTCAGCTCGAAGGTAGCAGCTTTGTTGAGAATGTCTGAGAATCTTCAGCCTCTCCTTTATTAGGTTTGAAATCGTTGCAACAACAAGTCCTTAGAGATGTCTTTAAAAGGCAAGACATATTTATAAATGGTGTTCTTGAAGGGAAAAAGGAGATGAAAAAGAAGGTGCATGGTATAAAGGTTCTTGTTGTTCTAGATGACGTAGATCATATAGATCAGCTCAAAGCCTTGGCCGGTGAACGTAATTGGTTTAAGAAAGGAAGTGTAATTATCATTACAACAAGAGATGAGCAAGTGTTGAGATCACACGATGTGGAACCGATTCAAGTCAATCTCTTATCAAATGAGGAAGCACTTCTGCTTTTCTGTATGAATGCATTTGGCACAGAGATTCCAGTTCAAGGGTACGGAGAGTTATCACGAGAAGTCGTAAGCTATGCTGCTGGTCTTCCCTTAACAATAACAGTTTTGGGTTCGCATCTCCGCGGTAGAAGTACATGTGGATGGAAAGGTGTCCTAGAAAGCCTAAAAAGAATGCCTAAGAAGGAAGTTGTAGATATATTGGAATTAAGCTACGCCGGTCTAGAGGACAATATCAAGGATATATTCTTAGATGTTGCATGCATGAGCCTTAATTATTCGGTATATTTTGTGGTCGTTTTTCTTGAAAGTTGTGGACATTTTGAAGCTAGATGTGGTTTAGATGTTCTTAAGGAAAAATCTCTTATAACTATTTCAAAAGATGGTGAAGAAGTGGTCATGCATGACCAGATAATAGAAATGGGTAGGAATATTGTTCGTCGTCCGCACCGCAAAGAGCCTCAGAAACATAGCCACTTATGGGAGACGCTGGAAATTGAACATATTCTAGCTAATGACTTGGTAAGGATCATGTCATATTTGTAAGGTGAAGAAGAAGTGAAAAACTCAAGTCGTTGCTATAGAGTTGGTTGCTATAGACTGAATTTCTTGTAGTGACACGTGTTTCATCATTCATTGCTTTTTTGATTACATGGAACTGAATTGAGTTTACTGCTTTTTGGATTACAGGGAACTGAAGCAACAGAATGTATTCGCCATTTCGCTTTGGAACTCAGTTCAAAACTTTTTATGAAAGGTCTTCGAAAGATGAAGAAACTTAGATGTCTTTTGACGTATACCGAATATCGTTTTAGTGGCGATTGGGAATTTGATGAAGTTACCGAATACATTCCAAATTCTTTACAATATCTGCTATGGGGTTATTACCCTTTTTCTTCTTTACCCAAGACATTTAAAGCAAATAATCTTGTTGCACTATTAATGGTAGACAGTGAAATTGAACAACTATGGGGAGGGGGAGAAAAGAAGGTACACTAATAGTTGGTTGGTTGTTTTTTCATGACTCATTATAGTACTACACATCTGTTTGTTTGTATTACACCAATATTAATTCTTTTTTCTTTTATGATAGATTCTTAAGAAGTTGAAATACCTTAGCTTTGAGAATTCCAAATTGAAGTCCCTTGACCTTGGGATGACTCCGAATCTCGTGAGCTTAAACCTTGGAGGAAGTCGTGATCTGGTTGAACTTCTATTTCCCGAGGATCTTGGCCTATTAGAATATCTAGAGGAGCTAATCCTATCGGAATGTACAGTTTTACGAGATATTCCCAACTGCATCTGTAAGATGAAACGTCTAAGATATTTTCATCTTGGGGGCTGTGTTGCTGTTGAGAAATTGCCAGAGGAACTTGGGCGCTTAGAATGCTTAAAAGTGTTGAATATACAAGGTACAAACATAAGACATCTTCCTCAAAGCATTTTTGAGTTGAAAGGTCTGCGCATTGTTGGGTTTTGAAGACTTCTCGAGTCATTTGGTTTTACATCCGTGATACAAACATCAGAGGACGAAACATTCTGCTACGTAAAGCTGTGAACAGCATTCATCAGGAAACCATAGCAGGAGTCTTCAAGGATGATTTGGATAGCTAGGAATACCCAAAGAAGCTAATTCAGAAACAAGTATTGTAAAAGGTACTTTCTCCATTTTCTATTTATCATCCTACTTTGACTTGAATTTTGAAATGCATGTATAACAGTGATCCTAACATTTGAACCATTTCTTGCAGTTAGGAGTACTTTTTATGAACTGGAAGCAATATAACACACAAGGTAAAAAAAATTACCGTTTCTTTTGTTTTATGTTTTATATTCTCAACTATTTTCGATTCAAAAAGTTCCAACTTACATTTGTTCCAGACTTCCAGTCCTTTGGTTAAATTCAATAATGATGATATTTTGAAAAAAGCATAAGTAAACAACTAGTGGCACTGGAACACAACATCGGTTGATTTTTGTTAGGTCACAATGAACCAGTTAGTTAACCCACTTTGATAAGACGACTTTTTGTTGAGCATCAACAGCCCTCAAAGGAACCTATGGGGTAGCTCAACTGGTTAGACTTTAGTTCTCGATAACCACTTGTGTTTGTTATAGCGGATGGTTCTCATTAATAAACTAAAACTCTTCAGTTTCGGTCATTAACAAATGGGCCTTGGATCTTTCAACTTGTACAGAAATATTGATATGATTCTGTTTTGGTCCATGTATTCTTTATCTAAGCATCATACTCTGCTATATGAGGGATTACATTAATTTTCCACTATCAACTTATAATGAACTTTTACATCTCGCTGCATCGTGTGGGTACAAAACTAGTATTGAAGAATTCAAGTAACTAGAGTTGTTCTATGTTCATCTACTGGAGGCTGCTGTACCATGCTCTTAAGAAGAATTTTGGGGAAGGACCAAAGAAGGCAAATTACAGTAAGAGGTACTTTCTTTGTTTCTCTTGATCAAAGTTGTACAACTTCTAGCAACACAGCGGTTTGGGCCTAATTGTCTGCCAAATGCTTTGTATTGACATATATTGATTTGTTCTTTTATTCAGGACGAAGATGGGACAAAGATTATGGGGTATGGAACCCATTTAAGTCGAAGTTAGCTACCGTTGTTCTTGGTCGGTTGACAATATTTGGATGGATGGTACGTTTTCTACCATCACTTAAGTTCTTTAGCCCTATGTGACCTTTGTTATAATTTCTGCTTCTTGATCATAAATCCTTGTCATTTTCGCTTGAAACACTTTGAGCAAATTCTAGAGGTGAAGCAGTTTTAAGCTATGGAGCAGGTCACCTTTGAACCAGATCATGCTTGTAGTGTCTCAAAGATACGGAAAACTGTGTCACAGGTGCTGCCCAAAATGCTACAATCTAATTGCCTAAATCAATCTTGCATTTCTCGGCTTATGACTTGATAAATGTCTAAGTAGTGATTCAATTTGTATGACATTAAATAATATATTTTGTCAAAAAAATCATTGTTGAAGTTATCTCCATGGTTCATCCTTAGCACTTGTATTTTGTATTTCATATAAAGCATGTTGGAAGATTACTGGTTGTTATATGAACAAACTAAAAGATTTATGAGAGGGAAAATGTTTCAAGGGTCATAAGTGAACAAAAGTAAAGAGTTGAGGGACCTGTTATGCATATCTGTAATTCTTGAACGTGGTTTTTGAAGCCAGTAGCCTTAAGGCATGCATAATATCTTTGGCTCAAAAGGAGACGTATTTGGTTGAACTTAGCAGCAAAGAAGTTCCCAGTTTTGGTTTGTTGAAAACTTGAAGGTAAATTTGCAGTATAATCTTGTATACTTGCAGGACGTATACCAAACCCTTATCTGGTAAGCACTTGCCACTAAGATTCAACACTATCATTTATTTACAAGGTAAGATTTTAGTTCACCAAAATAACACCATATGCAATAATTTACTAGGTAAGTGCTAAATGTGGTAAGAGTCATCTTCCTCACTTATCAGGTAAGACTCTTGGTTGTTGTCTTGCTCTTACCGGGTAAGATTATTGGTCCTACCAGTTCCCATATATTTATCTGATATGGTAATTAATGTGAGTTGGTAAGTACTTACCCTGGTAAGCATTCGGTAAACGGCCTCGTAGTAGATCGGAGTCTGTTGGTCAATTAGTCGAAGAATGGAACCATAATTGAACCGAACAATTGAGTTTGAAGACCCCTGAAGTTGGGATGCTTTGGGCATCATTAGTAGATAAACTTGTGTTTGTTCTTACATGTCAAGCTTGAGTTTAAGATCAGTTTTAATCGATCAAAGAAAGGCCTCATCAAACAAGGCCAATTTTGCTTATGATCGGTAGCGTAAATCATGGTTAAGCATTTGTCGTTACATTGCATATTGATTTCAGTAAGAAATTGAAGCTTGACTTTATGTGACTATGGAGTCGGATTCTAGCCGGGTTGAAACCGGGTCAAGAAAATGACCCATGAGAAAAATGAAGTCAAAATATTTATTGAAGTTTTGATTTTGACAAATTGTCCATAAAGTTCTAAACAAAAGCTTTCATGTCACTTTGGTCACTTGAGTATTATAAACGGTTTCACATATGCAGTATTTGGACTTGTTTTAGAATTTGGATTTAGCCACTATGATTTCAACATTCATGATTTTGGACCAATTTTGAAATTTTATTACATCAGTCTAAGATTAGAAGATATATGTCTTATTTATCTTTTGAGCTTTATGAAGTAGTAGTTAATGGAAAATATAGTTTGTGAGGATAAGTTAATATTGTAGTTATAATTCAATTGGTTATCTTGTTTTTTTTTTTTTTTAAATAGGTATTGTTCTCATTTAATCCTCCCGCTATTATATATATCAAATAAAAAGTTCAATAAAAGCCAAAATGAATTGAATTGCTCAAGAGTGTCATTATTCTTTTCTGAAAGATTTCATTTACACAGAAGCTCCAACTAGGTAATTTTAATTTAATATAGAAGAAGATTGGATCAACACGTAAACAATGATGAAAAATATTTATCAAATGCAAAAGACACCAAGTCGTTTGTATTAAGTATTTAAATGTACTTAAGAAAACGATATTCTAACACGCTAGTAATCTTATATTGAGTTTCTTTTATTATACCTCCACCTAATACCTACTGTGTATAATTTCTCTTAACAAGCAAATCACATACGACTAAATGCCAAATAATTTAAAGCTTGAAAAGTAATTTATTCGAAATTAAATTAATGATATCAATGAAGAAGTGGACAAATGGTTTCTAGATCATCAAATATTTGTTTTCACTAATATCAATCATCTTTTTTGTGAAATATATATCCAAAGAAATATTATAATTTGAAAGAACTTGCTTTGTATATAATAAACAAATAGGTGGTTTAGTAAACATTTGGGGCTGCCAATCGGCTTGTAGCCTAGCGGTATTTGGAGTGGTGTTAAGGTGTCTCCTTTCCCTTGTGGTTGTTGGTTCGAGTTCCGTCGTGGACAGTGGTGTAGATTTAGGAGTAGATTTTAGGAGTATGTTAGTTGGGTGTGTGTAATTTGCTGTTCAATAAAAAAAAAAAAAAAAAACTTGGGGGCCGTTCTTTTGACGCTTACCCGGTAAGTGTTTACCGGGTCAATTTACCTTATGGGGCGAACATGAAAATGACTAGAATCTTACCCGCTAAATGTAATAGCATGAACCAGTACGATCGATAGCATAAACTAAGAGCCTTACCCCCGGTAAGTGAGATCGGCGACTCTTACCCGGTAAGACCTTACCGGGTAAATTGTTGCATACGACACCGTTTTTTGAGAGACTAAAATATAGTCCGATATGGTAGTGATAGTGTTCAATTTTACTGATAAACACTTACCGGGTAAGTGTTCACGTAAACGACCCCTTACTTGGTATTTGGTAAGTGGTTACGGGTTCTTTTCTTTACCAAATGAACATGTTAGAAAGAGTAACAACTTTGCAAGCAAATTCAATGACACGATTTCTAGCGTAACTTGTAATGAAGAAATATGTAAAACGACTAAAATACCCCAATGTTAAACGAGTTAACCAGATTTTTTTAACAAAGTTCGAAGCAGAGACCCAGATCGTCAAAACATTAATTATACCACATGGCTTTTTTCAAGAACTATTTAATTTATAAGGGAGGCAAAATGTTAAAACAGGAAACCCATTGTTTAACTCTGTAAATTCAAACATTTAAATAAACTTAAAAACTTGGCCAACCGTTGACTCTGTAAATTCATCTGAAAACATCAAAGTAGAATGTTCTCCATCTGTTTGCTGTTTGCTATCTATTTCTTGTTTTCTTGGCTGAAATTGGAGATCTACAGTTGATGAATTTAGCACAACCCAATTGATAAATTGAGTCAAGAGTTATTTTATTTGGTTTCAGTAAGTTTTGATACCCCTTTAATTTCTTTTCTATGATCTCATATCTACATAATCCCTCTTTTCTCTTCTCCCTTTTACTCATTATATGCTTAATTTACCTGCTTACTTAAGGTAAGGTGATTTTTAGGATGCTTGTAAGAAATTAGATTTTGAACTTTGTTGGCAACTGGAATTCTTTTGCATAGAATATTTCGGTTTTCACACAATTAATAGGATCCTACATTCATACTAGTTTTGAAAACTAGTTTTGAAAACTTATTCAATCAGAAGGTTAAGATCAAAAGAAAACTCTCATAGGTTGAAAAGGAGAATTTATATGAATATGGAAGCAAAAGATGATGTTATATATATAACTAGAGATTCTCCTAGGCCGTTGTTCGATTACGAATTATATTTGATATTAATATGTTTTCATGATGCCCGATACCGCCTGGGAGGCGTGTGTGTGTGAGTGTGTGAGTGTGGTAGTCGTTCGAGAGGTTCGGTGCTGCCATGCCTTCCAAAAAAAAAAATGTTTTCATGATGTTATAGTTTGCAATAATATATATTTTGGGGTCTAGTTTTACTTCTCTTTTTGGTCTAGATACATATAGCTTAATATGTGAACTTACCTCAATGAAGACCTATCTAATTTATATCAAAATCAAAAGCTGGTGTCTAATTAACTTCAAAATTTGGCCATCAAAAACAAAAATGTCTATATTATAGGTTGAAAAGTAGCACTAGTGATTGGTGTCTGTTTTAAGGGGTTGATACCATCTGCTTAATTAAGGTGCTGGTTGTTGATCTGAATTTTATCTTCTACTTCAAATAAGGAATCTTATCTTCTTTCACTTAATTTTCTTTTTCTTTGCAATCTTACCGACGGTATGGAATATTTCTCAACAAAGTTTTGATTTATTTAATAGGATCCTTCAATTCAATGGCGTCTTCTTCAATTTCATCCGTTCAGAATCACATCTTTAAGTATGATGTATTTTTAAGTTTTAGAGGCGAAGACACTCGTAAGACATTCGTTGGTCATCTTTATGAAGCTCTTACGCGAGAAGGCATTGTAACTTACAAGGACGACGTGGACCTCGACCAAGGGAAAATAATTAGTAAGGAGCTCATCCAAGCTATTGAAGACTCGAGATTTCACGTCATTGTTTTTTCCAAGGACTATGCATCTTCATCGTGGTGCTTGCAAGAGCTTACGAAGATCATCGAGTGCCAAAATAGGACGACTGAGCAAACCGTTTACCCTATCTTCTATCATGTGGAACCCACCGAAGTCCGTAATCAAATTGGGGAATTTGGAAAAGCCTTTGCCAAGCATGAAAAGGCAGAAGCTGCTCAGAAATGGAGAGATGCCTTGGTACAAGCAGCATCTTTCAGTGGTTGGCACTTAGAAACCATTGCTAATGGGTAATTCCTTCATCACATCTCTACAATATTCTTTCATTTTTTTTCCTCTCATGCTCATTTTTAAACTTTGACTCAAATTGAGTACTTTTCTTGAAAGAGTAAACTAAAATATGATTACACATTTGTTTCCATCATTACTTATATCAAATGTTGTAGATATAAAAGTAATTATTTGCGTGTGAGTTTGAGAAAGTTAATTGATTTTTCTTTAACATGTTTACAGGGAAGAAGTCGAACTTATCAAAATAGTTGTTAACAAGATTTCGTTGAAGTTACCTTCCATCGGTGCTGCCGAAGATCATATAGCTCAAAGCATGTGTTGAGATCACACCATGTCGAACAAATTCAAGTCAATCTCTTATCAAATGAGGAAGCACTTCCGCTCTTCTGTATGAATGCATTTGGCATAGAGATTCCGGTTCAAGGGTACGAAGAGCTATCACGAGAAGTCGTAAGCTATGCTGCTGGTCTTCCCTTAACGATAACAGTTTTGGGTTCGCATCTCCGTGGTAGAAGCACATGTAGATGGAAAGGTCTCCTAGAAAGCCTAAAAAGAATGCCTAATAAGGAAGTTGTAGATATATTGGAATTAAGCTACACCAGTCTAGAGGACCATATCAAGGAAATATTCCTAGATGTTGCATGCATGAGGCTTCATTATACGATATTTGAGGTAGTCCTTTTTCTTGAAAGTTGTGGACATTTTCAAGCTAGATGCGGTTTAGATGTTCTTAAGGAAAAATCTCTTATAACTATTTCAAATGATGGTGAAAAAGTTGTCATGCATGACCAAATAGTAGAAATGGCCAGGAATATCGTTCGTCGTCCACACCGCAAAGAGCCTCACAAACGTAGCCATTTATGGGAGAAGCGGGAAATTGGACACATTCTAGCTAATGACTTGGTAAGGATCACATTTATTCGTAAGGTGAAGAAGAAGTGAGAAACTATCACTTTTTCATTTGTTCTGACACATGCAGTGTTTCATCATTTACTGCTTTTTGGATTACAGGGAACTGAAGCAACAGAATGTATTCTCTATGTTCCTATGGAAATCGGTTCAGAACTTTTTATGAAAGGTCTTCGAAAGATGAAGAAACTTAGATTTCTTTCCACGTTTACTGCAAGTCAAGACCGACATTGTTTTAGTGGCGATTGGAGATTTGATGAAGTTACTGAATACATTCCAAATTCTTTACAATGTCTGACATGGATGTATTACCCTTTTTCTTCTCTACCCAAAACATTTCAAGCAAATAATCTAGTCATGCTTTTAATGCTAGAGAGTGAAATTGTACAACTATGGGAAGGGGGAGAAAAGAAGGTACACTAATAGTTGGTTGGTTGTTTTTGCATGATTCATTATAGTACTACATATCTGATGGTTTGTATTTCACCAGTATTAATTCTTTTTTTCTTTTATGATAGATTCTTAAGAAGTTGAAATGCCTTAACCTCCAGAATTCCCAATTGAAGACCCTTGACCTTGGGATGACTCCAAATCTCAAGGAGTTATGGCTTTTTGATTGTCGTCATCTGGTAGAACTACTATTTCCCCTTCAATGTCTAGAGCTCACATACATCAACCTCTCTCATACAAAGTTGAGGATCCTTGAACTTTGGCGTACTCCAGTTCTATCCGAATTAAGACTTGAAGGATGTGACGATTTGGTAGAAATTCACATCCCTTTTAAATGTCCATATCTGATTAAGCTCTACCTCAGTTGTTGTAAGTTGAGGACCCTTGACCTTCAAGCGACTCCGAATCTCAAAGAGTTATCCCTTGTAGAATGTGTCAATTTGGAAGAACTTCACATTCCCATTAAATGTCGTCTAAACCTCACATTCCTCACTCTCCGTTGTCTCAAGTTGAGGATCCTTGACATTCTAGGGACTCTGAATCTCGAGAGCTTAATTATAGCATGTGATGATTTGGCAGAACTTTACATTCCTGCTAAATGGCCAAAGCTCAAGTCCTTCAACCTCAATGATTCAAAGTTAACGACCCTTGACCTTCAAGGGGCTCAAAATCTCAAGAGATTAGATGTTAGAGGATGTTATAACTTGCAAGAACTTCGCATTTATTTTAAGTGTCTAAAGCTCGTATCCATTGAGATCATTGGTGCAAAGTTGAGGACTTTTGACCTTGCGTTGACTCTGAATCTCAAGAGGTTAAGGCTTACTGAATGTTCTCATTTGGTAGAACTTCTATTTCCCCTTCAATGTCTAGAGCTCACAGACATCGATCTCTCTCATACAAAGTTGAGGACCCTTGACCTTCGAGGGGCTCCAAATCTCGAGAGCCTAAATATATTATGTGATGATTTGACCGAACTTCACATTCCTGCTAAATGGCCAAAGCTCAAGTCCTTCAATCTCGGTGGTTCAAAGTTAACAACCCTTGACCTTCAAGGGGCTCAAAATCTCCAGACATTAGATGTTAGAAGATGTTATAATTTGGAAGATCTTCGCATTCATTTTAATAGTCTAAAGCTTGAATCCATTGAGATCATGGGTGCAAAGTTGAGGACCTTAAACCTTGCGTTGACTCCGAATCTCAAGAGGTTAAACCTTACCAAATGTTCTCATTTGGTTGAACTTCAAGCACCCGAGGATCTGGGCCTATTAGAATGTCTAGAGGTGCAAATCCTATGGGAATGTACAGTCTTACAAGATATTCCCAACAGCATCTGTAAGATGAAACGTCTAAGATATTTTTATCTCGCGGACTGTGTTGCCGTTGAGAAATTGCCAGAGGGACTTGGGCGCCTAGAATGCTTAAAAGAGTTGAATATAGAAGGTACAAACATAAGACATCTTCCACAAAGCATTTTTGAGAAGAAAGGTCTGCTTATTGTTGGGTTTAGAAGGCTTCTGGAGTCATTCGGTTTTACATCCGAGATACAAACATTAGAAGAAGACGAAACATTCTGCTACGTAGAGCTGTGAATAACATTCATCAGGAAACCACCGCAGAAGCCTCAAGGATGATTTGGAGAGCTCAGAAGGCCCAAAGAAGCTAATTTAGAAACAACTATTGTAACAGGTACTTCCTCCATTATCTATTTATCATCCTACTTTGTTTTGAATTTTGAAATGGATGTATAACAGTAACTAATTTTTGGAAAAGGTTCTGCATTTAAAATTGTATGTATCTTACCATCAATCTTAACATTTGAACCATTTCTAGATGGCTTCTTGAGGTACTTGGTTTTTGCTGCATATAGCCTTGAAACCGTTCTCCAACGATGATTTTGATAAGCTCCGATGACCAAAAAGAGCCAATTCACAAAGACCTACAGCAACAGGTACTTTCTCCATAACACTCTGCAACCTTGATTCTTATCTTTACTGAAATTTAAGCCAAGATTCGAGTTCAGTAATATTTCCTTTTCATATAGATTCTACCATTTGAAACATTTCTTGCAATCAGGAGTTCTGATTGTGATCGACCATTTAAATCAGTAAATGAACTTTTGTTACATATATTCGTGAATAATAGAAACACAGACAACAGGAGTCTCCCCTATCGTGCTCAAGGGATGATTATGAGAAGCTCTGAAGGCCCAAAGAAGCCAATTCACTAAGAACTACTACTACCATAAGAGGTACTCCCTCTGTTTTCTATTAATCATCTTTTACAAGACCTTCCTTTATTTTCTCAACGGCTTTGGATTATATTCTCAACTCTCAAAAGTCGTGATGCAGTTTATTAAGAGGTGAACTGAATCCTATTAATTCTCTTGAAAATCTCAATCTGTTAATAACACAGGTGACCATAGGCTTGAAAATTGGCAAACATTTTCATCCCATTAATTCTCTTGAAAACAACATTTAGCAAGTAGCTAATAAAAACCTGAACTGTTGAATTTTTCTATATTAAGATAACTTTGCATCTTTTGTTTAATTGCTTTCTTGTGTTATATTTATAAGGCTGCAATGTTTCAACCTTACTTTGTCATCTTAGCACGAATGGTTTTTACTGCAATACGTGACATTTTGCTAAAAACGGGTATAGAAATGAAGAGGGGGCTTAAAATGAGGTGTGCAAAACTCTTTTGTCCTATCTACTCCCCAAGTTTCCGGGATTACTTGAGATAGAATGCGCTAAAAAGATCGACTTATGTGACTTGTTTTCTTATTCTTGACAAGAATCTAGTGCACTTATGAAGCTATCATTTCAAGAATGGATTTGACAAGTGCAGGATTATGATGGTGCAGTTGAATACTATTCAAAAAGGTATCTTTTTTTTCATTACTCATGATTTGGTATAAATTGAACCTTAAATGCATATCTTTAGAGTACTATTTGAGGTCTAGGAAGAAACCATAGGTTCACCAGGGCTTAAAATTGCAAATTTTTTGCTTGATTTAGGTCTACAAAATGCATTGAATGTTGAGTATATTGTTGCTCACTGTCTTTTATTAACTTACTTTCTTTATGTTATTTACATTGCCAGGAGAATGAATGGTGAGATGGAGAATACTCATTGTCTAACACTCCGGAAGTACTTTGATTTATTCCGAGGATTATATACAATATATATATCAAAACGCCTTAAGCCTAAGGTTCTCATTAACGAACTAGAACTCTTCAATTTCGGTCGTTAAGAAATGTTCCTTGGATTTGTCGGCTTGTAACACAAATGTTGATATGATTGTGTTTTGGTCCATGTATTCTTTATCTAAACATCATACTCTGCAGTCTGCTCTATGAGGAATTACATTAATTTTCCATTATCAATGTATAATAAACCAGAGTTATATGTTTATCTTGTGCAAGTCTTGGGTCTTTTTACATGTTTTGATCACACTGTCGGAAGTCTTCAAGGAAACAACCGCTCTACTCGTTATTCTAGAAGGCCTCAATTAGCTTCTACTGCATCATTCTTGCAAACCCACCTCTTGTAAATTCAGGTTGCTCTTTTTTCAGCTTTTTACTAGAAACTAATACACAAAAAAATTACAAGACAAATTATAGTGATTATTCCTAATCCTTTGTCAATTTCTTCATATCTAAACCATGATCGGATTTTTTCGACTCCCATTGGCTTGCAAGCCTGCTCCCAAATTTAACCAAACAACTATAATATAATCTATTCAGTGGTCCTTTCTTGTCTTAGCCAACAGCATTTGGTATGATGGAATAGCAGCTTTTTAAGATAAGAGCACCAGGTTGATTAGAAACAGCCCCTTGGTTGTATAACATAGCGAATAAAGTTTTTGATTTCATAAAGCATGATTATGATGCAAAAGTGAATATTTCATACCACTCAATGCTTTAGAAGAATCATTAGTACATTGTTATTAAGTCACTTGTGACTTGTTTGATCGATAATAAACATTGTTGAAACTTTATGGTCTTTTCCTTTTCGAGAAAATAATTACGTTTTTAATTTGTAACCCCACCCATCCCATTTGAGCAATAATAGCCGTGTAAGGAATTTTATGTTCTGTTTCCTTTTTTTTAATCATGATTTTCTATCATGTGCAATTTTGATAAACAATTTATACTGTGATAATTAAATAGATTATCTTAAAGTTAGTGTTAATAATTGTTCTTGCCCCTATGTGTTTAAAGATGGAGATATACAAGGTTTGGTCTTTTTGAGGCAACCTTACAAGCCCGTTTACGATAAGTAGAGAAATCCGGTTTCTTTCTTCATGTTCGAACATTAGAGTTAAAAAGGGTTTGATCAAACTTTTTCAGACATGCACCAAAATATTGTATTAGGCTTCAGGCTCCTTAAGCTAATATTTTTTTTGGCTAGGCCCAAGCCAAACTTCAAAGGAGGATTTTTTTTGTCTCTAATTATCCATATGCCACCGCTTCTTTTTTGGATGTTTTGTTTTCTAATAAAATTTGTATAAATATTTTTAGTAAAATTGTATAAATATTATTTGCTCAACATGTCTTATTTACAATTATCATATGATAATAGAATATCATTTGATATTTCGATAGTGCATGACTCTGTATCTAATTCATCTTCCAACAAAAGAACAAATGATTATATATAATAATGATATTTAAATGTAAAAAGAAAGAATATGTTAGTGCCTATGGACTAGTCTTTTTTTGACCAAATAACAAAGCCTTTACATGTAAAAAGAACAAATAATTAGATTAGCTAATGGTCTTCATTTCCCACCTAATTTCATGCTTCATCCATGATTAATTATGTTCAAATTGCATTTACGTACATAAAGCGAAATCGATTGAATCTTATGGTCTTTTTTCTTTCAGTATTTCAATGAGTCTTTGTTCCCACCCAACGCCCACATTATTACCATTAAAACTATTCATGTCTTATTTTTCATTTATTATCTTAGATTGGATGGTAAGCGTTTATAACTTCGTAAATACTTACCAAATAAAATTCTTCATCTTTGTCTCCAATTTATCCGGTAAATTAACGGTCATTGTTATTTCATTTGATAAGATATTTAAACCAATAAGTATCTAGAATGGAACCTTTAAAACGGAGATACAAACAAAAGAAAATATAGTTTTATGTCTTTTGGGTTTATCCACAAGAACCCTTTTTCACAGTGGTAGCATAAGCCTTTGAAGTGAGTTTACATGAAAGGTAAATCCATTTCAAAAGGTCAAAAAATCGAAGGGCCCATTATGCCATACATACAAAATAAAGAATTTGTTGGAGTTAAACATAACTTTGTTTAAAAGTTTTAATCTTTTATTTTTGTATTTTAAAGAAATTATAGGAAAGATGTTGTAGATGCTCTCATAATGAAGGTTTATAAAGTTATTTATTCAAAATTTAAATAATGACATAATTAAGTTAAATGGTCTTTGAATCGTCATATTTTGGTTTATTTATTGGAAATTAGTCTATCATTATAAGAGTATCCAAAATAATGTTATAATTTACAAAGAAAAAACCATCATGCATAAAGTGTGGACTTGTAAACGAGTCAGGTTTTGGTGAGAAGTTAAGGTTTACGTGATAAGCGTGAGAAATAGTTGTCGACTATTGGGTGAGATGTATGAGATTAAAAATAGCCAAGGATTCGAATCAATTTCTCATGCTTCCCACGTTAACCTCAACTTTTCACACGATTCAATGCCATAAATGAGAAACAAGCAAGAACTTGTTGCTAAAAACTCATTATTGAGAAATAGATGTAAATTATATATCTCTACTATATTAGATTTATATTTTTGAAGTCATAGCAATTGTTTTGTAAGGCTTATCCTTCCTGTCCCACAAGATTCTAAAAATGCGCCCTGGCGACGAGGCGTGCCCTTCCCACAACATTAACTCCCTTGCCATCGAGTAGGGGTGACAATTTCTGACATGACCCGCCAACCCGACACGACACGAAGATAAACTGATTTGGGTTGAGGTTTTTGACCCGTCATTTTTGCGGGTCGTGTTAAGGTCATGTTGTCGGGTTGACAAGTTGACCCGTTAACCCATTTATCTTTTAATTAATTGTTTTTTATATAATAAAAAAACATTTTGACTTTGAGTACCCAAATATCCCTAATATCAGACATCAATAACATGCCTAAGCCCTATGCCGACACTCACATTCAAATCGATTCGCTAACCCTAAATCGATTTCGCTCTCGACACTCGCATTCAAATCGATTCGGCTCCTCGCCGATTTCAATCACCGTCGAGATAAGGTGTCAAGCTTGTTATGGCTCACCATGCGCGTTATGCCAGTACAAAGTTTGTGTTCTTTCGATTTTTTGAATTAGTGTACTTCAAATCCGATTAGAATTTACCCATTTGTATCGATTAGAATTTTCCCATTAGTATACATTAGAATTTAGAAAATTTTGTGTTTATCATTTTATATGAATTCAAACTGTTAAATAGCTTAGTTATTATTGTTCAAGACACTGATATTAATACACACACATATATACATATATATCGCATACGGATTTGCCGTCTTGAAAAAACGTCATGGCCTCGCCGTAACTTGTTAGGCTTGAGGCTTGGCCCCGCCACCACGCCACAACTCACACCATCTATAACCTTGGTCCCAAATAATCAATGTAATTGAAATTTCATTTTAGTCCTATACGATACAATAAAATCTAAAATATCATCGTATTCTTATACTTTTTATAGTTGTTTGATTGGTTTAATGATATAGAAAATGAATTATTACATATATTTTTAGAAAAAAGCTTTATAAAGAGAAAAGTTTTTTCCAAACCTATTCATATCAATTAAAATACAAATTCATTCAATCTATAAAAAACCCCTCCAAAACAAAAACCTAAAAATTCTATTTCAAACAAATGAGTCTATACAACTTTATTTAGATAAAACTTTTCTCTAATAATTATTTATATAAAACTTAAACCAGCCTAAGGAACCCCTTTTAGTCCAATGTGTACAGAAAAAGGTTAAGCATTTTTTTTGTTTAGTCCCCTCCACTATCAACACTCCAATCGCCATAACTTTTCTGTAAGTCCAATAATACTTCCACTACTTCTTCTAAATTCTAATTCCTAAATTGGTTAAAGTTAAACCCACTTTCATTTTCATTTCCCCCCAATACCTCCATTTATCAATTTGGCAGAAAACATTGGTATTTCCAGCTTCAATTCTTATCAGATCATCTCAAGTTCAAAAGTCACAATCCCTAGGTGTATTTCGTTTTTCTAACCTCAAAGGTATCAATTTCAATATTATTATATATGCTATGTTTATGTGGGTTCGAAATTTTTTGCTATTTTTTATTTGTTCATCATTTTGATTTCTTGAATATGTGAATATATAGGAGTCTGCATGAGATTTTGCCATTTAGGTGTTGATTTCTTTGAATTTTATTGTTATATTTATTTTGAGCATGATTTAGGCTTTCTTGTGTTTTACATCTTATTTAATCATATGGTGTTAATTTGCTATAGGGCTGATCAATTTAAAAGAAATTAGTAGGGTTTTTTTTTTTTTGGAACGGCAAATTTTATTCTGTTGTGAAAATACCGAAACCCAACTAACAAAGAACTCACTAGTTGGACCTCACTATAAACACGTAATTTCCCAAGGACAATGAACTAGGTTCTTATACGAGATAATAAGCGGAAATATGATCAACGAACATGAGAATACTAATCACTAAGCATATGCAACAATAACCAACCATATAATGCAAGATAAAGCTAATAAAGAGAGACACCGAGATTTTTACGTGGAAACCCAAATCGGGAGAAAACCACGGGCGGAGGACGCCGAGAACTGATCCACTATCACTTGATGATGATTACACTTGAGATGTTACAAAGCTTTACAATGGAGAGAATCTATGGCTTCTATATCTTTGTTCTTGAGCTCTCAACTAGTTTTGGAGAGAAAGATGAATTTTGTGCATAATACAAAATGTGGAGTGTGAGGGTGTTTATACAAGAGGGAACAACTAGGTACTCTCTTATTAATAAAATAATAAGAGGTATGGCATCCTAGTAATAAACAATTGTGTAGATGGATGTGTTGTCAACCAAAAAAGGAGGGAAAATCTGCAAAAAGCATAAAGTAGCTGATCTGGTCGTTGGCGCAGATTGCCGCGCAGATACATCCGCGCGGACAAATCGCGGACAAATTGAGGACAAGACATAACAGACCACTTTGAGCAGATTGGCGCAGATGTTGGTACAACCGGCGCGGATCCATCCGCACGACCATCCGCACGACCATCTGCACCAAATACAAAAGACTTGTATTTCTTCTCATTCTTCTTTGCTAATTCCTTTGGTTGTTGGCAAGCAATTCTCACAAATCTCCACCCTTGACATCAACCAAAAAACAAACACCAAAACAAAGCTCCACCTCTTCTACAACAAGCTCATACGAAAAACAAACTCCACCGGTTTTCATCATCAAGTCAAAAACAATCATCCGTAAGCAAGTGACACCAAAGTAATCAAGTTCTCTCAATTCAAAACCAATACTAGAGTGGTCCTCCGCCAGAGCGCCCCGAAGGGCATCAACCTCGCTTCTCAACACCAACCAAGTCCAAACACAAGTTGAACTTGGCAACCGGAAGCGGCTTCGTTAGCATATCCGCTGCGTTGTCGTCGGTGCTTATCTTCACGACCTTAAGATCGCCTCTTGCTACTACCTCTCGGATATAATGATGGCGAATGTCGATATGCTTCGTCCTATCGTGAAGCACTCGTTCCTTTGTCAAAAGAACCGCTCCTTGATTGTCGCAGAAAACCTCTTTGACCTTCAAATGCTCACACAACTCACCAAAAAATCCTTTTAGCCAAACACCTTCTTTCACGGCTTCGCTAACCGCCATGTACTCCGCTTCCGTTGTGGACAAAGCGACTGTAGGTTGCAAATGTGCCCTCCAACTAATAGCACACCCATCAAGGGTGAACACGTATCCGGTGATGGATCTTCTGTTGTCAACATCCTTGCCATAATCCGAATCTGTATAGCCAAGTACCCCCGAAGAATTTCTCCCGAAATGCAAACACAAATTCGCCGTCCCCTTCAAGTAACGAAAGATCCATTGGACAGCTTTCCAATGCTCCTTTCCCGGGTTGGCCATATATCTACTAACCATAGAAATTGCATAAGCGAGATCCGGTCGGGTACATATCATGGCGTACATCAAAGATCCCACCGCACTAGAATACGACACTCTCGCCATATAGGCAACATCGGCTTGAGTCGAAGGACTTAAAGCTGATGATAGCTTGAAATGAGGCGCAAATGGAGTGTTGACAGACTTTGCTTCAAACATACCAAAGCGGCGAAGAACTTTCTGAACATAACCTTCTTGACTAAGGTACAACTTTCTCGCCTTTCTGTCACGAACAATCTCCATACCAAGAATCTTCTTTGCGGCTCCCAAATCCTTCATGTCAAATTCTGAACTTAACTGGTCTTTCACTTTCTGAACTTCTCCCATGTCTTTAGCTGCAATTAGCATGTCATCTACGTATAAGAGCAAATACAAAATCGACACATCATCACACTTCTTGAAGTAAACGCAGCTGTCGTACGACGAATTTGACAAGCCGTGTGCGGTCACAAAAGCGTCGAATCTCTTATACCATTGCCTAGGAGACTGTTTGAGGCCATAGAGAGACTTTATCAGTTTGCACACGTGACCTTCTTTACCCGGAACTTCAAATCCTTCCGGTTGGTGCATAAAGATCTCTTCCTCAAGTTCACCATTCAGAAACGCGGTCGTGACGTCCATTTGCTCAAGCTCCAAATCATTGGACGCGACCATCCCTAGCAATGCACGAATAGAAGTATGTTTCACTACCGGTGAAAAAATGTCGTTATAGTCAAGGCCAGGAATTTGACTATAACCCTTCGCGACCAACCGAGCTTTGTACCTTGGCTTTTCTTCCGGAGTCGCCCCTTCCTTCAATTTAAAGACCCACTTGCTCCGAACGGCCTTCTTACCCTTGGGAATAAGAACAAGCTCCCAAGTTCCGCTCTTTAGCAAGGACTCCATCTCCGCTTTCATCGCCATCAACCATTCATCCGCATCATCTGTTGGGTTTTTGTGGGTATCCTCGGATCAAACTGACTCGAGGATTAACTCAGATCTAACGAACCTCACTGGTTTGATAAATCTCATAGGTTAATCAAACTGATAAAAACCTACGCGATCAGAAACTCGCTGTTTCCGATTTAATCATGCGGAAGCGATAAAAGCTAAAAAACCCTTAAAGCCAATTGATCTATAAATCGTTTATAATTCTAATCCTAATAGTTTGGATTAGATCAATTTACCTGGATTGCTCGAGAATAGTCCACCGGTGATCGACCAACGAACGTTCTTCTAGTTGAACCGTAAAAACCCGAACAACCGAAAACTGGAATCCGACCGGGGGGAGGGGGGTCGGCGCCGGTTGGAGAGAGAGAGGAGGAGGGAAACTGAAACTGTTTTCTTAGCTGAAAAGCTTAGCTTTTTCCTTAACCCATAAGCCTTATTTATATGGAGGAAAAATACAGTTTGTATGAGATTCAGTTTCCTTTTATAATTATCTCTAATCCTTTTTCCTTTTTAAATAACTGGAAAAGAATTTGCATATGATAATTATAATTATATATGTTTATCTAATATATATAAAAACTTATTAATTAACTATTATATATTTATTTATCTAATAAATATATAATATCCTAATTAATTAATAACCCTCCAACTTTGGTAATTCTGACTGTAATTACCCAATTGATTTATAATACACTATTATAAATCCTAACTCTCCATTTCTGGGTTTCATCTAACTTGTTCGACTTATAGGTCCTCACAGGTGTGACCCTCAAGTGTCTTGTAACATTGGATGTGTAATCACTTGGTTTGTCAACTTTGCACATAATTCCTAACAGACTCCCACTTGTGCAAGTTGGCAATACCGCCTTTGACTATACGGACCTAAGGAGGCCCCTAGACAGGCACTTAGGCTGACCAGGTTACAAGAACTCTTATACCCAGACTGTTCATTGATTGGGTATATCTTGGCTTTTCCCTTTGCATCGCGATATTTCGTCTGTAAGTATGAGCTTGGAAAGTGTCAACTCTAAATACTCAAGATTCTGTTTTCTTGATTATCTGACTTTTACTGATAGGTAAACGACAAAGAACTAATCAGTTCGTTTGGGCATGGCCATGCACTTCATCAGTATACTCAGTCAGTCAAGATGGGCCCAGAAATATCTCTCTTCTGAGAAGAGGTGCAAATCCCATCTTGCATATCTGCCTTTGACACCACGGCTTCCGCTGAATCTAGTTACACCCTTTATAGCCACCCTGTTACGGCGTAGCGGTTGAGTGCACTAAGAATTCAGTAGTCCTCATGATATCAAATCAGATACCTCAGGTGATAGGGACAACCACTGTGAGATTCACTTATGACTTCACTCCAAGAAGTAATCTCAACCGCGGATCACGTCCGATATTTGCTACTCTATCAAATATCTGTGCAACTTTTAGTCTACAACACTTGTAGCTGTTATTCAGCAACTGATCATAACTACCTAAAAGTTCACAATGACTTTAACACCTTATCATGCTCCCACAATGATAAGTTGTCACGGACAGATTTTGAATGAAAAATCGAAGACTGATTTCATTCCTGGATATATAAAAACATGCAAAATGTGAAAGTGATAAAGAAATCAATCTTGTATAGTCCATATTACACGCTGTAATAATAACAAGATTGAATGTCTTTTCTTTAATAACTTTCATAATATCTATTTAACGTTTGTTAAATATTGGTCTAAAATGAAGTATCACCTATCTTCAGTTTAAACCTTTTGATTAAAGTTTACCATTTTAATCAAAGTGATAACCAAATAATACAAGTCTGTTTATACAATCTACTTGTATTTGCTAATTATTGTTCTGCAAACACCTTATAAAACAATAACTAGACTTTTGTCATATTCTATGAACTCGGAGACCTGGAGTAACTTCCAGTTCTTGAATATGTAAGACTGCAACTTTCCTTAGTTGCTGTGTAGATGAATGATTTCTACCTGAAATCAGATTCCATTTGCAATACTGGCAAATCTACTGGAATCCTATATTTTAATCCAACACTTTATTGATTTCAAAGTCAGTCATGACCTTTGTTTCAAGGATCTTGAAACTTTTATCCTTTTGACTAAAAGGGTAAATTATATCTTATGAATTCTTATCCTACCTGGATTATGAATTCCAAGATACATCAATAATTGTATCTTTTATTCTTTATCTCAGACTAGATAGAGAATAAATTGGGCTCCCACTTGCTTATATAAAAACCAACTATTACTCAAAATTTTACTATTGACTTAGTCAAAACTTTGATTAGTCAATTCTAATTTTAAGTAATGAACTTTGAGAATTTCCTTTTATGAAACTTAAGTGGATCTGGTCAAATCCTAATTCCAGATCTTGGAATCTTTCTAGTTTCATAAATACTGTTATTAACGCTATCTGAGTTAATATTCTAAATTCTCTTTTTAAAACATTTGAATAATAAAACTTGATCAAACTACATTAGTTAATTCTTAGAATTTCTTTTATAAAACTTAACTGGATTTGATTAAATGCTAATTCCAGAACTTGGAATCTTTCTAGTTTTACAAATACTGTTATTAACGCTATCTGAGTTAATATTCTAAATTCTCCCTTTTGATCACTAAACTATTATTCATAAATGTTTTATTCTCAAAAACACATTCCTATAGAATCTCGTGTGTTTTGATAGTTTTTATACAAATTACTTCAATTTCTTTAAAGTAATTATAACAGGCAACAACTAGGATCATACAGATTTAAGAACACTAAGCACAACGAGATATTTCAACGTCAAGATAATAATTTTTGAAAATAAAACCATAGAATTATAAATTTTTAAAAATTACAATCATCCAAAAACTGTTTAAAACATAAAACTAGAAATAGCTGTTTTAAAACTTAAATCCAAAAATATCTTGACTTAAATTGAAATAAACTTGTACTTCAGATCCTCAGCAACCTCTGAGCATTTCACTTCTGACCTCCTGCAATAATTGCTGTAGGTATCAGTATACTTGTAAACTAACAAGTAAGAAGTGACAATTAAAGCAATCATAAATTTCTGAGGTTTTACATACCTGCTTCATGACGCTTAGGGCAGTTTTGCCTCCAGTGACCGATCTCATTGCATATGAAGCAGCGGTTTTCGGTCTAGCTTTGTTTGGCTTAACCTTCTTGCCCTTGCCCTTGCCTTTGCCTTTCTTGGGTGCACTCTGGATGGCCTGGACTGGTCCTTTTCCTTTACTGGTGCTAGCATGCCCATTTTTCTTTTTAACCCCTCCGTCTTTCACCATCAAGACATCCTTGGTCTTGTTCTTGTTCCCCATATTCAGTTCAGCTGTCTTAAGCATGGAGTGCAATTCTGCTATTGTTTTCTCCATGTTATTCATATTGTAATTGACTACGAAGGGCCTGTAGTCTTCTGACAGTGAATTGAGTATGGTGTCTGTTGCTAGCTGCAACGGAACAGGATGACCAAGCCTCTCCAGATGATCTAAGTGCCGTTTCATTTTCATGACATGGTCACTTACTGATGTCCCTTTTACCATCTTGCATTCATTAAATGCTTTGGTGGCATCGTAGCGTTCTGTACGAGCCTGGGTCTGGAACATGTCCCTCAGCTGGCGGATCATGTCATAAGCATTTGTATTTATGACCCCTGCTTGCAGATCTGGGCTCATAGTTGCAAGCATCAAACAGGCGACATCAAGGAGATCATCCGAGTGCTTCTTGTGGGCATTTCTGGCAGCAGCCGGAGCATTTGCCGGAGGTGCCTCCCCAAAAGGCTCTTCTAGAACATACCATTTTCTCTCATTTCTGAGCACAATCATCAAATTGCGCTCCCAGTCGAGAAAATTAGAGCCGGTCAGTTTATCCTTTTCTAGGATAGATCGGAGGGAAAGATTATTAGTGCTGGTAACAGTGCTTGCCATCTACACAAAATAAAACTTTTGGTCTTAGCAACTGTAAATAGATTAATTTCCAATAAAATATCAATAAATCCTTAAATGATCAATTTATTGGACTAGGATCCTTATTTCATACGTCCTGATGTGCGTAATGTTCTTGCTCCACCAGACCCGTATTTATTTCGGTAGGTAAGGACTTTTACCAATCATGTCTAGCTGACATGACTCCTAGATCTTTTCGGGACCATGGCAACTACCTGTGCATGTTTTAGTCCCTCTAAGTGCTTTTTGGCCCGGTACCACCGGTGAACATTATAGTACCAAAACAGATCTCACCATTTTGGGGACCTGATCACTATACTCTGGCCGGTACCACCCGGAGATAATTCGCAGAGTTATGTAACCCCTCCAGCTTCAGTTTGAACATGGACGTTGAATGTGTGATCACTTACAACGCCTATGTACTTTACGCCGAAGGTGCCCCTAGATGGGTTGCACTACTGATCTATGATTTTCGGGGTTTTGGAAAAACTTTACTTCCAGGGTTTTGAAAAACTGATTGTTATAAAGGCTACTTATGTTTTAAACTAACTGTTTCAAACATACATGTAATTTTAAAACCAACTGTTCTAAAATCACTTGCTAATTAAAACTAACTGTTTTAATAGCACACCTAGTTGATTAAAACTAACTGTTTTTCTCAACTTTGCCTTTTATAAAACAATCATCTTATAGGTTTTAAAACAAAAACTATTGTTTTGAAAAGTTTGAAGAAACTGATAATAATAAAACCTATATACTTTTTGTGATACAACATAGTTTTAAAATAACAACTTTATTTAAAACTATTAACATGCAAGATATCACAAATAATTAATCAACCATGCAATTAAACAATAATTAATCACGTGGTAACTAATTATAGTTTTTGCCAACGTTTCCTAGGGACCAATAATGACCTATTTCACTAAAAGCTTCAAAACTCGCGTAGCTCCCACTGGCCTCGCCATGTTTTGTTAGTACTCCGGTAAGATGTAGAATTTTAGTAGCTCCCACTGGCCTCGTCATTTCGAAAGAAGAAAGAAAAATTTCCTATCCTAAGGTCATTATTACATAAGGGGTTGCAAATGGCACGCAGGCCTCCCCGTCAATATGTCAAGGGTCTAGGTTGGCAAATACTATAATAGATATAGATACAAACTCAAACTGAGATGCACATAAAGAACTCAAGCAATCACGCAATTATATATATATATAATAAAAGCAATATTATAATCACGAAAAATAAACCTGGATCCATTAAAATTATCTTGTCTCAATTATTGTAAAACTTAGTTTTAAACTGATTCATAAAAACAACAGTTTTATAAATCAAAACTAAAAACAGTTTTGTTCTTTTTATAGATATACTGTTTTATAAATAAAATTAATTTGTTTAGAAAAAGTTCCTCTTATCCAAAAATATATCAAACCGGATTTTACCAAACAAATTGATCATCTTAAAATGAGTGAACTTTAAACCGTTTCGCGCTTGACTGGCTGGTCAAGACACAATACTAAACTAGTTTGACCAGGCTGGTCAAAATAACTGGTTTGATAAAACATTATATAAAATTTATTCTAAAACGATTAATCTGGATAAAACAACAAAACTGATAAAACCCTCTTGGGCCATAACATGATCCAAAGAACTGGGCTTTGGGCCTGATAAGGGAATTCGGCCCAAAAACGGAAAAACCCTAGGTTTGACCCATGATCAAGAACCAACGTCCACCACCACGCTGGTGGTTCGTTCGTCGAACGGCCACTGCGTAATCATTATCATTGATCGGTAACGATAGCGACGCTACTACCGCCACCAATCGATGCCGCCACCACCAAATACGGTGGTTTTGGCCACCGCTAAGTGCGGTTTCGGTCCTCCGTGTGTGGCTCTCTGGCCACCGTGTAACCACCATGACGACGGCAGCGAGAATGCCACCGCCGCCAACGTAACTCGTCTTGAAACTGATGGCCACCACCGGACTGGTGGTCGGGCCGTGGCTATTGCAAAACGCCGCCACCATCTTGATGATGGTTTGGCTTGGCGGTCGCTAAAGTGCCGCCGTTCTCCACCACTCGGCGATCGAACAGCCATCGCCACCGCCTTGGCTCGGCCTTAGGGCATCCGACGGTTGGCCTGGTGGTTTAGGGTTTAATCTGATGATAACGGCCAAAGCCGTTGTCACCAAGGTCGTTGATCTCGGCGAGAACACAGCCACCGTTACCACCGCATACCGCCTGCCACCATCGTCTACCGCCTGCCATCACCAGTCTGGCGGTTTGGCTCGGTAGTCACGAGATCGCCGCCACCACCTCTCTGGCGGTTTGGTTGGGCGTCCGCCGCCACTCGTGCTGGTGGTGCGGCTGTGCTTTGCGAGTAGGGTTTCGGCCACCGGTGATCATTGCTCACATCATTCGGCGCCGCTGCGCCGTTGTACTTGTTAGGAATTATGTGCAGAGTTGACAAACCAAGTGATTACACATCCAATGTTACAAGACACTTGAGGGTCACACCTGTGAGGACCTATAAGTCGAACAAGTTAGATGAAACCCAGAAATGGAGAGTTAGGATTTATAATAGTGTATTATAAATCAATTGGGTAATTACAGTCAGAATTACCAAAGTTGGAGGGTTATTAATTAATTAGGATATTATATATTTATTAGATAAATAAATATATAATAATTAATTAATGAGTTTTTATATATTAGATAAATATATAATTATAATTATCGTATGCAAATTCTTTTCCAGTTATTTAAAAAGGAAAAGGGATTAGAGATAATTATAAAAGGAAACTGAATCTCATACAAACTGTATTTTTCCTCCATATAAATAAGGCTTATGGGTTAAGGAAAAAGCTAAGCTTTTCAGCTAAGAAAAATCAGTTTTAGTTTCCCTCCTCCTCTCTCTCTCTCCAGCCGGCGCCGACCCCCCAGTCGGATTCCGTTTTTCGATTGTTCGGGGTTTCATACAGTTCAACTAGAAGAACGTTCGTTGGTCGATCACCGGTGGACTATCATCAAGCAATCCAGGTAAATTGACCTAATCTAGTCTATTAGGATTAAAACTAAAACGATTAAAGATCATTAGGCTAATAATGGGTTTTTAGCTTTTATCGCTTCCGCACGATTAGATCGGAAACAGCGTGTTTCTGATCGCGTAGGTTTTATCAGTTTGATTAACCTATGTGATTTATCAAACCAGCGAGGTTCGTTAGATCTGAGTTGATCCTCGAGTCAGTTTGATCCGAGGATACCCACAAAAACCCAACAGTGGTATCAGAGCCATTGTTAAAATCGTTTTAGTTTTTTATCAGTTTATCTGTTTACGTGTGATCCGTTGAAATCTGTTTCTTGCGTATCAAGTTCTTTAAAAATTTGATTTTTCCAGATTCATAATTCGATTGTTTCGTTATTGTCTTTATCGTGTAAACCCTAATTGACGATCGGCGGTGACCAGGCCACCAGGCCGATCGCCGACGTTCATGGCGGCACCAACTGCTGCTATTCCACCAGGCCACGCCACCAGTTGGGTAGCGGTGGCTGAAACCATCCTCGCAAAACCACCGAACCGCAACCACCCACACGATGGTGGATGCGGCGGCGCATAACCCACGGAACAACCACCGAGACCACAAGGCAAACGGTGGTGTTCGTTGATGGACCACGGCCAAGCCACCGTATCCGGGGAGGCCAGCGGTTCACAAATCGCATAACGGCGAACGGTGGTGATGGTCGTTGTTCAATTGATCGCCGGCCGGTGGCGATGGTGGCGTCGTTTACGCTGCTGTCGTTACCGGCCAGTGGCGATGGTAACGATGGTCGAATGGTGGCGATGGTAGTGTTTACGGTGGCTGTAACCGGACCACACACAACCGACAGGGCCAAACCACCAGCATGGTGGTGGCCGGCGGTTTTAATGATGGACCGTAGTTGAAGCGCGGCACGATTGTCATCGAAGCCGCTCACGCGGCGGCGGCCAAACCGCAACCACCAGAAGCCGCTCACGCGGCGGTGGACGGCGGTGTTATCAACAGCAATTGATGATGGCCGAAGCCCGATCGCACCCAGGAACTAACCCGCGTCCGGTTTTGGCCGGATTACGGTGGTGGCGACGGACATTAGATCACCGGCCGCACCCCAGATCGGCGGTGGCGGCGTAAGGCTACGGCTGCACCACCAGCGTGGTGGTAGCAGCATGTTTCGGTGACCATGGCTCGCGGCGATGGTTGGAAGACCAAACCGCAACCGATGGTCGCAAGGCGGTGGCGGTTAATTGTTGTTCCCGGCAAAGAAGGCCGCGCCAGACGATGGTGGCTGACGGTGACCATACGACGATCGAATCAATAATACGGTGATAGGCGGCGGTTCTTGACCGTGGGTAACACCTAGGGTTTTTCAGTTATGGGCCAATTTCCCTTATCAGGCCCAAAGCCCAGTTCTTTGGACCAAACTAAAGCCCAAAAGAACTCGTTTGATTTTAAAATTTCTTATCCGAAATTATTTTCTGTTTAATTTTATAAAATTTATTCAAGCCAATTAGATTGTTTTTCGGGTTTGATGAATTTCTTATAAAAATTAAAGTTTTATCTGTTTTTCGAATAAGCCAAACATTGTGTTTTTTCTCAAAAGCCAGCATTTTAAAATCAGGGTCGATAAAAACCAGTTTGATAAAATTTTGGTAGAGGGATTGGTTTTAGATAAAATGGTTTTAGTTTTGAATTTATTAACCTCAGTTTTAAGTAAAAACCATTTTTTCAGTCTAAAGGTTTTTGGTTCATAAAACAGTTTGTTTTTCGAATCAGTTATAAAACCAAGTTTTGCGATAATTGAGACAAGATAATTTTAACGGATCCAGGTTTATTTCTCGTAATTATAATATTGCTTTTATACTGCGTATATATATATAATTGCGTGATTGCTTGAGTTATATATATACATCTCAGTTTGAGTTTATATCTATCTATTATAGTATTTGCCAACCTAGACCCTTGACATATTCATGGGGAGGCCTGCGTGCCATTTACAACCCCTTATGTAATAATGACCTTAGGATAGAAAATTTTTCTTTCTTCTTTCGAGATGACGAGGCCAGTGGGAGCTACTAAAATTCTTCATCTTACCAGAGTACTAACAAAACATGGCGAGGCCAGTGGGAGCTACGCGAGTTTTGAAGCTTTTAGTAAGATAGGTCATTATTGGTCCCTAGGAAACGTTGGCAAAAACTATAATTAGCTACCACGTGATTAATTATTGTTTAATTGCATGGTTGATTGATTATTTGTGATATCTTGCATGTTAATAGTTTTAAATGAAGTTGTTATTTTAAAACTAGATTGTATCACAAAAGGTATATAGGTTTTAATAGTTTCTTCAAACTTTTCAAAACAATAGTTTTTGTTTTAAAACCTATAGATGATTGTTTTATATAAAAGGCACAGTTGATAAAAACAGTTAGTTTTAATAAACTAGATGTGCTATTAAAACAGTTAGTTTTAATTAGCAAGTGATTCTAGAACAGTTGGTTTTAAAATTACATGTATGTTTGAAACAGTTGGTTTAAAACGTAAGTAGCCTTTATAACAATCAGTTTTTCAAAAGCCTGGAAGTAAAGTTTTTCAAAAACCCCGAAAATCATAGATCAGTAGTGCAGCCCATCTAGGGGCACCTTCGGCGTAAAGTACATAGGCGTTGTAAGTGATCACACATTCAACGTCCATGTTCAAACTGAAGCTGGAGGGGTTACATAACTCTGCGAATTATCTCCGGGTGGTACCGGCCAGAGTATAGTGATCAGGTCCCCAAAATGGTGAGATCTGTTTTGGTACTATAATGTTCACCGGGTGGTACCGGGCCAAAAAGCACTTAGAGGGACTAAAACATGCACAGGTAGTTGCCATGGTCCCGAAAAGATCTAGGAGTCATGTCAGCTAGACATGATTGGTAAAAGTCCTTACCTACCGAAATAAATACGGGTCTGGTGGAGCAAGAACATTACGCACATCAGGACGTATGAAATAAGGATCCTAGTCCAATAAATTGATCATTTAAGGGTTTATTGATATTTTATTGGAAATTAATCTATTTACAGTTGCTAAGACCAAAAGTTTTATTTTGTGTAGATGGCAAGCACTGTTACCAGCACTAATAATCTTTCCCTCCGATCTATCCTAGAAAAGGATAAACTGACCGGCTCTAATTTTCTCGACTGGGAGCGCAATTTAATGATTGTGCTCAGACATGAGAGAAAATGGTATGTGCTTGAAGAGCCACTTGGGGAGGCACCTCCGGCAAACGCTCCGGCTGCTGCCAGAAATGCCCACAAGAAGCACTCGGATGATCTCCTTGATGTCGCCTGTCTGATGTTAGCAACTATGAGCCCAGATCTGCAAGCAGGGGTCATAAATACAAATGCTTATGACATGATCCGCCAGCTGAGGGACATGTTCCAGACCCAGGAGAACGCTACGATGCCACCAAAGCATTTAATGAATGCAAGATGGTAAAAGGGACATCAGTAAGTGACCATGTCATGAAAATGAAACGGCACTTAGATCATCTGGAGAGGCTTGGTCATCCTGTTCCGTTGCAGCTAGCAACAGACACCATACTCAATTCACTGTCAGAAGACTACAGGCCCTTCGTAGTCAATTACAATATGAATAACATGGAGAAAACAATAGCAGAGTTGCACTCCATGCTAAAGACAGCTGAATTGAATATGGGGAACAAGAACAAGACCAAGGATGTCTTGATGGTGAAAGACGGAGGGGTTAAAAAGAAGAATGGGCAAGCTAGCACCAGTAAAGGAAAATGACCAGTCCAGGCCATCCAGAGTGCACCCAAGAAAGGCAAGGGCAAGGGCAAGAAGGTTAAGCCAAACAAAGCTAGGACCGAAAACCGCTGCTTTATATGCAATGAGATCGGTCACTGGAGGCAAAACTGCCCTAAGCGTCATGAAGCAGGTATATAAACCTCAGAAATCTATGATTGCTTTTTTGTCACTTCTTACTTGTTAGCTTACAAGTATACTGATACCTAGAGCAATTATTGCAGGAGGTCAGAAGTGAAATGCCCAGAGGTTGCTGAGGATCTGAAGTACAAGTTTATTTCAAATAAAGTCAAGATAATTTTGGATTTAAGTTTTAAAACAGCTATTCCTAGTTTTTATGTTTTAAACAGTTTTTGGATGATTGTAATTGTTGAATTTATAATTCTATGGTTTTATTTTCAAAAATTATTATCTTGACATTGAAATATGTGATTGTGCTTAGTGTTCTTGAATTTGTATGATCCTAGATATTGTCTGTTATAGTTACTTCAATAAAATCTATTAAATTGAAGTAATTTATATAAAAACTATCAAAACACACGAAATTCTATAGGAATGTGTTTTGAGAATAAAACATTTATGAATAATAGTTTTGTGATCAAGAGGAAGAATTTAAGATATTAACTCAGATAGCGTTAATAACAGTATTTATAAAACTAGAAAAGATTCCAAGTTCTGGAATCAGGATTTAATCAAATCCAGTTAAGTTTTATAAAAGAAATTCTCAGAATTAACTAATCTAGTTTGATCAAGTTTTATTATTCAAATGTTTTAAAGAGAGAATTTAGAATATTAACTCAGATAGCGTTAATAACAGTATTTATGAAACTAGAAAGATTCCAAGATCTGGAATTAGGATTTGACCAAATCCAGTTAAGTTTCATAAAAGGAAATTCTCAAAGTTCATTACTTAAAATTAGAATTGACTAATCAAAGTTTTGACTAAGTAAATAGTAAAATTTTGAGTAATAGTTAGTTTTTATATAAGCAAGTGGGAGCCCAATTTATTCTCTATCTAGTCAGAGATAAAGAATAAAAGATGCAATTATTGATATATCTCGGAATTCATAATCCAGGTAGGATAAGAATTCATAAGATATAATTTACCCTTTTAGTCAAAAGGATAAAAGTTTCAGGACCCATGAAACAAAGGTCGTGACTAACTTTAGAATCAATAATTAGAGTGTTGGATTAAAATATAGGATTCCAGTAGATTTGCCAGTATTGCAAATAGAATCTGATTTCAGGTAGAAATCATTCATCTACACAGCAACTAAGGAAAGTTGCAGTCTTACATATTCAGGATACTTCATTTTAGACCAATATTTAACAAACGTTAAATAGATATTATGAAAGTTATTAAAGAAAAGATATTTGATTTTGTTATCATTACAGCGTGTGATGTGGACTATACAAAATTGATTTCTTTATCACTTTCACATTTTGCATGTTTTAATATATCCAGGAATGAAATCAGTCTCCGTTTTTCATTCAAAATCTGTCCGTGACAACTTATCATTGTGGGAGCATGATAAGGTGTTAAAGTCATTGTGAACTTTTAGGTAGTTATGATCAGTTGCTGAATAACAGCTACAAGTGTTGTAGACTAAAAGTTGCACAGATATTTGATAGAGTAGCAAATATCAGACGTGATCCGCGGTTGAGATTACTTCTTGGAGTAAAGTCATAAGTGAATCTCACAGTGGTTGTCCCTATCACCTGAGGTATCTGATTTGATATCATGAGGACTACTGAATTCTTAGTGCACTCAACCGCTACACCGTAACAGGGTGGCTATAAAGGGTGTAACTAGATTCAGCGGAAGCCGTGGTGTTAAAGGCAGATATGCAAGATGGGATTTGCACCTCTTCTCAGAAGAGAGATATTTCTGGGCCCATCTTGACTGACTGAGTATACTGATGAAGTGCATGGCCATGCCTAAACGAACTGATTAGTTCTTTGTCGTTTACCTATCAGTAAGAGTCAGATAATCAAGAAAACAGAATCTTGAGTATTTAGAGTTGACACTTTCCAAGCTCATACTCACAGATGAAATATCGCGATGCAAAGGGAAAAGCCAAGATATACCCAATCAATGAACAGTAGCTTCATAGATACTATTTCCTTACGGAACATTTATATCACCAGTCTGGGTATAAGAGTTCTTGTAACCTGGTCAGCCTAAGTGCCTGTCTAGGGGCCTCCTTAGGTCCGTATAATCAAAGGTGGTATTGCCAACTTGCACAAGTGGGAGTCTGTTAGGAATTATGTGCAGAGTTGACAAACCAAGTGATTACACATCCAATGTTACAAGACACTTGAGGGTCACACCTGTGAGGACCTATAAGTCGAACAAGTTAGATGAAACCCAGAAATGGAGAGTTAGGATTTATAATAGTGTATTATAAATCAATTGGGTAATTACAGTCAGAATTACCAAAGTTGGAGGGTTATTAATTAATTAGGATATTATATATTTATTAGATAAATAAATATATAATAATTAATTAATGAGTTTTTATATATTAGATAAATATATAATTATAATTATCGTATGCAAATTCTTTTCCAGTTATTTAAAAAGGAAAAGGGATTAGAGATAATTATAAAAGGAAACTGAATCTCATACAAACTGTATTTTTCCTCCATATAAATAAGGCTTATGGGTTAAGGAAAAAGCTAAGCTTTTCAGCTAAGAAAAATCAGTTTTAGTTTCCCTCCTCCTCTCTCTCTCTCCAGCCGGCGCCGACCCCCCAGTCGGATTCCGTTTTTCGATTGTTCGGGGTTTCATACAGTTCAACTAGAAGAACGTTCGTTGGTCGATCACCGGTGGACTATCATCAAGCAATCCAGGTAAATTGACCTAATCTAGTCTATTAGGATTAAAACTAAAACGATTAAAGATCATTAGGCTAATAATGGGTTTTTAGCTTTTATCGCTTCCGCACGATTAGATCGGAAACAGCGTGTTTCTGATCGCGTAGGTTTTATCAGTTTGATTAACCTATGTGATTTATCAAACCAGCGAGGTTCGTTAGATCTGAGTTGATCCTCGAGTCAGTTTGATCCGAGGATACCCATAGAAACCCAACAGTACTTGCCTGAAACCGCCGATCACCGCCACCCACCTGGTGGCGTGGGCTCTCGTACGGCAGCCAGGGGCCGCTACCACACACTGTGGTGCGGTTCGGCGATCGATCACGGCAACCAGCCGCAACCACCACGCTGGTGGTGCGGTGGTGGTGTCACAACCGCAGCATCACCAATCTGGTGATGGTTTTTCCAGGTTTTCGTACGAATAACAATTTAATACAAAAATCTAAAATTTTATGTAAATAATTAAACTCAATAAAAAAGATTTTTGTAAAGATTGATACGCAAAAACAATTTAATTTTAACGGATCACGCATATACAGATAAACTGATAAGAAACTAAAACGATCTTAACAATGGCTCTGATACCACTGTTGGGTTTTTGTGGGTATCCTCGGATCAAACTGACTCGAGGATTAACTCAGATCTAACGAACCTCACTGGTTTGATAAATCTCATAGGTTAATCAAACTGATAAAAACCTACGCGATCAGAAACTCGTTGTTTCCGATTTAATCATGCGGAAGCGATAAAAGCTAAAAAACCCTTAAGCCAATTGATCTATAAATCGTTTATAATTCTAATCCTAATAGTTTGGATTAGATCAATTTACCTGGATTGCTCGAGAATAGTCCACCGGTGATCGACCAACGAACGTTCTTCTAGTTGAACCGTAAAAACCCGAACAACCGAAAACTGGAATCCGACCGGGGGGGGGGGGGTCGGCGCCGGTTGGAGAGAGAGGGGAGGAGGGAAACTGAAACTGTTTTCTTAGCTGAAAAGCTTAGCTTTTTCCTTAACCCATAAGCCTTATTTATATGGAGGAAAAATACAGTTTGTATGAGATTCAGTTTCCTTTTATAATTATCTCTAATCCTTTTTCCTTTTTAAATAACTGGAAAAGAATTTGCATATGATAATTATAATTATATATGTTTATCTAATATATATAAAAACTTATTAATTAACTATTATATATTTATTTATCTAATAAATATATAATATCCTAATTAATTAATAACCCTCCAACTTTGGTAATTCTGACTGTAATTACCCAATTGATTTATAATACACTATTATAAATCCTAACTCTCCATTTCTGGGTTTCATCTAACTTGTTCGACTTATAGGTCCTCACAGGTGTGACCCTCAAGTGTCTTGTAACATTGGATGTGTAATCACTTGGTTTGTCAACTTTGCACATAATTCCTAACATCATCGAGCTTCATGGCCTCACTATAGGAAGTAGGCTCCACCGTACCCTCCATTTCCTCCGCTACACTTAAAGCATGTGCTACTAAATTGGCTTCTTCGGTGTACCGTGCGGGACGCACGATTTCCCTTCTTCCCCTATCACGAGCAATGCACGGTTCGGGCGCTTGTGGCACGGTTTGAGACGATGAATCATCTTCCACTTGAGCACCTGTAGAGGTAGAACAAGAAGCGGCATTTAAATCGTTAGTAACAATGGGGCTCGATGTTTGAGCCATATGTAGCTCCACCTCAACCGGATGTTTCTCTTTCGGAGATTCGGAAATGGGTTCGGATGTAGGAGATGGCGAATCATTCAACATCGAAGATTCGTCAAACGTGACGTCTCGGCTTATAAGGATCTTCTTTGTTTCCGGGCACCATAGCCTAAAGCCTTTGACTCCATCTTTGTATCCAAGGAAATTGCATTTGATAGCTCTCGGTTCTAACTTCCCGTTATCAACTCGTGCATACGCCGGGCAACCAAATATCTTCAAATCCGTGTAATCGGCCGGTGATCCGCTCCAAACTTCCATGGGAGTCTTCTTCTCGAGAGCAACCGATGGGGACCGATTAATTAAGTAACAAGCGGTAGAAGCCGCTTCCGCCCAAAAAGTCTTAGGCATCTTCGAGTTAGAAAGCATGCAACGAACTTTCTCGAGAATAGTGCGGTTCATCCTTTCGGCCACACCATTTTGTTGAGGAGTGTGGGCAACGGTACGATGCCTCGTAATGCCATTCTTTCGACAATAGGCATTAAAATCCTCCGAGCAAAATTCCAAGCCATTATCCGTTCAGAGGTATTTCACCTCTTTACCGGATTGCTTCTCGATCATCGTCCTCCATTCTCTAAACGTTCCAAACACATCGCTCTTTCGCTTCAAGAAGAATGCCCACACACGACGTGAGAAATTGTCGATGATAGTGAGCATATACAAAGCTCCACCATAAGAAGTAACTCGGGCCGGACCCCAAAGGTCGGAATGAATGTAGTCAAGTGGCCCTTTAGTCGTGTGGATGCCACTTGAGAACCGGACCCTCTTCGTCTTGCCGTACACACAATGCTCACAAAACTGCAAATCGGTAACTTTGTGGCCGTTCAACAAATCGCGTTGACTTAGCTCGATCATGCCTCCAAGGCTCATGCAACCGAGACGTAGATGCCACAACTTGGTTAGAACACCATCGGAAAATTTCTTTGAAGCAACCGCAACGTCACCGGTAACGGTTTGACCCTGCAAAACGTAAAGGTTAGCGGTTTTTCTTAGAGCCTTCATCATAAGTAGCGCTCCTCGCTTGACCCTTACTACTCCATTCTTGCCAATGAACTCATAACCATTTTGATCAAGGGTACTAAGAGAGATGAGATTTCTTCGGAGTTCGGGAACATATCTCACGTCCCCAAGAGTTCGGGTGATGCCATCATGCATGCGAATTCTAATCGTGCCTTTACCGATGATAGGGCAAGAATCATTGTTCCCCATCATTACCACGCCTTCGGGAACCTTCTCATACGTGTGAAACCAACTTCGGTGGGGACACATATGAAAAGTACAACCCGAGTCTAGAATCCACTCTTCCGAGGTATTCATCATCCCCTCAGAGACCATCAAGACTTCACCATTACAAAATCCGACTTCACCTTGCTCAACAACATCGGCTTCACCGGAGGTACCCGTTGTCTTGTTCTTGGCTTTGTTTTTGGCTTGAAGCTTAAAACATTCTTACATGGTATGACCCTTCCGTTTACAAAAGTTACAAAATTTTCTCGGTTTTCCACTAGATTTTGATCTTGATTTGCTTGACGAACTCGAGCATTTTTCAAAAGGTCTCCCTCTTGCATTTAATCCTTCGGCCCTTGGTTCATGACCGGGATTAATCTCCTTCATCTTCTCCTTCGAGCTCAAAGCGGTATACACCTCATCAAGAGAGAGGGAATCCCGACTATAGATGATAGTATCCATGAATGTACCAAATGAAGGTGGCAAAGAGCACAACAAAATCAAACCCAAATCCTCATCGTCATATTTCGCCTCAAGGTTCTTCAAATCACCAACTATCTCTTTGAACTTCGATAGATGGGCCGTAATTGAACCACCTTTAGATAAACGTAAGGCATACAATTTAAGCTTCATGTGAAGCTTATTGGGTAAGCTCTTTTCCATGAACATCTTGTCTAACTTAGTCCAAATTTGGTACGACGTTTCCTCTTCCGCAACATCTTGTAAAACATCGTTTGAAAGATGCAATCTAATCAAGGATTGGGTTTTAAATCATTCAATTCTTTGTCTTCCTCCGACCAAGCACCGGGCATAAATGCCCGACCCAAAATGCACTTATGTAGGCTTTGTTGGATTAGGACATCTCTCATCTTTATCTTCCATAAGGTATAGCGAGTATCTCGCTCTAATAAGGGGAGGTCAAACTTCATCGTTGACATAAATGAAATAGCCTAGCAAATCAAAATAATCTCATGAAACTTCTATCGATCACAAAATCTCGGTATAAATAACTTGGGCTCTGATACCAATTGTTGTGAAAATACCGAAACCCAACTAACAAAGAACTCACTAGTTGGACCTCACTATAAACACGTAATTTCCCAAGGACAATGAACTAGGTTCTTATACGAGATAATAAGCGGAAATATGATCAACGAACATGAGAATACTAATCACTAAGCATATGCAACAATAACCAACCATATAATGCAAGATAAAGCTAGTAAAGAGAGACACCGAGATTTTTACGTGGAAACCCAAATCGGGAGAAAACCACGGGCGGAGGACGCCGAGAACTGATCCACTATCACTTGATGATGATTACACTTGAGATGTTACAAAGCTTTACAATGGAGAGAATCTATGGCTTCTATATCTTTGTTCTTGAGCTCTCAACTAGTTTTGGAGAGAAAGATGAATTTTGTGCATAATACAAAATGTGGAGTGTGAGGGTGTTTATACAAGAGGGAACAACTAGGTACTCTCTTATTAATAAAATAATAAGAGTTATGGCATCCTAGTAATAAACAATTGTGTAGATGGATGTGTTGTCAACCAAAAAAGGAGGGAAAATCAGCAAAAAGCATAAAGTAGCTGATCTGGTCGTTGGCGCAGATTGCCGCGCAGATACATCCACGCGGACAAATCGCGGACAAATTGAGGACAAGACATAACAGACCACTTTGAGCAGATTGGCGCAGATGTTGGTACAACCGGCGCGGATCCATCCGCACGACCATCAGCACCAAATACAAAAGACTTGTATTTCTTCTCATTCTTCTTTGCTAATTCCTTTGGTTGTTGGCAAGCAATTCTCACATATTCAAACCATAGGAAACTAGCAAGACACTATCCCGACAAAAACAGGAAACAACACACTAAACAGAAAATATATAGTTGGTATTTCTTTGGTTTTTTCATTGAATTGTAAAAATACCCACTTGACAATTAATTGCTTTATATTTTGCTTCTCATCGGAGGGAATCCTATTTGGCATCAAGAGCCTGAAATGATGAATAAATATAATTTACAATACATATAATTATTTGATGCTACATGAATAAGCTTAGATCGAACAATTATTTGATCCATATATTATTTAAAATTTTCTTTTACTGGAAAAATTTTTTAGGTTTTATTTGTCATTTAATTATTATTATTATTATTATTAAACTGGTATTATTTCCATTACTTGTTAAAAAAGTACTAATCAAATAAATGTTTTTGAGAGTAGAAGTAAAACGGTTTTCTAAGTTTTGTCTTGATAATTTATGTTTTTGATTTAGTCTTTTGTTGTAGATGATGACAAAGAATCTTTAACCTATTTTTCAAACCAGAGAAATTAAAGTAGAAATTTTAGGCAAATTTTTTTCCCAATATATTCTCCAAACTTTCTTCAACACGAAGAAAGGAGAGAAACAGTAAAACTATTCGAATTTGGGGAACTACTTAAAATTATTGCTTAAGAGCGAAGTGATTTTTTATTTATTTCAATTTTCAACAATAAGAATATATGAATTAAATGTTTAGAATAAAAAAGTTGATAAGTATTTAAATCATATAATTAATGTTATAATCTCTCAAATTTTATAATAAAAAACTATAAAGTTAAATATATTCTTTTTAGAAAATTTTATTTTCAAAATCCTCTGGAGGAATTTTGGAAATGCTTTACAATAAAAAATGACCTCCATCATTATGTTCATAAATATACATGTTATTGTTCACTCATTTGCATTATGTGTTATTGTTGTTGAGTAGAGAAAGAGAACGTGAAACAAATTTCATCAAAAATATAGAAGGTACAAAAGGGACCTAAGGCCATCCACTGCTGATGACTCGGGTAGCAATGGGTAAGTTGAACCCGTTGGGTTCCATCGGCAACACCGCCATGGACCCTTCGGGTTCGTAGCCATAGGTTCCACCAAGCCGAAGCCTTCCCACTCCACCCCATCCCCTACCCCCAATTAATAGCCGATGATGTATTTTCATTTTTTTTTTTAATTTTCTTTTTTGATGTTTTTGGGTTTATTGGGTTGGTTTGGGTAAAATAGTGGAAAGCTGATGTGGCGCTGATGTCGCAGTTGGGTTCATTGGGTTGACAGTGGATGGCCTAATAAGTACTCTATCCATACTTTTTTTTTAATTTGGTCATGGATGTTTTATATATCCACAGGGACTAGATCTGTAATCTACACTAAAAAGAATAATCTTGTCTATTTAGACCAAATAAGAGGCTATTGTTTTGCCAATCATACATACACATAATTTCTAGATTACCAGTGTTGGAATCATTAAATGCCTTCTTGATCATCTCATCTAGTTTTCATTGCAATCATTTACTATACATTAACAATCCAACAAAGCTTTGATTTGATTAATAGCTAGCAAGGATCCTTCAATCATACAAGATGGCGTCTTCTTCAACTTCATCCATTTCCAAGACCAGCTTCAAGTATGATGTATTTTTGAGTTTTCGGGGAGAAGACACTCGTACCAACTTCGTTGATCATCTTTATAATTCTCTTAAGCTAGAGAACATCGAAACATACAAGGATGACAAGAACCTCGAGAAAGGGAAAAAAATTAGTAAGGAGCTCATTGAAGCCATTGAAGAATCAAGATTCCATGTCATTGTTTTCTCCAAAAACTATGCATCTTCATCGTGGTGCTTGGACGAGCTTGTGAAGATTATGGAGTGCCAAGAGATGCCGACCGAGCATACTGTATACCCTATCTTCTATCATGTGGAACCTACTCATGTCCGCAAACAAAGTGGAGAATTTGGAAAAGCCTTTGCAAAACACGAAAATGATGACGCTGCCAAGAAATGGAAAGAGGCTCTGATAGAAGCAACATCTTTAAGTGGTCGGGAGTTAAGAACCACTGCTGATGGGTAATCGCCATATCTATTCAATGTTCTTTCATTTTGTTTCTTCTCGTTTCTATCAACAAACTTTGAATCGAAATTGCATATTCTTCTCAATAGATTAAATTGAAATATGTTTATATGGCTCCATTATTACTTATTATATGTTCGTATTTGTAGATATAAAAGTTATTATTCCCGTGGAAAATTGAGAAAGCTAATTGGTTCTTCTTTTAACATACGTACAGGCATGAAGCTGAATTTATCAAACTAGTTGTTAAGGATATTTCATCGAAGTTACCTACCGTCTATGTTGACGGAAATTTAATAGGCATGAGGAATCGGATTAATGTTGTAGTTTCATCTTTAAGCACTTTCCCCAATGAAATTTGCATGATAGGACTCACAGGGATGGGAGGTGTTGGGAAGACAACTTTGGCGAGAGCTGTTTTTGATCATATATGCAAGGAGTTCGAAGGTAGCAGCTTTGTTGAGAATGTCAGGGAATCTTCAAATTCCCTTTTATTAGGTCTGAAGTCGTTACAACAACAAGTCCTTAGAGAAGTACTAAATAGACAAGACATCTTTGTAAATGGTGTTTTTGACGGGAAAACTAAGATGAAAAAGCATATGCCTAGTAGAAAGGTTCTTCTTGTTCTAGATGATGTGGATAATCTAGACCAGCTTAAGGCCTTAGCCGGTGAACCTAATTGGTTTTCGGAAGGAAGTAAAATCATCGTTACAACAAGAGACAAGCAAGTACTGGTAGCACACAAAGTGAACTTAATTCATGATGTTAGTCTGTTAACAGATGAGGAAGCAATTTGAGAAGGTACAACCGTATTATTTTGGAGGTGCTACCGTATTATTTTGAAAACTTCAAAGAGTGCACCTAAAACCAAAAAATTCTCTCGAAACCAACCAAAAACTAAGGGGGCGTTTGGTTCATTTCAGGGAATGGGAATGGGAATGGAAATGGGAATGCAGGAGAATAGGAATGAACATTGCATTGATGTTGTTTGGTTAATCCAATATAATCAATGAAAAGTTGTTTCATTTAAAAAAATATGGTTTTCCAACTTGAAAATACAAAAGATATTTCATTTAATATCCATAGATGAAACAATGGATGGAAACAAGAACCAAGTAGAAATAAAATTTTCATTCCCCCCAATTTAGTCAGAATGAAAATTAATGGATCTGCAGGAATGATTCCATTATATAATATCAAACCAAACAGTAGTTATCATTATCATTCCCATTCCTGACCCCTCAATACCCCTAACCAAACGCCCCCTAAAATTTTCTCTCGAAGATAACAAAAAAAACCGAAAAATCATCCCGAAAACAACGAAAAAATTGATTTTTTTCTCAAAATCAACCAAAAAGTGGAAAAACTATCTCAAAATCAACGAAATAACAAAAAGATTTCTTGAAATCAATTAAAAACCCAAAAAGAATTCTTTGAGATTCAACAAAAAAAAATTAAAAAAGTCTATGATATACATATGGGATAAGAAAAAATCAAAAAAGTCTATGATATATATATGGGATAAGAAAAAATCAAAAAATAAGTGGGTCATGCAGTTTGAAAATTCTTCGGATTCAACAAAAAAATCAAAAAATTCTTTCATTTAGGCCATCCGCTATGGGGCCGTGAAGGCACCGGTACCCTCGGCAACACCGCCGAGGGTGACCGGCACGGCAGCGGCACGGCACCCCATTGCCGAAACTCATCCGCGCTCTATTTCCCCTCTCTCTCTCCTTTGTGCCTATCTCTCTCTTCCTTCTCTCTCTTCCTTTTTATTTTTTTTATTTTTTTAACTAATTATTTAGATTGGTATGGAATTGGTATGAATGTGATGAATTGGTAAGGTATTGGTAAGCTGATGTGGCGCTAAGGTGGCCGCTGGTACCAATTGGTATCATTGGTACCATAGAGGATGGCCTTATAGGACCTACTTCTTCTCCGATCCCTTATCAAGAGGTTCTATACTTCTTGAGATAAATAAGTGGGTCATGCAGTTTGAAAAATGGAGCAATGTATATTTAAGTTATTTAATGTACTTTTGAATTTATGCCATATAATTTTACTAAAATAGATAAAAATTGTTACCATGATATGAATATTTCTTAAGCAATTGATTACAATAATGAAAAGCAAGTTTATTAAACATGGTACCATAATAGAGTTTAATAAAACTAGCCTGGAGTACACGTTGAATGTAGTGGAATGGATTGATGTGAAAACAGTCATTATGGATCGAAGTCTTTTAAAGCTCTATACGGTTTGCTTTATAATGGGATTGAGCTGAATGCAGATTCATGTAGGCAATGTGGACTTCATGTCCTTTATTTATCAGTCATGGAAACTAGCTCGAGGTTTATCTTTCATTTTCAAATAATAGAAGATATACATTTTTCTTAATGCTAATCGGGTAATAAACTTATTGAGTCATTCTATTTATATAAGAAGATATATATACATATATATATAGGGGTGGGTTCAAATGTGAACCACTTTTTGGTTGTGAACGTGTTGACAACCGAGAGCGCGACACGTGGCGGATGACTAGGCGCGATTCATGGGAGGGCATTGAATTAAAGAGGGGGACCACACTCAAAGTCGCCACGTGTCGCTCTCTCGGTTGTCCTCACGTTCACAACCAAAAAGTGGTTCACATTTGAACTTTCCTCTCTCTCTCTCTCTCTCTATATATATATAGGGGCAGGTTCAAATGTGAACCACTTTTTGGTTGTGAACGTGAGGACAACCGAAAGCGTGACATGTGGCGGATGACTAGGCGTCACATCATGTACACGGCGGATGACTAGGCGCGATTCATGGGAGGGCATTGAATTAAATGGGGGGACCACACTCAAAGCCGCCACGTGTCGCGCTCTCGGTTGTCCTTACGTTCACAACCAAAAAGTGGTTCACATTTGAACTTTCCCCTCTCTCTCTCTCTCTATATATATATATATATATATATAGTTCATTTGTAAACCCAAAAAAAGGTGTAAACACATGGCTGCATAGATTAAATCAAGGAAATTGGTTCATGAAGATGTTTAATATGATGAAAATGTTTCATATACTTTAATTTTTGATGAAATTGTTTCATATTTCGATGTGTTTAATTCATATGAAACATTTTTCTCACGTTCACAATGAAAGATGAGTTCGCATTTGAACCTGTCCCTCCCCATATAGACGAATTTTCAAATGTGAACTCAATTTTGGTTGTGAACATAAGAGACACTAAAATTGTGCCACGTGGCATATTTAGTTTGAGTATCATATGTTATTCAAGTTGAATAACACTTAACACTGAATGCAGTGTTATTCAGTTTGAATAACACATGAATATTCAAATTGAATATGTCACGTGGCGCGCTCTCGACTGTCCTCATGTTCACAATGAAAATGAGTTCACATTCGAACTTGACCTTATGAAACTGAATATGCCACGTGAAACTGATGCAAACTTCTGAAATCATATAAAATTTTATGAAATATTTCGATAATTATTCAGTTTCCATATTATTTCATATTTTCGTAATCATTGACTTTTCATATGTTTCATATTTAATAT
Source organism: Centaurea solstitialis (assembly GCA_030169165.1). Taxonomy (NCBI): domain Eukaryota; kingdom Viridiplantae; phylum Streptophyta; class Magnoliopsida; order Asterales; family Asteraceae; genus Centaurea; species Centaurea solstitialis. Next base: position 31,034,975 of record CM058043.1, read on the forward strand.
GGATACATTTAATAGAATTTCATAGGTTGCATCGGGTTTATGTTAGATATGAGTTGCAAATGATTATCACTCTATATATTTCTATCGGAATCTTTATCATTATCACAAATTTCCTCCCAATCATGTTACATAAACAACAGGTTTCATTTTTAGTTGACTGTATGACTTCCCTCTTGATCAATGGATGCATGCTGAGTTTTTTTCTATGGCTAATTTGTGCAATATTTGCAATAATTGACAAATATAACATTTTGATTGTAAAAACCGTTAACTAAATTTCATAACGATTTACTCAAAAGAGCTTTTAATTGGTTTCATAACTTTTGGTATATATCCCTTTCTTATAAATATGGTAGATGAAAGTTGGTTGGTGGTGGTGGGACAAACTTTTAGTGCATGAAATTGAATTCTTATGCTACTTATATGAAAATAAAAATAAATATATATATATATATATAGAAGTTATTTTGTAAACCACAAATAATGTGCAAACCGTGTAAACTCATGGTTGCATATGTAAATTAATGAAAACTCTTTGTAGAGTTGTTTAATATGATGAAAATGTTTCATATCCTAAATTTTTTTATGACATTGTTTCATATGAAGGTGTTTATTTACGTAGAAATGAAAAAGTTTCATTGAAACCATAAAAAAGTTTCATACGAATAAAAAACACCAAAATATGAAACAATTTCATCAAAATTTAATGTTTATGAAACATTTTCATCATATTAAACAAATTCATAAATCAATTTTATTGATTTAGTCTATGCAACCATGAGTTTACATGGTTTACACGTTATTTGTGGTTTACAAAATAACTTCCCTATATATATATATATATATATAAACATGTTGGTTGAATTTTTCTAATTCAAATAAGAGGCCTTTGTTTCTCCACATGATTCCACAATTATTTCTCCAAACAAACATTTCTTGTTTATATGTGTCGACATTCTCTTTTCATTTATTATGAAGATAATTTCAACAATTTTGATTTTGAAAAGAATTTAAATGGGATAATTTAGTTGTGGTATACAAGCGATTTCTTCGATAGCAACTATTCAATCAATCATTTCCTAAGTAGGTCAGTCAAACTTTTCCTAAGTAGGTCAGTCAAACTTAGGAGATGCTTGATCATATTTTTCTTTAAGACCTATACGACTAAAATTATTTGTATTAATAAAGTTGTTTGTATGACATAACATAAATTGTTGTTTTGAATGTCAAAATGACCATTTTACCCCGAGTCTATATTTTTTAACCCAATTCCGAACTTTATCAAGTCCAAATCAAAATAGTTTCATTTCCAAGAATAAGCAATAGTATATATATTTTTTGTTCAAACATTAAATCTTTAAATTGAAGTCAATAATCAAACATTTAATTGTTATGGAATAAGTTATAAGGCTTACACACAAAATTTTGGTCCCGTTTGTTAGTAGCTTAATAGTGTAATGAGACTACTACTAACTTATTGGCTAAATTATAAATGATTGTTAGGTAATAGTTCAATGATACAGAAAATGACTTATCCAGTAAGTCTTTAGAAACAATTCTTATAAAGAAAGCTAAGTTTTTTTCAAACATGTCCCTCTCAATTAAAAAACATCCTCATTCTATCTAAGAAAAAACCCTCCAAATAAAAATCTTCGAGATCTATTCAGACAAATTAATTCACACATACATCTTTATAGTATTTCCAACAAACTTTAGATCTCCATTTTTTACCGTATCTTCAACAAATTCTCCATTTTATTGATTATATAATCAATTATATCATTAACATTAAATCCAACTTACAAGATATGAAAACCAGACATAAGTCACAAAACTATCCATTGTGTTGAAAAAAGTAATTATTTAGTGTAGACCCCTCTAGAGTCGCACTCCGATCTCCATAACTTTCTTGTAAGTCCAACTCCTCCATTTCTCATTCCTAAACCCCAAAAGCATCAATATCGATTTCGGCCAAATACAAAGGCATCAACGATAAATTTCTACTTCAATTCCTCATCAGATTATCCAAGGTTCACAATTCACAACCCCTACGTGTATTTCATTTTTCTAACCGTAAAGGTATCTATTTCAATGTTATTATGATATATTTATGGGTGTTTGAATAATTTCTTTTTTGTTGTTTTTATTTGTTCATCGTTTTGAGTTCTCAAATATGTGAATTGTATGATCATCGGATTGGATCACTTGAGTTTTATTTGACTCTACACTATCATCCAACAATCGACTGATCCAATGTGGATGTTAATATGTTGAATTCAGTCCAGTTCGGTTATAATAGAATATTTGATTATGGTTGACCGATTTTAATTGGATCGATCAATCATCAATATAAATTGGATCCGATGACTTCCCACACATCCTTACTTATAAGTATATGATGTCAATCATCAAACAATAATCCTTGGATTGATCTAGTATAAGAATATATCATTAAAGATTATGTGATTTTGCCATTCAAAGTTTATTGGTGTGCATGTACCTTTCTATTCTATCTATCAACACGAATTGATCGAAAAATAAGCATTTTGAAAAATTTATCGCATATTTGGATAATCTCTTATCTTATTTTCATTGGTAGCTTTCCTTCCACATATATCTTATCTTCTCCTTTTTCAAAATTTTGCTAACTACTAAAATAGTTTCAAAGTTAGTCCATCAATTATTGCAGCCGGTGAACTTGTTTAAAAAATTGTTCATAATCATTGTACTTTCAAGATTCTTGATTTTAAACTATTTTCTAGAAGTTTATTACATTAACAATGTAAAGTTAAGAGAAAAATCTTTTAATTTATATTTGAGTTTTACGTAGAAGTAAATGGATTAATTTTTTTACTTGACATTGGGAATCAAAAGTATATACAAAAGTTGAAGTCATGAATTATTGATTGAAATGAGTACTTTGGTGATTGAGTCATTAACGAGCAAGCGAAAAAAGATAAAAAAAAATTATTATCATAGCCAATTATATACATACTTGATGGTTGTTTCATAAAAGCATGTATGTATCAATTTGTGAATTGTCAGCTACAAACTACAAAGATTCAATCAACCATGTGTTGCTTTAGCAGTTTAGCTTGAGTATTGGTTGAATTTGAAAATCCTTCGTCATCAAGATGATGTGTATGTATCTTCAGATGTTGAAAGCCATAGCATTGACATTGTAACCCTGCACCATTCTTACTTTTTTCAAATGCTCTAGGAATCTTGTACAATAAAAAATATATTTTAATTACTTTTTGTAAAATGACCAAAAGGCCCTCATATGACTAGCAAGTAAGGGCATTAATGGAGGTAGCTTAATGGAGTTAGAAAAAGTGATAGTTATGCAAGCAATTACTAGTGTAATTAACCTGTAATAAAGTAATATGTAAAACGACCAAAATACCCCAATGTTAAACGAGTTAATGAGAGTTTTTAAACAGAGCTAGGAGCATAGACCAAGACCATCAAAACATTTAAACCATGCGGTTTTTACAAAAATTATTTCATTTGGAGGGACACAAGATGTTAAAACATGTAACCATAGGGACGAAACGTCTAATTCTACAATAAGATGTTAAAAACTTTGACCAGTAGTTGACTGACTCTGTTCTGCCTAAATTCTCTGAAAAAATCAAAGTAGATTCTGTTGCTGCCGAGTGATTTCTTGTTTTCTTGGCTGAAATTGAAGGTCTGCAGTTGACGAAATTAGCTAATTTCGATGAAAACCCAGTTGATAAATTGAGTCAAGAGCTATTCAATTGGTTTTGATACCCCTTTTTATAATCTCTTTCTATAATCTCATATTTATATAATCCCTCTTTTCTCTTCTCCCATTTTACTCATTATAGGCTTAATTACCTGCTTAATTAAGGTTAGGTAGGTGGTTGTTAGGATGTTTGTAAGAAATTAGGTTTGAATCATTGTTAACTGAAGTTTTTTTGCATAGAATTAATATTTCCCTAACAGAATTTTGATATAATTAATAGGATCCTTCTTCATTCATACCTACAATGGCATCTTCTTCATCCATTCACAAGACAAGCTTTAAGTATGACGTGTTTCTGAGTTTTCGAGGTGAAGACACTCGTACCAGCTTTGTTGATCATCTTTACCATGCTCTTAAGCTAGAGAACATCGAAACCTACAAGGATGACAAGAACCTCGAGAAAGGGAAGAAAATTAGTAAGGAGCTCATTCAAGCCATTGAAGAATCAAGATTCCATGTCGTCGTTTTCTCGAAGAACTACGCATCTTCATCATGGTGCTTAGATGAGCTTGTGAAAATTATGGAGTGCCAAGAGACACCGACCGACCACAATGTTTACCCTATCTTCTATGACGTGGAACCCACTCATGTCCGAAAACAAAGTGGAGAATTTGGCCAAGCCTTTTCCAAACACACAAATGATGAAAATGCTGACAAATGGAGAAAGGCTTTGGTAGAAGCAACATCTTTAAGTGGTCGAGAGTTAAGAACTACAGCTGATGGGTAATTGCCATATCTATTTGATATTCTTTCATTTTGTTTCTTGTTGTTTCTATCAACAAACTTTGAATCGAAGTTGCATATTTTTCTCAATAGATTAAACTGAAATATGTTTATATGGCCCCATTATTACTTATTATATGTTTGTATTTGTAGATATAAAAGTTATTATTCGTGTGGAAATATGAGAAAGCTAATTGGTTGTTCTTTTAACATATATACAGGCATGAAGCTGAATTTATCAAACTAGTTGTTAAGGACATTTCATCGAAGTTACCTACCGTCTATGCTGACGGAAATTTAATAGGCATGAGGACTCGGATTGATGTTGTAGTTTCATCTTTAAGCACTTTCCCCAATGAAATTTGCATGATAGGACTCACGGGGATGGGAGGTGTTGGGAAGACAACTTTGGCGAGAGCTGTTTTTGATCATATATGCAAGGAGTTCGACGGTAGCAGCTTTGTTGAGAATGTCCGGGAATCTTCAAATTCCCTTTTATTAGGTCTGAAGTCGTTGCAACAACAAGTCCTTAGAGAAGTACTAAATAGACAAGACATCACTGTGAATGGTGATTTGGACGGGAAAAAAAAGCTGAAAAAGTATATGCCTAGAAGAAAGGTTCTACTTGTTCTAGATGATGTGGATCATATAGACCAGCTTAAGGCCTTAGCCGGTGAACGTAATTGGTTTATGAAAGGAAGTAGAATCATCATTACAACAAGAGACAAGCAAGTATTGTTAGCACACAAAGTGGACTCAATTCATGATGTTAGTCTGTTAACAGACGAGGAAGCAATTTGCCTCTTAAGCAGGTGTGCATTTGGGACAGAGATTCCAAGTCCTGGGTACAAAGAGCTATCAGAAAAGGTTGTAAGTTATGCTGCCGGCCTTCCTTTAACAATCACGATTTTAGGTTCGTCTCTCTGTGATGCAAATGAGGATGTATGGATCGATACCCTGGAAGAACTAGAAAAAATTCCATTGGATGGAACTCTACAAAGATTGGAGTTAAGCTATAAGGGTCTAGAACCCAATTGTCAAGAAATATTCCTTGATGTTGCATGCATATTTAAGGGTTGGAGTAAAGACGAAGCAATCAGAGCGCTTGAAAGCCGTGGATTTCATGCTATACGTGGTTTGAGTGTTCTTGAGAAAAAATCTCTCGTAACTACCAGATATGACCACTTGGACATGCACGACCATTTACAAGAAATGGGGAGGTACATTGTTCGTCGTTTGCACCTTGAGGAGCCTAACAAACACAGCCGGTTATGGATTGACGAGGAAATTATGGATATATTGGCCAATGATCAGGTAAGGATTAAGTAAATTTATTGTAAGGTTTAGAAAATAGAAAGTAACACATTTTCATTTGTAATGACAAATTTTTCATGGTTATTGTTTTTTGATCATAGGGCACCAATGAAGCAATAAGATGTATAGAATTGGTCAATTCAAAAATCTATCCAGAAATTGTTATGAAAGGGCTAGGAAACATGAAGCAACTTAGGTTTCTTCACGTGTATGGTAAGTCATATTTCGACACCGATTGGAAATTTCATGAATTTTGCCGATACTTTCCAGATGCTTTACGATGGTTGAGTTGGGAATGGTACCCTTTCCGGTCTTTACCCAAATCATTTCAAGCAAACAATCTTGTTGCACTTCAAATGCGTCATAGCAAAATTGTAGAACTTTGGGAAGACGAAGATAGAAAGGTAGAATATTAATAGGTGATCGGTTATTTTGCATTATTCATTATAAAATTAATTTTTCGGTTTCGTTTGTTATATATTAATTACACCAACACTCAGTTCTATTTTTATTTACAACAGGTTCTTCACAAGCTCAGATTTCTTGATCTCAGTGACTCAAAGTTGAAGAACCTTGATCTTGGTCTAACTCTAAATCTTGAGAGATTAAGTCTTAACGGATGTAGAGATTTGGTAGAGCTTCGTATGCCTGTTGAATGTCCAAAGCTCATATTCCTCCACCTCGGTGCTTCTATGTTGACGACACTTGACCTTCGAGGGACTCTGAATATCGAGAATCTATATCTTATAGAATGTGATGATTTGGTAGAACTTCACATTCCCGTCGAATGTCTAAAGCTCGAATCTCTCGTCATCTACGGTTCAAAGTTGAGGACACTTGACCTTCGAGGGACTCCGAACATCAAGGAATTAGATCTTAAACGATGTGTTGATTTGGTAGAACTTCACATTCCTGTCGAATGTCTAAAACTCAAATCAGTCACCATCAAGGATTCAAAGTTGAGGACACTTGACCTTCGAGGGACTTCGAATATCGAGGAATTAAAGCTTAAACGATGTGTTGATTTCGTAGAACTTCACATTCCCGTCGAATGTCTAAAACTCAAATCGGTCACCATCAACGATTCAAAGTTGAGGACGCTTGACCTTCGAGGGACTCTGAATATCGAGAATCTATATCTTATAGAATGTGATGATTTGGTAGAACTTCACATTCCCGTCGAATGTCTAAAGCTCGAATCTCTCGTCATCTACGGTTCAAAGTTGAGGACACTTGACCTTCGAGGGACTCCGAACATCAAGGAATTAGATCTTAAACGATGTGTTGATTTGGTAGAACTTCACATTCCTGTCGAATGTCTAAAACTCAAATCAGTCACCATCAAGGATTCAAAGTTGAGGACACTTGACCTTCGAGGGACTTCGAATATCGAGGAATTAAAGCTTAAACGATGTGTTGATTTCGTAGAACTTCACATTCCCGTCGAATGTCTAAAACTCAAATCGGTCACCATCAACGATTCAAAGTTGAGGACGCTTGACCTTCGAGGGACTCTGAATATCGAGAATCTATATCTTATAGAATGTGATGATTTGGTAGAACTTCACATTCCCGTCGAATGTCTAAAGCTCGAATCTCTCGTCATCTACGGTTCAAAGTTGAGGACACTTGACCTTCGAGGGACTCCGAATATCGAGGAATTTTATCTTAAACGATGTGTTGATTTGGTAGAACTTCACATTCCCGTCGAATGTCTAAAACTCAAATCAGTCACCATCAACGATTCAAAGTTGAGGACACTTGACCTTCGAGGGACTCCGAATATCGAGGAATTAGATCTTAAACGATGTGTTGATTTGTTAGAACTTCACATTCCCGTCGAATGTCTAAAACTCAAATCGGTCACCATCAACGATTCAAAGTTGAGGACACTTGACCTTCGAGGGACTCTGAATATCGAGAATCTATATCTTATAGAATGTGTTGATTTGGTAGAACTTCACATTCCCGTCGAATGTCTAAAGCTTGTATTCATCTACATCAACGGGTCAAAGTTGAGGACGCTTGACCTTCGAGGGACTCCAAATATCAAGGAATTACATCTTGAAGAATGTGTTGATTTGGTAGAACTTCACATTCCCGTCGAATGTCTAAAGCTCGAATCTGTCGACATCGACAGTTCAAAGTTGAGGACCTTCGACCTTGGGTTGACTCCAAATCTCAAGAAGTTAAGTCTTACAAAATGTTATTATTTGGTAGAACTTCACACACCTGTTGAGTGTCTAAGAAAGCTTTCCTATTTAAACTTGAGTGGTTGTTTGAGATTTAAATCTTTTTTATGCAAGAAAAGGTTTGAAGCAGTTGGAGTTGGTTGTTTATCCAAGTTACATCTAATTGCAGAGTCCCTAGATATGTGTCCGCTGCACTCCGACAATAATTTGCCAAAGTTCCAATTTACATGTTATTATGAAGAAGAAGAACATATGGTACCCACTTTTATTGGAGATCTTGCGAAACTTCTCTCTACATGTCTATGTCCTTGCACCGACCTTGAGAGATTTTCTCGAAGCATTTGTGGCTTACAATGTTTAATAAAGCTTACACTCGAGGGTGATATTCCAGAGGCACCCAACGACCTTGGCATGTTAGAATGTCTAGTGGAGCTAAGTGTGTCGACTACCAAGATTACACATCTTCCGGAAAGCATTTGTATGTTGAAACATCTGAAAATTCTCAAACTTCAGTCTTGTTGGTGTCTTGAGAAGTTACCAGAGGATCTTGGCGGATTAGAATGTCTAGAGGATCTAACCTTATCGGAATGTATAGTTTTACGAGATATTCCAAACAGCATATGTAAGATGAGACGTCTAAAATATTTAGAGCTCCTTTATTGCTATCTAGTAGAGAAATTGCCGGAGGACTTTGGATGTTTAGAATGCTTAAAACTGTTGAATATAGAAGGTACAGGCATAAGTCAGCTTCCACAGAGCATTTTTTCGTTGAAAGGCCTGCGTATTGCTGGGTTTAGATGGCTTCTTGAGTCATTTGGTTTTGCATCCAAGATCCATACCTTGGGATACGTGACCTTTTGCCACATATAGCCGTGAATACCATTCTCGAGGGACGATTTTGATAAGCTCCAATGTCTAAAAAGAGTCAATTCACAACAAAGTATAGCGACAGGTAATTCTCAATTCTCAACTAATCATCTTACTTTCATTTGGTTTCAAAATTGATAAAATTTTAACTAATGAAAGTAATTTATTCTTACACTGCAACTCTGATTTTTATCTTTAGTGAATTTCTAAATAAAAAAGAGTCTTAATTACAAACAGCTTATATGGTGTTTTGTTAAAACCAACCCTGACTTGATGCTTAATATTTCTTTTTCACACAGATTCTAACAGGTGAACCATTTCTTGCAATTAGCTTTCTTATAAAAAGTTTTCTTTGGTTTTGTTGTTTTATGTTCTTAGGCTCTACATTTCGGTGTTTGACTGAACGAAAGGATGACGCCCTCTTCACGTGCCTTGATGAACTCGATGTTTAATCTCCATCCTCAATGGTTTAGTCTTGGCTCGATCGATTTTGTTCCTCTCCAAAGTCATTTGTTTGTTATATATCAGTGGTGGTTGGCATTTGGAAACCTCAGATGATGATGATACGTTTTGTTATCTATATTCATGAATAATAGAAACACGCACAACAGGAGTCTCCTCTACCATAAGAGGTACTTTCTCTGTTTTCTATTAATCATTTCTTACTTTAATCATCTCTTATAAAGCATAGAGGTGAAAACTCTCGAATACAACCTACTGATATACAAATTAGTATTGGATAAACTTCTTACAAACGTTCCTTTATTTTCTCAGGGTTTTGAGTATTATTCTCAACTCTCAAAGTTTCGATTCAGTTTATTAAGAGGTGACTAAAGGCCTGCAAATTGGCAAAAGTTTTCATCTATGTTTTTAGGTTTTGGGAAAGTTTGAGATTACCCGCAAATTAAGGGTAAAGGTCTAAAAGGAAATACACTTTTATCTTTGAATATCAAGTTGGTTACTTTTGTTTCTTAACAAATTAACATGAAATGTTCAGTTTTAGACTAAGAGACAACTTTGCTTTCGAGAACCTAAACAAACAATTCTTGGTGATCAGTCTTTCGTGTCATCGGTTCCTTTTCTTTAACAAATTAATATGAAATGTTTAGGTGCATGTTTTATGGCCAATCAACGAGGCATGGGTTTGCAGCATGGTCAAGATGCATCTGCAACGGTAAGTAGCTCATGGAATCTTGGTTATTAAATTTTTTATATGTTACGATTAAGTTCAAAAGGCCCAAAGAAGCCAATTCAGAAAGAGCTATGATAATAGGTACTTTCTTCATTTTCTATTGATCATCTTAATGTACTTCAATTTGAATTTTCAAATTGATATATAACCATGATTTTCCTTACAGATTCTCCAAAATAAGAAACAGACCTCTGAAAGAAAATTAGCCAATCTTGGTAGATATTTGCAAAGTTTTAGCATGTCCATATAATATTTCTTGTTTTTCTTCTTAATTTTTACATTTACTAAGCACTCAAAGTTGTATAATTTCTAGCAACACAACTATTCTATCAATTGTGTATTGTATTGTATTGACATATATTAATTTGTTTCATATTCAGAACGAAGATGGGAAAAAGATAGAATATGGAGTATGGAACCCCTTTAAGTCGAAGTTAGTTGCTGTTATTCTTGGTGGGTTGAAGATATTTGGATGGTAAGTTTGTATCATCACTAAACCTTATGACTTCATTTCTTTGCTCCTATTTGATCTTTGTTATAATTTATGTTTCTTAATCATAAATATTTGTCATTTTCACTAGAAACACTTTGAGCAAATTCTACTATTCGAGCAGATACGGTATTTGCTTCAGAAATGACGAGGCGAACCAGTTTTAAGCCTATGGAGCAGGTCACCTTTGAACGAGACCGTGCTTGTGTGGTTGGAGCCTTTGGTGTCTGAAAGAAACAGAAAACAGCATCATAGGTACTGCCCACAATGCTACAATCAAATTGCCTACATCAATCTTGCATTTCTCTAGGCTTATTGTTTAGAGATATTTTCAGGGTTATTATGTGTTGTGGTTAAGAATTACATTGATGTATCGGGGCCATAACTTCAAATTCTAGATCAGTGTCGGATCTTTTTTTTATGTATCTTGTATACTTCAATTTGATTTTTCACTGTGATATAATAACCATGATTTTTCCATACAGATCCTCCCAAAGAAGAAATAGACCTCTGAAGAAAATTGCCCAATCTTGGTAGATATATGAACAATTTTAATATGTAGATATTTTTTTATAATTTCTGCTTCATAATCATAAATATTTGTCATTTTCGATAGAAACACTTTGAGCAAATTCTATTATTACGAGCAGATATGGTATTTACCCAAGAGTGAAGAGGTGAATAACTTTTGTAATAGGTACTTTCTCTCCGGTTTCTATTAAATCATCTTAATTACCTTGATACGATATTGTATGTATGTTACTATAAATCTATCCTAACATTTGAACCATTTCTTGCATTTCCGAGTTTTGATGTAACGAGAAGCATTCAATACACAAGGTGACTCTTTTTACCACATTTCTCTTGTTTTATGGTTGTTGCATACGTTTTTTTTTTTTGGTTATATATCTTTGTTTTTGTGTGCTTAGACTTTGCGTTTAAGCACTTCAGTGAATCGAAGGTTCATACCCTCTTCACATGCCGTGATGAACTTGATGTGTAATCTTCGGTCTCAATGGTTTGATTTCGGCTCAATCATTCCTTTTGTCAAATGTGGTACTTCTTGTTCATGGGTGAAGCTCTGATTGATATGCTGCTATCAGGTCCGTATAAATCCACTTGATGCATTATATTATATAAATCACTGTTTTCTCTGCAGATTCTTACCCAAATGATCTGTTACAGTTCCAAATGTGAATTCCATAGATGTGCAGCATTTTGTGTTACATAACACTTGAATGAGAAAACAACCATAGAATTCAAGGAGAAAATAGACGATGAGATGAGCATCGAGTCAACATGTGAGACACTTATCTTAGTAAATTTTCAAAAATTACTACATATATATATTGGTTGTTATGCCACATTTCATTCATTTTCGAAGAATTTTTACATGGTCTCTGACAATATGCCTTTTGTTGTTCCTGTAACGAGGTTGGAACAGGACTCTCATGGAAAGTTTTGCTATTTGGTTCTTAGTAACTCAAGATGTTGGGATATGAGGACCAAGTTTAGGTGATCTCTAATTAGTGATGTTTTGCTTCAAGATGTTCACAAAGACATTGTTTTAGGTGATCTATGTTTATGTTTTGTAACCCGACATTTCTTGGTTTATGTCCTCTGTTGTACTATATACATTTTATTTAATAAAAATCGGCGTGGGGATGAGCCGCCTAGCTTGACTAGGTTCCAAACCCCTTAAAAATTAGTGTTTTTTGTCTGTGTTTTCTTTCTTATATTTAGGACACTTCAATTTTACCCTCTCCACCACACTGGCAGGTAGAAAGCCAAAGATTTCAATGTCAAAAACCATGCACCAGTTCAAGTTTTACAAACAGATTATATATATAGTTTATATGTATATATATATGGGCAGGAAAGAAAGGGAAAAAATCAATTGCATTTTTCAATTCCTCTAAAGTAAAAATGGAAACAAATTAAGTTCACTGCTGTTTGTTTATAAGCCTGGAACACGTTGCAAACAAGTTTCCGAAATTGAAGGTAAAATTGTTGTTTATACATTAAATTGATATCATAAAGTTACTTACTTGATAGATTGTAGTCGATTGGTTGAATAATGGACCCAAAAAGATTGGTTAATCGCTACCACTACCATAGTTCCAAAAACCCTAAAATTGGGACTGATTTGGGGGTTTTTAACCTAATCGGTTGTGATTTATCAAAGAATACCTAAAACGAGGTCGATTTTGCTTCTTTAAATGATTATTGAGTCGATTTGAAGCTTGATTTTGTGTGGTTATGGAGTCGGATTCTATTCGGGTCGAAACCGGGTCAAGGAGACGACCCAGAGAAAATGAATTCCATATTTTGATTGAAGTTTTGATTTTTACACTTTGGCCACACCAGAAACTTCATTTATTTAGACTTCGGCCCCGGGTATTAAAAATAGTTAACACTAGTATGTGAGCTCGTAAGCTGTAAGAAGTTACAAATGTAGCCCCTGAACTTGTTTAACGTTTTTCTCTTGGCCACTATACTTCAAGATTCATGATTTTAGACTGTTTTTTTGGAAATTTTTTACATTGACGGTGTAAAATTAGAACAAAGTTTGTAATTTATATATGTTTAAGTTTTACAAAGAAGTGAATGACAACACAAGCTTACTGTATCGAAAATTATTAGTTTTCTATTAAAGTTCATAAAATGAGTGATTCATATTAGTTTTCAGTTTTTGCAGTTCTTATAAACTATCGAGTTCTCATTTTATTAGGCCTCTTTATAATATTCATACACATATACCTAATCCCGTATGAATATATAAAAGACAAAATATATTTAAAACCATTAAAATAGTGAACGGTTATATCTATCTTAAGAGTATAAATGAAATTTCTATAATGGAAAAGGGCCAAGAGCAACAATCCAAATTAATTCACCGAGTGTTGGATTTATTAAGAGCACCAAATCGAATATTTAAATTTAATGTTACAGAAGACATTAAAAATACTATTAGACGGCAAAAAGATACCCCAAGTCATGAGAAAACAAATAATTACATGGAAAGAACATTAATTAAGAACTGAAATGTCACAAAGAAAACGATATATACGCTAACATATTGAAAGCCTTTTGTCTTACATATTTAGCCAAATAATTAATCGGTTTATTTTTTTTTTATTATAATTCCCCATCTGATATCATATATTTTTTCAAACAAACAAATTACGCCCACATTCGAAACCCATTGGAAAGGGTAGTGCACGAGAAAAATAAAATCATGTAGAAATGATCGACTCTTTGGTGGGTGTAACTTTAACGATTAAAGACTTGGGTACATGGTTTTGAATAATCATATACTTGTGTTCTCATTGCAAATCAATCATCTTTTTTTAATTGTCCAAAACGTACAACATTAGAGTTTGTACAAGTGATTTTGAATAAAATGTTCATATAAATAAACTAGAAATATACCCGCGCGCGTTGCAGCGCGAAGCATGTATCAATTGCCCGATTTTTATATACATCAATTTAATCATATGTGTTCAATCAATTAACCTCCTAATGGTTTATTGAATAGTCAATTTCGAAAAATGAAATAAAAGTATTATCTTTATATAATAGAATATATAATATAATTGAATAAAAAATATTCAATATTGGGCTTATTTCGAAGGTATTGACGAGACGATTATGATGGTATAATTTGTTAAAAAAACGTAATTTTAATATAAATTTTAGTTCATAATATATGATTAGTTAGATTATATGATAAGAGTTTAAAATAGAAAATGAAAAAGTAAAGGACTAAAATAAGATTTAATAACTAACTATGGGGGTATAAAGTGTAAATGTGTAAAGTAATTGTTGAACAAAAAACTGTCAAATTGAGTTATTCTCTTATATATATAGTATAGATAATGCATTAGCCCTCACATATTTAATTGGTCAAGATTGCTTATTGTGCGTAAACTTAATTAACTATCCTTAAATTTAATCAAATGATTTTCTAAAAGCAAGTATTGTACAACTCTACTAAAATCTTATCTTAAAGTGATTATTTAAGTCATAGTGTATACATACACATACACACATGGATACATGGGTATTAGATCATGAGAAAAATATCATTTTTGATGAGAAGTGTGAAAAACACTTTTAAACCGTTAATCACTCTCTCTTAATCAAATACCCTCCTATGAATTGCGGTTTATTGATCCGAAGCATCTTATTTCACCAATGCATCACATCTTAATGTTCCTTCATTTCTCATTCAATTGTTGATAACCACTTCCCATACTTCTCACCTGAACCTGACCCATGTAACATGTTATAAAGCAGTTAAGTAAGAGTTTTCAAAATATAATGCAAAAGTGATTCCATATAAATGTTAAAAGGTCAAACAACATGCTCTCAAGGCTTTAGCAGAAGCATCGATGCATTGCTATTCAAGAATATGTTAAGTAATTAGGAATTAAATCCAACCCATGATCTACTTTGGTGATAGAATCAGTAATGAGCTAGTTAAAAGGATCAAAAAAGCCTTATTATAGCCAATTATATATTGACGGTTGTTCCATAAAAGCAAGTATGTATTAAATGTGAACTGTTAGGTACAAACTACAAAGATTGAATCAACCACGTGTTCCGTTAGTTTGAGCATTGGTTGAACTTGAAAATCCTTCGTAATTTGGATAGCGTCTACTTTTTGTAAAATGACCAAAAAGGCCTCACATTACTAATAAGTTAAGACGTCAAGGTCCTTAAGGAAGGCAACTTGATGGACGCGCGTTAGTGACATTTGCGCAAGCAAATTCAATGACATGGGTTCTAGCATAATTTGTGATAATTTTTTTAAAATGTAAAATGACCAAAATGCCCCTATGTTAACTTAGCTAGATTTTTCTTTCATCAGAGTGAGGTTTGTTCAAGAACTATTTGATTTGTAAGGAGGCAAAATGTTAAAACACATAAACCATAAAACATATAATTGAAATATACATAAAACATAACCTGTAGTTGACTAATTCTGTATAGCTTTTCTTCCTAAAACATCAAAGTAGATTCCATTGATGATTTCTCCATCTATTTGCTGTCAATCTCGTTGATATATATCATGGTATTCTTCTCTCTTGATCGTTATTTTCTATGCACATATATTTCTTGTTTTCTTGGCTGAATGGAAGATCTGTAGTTGATGAAATTAGCATTACTATAAAAACCCAGTTGATAAATGGAGTAAAGAGCTTTTCAATTGGCTTCTACAACTACAAGTTTTGGGTACCCCTTTAATTTCTTTTTATAATCTCACATTTACATAATCCTTTTTTTCTCTTCTCCCTTTTACTCATTTCCTGCTTCATTACCTCCTCAATTAATGTAAGGTGATTTTTGGAAAGGGGACGGAACCCGGAAAAACTTTATTTAAAAAGAGAAAGAAAGCTACAAGCTACGAGGGGCATACCCCAAGGAAATACAACGACCGAGAAAATGTTTAGGCAAAACCGCAAGCAAGGGCCTAACTCTATAACCAAGAATAGAGAAGAGAACCCAATTACAAAAAATCTCTCTATACCAATCAACAACCCAAGAAATAACCCTCAAATTTTTTGTCCAATCCAACCAAAAAACCATCAGCTCTAAAATGAGAAAATCATCCATCATCATGATTAAATTCTTTTAAGCTCCACATCTTCATATCATAAACTCTTCCTTTTTTAAAATCAGCCCCCAATATTTGTTGGATCGATACGATAAACAACCAAAGTTTCTATTGATATAATTGAGAAAGTCACACATTGAAATCTGTTACATGACACTTATTTATAGACACCGAAAGGGTGCCATCGAACCATCGCAATGGTTCGCTAATGGTGTACGTGTTGTTTCATGAAGCATCACAACCTTTCATGAATAATCACACCCCTTAGTGAATAGTCACACCCTTTCACTAAAATAACTACCTATATATACTAATTACATTTAATTACATAATCTATCTAATTACAATCCTAACACTAATTACTTGTTTTTGTCATTAAATTTCAACATTCCCCCCTAATGACAAAAAACAGTGATTCTTCATTCTTCAATCTTCACTTGATGATATTCTTGTGTTTTCGCATCATCCTTGTGTAGTAGTATCACGCAACTCCACTTAGTCTTCATTTTTTGCTTCTTTCATTTGATTGATTCATGCACTCACTACAACATTGATTGAACTACGGATTTTCTGCATTCCATGTGCCTTCTGCATTCCTTGTTGTTTCCGCACTCCATGCGCTCTTTGCACTCCCTACCTCTGCACTCCCTGTTGTTTCCGCACTCCCTGTCGTATTCGCACTCCCTGCGGTTTCCGCACTCCCTGTCGTCTTTGCACTCCTGTCGTCTTCGCACTCCCTGTCGAGTTTTGTGTAGTCGCCTCACACGACTCCACTTTGTCTCACACAAATCCTTTTTTATGATCCATTCACAAGATTTTTTTTACACATATCACATATACGGTTACTTGCCCTTTATTATCTTTTCCCGTCATTTAAAAAGTTTAATAACAAAAACATTTTCGATTATAAAATTTATAAAAATCACTTTTATAATTTTTCCAAAGAGATTATATATAGGTTCCCTTTTATATATATTTACTTTACAAAACTCTATATCCTTAAGAAACGTTTTTTTTTATTTTTTTAATAAAATCTCTTTATTAATTAAAAAAAAACGTTTTTTGTTTTAGTTAAAGATATAAAAAAAGTGTACTTTTATCTTATTTTTAAAAAGGAATTTAGGTTTTATAATAAAATGGGTAAAACAGAAAAAGGGGCGTACACCTTGGTAACGCTTCTTGATTCTCAATCAAAATCGCATAATCCCTCTTCTGTTTTTTCTTCAATCGGTTTTCCTTGCTTTCCTTTGTGGTTCTTCCCTTTGATTGGCTGGTTAACCCTCGCGGTTCTTCTCTTCGATCGGCGGTTTCACCCTCGCGGTTCTTCTCTTCGATCGGCGATTTCACCCTCGCGGTTCTTAATTCTCTACGATCGGCGGTTTTGATTCGAATTTCGGATCTGATTTGGTCCGATTTTGGTTGAACAAATGATTTCCTATCGATTGTTCCTGTTCGGCAATGCTTCCTGCGTGTTATGCCTATAATCGGTTGAACAAACAATCTCCTATCGATTGTTCTTGGTGGCGACTCCTATCGATTGTTCTTGGTGGCGACGCTTGCTGCGTTTTCTGCCTGTGATCGGTTGAACAAACGATCTCCTATCGATTGTTCTTGGTGACGTACGCTTGCTGAGTTTTTTTGACTACGATCGATTTCGGTGACTCTCTCTATCTCTCTCTCTCTCGAGATTTCTCTGAAGAACTTTGGTTTTATTGAACCAGGCTCTGATACCAATTGTTGGATCGATACGATAAAAAACCAAAGTTTCTATTGATATAATTGAGAAAGTCACACATTGAAATCTGTTACATATGACACTTATTTATAGACACCGAAAGGGTGCCATCGAACCATCGCAATGGTTCGCTAATGGTGTACGTGTTGTTTCATGAAGCATCACAACCTTTCATGAATAATCACACCCCTTAGTGAATAGTCACACCCTTTGTTGTAAATAACGACCTCCGCCACACTCGATCCAACCCGGATAAACCGAATCGAGACCGAGTAGAAACTTAGTCGAGATTAACCCAAGACCCAAAATAAACTTAACGAGTTTGTATGCGGAAAGAAACGATAAACACGAACTCTCAACGGAAACGATAATAATCCACACAATAATTATTGTAACTTGACGGAAATAAAAGAGGAAGAGAAAACGACACAAGATTTACGTGGAAAACCCAAAACGGGAAAAACCACGGGCGGAGGAGACCACCGAGAAGTCCACTATAATTTATCGATGTTACAACACTTGAGAAAAGGAGAGACGATGAAGATGATACAAATTTAAATCTAGTTTAACTAGTCTAAATATTGTTGAGAGAGAAATATAGAAATGTATGTATGAAGGTGTATCTAACTTCATGGAGATCATCCATATTTATAGATGAAAAATTGGAAACCATCCACATGATACACATGAGTCCCATGCAAGTTGAAACAACAATGCACGTCTGATGCAATCCAAAGATTTCATGTGAATTGCATGCTTGCTTCTTTTGTTGACTTTTATGGATGCAGTAAATAAATGTTTCCATATATAGCCTCCATAGCTTCCATAGCCTTTCTATTTCACTTTTGACTTTAGAAACCATCTTTCATTTCTTTGCATACGTATGTTTGGAGACAAATAGCTACACCCTTTCACTAAAATAACTACCTATATATACTAATTACATTTAATTACATAATCTATCTAATTACAATCCTAACACTAATTACTTGTTTTTGTCATTAAATTTCAACAATATTTTCAATCTGATACATTCAACAATTGCAAATCTCAAGCTCTTAGCATTCCTCTCTTTCCCTTGAAAAATTCGATAATTCCTTTCTTGCCAAAGGAAGTAAACCACAGCCCCAAAAAGCCATCTTTTTACCAGACTCCAACACGAATTATTGCAAGAAATACCACCGAGTTTATTAATGAACTTAGACCACCCATCTGCCGCTCCTATAACATCCATCAAGAACCCATTCAAATTCACCAGACCAAGAAGTGAATTCCAGACTTCAGCAGAGAAACTACAATCCAGAAATAAATGCTTATGCGACTCATCATGAACTTTGCAAAGCACACAACTCTTCGACACATTAACACTCCAACCAAACAACTTGTCACGAGTTCGAAGCCTTTCTTTAATTGCTAACCAGAAGATAAAAGCATGCCTTGGAATATTTTGATGAAACCACACCCTATCAGCCCATGGAACAGCCTCTCTTCGTTGTTTGACTTCCATCCAAACCACACCAGTCCCAAAATCCATCAAGTTACCATGACTATCCCTCCATTTAACAACATCAGCAACATTAAATCTCAACTGTGGTTTAAAGCAACTCAGAACATTTCCGAACTTATTCAACATCTCCGGTGGCCAATTCCAAGCATCACCATCCCAAAAATCCCTTACCTTACATTGAAGAGACAATCCAGCATGATAAATATCACGCTTGGAAATAAATCTACACAACGGGCCAGCCGGGTGCCAGTTATCAAACCACATTGACGTTTTTCCACCATCCCCAATCTGATGAAAAATGTTATCCCGAAATCTTTCACGAATTCTAACCAGCTTCCTCCACCCCCATGCTGAATTATAGACCTCATGGACATCCCAAAAATTCTTATCTTTAAGCCTGTAAGTATGCACCCATTTAACCCACAATGAAGGTCTTCCTTCAATAAGGCTCCAAACATGTTTAGCAAGGAGGGCAACATTCCAGTCTCTAAGCGATCTCATTCCTAATCCACCTGTTTTTTTATCAAAACAAATTTCTTTCCACGACACTTTCGCTTTTCCTTTTTGACCCTCATCACAACTCCACAAAAAATTCCTCATAATGCTCTCGATCTCTTTAAGCACCGAAATAGGAATCAGAAAAATAGACGACCAATACACTTGTATCGACGAAACCACCGACTTTAACAATTGAAGTCTACCAGCAAATGAGAGACTCTTGTTCTTCCAATCCATAACTCTCTTTTGCACCTTTTCAATCAGGCTCTTACAGTCTTTATGAAATAACTTAGATGCAATAAGAGGAACGCCAAGATACCTTACAGGTAGAGTACCCATCTTAAACGGCAGAACCTTCATGATTTCTTCTCTGTTCTGATCGTTCACATTACCCAAGTAAGAAGTGCTTTTACCCATATTCGGCCTCAGACCAGAAACATCACTAAACTCATCCAAAGCTTCCTTCATAATCATGACAGATCTTACATCCCCGTTACAAAAAAGCATCAGGTCATCAGCGAAGCATAAGTGTGTAAGAGCCAACTTCTTGCATCTATCATGAAACTTAAATCCACCATCCAGCCTTATTCTCCTCTTTAAAATTAAATTGAAGACTTCCATCACTAGAGTAAATAGATACGGAGAAAGGGGATCACCTTGCCGTAGGCCCCGTTTACCCATGAAATGGCCATGTTGATGTCCGTTAACATTGATGGTAAAAGAAACTGAAGAAATGCATTTCATCACCCAATGAACCATACACGGGTGAAAACCGAAGTTTTTTAAACAACACTCCAGGAAATCCCAATTAACCGTATCGTAAGCTTTCTGGATGTCAATCTTGAAAGCACACCTCTTAGCTCCCCGATTCCTATGATACCCTCTCATAAGCTCTTGAGCAAGAAGAATATTATCGCCAATTTGCCTTTGCGGAATGAAAGCCGACTGATTCTCATTTACAATCAAACACAAATAATCTTTAATCCTATTAGCAAGGATCTTACTAATGCACTTATAAAGGACGTTACAGCAAGCTATAGGCCTAAAATCAACAACAGAAGACGGCGACTGAACTTTAGGCACTAAAGCGATAAGCGTGGCATTGACTTCACCCAACAGTTTGCCATTATCAAAGAATTGCTTCACAGCTTCACATATTTCAGCACCAACTACACTCCATGCAGATTTGAAAATTTTGGAATTATACCCATCCGGACCAGGCGACTTTTCATCCTCAATGCTAAACATGGCGCTTTTTATTTCATCATCTTCCACATCTCTAACCATAAAATCCGCATCCGAACTTTCCAATTTGTTAACAAACAAACTAGCCGAGTCAGAAATGTTTTTAACATTTTCACTTTTACCCAAGAAATTCTCAAAATGCTTCACAAATTGGTCAGCCACTTCCATTTCTCCATACCAATTACCATCCACATCTTGTATCCTTTCAACTCTACTTCTATTAAGTCTTCCTTTAACCACTTTGTGAAAAAAGCAGAGTTGCAGTCACCTGCTTTCAACCAACTAATTTTTGCTCTTTGCTTTAAAAATAATTCTTCCTGTATAAGCGCATCTTTATAAGCTTTCAAATAAAATGCTTCTTCATCTCGGATAACCACATTTTCAGGCTCTTCAACCATAATCTTCTGGACTCTGTCCAATTCAACTTGCAAACCATTCACCATTTCATTCAGCTTTCCTTTAGAATTAGCTAACTTCCGCAACGGGCTTTTTAACCATTTCAGCTTCGATACAACCGAGAACATCTTACATCCTTGAACACTTACATTCCACCCATTCTGTACAGCAGGTAAAAAACCCTCCAAAGTGGTCAGATGATTATCGAACTTGAAGGTTTTCGGCCGATATTTAGATTTGGAAGGCAACATAACAAGCATGGGCGAATGATCAGAAATATTAAACGGGAGGAAAGTCACATGAGAATTTAGGAAACTATCCAAAAATCTCAACGAACCTATCACCCTATCCAACTTTTTCAACACACCCTTATAACTCCCAACCGCTAATGGTTTTTGCACCCAAGTAAAATGTAAACCAGAGTAGTTTACATCCTCCACTTCAATTTCATGAATACAATCCCTAAAATCAGCCACCCCTGGTGATTGACGACGAACCAGCAGAACTATCATCAACATCAAGTGAAACGTTAAAATCTCCGGCCAACAACCACGGTTCTTCTTTGACGACCATTTTATGAAAAGTGAGCTGATCCCACAACTCTCTCCTTTCAATACAATTGTTGGAAGCATATATAAACGAATAATAAAAGCTTTTAGAAGTCTCCAAAATCACCACCCTGCAATGAATCACTTGATTACATATTTTAAGCAATTCCAATTTCAAAATACCCGGGTCCCAACCAACTAAAATTCTGGTTCTGAGCTGGTCACAAACAGAATTCGAAACCCATTCCCACCTGCCAAAAACTTCAGAACAAATCTTCTCCAACTTTTTGCTATAAACCTTTGTTTCAAGTAGACAACAAAGCTTGATTCCATACTTCCCTATGAGCTCCTTGACAACCTTCTTTTTAGAAAAAGAATTCAAACCTCTAATATTCCAACAAACTGAATTAACTGTCTTTTCCATCAATTGAAGAGGAGGAAAACACCCTCTATCTTCAGTAGCATTTTCAGGCATAATGAACTTTTTTAGGCCCCCCTCCAAAATCCATAACTTCAACTTTCTCATCTCCAATGCTCTCCTTGTAAAACTTCAGCATATCCTCATCCCAAACCTCCAAGATATCCTTTGAAGGCTTAATATTTTGCCTAAGAAACATCTCAACTTTCTCTTTTCTCGAATACCAATCTTCTAAATCACACTCCATAAGAGCTTCAAAAGAATTTTTTACTTCATGTACTTCACGCGTTTCATCCATCTTAACTTTTTTCGTATCAACCTTAGAATTGAGTTTATCACCTGAACTAGCACCAAATTTCCCATCCTCTTTTTTTCTTGAATTATCTTTACTCTTATCTGCACTTGAATTGTTAACAATTACATTTTCCCCTTATCAATCATCTTTGCATTCTCAGTCCCTCCTTTCTCAACACCACTTGTTTCCCCTCTCTCCATATTACCTTGCTTTTTAAATTGAGAACTCAAAGGAAGAACCTTATGTTGTTGCCATTTACTTGTAGAAGCAGCCCAAGGAAACTTGCTCTTATACCCCGTGTTTTTCCCCCATCTCTTCTCCAAATTAGCATTTGAACCAGCCCCATTATTACCCTGAAAATCTGCTTTCTGACCCTCCATTTTCAGCACTCTATTCTTCTTTCCAACCATCTGAAATCCATCAACTTCCTTCATGACTCTTCCACCAGAAACAGTTTGCAATTTCACAGCTACAGAAGCAAGTTCAGCCTCTGTCCTAGGCCTCTTTTCACACTTGAGTTCACAATGTCCAAACACTTTACAAAAAGAACAACAATCAGGCTTCCACATGTATTCAACATTTAACGAAAATTCTTCAACCTGCCCCCCTTTTACACTTGGATATCTTATTTCAACCGTATCTTGAAGACCATCCTCTGCTGAAATTTCAACCATAACTCTTGCAAAAGCAATTCTGCCCATCTTGTTAACACACCTTTCTTTTGTCGCATTATCAAAGACAATAGGAATACCTACACCACTTGCAATTTGACAAATCCCTTTAACATTCCAACATTCCAACGGTACGCCATAGACATTAATCCAGACAGGAACACGAGATAATTCAGGTTTCTTCTTACACAAACAAGCTTCCCATGGCTTTAAGAAAAAAGGCATACCATTAATCATCCAAGGTCCACTTTCAAGAACAGACTTCCTTCCCTCTACACTTCCAAACTTTATCATGTAAAAACCTTCATAACTCTTTGCTATTTCCAAGACATTAAATTTCCTCCACGTTCTTTTCAAATTCCAATTAAGCTCCTGATATTGCATACCCGCACCCACAAAAAAACCATACAGATAATGTTGACCATCCTCAACTCCTTCATCAACCACATCCTCAGATAGCAAAACAACTTTCTTCCCATTTACCAAACAAAGAGGTGGTTTATAAATGCAATCAAAATCTACATCCTTTCTTCTCTCTTTCAATTTTTCAGCAAAAGTAACATAAACCGACTTCCTATTAACCAACTCAACATCACCAGACTTATAACCTCATTATCCTCTTTTTTATGACCTGATTCATCCATAACAGTATCCTTAATTTTCGGGTGAGATTTACCAGCTGAATCATGAGCCCCCTGTCCAGATGAACCAAAAATAGGAGGTATAGGAGACACACACCTTTCAGACTTCTCATTAACAGGGGGAAGAGGAACATAATCAACAACCTGCTCCATAACAGGACCTTCATCATCATTCACACCTTTTTTGGACCCACCAACATTCATACCCTGTTTTTCCATCCCAGATGACTCCACATTTCCTCCCTTAACCCTTGCCAAATCCCCAACAGAAGAAACCCCAGTCAACTTTGGTCCAGATTTAAAACTCGATCTAGGCTCAACTGGCAAATTCTTCAGAATTGAAGCATCAGCTCCATCGAGGATAGAAGAAGAAGATTTAGAAGTAGCTCCATCAAATTTATTAATCATACCTCTTATGAATTTTTCTGAATCCGCCACATATGAAAAATTGTTGAACAGGTTTTCCTTATTAGCATCTTCAGAAGACTCAAAAGCTGGATTAGGGTAAGTGTTACAATCATCTCCAATACCATCACCATTACCTGAGTTAGTAGCCCCAATCAATTTCTCATAAGCTTCAATTTTAGCATCCTGATCGACAATTTCAGCCCAGGCCGCCTCCTCAAAAAGAGTAGTATCATTCAGAGTAACATCATCAGGCGAAGTCTCACAATCAGAACCATCATCAGAGACCTCCACCTCCATGTTCAACTTCGTACTCAAATTTTTGAGAATTTTGCGATTTTTTTGCTTTTTCTTTTTCACTCCAGATTTCGCATTTCCAGCAAGTTTCTCATCAGATAACGATTTAGATGATGTAGATTTAGCATTTCCACCAACCCTAGATCGATTTTTCAAAGATCTAGAGCCCCCAGGGTCATCGGGTTCAACCATGGCAAAAACAGAATGTAAGGTGATTTTTAGGATGCTTGTAAGAAATTAGATTTGAATCATTGTTGTATAACAGGGTTTTTCGTATAATTAATAGGATCCTTCATTCATACCTGCAATGGCGTCTTCTTCATACATTCCCAAGACCGGCTTTAAGTATGACGTATTTTTGAGTTTTAGAGGTGAAGACACTCGTACCAGCTTCGTTGATCATCTTTATCATGCTCTTAAGCAAGAGAACATCGAAACGTACAAGGATGACGAGAACCTCGAGAGAGGGAAGAAAATGAGTAAGGAGCTCATTCAAGCCATCGAGGACTCGAGATTCCATGTCATTGTTTTTTCCAAGAACTATGCATCTTCGTCATGGTGCTTAGACGAGCTTGTGAAGATTATGGAGTGCCAAGAGATGACCACTGAGCATATTGTTTACCCTATCTTCTATGACGTGGAACCCACTCATGTCCGCAAACAAAGTGGAGAATTTGGAAAAGCCTTTTCCAAACACGAAAATGATGAGGCTGCTGAGAAATGGAGAAAGGCTTTGGTAGAAGCAACATCTTTCAGTGGGAAGGACTTAACCGTTGATAGGTAATTCCTTCGCTATATCTCAATTTGCAATATTATTTCATTTTGTTTCTTCTTTATAATCCACCTTTGCCATAGGATGTAATTAAAAGCCAATGCATCTCGTGTTCTATTGTCAAACTTGACCACTCTCCTCGAAAGATAAAAACTGAAATATGATTATACATATGACTCTATTATTTCTTATATGTTTGTATTCGTAGATATAAAAGTAATTATTCATGTAATTCTTCTGTAACATACAGGTATGAAGTAAAATTTATCAAAACAGTTGTTAAGGAGATTTCCTTGAAGTTGCCGTCCATCAGTGCTCATGAAAATTTAGTAGGCATGAGGACTCGGATAAATGGTGTAGTTTCATCTTTAAATGCTTTTCCTGATGAGTTTTGCATGATAGGAATCACGGGGATGGGAGGTATTGGGAAGACAACTTTGTCTAGAGCTGTTTTTGATCAAATATCCTTTCAGTTCGAAGGTAAAAGCTTTGTTGCAAATGTTAGGGAAGTGTCAAAACCCAATTTCTCCGGTTTGAATAAGTTGCAACAACAGGTCCTTCGAGATGTATCAAATGATCATGGCATTACTATAAATAATGTTTTTGATGGGAAAAGCATGATGAAATTGAAGATGCCTGGTAGAAAGGTTCTTGTTGTTCTTGATGATGTGGATCATATAGAGCAGCTTAAGGCCTTAGCCGGTGAACCTAATTGGTTTATGCCGGGAAGTAAAATTATCATTACAGCAAGAGACAAGCAAGTACTGCTAGCACACAAAGTAAACTCGATTCATGATGTCAATCTACTAACAGACGAGGAAGCAATTTGCCTCTTGAGTAGGTGTGCATTTGGGACAGAGATTCCAAGTCCACGGTATAAAGAGCTATCAGGAAAAGTTGTAAGTTATGCTGCCGGTCTCCCCTTAACTATCACAATTTTGGGTTCAACTCTTTATGGTGAAACTGAGCATGTATGGGAAGATACCCTTAAAGAACTAGAAAAACTTCCATTGGATGGAACTCTACAAAGGTTGGAGTTGAGCTATAAGGGTCTAGATACCAATTGTCGGGAAATATTCCTAGATGTTGCATGCATATTGAAAGGTTGGATGAAAGATGAAGCAATCAGAGTGCTTGAAAGCTGTGGATTTCATGCTATACGTGGTTTGAGTGTTCTTGAGAAAAAATCTCTCGTGACTACTAGAAATGGCCGCTTGGACATGCATGACCATATAGAAGAAATGGGGAGGTACATTGTTCGTCGTTTACACCCTGATGAGCCTAACAAACATAGTCGATTATGGATTATGGAGGAAATTAAAGATATATTAGTTAATAATCAGGTAAGGATTAAGTTTATTTGCAAGTTTGTGAAAACTAACACATTATTATTTATCATGGCCCAAGTTAATTTCATTGTCAACTATTTTGGATTACAGGGAACTGAAGCAATAAAATGTATAAGCATGCTAAAATCAGAAATCAATCTAGGAGCTACTATGAGAAGTCTTAGACAGATGGAGAAACTTAGACTTCTCATTAACATTTTTAGTGCTCGTAGTGATTGGAAACCTGATAAAGTTAGCAAATACCTTCCAAATTCTTTACGGTATCTAAAATGGTTCTCTTACCCTTTTCGTTGTTTACCCAAAACATTTCAAGCAAGTGATCTAGTTTGTCTTGATATGAGTTATGGCAAAATGGAGCAACTTTGGGAAGGAGGAGAAAGAAAAGTAAGAGTAAGGGTTGAATTATTGTTTTACCTTATTCAATATGGCGGTACACGTCTATTAGTTTGTTATTACACCAATATTCATGTTTTCTTTTTCTTATGATAGGTTCTTCACAAGCTCCGATTCCTTAAACTTCGTTGTTCAAAGTTGAGGACCTTTGACCTTGGGTTAACTCCAAATCTTGAGATATTAGATCTTGAAGATTGTTGTGATTTGGTAGAACTTCACATGCTTGTTGGATGTCCAAAACTCAAACCCCTCAACCTCAATGACTCAAAGTTGAGTCGCCTTGACCGTACATTGGTTCCGAAAATCGAGACACTGAATCTTAAGGGATGTATTAAATTGGTAGAACTTTATATGCCATGTGAATATCCGCGACTCAAATCGATCAACCTGAGTGGCTCAAGGGTGAGGTCCGTTAACCTTGGGCCGACTCAGAATATTGAGGCATTTAATTTTGAGTATAGTGATAGTTTGATTAATCTTTACATGCCCTATAAATGTCCACAACTCAAATCCCTCAAGTTGCGTTGTCCAAATTTCACATACTTTAACCTTGGGCCGACTCAGGATATCGAGGCATTGAAACTTGAAGAACGTGGTTATTTTGTAGTAGTTCACATGTTCCTTGAATTTCCACAACTCGAATCCCTCGATCTATGCATTCCAAAGTTGAGGATCCTTGATCTTGGGCTGACGCCAAATCTCAAGACATTGAAGCTTCAAAATTGTTATAATTTGGTGGAACTTCGCATGCCTGGTGAACATTGCAAACTAAAAGACCTTTGCCTTCAATGTCCACAGTTGAGGACCTTTGACTTAGGGCCGACTCAGAATATTGAGGCTTTGACTCTTGAAGTAAATGATGATTTGGTAGAACTTTCCATTCCCATCGGATGCCTACAGCTACTAAAATACCTCACACTCGTTAAATCAAAGTTGAAGACCCTTGAGCTTACCCGTAATCTCAACACGTTGAACCTTGAACATTGTGACTCGGTAGTAGAACTTCACATCCCTGATGGAGATGTAAAGCTCAAATTTCTAACAATCAAAAGATGTTCAAAGTTGAAGACCGTTGAGCTTACCCATAATCTCAACACGTTGAACCTTGAAGATTGTGATTCGGTAGTAGAACTTCACATCCCTGATGGAGATGTAAAGCTCGAATTTCTAACGATCAAAAGATGTTCAAAGTTGAAGACCCTTGAGCTTACCCGTAATCTCAACACGTTGAACCTTTTTTATTGTGATTCGGTAGTAGAACTTCACATCCCTGATGGAGATGTAAAGCTCGAATTTCTAACAATCAAAAGATGTTCAAAGTTGAAGATCCTTGGACGAACTCCAAATCTCGAGAGTTTATGTCATGAAGAATGTTCTAGTTTGGTAAAACTTCCCATCAAGTTAAAAGGGCATCTAAGTACGGAGCGGGTAGATATATGCACATTGCAAATGGATAATAGTCTTATCAAGTTTCAGTCTGAATGTTCATATAAGGAAGATGTACCCTCATCCGTTGCAAATATTGAGAAGCTTGTTTCAGAAGGTTTCTATTGTGCTCGCACAGACCTTGAGAGTTTTTTTGGAGGAATTGTTGGTTTACAACATTTAAGAAAGCTTAAAGTCGTAGGCAACATTTCTGAGTTGCCCGAGGATCTTGACCGGTTACAATGTCTACGGTGGCTAACTTTGAAATCTGCAAAGATTAAACATCTTCCAGATAGCATTTGTATGTTGAAACATCTGGAATCTCTCAAACTTTGTAATTGTGAGCTTCTTGAGAAGTTACCTGAGGATCTTCATCTATTAGAATTTTTGGACACGCTTAAGCTAGAACTGTGTGTAGTTTTACGAGATATTCCGAACAACATATGTGGGTTGAAAAGTCTAAGATATTTCAGTCTCTGGGGGTGTTATATGGTTGAGGAATTGCCTGAGGAACTTGGACGTTTAGAATGTTTACGAGAGTTAGATATAGAACTTACACGCATAAATAATCTTCCACAGAGCATTTTATTGCTAGAAGAGAAAGGTCTGCAAATTTTTCGGCCACAAAACAAATCACCAGCAACAGCAAGTGAAACTACAGTAGGCTGCTGCTGTACCGTGCTCTAAGGAGAAGGTGCGTTCTCTGGTTCTATTAATCAATCTGCTTTTACTGCATTGCATCACATTTTGCTAAAACGAGGTTCGCGTAACTCTTTTGTGAACGAAGAAAGCTAGGGATTTGAGAACCATTTTGTTTGGTATCATTTGATGTATCACATTGGGATATGATTTACACATTTCCTGTTTCTTAAGCATTTTGCTTTATGGTCACCACTTTCACTATGCTTTTATGGCTTTAGATTACCGGTTCTATCGTCGACTGTAAAATCTTTATGTTTATGTTGTTCAGTTTCCTCTATTTTGAAATGCATACAGAATTAAGAACTGCAAAGCAAAGGAGGAATGAAGGGAGTTAGGGATCGGTAAGTTAATTTTATCATCTTATATATATATATATATAGGGGCAAGTTCAAAAGAGAACCACTTTTTGGTTGTGAATGTGAGGACAGCCGAGAGCGCGACACGTGGCGAATGACTAAGCGCCACGTCAGGTCCACGGCGTATGACTAGGCGCGATCATGGGAGGGCATTGAATTAAGGGGGGGGGGGGGGGGGGGGGAGGGTGGGGGGGACCACACCTCAAAGCCGCCTTTATTGACTAGTCTCTGTCACGTGTCATGCTCTCAGTTGTCCTCACGTTCACAACCAAAAAGTGGTTCACATTTGAACTTTCCTATATATATATATATATATATGAGAGAGAGAGAGGGAGGTTCATACGAAAAATATAACTTTTTAAGAAAACGCGAGGAGCAATCTTAACCACTCATCTCGGTCAACAAAGGCGGCTTTGACCGGGCCCCCCTTTAATAATCTCTACCCTCCCCTGAATCGCGTCAATCCTCCGTGATCACGTCCACCGTAACCGCGAGATGAATGGCTGAGATTGCTCCTCACTTTTTCTTAAATTGACATGCTTCTCGTTTGAACCTTCCCCTATATATATAGACACTTCAATTTGAATTTTCGTAAGAACCCATTTATGTTTCATAACATCTGTGTTTGTTAACTCATAACGTATGTTGTTGATTTAGAGTCGTAGTATCTAGTTAGCAGTCACCAATCTCCTTCAATTAGGAACGGAATTTGCGTGTAATACTAAAATTGGACTTTAAAGTTGGAGGTCAAAACCATTTTGGCTAACGGTAATCAACCTGCCTGCCAAGTGCATTGTATTGACATACATTAGTTTGTTTTTGGCATTCAGAACAAAGATGGGACAAAGCTTATGGAGTAGGGAACCCCTTTAAGTCGAAGTCAACTGCTAATGTTCTTGGGCTGTTCGGTTGGCAATAAGAGGTATTTATGCTGTTTCTGTTACGTTGATCATTTAAACTTTGAAATTCGTATCAAACGATTAACTTTTTTGGGCAAAAAGCCGTAACTATCTTTATCGTCTTATGAATCAAGTAGGGTTATTAATCTGTTGCTTTATTTATTTGTTTGTGAATCAATGTCCTTGGATTGAAATACAAGCTCATTGTCCAACATTTAATTCATGTTACTTTTGAAATTTAACTAAAAGATTGCCAATCAATATTTTTATAATCACTCTTCTTGTATTTCTTTGTTTTGGAAATGCATACAGAATTGAAGTGAAGTTGAAGCTCTATTTGCAGGAATTCAAGCTCTATATCAGCTGTAATAGTCTTAAGTAACCCAAACTGTTAGTATCTATGAACTGGGTTTAGGTGATATATCATATATGATAAACTTAGTTGCTGTTTTTGCTTCAAGAAATACAGTAAGACATTGTTTATGTTGTTTTCTCATTCCTGGGTTTTCATTTATGTCTACTATTGTATTATATTTTTATTATTTAATTAAATGGGTATGGTGATGAATCGCCTAGCTTGAATAGGTTCAAGATCCTTTTTCCTTTGAGGACACATTCATTTTATCAAGTCCTCTATGAATAAAGTTGTTGTGTGAATTAAGTAGTCTATACGTATACGTATGGATTAGGAAGATTGCAGGAGCATGTTTTTAGTTGGAAGCGGATATTTGGAAAAGAAAGAAAGAAAAAAAAAGTTGACTTTCTCCATAAAGCTCCATCCTAGAAGGTCATTGAATAAGCCACTATCTAACAATCACGTATAGCTAACCGAATAAGCTGTGAGTCCCATTAAGTTGTTAAGAAACATACCCTGAGTGATGAAATACGATTATAAGAAGCAACAAAACATTGTCATTTAGTCGTTATGGAAAGTTTTCACAAGTTTGATGCTTATTGAGTTATTTCAACAACCAATTCTGTTACAAACAAATCATAAATATCATATGGCCAAGTTTTCACAAGTTTACTCCTTGCTTTACTGTTTCTACACTTCTTGCGGAGTTAGCGATAGTATTATTATTTTAAGTTTTAACATACATAAATCGTTGTTCGTCGAAAAGAAAGGTAAAATCGTTGTTTGTATGTCATATCGGTTGTATAATTTAGATTTAGTTAGTAGTTATTAGGAGTCCATTTCTGGGAGAATGGAATTGATTTCCAAGCAAATGAGTTTGATTTTTAAGAGTCTGAATATGCATTTTTTATCTTGTATTATGTCAGAAGCCAATTGGGACAGAATTGGAAATTTAGAATCAAAGCAATGGTTGGATTGGAATATGGATTTTGAGTTTGAGCCATCTCATTCTTAGTTGGGTTGTTTTCTAGGCCCTTATATTATTTTGGGCTTCTATTAAAAATTTGTCTGTTTGTTAAGATAATTTGGGCTGATCTGGTTTTCAGAATTTTGGGCTTAAGTTTAAAGATGGATTCCCAACATCTAGATTGGGTTGATGGGGTTAATCCAATTTGGGTTGCTTTTCATTTGACTTCTTTAAAGGCTTTTTATTTTAGTTGATATAACACATGTAAGGTTGTTTGTTGGTTGGTTGTTTACTGTTTAGCTCTAGTTTGGGCTTTTTGGAGTTGGATCTTTTTTATGGTTCTTGAACTCTTTCCCTAAGCATTTTTTAGATGGCCATTTTACAATCCCACAAAAAGGTCCTCTAGTTTTTAAAGGTTCCATCCATTAATAATTTTGCTATGATTTGATTCATAATTCTACTTTGATGGGATGCACATTAAGTCGTTTTTTTAAGCATAGATATACTAATTGTACCAAGGAGACATATATGATAAAATCATGGGTATGTGATCATAAAAGAAAAGTAGAAATCTTTCATGTATTTTTAAATTGTTCGTGCCTTATTGGCATTGTTTGATTTTTAAACTTGTTTTATGAGATACACTTTTGACTATCTTCCAACGTATCATATACTCAGTGTTTCCATTTACCCTTCTGTAGATTTAACACTATCACTTACTTACAAAGTAAGATTTTAGTCCACAAAACAATACTGCATGCAATAAGCACTAGCCGTGGTAAAAGACGACGATCCTCACTTACCAGATAAGACTCTTGGTCCTTGCTTTGGCATTTGCTAGAAAGATTCTTCGTCCTATCCATATGCATCAGGTAACGTAATGTGATTTGACAAGCGCTTACCCATATAAGTGATTGATAAATGGCCCCTAAGACAACTTGCTAGACCTCTTTGCAGCAAAATGCACAAATTCGTGGTTTTGGTCAGTTCCATCAACGGAAGTTAAATTCCATTCATTGAATTCCCCATGTGCCTTACACAAGAGGGTAAAGTAGTCATTTTATATATAAAATATGATATGTTAGCAACGTATTTTTTAAATTATCCTCATGTTTCATATTAATAACTATTTTATCTTCACGTGTAAAGCATATGGATGACTTAACGGATGGAAATTAACTTTGTTAGTGGAAGGGATCAAAGCCAAACAATTTTGCACACAATAGGGTTTCTTGCAAAAAAACTTTTGTAAGGACTAAAACCAAGAAAAACAACAAAGCACAAGGACTAAAGTTGCAATTTACTCTACACATTACTTGGGCATTTTCAATCTACACATTTAAGATTAAAGAGTCAATGTAGATTGAGATGAGGTTTGATCATCATAAACCCATAAACTAGTTTATAAAGTATTGAGTTTTTAAGTTTAATGTAAAAGTTTTGCTTAGAGTTGTTGTTGAGTCTGAAGATACTACTGCTGGAAGGTTACCACTGCTAGCTTTGGAGTTACTACCACTGATAGTTCATCTGAAGATTACCACTGCTAGTATGTGTGTTAACACTGAAGGACAACTTACCACTGCCAGTAAGAGAGTTACCACTGCTAATACAAGTTACCACTGCTGGAACAGAATTACCACTGCTGTTGAAGATTACTACTGATTCTGTTTTGCCACTGCTGAGAAGATCAAGATAAGGAAAGGATTCTGTTGGAGAAGATATGGGATAGATACAATTATTTTGGAGATTATCTAGAGTAGATTTACTTTCCTTATTGTAATCTTGTAACTCGTATAAATAGCTGATAGGTTTTCAATGTTTAGATACGAGTCATTAAGCTTTTGTTTAGAATTATTAAGCCTCAAGATTGTTCTTGAATCCCTGCAATTGAAAAGATTTGCACATCTGGTTTGAGCCTGTTCAAATCAGATTGGGGATTTGGTTGTAATCATTAAGCTTTTGATTAATACACAATTTGTTTTTCAATTCATTGTTAAGTCAATCAAAGTGTTATTCCGCAAACTTCTTTGATTTAGTTTTCTGTTCTTGATAATTTCGATCCTGTCAGTTGTTATTCAGCTACTTTATCATTCATCAAAAATATTATCGATTAATAAACAACTTATCATTAGTTCATCAAACATAATCTAAAACTTTTTCTTTTTAACCATAGACTAAAAATAAATAAATAAACAAAAAATTTATCATATATTTTTAAGTCCCGTTAAAAACGCTCTTAATATTATAAAAACAATATGTCAATAACCTTTAATTAATTTAAAAGTTGTGAACAATTAATATAATTTAAATGATTTTTAAACTAATTTAATTTTAACTATCTATTAAACATAATATAAATACACTATAACATGCTTGCATGCGAAAACCTCTACAATAATGTTCCTACTAATGAAGGTTGAAAAATGCCATCATAGGATTATACACAACTTCTTTAGCATTGACAGCAAAAACAAAATCAGCATGTGCATAATCCTCCTTGTACTGTGCAACAAGTTTATCTGGATTGTGATCGTTAAGGCTTTTAAGCAATGTATTCACATCTTCCACGTCTGATAGCTCGTCTGCACCTCCGTAACTTAGGTACAGTGGGAAATCTTTCGGGATGCCTCTCATATCGTAAACCGGAGGTGTAGACTGCCCATAGTGTTTTTGATTACCATCAACATTGCCATAATCATACATTGTTATTGCCCCTGATCGGATCACTGCACAAATTCAAAAAACTGCTTTAGGTCTGTATTTTAAAACATTAAAAAGTTATATTAGAATCCACATAAAAAAGTTTAAGTCAAAATTGAGGGTTTAAACATAATGCCAAAAAAGGAATTTAGAATAAAACTTTTTACATTTACGTAAATGGCCCCTATATTCTTATCTTAGGTCATTTTATATTTGCATATAGTTTACCAACTTGTTTTTTTAAACATGGATAGTTTTTCAGCTAATACATAGCTTTTAGCCGACAACGATCTTCTCAGCTAGTTTGCCAAGCAAAACATTAATATTTCCATAAATGTATGCATTAAAGATTGTAGACTACGCATTAGTAGCAAATTGTTTTACTTTGAGCAAGATGGATCATGTTCTTTGTTGCCGTGGATTGTGGTTCGTGTTGAAGGAACTTATCAGTCATTGAAGAGTTCACACAACAGTTTTGCCCTGCATTCCCCACAAAAGACAAATTTTCATTATGCCGTTTCTTTCTTGAATGTTACAGTATCAACTATCAAGTCAGAAGTTAAATATACCTGTAAACGATGTCATTAAATCGCTGCAATCATTGTCAGGCATCTTGCAGATAACACTTAGAAGATCAGCAACCGCTTTCCTATATAAAGTTGTGTCAGAAAGACGCAATATTAATGTTTTGTTAACTATAAGAAAAACGGTCTTTGGCGGCGGAAAATCTGTTGCAAAAAGATTAAAACCCATCGGTAATAATGTTCGTTCAAAAATGATGCATCTTACTTACCCTCTTGGAGCAAATTCATGAAGTCCCAACCAATATAATGCCTGTTATACAATAAAGCAACATTTAATGGGGGAAAAGATCGTTAGAATGATGAAAATGAGAGATATTTACTTCGCCTAAGAAAGCATCGGCACCAGCTCTAGCAAGAGTTGACGACATTTGTCCTAAATATGCAATGGGGCTAAGTAACACGGCCGATCTCAACATGTTTAACGTCTGATCTTTTGAAAACGCGGAAAACGCGATCAATGTTCCCTAATAAAACATCATTGTCACATCAAAACAAGGCGTCACAACGATTTTGGAACACAAAAGAACTGTTAAAGTCTCATATCAACTAAACTTGAACAATTTTTCCTAGATATATATTGGAACCTCAATTATTTTATCTTTAAAAGCCCATTTGAAGAGTAATCTAAGAAGTTCCACATATTCTGACAAAATAATGAGCAGATTACCAAGGAATGACCAACATAATGCAAGTTTTGGCCCGTTTGATCGTGCACAAATTGTACTGAAGCCGGAAGATCAAACGCTACTAATTCATCCCACGACCATTCCCAATATTCCTACAAGATATAAAGTAATTCAACGCTAAAACCATAGAAACAATTGCAAATCTATAAAACCAAAACCATGGCATTATTTATAATTAAAAAACAAACCGGGTCAGTAGGACTAAGTGAAGTATGGCCACGACTAAAATTTGTTCCACGAGTGTTTGCTATCCACACATCAAACCCGTTATCTGCCAAAATAAACGCTAACGATTCATCTGGAGAGTTTAAAACCCACGTCCCACCATCCTGTCAAACCTCAAAACATCATATTTCGTCCAAAAAATGCCAATATATTATGTATATTACAAATTTACCATAAGAACCCCGTGTTGCAACAAAACTGGCGGCTTGTCTGCCTTTTTCCCACCCCGCACCATAGGAATCCGTTGCATGCTAAGTATGTAACCATCTTTCGTCGTCACCTAAACCAAATAAAAAACGTTACATCTCACCAACACGACCATACCCGTCTTCAAAGTTCAATCACTTTATTCCTATTAGAGGGTATAACAGTATTTTTCTATTTAACTTGTTTAAGATTTATTAACATCGGAAATAAATTCTAGCAGTGTAACTAGAAAAATACCATTTTGCCCTTTAATTGGTCCATATTAATTTTAACTAGTTATCCATCCCGTCCCATTTTCTACATACATCATAAACCAAACAAACATATACCTTGTGTTCTTCGCACATGTAGCCTTCTATCTCGATCAGTAAGCTACATATGCCAACCTGATCAACCAACGGTGAGGACAAATCATCTTGACCGTTGATTGAGTTTAAATAACGAACTGCTCCAGAGATAGAAATAAAGTAAAACAAGACGATGGTGGTAACAGTAATTTTGAAATAAGCCATATTTATATTTTGGGCAATGTTGAGGAATGGAAAATCCTTATATAAGCAAAGAAATAAGTAAAAGTTAATAATAAAAAATAAAAAGTAGAGTATAGTTTAAAAAAAGGGTCCATGGTTGTTGGACCATTTGTTTAACGTTAACCTTGTGTCTTGACATTGGTTTTCGTTGCAGCCACGGTTCATATTCATCTCGAAGGTTTAGATATGAAAGATAGCTTAACTTATGCTATATTTTATCTTTAATGATGTATAATTTTTTGATATTTAATTATATGTTTAATAAAGTTTTGTTATGCTAAAAATTATCTTTATCATATAAGTTTTATAGAAATGTATAACATACCATATAGTTTAAGAGAAAATGCATGAAGATTTGATTGAATTTTAAAAAAGAAAATGAAATTTCTTTGTATCAAAATCGAGTAAAGAAATGAAAACCAACAATTGATGATTAAGAAATAAAATATGATTTGAAATCTTATATGGAAATGGAATTGTATTTTAAAATGACGCAAAAATCTTTTTCCATCTTCGGCTTATTGATTTACGATGGTGGGAGTAAATTGTCAGATCGTTGAAGGATGTGAGGCAAGCGGGTTTTTTGAACTGTGGTTTGTTTTCTATAGAAATTCAGGAATGTTTGTATTTTCAAATAGGTAAATTCTTGCGATTGTTTTGATTAAGGGTGCTCGAAATTCCGACCAACCCAACCAACCTAACCCAAAAAACCCCCAAAAAGTGTTTAGTTAGATGGTAAAATTACATACGAAAGTTTCAAACCGACCAACCCAATCCAACCCATATGGTTTTGGGTTGGGTTGGGTTGGGTTGGATTGAGATTTTTCAAATTACAAACATTGAATTGGGTAGTTCAAATGTCTTCAAACCGGTCAACCTAACCCATGTACAACCCTAATTATGATAACATGTAATTTCAGTCGTTCTATCAGATTGTTTCCCTTCATTTGCTACTTCTTGAGATTCTTTGTTTGTAAAAACTCTTCCCATATAAGTATAAAATTGGTTTGTGGGCTTCTTATAAGCTTCAAGTTATGGGATGCCAATAACTTCCACTAGCGTAGTTGGATTCAAAGTTACTGGATCAGCCTATTGTTGTAGGTTTGGAGGTGGGGCAGACTTCAGTGGGTGTGATGAGTTATCGAATGAGTGTATGTAACATCTTAGGTAAATTTCACGTCGCTAATTACATGGAAGAAGATTCATAAGCAAGTCTGATGAAGACGTCAAAAGTTTAAGTGACGGAGATACATTGTTATTGTTTTTTGTTATTTCCTCCTTTTTTGTCATTAGTTTTTGTTTGGTGACGTTGCTTATTGGGTGTTGCTTGTTTTCCTCTTTGGTATTATGTTACTTGCATATTGCCTTAGTAGGATTGTATTTTTCTTTTTATTTTGCCTTGTTATTATCTTTCCAAATAAAATGCTAAATTTTTAAAGAGTTTAATGTGTAAAATAATAACATATTTTAGTTTATCCTCGTTTTTACATCAATATAAGAAGTTCTTCTAAAATGAACCCTATTATGAAAGCTTTATGAATTTATAAGAATTTTATTGTTTTTTTTTTTTTTTGTAACAAAAAGTTGTACAATATCCAATATAGGATTGAACTCATATATGCAAATATATGAAATGGGTAGTGTTGCATTAAATTAAAATTTTGTTTTACTGCTAACACCAAAGTTAGGTATTTGGATCAATAAATATAACATTTGCATAATGTAGAATAAGAGAATTATTAATGGAAAACTTACTATTCAAGGAATGATAATAGAATAAACTTACTAATATCTTATAGATCAAAAGAAACTTTGCAAACATATTGAATTAGGAACAATATATTAGTTTATTACTATTTTAATTATGAATAATTGATGTTAGTTGTGTTAAAAAAACAAGAAAATAATATTAAAAAGAAAATAGAACATTAAAAGGGAAAAAAAGAAATTTAATAAATTTGCGTACATATCAACCCAAAGTGCAAGTCCGTTCATGCAAAACGGGACAAATTAGAGATACATCGTACATATTAATAAAATCGAGTTGATTTACAAAATCACATTCGTCTTTGAACCATACCCCCATTTATTGGTAGGTCTATTGATTTTTTACGCTCTTGATCAAAAATTGCCGATTTTGTATAGGTTTTTGGCTCCATCTGATTGCCAAGGTTTATGCGAACGTTTCATTTATAATGGCAAACTTTCTCCTTTTTTAAATAGGTGTGTAAAAGTTTTAGATACTTAAAAGAAAACAAAAACTTCCTCTAAATAACATATCAAGTCAAATATTGTATCGTTTGAAAAACGAAAAGAGCATGAAATTACAGCAAGATAAGTCATCAAAATAATTGTACGATAAGTCTTGTGATATAACATCAGAAATTGTCTAATTTCAATAATCCCATATTTTAGCATTCTTTCTATAGTGTAACACACAAAACAGTTAATCTGCAATGTAATACAAGTATTACAAACAAACGTGTTTGAAAACAATGATAAAATATTTGCAAAGACTCTCATACGATAAACAAGTTTTCAAGCACATTTTTATGTAAGAAATACATGACTTAAAACTTACTCATACATCTTTCTTTTATGATATTCATCAAATAAGAGACAAAAGATCATGGGTTGATTGTTTATAGGATCATAAATGAGTTCAGCATTATCAAATACTTGATCTAACATATTTAGATAAAATAAACTCAAATCTAACTCTTCAACAACCCTAAATCATGTATACCAAGTAAATGCAAGTAGATAGAACTAAATGCTAAACACACCCACCAATCTACTTTGTTCCCCATCACATCTAGTCCCAAAACCAAACCATTATCTTTACATTGAGATAATGGGTACCAAACTTTTATCCTCATTCTTTAAAAATGGTGGAAGTTGTTTAAAAGCTCAACTAAAATACATACCTTTTTACACCCATTTCAACCCTATACAAATTAAAATAAAATAAAAAATACTACTTAATTCGTTGGACCATTAACACCAAAGTTAAATTGAACTCCAACCACACTACATACATATATGCAATTTGAACACTACTTGTAGATTTGTAGGTTGGTGTGACAAGTTGAGTTAACCGTCAGAAATAAATCTGAATAATTAATTACCTTTAATCTTACGTCCTCCTATGAAATGCCCATCAAAAAGAAATTATTCTGGTACATCTTAGTACATCTTATCTTAATTGTAACTATTTCTAGTCCAACGGTAAATGACATCTTCTCAGGTTAACCTCAACTCCTCACCAGAACCCAACCCACGTAGCATATTCGTCAATCCTTCCCAATCTACAACATTTTGCCGTTCATTTTACAATAAGTTGGAGCTTCCCCTTGCAAAATATCAAATATACAATACCGTTGGAGATGCTCTTGTAACCATTGCATATCCAAGAAATACGCGTACATGGCATAACATATTAAACAGAAACTTACAAATGCTCATAAAGATTTTCGTTCACCATAACACACGAAACCAAAAAATCGATTACAAACCAAAAAGCTCCATGGCATACATTTAGTTCGCTGTCGAATCAAATTCAACACAACAACATTGGTCCTATACGTATTTCCGACTCATTCGACCTAGAATCAAACTTCTAATCTTCAAGCTATTCAAGAATCAAGATCTCTAATTGGGAGATCGATCAACCACAAGGTTTGTACTAGTGATTAAATGCAAGAAACATGAGAAATTTTCAAGAACAATTAACTATGTAAATGTTTATTTTATAAATCTATACAAAAATAAAATTTAAACGATTGGCAAAGCGACAAGATCATAGGATCAGGAGATAAAAACAAAACTCAAGATCAAGATCATAATCCAAATTGGGGGTTTTTTCTTGTTCTTCATGAAATACACATAAAATTCATGATTTTTCTCTGTAAAATTAACAACAAATCTATACTAAATCTTCAATATCACAGATTTGAAGAAGATCAAATCACACTAATCTACATATATCATCATCATAGATAACAACAATCTAACCAAATCAAGATTTTCAAGAAATTTACCAGAAATTCCCAATCTTGAAATCAAACCATGATGATTTTCTTGGAAAAAACAAGATAATTTCAAGAAACATAGATCCGGCCAATACCCAAATAAGATCTCATCATCATCATCATCAAGATCGCCGGAAATTTATAAGCAAAGTTCGGTAACGTATAAATCATCATTAGGGTTAGTCGAAAATCCGATCTCATCCAACGGCGGTGGTGGCGGAAGGTTGAGATCGAACGGTAGCGGCTTGCGGGTAGACGACGCCAGATCGGTGTCGTCGTAACAATAATCATCGACCACGGACGACGACGAGTCGCAGTTGCTGCGACAATCGCCGTCGTCGTAAAAAACCGGCTGCGCAGCCGGTTTTTCCAACCGGTAGCGGGTCGTCGTCACAACACGACCCGCCACCGGAGGCTGCGGCCCACCACGCGGGCCGCTCGTCGACTCGACGGTGCTGCTCAAGCTGCTCACCGTCGGTCGACACTGATCGTTCACCGCCACCGATCGATGACCGTCAAACAACCTTTTTCGATCGGTGGCGGCCCGATCGGGAATTTCGTTCTCCGGCAGGGGCAAAAACGGAAAATTCGTTTTGGCCTTGGATCCACGGAGGGAGCGTGCGGCGGCGTCGTACGCACGTGCGGCGTCCTCGGCCGAATCGAAGGTGCCCAACCAAACCCTAGCTTTCTTCCAAGGGTCTCGGATCTCGGCGGCGAACCTCCCCCACGGCCGTTTCCGTACGCCGCGGTACCGCGGCTCGTTGTGGTCCGCCGCCGTCTCCGGGATCGGAACGCCGCCGCCTGCGGCGGCGGGTTTCGCTCTGCCGCCACGTCGCATGACCATTTTCCGGCGATCGGAGATGGTGAACGGTGTGGTTTTGATGATTGTGGGAATTATTTTTTTGGTGGGTGGGTTGTTAATTATCTCGGCTTTCCATCATCGGATTTTCAAGATTTCTTGATTTTCCGATCTCTGTGTTTTCTTCTTTATTTCTTTCTTTTCTCTCTCTAGAATTTCTTCTATCTTATCTTTTTGTTTTTTCTCTCTCTATAATTTCTTTCTTTCTTGCTCTTCTCCACATTGGAGAAAAGAAATCTTGTCATCATTTTTGCAAATGAATTATTTTAATATTTATTTTATGGTGTGACTAGTGGATGGACCAAAATGCCTCACAAGTTTTTATTCTTTTCCCAATTTTATTTGTTGATTTTTTTTGGTTTAGGGGTATTATGGTACTTTGGTGTATTATATCCTTTTGCACTCCCAAGGGCCTCTATTTAATATTTGAAATTTGAAATTTTGGAGATTGGCTAAAGGAGTCCTTGTGATTTTGCTTTTTGTTCAAGTTGAATCATTTTGTATTCTTTATTTTGTCTTTGTTGGAAGAAAAATTTAGGTAAATACTTGATGATCAAAATGAAAATGTTATTTCTATCCACACCCCCTTAGGCTATCAGTAGCCATACCCTCCCAACCCTCTCAACCTAATATGTCACATCAGCTGACACATCAACTTTTCTCAAACCCTTTCTTAACCCTCTGCAACCCTCTCAACCCTCATACACACAACACACATAAAAGGAGCGAGTTGGGCAACCCGTCTTCACTTCAGCCCGCCGAGCTAGGAGGCGGCGTACCCCAAGCCCGCCCAACCTAAAAGCCCGCCGGCTTAAAAATCTAGAGCCCGTCGGTGGGGGTACGCATGGCCTTACAGGTAGTGTGAGTAGGTGTATGTGAATGAGATAGGGGTGTGAAAATAAATGATTATGAGTGTAAGGGGTGGGAATTAGGGATGTGCATTGGATGACATCCAATGGATTTGAGGGGATCCAATTCGATCCAATCATCCATTAGATGTTGGATTTCTCCAATCCAATACATGATTGGATCGGCTCGGTTCTATCAATTTAATTTTCTTATTGGATATCCATTGGACCGGATTGAATCCAACCAATATAAATCGGATTGGATTGGATCGGGTCGGGTCGGATCCATCCGTTGGATGATCTAATCAAATTCATCCAATCATTCATCCAATGTTTTTAATCCATTTCACAAATCACAATAATTCATAGAATAACCCAAAATTCCAAACAATGGCATAAGCATTATGTTTGGTTCCATTCGGTTGATATTGGATGTAATTGGATGGGTTATTGGATGGGTCCAGTCGGTTGATATTGGATAGTCAATTGGATTGGATCGTTTGGTTTTGATCGGTTCTGGACCACCATCCAAGAACCGAACCGATCCAATTGGATGTCAATGTTTTTCATCCGATCCGATACCAATTACAATTAGATATCCAATCATATCGATCGATTGTAATTGGATCGGTTGATTTCTGCACACCCCTAGTGGGAATAGCAACCCCCATTGAAAAATGCATTATTTGACGATATATATTGTTGTATTAGAGGAGGAAAGTAAACATAAGCAACATTAAAAGGTTGTATTTGAACTACTAGAAGGGGAGAAGTTGTACATCACATTCTTTCAAGTGTGAATTCTGAAAGCAAGATGTGTAATTTTTGGATTGTGTAGTGAATAAGATGGAGTTCAAGGTTGATTTAGTTAAAATTGAGGTGACGGTGGATTAAGAACCACCAAAACCAACATCAGAGAATCGAAATTTATATGATTGATGAGATATTACTAGATGGATATCACCTACATTGACAACTTTGACTAATAAGTCGAGAAAAATCAAGTGGCAACAAAAATAGGAGGAAGGTAATAAAAGAGATATTGAGCAATGCACTAGTATTTCCCATGCCATAAGGGATAAAGGATTTTGTGGTACGCACTGATGCATTTAAGTTAGGTTGGGATGTGTCCAATAGGCAAGTTCATACCCTTTAACATCACTCTATTTTAAGGATAAGTATCAAAGTCACTATATGGAGTTAGTTGTCATGGTATTTTGCACTCAATATTTAAAGTCCTTACCTATATGATATAAGTGCACATTTTATATGGTTTACAATAGCTTAAAGTAATTTTCAAGTAGAACAAAATGACAATTGAGGCAGAGGAGGTGGAACGAAGTTGTTGAAAGATTACGATTGTGAGATTCGGTGTCATATAAGGACTGAACTTAAAAGAAACAATCGAACCAATTTGTCCTAGCATTATGTGAATGATGTCAAAGTTGAGATGATGAATTGAAAGCAGGAGGCTCAAGTGGAAGTACTCAAAGAAGAAAACATAAGGTAATTGTGGTTGTACATGACCAATTTGTTAACAATATGATCAATTATTATTGTATATATGTTACATCCATTTGTCCTAGATGTCCAAATTCAATACAAGGCGTGGATTATATTTTTTTGTCATTCATGTTATGTTCAATCTCCGATTTCTTCGTGGGGCCATGTTTAGCCCCCAAAATTGTCGTCGATTAGTCGGGCTTTGGCCCGGACACCCTTTCAAAAAAGAAAACCACATGTGAACAAGACAAAATCAACTATCTAAACATGAATGGTTTCTCAATACTATTTTATTATGAGGCTTAGAGATAGCGCTCTTATCATATATGATGGCTTATTCTTGCTAAAATGCATGAATGTACCCAACCGCCATTTGTCACGTAGTTACCGTGTGCTTCAAATAGGTGTTAGAATGTACCAATCATGTATTATAAACTATGTCATCTCAACATGATCATATGAAAAAACACT
Source organism: Centaurea solstitialis (assembly GCA_030169165.1). NCBI lineage: Eukaryota > Viridiplantae > Streptophyta > Magnoliopsida > Asterales > Asteraceae > Centaurea > Centaurea solstitialis. The sequence goes on from CM058043.1 coordinate 31,079,660, forward strand.
TATGACATTCATATGAATCCGATTTAGTATTCTCCTGATGGATTTGGTGGATTTGCTAATACTTGTTCCCAAACTTGTACCCATTTATATTAAACATTGCAAATGAATCTATAAAGAAGCTACTAATTATCCTAATATCTCAATTTAACCCCAACTTAGTAATTAATAAAATATTCTAAAAATGTAATATTCTGCACACACATACAAATAATAATGGCAAATTGAACATTATTTTTTTATTATCATATTTCAAGATTCAATATCCAAACTTATAACCATAACACAATTGACTTTAAGCACATAGTAACCTCTTCCCTACTAACTCTTAGAGCATCTATAACAACTTCTTCAAAATGGGGAAAGGAGATTTTAAGGTAATATTTTCCTCTAACAACATCCTTGAACCCATCTCTAAAATGGAAAAAGTAAGAGATAGAAAGGTTTTTTTCTTCAAATACAAAGATGACCCTAAAAATAATTACCAATTGAGAGCATCAATAGGAAATTTTGAAATTATATATTTGAATAGATAAATAATATAGTTTAATATTATAATCAATATTTGATTCTCTAAAATGAAAAATCTGTTGAAGCTTAATATAATTTTTTGAAAAATTTAACTTTTAAATCTTTATTTTAAAGAAAATTTAAAAACTCTATTGGAGATGCTCTTGTAGAAGTCTTTCACCTCCATTGAATCACCTTGCTCAAAGGGATGCTAGTGGGTAGCTATGAAAATGTGACTTGTAGCAACTTATGTAGGGCTGGCACTTTCCGACACGACCCGTCAACCCGACACGACACGACACGAAAATAAAAGGGTTTGGGTTGAGGTTTTTGACATGCCAACCCGTCAACCCGCCAACCCACCAAATTTCGAGGGTTGACCCGCCGGGTTGGTGGGTTGACCCGCGAACCCGTTTATATTTAAATTAATTATTTTATATATTTTTTTTATTATATAATAAAAATTAGAAAAACTAAAAAAATCAAATCCACTAATCCTAATAACCCTAGTTCTAACTTCCAGCCGCTTCACGCCTTCACCACATTCCAGACTACTCTCACTTGACGCTTCACCATTCCATAATTCTAACAAACTCTAAGTTTATTTGTATTTTGAACTTTAAACTTGCTTTTTTAAACTTGGAACTTGGTTATATTTGGTTGTTTTTGAACTTGGTTGTATTTGGTTGCTTTTGAACTTGATTATATTTGGTTGCTTTTGAACTTAATTGTATTGGGACTTTGTTTTTATTTAAATTGTATGAAGTATGAACTTTGACGTGTCAACCCGTTTATGACCCGTCAAGTTGTTTATGACCCGTCAAGTCGTTTATGACCCGTCAACCCGTTTATGACCCACTGACCCGCCTACCCGCCAACCCTTGACACGACCCACGACACGACCATTCACGGGTAAGGGTTGAAGAACTCGACACAATTAGCTAAATAGGTGGGGTCAGAGTTGAGGTTTTTGACCCTCCAACCTGTGAACCCGTGACCCGCCAACCCACCAACCCGCGAATTGCCACCCCTAAACTTATGTAATTGGTACATTTTCAAGAAATGTGTTTTTTCCCCACAAGCATAGCTTGTGATTTGGGACCTCGACTAATTTAGCAAGAAAGTAGGTCTAAGATATCAAAGTATTCATTTTCTATTGTGCATTGGTTGTCTATTAACTTTATTATGGTGTTTTTTTGTTTTTTACTCAGATTCACCTACAATATTTGTGTTTCTACAAATTTTAGGAAAGATATGTGTGGTTTAAAGATAAACAATCTTGATTAGCAAGAATGTTAAACTATTATGGATTGATTTCAACCATCTTAATTATGTTCGGTGTCATCATCAACTATTCTAAAATCAATTCTGGTTGTCTTCTTAACTCTAAGCACCAACCACGTCACTCATCGAGGATGTAGTTCTTTTGAATTTGTATTAGTTCACCCCAATTGGTGGTATACACCACATGTTGAACAACCTTGCCAAGTAATTTCTTAAGGATTACATTTCAAATTTTTTGCAAAAATAAACTATAATTGTCAGTTAATCCAACTAGTTTCTTATTGATCATAGCAAACCAATGTAAGAGTTTAAAATCAGTTTGAGCCCATACTGAATTTTCATCCAAATACAAAATTTGCTATTTTACCTTATATAAATATATCGTCCAGCTTTAAAAAATGATTTTGTTTTGATTTTAAATAAATTGAACCGAAAAACAAATTTCTCAGTATCGAACTTGACGCATATTTCTTTGTGATTTTTTTGATTCATACAAACTTTTGTAACACTATGGGAAGTAACATGTTTTTACCAAAGGAGTGTTAGCCTAGTGGTAAGGCTTGGGCACTACATAGTGGTGAACCCGAGTTCGAGCCCTGAGGGACGCATTCTGGAGGTACGGGGGCTCCGACCCCGGGCTGCATGCTTTAGCAGTCGGACTTCGACCCAAAATTGCCGAGGATTAGTCTGGGCCCAATGTGGTCTGGGATATCTCTTCCAAAAAAAACATTATTTTTTTTTTTTGGGATGAAATATTGGATGCTTCTAGCTAAGAATAAGTTCAGGGTCTGATAAGACAAATGCTATAAAAATAAGGGTCTACTTTGTATTTTTTCTGATTTTGGTGTGTGTTATTTTGGGGACCAAAAAAGTTGTTGCCCTGCGGTGATGCCACGTCAAGGGCTGATTTTTCCAATCTCAATTGTGGACCGCACGATTACGGAGAGGAGAGTTGGTTACTGGTTTTGTAAGTAACCAGTGTGTGCCACCGCGCGTTGCGCGGTGACGAAAACTTTTTATAAAAAAAAAATATGTAATTAAGTTTGGATTAATTTTAATTTTTTTAACTAACAACTATTGAAATTATATATTAATTTTATTTATATATTTTGGTTCTTATGTCATTTTTGTTTATATGATTTTTGATAAAATTTTAAATAATAATAAAAAATTCTTTATATGTTCATTTAAAATTTAGATATTTAATTTTACTTAAAAACAGTAAATATCAATATATTTATAGTAAGAAAATTATCATACCTTGTATGAATAGTTATTTAAAAATGTATAGTTTTCAAATAATATATATAAAGATTATTATGTTATATCAATAGTATAACTAAGACTATGATCATAAAGTATTATATATATATATATATATATATATATATATGATTTCATTATTTTATTATATTAATTATAATTATTTATTATTAAAAAAATACATATACTATGTATTCAACCCCTTCAAAAATATGGTTTAACCCAATTTAATTGTCATTATTTTTATATAATTTACTTTTTTACAATAACTGTTAGTATGAATTATTAAGGTTAGAGTATGATAGTTAATATACGATTGTTAAATATTTGTTAATAGTTAATTGTTAAGTATAGGGTTTGTTAACCGATGTGAATTTTTTTTACGGGTTGTTGATTGATGTATAATTCTTAGATTGAATTATTTTTATTGGATCCATTTGAGATAATTTCTATACGGAGCACCACCGTGTCAAATAGACAAAATAATACAAAATTATCCAGAGACATTGTCAATCATGTGGGCACATGACTATCATTTAAAATCCGAGTATCCGACCCACATCACCAAAGTTTCTAGATCCGTTATTGTATTCAAGAGTCATGTTAATAGAAATACATGTAATATTCATCTATTAGACGTTAAGTGAATAAAAATATTAGAATAATGTGAAATAAAATAAATGAGGATATTTAGGTGCAAAGAAAGAAGACCTTGGATTAATTGATCAATATTTTTCTAAAAATTAATTCAAAATTAGAAGTTTTGAAAGGTTAAAGAAGAATATTTTGATTGGGATCACCTTAGAAAAATGTCATATCATTGTTGGTGTTTTTTGTTATTAATCGCAAACACTAAAACTATGAAATCATATAAAAATGAGAAGAGTATTCACAACAAAAAGAAAAAACTAAAAAACCCAATATAAATCACACTTTGGAGTATAATAATCATTCTCAACACAATGTATAAATAACTTGTAAGAACTAAGATAATATTGGTAAACCAAATTAAAGAAACCTCTTATATAACACATGCACAACATAAAGATTATGTGGAAAACATGAATGGAGAGAAAGAAAAATAACAATTATGAAGAAATTCCAAATAAAAATGTAATTTTTTTTAACAATCATATATAATAAATACAAAGCATAAGAATTAACGAAAAAAAAGGTAATAATTGTGAATAAATTCCGAATAAAAAATTAAAAACTTATTTAACATTCAATATATAATACATTCAAAACATAAAAGAATATTAAACTTTTTTATAGGAAAATAATGATACCGATTAGGATGACACATATACAAATATCACCAACGTATAACTCACATACTTATAAAATAAATAATAAAAGTTTTATTTTACTTGAAAATTATATGGTAAATGAGCAATGGTACCGACAGAAAAATATAGTCTACAAAGAAAAAACAACAAAATCATACAATCTCAATAGAACATAAAAATTACGTAAAAACAACAATTATATTAACAACATGATAATCAATCGTGAAGTATGATGAAAAGAACAAAGGTAATAATTGTGGCAAAAACTTATATAACAACAATATGCAATATACACATAAAAAATGATATGCAATATACAAAAAAACAATATGCAATATTCAAAAAACAACAAAAAATATGAATCCTTTTATAGGAAAAATAATAATACCAATTTGGTATGACACACAAATTCACACATTAACAACATAAAACTAACAAAATCATATATAAATAATAAAAGTTTTACTTTACCTGAAAGTTTTATGGAGAATGAACATTGTACCGATGAAAAATAAGTTCTGCAAAGAAGAAACAAACATCAAACCCAAAAGAACATTGCATAGAACATAATGATTGTTAAATCCATTTTGGTGGAACATTATGTTGTAGTTTATATAAGATTTTGTTGTAGGTTTTTCTTTAATTAATAAATGAAAGATGAAAAGAGCAAAGTGAATGTTTTTAAGAAGTTAAATAGTTTGTAAGTTACAACTAATTAAATTGTAAGTCAAATTACCAAAGAAACCCTTTTATAATGAAAAAACACAATTTTCATTTAGGGGTAGAATGGTCTTTAACATATTTAACATTAAAAAAATCCAAAAAAAGGAGAAAAAAGATAGAGGTGATTCTAAGCATAAGAATGTGCCACATCATTCTTAGAGGTTGTTCCTTTAATATATACTAGTGTTGTGCGGTGGCGATAATTTTTTTAGATTGTTTTTTTTTTAAGTTGAATGACATAATTCTTTACAAATAAGATATTAAACTAATATGAATCGTCATTTCACTTTATATGAAATACCTCAACATTTTAGTTGCTCTTTTAGCCTTTGCACATTAATACATTTTAAATACGTCTTCATCCTTTATTTTAAAATACTTAAATCAAACTTTAAATAATTTTTAAGTTTTATTTATTTAAGTTGCATGTCAGATCATGTGTAAATCCTATTCTTTTTATAAAGTTATAATTTATAGATACACCGATTGGTTTATTGACCTTCACATTTTTTAAGTCATATTCACAGTTTTACACTTATTAGATACATTTTTAATACAATATAACTATTACTTCAAAAGTAAAGTAAAAAATGTTTTACATGGTCACATATGACATAACCCTTAGTTTTAAAAAAGATCACATCGTTCTCTTTATACTCCATTTATGTATCAATTTATTATCAATATTCGATATCCAAAAACTAACCACAATGCAATTTTTTAAAATATTTAATTCTTAGACGCTTTTTAATAAGTTTAGTTTTACTATCATTTATATTGATCTTATAATATATATTTTTCAGTTGGTATTTTATATAAAAGTATTACTTTTGCAACAATGGATGACCGAAAATAACAAAACCTTATGTGTTACTAAAAATGTATTACTTTCAATTCATCATATTCTTAGAGGTGTGGTATAATCAACAACACCAAAATTCAAAATTTCACAAAAGCATGAAAGGTGTTACCTAAGCTTATGGAAGGAAAACATCAATATCAATAGAAAATAAATTCTACCAAAGTGAAACAATAGAAAAACATATAAACCAATTGAAACATAAAATAGAACCAAAGTTGTTAAATCGATTTTGATGAAACATTTCATAAATCGATAAGATAGAACATAAAACAAAACATAAGGCTTATAAAAACCTAAAAAGAACATATCAAGAGTTGGTAATGGTTGAAGAAGGCTTACAAAAACAAATACCTAAAACGTATTAAAAACAAAGAAATCATGATTAAAAAACCCCTAATTGCATAATAGAAATACAAAAACCTGCAAGATTTAAGGAGAAAAGAATAAACCAAGGTTTTCTTCATGGAGAATTCAGTCACCGCTAAATCAATGTCTACATCCACCTACAACATGAAAATACAAATACAAATACAAAATCGTAAAACAAAGTTAATTAGTTCTTACCTTCAATAGAAATTAAGGGCATCGAATGTTGTAATGTCAAAATTGAAAATAAAACCAAAAATCATGAACATAACCATATGTTTTGTGAAATGCATGTAAGAGATTGAAAACTAAACCAAGAACATGACCAATTTTTTTGTAAAATTGACAAAGTTCCCAAAAAGAGTAAGGATAAGAAAAAAAATATTCAAGTTAGAAGAACTTGATGGAGATGATGTTGATATCTATTTACGAAGTTGAATTTGATGTAGAACAAAAAAATTTCTATCATCCAATTCTTGTTATGTAGAATAATGAGTTATCATGAAAATTTTCTCTACCCAATGAATTAATGAATAATTAACTACGATGTAGATGAAGAGGCTTTTTGGAGGCTTTTTGATTCTAGTATTAGTGAGAAAGTTACTAATACATATTTAATTGTATATTAATTTTATTCAATGATATTAAATGTAATAACTATTTCATTTATAAAAGGAAATATTAAATATTATATTGTTTCTAATGTCATTTAAATTGATATATTGATTTTAATAAAAACCTAAAATAATAATAATTTTTGTAATCTTATATGTTGGATCAAACTTTATATATTAATTCAAATTTTAGACATTTACATTTATTTGAAAATAATACACATCAATATGTATATAATGTAGTAAAAAATGACTGAATACAAAACAAAACATAAAATCTATAAATAACATACCAAGAGTTGGGAACGGATGAAGAAGACCTGCAAAAAAAACCCCTAAAACGTATAAAAAGCATAGAAATCATGATTAAGAAACCCCTAAAATTTGAAAGATGAGTACAAAAAAACCTTCAAGATTTAAGGAGTGAAGAACAAACCGATGTTCTCTTCATGACAATTTAGTCATCGGCAAAATCAACGTTTACTTCCCCTTACATATAAAAATGAAAAACTCAAATACAAAATCAAAAGACAAAGTTAGTTCTTATATATCTATAATAAAAATTAAAGCTAACCACGAACATGACCGAGTGCTATTGTACAATACATGTAAGAGATCGAAAATTAAACCAAGAACATCAGCAAATACATGTATGAGATTGATAAAATTCCCAAAAGGACTAAGGATAAGAAAACACCTCAACTTAGACGAAGAATTTGATAACGATGATGTTGAATATCGATTTATGAAGTTAAATTTGATATAAACAAAATTTCTCACTACAATGATGTAGAATAATGTCTATTTATCATGAAGATTATCTCTATCCAATGAATTAATGATGATTAATGAATAATTAATTATGATGGAGATGAAGGGGCTATTTGGAGTTATCTTACATGCAAATATGTGAAATTATCAAAATGACCTTGTAGATAATGAATTGTACATCCATATATTAGGGTAAAAAAGTCTTTTACAATATTAAACAATTAAAAAACCAAAACTTTGAGAAAAAAGATAAATGAGATTTAAGGCATTAGGAGATGCCACCTCATACTCCATGGGTTTTACTTTTATATATATAAAGATTTTTTTCTATACTTTAGAAGATATTGTTTTTAAAATTTAGAGACCATGGAGGTTATGAGAAATACTTTGTAATAGAAAGTTGTTTTTTTTATAATTGTTAATGTTAAATCGGTATTTATTTTGTTACTGTGACACTAAATCACTGATGGATTTTGGGAAAAAAAAATTTGGCGGAACACGTTTAATATAGGTTAAATGATCGTAAAGTCGTTTAATGTACTTTTATAATTTTACGGTTTCAAAGGATTTTCAAACCCTTTTTTGATTGATTTCGTGAGATTTCTAGTTTTTTCTTGTCTATTTCGAAGGATTTTTTAGGGTTTTGTAGTTGATTTCGGGGGTTTCTTATTTGTTCTTTGGTTAATTTACACATTTTTTATTTCGTTTTTTAGCTAGTGGGAGCGCATACGAGAAATTACTAGTGAGAATTAAGGTAATAATTAAAAAAAAAATCATTTTTAACCTAAAATTTTATGTTTTTCTTATTTCGATGGTATATATTTTGTTTTGCTCTTCAAAAAAAAAAGAATCATAATCGTTTACACGGTTTTTCATATTTTAAACCGGTCTTGGAAGTGTCGGAAACTGGTTCCAATATCGAGTTTTTAATGTCTCTTTTTAATTATTATTTTAACATTTTATCACGTTGCTAAACAAATCATTATAACATAAATTTCAAATTTCTTTTTTTTTTCTTTGTAGATATTGCATTAATTCTTTTAGTACAATTTTATAATTTACGACAAAATTTTATATCATTCTACATGACATAAATAATTAGATACACTAATTACACCTAAAAATACCATTTAAACCCCGTTTTGGCTTACAGTGAGTTAAGCTTTAGTTTTTGTCATTTTATAACCAACAATCATTTAATTTTAGTATAAATAAGATTATTGTGTGAGTTTTTTCCTTCACACAATTCCCTCGTGATTTCTTTCAAACATTAAATTTCTCAATTAAAAGTTTAGGATTTTGAGCTTCATGTATTTTCTTGTTAGGTGAACTTTTATTTTGATATTATTTCCTGTTTCAATAAGGTTTTATCTCAAAATTATATCCTATTTATATTTTATTTTTTAAATTGTATTTCTAATGTGTTTTGATAAAAAAATTATTTCAGTACTATTTCATTCAAACTTTTAAATGAAAAATGGGATCACATAATTTCAGTCTTTACGTATCTCAAAGGGATAGCAAACAAAACTTTCATTTCCTCTGTTTCATATAACATGTTCGTTTTACGGGAATGGAATGGAATTGGAAGGATTTGGATTTCAAATCCATTCCATTCCCGTGTTAGGTAAACCACGGGATCGGAATTGATGAATTTTGAAATCCCAAGTTGCTTTTGAAATCCTGAAAGAAAAGGATTGATTCTAAAATCCAGGCACGTGAATCAACAGTCAAGACTCTCTTGTCAATTAATTATCTCATGTTAAATGATTATTTTTATATAAATTTTAATTGTAAAATAATGAAAAAACATAAATGAATTCTCACATATTAAAATGGTATTTTATAGATATTTAGTCAATTAATATTTTTCTAAAATTACTTGGTTTGTATGATTATAAAAATATTTTAATACATAATTCTGACCAAAATATGATATGAAAAAGAAAAAAAGGTCAATATAATATTTTTTTAATAGAAAAGTAGAATATTGTAATTTTAAATATGAAAAAGTAATTAATAAAATGATATTAAGCTTAATTGAATAGGATGAAATGAAATTGAATTCCTTCTCCGATGAACTTTCGAGCTAAACTGTTGACCACCATTTCGAACCACCTTCAACCACCATTCTACCCCCCCCCCCCCCCCCGGCGACGACTACCGCTCTGGACCACCTTCAGCAACCACAATTCTAAACCACTGACAATCACCGGTCTGAACAATCGTTGACCGCTCACCGCCGTTTTGAACCATCATCGATCATCCACAACCATTCTGAACCACTATCGACCACCACTATTCTGAACCATCACCAACCACCAACCACCACGGACCGCCGACTACCACCAATTTAAACCATAGCTGATGGATTTCGGTTAAAAAAAGTTATATTAATATTTCATTACAATTCCAAAGTTAATTTATGTGAACTACACAAACAGATTCTAATTCTTTTAGCATATTCCATTCTTATGTCTGTCAACCAAACACATGGTCAAATTTAATAACATTTCATTCCAATTTCTTCAAAGTCGATCATTTGTCAGATTTCATTTCATCCAAAAACCTTCTACGAACCAAACGCCCACAAGTAATAGATCTTTCTCTTAAGACTGCTTTAGAGTTTAGACTGGGACCCACAACGAAGAAGGGTCCAAAAAATGCATATAAATTCAAGAATCTTTCATTCAACCTGATGCATCTCTTTAGGTGACCCTGCAAATCCCAAGCATTTATCCTTGGCATGCAAATGTAGAAAGCAAAAATGCACAAAAACCACTCAAAAACCATCCACAAAAATCATTATAAAAAAAACAGTTGATACCAAGTAAAAATGGAAGCAATATCATCAAATAAAGTTTAACATTTTTCCTTTTTATTCAAAACCAAAAACAAATCCATCTCTCAAAAAAAACCAACCCAATTTTCTACCACATCCTTCTTCTTCTTCTTCTTCTTCTTTAACAACACCATTAGATGAACCAAACCAAGATTCATTCTGAATGTGAAGGAGATGCAGCATTTTCAGGTGACGGCGATCGCGAACTTTTCTTTTTCGACGATTTTGATGGTGAAGACGCCGCTGATGAATGTCTCCCTCCGCCATAAGGGAACACGGACGATGTATCCACGACCGGCAAACTCATCCCGTAATTATATGAATATCCCACCAACGGGTGATCGTATTTACAAGTTGGCCCAAACTTGCAGATTCCGTAAAGGCTATAGTACGAACACACCGCTTGCCCCTGCATTTTTTTCAATGCGGTTGGATGACTTTCTCATAATTTTCTTTTAAATTCATAACCTTCTGACAAATTTGATAGTGCCGCTTACTTCCATATACAAGAATGCCACTAAACTTGTCAAAAGGTTATGTAGTTAATATATTTAAGGTTGCATTTGGTACACGGGACAGGACAGGACAAGACAGAACTCACTGTTTTGGCGCAACATGAGATAGGGACAAGAACTGGAACAAGGGAGACAAAATAGGGTTTTTTTTTCTTGCTCTACCAAAATAGGTGGAACTAGACGGGATAAAGATGAAATAGATACTAAAATATACTAATCTACCCTCGTTTGATATATAACATGTGCAATTCTGTCATGTCCAATTATGTCTGCATACCAAACGCTGCCTTAGGAATCTAAAAAATGATTAGGAACCCAAGACAACCCAAGACACGACATGTCGCACATTTATCAGGAATATGAACGTGTTATTCATAATGAATAACACTTGCATATTCATCATGAATAATGCATTCATGACGAATATTCATCATGAAAAGGAACAATAACACTTAAATGGGATCCTAATTGAATCCCCGGCCTTTTCATGAGTATAAAGCCATTCTTTAATTGATTAGACCAGGAGGTCACGAATTTAATTAAAAACTCATATAAGGTCATATTCCTAAACAACCCTGATTTGGCCGGTTCTCGGATTCCTAATCAATTTTGGGTTACTAACAGAACTCCCTTTTAAGTCCCATTTTCAAAATTGTATTATCCGTCTAAAGATTCCCATCAACCACGTAAAAACACATAATTACTTAATTTAATCTAAATTAACTTCATTTACGTATTCATGTGATTGGTGGACATAAAGGTGATAAGATATCTTTATTCAACTTACGGGTCTCAGAGGAAGGCCGAGTGGGCCCAATGAGCTAGCAGCCATTTGAGCAATCTTTTCCTTGGGGTGATGATACTTGCAGTCCGATCCATATTTGCAGTTTCCAGTGTTCATGAAATAACGACATTCTGGTTCACCAGGCCGTTCAGGAAGATTAGAAGCAGATGTTAACGGATACGCTTGGTCAATGGAACCCGAACCACCAAAGATGTTTCCTGAGCTTACTGGGCTCAGACTCCCCTGAAGAAAGAACGCCAGACATAAACTATCGAACATTTTCGTTAAAATGCAATAAGTTCTAAACCCACAATCATGATTACCTAGATGTTTAATTATACCAAAATAAACCAATTTAACGTATGAAAGCAGAAAGGACATCTTTTTGAGATGAAAAAGTGAAAAGAAATCTGGAAAATCCACAGATCAACTAGATGTTTCATAATGCCAAAATAAACCAATTTGTTGTATGCAAGCCACAAAAAAGACTTTTTTTGAGTTGAAAAGGTTGAAAGAAATCTTGATGATGATCAACTAGATGTTTCATTATGCCAAAATAAACCAATTTAATGTAAGCAAACAAGAAAAAAAAACATCTTTTGAGATGGAAAAGTTGAAAGAAAACTTGAAAATCCACAATAATGCTCAATAATTGTTTCATTGAGCCAAAATAACCCCAATTTGATGTAAGCTAGCTACAAAAAAGACATTTTTTGAAATGAAAATTTAAAAGAAATCTTGAAAATCCACAACTATGATCAACTAGATGTTTCATTATGCCAAAAAAAACCATTTTGATGTAGGCAGAGCAACAAAAGACATCTTTTGAAACGCAAAAAGTTGAAAAAATCGTGAAAATCCACAACAATAATCAACTAGGTGTTTCTTTATGCAAAAAAAAAAAAAAAAAAAAGCAATTTTGAGGTACGAAAGTTACAAAAAAGACATTTTTGAGATGAAAATTTGAAAGAAATCTTAAAAAATCCACAATTATGATCAACTAGATGTCTCATTATGCCAAAATAAACTACTTGTAAGCAAGCTAATGGAAGACATACAATTTTGAAATAAATCTTGAAAATCCACAATAACGATCAACTAGATTTTCATTACACCAAAATAAACCAACTTGATGTACAAAACTTATAACACATTTTTTAGATGATTTTTTCAAGAATCTTGAAATGTTGATATAAAAACTTACCATATAAGTGCTCCAACCTTGTGTGGGGCCAATGCCTTGAGAAGGAGGAAGAACAATCGGTAAGTAAGTTTGCGGAGTCTGTAAGAGAGGATCGGAAACATATGTTGCTCTAGGTAATGACCATGCAGCCGAAATACTACTGACATGAGGTGGCGGCGGTGTACCGGATGAAGGAACAAGTGTCGATGCATATGAAAGAGATCCATCGAGCGATGGTTGTGGATGATGAAACTTGCACGCAACTCCAAATTTACAAGATCCCGTTCGTATGTAATGAGGGCATGCTTTCTCTTCCTAAAACACAAAGTAGCATAAATGCAATTAGCATTCTAATTTCTCAACACATTAGCAACATCCACCATTTCGTTCCTCTAGCGTAGTGTTAAAAAAATTACAGGGTCGTGAAAAGTGCCACTGTATCAATTTGTTATGTGTCATTGTATATATTTTGAAACTACAGTGAGGACACAAGTGTGGTTTGCAAGGCTTTTCTTCCATCCCAAACCCGAGTTTGAATCTTGTTAGCGTCAGTTTCTTAGTTTTTAGCTTTTAATTTCGGATTTATTATGTTTCTGAAAAGGATTTGCAATAAAAGACTTGAACACATGACCTAACACATGAAAAAAGCAATAAACTAACAAACAGACCAACGATGATTTCATGAAAATATCCCTATATTTGTTTTTTTAGTCAAATGGTGCCACTGTTTAAAAAAGTTTATGGGTCCGTCCCTGGTTAGAAAGTAGTGATTAAGAAAAAGAAAAATACCTGCCGCATAGGTAGCCCGATCATATTCAACACAACGGGTCCAGCACCACGCCTATCACGAGGATGATTATATTTGCATGTTGACCCAAATTTGCAAGTACCTGTCTTTAGAAAATACTGAAAACGGAGAGATTTCAATTACAAACATTTCCCACAATTTTTTGTAATGATTTTACTTTAAGAGGGATAACCAAAGCAAGATCAAAACGTAATGAAGTTTGCATTAATTTCCATTTAGTGTAACAAAGAATTTCTTTTATCAATCAACGTCATGAAGTTCAACATTTTCTATTTAATGTAGCAAAAAGTTATGAACTTTTCTATTTTTTGCCCATTTTGACCGGTAACCTGCTGATCTTCTAACATTTGATGATGTGGATGCCAAGTTTATCATTTTGTATACCTTTTGTAAACGGGTAGGGTACCCATGTCATTAGATGTTATAAGATCAGCATACAAAATAAGAAAATTTGAAACTTCGTTACATCAGTTGAGACAAAAAAAATCTTCTTTACACTAAATAGGAACTAAACTGAACTTTTTTGCATTTTTTATGCATATTCCCCAAAGAAATGTCTAAGCACTAGCACAAAATCATCTTGTTGCATGGACCTTTCTACATAAAAAAATTAACCATCGCTTTATTTTTAGAGACTTACGTGTTAAGCAAACAGATTGCGGGAATTAGAACTTGGTCGAAGAAATAAAGGCATCGAATGATGAATAGAACTCAAGCCTCAAGCCAACAACAGAATGGTACAAAATGCATAGCATTAAATTTAGACAAATTTAAAGAGATACAAATTTTATGTTTCTATTGCAGATAACCAAGTAAAAGAACAACTATCAAACACAAAGAATTATGCACTTCAGACAGCATGGCCACAATTACAGGCAATAGCAAATTGTTTTTTTAGTTTAGGGTGCAAGGAGAAAACCATACAAAAGAAAGCATACAGCAAAAAGAACTAAGCAAAATCCATCCAAATGCAACGAAGTTTGCTTGGTTTCTATTTTTCTTCAATCAATGTAACAAAGTTTCAAAATTTTCTACTTAGGGGTTGTTTGCTTGATTTTTCATTAAGTTCTGCATGGATAAAGTTGTCTACGTGGACTAATTTGTCTATATAGATCGAGAAGTTTTTTGTTTGGAAGGGCTTTTACATAGATGGAAGCAGATTGTTTTTTAATTGAGAAGACAGGTTTCGAAAAACGTGGCTTTCTGCATAAATCTCCCCCCTGGAAAAGCTTACTCAATAAGTTGTGAGTCTCATTAAGCTGCTAAGAAAATTCCTATCTTTTACCCATTTTGGTCGGTAACCTGTTGATCTTGTAACATATGATAACGTGAATGTCAAGTTTACAGTCCACTTCACTGTAACCTTTTCTCACACCTTTTGTAACATTTGAACCCCTCCTCTAGCCTCAACGACTGACTGACTATTTAGTTGGTTTTCCATCAAGTCCTGATGGATAAAGCTATATGTGTAGATTAATATTGATCAGGGGAGGTTTTTTATTTGGGAGGGCTTTTTCATAAAGGAAAAGAGCGCATTCTTTAAATTACGAGGGATAGGTTTGGAAGAAAAAAAAAAACTCGGCTTTCTGCATACAGCTCTCTCCTAAAAGCTTATCGAATAAGCCATTATCTATATCATTAAGCCACTAGCAAACAATCATATATAGCTGACCAAATAACCAATAAGTCCCATTAAGCTACTAATAAAGGGGACCTCACAGGCAACTCTGAAATGCCTCCTCATATGTGATTCCTAAAGGGTGGATTCCATTTAAGGCCAATCAGAGTTGCCAGTAATCAATCTTTTGCTCAAATTATCTAATCATAATTCTAAAAACATTGCACTATTCCCTTTTAAAACACACATTCAAGACATCTCAACAATTGCTCATATAAGCAAGAACATGCACAATTAAAGAACCAAACCCAAGTAGAAATTTTGAAAACCCATAAACAAAGTTATCCCCTTTTATCTAAATTCCAACAATTTACTACGAAATCCATAAAAATATACAGCAAACATCGAAACCACAACAACATAAACATGTAAAAAGAAACTTACCACACAATCCGGCTCTCCAGCTCTTTCCGGAAGCTCACCTCCAAGATGATTGGCCTATAAACCGATAACAAAAACAACTACACATCAAACTTCAAAAAACACGAAGAACAACCAGCTTTTACCCCAATTAAATTTTAATCTTTTGAGATAGAAATCTTTGTTATAAAGATTACAAAAACACTAAAATGAACAACCTACAACTAATGATGCACCAAAACTCTGTCAAATTACACCTAAAACTAAAGAAACACTGCAAAAGGGTATTTTTTGTTTACCTGCCCAATGTGGGTTGGATGATTAAACCTACAACTATTTCCATAGCCACACATCCCAGTCCTTAAATAAAATATACAGTCGGGCTCTCCGGGTCGATCCGGGTACGCCATCGAACCCCCATCGGCTTTCCCATCCGTCTGAATTCTCAATCGCCTTACCGCTTCTAAAGTTCAACAATTTCAAACAACAAAAATCAAACACAAATTACACCAATTTCAAACAATCAATGATCATACAGAAAAAACAAGAAATTGAAACATATAGGGCAAATAAAATCAAGAAAAATTAGGGGAAATTTCTCTAATTCTTTAACAGAGTAACATCATCAGAAATCTAACAAATGAAGCAATTAAAACCATGATCAAATTCTTCAAACTTAATGGGGTTGCTTCAAAATCAAGCATTAATAAAACCACTAACAGAAATTAAACAAAAATGATAATTTAAAAACAAATTAAAAAAAAACCCAAAAAACAGAAATTTATACGTATGAATTATACCTTCAATGTTATGAACAGGATTCGAAGAAGAATTAGCGACTCCACCATTCCTCTGAACACGCCGATTATCCGGCATACCAAAATTTATATAAAATATATATAAATTTTATAAAAAAATGCAAAAAAGATTGAATTTTTTTTATAATTTATATATAAAATTTACACACACAGTGTTTCTTTAATCCCTCTGTGTGTTTTTTCTGTTTCTTTTTCTTCTTTTTAATAAACTAATCAAACCCAAAACTCCCTTTTTAATCAAAACCCAGAAATTATAAATTAAAATAAAATCAATATCGACTATTGATTTTATAAAAAGAAATAAAGACGATTGATTATGACCGATTTCACCAACAAGTTGAAGGGAAAAAGAAAAAGGTTAAAATTTGATGGTTGTTTTGTTGAATGAAGATTGAAAGTATGAAATTGAAGATTGAAAAATGGAAGAGAATTTGATAAAAGAGGAGATTAATGGATGGAAGAATGAATGATGTTATGATGATGATGATGATGAATAATGTTTGTGAGATGAATGAGAGAAAAAAAAAATCTGACCAAATATTCTTTCTTCACCTTTTCCATTTCGGTAATTTCCCACAACTTCTTCCCCCCTTTCTCTCTCTAACTTTCTCTCTCTAGAATTTGTTTTGATTTATTTTTTTAAGTTTTTTTAATTTTTTGGATCTCCTCGATCTCGAACAAGAATTTCCATTTTTTATTATTTTATTTATTTATTTATTTAATGAGAAATTAAATTTTATTTAGCTTTTTTATAAATAGTGTTAACACCTCCTAACTATTTTCTTTTCAAGACCTTTAAAATAATCATTAGTTCATGCGTACCGCAGGGTTGGGTTCAGTGGGGTCGAACATGTCGGGCTCAGTGGGTTCGACAGGTTATGCTACGCGACCGACAGGTTCGGCGGGTTCAAGAGGCTAGAGGGTTGCCCACACCGCTCACAGCGGCTTGTGTTGTGTGTGTCGTGTGTGTGAGGGTTGTGTTTAATTAAATGAAAGAGTGTTGAGAGTTAATCAAAGAGGGTTTCAGACTCCAGAAGGTTAATTGTGAGTTTGGGGAAAAGTTGATGTGGCAGTAGGGTTGGGTACGGATAGCCTTTAACTCCATAAAAATGAACAACCCAAAATAGCAGATCACCCTTTTGTGACCAAAATTTAGAAGTTCGCTAAAAAAAATTCCGCCAATAGTTGATTTCTTTATAAAAAAAAAGTCGAACGGTAAGCTAACAAACACGTTCCCGAGGTATCCGGGATCCAATGACACCCGACTAATTCTCATCGACCACTGCAGCTTGGACCAATTAACGGTACCATTATGTGGTATCTCCACATGCATACCATGGGTTCGAACCCGGGTAAGGAGAAAGGTGAAGAAATTAATTTCTCTTATTTAATTAATTAATATTTTTTAATAATTATTTTGTTTTTCCGCTCGTGTACGAATGGGAAATATTGTCGACTGTCGGTTGACTAAATAGTCCTGGGAATCTAGTCATCTAGAAGAGAGATGAAGTTTGTTGCTGAAGGGTAGTATTGTAAACTTGCATTGAGAAATACAGTGTATTGATGAAGTTTTATTTTTTGTTATTTTTTGTTGCGGAAAATACGGAAATTGTTTTTTCTTGTAGAAAATCGTCGCCGTTGAAATGGCGGGAAAGTGGGTGGCGTGGTAGAGAAGGTCGGTGATCTTGACCGTTGATTTTTACTGAGGACACGTGTCAGGAGATCAGGGCCCTTTAAAGGTGTAGGTTACGTGTTCTGCAAACATGATGGTACTATTTCGTAATTTTCGCTTTTTTCTCCCTGTGATTTATGGATTTGCATTTTCAACCCATATGGAAGAGTTATTTTACAGTTAAATCCCTGTGGAAATCAGGCCGTTCTCTTTTATCTACAAAAGTTTACTAAAACAATTACTGAATAGGGTTGGGTTTTCGTGAGAAATATCAACATTGGTGAGAAGCAAGAAAAGTGATTATAAACCGTTGGATGAGAAATTGATGAACATTATGATAGACGTATCGAAATAAGATCCACGGAGATGCACCGGATTAATTCCCTTTTAACCCACAATGTTGGGTATTTGATAAAAAAGTGATCAACAATTTAAAAATACTTCTCAACGAAAATAGCACTTCTCACATGATCTCATGCTTACCTCAATAAATCTACAAATATTTTTATAAAAATAGTGAACTACTTTTGTGATTGGTATATAGGGGTGTAATAATAAAAACTTCTTATAGCTAATCAATTCTGAGTCAATCTCGAACACAATATATAACTCTTTTAATCGTTTATCGTAACGAACCGAGCTTCATAACACTAATGTTCGCTCAACCCGTTCAAAAACTCGATTAAATTTTTGTAACGAGTCAAGTCATTCGAGCATTCCCTTTTTTGAACCAAACATGCTCATATGATCATAAACCATACACTAGATATATCAAAACCATCAAATTTGAGCCAATAAACGAGCTAATCGATTGCTAGTTCTAGCCAAAAAACGAGCGCCAAGCTCGAGCTTCATGATTGAAAAAGTATTTGAATCCTACTTTGAAAAAGTTATTCAAGCTCATGTCAAGCTTAAGTCTGGTATTATTTTTCAAGCCAAGCTTGAAAATGACTTACTACTTGATATTGTTAGTAATTATGTGCAGAAGTTGACAAACCAGACTACACATCCAATGTTATAAGACACTTGAGGGTCACACTTGTGAGGCCTGTAAAACGAACAAGTAAAATAACTCCAGTATAGAGAGAAAAGATTTATAATAGTCAATTATAAATCTATTGGGTGTTTTCTGTAAGAAACTCCAAAGTTAAAGGTTTCTATTATTAATTAAACAGGGATTATATATTTATTAGTTAAATAAATATATAACTGGTTTTAATTAATATTTGTTATATATGGTAATTATCCTGACTAATATATTAGTTGTATATATGGAATAAATCTTTCTTAGTGAAGAAGAAAGAATTATATATGGATAATTATATATGGAAATAATCTTTCTTAGTGGAAAAGAAAGAATTATTTATGGATAATTACTGGAAAAAGGAAACAGAATATGATACAGATACTGTTTGTATCAGTATAAATATTCGGTTAAGGCAAACCCTTTTTCATTCATTCATTGATTCCAATAATCAATTCCCACAACCATAGAAACCTCTCTCTCTCTCTCTCTCCCTCGTAATCGACGCTAACAATCAAGCCGAAGGAAGTTCGGAGTTTGTTCGGGTGTTCGGGAATTCGGAGTTGTTGATCGGCTAGAAGATCCGTTCGTAAGGTTTATCACGGGTGGATCAAGCTCAAGCAATTCAGGTAAGCTTTCTAAACCCCGGATTATATGACTGCTTAGATAAACAATAAAAGATCATGTGTTTTCGGGTTTTTACACAATTATGCTTCCGCTGATCAAACCAGTTTGGTTTGATATTCGAATTAACAGTTTGTTTTTCGAACCGTGACTCGAACCAGTTTGGTCCGAGGTCCAACCAAAAACCCAACAGTGGTATCAGAGCCATTGGTTTTTCTTATTGTTTATCTCGTTTCTGTTTGTATAAAGTTTTAATCTTTATCAGTTTATGTGTAAGGATTAAATCTTTATCTGTTTGTATAAAGCTTTAACTTTTATCAGTTTGCTAGTTTTTTATCTGTTTGTATAAAATTGTTTTAGATCCGTTAAAAAATTGTTTTGTTTGTATAAAGATTTGATATTCATCTGTTCGTATAAAAATCTAATCTTTATCAGTTTAGATAAAGATTTCAATTTTATCAGTTTTAATCTTTATCAGTTTTTGTATAAAGGTTTGATGATTATCAGTTTCGTATAAAAATCTAATCTTTATCAGTTTAGATAAAGATTTAAATTTTTATCAGTTTTAATCTTTATCAGTTTAGATAATTCTTATCTTTATATGTTTATGTTTATCTCGAAAACCCATCGCAACCAAAAACCACAGCTAGATCACCAGTTTGGTGATAGCTGTGCGGTGGCCAAACCACCAGTGTGGTGGTGGCCGAACCCACACGCAACGAAGACCAACCGCCAAGCCACAGGCTGCCTTGCGGCCGTGCCTAGTAGTGGCGGTGGTCGTTCTGTTTGACACCGAACCACCGAAAACCACCACACCACCGAAGCCTCGATTGGCGACGGTGGTGGTGGCCGTTCCTCCCAACAGCCGCGAACCACCACACCACCAAAGCCGCAGCGGCGATGGTGGTAGTGGTTGTCCCACATCCGCGAGCCGCACCACCGATCGGCTAGGGCAGCCACGGTGGTGGCGGCGGTTCATCGTTTCAATTGCCGCGAAGGCAATGGCGGCGGCGATACTGCTGTCGTCGTGCGGCTGTGAGCGGTGGTGGCGGCGGTCCTTGCCGTTGCCGCCGAATAAACCGCGAACCACCAAGCCAAGCCGCCGGCTGCCTTGCGGCCTTGCCGGGCGGCTGCGGTGGTCGTTTTTGTTGTCATCAAGACCGTCGACGACGGTGGTGGCGTTTGGAGGTGGCGATGATGCAGTGGCTGTTGTCGCCACTAAGCCAAGGCCGACGGCTAACTGGGCCGTGGTCGCACCACAACCGAACCAAACCGCGGCGATAGGGTGGCCGATTGCCACTGCCATCGTTAGCGGTGGCGGCGATGATTGACTTATTATCATTCACCGGGCAGCCGTGGCGATGGTAGCGACGTGCGGTACGAGACAACGGCAACAGCTATTGTTTTCGCTAGAGACTGGTGGCGATTGTGTAACCAGCGACGAATCGTGGTCGATCCCAAATCGTGTGGTTACGGGTTTTTCGGTTCTTTTGGGTTTTTTAGTTCTAATTGGGCCTGTTTTATAACAGGGCCCGAAAGCCCAAAGATTTTGGACCCAGTCTGAGGCCCAAGAGGATTTATCGGGTTTTAGGCTTTTTCCCAAGACTAATTTCATAAAATTGTTTTTAAGGGATTTAATTCTTAACAAATTTATAAAATTGTGTTTTATTAAACCAAGTTGTTTTGACCCGTTTTGGTCAAATTGGCCCGATGTCTTTTTCGACTGTCTGATCGAATAAATGACACGGTTCACGGGCCAGTGTTTAATGTTTCGACAAGTTCGTTCGGAACGGTTGGTTTAAACAGGATAATTAAAAGCGAGTATTTTAGAAAAATTGGTTGTGTTTTATGAAATAAGATTTATAGTATATAAATCTTGGAGATTTTATAAAAGATCAATTTTCAGATTTAAAATATCAGTTTTGGTTTATAAAACAGTTTGTTTTATAAATCAGTTAAAACCATGGTTCATGATAAACAGAATAATTTTAACGGATCTAGGATTGTTTAAAACTTGCGTGGTTAAATGTTAATATATATATCTCCTTAGTATATATATATGCTATAGTAATTATAGAGATTGCCAATTTAGACGCTTAATCTATTTGGAGAAACCTGCGTGCCACTTTCAACCCTGGAAACTTGCAAAATGACCTTTAGGATAGATTTTTCTTTTTCTTTTCCCGGAGTTCCGTCAAGAGATGCCGAGGCCAGTGGGAGCTACGCAAGGAGATCGGAGCCACGCGGGGAAAATGGAAGAAAATAGTTTTAGGACAATTTTGGTCCTTTAGGAATTAATTGGCAAATCAATAATTGCTTGTTTTTGTTTCTTTAACTGCATGATTGTGATTATTATGCTTGCTCGTGATTATTGATATTACATGCTTAGGTTTTATCAAATGTTTTTAAAATTAGGTCTTATTTTATAAAACTAGTTATATCACGAGGTTGGTTTTAAAAACTAAAATTACCATTTTATGAACTTTTTTAGATGGTAAAATTATTTTTAAAACCATTATAAGATTGTTTTCTTATAAGAGGCATGCTTTTAAAACAGTTAGTTCTATTAGCAAGTAAGTTTTAGAACAGTTAGTTTTAAACATCGGTTGTTTCTTAAAACAGTTAGTTTTAGAACAACAAATGCCTTTAAGACAATCAGCTTTTAATAGCAATTTTAAAATACTGGAAATTTAAAGTTTTTCAAAAAACTTAGCTAAAACCCATAAAATCATAGATCAGTAGTGCAACCCATTTGTGGACACCTTTGGCGTAAGGTACGTTGGAGCTCGAAGGAGTCGAACCTTTAGCACCCACGTTCAAACCCCAAACTGAAGGGGATGAAAAGACTCTGCGATATCGGGTGGTACCGACCAGAGTACATCCAGTTCAAAATGGTGAGATCTATTTTGGTAATTGTTACAATTCACCGGGTGGTACCGGGCCAAAGAGCACTAAGAGGGACTAAAACATGTACGGTTTTATCCGATGTCCCGAAAAGATCTAGGAGTCATGTCAGTTAGATATGATTGGTAAAAGTCCTTACCTACCGAAATAGTACGGGCCTGGTGGGGCGTGAGCAAACCGCGCATCAGGACGTATGAAATAAGGATCCTAGTCCGATATTTATCATTTTAGGGTTTATTGATATTTATTCGGAACCGTTTATTCAAAGGTACTAAAACCAAGTTTTTAAATGTGTAGATGGCAAACACTGTTACCAACACCAATAACCTTTCTCTTCGCTCCATCCTAGAAAAGGACAAACTCACTGGTCCAAATTTTCTCGACTGGGAGCGCAATCTCCAGATTGTGCTCAGGCACGAGAGAAAGTGGTATGTCCTAGAAGAACCTCTAGGTGAGGCCCCACCAGCAAATGCCAGTACGGCAATCAGAAATGCTTATCAAAAGCGTTCGGATGATTTGCTGGATGTTGGCTGCTTGATGCTTGCGACTATGAGCCCAGAACTACAAACAGGGCTCATGAACACTAATGCTTACGACATGATCCGCCAGTTGAGGGACATGTTTCAAACGCAAGCTCGCACAGAGCGTTATGATGCCACGAGGGCTCTAAACGCGCGCAAAATGGCCAAGGGGACCTCTGTCAGTGCCCACGTTATGAAAATGAAGAGGCTACTTGACCACCTAGAGAGGTTAGGTCACCCAGTTCCGTTGCAGTTGGCAACGGATACCATACTTAATTCATTGTCCGATGATTACAAGCAGTTTGTGATGAATTTTAATATGAACAACATGGAAAGGAGCATAGCTGAATTGCACTCCATGTTAAAAACTGCTGAACAAAGTATGGGGACGGGGACCAAGACCAAAGATGTTCTGATGGTCAGGGATGGTGGAGTGAAGAAGAAAAGAGGGCAAAGGAACACCAGCAAGGGCAAGGACCAGGTTCAGGTCAGCCAGAGTGTACCAAAGGCCGTTGACAATAGAAAGGGCAAGGGCAAGGGCAAAAAGGTTAAAGTCAACAAAGCGAAGACCGAGAATCGATGCTTTACGTGTCATGAGGTCGGACATTGGAGACACAATTGCCCGAAGCGTCATGAAACAGGTATAAACACCTAGGACGTTTTATGACTGCTTCAGTTTATCATTACTACTTGTTGGTTTACAAGTTAACTGACACCTAGAGCAAATGTTTGTTTGCAGGTGGTCAGGAGAAATGAAGTGCCCGGGTCCCGAGGATCAGACAAGATTTACTTTAGATATTGTCAAGACATTTTAAACTTATTTTAAGACATTTTATTTTGGATATTTTGAAATGTTGGTTGATTTAAATTTATGGATTTTGGTATTTTAAATTTAAAATTATTGTCTTGATTTATATATCTAATTTATTTTGAATCTAAGTCAAGGTAGACTTGATTCAGTTTGTTGATCCTAGATATTGTCTACCACACTAACAAATATACTTCAAAATTTAGTAATTCGAAGTAATATATGAAAACTGTCAAAAACACACGAAGTACTATTTTATAGGAACGTGTTTTTGGAACAAAACATTTACGAGTAATATGATTATAACAAGTATATTGTAGTCAAGTTCAAATTACTCATATGTTTTAAAAAGGGAATTTAGGATATTATCACAGATGACGTTGATAATATCAGTATTTATAAAACTAGTAAATTCCAAGTTTTGGAATTAGGGATCTAATAAGATCCAATTAAGTTTTATGAATAGTAAAATCCAAGTTTATAGTATTAAACTTATTACTTAAAATAAAATTGACTAAATAGTCAAGTCTTGACTAAGTCAATGAAGCATCAAATTTAAGTAATAGTCAGTTTTCATATAGGTTAGTGGGAGCCCAATTTATTCTCTATCTATGCTTCCGATAAAGAATAAAAGTTATATTATTGATTTATATTTCTAGGAATTCATAATCCAGAGAGGATAAAAATTCATGAGAAATATGATCTATTCTTTTAAGTCAAAAAGGTTAGATCAAGAGTTTCAAAGTTTTGAAACAATAAAGTCAAAGTTTTGACTTTAAGAAAATCAATAATTATATGTGTTGTAATGATAAAGATATTCAAGTATCTTTTTAGACCATCAAGTGTTGTAGAACACTAGAATAAATTTCCTGAAATTTACCAGCTTGGTAGATGGAAATTTTATCAGATTTCAGGTAGAAATCTTTATCTACACAGCAACTAAGGAAAGTTGCGGAGTTGACTTTACATATTCAAGAAACTTGGAGTTATTCCAGTATCTCCAAGATTTAGGCAATATGGTAAAGAAAAGTCTAGATTTTGTTTAAAGTGTTTGCAAAACAAAACTAGCAGAACCAAGTTAAAAATAATAACTTGCGTTGTTTTGGTTATTTCTTTGATTAGGATGGTAAACACTAATCGAAGGGTTTAAATTGAAGGAAGGTGATACTTCATTTAAACCAAGTATAAAGTACACATTGAATAGACACCGTAAAAGTAACTTAGAAATGCTATTAATTTTGTTATTATTACAGAGTGGAATATGGACTATACAAAATTAGTTTCTCTGTTTCTTTTATACTTAGCATGTTTTTGATCCGGGAATAAAACTAGTATAAGTTTTATTTGAAATTATCCGTGACAACTTATCAAGGTGGGAACCTGATAGGGTTTTAAAGTCATCGTGAGTTTTTGGGTAGTTATAAAACAGAGTAACAGCTACAAGCGATGTAGACCAAAAACTGCACGGATATTCGATAGAGCAGCGAATATCGGATGTGATCCGCTGGTTGAGATTACTTCATGGATTTTGTCATAAGTAAATCTCACAGTAGGTTGTCCTCAATACCTGAGGTATCTGGTTTGGAATCACGGGGACTACTGGATACTTAGTACGTTCTAACATCACACCGTAACAGGGTGGTCATACGGGGCGTAACTAGATTCAGCGGAAGTCGTGGTGACAAATGCAGGTATGCAAGATGGGATTTGCACCTCTTCTATGAAGAGAGATATTTCCGGGCCCCTTGACTGACTACAAGAACTGATGAAGTGCATGGCCATGCCCAAACGAACTGATTTGTTCTTTGTCGTTTACCAATCAGTTGGAAGTCGGATAGTCATGAACATAATCTTGAGTATTCTGAGTTGACTGTATCCATGCTCATACTCAAAATTGAAATATCGTGTTGCAAAAGGAAAAGCCTAGTTATACCCGATTTGTGAACAGTGTGTTCATAAATGTTGTATCCTTTAAAAGGGATGATATCACCTACCTGGGTATAAGAGTGCTTATAACCTGGTTAGCCTAAGTGCCTGTCTAGGGGCCTCCTTAGGTCCGTGTGGTCAAGCCGGTATTGCCAACTTGCACAAGTGGGAGTCTGTTAGTAATTATGTGCAGAAGTTGACAAACCAGACTACACATCCAATGTTATAAGACACTTGAGGGTCACACTTGTGAGGCCTGTAAAACGAACAAGTAAAATAACTCCAGTATAGAGAGAAAAGATTTATAATAGTCAATTATAAATCTATTGGGTGTTTTCTGTAAGAAACTCCAAAGTTAAAGGTTTCTATTATTAATTAAACAGGGATTATATATTTATTAGTTAAATAAATATATAACTGGTTTTAATTAATATTTGTTATATATGGTAATTATCCTGACTAATATATTAGTTGTATATATGGAATAAATCTTTCTTAGTGAAGAAGAAAGAATTATATATGGATAATTATATATGGAAATAATCTTTCTTAGTGGAAAAGAAAGAATTATTTATGGATAATTACTGGAAAAAGGAAACAGAATATGATACAGATACTGTTTGTATCAGTATAAATATTCGGTTAAGGCAAACCCTTTTTCATTCATTCATTGATTCCAATAATCAATTCCCACAACCATAGAAACTCTCTCTCTCTCTCTCCCTCGTAATCGACGCTAACAATCAAGCCGAAGGAAGTTCGGAGTTTGTTCGGGTGTTCGGGAATTCGGAGTTGTTGATCGGCTAGAAGATCCGTTCGTAAGGTTTATCACGGGTGGATCAAGCTCAAGCAATTCAGGTAAGCTTTCTAAACCCCGGATTATATGACTGCTTAGATAAACAATAAAAGATCATGTGTAACCAGTTTGGTTTGATATTCGAATTAACAGTTTGTTTTTCGAACCGTGACTCGAACCAGTTTGGTCCGAGGTCCAACCAAAAACCCAACAGATATCGACTCATGTACATCACTACTGATATTATTGGTAGATTCATCTGAAATTTGAAGAACGCTATGACCAATGGAGTGAATAGGCTACAGATAGCAGTGAGGTAAGCCAAAAAAAAATTAGTGACATACAAGCTAATCGCAATTGAGAGTGGCCATGAGAAGTAAGTACTTCTCAATGGAAAATGGATTAGGGTAGTTAATTACTTACATAGTTGTTGTTTAGGGTAATTGAATAGGCTATAAATAGCAAGGAGATATAAGCCAAAAAAAGATGATGGATGAACAAACAAGCAAACACCAGTTGAGAGTGGACATAGAGGGTTGGGGGAGGGTTAGAAAGTTATCAACTATGTTTGGAGTACCTATGATAGATAAAGACAATTATTTGAAGTATTATATGTGTTTTTTAGCAATATAGAATCTTTGCAATCTCTATCTATTTATGTATTTAAATAAAAAAGGATTTTTTTTTTTTCAAAAAAAGGTGGCTATTAGACATGCATTCTAAATATATATATTTTTTGTATGTTTGGATGGCAAAGCACCCATACCCGACAAGAACTAAACGCCCAAAACCCGAGTTAGTTGGGGTTGTGGATTCCCCGAACGTGTAAACAAGGATGGGGTCGAGAAGGGAATACCTCTCGACCTAGACACCGTTAAGCTTGATACCGATAAGAAAAAGTTATGTATATAATAAGAGAAATCCAAATAAATATAATGTACATAATGTAACTAATATTTGATGATGAAAACCTAAAAAATAAGTTACATTATTGATTAAATTGTTCTTGCAAAATTTAATATATAATGAATTTTTGGTTACATAATACAAGGGACATGGGGTTGTACAAAATTTTAAGCGTATTATGTCTGATACATTTGTGATTTAATTTAGCTTGTTTCATGCTACCCTTAAATAAAAGCAACAAGTAAAATTGGTTTGATTAAAACATTAATATGATACGTCGTTTAAACGTAAAATTTACATTTATCTATATAAAGACATTACGTTAAAAGTTAGATTGTACATGCATGAAAAAAAAATCCCAGTTCCTCAATAGAGATGAGGATGGGGAATGAGATTGAATCTTATTTCCTAACAATGATGCAAATTAGATCGGTGACAGAAACTTAAAAGTATAAAAAAATACAATGTACAATGGTTCAATGCTAATATTACGTAATGTATCTTGGTCCAAATGTTTGAAATTTAACATCTAAATTTCAAGATACCAAAATTAAGATTTTAAAACACATCATATAAAATATAAAACAAACTAAAATACACAGCCTTTTTATACAAAGTAGCCAAAAATATGTTAGTTGAGGGATTGAGGGGTGACAAATAGAGAGTGTGAATAGTGATGGGGTAAAAATGGAAGAGGGGCCCAAATGGTTGTGGGTGGGACCCAAGGGCTTTCCTGTCATTTCACACATTCTGCCTTGGCTTGCTTAGGTTATTTCTCCATACCACCTTCACCGGTCACGGCCGAAAACTCGTCACAGTTTTCACACCTTCTTGCTCAAATTACCTTTTTACCCCTAACCATATTTGATAATTACCTTGATAAATTCATGGTGTTAAAAAAATAAAAACCGGTTCGGATCAACAAAATAAAAAAGAGTCTAAATTGAACCCAATCCGACTTGTGATTTTTTGGTTTTGAATTGAAATTGAACAGTTTTAAGTTATTTTAATTATTTTTCAGATTTAATGTGATATTATTCGAGTTTTTTAAGTTCCAAATAAACTAATATGTTGTGAAAACGGAAAAAGTTCGATAATGTGGTTTTTTGTTAGTATTATTTTAGATATTATTGATTACGATATGATTAAGACTTGATAACCATACTTGGTCTACAAAACAAAAATGATAGATTTATTTTTTTTCTGAAAAATGATAGTTTAAATATATGAAATAGTCAATTTTTTATTTATTAAAATATATTCTATATATTTTTGTAGTTATTTTGAAAAGGCGAGTTACATGAAACATGAAAATACAACGTTATTTAATTTAGTTATTATATTATGTGATGTATTTGTTAACATGTTTATTTTGGTACCTTAAATGTGATACTTTAAACATTTAGAAGCTTAGATTATATAAAATAGGAGAAAGAAAAACAAGTATATTGCATTTTTCATGTATTCTTGTATATAAAATGGATTTCTAAATGTTCAAAATGTTACATTTAAGATAAAAATTAAAGTTTAAAAAATATATTATATAAAATAAGAATCAGATTCAAATGCATTGCATTTTAATACAATGACTTTTATTATCAAACAACAACAATAATAAATGTGTTTTATGCAACATAAACAAGTACAATGTGAGCGATAAATAATTATATAAAAATATGTAATGAAGTTAAAATAATCATTTTGGAAAAGAAAAATGGAACACACAAATAGAAGGCATAAAGTCATTTCACAATAAAGTGACTGGGTGTATTTCTTTTCATACAGCAAATTAGTGGTTTTTGTCTCATTTATGGTCCAAAAATAATTATATTTATTTTGATATACAATCTTTTTAATTATTTGCCAAATACTAATACCAATACTAAATAATAATAATAATAATAATAATAATAATAGCCAAACACAATAGGCTAAAATTACTAAGGCCGTGATTAGCAAATTAGTTGATAGTTGATAACTGAATGTTGACTAAGGCTTTGTTTGGTAAACATAAGCTAGCTTATAAGCTAGTCCATCCAAACATGTACCAGGAAGCTAGCTTTTTGAAACGCTACTTTGAGTAGCTTATGAGGAGTTTATTGTAGCTTTTTCCAATTATACCCTTATTAATATTAATTATTAAATTCAAATATACCCTTTTTGGTCATTTTACATGCTCATAAGCTAGTTTTTGCCAAACATAATTTGTTCCAACAGCTAGCTTATCAGCTACTAGCAAGCTTATATCACTCAACAGCTAGCTTATCAGCTATCCGCTAGCTTATCAGCTACCAGCTAGCTTATAAGCTACGCTTGCCAAAGATAACCTAAAGCTATCAGTTGCCCAACCCTCCCAACCCTCTCAACTTAATTGTCACATCAGCTGACATATCAGCTTTTCTCCAACCCTCTCATAATCCTCTACAACCTGTACCCAACCCTCTCACACACAACACACGCAACCCTCGGCAGTGTAGCCAACCCGGCAAGCCCCCAACCCGTCGAGCACCTATGTTGTGTACCCCTACCCGCCCAAACCCGTTGAAGCCGGCGGGCTTCATTTTGCCCAACCCGCCAAACCCGTTGAAGCGCTACGCATGGCCTAATAATCTACTAATCTAGCTTCTGAATAAATTGTGTTTGGCAAAAACTAGCTTATACTATGTAAAATCACCAAAAAAATACATCTTGAGGTATAATAACTAATAGTCTAAATACTAACAAGAGTATAAGTGGAAACGCGGGCTAACTGGTTTAAACATCATGAAAAAATATGCTCAAATGTAATTATATAGATTATAGAGTCAGGTTTACAAAAAATCTTAAAAATGGAAAACTGAATATCATGGTATGTTCCTAATTTTTTTTATTTTTTATTTTAGATTTTATCTTGAACTTCCATCTATAATTATAATCTCAAAAATAAAAAATCATCAAAAATCTTAGTCGTTGTTTAAATAATAACGTTTATGAACATATTTAATATCTTGTTTGTTGATTAAAAAAAACTTAAAAAGTGTGATAACGAGCCTAACTTAATATGAAGAGATTCATTTGACTTTAACATATTATAAACAAGTTTTTCAAAAACCAACCAATACATTCATCTAATAATTAATCTCGTCTAATCAATTTTCTTTTTTAATGTTTTGAATTTTGATTATCTCTAAGGCTACCCATGCCATAAGGCGGGTCCCGTGTGGGTAGGCGGCCATGCAGTTTCAACGGGAAATGGCGGGTACAGATACGTCCATGGCGGGTACGCATCGGCGGGTAGGGTCAGGGGCGGACCCACTTAAATGTCAATGGTGATACGTGCCATCGTATCGTTCCTCTGTCGCAGTGTAAAAAAAAATAGGGTCGTGAAAGGTGCCACCGTATTAATTTGCTGTGTGTCACCATAAATATTTTGAAACTGCAATAAGGTCATAAACTTTTATTGGTTGAGGTGGTAAGTTCCTTGCTTTTCAAAGAGGAGGTCATGGGTTCAACTCTTGTTAGAATTAGTTTTCTACTTTTTAGCTTTTAGTATCATATTTTTTATGTTTAAAAAGCAATGCACCAACCACTAAACCAATATTTTTTTACTAAAAAAATTTATATATGTTTCTTGTAGTCAAAATGGTGCCATCCTTTGAAATTTTTTCTAAGTCCGCCCCTGGGTAGGGTCAAGGGCTTCCAAGCCCTACCAACCCACCCACTTTCTCTCCCTCTGTCTTTTTCCCACTCTCTCTACACACACATATATATAATAAAAAGGGTTTAGTGTATAGGGTATAAAAGATTGTGTTACTCCACTTGAAGATTCAAAAGGTAGGAAGAGAAAAACCGATGTAACGTTGACGTCACAGCGAGGGTATGAGAGTATAAAAAAGACGGTACTCATTGCCAAACTAGAAGGATTGTCGCGTAGTAGTTAAGGACTTGACGCACTTAGTGATGTGATGGAATATCTTATCTGTCAAAGGTTTTAATTGTAACACCCGTAATTTTCGGATGTAATAATGGTTCTTTGATACATTATGGGATTTAGAATTTTGGATCAAATCATGGATTTTCGTTCCAGTTGCCTGTTTTGGACCTAAGAAGAGTTGTCATAGTGCCATTTTGGACTTTCGTTCCAGTTGCCTGTTTCAGACTTAAGAAGAGTTGTCATAGTGCTGTTTTGGGCTTTCGTGAGCTGTGTCAGATCAAGAACGGGTTAAATACCCTTCTCTCTTC
Source organism: Centaurea solstitialis (assembly GCA_030169165.1). Classification (NCBI taxonomy): domain Eukaryota; kingdom Viridiplantae; phylum Streptophyta; class Magnoliopsida; order Asterales; family Asteraceae; genus Centaurea; species Centaurea solstitialis. The sequence continues at coordinate 31,111,729 of CM058043.1, forward strand.
ATTTTATCATAACTTCCTCATTTCTTAACCTTTGGAGCTGATTCTTTTTCCTACATTCTTCTCCTTCCAAGCTCTTCAAGACTCCATTGTTGGATTGAAGATCCAAGTTAGCAAGATCGTTATCTAGAGCTCCATCATCTTCATCTTCTCCATTTCTACCTCAACCACCATTGTTGCTTGAAAGGGGAAAACTCGAGTTCTAGGGTTTTAGTTCGAATCCTACCCGGTAAGCTTGGTTTAAACCTTTGTAGGTTGGATTTATATGTGGGATAAGAGTATTGAACTAACCTAAGGTTCGATTTGCTTGATTTTAGGTTGTTCACATATTTAACCTAAATCTTGGATTTGGGGGTTTTGGGTACCAACCCTCAAGGTGAGTTCTCTATATGGTTTTAAAGTATAGATCTAGTCTTATATGTCGTAGATCTGGAGCTAATCCAAGGTTTTAACTCCTTATCAGTTTAGGTGATTTCTCAAGCTTTAAGCTAGGGTTTTGGTGAAAATTGGGGCTTTTGGCTTTACAAGCCCGAGGTGAGTTGCTAAAACTATTTTGTTAAAACTGAGAGCACATCATTTTGATGAAGTCTATTCCTTGCTTATTATGTGAACGAATGTGAATTGGGTATAGATTACTTCTCATGTTTAGTTGAGGATACTCATGATATGTATGAAGTGTTATGCTAGTATGAATGACTTGGATGGTGTTACCCCTTACATGAGATGAAGTTACCGTATGTTATTTCGTATGTGTTAAACCTACGGGTTGTATGATAATTGTATTTATGTGAAATGCTCTACATGATACATGACTTGGGATTGTGTAAGAATGGAATTGATACCCGAAATGGGGCATACCCGGAATGAGATAAAGGGGCTTGAGACCCTCGATACATACCTCTGAAATGATGCTATGCTAAATTCAGTGTCGAGGTTTTGTACGTGATTAATATGGACTAGATGCTATGCTAAATTCAGTATCTAGGTCTTGTGTGAAAATGATATGGACGTGACGCGATGCTAAATTCCGTCTCACGATCTTAAATGATAATGACATGGACGAACCAACGCAATATTTCCACACCAAACAGTCTTGGGGTTTGTACCTATGTCGCCGGCCCTCGGGTTGCTCCTTGGGCGCGGGCCTCGGATGATGTTGCCATGCTAAATTCGGGACATCGAGGTGTTTGGAAGTAACGAATGTCGGGGTATTGGTTGGGGGAAATGGGTCGCTCCCATTGTTTCCGAAGATAATAATAAACCGGTTTAATATGCTATTTATATTGCTAGTATAATCATGTCTCACACGCATGTCTTTATATATCCTATGCGCATGATATTAATTGTACAACTCACTAGGCTCCTTTAGCCTAACACTTGCTTGGTGTCGATGTGTCTCTCAGGTACTCGGGACATTGTCCCCAAGTAGGCCTCGGACGTAGAGTGAGCTTGGGGGAATATTGGAGATACCGGTCTACTATGACCGCGAGACTTACCGTAGAACGATAACCCTGTTGTAGTCTTCTTCTTAGACAGAACTAGACTAGTTTGGTTATTGTATTTCTCCTTTGATTACAAACATTGTAATTAATTGTGCATTACTTATACCCCTGTTTTTGGGATGAGCTCACGCCTTGGCGTATAATTGTACTAACACCTTTCGTAAATGAAGGTTTTTGTTTACTCCAATTTTTGGGGTGTTACATTAATCCAAACGTCGACAACAATTGTAACCATTGAGTTGCTAGTGTTAATGTCTTTATTCTGTAATTTGTCTGAATTAGTATGCCTCCCACATAATACCCTTCAATTTTTTTTTATCATTTCTTATAAAAAAAACGGAAATTTCAAATGTTGTAATTTTATATTATTTAATATATATATATATATATAGTGAGAGAGAGAGATAGTTCAAATGAAACTCATTTTTCATTGTGAACGTGAGGACCATTAAAATTGCGCCACGTGGTAATATTCACTCTGAATATCACTCAATTTTGGTTGTAAATATGAGGACGAATTTCAACCACTAATCCGGTCAATAAATGCGGCTTTGACTAAGTCCCCCTCCTTTAACCCTCCCATGAATCGCGTCAATCATCAGTGATCGCGTCCATTGTAACCGAACATGTGTGGTTGAGATTCGTCCTCACGTTCACAACCAAAATTAAATTCACATTTGAACCTAACCGTATATATAGGCATGTTCAGACAAGAACCATGCCTCTTTGTAAGAACAAATGAACAAATTGACAGGATCTAAATATCAATATCAAGATCAGAATACTTTAATCAAATAAGTTTGCGGAATAACACTTTGATTATAGAACAGAACAATGAATTTGAATAAACTGTATGTATTGATTTTAATAGCTTAATGATTACAACTACAAGCCCCAATCTGTTTGAACAGGCTCAAACAGACGTGCAATACTTCTCTATTGCAGGGATTACAAGAACAATCTTGAGGCTCTTAATTCTAACACAAAAGCTATCAAACTCGTATCTAACAAAATAAAACCTATCAGCTATATATACGACTTAACAGATTACAATAAGGAAACTAGATTTACAAGATAATCCCTAAAATATCTCCAAGCATATCGTATCTTGTCTATATCTTCAAGTCATCGCAATCCTTTCCTTATCTTCATCTTGATAGCAGTAGTAAAACAAAAGCAGTGTTAACTTTACACCAGCAGTGTTAATCTCAGAACCAGCAATGGTAATCTTCAAGAGCAGTGGTAACCTTGTACAGCAGTGGTAATCTTGATCTTCATTCACTCATAACATACTGGCAGTGGTAACCTTCACACAATCAGCAGTAGTAACAACTCCAAAACCAGCAGTGGTAATCATCAGACTTCAGCAGTGGTAATGTATCAGACTCAACACAAATATTAGCCACAAATTGATGATAGCTCATGTGGGTCCCACATCTTAAAAAAATCATATATGATTCAGTGGTAGGACCCACATGTTCATATGTGATTATAAGGCCCTGAGTATCCAACCTTTCTAACCCCACTGCCACATCAGCTTTTCTCCAACACTTCTAATAACCCTCTGAAACCCTCTCTATTAGTATCCGAATCTTTCCAACCATCTCATTTAATTATTTAAAAACACACACACCACACATACAAACACAACCGTGTGGGCATACTGCTTTCCAGCCCGCTGGACACCAGCCCTCCCAACCTGCTGGCTGTGTAGCAGTAGCCCGATAAAGCCCTCCAACCCGCTGGGCATCAACCTGCCCAACCTAGCCATGGATACGCATAGCTTAAAGAGTTCATTTGTTTGTACAAATTGTTCTTGTTTGAGCCTACTTATATATATGTATATTATTTTAATAACATGGGTTTGTATAGATCCGAATGAAGATTACCCGAAATAGGTATGGACCGAAGTTCCAAAATTTTATTGTTCGGGTTACAGACCCGCTTTAAATGCTCAACGAAAGTTTGGCAGGTGGGAGTCGGTCCCACCATCAGATTTTAGTCAATCTTCCAACCAATGGAATCGTGCCATGTGGATTCTCTTTCCGAAAATAAACATGGTAATTAATAAAAGAATAAATAAGGGGAACTTTAGCGTTGAATGGTGGACTAATAAATCGCATCGCATCCAATACGATTTTCCGTATTTTATTCTTTATTCTTTTTATATGTATTTTTAAATTACACGTATATTTTCTTAATAATTTAATCGCTAACAAAAAATAATTATATAGTAATATGATTTTTAGTTGGGTTAGGTTTAAATGGAAACTCAAATTTAATTGCCAACGTAGATACAAATTAGAGTGCGTTATATGTTTTATTCGGCTCATATTCAGTCTGAATAATCTTGTATTGATCAAACTAAATATAGCCACGTGGGACACCCTCATTGTCTTCAAGTACGCAATCAAATTTGAGTTTCCTTTTGAACTTTCACCACTTTTTTTTGGACGGCAACAGACACACGTATCCACTAAACTTACTTATAAATCTACACCAACGTCTACGACGAGACTCGAATCCACAACCAAAAGGAAAAAAGAAGCATCTTACCAAACACCAAATGCTGCTGGACTTATATATTAAAACATAATTTAAATGCCAATACTTTAGACATTGATTTTTATTCAAATTAATCATTCATGGATCTAATTTTTAACTAAAATGAGTAAGAACGACATATATGATCAATATATACATGTTTGGATGTGTAGTTGATAATTTTAAGTTAATATTATAAACATAAAATAATACGATATTAAATTTACATCTATAAAAAAGGTGAATCAAATAATAAGGTAAAATGACTTTTGTATGAATCAAATAAATTTTTAGGCCATGTTTAAATTATTATTTGTTAGTATGTCAACATATTTCTCATATCATTTATTTTTATTTGTAGACAATTATTGCTTTAAATATAATTACAAGGTGAATTATATCCCCACCCCCTTATTAGGAGGTGGGAATTGGTGGTGTGTGTGCCTATGTGGGTCTCAGTATTATTGTGTGAGTGAGGGGGTCCAAATAGCAATCCCAAATTACAAAGTATTCAAACAATACCAAACGCTTTAATATATTGTAAATTTTGAACTCTCCTTTTTAGCTTAATTTTATAAGTTTACCTATTTAGTTATTTTATAAGCTTTATTGTCGCTTGTTTCGTAATCCTAGAAGTGCCTAAATTTTGGTATTGTTTTTTAAGTACATAATCTTAATTAACAAAAATCATTAAAAAACAAAATCATAAAATAAGTATACATGTTTATTATTTCATCACTTAAAAACCCATCCTGTAGATGAAAAGTAATCTCGAAAAGGGCATTTTTGGAATTATAGAAAACTAGCAAAATTGATTTATAAGAGCATCTCATTCAACCTTTTTTAAATTAGAAAAAAAAAAGGTTTTTGTTTGTTAAAATGCTCCAATACTTTACCTTCCCGTTCAACAATAACATAATCGATTGTTTAATTTTTTTTAGAAAGTATAGAAATATTTCTATTGTATATTTTAATAATGATATAAGTACAATAGATTTTCTAACATAGAAAAGTTGCTGCAGTTGAAAAAAAAGAGTTCTTCGAAATTTTGAATTTTCGTTCTTTATTTTAAAGAAATTATAGAAAAGTTATGGACGATGACTTGGGATCATGTAAGACCAACATGTTTTCGTGAGACCCGTAAGGACAAACTTTTACACTTGAAACTTCACAACAAAACACTATGAAAGTAACCTTCACAATGTTTTGTTGTAAAGATTCGAAGTTTTTTTTATGTTCACAATTATTTGTTGTGAAGTTTCAAGTGTAAAAGTTTGATATCACAAATCTTACGAAAATATGTTGGTCTAATATGAACCCCAACCTATTAGCGATGCCTAAAAAGGGTAAACATAACTAAATATGAAACTTTCAAATCTTTATACTTATACAGAGTCTCTCATCATAAAAAAAAAACATCAATTTTTAATGAACGTGTTGATGGTTGATACTGACACTGTGACATATTCTCTTCATATATGTTAGACTTACAATATAGGTCTACATCTCTTTAAAGAGGGTCTTAAATTGTTATTCAATTCAGATATAAATTAAAAATGTAAAAGTATGTAGCATTAAAAGGTTTTAATGTTGTTCTTGTTTTGATTTACGAATATTATTGACTGCGATTTTTTGCTCAAATAAATTGAACCAACCAAGTATATAAACAGGGGGAAAATTATGAAGTCCTTAACTAGGTCCAGTACATCCATCCAACAAATTTGATCAAGTATATTTTTTTTGGGTATGAAGCTTGCATACGCTAAAAAACCAAAAAACTGGAAAAAAAATTTAAAAGGATATCAACCGGGAAAAGAAACTTCTTGAAATTAACTAAAAAATGACAAAAAAATCCATAAAAAGACAAAATTAAGCTAAAACACATCAAATATTGGCTTTAATTACGTTAAAGATTCAATAGCTTGACAAAAATATTGGATTCACGGCTAGATGTGTGTTTTTATATACATACATGAAACCAAACCAAACCAAAATACCAATTTACCTTTATTTGAAAACTTTAACGACTTGATTCGGTTTGAAAAAGCCAAAACAAATTAAAATAAAACGAAGTCATTGGACTGGTCAAATTTTTTATTTAGTTTTAAACAGGTCAAACAAAAAGTTTAGCAAATTAGAAAAATTATATTTACCTAAATATTGGTTGTTTACCTATATATTATTTTCGATACATAAATCATATAAATTTATGATTTTGCATTGTCTAGAGCCTTTTTTATCTTCATGTCACGTTTATATTTTATTGAAACATATACTGTACTTTCACAACTTTCTTGACTAGTGACTATACATCTGAATAAAATATTTATCAATTAAATACTTTACTTGCATAATCATATTCATCACATTATTTTTCTTCAATTTTAATCAAATTAAACATCATAAAATATTATATACGAATAAAACAATAATCGTATCAACCGGTCACCAAAGACATGTAAAAACTCATTAAAATAATGTAACTATATAGATACTAGAAACGTATCCGTGCGCGTTGCAGCGCGAAGTATGTATCAATTACCCGATTTTTATATACATCATTGTAAACATCAATTTACTCATATGTGTTCAATCAGTTAACATTCTAATGATTTATTGAATAGTCAATCTGGAAAATTGAAATAAAATTATTATCTTTATATAATAGAATATATAATATAATTGCATAAAAAATATTCAATATTGGGCTCATTTCGAAGGTATTGACGAGACGATTATAATGGTATAATTTGTAAAAAAAGAAACGTAATTTTAATATATTTTAGTTCATAATATATGATTATTTAGATTATATGATAAGGGTTTAAAATAGAAAATGAAAAAGTAAAGAACTAAAATAAAATTTAATAACTAAATATGGGGGTATAAAATGTAAATATGTAAAATGAATTATTGAACAAAATAGCTGTCAAATTGAGTTACTTCTTTTTATAAATAGTATAGATAAGTTTAAAATCAATGAGTTATTTCTTTTTATATAGTATAGATAAGTTTAAAATCAATCAAGACACCGACACCTATTTCCTTATAATATATCAACTTTACCAATATTCAAAGGATTGTATAAAACCAAATTAATCGAACATAACGTACCGAATTTGACTCAGGACAGCATGCTTTAGCTGTCGGTGAACCTTGCCGGGATTAGTCGGGCAAAGCCTCGGATACCCTTCAAAAAAAAAAAAACGTACCGAATTTGAAGACAAGATCTAAGGTATGATGTATACTAACCCGACATTTACTCTAAAAATACTTTTGACGAAATGAATAAAATAAAACGAAGACACGCCTAGTATTTCCAACCTAAGGATACAGGCTGAAGCTAGAAGCACACAGATCTGATATACATCTCTAATGTTGCATTTGGTATCCAAAAGGGACAAGATAAAACAAACATGACAGAATAGTTGTTCAATGTTTGGTAAAACATAATTAGACAAGACATAATATATAAAATAACCAATTTACTCCTAATGAATTGTTATATGATTTGTTTATTTGATTATGTAATTGATTGATTTATAACAAAACAAATATTTTTTCTAACCAAATATAAGAGTTTTTGTTAAGACAATTAAAATGACACAAAATAAAAGATTTCAACTAGCTTTCGTTTTTATTTTATACATTTTCTAAATCATCTTTTTGTTCGTTAACATTTAATAAATTACATAAACTAATCAAAATATAGAAATTATAAAAGTTATATTTAGAACAGTAAAGTGAAAGTTCAAAGATCATAAAATACAACATAAATAAAACTTAAAAAATGAAAGAAAAAAATGTAAAGAGTAAGGTATCTTTGATATTTTAGAAGAGAGTTATATTTATTTTAGTTTATTGGTAGAGTTAGGTTCAAATGTGAACTCAATTTTGATTGTGTCAATGAGGACGAATCTCAACACAATCTTCGGGGTTACGGTGGACGCGATCACGGAGAATTGACACGATTCATGGGAGTGTGGAGATTATTAAAGGAGAGGACCCGGTCAAAGTCGCCTTTACTGACCGGATGAGTGGCTGAGATTCGTCCTCATGTTCACAACCAAGATTGAGTTCACATTTGAACTTTCCTCTATATTGGTAAACATAAGTTTGTTTCAACTGTACTATAGAGTGGGGTGGAATATGTCTGTTGCACTTTGTTTCATTTAATTCCTAATAAAAATCTTGTCAAACATGAAACAACCATCCCTGGTTTTTTATCCGTTCCGTCCTGTCTAGTATACCAAACACACGCAATAAATATTGGTGAATTAAATAGGTACAACTAAAAGCAAGTAAAGTACAATGGCACTTTAATGGAGTCCAAAAGGACTATGCTACATTAAGCCTCAAGTTAGGGATAGTTTCAAGGATCCACCCACATGACTATGCTGCATAAAACCCAACCCACATCTCAAAACATTGCTACATCTTTAAGCTACAAAATACTTGGTTCATTAACTCCTAGACCCCATCAAAAAATGACCCAAAAAACTTCACTCGAGACCGCATTCGTTCGTATGACACCTAATGGGACAATTTTTACGCCTTACGAGATTTACAACTATCGATAAGAGTTCTAGAAGCTAGCGGGTATTTTCGTTACAGTGATAGTAAGAAAATATTGTCGCACCTTTTAACAAAAGAACATGGAGCCCTGAACATCTTCGTGCAACTTTGGCATCTCCGGAATCGGAATCGTTCCTACGGAAGTCGGGCTTTCGGATAAATCTTCGAGCTTGATGAACCGTCCCATTTGTTGGGCCGCTAGATGGGCATAAGAAATTGGGGCCACTGAAAAATGACTTAAGGTAATTAGATGGAGTTGTGAAATTATTAGATTAGATCAAGAAGTGTGTTAAAAGATAAAGATGGTACCGATTGAAGTTGCGGCGCTACTTCTTTGGTACCTGTGATGCCATTTACACAGGGTCAAAAACAAGAAACGATTGATATTAAATTCTTGTTATAGTCTATGGGAGGCAAAGAATCGTGTGAGAAGTTGAGTTAACATGGGTATATCTAAACCCCTGAAAACTCTTAAATCTCAAACCCACCTACGAATCGTGCTTGATATGGGGATTAATCCGGTGCATCTCATCCTAATGTGCATCCAACAAGTAACGAGTATTCCGGTTCGGTTTCGGTTTTTTCAGGGAAAATCCCCGGTACCGAACATCAATTTTGTTGAATACTTGGAACTGAAAACCGGACCGAATACATGGTATCGGTTCGGTTTGGGAAAATGGTCCTCAAGGCTCATCTCTAATCCAATGGCTGATAACTACTTCTCACATTAACTCAACTTCTCACCAGAAACCCAACCTGTCTATAGGATCCATTTATAAGTAAAAACTACACCATTTCTACCAAAAAGGTCATTTTTCAGGCCGAAATAGATACTGAATCAACAAAAATACTACAAAGTGGTAACTGTATTAAAGCACGTAATCTACATCTTCAAGATGAACAAAACTAAACTAAAATAAAAAGCAGCAAATCGAAGTTAAAAAACTAACAAAAGGAATTTCTCTTAAAGATGTGGAATTTCTAAATGGGAGTTTGAACATTTGAAAGATCACACATGAGAACAAAAAAATATCGATCATATTCATCTCCTCAACTTCATGAATAAAAAGCACTATCAAGTTTGAATACTTACACGTAACATAGCGTAAGGATCAGATTTTGCAGGTTATCAGGAGAAAACCCGATCTCATCAAGCAAGACATGGTAGTGAGCAGGACGAGAAGTTCCCTGCAAATTCATTTAATAATTGGGTGAATAAAAAGACCAGCATACATTCTACCCATTTCTTCAGATTAATACATTTTTCAGCAAAATGCATCAAAATGTAACACAGTTTGGATTTATTGGGTGTATGGAAGAATCCTTTTTACTAGGTTTCAAATTTTTTTCTATATGTTACAATAAATAGGAACCAAGGCAGATTTCGTTGCATTTTGATGAACTGGCACCTAAAGTTAAGACCCTTGGTTCCAACTTTAATAATTGGGTGAATAAAAAGACCAGCATACATTCTACCCATTTCTTCAGATTAATACATTTTTCAGCAAAATGCATCAAAATGTAACACAGTTTGGATTTATTGGGTGTATGGAAGAATCCTTTTTACTAGGTTTCAAATTTTTTTCTATATGTTACAATAAATAGGAACCAAGGCAGATTTCGTTGCATTTTGATGAACTGGCACCTAAAGTTAAGACCCTTGGTTCCAACTTTCTTGTTTTAGAGTCCCGTTGATTCTACACATTAATCAAACATTTTTTACAAGTGTTGCTCAAATTTAAAGGCTGAAACACAACAAATATTTTCCTTACTAAGCATGCTTCTAATTTGTTTCTCTATACTTCAACATTCATCTTACAACTACAATTGGCCAAACGGTCCCGGCCTGGCTAGGCCCTGGACCGGCGGAGGACCAGAACCGGGATCGACTTGAGCCCAGCCCGACTTTTTCAAAAAACATATAGCCGTTATATTACCGTTTGGGACAACTAATGGTGGTCGTTTTGTTTCTTTTGCCCACCATACACTATATATACAAGTCATATGGTGTACAGAAAAAGATACCAATTCACAAATGCAAAAAACTTTCACAATTCTCGCTATAATGCGTGATTTCGGCTAGTATTTGATTCTCCCAAAAAACGTTCACACTCCTACATCCCAAATCTCATCTCTCTCTTTCTCTTCCAAATGGTCGGTGAAGATGATTCATCAAACCAAACCATTTCCAAAGTTCTCATTGAGCACAGACGAAAGTACGAGATTTGGAATTCCTACAACATGGTGATCCTCAGAGACGGGAAAAGGAAGGCACAATGAGAAATGTGCAAATAAGCACAGTAAAAACACAAATTCTAGAATGCTAGATTGATTAATTCCATCTTATAAATAAAATGAATAACAAAAGGTTTTAGGAGCTCACAAGCATTCCTGATTGAGCACACATGTAGAAGTCATAGTTTCTTGGGTGCACCACTTTAGTGTCTACTACGGTACCTGTAGTCGCATATCCACAAAAAGATAAGAGACTGCTAATGGTGAGTTCTTTATCGTATATATAGAACTAAATTATTAAAGAGGATTGTGAAAAAGCATACCAGCAGGCACATTTTCAGGGCCTGATGCTTGGAAGAGCTTTGTGTGGTGATTCTTTTGAGCCACAATCACTGTGAACTTGGGAACATCAACCTCACCAAGATGCTGGTAAGCCTGTACCAACCAAGGACTCAAATATATATCGAATTATAAAGAAACAAATATGCATTAGGCAATTTACCCCCTCTCATCGATTGTGAGTGCCCTAATTCTGGAACTATGCCCAACCAAACTCATCGGTCTTTAAAAATTCTCATTTACCGCATCAAGTTAGACTACGGGTGTGTAGAGTTATTCCTAAGTTGGTTATATTTTCTTGTACTTGCTTCTGTTTCTGTCTGTGAGTTTTGATTCTTGTTACTTTAACTCATTCCAAATTTTTAGCACCGTCTTTGGTACTTTCAAGTTCTTATGTTATTTCTCCGCAATTTTTTTAGCAAGTTGTACCCTTTCTTTTCACATGCTTCACAAAACCCAGGGGCCTGCCTTCATGGAAACAACTGCTCTACTCTTGGAGGTAGACTCTGGGGGGGGGGGGGGGGGGGACTTACTGGGTCAGCTTGGTTGGTTTTATTATCAAGATGCAAAGAGCATTCCTAAGACCACGAAGCAACCTTGTTGCAAGTCATGAAGCCAAGGAAAACCGGTATGTAGGTCTACCTTCTTTTAAAATAGACTATAAACTAGTGACGTTAATTTTGGTTCTTATGGTGCCTCTAGAAGATGATAACTTGTTACACCATTGCTGAACCATTTCAATTTTCAGGCAGTGACTGAAATAGGATTTTCTGGGCATTAAAGATAAACCACATGTTGAAAAAAGAACATATGAAACATACCTTGATCATTTGATCCAACTCGATATTCAGAACTTGATTGAACTGAGATTCGCTCACTCCATCTCTGAGAAAGAAACAAACTGGGATATTCCATAGAGGTATCTGGCGATGGTAAAGCTAAAGAAAAAACATAAAGAATGGAGAGAAAGTGCTTGCTCTGTAAGCCTTTTCTTAGGGATATTCAGAAGCCTCTACTCTGCAGAGCTTTTTCATTAACTATTCCCACAACCAACACAATGAACACATACATGTTTCATCCAAAAAAAGAAAAAAAAAATACTAGTACCTGAAGACTATAATTTGAGATGGTTTACGGTGATTGCTTGTTTGATAAAACTCCACAAGTAGTTCACTGTTCAAAACAAGACTATGTCAATACAAAAAATCAAGTTGGAACCTTGGAATAAACCGTTAACAAATGATTTCATCTAACTTATTACTACAAACGTTGTAAAAAGGTCCAAGTTTTACATCTTAAAACAAATTATTTCTCAACTTCAAAATTGAGAATAACCTTTTTGGTACTAGAGGGAAAAATGGGTAAATTACAATAAATATGAAGAATATCCACAAAGGAAAACATTAGTGGATCTAAAAAAACTAGACCATCTGGAACAATCTGAATATGAGAAATTCCATGTTCGTTTTTGAAATCAAAAGTAGAGAACACGGAATTCATATTGGAACTACCTCATCATGCCATCATCAGACCCGTCTTCTTGTGGTTTGAACAAACCTTCAATCATTTCTACCTTTGATGATTGAGTCCTAACAGACGCTTTATATCTTGATATCAATGGCCAAGAGTGGGACCCAACAACCTACAAATACGACCAGCAGAATAATAAACATCCACCCACCCAGTAAAGAAATTAAGATAGAGTAAAAATACATAACTATAATGGCACTACCGCAGCAATCGAAGGGATATCCGACCGACCAGGAGACCCATGAGAAACATCCATCCCAATTATCATGGTTGGAGTATCATTTATGAGGGGTATGCGAGATGGCTGCTCTATTGCTAACAAAGAATTGATCCCACCAAGCTTAAAATTAAAAAAACAAACAGTGGCAGTTAATTTAAGTTTTAAGATAAGCGAAAAAGGAAAGTTTTACAACTTAAAATCTTTAAATTCAATACCTTGGAATTAATTTTCAAAAGCACATTTGTGAGATATTGGTCAGTGATCTTAACAGGACACATGCATTGTGTGGGAACTCCATAGTCGCTTAAACATTTTTTCTTCCAAGGACCTTCACACATTAGAAAGCACGCTAAATGAGGTGTCGTGGTGTTTAGTTTAGTTCGAACACCTTTTATATTACATTAAACACACTTGGTACCATATAGGTCAGAATTTTCCTCTCTGGCAATATGCAAAGGAGAAACTCAGGAGCACCCGGGAGCTTCGCTAAAATCTGGTCAAACATCTTTTCTACACGTACTACAGGGCCATACTTCCGATTATGTTGGTCTTCCTCCATGAGTGAATATGGGCGCTCAATAAACTGAGAATCCCAAAATTAAGTCAAAAATCAAACCATCAACTCAAAAACTCTTGCAACAAATGCTGAGAAAAAAAATTAGGATAAGCTTAACATACAATTCCTTTATTCCTTCCACAGTTTATGAGCTCACGCGACAGATGACTTGCATCACACCGGGCAGAAAAGTTGACAACTACCCATTTTTCTATTTTGGTGGGAGTAAAAACCTTCTGCAAGATAAAATGATTTGGAAAAACAAAGAAACAGGAATCTCCATTAGTTGTAATTCTTTGTGATTGCTCGAATATATAAACACATATATCATTTCTCCATCATTCTTCCCGGACTCAAATAGCTGATTTCACGGAATCACAAACCTAGAAGAATACCTTGTTATTGAAGTTCCATCGCCCATTACGAGGGGAAAACTCTTCTCCGTTACCAACCTTCAACTACAATTGCAAGAAAAGTAAATGTGAAGAGCAACATGATTACATTTCTAGCTAAATAAAGATGTCATAGTGCAGAAAAGTGAATGACCTTTGGCGCCTCGAGGACACGCCCATCAACTTGAGCAAATTGCTTTTCGATACAAATTCCACATGAAGCGAGTAGAGGGTCGTCATCATAATGATAAGTTTTCATAGCCTGCTAAGTTAAATAAAATACTTAATTCACAGTAGTGGAGGCTGAGTTTGTGAAGGATGAAGGGGGTAAGATTGCTTTACATCACTAATAACTCGCATTTTCTCTTGAGGCTTTTGTCTTGATTTTTCAAGTAACGATGCTCTCTGCAGTATAGATAACGCCTTTGTATACCGTTGAAGTGAAACAAGAGAACAAAGCTAGAAGGAAAAATGATAACAACGTTAGAAGGTTCTGTCTATATAAAATGAACAAAGATGGAAATGTAAAGATATAAGATAAAGATACCACCTCCATAGGCAAATAGGTTGGCTTCTTCGGTTTACCAACATCAATGCACGGTATGTACGCAGAGTAAGAAAGTTCAATATTACGGTGTTTGGTAAAATAATCAAACACTGTAATGTTTGTTGTCTGGTCTTCATATGTACCATCGTCTTTTTTCACTCTCAAAGGAAACCTTTAAGAATAAGCGAGACGTGTCAGCCCTCACACAAATGGGGAAGGAAGGTGGGGCCTACACTCAGATTAACAAAAACTTACAATAGTTGATTACAAGGCCTTTCACTCATCCCGGTGATCTTGAACTCTCTGTTGCTGTGCGTTGTTCTAATTCTCATGTTTTTAAGCATTTTCTTAGCCTGTCAAGTACGAGGAACCTATCACGTAACTAAATTGATGAAAAAGAAATGTTGTGTATAGCCTTTTATTACCTTTAACCAGTCAATAGACCGAGCATCACGTGCATTCTGATTGGACTTCAGAAAATCAATCACCGGTCCGGGAGTAAGAATCATGGTAGTTGATACATCTGCACAAGCGAACACAAGAACAATTAAAATAGCAACTGAGTGACACTTAATAGGAGTACACTGAATGTGACCATACCCATATTCAGTGACAAACCGCCATATGTTGGACGAAAACTAGAATAAAATCCACGGCATCCAGTGACACCCCCTCCAATATCGTTGAAGTTCTTTGAGTCATCATGAAAGAAAGACTGCCTGACCAGAAGGCATCCCCTGCATCCCACATAGACTTCTAATAAGCTAGAAAAAGATTTAAAAAAACAAAAAACATCCAAAAAGAAGGAAACTAGAAGTGCCTTTGAGCTGCTTGTTGTCTCAAGATGATATCAAGAACCCTTAAAGCATCTTGGAGATTTTCTGTCTCAGCTCCTTGAAGCGCAAGAGAAACCGATTTTAATGGTATCTTAGCAGCATAGCTGATTTCCACTTTGTAAGTTTTCTCCTGGAAAGAGCGTTTTGACCTTTTACCAGATTCACTGAGAATCCCATCATGAGAAGGGCTTTCACTACAACAAAAATGACTTTAGCTAAGATCTCCAAGGACGGCAGACGTGTACAAAGAATGAGAATAGAATTACAAGGCTAACAAGTAAGAAAAGATTGGCACACCGTTTTGCAAACGAATCTTCTAATACCACCATGAACTCATACTTGATTTGTGGGAGAGGCCCAACGGTATATAGGCTCTTTTCTCCATCATACGCAAACCTCTTACAAGAAAGTTCAGATGAGTATGTTTGGTAAAGTTTATCAAGAATTTTTCTCCCCAAACCTTTGCTCTCAATTGTTCGGTTATCTTCAGAAGTGATGGATACCTGCACCGGTATGACATTATAGAAACTGTGTGCTCAACTATTAAAAACTATATACAAATGATTAAGAACTTAATACCATACACTGTACTGGTAGAATATCTCATCTGGGTTCTTGATAGAAACTTTGAAGTGATTAGCAAGCAGAGAAATGTGTTTTCCAGAACTTCCAAACCCAGTCCTACTTATCATACAACGCTTAGGATGCTCTGCTTCCTCTATCTTAATGTTGGGTTGTATAACCTCTGGCTCCGCTGCTGGCGGTGGTAAGGGTGGGGAACCATTAGCATCTTCACCATTTGGTAAGGGCGGGGAACCATTAGCATCTTCACCATTTGGTAAGGGCGGGGAACCATTAGCACCTTCACCATTTACTTTCTCCATCTTTATACATCAACCGGAGCCCTTAAGGATTTGAATGAAGTATAAAATAATTAGAGAATCAATACAATCGACAACAAAATAGGATGGAATATTCAAATTAAAGGAACACATGAAGCTTCCTAAAATTTGAACAGGAGGAAAATTATGAGTAATCTTTCTATTAGAATGATAGATGTACATCAGAATGTTTCTGAATCACTTACAGATTTCACAATCAGCCATATGATTAGATACCATTGTCCGTGTGAAGTGACATGCCTTGTTAAAATTTGGTAAATAGTAGTCTAACATATATCTTAGCCACTGATATGGCACCTAATACCTATTACCAATCTCAAATTCAAGCTTGTTCAATGCACAAACATTAACGAACAAACAACCAACGTTTTAGTAGAAAATGTTATCATTGTTGACAACTTTCTAAAGAGGCAAAATGGATAGCACTCATCATAATCAAATGAATATCTTACATTATCAAGTATTACATGTGATTTCAGTCTTATTTAGATTTCCAAGATTTAGTTTTTCGATGTAACACCCCATAGCCCATAGGTTGGCCCAAGAACCTCGAATCAACTTAAAACCATGGTGGAAGTTATTACTAAGAAGTATCCCACAACTTTGAGCTTATAAGAACGTCACAATTCTAACTTCCTATCCATGTGGATGTGGGACAAATGTTACAACCTTCCCAATTAAGGTCTTAAATTCCCAATGTTGCCTCCCTAAAAACCTCCTTGTTCATCAGCTAAGTGGGATTCACCTAGGATGATACAAATACTTCCTTCAGGGACTCATCATGCTTCGCCCACCATCTTGATGCTATACAGATCCTCCATGATACCACTCGTAACACCCAATAAGTTGATTTGCAGGTATTAGGCCAGCCTACTTCTTTGGGTTCCGAGAGTTAGGATAAATTGTAAATACTTTTTTAACGGTCAAATGCCGGCATTTATAATCCTCTATGACCCATAGTTGTTAAAAGCGCGCCTCATCTGCGCCTGAGGCGCAGAAGCGCAAGCTTTGGGGCTTTTCTCAAGGCGAAGCGCACAGGGTTAGAGAAGCGCAGTGAAGCGCAGCAAAGCGCAAAAATCCCATAAAAGCGCAAAAAGCCCAGCGAAGCGCGCCTCATATATTTTTAGGGTTTTTTTTTATTTTTTTTAAATGATTGCCCATTAATATATACATATATATATATATACGCATGCCTAGAGAAAGACGTATCTTTTTTTCAATTTGTTGCACCTCTTCGACTTCTCTCCTTCCTTCCACGCACGACTCCAGGTTCGATTTCACGACTACAGGATGACTTTGCACTTATTGTTGATGATGATAGTGATGATGACTGATGAGTGATGAGTTTGATGTTTTTTTGATGTTTGATGCTTATTTTGATACTTAAAACTATGTTTGATGCTTATTTTGATATTTGAAACTATGTTTGATGTTTATTTTGATATTAAAACTATCTTTGATGCTTATTTTGATGTTTATTTTGACATTGTGCGCTTCACCTTCGTGAAGCCCGCGCTTCGCGCTTTAAGCCCCTGGACCCTTTGGCGCTTCTGTGCGCTTTTCGCTTTTAACAACTCTGGTATGACCAAAACAAATTTAATCAATCTCTTTACTTTTCTTTTCTTCTTGAATATGTTGTATTGTTGTATCAACATTTATGATCACACAAATCCAGAACGTTCATGCAAGGTGCTCGGTGCTCCTCCACATATTGGGCACACTTTCTCCCTCCAGAAATGCATGTCTGGTCTATCACAAGGGAGTGTTCCTCGATGGGGTTCAACTGTGGTTCTCCTTAACACTCGAGTATCATGCACCAAACCAGATTCCATTTTCGCCCCTTGGCAAGTTAAATGTTAACTTACAACACCAAAAGTCAAATGTTAACTCTAACCAATCTTCAAGTTAAAAGCAACAGATCATGACAGTAGAACTGCAGAAATGAAATCAAATACATTTGATAGAAAGAGCATAACCTAGTACACAGGTATCAGAACCTTGAAGAATCAAAATTCCATCTCTATAATACAATGCAACTTCACAACAAGTATACTAAATCAAAAGAACACTCAAATAACTCAAGAATTACACAATGCAGCCACTGAAAACAAATTACAGACCTAAATGAGACCATAAACACCCAAAAAAACACAACATTACATCTTCAAATTATGTATACCTAAAGGTTGAAATGATCAATTAGAACAGACGACTAACAACAAGAAGAAAGGATTCCGTTAATTATCAAGCAATTAGGTGGATTTAGAAGCATAAAAAACTACAAAACTCAAAATCATAATGAGGAATTGATGGTGAGAGTTGAAGATCAAAGCGAAGATCGTTAGTAAGCAGAGAAAAAAGCGAAATTGAAAAGGATGCATTGTGAAATTACCTTTGAGAAATCGGAAATTTAGGGTTTTGATGAAGAATGAAGAACAGAGAGTGAGAGTTCGTTGGCCCCCCGGTGGTGATGGTGAGGTCAAAACCAGTCGTACGGCAGGTAAATGAGAGGGGGTGCTATATACGTACAAAATATGGCGTAATATAATTCGTATATATGTACAAATGGTTAGATATAGGTGACACCGGGTCAGGTCCAATTTAAGAAAATGTAAAGAGCAATCTCAGCCACTTATTTCGATTCTCGCCGTTACGGTGAATGTGATCGAGGAGGATTGACTCAATTTATGGAAGGGTATAGATTATTAAAGAAAGGGACTGGTCAAAGCCGCATTTATTGACCGGATGAATGGCTGAGATTACTCATCATATTTTCTTAAATTGATATGTTTCTTGTTTGAACTTCCCTCTAAGTGACACCACTAGATATACTTATTTTGAAAGGGAACAATTTTATTAAAAAAAACCAATTACATAATCAAGTAACTCCATGTTGCAAGACTCAACATCGATGAGCTTCTTACACAACTAATACAAAACCTACATAATACTTGGTCCAAGTAATCAGACCTGTAAGACTTGAACCGAAACCACGATAACCAAACCATACTTTAACCAAACCCACAACCAATGTACACTTCAAATTTCATTCATAGAAAAAAATTATGAAGTTCAAAAAATCTAAATTTGAACCTTCAAGAGTAAAAGTATGGTTAAGGTTAACTTTACAGTGTTTTGTTATGATGTTTTAAGTATAAAAACTTGGTCTTACGGATTTCACGAAAATAACTTGGTTTTATATGATTTTAAATCATGTTACAATATTGGAGGAAAACAAAGACAATAATAAAAAAATGTTGTAAACTATGATTTTTTGTTAGGTACATTTATTTCATAACATGATAGTTTTATATTTAGGGTTGAGTTACGGTGAAAATTTAGGATGATCTTGAGAATCGTGAAAAGCAGTTATCAACCATTGGATGGAAAGTGGATGCACATGGTGTACATCAGGATAAGATGAACTAGATCAATTACCTTCTAAAACTTAATTCATGGAACAATTCTCAGGTTAACCTTAACTTCTCATCAGGGGCATAGCTAGAAATTTATTTTAGGGGGGGCTTCAAACAAGATGTCAATGTGAAATAGATGTTGAATGTTGGGTTTTTTTAGTCTTGTAAGATTTTGAGGTAAAGATTTATAATGTTTAATTGATCTTAATAACATTATTGAATCACTACTTTCACTAATTTATTAATATATCATAAATAAGGTAAGAATAAATCTAGACTGTATTTTATATACATATAAGTGATAAGTAGAATTCATAACTAAAAATTAAAAAAAAAAACGTCACTAAAAAGCTATGATTCAAAATTCAATTTTAGAAAACCATTATTCATATACTTTGAAAGTGAGTCAAATATATGAGTATTTATTTAATATATGATGGTTTATAATGTAATAATTTTTTTATAAAATGTATAAGATGAAAAAATAATAAAAAATTGTTAATAATAATATAAATGATATTAGAAATTAATGCATATTAGTGTTTTAAATAGGGTGGTGTTAACCCCGCTCCCTGCATATTTAACATACTTTAGCAAATAAAACTACAAATTGACAAAAATAGAAACTAAAAAATAAACTTGTTATTAAGATAGACAAAAAAAATATTACAATTAAAAACGTCCAAGTGTTTTCAATATAATAATATTTAAGAAATAAACTAGAAAGTAAAACTCTGGTAAAAATAAAAGCAAAGAAATAAAAGAAACTAAAAATTGAAATTTGATAAAAGTAGAAATTTAAAAGGAACTTGTTATTAATAAAATAGAAAAGGAATATTAGAGCATCTCCAACAGCACTTCTAAATTTTTTCTAAAATAGAGAATATAAACCCAAAATTGCTAAAAAAATTTTTTGCATCTCCAACAGTTCTTCTATTTTAGACAATCAATCATTACTTATATTACTATTATATACAATATATTTAGTATTTCAATAAAAAAATTTTAAAAAGTTAAACAAATAATTATGCTATTGGTGAAAAACATTTAAATAATATTTCTCTCTCATCTTTTAGAGATTTTAGAGAAATCTCTATATTTAGAGATTTCTCTATGTTTTTCTATTTTAGCAATTGAGATAGCAAACCTGTTGGAGCAATTTAGCAAACAAAAACCATCTTTTTTCTATTTTAGCAATGCTGTTGGAGATGCTCTTAGAATTACAAACGTCCAAGTGTTTTCATTTTTCAATAAAATAAACAGAATTTGGTAAAAGTAAAAGAAAAAATAAAATATGGAGTCAAGTAAAAAAAATCCAACACTGGTCAATTAGATAGAAGGTAAAGCAGAAACCACCTGAGCTATAGCCTTAGATGCGAATAACTCTCTATCATTCCTTATATATAATAAACAGTTTAAGCATCTCCAATGGGTAACATTATTTTTACACCAAATGTCAAAAATAGTGTAAAAAATAGTGTAAGATTTTAGTGTTAATAGTAAATCTTCTCCAATGGGTAACACTGTTTTTTACACCAAATCCTTTTACATTGAAAAGTAGTGTTAAAAATAGTGTTACACCAAATATAGTGTGATACTATTCATCACACTAAATTTAGTGTGAAAAATAGTGACCCCATTGGAGATGTGAATAGTAACATTTACACCAAATTTAGTGTTTAGTGTAAGATTTGGTGACCCCATTGGAGATGGTCTTGGGGGGCTGAGCACCAGCCAGCCCCCCTACTAGCTACGCCCCTGCTTCTCATATGATTGTTCGTCTGTTAACATATAGGGGCAATAAGAAATGAGAATGATAAAAAAAATCTTATAATCAGAACTGGTTTTAAAGTACCTTCATTCATCTATTAGAATAATTGTCAAATCAGTCGTATGCATCAAGAAGCATAAGAAAGATAAAGGCGCGAACAAAAGTAAAACCATTTAAAGGATAACAAAACTTTCTTGGATGGTGAATAAATCATTGTAATCTAACGAATTAGTAAATCAAAAATCAAAGGAAACTGAGTGAAATTGAGAATAAGCTAAGAGGAAGCCCAAGTTTGTTGTGCACCATAAGAAATACATGGTAACATAGAGGTGATTGATGTCATTAACATAGAGGTTTATGATATAATAGAGAAATTTGTGTAAAACATGGAGAAGGAGACCGATGGAGTTATCTCAATAGTCTTCTTTTATTTCTTTTCTCTTTTGTCTCGTCCTCCACCCATCAATGTTTCAATTGACGTAAATAAGTTGAATCTTTTAGGGATAAAATAGATAATTGTACATATTCAAACATTCAAATTTCAGACTTCAATGCCATCTTACAAAAACCAAAATTGAAATTAGACTTAAAACGTCAACACACCTTAAAAAACATACGTCACATAAGACTTCGTTTATCAAATGTTTACTGGGTATCATTTGTTGTATCGATTGAACATGACAATGACTGAGAATCTTACCCGGTAAAAGACGTAACAAGAATCAAAAATCTTATATGGTAAGTGACGGAAAAAAACTCTTGCCCAATAAGTACTTATCAGGTGGAAAACGCTTATAAATAATACATTTTAGTGGGAGAAATGTTATCTAATAAAATAAATAAGGTGATGACATTTAACCGTAAACGTTTATCCGATAGAAGTTCGAAAAACAACCCTTAAATTAAATAAATTGACATGCTAAAATTCAAATTAAATTGACAAAAAGAATCATAGATAAACTTAATGGTCCAAGTTAGAGCTTAAATCATAAGCCCAAATTTCATCTTCATAAATAGCCCAAACTTCGATTTAAACAAGGCCCGATCAAGAAAAATATAAATAGGGCCCAGGGCCCATTATAAAAAAAATATTCTTATTGGACATTTTAAAAGTGTTTACCAATATTCCACGAACATGGTACTTTTCACCTAAAAAACGATTACACATGTACGTATTTAATTTGAAACATGAATATAAATAAACTTTTATTCAACTTTTCTTTTTTGGACAATGTTTATTTAGACTTCGTCTAAAGTACATTATTGGCAATTTGAAAATGAAAATTCGATTGTCTGAGACTAAGTCTAGCCACAAGATGCACACGAAGAAATTCGAACATGAGGTGAATGTAGTTTTATTCAACTTTGGTACCCGTTGTTAGAATAAATTCTAAAATATGAAAACAATATATTATATTAATTAAGTAGGAGCTGTAAACGTGAAATCATTGGTGTGCAACAGCAAAAACTCAATCAATTCAGTATGATACAAAACATAAAAGAAACTATATGATTTTATTGCTAATCAGTTTGAGTGATACGTTGATCCGTTTATTCTGATCGATTCACACTATCTAATATTTCTTTGTATAATTAAATGCAATCTCTCCATGTATTTCACTAAGAAGTATCAAAGTTGTGACCATTATATTGATCGTGGTGTGTACTTGGCAAACTAGAGGTGTTCATCGAATTGGAAAATCGTGAAAACTGCGCCACAGTTCACTGCAACACACGGTTTAGAAACATTCATAGTGCGGTTTCCAGTTTTGAATTATCAAATCGCAGTGCACCACATGTTTGAAATATATGTCATACATACAAAATAATTCATCAAATGAATTTATTTATTAACTTTCCAAATTTCATTTAAAGTTTCAACTATAAGTTTCTTATGAGTTATTTTTTCAGTTTTTTTGGACAAACATCATGGTCTAAATTATTTTGAAGGCAACTTTTTAAGTTTTCTTAGATTAATTACAAAACTTTGTAGTGTTCATTACGCTAATTTTCAACTAACGGTTTCGCAGGTATCGCAATTTTATTACCGCAAGGAACATGCAATCATCGTCGTCAAAGTGATTATAAAGTTGTGATTTTATAATTATTGAATTGAAGTACATATGATACAAAGTGCTACACATTTTGGTGTGGTTTTTTTTACAGTTTGAGGCATATGCAGTACGGTTTACTGTTTAGGACTAAATTTGCACCAAATCGCACCATAAACACCTCTAACACAAACAAGATGATACAACTCAAACGTAAGAGACAACTAAAATTCCATCATTTATAGACGTATCTTGTTTTTCAACTTCAACTTATTTGGCAAAATTTTAGTTTTAACCTTATCAATCAAGTATTTCTCAATTGTTGAGTTCTGGTTTAGTTGACTGTATAAGCAAACAAAGAATTCATAATTTATATTCTACCAAACTCTCATAAAGAACAACATATGTTAAATATAGAAGATCCAAAAGAAGAATACAAAAAATACCGTTAACAACTTAGAGGATACAACTTGTAGAGTACTATAAAAATTACAAAAATAAAAATAAAAATTGTTACATGTAAAACAAATACCGTTAACAACTTAGAAGATACAATTTATAGAATACTGTAAGTATACAATAAGATATAAGTAAACTTCAACGTAAAAAAAGCCTGAATAGTTTTATGAAATATAAACAAGATAAGCAAACTTCCACTGCTCCATATAACAATTACTTATTTGTATACGATGGACATGCACCTTGAACATACCCGAGGTTGTCTAAAGGCTTGCAAGGTCAAGAAAACACAAACAACCTCCGGAAGGTTCAAAAAAAGGAAAAAACAGTATAAGAAGAATAAGCTCAGGAGGGATAACGCCGATACTTCCGTTAAACCATATTTTCTTTGTCTATCAACTTAGCATGGTGAGTTGGAACCACCTTACACATGACCATGAGAAGCAAAAGTGGGTGGTGAGCCATGGCTAGGACCCAGAGAGAAAATGGTTCAAGGGGTTGAACCAATGTGTGGTATGAAGATGATGATGGGTGGCTTGAGTATTTATAGAGTTTGAGAGGCTTCATAGGGTTGGAAGAAAGGAAGAAAGAAAGAAAATGATAATGGTATGGTGATTCACAAAGAGTACACATATTCATAATGAATAAACTAGAGTACGTATTCATAATGAATAAACTAGAGTACTACTGAAATTGATAATTTTGAAAATATTAATGTGGGTTTTGACTTTGACTCTTGTAATAAAGGATGAAGTTTTGATGGGTCGTTTTCTAAAAGGACAGGGACAGAAGGCATGATGAGAGTTTGTTCTACTAGCATTAAATCCTACCACTTATGGTTTCTAGGTTATTATTTTATAAATTATAAATGAATATTGAAATCGGATAATATTGAACAAAAGTAAGACAATACCGTATCGATAATATAAATGAATTGAAAATATTATTCAATGTTTTAGAGTTTTAAGAGCATCTCTAACATCCTAAAATGAAGAAGAAAAAAGAAAGATTTTGGATTGATTTATTGCTTCAACAGCTTCACAAACATATCTCCAAAATGAAGGATGATCATTTCAAGAAAGGAATTTACGCCTTTATCATGTTTTTTAAAATAAAAGAAGCTTTGGATTTTGAGATTTCTTCTTGTTCCACCAAAAACTTTAAACGTTCTATAACATAAAAGAAGAAAAAAAGAATTGTATTTTTCTCCATGTTCAACGAGGCAAATAAAATCTTTAAAATAAAAATTTTGGAGCATCTAGGTAGCTGGTGACTGATAAGCTAGCTGATGAGTAAGTTACGTTTGGCAAAAACTAGCTGATAAGGTAGCTTATGATTGTAAAAGAACAAAAAAAGACATGTTTAAAAATTAGTGGTATAAAACTTAACAAGGGTAGTCTTCCAGTGCTGTGGCGGATTGGTTATCGCTCGGGGGGTTCATAGCGCCCTAACCGAGTTCGAGCCTTCCCGTGCACATGTCTGGGGACATTTAAGTGGGGCCGTGTTTAGCCCCCAAAATTGCCGGGGATTAGTCGGGCTTTGGCCCGGACACCCTTCCAAAAAAAAAAAAAAAAAAAACTTAACAAGGGTATATTTGGAATAAAAAAAATAAAAAGTTCCATAAGTCTCCAAAAGGTTAGTGAGAGTATCTTTTCAAAAAGTTAGCTTATAAGTTAACTTATAAGCTAACTTATGGTCCATCCAAACATGTACCTGACTTATAAGGTGACTTATAAGTTAACTTATTTTTACCAAACATTGCCTTAGCATTTTCATTTGGTTATACAGTTTTTGTTTGGAATTAAAGGTTGTGTTTCACAAAAATAAGCTAGCACATGTTTGAATGGTTAAACTTATTGAAACACTAGCTAAAATAGTGTTTTAGAAGTTTTTTTTAGCTATTTTCAATTATACCATTATTGATATTAGTTATTATATATTAAGATACCATTTTTGATCATTTTATATTTTGTTTTATTTGAAACAGACAAAATCAATTAAACCAAAAACCAACAAGAAAGATAAGTTTGACACCTTACAATAAAAGGCAACAAACACAAACCTAAACAAACAACACCCACAAAGCTGGCAAAGTTGTAGCAGCCAAGCCAACAAACTAGACTAAACAAACTGGAAAAAAAAACAAGAAGCCACTACACCAAACAAAACAAAACAAAACCAGAACCATAACTCATCCCCACAACAAAAGGTGCATATAATTAAAAGACGGCAGCGTCGAAGCAGTCACTTTGTGAGGTGTAAATTGACCGTCCGCACACCACCGTTGCACATTCCACTTATCGCCGAACTCCCGACCTCTGTCGTAGCAGCTCACAGTTCAAAGCAAACAACCCTGAGATGTGCGACATGATCTTAGACAAACCACCAAATCAAGCCCGATCCTTGCTCCTAAAACTCGACCTACTTTTTTTTTTATCATTCTACATACTCGTAAGCTACTTTGTGCCAAACATAGTAATTTATAAACGACCTTGTCAGCTAACTTATTGATCAACAACTAGCTTATTAACTAGTTTGTCAAACACCTAAAGTAATTTGTTTATATTAATTAATTAGTTAAGAGTGAAGTAAGTAATAGACGATTTAACATTAATTAACAGACATTCTGTATCCCCCATAATGATATCATATCATAACTGTATTGAAGTCTTCCAATTGTCCCTCTCATTTGCTGTTTCTGACAAGTCAACATCATATAGGTCATCCCCCCCAAATTTAATGCCCATTTTGAACTTCATTTCACTCTGCAAATCCTAATTGAATTTAACTTAACGCTTGTCACTTAGAGGATCTCTAATGTTAAAAGGTTTGTAGTCCAATAGCATTTGGTGTTTGGTAAGGTATCCTTCTTTCTTATGGTCGTGGGTTGAGTCCCATTATGAACGTTGACGTAGATTATTATTTTTTTTGAACGGCAGAATACAAATACGGGTAACCTATTCTTAAAATCTTTTCCTAAATCTACACCACTGTCAACGACGGAACTTGAACCAACAACCACAAAGGAATGGGACACCTTAACACCACTTCAAATGCCGTTGGGCTACAAGCCTGTTGGCACGTTGATCTAGATTTAGAAGTAAGTTCAATTGATGCGTGTGTGTTGCCATTAAAAAAATTTAGGAGGATCTCTAATAAACTATAAATTTTTTTATAATAAAATATAAAAATAAAAATTTCTACGTAAATTATATTCATTTTTTAATAAATTCTATTTTAATAATTCTAATATTAATTATATTAATAAAATATTTATCAGAATATTGTTATTTTTCTTTTATACATTCAATTTCAATTGTTTCTCTTTCATAGACATTCAATTTCAATGTCCTAGAGTATCCACACTATTGTTATTTTTCACCAAACGTTTTTACAACTTTTTTCTTATTCATTATTGTTACCTCAACAATCTAAAAACCTCTACATACCTCCGCTATCTGAAAAACCTTACCCAAGTCTTTTCAAGCTTTAGCCTTTTCAATGTCCCACCATTGTAACTTCATATAACTTATATTTATAATTATAAAGATAAATACATTAAAACTAATACAAATACATATTTATTTATACATACAAAATACTATTGCATTAATATACAAAATATATAATTAGTATAATAGTTTTATTAATACATAATAAAGTTTTAACATGAAAATTATACATGTATTAATAAATAAAACTGATTAATAAAAAAACTCGACTAATACGAGACTTTTATAAAATTTTATAAAGTTAAAAAACTAATTAAATACAAAAAACTTCTAAAAAAGTAGGTCGTGCAATTACGACCTATGATAACAAAACTCATAAAAAACCTCTTGGGAAAAAAACCTTTACACTATGTAAAAAACCTCCCAAAAATGTTCTAAAAACTGCATTGTGAATGCTCTTATATATCAGTGGAAAATAATAGTATTATTGTTTCTCTCTAGTCTCTTCTATGAGGTTTTAGAGATTTTTACGGTCTTTCTTATATTTTCTCTATTTTAGCATACAAAATAACATATGAATTGAAGCAAAAATGGTCAAAATCCTCATTTTCTCTACTTAACATCGTAGTTGGAGATGCTCTTATATTAATAATTGAACATGGAAGGACCAAGAAACCTAGTAAGAGACATGATAAACGTCTAGTGTCTTAATCAATAAGTGTGAGAAATGGATTTTGCCAGGTAAGCCTTATTAGGTTTAAGATGTTTACTAAAAATCTATTTTCATGTCCACGAATGCCACACAACAAGGTAAATAAAGGTGAATATTTTGCCGATAAGCGCTCACCCTTTAAGAATTTGCTAAATGACCAATCCCCTTTATTTTCTACCATTTTGCATAATGCAACCTTCAAATATACAAATAGATTCTTATGTGCAACTCAATTGATAAATAGATGAGACGACTTTTCTAAGTATGAGATAGGTCCTAGGTTGAATCAAGGCCTTTACTTAGCCTCGATGGTAGTAATCAAATTTTTACCTAAATATAAATATAAAGGAAGTATCAAATACAACTTTTGTATATTTTTTATAGTTATATACGTATGTGTTTATGAGCATCTAGACAATCTTATTTCAAAATATATAACTAAAGGTTAGAACTTTTTTAAAGATTTACATTTGAATCAACAATTTAATATCTGAATTTTTTTCTTAATAAATTATACTATTAAAAGATTTAACACATTTAATCTCCAAAAAATGTTAAATAAATTTTACATAAAACAGTAGTACATTGAATTTTTTGTAAAAGTAATAAAATAAATTTATTTATTTTCTTCACAATAAATATTGTAAAATTCTTCAATTCTTCAATTCAAATAACTTTAAGGGTGCGTTTGGTACGCAAACAGGACAGGACAGGACAAGGTAGAACAGGACAGGACAGGACATGACAGGACAGCTGTTCAGCGTTTGGTAATACATGACAGGACTGGACTGGACAGAACAGGACTGCTTAAATGACCATTTTACCCCTACTGAAATTTTTAGCATTTTTTTACCTAATAGTCTATCTAAATGAAAATTAACAAAAAAACAAAAAACTCTAATCTATGTATCAACAAAACTATAATCAAGTATATAATAAAAAGTCATAACTTGCAAGATAAATAGTAGCAATATAGATTATTAATTGTATTTTCGATAGAGTTTCGGGTATGAAATGTTGTCCTCGAAAATCAAAATTAGGTGTGAAGTATTTCGGACCATGTCGAATTCGGATTTAATCGGGTTCAAGTTCGGATTTTGACAATATATGTTTTTATTTCCTTTTTCCACCAAATTAGTAGAAAATAGAAATAGTGTGCAATGAAAATTTAAATATGTATATATATATATATATATATATATTTGAAGTAAGAAAATTTGAATAAAAAAATATCTAATGAAAAATTTACTCCTATATTAGATATAATGACTATTAATTTAATCTTAATCTTTCATTTTACATGCTTAATCATTAAAAATTAAAATTAATTCAAGCTCCAAAATCTAAATTCCAAACGTTAAAAATTAAATTAAACACTTAAACTAATAAAAAAAAGTTCAAATCTCAAAGATCTACATAAAAAAAGTTATAAAAAACATTAATAAAATGTTATATTTGGGTTTCGGGTAAGTTCGGGTAATGGGTGCGGAGACCCTACCCGAACCGAGTAACTCGTCATAAAGTTGGATTTAGAAGATTGTGTTAGTTCGAGTTATGTAGGTTAAGTAGATTCGAGATTTTTTGAATCGGATTTTCAGTTTTTCGGATTTGGTCGAGTTTTATTCATCCCTAAATATGAGGCAATTATAAAGAAAAAGAAAATCAATCTGTATTTTGAGGGGTATAATGGTAAATCTGACTCTGTTCTACTTAGTTCCAGGGGGGTAGGATGGGACAGGCTTGTCCCAGTCTTGTTCTACTTAGTTCTAGTGTGTTCCACATAGATGTCTGCCAAACATGGGACAAGCCTGTCCTGTCCTGTCCCATCCTGTCCAGCGTACCAAACGCACCCTAAATTTTGAAGAGCTTTTCTAGAGATTAAAGATTTATTTTTTAGGAAAAAAGCTCCAAAACCTAGGCCTTGAAAAACTAATTTATTTAGAGATGCTCTAAGGCCATCCTTTATGGTACATGTGGTACCTGTCATACTTGTTGCCACATCAGCTGCCACATCAGCTTTACCACTACCCTACCAACTCCATACCTTTCATCCACTATCATACCCCTCATACCCCTCATTAATTATTTGATTAAAAAAGAAAAAAAAAGGTTGAGAGAGAGAAAGACCGGCACCACCATGCCGGTGGAGCTTTTTACCGATGCCATACCGGTAACACACTATGGTGTTACCGGCGGTACCCTTCCTACCAATACCATACCGTTCCTAGCTTGCCGATCCATAAAGGATGGCCTAAACATAATTCCACAATTATTATTGTAAATATTTGAAAAACTAATCCAACATTATCTATTATCGTATGATTTAAAAATAGGTTTTTTATACTGAACATTTATGATATATTGTAAAATTCATGAAAAAAAAATATATCCTTGTTACATAACTAGTTTTTGTCAAACATAATGTATTTTTAAGTTAGCTTAGTAGCTAACAACTATCTTATCGGTTAGTTTTAGTTTTCCAAACACAATCTAATACCAAATCGAGCTCTAGAAATCAAAGTATTATTATTCATGATATAAAAAGTACATTGTTTGGTTTAACATATTTGACCCAAAATCGAATAATTAAAATATCAAATAACCATGGGTCTGAAATTCCAATTATGCCCTTGTGAATTTAAAGAAAATAGAACTACAGAAGGAATGGTAATGGGTGGTATGGTACATTCACTGATTCAGTCAAGGGGCAGAAGGTCTATTGGTGTGCAAGTGAATGAAATAAATGGTGCTTTTCTTGGCAAATTGAATAAAACCTAAAATTATGCAAAGTTTTTCACCCTTTTATTACTATTTTTGTGGGTGTCTGTTATCACTTACTCATCACTCTTCATGATCTTTTTTTATCATATAAACAAAATAACCGTTTTAATTAATTGATTTATTTATCATGTTATCCATTAGTGGTGTTAACAATATTGCAAACTTTAAATATACATAATGAATAGCAAATTACATTATAGGTGAGTTGTTTTGTCTTTAAAGTGAAGTAATATTTTTGGATAAGGTTCACCTGGGTTTGCCCAGACTACATCCTTGGTAAAAAAAAGTGAAGTAATATGTATATGTATAGTTAATAAAATCATCAATTAGCCAACCGGACTTTGGTTCAACGACATAGCCGTCCCTTGCAAACGCTATGTTGATCAAGTCAAGAAGGGATTTATGGGAAGCAGGTCCAAGGGTTCAAATGCGGGTTCACTTCTTGTGCTAGGTGCGAAGACAGGGAAACATTGCTTGGGACTGGGCCTTGGTGGAGGATTGGATCCAAAGCACCATGGGTTTAGGGTTTTTCCACTGTCCTACACCTTTTTTGAAAATAAAACCATCAACTAATGTTAATGTTCGACTAAAAGCTAGTTTATAAAAAGATTAAAAAACATCTTGAATAAATAATTAATTACAAATATTTTGTAATATAACTAAGATAAAATTTTAATAATATAATTAAAATAAGTTTTTAATAATATAATATGTTAATTAATACAAACAAGATGGTAAAAAAAAATAATATATTAATTTAATGAACTTACAAGTTGAATATATATGTATATATCCTATAAATTTAGAATTTACTAAAACAAATTAAAAAAAAATCTACATTAATATAATATAGTAAACACTCATTACATATTATATAAATAAAAATAACATTAGATAAGTGTTATTAAAAATTATATATAATTAACTTAGATCAAATACTTTATTAAAATATTTATCATATTTTAGTTACTTTTATGAAAAATATATATAACATTAGTTTTATGAAACTTGCATAAATATTTTTAAGATTATTACATTTATTTTTTATAACTAAATATATGAGTTAATTACATTTTTGGTCCCTGTGGTTTGGTGATTTTAACACTCTGGGTCCATTTTGAAAATAATTATGGATTTGGCACCTGTGGTTTACATTTTATAACACTCTGAGTCCATAGTTTCAATGCCGTTTGCTTTGCACCGTTAAAGAGCCCATGTGCATTGCACATGATGGGCATTTTTGTCATTTACCTTGTTTTTTAATTTTCATTAAAATCACAGGGGCTGAAAGTGTAATTTCTTTATTTATATTAATAAAAGTTAAAAAAAATAGAAATTAGAAAAATCATAATCAGAATATAAAACACCCACATTCATCTTCATACTTCATCATCTTCCATAGCCATCCACATCACCACCTCCCTCCACCACCACCTCCCTCTTCCACCACCGTCGTCCGCCCACATCACCGTTGCCCACCTCCACAACCGATCGTCCATGTCACCACCATCTTAACCACAACCACCCATCTCCGGCGACTTTCCCCTCCCTCTCAATCGTCTTCTCCCTCCCCCATCTCGGCGACATTCCCCTCCCTCTCCGGCGGCTTTCCCCTCCCTCTTCGGCGTATTCCCCCCACCTTCGGTGTCTTCCCCCACCTCCGGTGTGTTTCAGATCTAGATGAAAAACATCGAGAAACTCCAACCTCTTCCATCAAGGTTCCCATGCCGTCACCGCCTGCTTCCACCTCCACATATTGATCGCTACCATCTCCGATCTGCAACCATTTACTTCCAGATCTACCGTCAGATTCGAGACCACCTCCAATATGCTTCCAGATTCGCGACCACCGTCAGATTCGTGACCAACTCCGATTTGCTTCCAGATTCGCGACCACCGTCACCCACCTTCAGATTCGAGACCACCAGGACGCACCTCCAGATCGTTTTTGAATGCTTGATAGTCATCTATACTCGATTTTGGCTTCCAATCCATGGCTTGGTTCAATTTTGAGTTTTTATGTTTGAAAATTCTGATTTGGACGATTTTCTAATTAGTTTGATTTTTGCTTGTTTTTCGTGGGTTTGGATAGTGGTATGAGTTCGATTAGGATTCTATTACATCATCATATCCTCAGTTTTGCTAGATTTTGGCTATGAATTTGGTTTAGGGATTGCTACAGTGGTGGCGGTGGTTTTGGGTTTGGCGGTGGTGGTGGATGAGGGGGATGGTGGCTGGCGGTAGCGGCGGTGGCAGTGGGCTTTGGTGGTGGTTTTGGGTTCGATGGTGGTGGTGATATTGGG
This sequence comes from Centaurea solstitialis, assembly GCA_030169165.1. NCBI lineage: Eukaryota > Viridiplantae > Streptophyta > Magnoliopsida > Asterales > Asteraceae > Centaurea > Centaurea solstitialis. The sequence continues at coordinate 31,144,849 of CM058043.1, forward strand.
TTTGGTGATTGCAACAACAGTAGGCTGTGGTGGTGATTTTGGGTTTGATGGTGGTGGTGGTGGTATTGGGTTTGGCAGTGGTGGTGGATGAAGGGGATGGTGGGCTATGGTAGCAATGGCAGTGGGTTATGGTGGCGATGGCAGTGATGGAGGTGGGAGACGGTAGAAATGGGTGGTGGTGGTTTGTGGTGGTGGTGGTGTTGGTGGGTGATGGTGGTGTTGTGTTAAAGAAAATGAAGTATTTAAATATACACTGTAAATTACACTTTTGGTCCAAGTGATTTTATTTGAAAATAGAAACATAAATGAAATGACCAAAATACCCTATAATTATCCTACTTAACAGAATTAGTTAACAGAGTTAGATGTCATGGACCCAGAGTGTTATAAAGTGTAAACATCATGGACCCAGAGCGTTATAAAATGTAAACCGCAGGTGCCAAATCCATAATTATTTTCAAAATGGACCCAGAGTGTTAAAATCACCAAAGCACAGGGACCAAAAATGTAATTAACTCTAAATATATTAAATAATAGTTAAAACATTTATATAATCAATGACTTGAATAAATAATTATTAATATATAATGCATAATCAAGATTAGTTAATAACTTTTAATCAATTTTAACTACTATAAATTAAATTTATTAATAATTAATACGCATTGTTAGTTAATAATAATCAAGGTTATAATTAGAAAAAAGTCACCAAAAGACTTCTGATAAGTTAATCCAAATAGCTTATCAATAAACTAGCTTGTTAATTTACTTTTGTCAAACAATTCCTAAAGTAATATATATTTTGACCTAAATTACTTAAAAATTCGATCACACCCCCACTACTAGAGCCCTTATATTCCATAGTTACGGGTACAAAGGATATTTACCAAACTCTTAATTGACATTAGTTACGTTATTGGGTGAACATGACAAAGATTGGAAATTATATTTGATAACAAACATAGCAAGGATCGAAATTTTATCTAGTAAGTAAGGGAAGTACTTTACCTGATAATTGCTTACCGGGTAAAAGACAGCTACAACAATCCATCCGAATGGCCAAGAATGTTACCCTCTAAGGCCATCTACTGTCGTGGACGGGTAGCCCTTCGGGTGTGCCTCAAACCGACGGGTAGGGAATGAACACCGTCGTGGGTGTATATCGGGTAGCCCTCCCTCGGTTCTCCCAAGCCGTTGCCACATGAAGAATTTTCACCCACCCCCCACCCCCACCAACGGTAACATTTTAACGGCTAGTTTTCTTTTTCTTTTTCTTTTCAATTTAATTTATTATATATATATATATATCATCTTCCAACCTCATTTTTCAAACACAACTTTCAATTTTTCAAACACAACTTTCATCTCTTCCAATTTTCTCTCCAAAAAATGTCTTCATCATCATCATCACCATCATCATCGGCATCATCTTCATCAATTTACCACCCGGATTACGATGACGACGCTAACGACATCTTGGAGCTCAACCACTTGGCGGCCATAGCCGCCATGAACGAAGCGGTCAAACTAGTTGTCGGTGACGAAGCAACTTCAAGTCAATAAACGAGGAGGACGCCAAAAAGTCGAAATCGTATAGTGGCACACGAGAAACTTGCTATTTTCCAGATAATCCGGTGTATGACGATAACGATTTCGAACGGCGGTTTCGTATGAAACGACGACTATTCCTTAAAATAGTTACGGATCTTGAGAGGGAGTACAAATTTTTTAGGTGGACTCATGATGCAAGAGGAGTTAAGGGGTTTTCTCCGCTTCAAAGATGTACGTCTGCTATCCGACAATTGGCGTACGATACTGCTGCTGATGCCACGGACGAGTACTTGCAAATGTCCGAAACGACATCAAGGAAATGTTTTTCTAATTTTTGTCAAGGTATTATACATCTTTATATGAGAAGATATTTACGGAAGCCTACCGCAAATGATGTTCAGTTGTTGTTCGCATTGCATGAGCAACAACACGGCCTCCCCGACATGCTTGGTAGCATAAATTGTATGCATTGGGATTGGAAAAATTGTCCCATAGCATGGAGGGGTCAATACCATAGAGGTGATCATCATGGACCGACAACTGTTTTAGAGGCGGTAGCATCGTACGATGCTTGGATTTGGCACGCATATTACGGAACCCCGGGTGCCACAAACGACATAGTCGTTGTAAACCAATCACCGGTATTCAACAATTTGTTCGAAGGCAAAGCACCCGATAGCTCGTTTTCAGTGAATGGCAGACAATACAAACATGGATACTATCTCGCGGACGAGATTTATCCAAAGTGGACGACTTTTGTCAAAGCGTATAGATATCCAACAGAACCCGAACGGATAGCGTTTACGGAGCGTCAAGAATCGGCTAGGAAGGATATCGAACGTGCATTCGCGATACTTAAATCAAAATGGCACATTGTTAAGTATCCGGCACGGGCGTGGACAAAGAAAAAATTAAGGTATACAATGTACACGTGCATAATTTTACACAACATGATTCGTGAAGACGAAGGCTTTGCAAATTATCCTTTTGATGAAAGTTGGGTTACAACTGATGATATCGAAGTAGATATATCCGAAGAAGAACGAGCGCAAAATGTCAACGAAGTCAAAAATAGTGAAACACACCTCCAACTTCGAGCCGATTTAACGGAACACTTTTGGGCATCCCAAAATTAATTTTTTAATTTTTATAATGTAATTTTTATTAAAATTTTATAATGTAATTTTTTTATTTTTATTTATAATATTAGAATTATTTTTGTTAAAACTTTATAATGTAATTTTTAATTTTTATATAATATTAGAATTGTTTTAATTAAAATGAATTTTGATGAAGTGGGTTGCAGTGGGTCGACAGTGGATGAAATGGGTAGTTTTGGGTAGTTTTGTGGAAAGCTGATGTGGCGCTGATGTGGCAGCTGAAACCATTGGGTTGCAGTAGGTCGATAGTGGATGGCCTAAGTTAATAGAGGATGATAACTTTTATTGATAATGCTTACCCTATACAGGGTTTGATAAATGGTGCCATAGTACCAATAATTGCCAATCTATTATGACTACGATAATTGCCAATTTATTATGACTACGATACTTGAATTAAACAACCTTCCACCAACCTAAGTTAGGCAAAATGGTAATTTTATAATTTTCTTTATGAGTCGTGTATATTAAAACTAAAAATGTTAAATTATTTGAGATATAATTTGTGTTTTACCATATGGGTTTGCCAAGAAAGATGTATTTTTGGTGATTTGCTATAGCAAAGGGGGAAATCGACGAAGGAAGGGGATTGGTGCGTTGGTGGTGGTAGTGGATTATGTTAGAAATCTCATGATCGAGCCTGGTTATATAATGGAGGTGATGGTTGGTTAGGAGGTAGCGAACAACAAATGAAGGATGTGGTATTCAGGGGCGGAGGCACGTGTGCACCACAATGGGCATTGGCTCTCCCTGATATTTTTTTAATTTTTTTTTTCACTACTGAAAAGGTCTAGCATTTAGGCTGCTCGCACCCATGAATGGGTTCCCAGCGGGTAGGAGAGAAGGAGAGCCGGCGGGCTCTTTGGGTTGGGTGCTTCACAACCAAACCTAGCGGGTTGGCGGGAATAGCGGGTGAATGAAGTCGATGAACCCGTTGTGTTTGTGTGTGTGTGTTGTGTGTATCGTGTGAGAGAGTTGAGAGGGTTGGGTGTGTGTTGTAGAGGGTTATGGGAGGGTAAAGGAGGGTTGACCAAAAGCTGATGTGGAAGCTGATGTGGCATTCAAAAAGTGAGTGGGTTGAGTGGGTTGATTGGGTTGGGTACACTTAGTTATATTTTCTATTTCTTAGGTTGGGCTCCTCCCCAATTAAATTAATCCTTACAAAAAAATTAACTTGATTAATATATTCCTTCCCAGGCTCTCGCTTGCTTTTTCTATCAGTGATTAATGTTTACCCTTTCTGATAATAAATTTTTTATATATAATTGAGGAGTTTTTTCTGTTTCACTTTTTATTTAATCAGATCAATTTTTTTCACTGTTTAGTTTATGTGTTTTCTTATTTGATAATTAATTAGTTAACCCCTTTCATTATGTCATCTTTCGTTAAAATGATTATTAATCTTTTAATTTTGCATTCTTATAAGGTCGTGAGTAGCGACAGTGGCTTCCAACCCGCCGTCTTTGGTGGGTTGGGCGGGTACCGCTACACCTCCGGGTGGGTTCAGCGGGCTGAGATTGTGAGCGGCATCTCCACACCGCTGCGGGCTGTTGATATTGTGTGTGGTGTGTGTGGTGTGTGGTGTGTTTTATTTAAATAGAAAGTGAGAGGGTTGGGAGGGTTGAATACTAATAAGAGAGGGTTTCAGAGGGTTAATGGAAGGGTTGGAAAAAAGTTGATGTGACAACCGGGTTGGGAGGGTTGGGTACTGATAGCCTAAATGGTGCATTTGGTACGCAATGTTAACGTATATTTTTGTGATCGTACATCTTTCTTGGTATATCTAGATAATAAGTGAGAGAATAAACTGAAACATTTTGGAGCTACGAAGTTAGTTACTAAATTGTTTTATTTTATATCATGCTCCCCCTGTTACGAATTCCTGGCTCTGCCCCTGGTGGTATTGTGGTAGATAGATCACGATGAAGTTTTTGTCCTTGCACTTGCGTTTTGTGCTCTATACAAAATAGTATAAACAAATATTATACTATACATATTGCTTTATATTTTTATAGTCAACGACAAATAAGCCAAAAAATAAAGATGCCGAGAGGTAGTTTCATTTATGTTTGGGTAAACGTTACTTTAAAGTATCCTATATCTAGACTTAGGGTCATGTGAGACAAAGCTGTTTTCGTGAGACCGTATAAGACCAATACCTAACGTATAAAACTTCTAAAAAAAACACCGTGAAGGTACATAAAACTCGAGTACGCAGACCTAAAAATCATTTTCGATGCAAAAAAATATCCAAACAAGGTAAAAAAACGAAACCTTCACAGCTCAAATGCTGTGAAGGTTGCATATATATAATGTGAACGTTCACAACTGAAACTGTTGTGAAGGTTGCGTTTTTTAACCTTTCCTGGATTTTTTTTTCTTCAATAGTGTTTTTTAGTATGTTTTCACGATGAATGTTCAACTTTTTTTACCTTCACAGCTGTTTTGATGTGAAGTTTCATGTAAAATACGTTGGTCTCACCGGTCTCACGAAAATAGTTTGGTCTCACCAGAACTTAACCCCCTATATCTATTTATTTACCTTATTATGTAATATGATAAATTATTATTATTATAATAAATTATCATATACATTTTTTACCGGATATTTATCGGCTAAAAATCTTCTCCGTCATTTAGAAGATAAAGCCATATGACTCCGATAAATATTTACATACAAGTCTGGCCCTAAGACATGGCCATGATGGCCACAACCCAAGCCCAAAATGCATTTGTAAGTTTGGAAAAATAATATTTACCAAGAGAAAGATAATCAATATTCAAACTAGGGACCTCCTAGTTGGAAAAATAACATTTTCTTGCCTTTTTGCCATATTATAAATTCTAATTATGGTCCTAGACAAGCCTCTAAAATAACACGCAACTTGCTATTCTCCATTAAAATTAGACAAACATAAGTTTTTTGTCTTGTTTAATTTCAGCTTTAACTTTTTCTGTATCTTTAAAAAAAATTAAAAAGTAATGGATAATATAAAAAATGTGATTCATACACAATATAAATGCACATTATTTATTTTATCAAGATGATAATAACTTTTTTACATTGTTTTACGTATTTTAAAGTTAAAAAACCTTAATTCTAAATGTTATATTTGTAGACTACCATAAGTCAAGATACATGGATTATTATTCTCAATGTTAAAATTAACTTTTTAGCAAATGTTTACTACGGTAATATAAGTGATATTTGTGCTTTTTTTTTTGCAGCGTACATCTTTTATGCATGTTTATGCTTTCTTGCACCATAAGTTATAGGTTGTACAAGTTATATATGTTATGATTTGTCATTTGGAGTTTTTATTTAAGCCTCATATTGTATTAATTATATTATATATAAAATTAGAGATAGAAACATAACTTTTAAATTTATGCTGAATTGGCAAGAGAGAGTTCAATATATGTGGGTCGCGTTACTCCTTTTATTTTTATAACCATTAAAGATGCTTATAATTTTTGGTAAACAATCAAAATTATAATAATTTTGTTGTCTCCAAAGGAAATCTTATAAATAATTTACTCGATGCTTTTCTTCTTCACTATGGCAAAAAGATTACCATGTCCCATCTTACCTTTAATTGATGGTGGGATAAAACACATTAAAATGAAATCTTTGGACAAGAAAAATAGTTTAAATTATATCAAACTAGACCATTTTTTTCAGTTTCGGAGTTCAACGATTTGGTGATATTGTTAAGTGTGGTTTACGACTTAACTAATTGATCAAACTATCTATATATATAAGCATAATTTTCTTTTATTTAATGGTTTAACTAATTGACCAAACTGTCTATAAACATAACTTTCTTTGATATGTAATTACATTAGAATATCGATAGACTGATTTAACAAAAAGTTGGTTGTTGTGATAGAAATGGGATAAGGTATTAAAGTTTTACCATAAAAAAGGACTTAAGATCTGCATCTAAACAAAAGTGAATTTCACTTTAGTAACTTATTGGTTAAAATGTGGGTTTATGATACTAAAATCAAACACCAACAATCCTATGTTATTTGTATGAGCAATCATACCATATTTATTGTACTTTAGCGAAATCATACCTAATTTGCTTTACATAGTAGGTCAAAGTACTTTTAACATTTTTAGTTAATCACTTCATTCGTTGTTTTATCAAATTAAGCGGTATTGTGGTATCTGACAGTATCTACACGAGTGTGATGCCACCTTTTATCAAGTTTTGTTAATATTATGTGTTGTTGTGTTATGGAATGTTTCATGTTCCGTACAATATTTTGTTATATTAAGTTCATAATTAAAACTCCTACTAATGCCAAACCACACAGACTGTTTAGACTATACTACTTCCTGGGAAACCAAGAATTTGAAAACAAAAATTCCTAAGCTAAACAAAAACTTTAGATTGTTAAAGAGAAATTAGCTTGTTTAGATAAAACTCCAAAATCCCTTATTGAACTATCTAACACAGGCTTCATTGTTACCGCAAGGCTCGATTTTTACCACATGTTAAGCCGCAACAAACGTCTTTCGATACAAACCACTACCTAATTATAATCTCTAACCCCTAAGGCCACCTTTAAATCTTTCTAGGGATAGAGGATGGTTGGTAAGTACTAAAATAATACATACTGGTTGTTATTTTTGTACCCTTTGAACACTCAAACTTCTCAATATAGTTTCAAATCTGTGATTATTTTATGTAAAATGATCACATAGTTCATTTATGAGAGTTGACAATTATATAAGTTAAATAATTTTAATTTTGATTTTTTACTCTACCACGGCCTCACAAGCAACACTCATTACTCCTTAGTCTTATGTCTTCTTACCTTCATCATTCTAAAAAGCATATAACAATATCAACCTCCGCTTTTTTTCCTTTTTAAAACAAGGTTGCTAAAGACACGTGGACATAGAACTAGTGGGTCATTGGTAGGGCATGCGGCAACAAGGGTATAGTGGTTATTTGAAGTGTCAATTTTGTTTTTCCGGTTGTTGATGGGAGTTCCATGTGGGTGTGTAGGGGGAGGAGGTGGTCGACGACGGTGGTCATTGGTGATGCATAGTTGTTGGTGGTGGGTGTTGGGTTTTGGGCGTTTAGCAGATATGACTTTGTGCGGTAAAAATTGTAGTAGGATTATTGCAAAATGTACTTGATTCAAAATCCATAAACGAAATTTAAATAATTTTTAAGATTAATTTGTAATATTAGAAAATGCATTTAATTTAAAGTCCATAAATAAATTTCAAACAAGTTTTTAAGAATTGTAAAACTATTATTAAAGTTATAGGTATTAAGGTAATCTTTTAATTTATTTTCAAACATTAAGACTACAAAATATTCCATTTTATTTGTGACTTTAAGTACAAAATTTTGCTTAAGAAAGTATTTTCATTACTACCTAAGGATCATTCAGAACATGCCATGCCATGTGATCATATACATAATGAATAATGATGTGAATTTTTTACAACATTCATGATGAATGTACAGGATTAGGCAGATTGATAATTCCTTGGTTCGCAAAGGAAGTGCTTAAAAGTGGCACATAACTTTTATAACAATAATTAAATTAAGTTAAAAAAAAAGATTTGGAGAGGTCCTAATTAGCAATTTAAGGGCCTAATAAGTTGCACTTAAATATGCTTTCTATCACTTAAGCCATGCTCGGCTTTAAAAACGAACACATTTGTCCAATTGAAGTAAAAAGGTGATGCTTTATATAAACATGCTAAATAATAAGACGAGTATTATTATACGTAAATAATATATCCGACATTTGTTTTAAAAATGGACCTTGTTGTTATCTTCTATCTAACATTTTTAATTTATATATAAAACAAATAAATAAAAATAACTAAAAATGGCCAATCAAAATAGTCGGAAGTGCTCATAGTTAATCCAAATACTTGTCTAGTTTGTGGATACATTTTAACAAATTAATTATTTTAAAATCAAGAAAGTGATTAAAAGAAACACCAATAAACCGATCAAATTCATTCTCTTCAATATTAAGATATTAACTTGCTATCAAAACATTAGTAGCTTAGTGATCGGTAATATTTTTGGGAGGAATAATGGATGACATTCCTGTACACCTGGGTTCGATACGTGAGCTGAGCATGTGACGATACGCTGACCATGGGTTGATTTTCAGGTCGGTCCATGGTCGCGGAGGATTAGTCGTCGGGTGCCCGTACGGATCCCGGATACCTCGTCGACTTCGTGTTGTGACGTGTGTGTGAATTATCTGTCGTTCAAAAAAAAGATATTAACTTGTTAGAACGAAGCCTAGTTAGTAACTAAGAATAACTATTCATCATGAATAAGACATTCACGATAAATATAAAGGTGTTATTTATTATAAATCACATATTTATGATGAATATAGACATCGTAATTTATCGTGAATGATACATTCATAATTAATTTGTTATATAGTCTTCCTAAATAAACACACTTTTATATTTCTAATGAATACGTCACATGTCTGTATTTTTTATTTCCTAATTCAAAATCAATTTAATTGTCTTTGTTTTTTTTTATCTCAATCAATTTAGATACGTTATCTGATCATCTATTTTGGCACTTTTAAATTATTATGGGTGTTAAATTAATGTTTTTATTTATTTATGGGGGTAGGGTTTGGGTTAAGAGGCAAATGAAGGAATTTTTTTGCAACTTTCATGCCTTGGTTTTTCTTTTATTTGTAATGGTGACATCATATCCATGTCCATGCAATTTTCATGCCCATCCTAATTTTTAAATTGTTAAAAGTATAAAAAAAACATTATCTTAATTTATAATTTCAGATTTTTGATAATTTATAATAGTTAGTTTTAAACAGTAGTATAAGTAGGATAATTAAATTATTTCACCCTACTAACATATTTTAGCATCGGTGTACATGATTAGAGGTGGGTTCAAACGAGAATGACATCAATTTAAAAGAATACGACAATGATTTTTGTGTACAAAATCATATATGATTAACAAAGGAAAAAATCCAGGTACAAAAACCATGTACAAAATCATATATGATTCATATAGTAACTCACATATGATTCATATTGTTAATCATACATGATTAACAACTCTGCGAGTTACATGCGACTTACAACCAGCATGTAACCCGCCCGCGTCCCCTTTTTTTCATCAGTATTTAATCATATATGATTTGCACGAGATGAGTGACTGAGATTGTTTCTTGTATTCTTTTAAAATGATTTCATTCTCGTTTGAACCTTTCTCTACATGATTAATGTCAATTTGTGTGGGTTTATTGTCAAATTTGTTTAAACAAAATATAGTTATAAATCATATCATTTGTTAATGAGTATACTTTTAGTATTTATATATCGTCTGTACTTTTTCTAGTTCAAATTTGAGTGATATGGCCACATTTATTCTCAAACTTGAACCATATTCAAATTTTAATCAATATCAACCTGACCAAACTCTAGATTCGACTCGTTTATATTGTAACGTTATATTGTTTATCTAATTGGGAGGTCAGCAAAACGATATATAGGCATGTAAAAAATAATTCCAAAATACTGATCGGTGCATAAGAGCTAATGATTACATAAAGAAGACACAACGCGATATTAAAAAAACTTTGCTGCTACTTACAATCAAAGAATATGGAGTCTAAAGAGGCGTAACATATCATGGAGGTCATTTTCACTTTGCAACTGATCCAATTTTGCTTGAGAGTGTAAACATTTGTAAGTATCGAAGGTTTGTGCCATAAAAAAGATCAAAAATGCTCATAATACAAATGGTTGATTGTCCAATACCGATTAATGATTAATTGTATCATATAAAGCCAAAATATAAAATCAAATACCGTTAATGATTCCATTTTTCCAAAAAGGTTTAGAACAACGGGAAAAATTCTGACCCCGTGGGCCTTTGAACCCCAACTGACCCTCCACCAAGGACCAACCCTAAGCAATGTTTCCCTGTCCACGCGTCCAACACAAGGAGTGAGTCGGATTCGAACCTTGGACTTGCTTCTAAAAAATCCTTCATTGACTAGGTCAACGGAGCGTTTGCGGGGGGTGGCTATGCCGCTGGGCCAAGCGCCCATTGGCGTTAGTGATTCCATTTTCATCCCTTTCCATACACTAAAGAGCACCAAATTTTTTTTTTTTCGGCGGGACCATGCAATCTTTTTGGAGTTCACGTTACACTTATAACAAGACAATATATATTACATCAAAAGTCTTACAAATCAAATTAACAAAAATGTCTGTCAATAACAAAGTGACACACAAAATTCCTAAACAAAATCGCTTTTTCTTTCCAACATTGTCTGAAACAAAGTTTTTAGCCACTTCTTCATAATCAAAATTCTCTAATAATTAAATTGTTAACTTGAAAGATTAACATATAAGAGTGTACAGACTGGCATCATTGTGTTTACCTCAAGCGCACGAAAAAAAAAAAATCTAACTTAATTCTGAGGCCAAATTTTCTCTAAACTCTCTATTTTGATGTGTGTTATCAAAGAGTTATAGTGCTTTGAATAATTGTCATTTTTTTCATTGTTCACAATCTAATTTCAAAACTAAAAACGACAAAACAAACAAAATTTTCAAGTAACATAAAAAGTAGATTTCATTTTATCACCTATCAATTAACACCTGTGGTCTGGCTGCATTTATTACATTTCAAATCACTTTAATTTTAACTCATTAGACATATTTCATTCGTTTTAAAAATGTTGTGAGAACCCAATGCCCCTTTAGTGTTTCCGATTTGTCCTTGATGTTTATCATGTGGTTTCAAAGTTGAATTGTAGTGGATTAGATTTTCAGGGTATCACTGTCGTGCTTTTTTCAACAACTTTCTGCGCCACTAACGTGTTTTGCTTTGCGGATTCTTGGGTCATCTTTATTCTACTGCTTATCACTACCACCAATGTCATTGTGGTTTTTATGTGCTTATTTTCATTTATTTTACGTGGTTCGGGGAAGAGGCATTCGCGGATATTTTTTCCAAATGGGATAAAAATAAAAATAAAAATAAACATTGATTGCACAATTACGAATTTATAAAAAAATGCATATAAATGATTTTTTACAACATCCAAGTGATTTCTTTTTTTTTAATTTTTTTAATGTTGACAACACCAAAATTAGATAGATTCAATCATTCAAAGGGATTTTAACTTGTGCTCTATAATACCACATGCCATGAGGAATATACAACTTTTTTAACTTAAAGGAGAACACATGAATTTAAAATGGATGCATATTTTAAAGCTTTTGATTCTTTTATTACTATGTCAAAACGATGGAGCGATACATGCACCCTACGGTTTAGTAGCTCCACCCTTGTTTTAGGCCAAAAGACCAATCATTATAAAAAAATGTCTAAAAACATTCGCACTCTACATATTTTTCAATTCTATAGTATTAAATAATATCTAAATATAAGTCTTCTTATTTTACAAACTTAATAATTCATATAAATTTATAAATCAAACTTTATTTGTTGTTTTATATAACACATGTTAGATTATAGTGTTTATACAATGTTGTTTCATCAGTGACATATCTAGGTGGTGGGTGTGGTGGAACAAGCCACCATTTCATTCCTTCGTCGTAATATAGATTTGCAAAGTGTCACCATATCGATTTTGTTGTGTGTTATCATATATCTTTTGAAACCACAATGATGACACAAGTTTTATTTGGTAGAGTTGGTTTGCAAAGTTTTTTTTCTTCTACCTGAGAACCGATTTTAAATTCCATTAGTGTCATTTTCTTAGTTTTTAGATTTGAATTTCAGATTTATTTTGTTTATGAAAAAGATTTGCAACAATTTAATATATGACCTCACATATTAAAAGAGATGAACTATCACCAATGGTGATTTTATGAAAAATATCTCAATATTTGTTTCTTATAGTCAAATGATGCCACCATTTTGGACAAAAATTATGAATTTGTCTTAGATTTTCCTATGTGTTGTTTCATATCTAAAAGTAAAGTACAACAGCAAAACCAAACTTTAAAGTGGTTCTTAAGTTTAGACAAATTTATTATTTTTGTAAACAATTATCGTCAACTCGTTTGAATAAGAATCTTACGATTACATCTGCTGTCAATTTATTATTCTTTGAAGAAGTTTGGCCCAGTGGTCCTTTCTCAAACCAGAATAACTCGACACCTTTTGATATTTTTAAAGATCATTACGAGCCCCCTCATATATTCTTTATTCCAAATAAAAAATCATATTGTATCAGAATGAAAATGAATCCAATAATCCGAAAGTTCTAGACTGGTTCCTTAATAGGACATCGAACCAAGATCCAATTTGTCAATTGCGAATGTTTGATCGATCTCTTTTACTAAATGAATAACGATTAAATTCATAATAATTGGTATCAAATGGTGTTAGCTCAGTTGGATAGGTAACATCCCTGGGGGTATGGGGTGAAAGCCACACTACCAGGATTCGAATCCCACGGGTGACATTTTTGAGATATCCATACTTTGGATCTGGTTCTTTGGACCGGGTTCGGGGCCGGTATGGGAGGATCCAGTCTATGCGATCAACTTCCTTGCCGGTCGGGTTCAACCATAGGTTGGGCCGGGTCGCAGCGGATTAGTGGGATTACCCAATTGGAGGCCCGACCGCTCGAACGTATGTTTGTTAACTTGTTGTTAATTTTTTTTTATTTTAATAATTGGTCAAAAATAAGAAACGAAATCCGTAAGTCAAAAAATGTTTTTTTAGTGATTAAAAAATAATCACTAATTGTAGAGAAAAAAAAAAAGAAATAAATTAAATTTGGATGGCGAATATTTGTCCAAAAGGAAAGAGAAAGAAAGAAAGCAAGCAAACATACGTACGTGGCGAGTAGGCCTCGCACTAATAACAAAATACAAAAAAACAGCATATTCTGAGAATGTTCTCTTTCTTTTATTTTTAAAAATGGTCAATAATTTTTACTTTTATAAAACTAAATATAAAAATCTAATATTTTATATTCTTTTTCTTATTACTGGTTTCAACTTTCAAGTGTGCAATTGGCATCCAACCATGTTTTTTCAGAGGAATAATAATGAGATCTTGTATATACGGAGACTGGATTTGGAAATTATTGAGATACGGAATAAAATAAAAACTAATTATTAAATGTGCATTTTATTAGAAGTGATAAATATATATGTTAAAAAAAAGGTGTAAACTAGACACACAATCTACTAACTACTAAAAATCGACTCGATAAAAGCTTGACCAATAGGTAACTTAAATAAGTTCAACTCGACTCAAAAGGCTTGTGAGATACATGGTTTTTATATGTAATTAGTTTTGTAGAGTCAGGTTTAAATGAAAACTCAAATTCGAGTGTGAACATGATGACAATCGAGAACGTGACGTGTCCTATTCGGCTCGTATTCAGTCTGAATATTATGCATTATTCAAAGTGAATAATACGGTATTTAGACGGGACAATACTGAATATTGTATTATTCACTCTGAATATTGTATTATTCAAATTGAATATGTCATCTGGCATGCTCTCGACTGTCCTTACGTTTACAATAAATAATGAGTTTTCATTTTAACTTTCCCTAGTCTTATAATATTATAATATGTAAAATTTAATGTAACTTTTATTAATAAACTAAACCGTATAAAATTAAACTATGAAAATTTATCAATTATTTGAGAGGGATGTTAAATAATCGGTGGATGGATATTATAAAAAAAATATGAGGTGCATGAAGTTGGTAACTTTGTATCATGGGTCATGAAATTTGAGTGTAACTCTTGAGTTACATATTTTAAGAGCACACCGTTAAGTTTTATAATATCATAAATTTAAACGGGCAAACTTAGTTTGTGCTTGATTCAAGTTCGAGTATGGAAAATGGTTATCGAGTATACTAACATTCGAGCTCGACTTGCAGTATTTACACCATAATTACAATACCCAAATAGTTTTTCATAACTTATGGTGGCTACATCGGATTATAACAGATGCACTGTAAAATTTGTGAAAGACATTTTCTCTATGTCAAGAGTTCGAGCAATAGACGGAACCATCTAGCTCAATGAATTAACCTATGAATGTTTCAGTAGTAACGAAACTAAAATATATGTGGCAGATAGTCACTTTTACAAATCAATTACAATTTTGTTTTAAATTTAATTATTTAATTTATGACTGTCTTAAAGGCAAAAACATAAAATGGAATGCAATATAATCTAGTTTGTTGTATAAATAATATATTTTAAAAAGACACATATAAACGTTTATAGTTTAAAAAATATTTATTTCTTTAACGTTTTCTGTCTCGAAAAGAATTCTAGTTTCACTTGAATCACGTCAGCACATCATTGATACCGACAATTAAAATGGACAGCTTATGAATTATAGATCATTAAAATATTGCTTTTGATACAAGGTTTTCCAAACTAAAACTGAACAAAAATATATTATATTTTTCATATGTTTTACTTTATATTGAATTCATTGCTGACTAATTATAGAAATTCCTTTACAAATCCCGAGTTAATGAGTTAAGGAACTCTGTTCCTAAACGACTTATCTAAAAAAAGACTTTTAGTAAATATGTTGCTTGGCTTCGTTATGCACAAAGTGGCTAAGAGCCTAAGATCATTCCAACCAAATCATTATATAGACACAGTAAATGATAACTAAAGATATTCAACTTCAACCACATAGTATTCAGTATAAATACTATATTATTCACTTTAAATAAAGCATAATATCAAGTCTGATATGAACAGAATATAATACGTGGCGTGCTTTCAGTCGTCATCACGTTCGCAATCAAATTTGAGTTTTCATTTGAACCTAACCGTTGAATGCACTGAGATAAAATGCACAAGATCATATCCCTTCTAAAACACAATTTATGAGAGGCCATGACATTAATTATAGAGATAAGGGGTTCAGATCCATTTGCACACTTGTCACATTAAGTAAACTTCTTATATGATCCTTCGCCTATATATATCTGGCTTTTAGTTTATGATAACGAAACATTTTCTGATTAAGGTAATGCACATCCGATTCGTAAAGAACTAGTATTTGTTCACCTATGAAGTTTGATCTTAAAATACACGTTCTTTACATAAAGGCTGAAACACAATTTATTGCATTTTAGTTTCTAAAAGTCCACTATATATATATATATATATTCACTTTTATGAATTAGTTAATAATTTGAATAACTTTGACCATGCCATGAATAAAGTGTTCTAGTTTTTTAATTAGAAAATTTTATACCCGTCAATTCGAAAAAATTAAAACGGGTGCTCATAATTTGATCAAAGAAAAAAAACCCACCACTTTTGTATTTTTTTCAAAATTAACAAACGAATATTACATGCATCTATTATTTATCGATTGGGCAGGAGACTATGATTGTCTTACAAGATACTTTTGTCAAACTCATTCCAAAACCGTGAGTGTAGATGTAGAAAAAACGAAGAATATCTGGTACGGTTGGTCTTGGTGTTACAAATGATGTTAAAGTTGAAAATCAGAGTTCCAATGAGGTTATTGAGCCTAGGGGAGGACTGCAAGATCCGACTCCGGGCTGATAGGGAAATCAAGTTTGTCTTATAATGACTGGATATTGCCTTTATGAAACGTGTTTTTAAATCGTAGGTAGGATAAAATGAACAATATCTTATACGATTAGCCTGAAATGTTACATCACACATATTTGAATAAAATATTAAAAATTATTTAATTATTGATCATGTTAAATCATGTAAACCTTGTTGTCAACTACTTAACTAGAAAATTTTATTGAAGAAAAAACGATCATTACATGTTAGGACTAATCTAACCCATCATTATAAACACTAAATAAACAAAAGTGAACGTTATTTTCATTTCAACCCACTATTATAAGGATCTTGCAAAAAGTCGAGTTCACGGCTAGAAACATGAGAAGTGGATCTGAATTCTGAACCTTTGTTTTCTTTTGGTGCATCTCATCGTAATGCATATCAAATGGTTGATAGCCACTTCTCACACTTTTCACGTTAACGTTAACTTCTCACCGAATCCCAATTATATGTTTGTGTGTGTGCGCGCATAGGACCGGGTTCAAAGGAAAACTTAAAAAAAATATGAAAAACTGAGGAACACCCACGTAGCTCTACATCTAGACCGTGTGCACTAATGCATAAACGTAAATTGTAATATGCACATATGCATAATGCATACAAGCATAAAAATAAAAAACAACAGCTTAATTATATCTATGTACAAGTGCGTGTGTTCTAGATGAAGGGACAATGAGGGTGTTCCTTTTTTTTTTTTAGCTTTTTAAGCTTTTTAAGCTTTTCCGTTGAACCCTCTCTCTATAAATGATGTTGATTAATTCAATTCCTAAATTTTCTCTTGACCACATTTGAAAACTACCTAAAAATTAGGAGATAAACAAAATACAAACAAAATCAATGGTTAAGATTAGGTTTGTAGGGTTTGTACGAACTACTCAGTTTGTATTTGATACTTCTTCTACATATATATACATACAGGGGCAAGTTCAAATGTGAACCACATTTTGGTTGTGAACGTGAGGACAACCGAGAGCGTGACATGTGGCGGATGACTAGGCGTCATGTTATGTCCACGGCGGATGACTAGGCGCGATTCATGGGAGGGCATTGAATTAAAGAGGAGGGACTACACTCAAAACCGCCTTTATTGACTAATCTCCGCCACGTGTCGCGCTTTCGGCTATTCTCACGTTCACAACCAAAAAGTAGTTTACATTTGAACTTTCCTCTATACATATATATATATATAATAGTATAATAATAATAGTTTTTTTTTACTATTTCAAACACATTAAATGATTATGTTATTTAAAAATGAATAACTATTTTTTGTGGATCGACCAAATCGGATCCCTCTTATATCAACCCATGCCTTTGATCCAAGTCGCTTTTCATTCCAATACTACTTAGGCATGGGAATGGGGCGGGTTTGGGGCGGGGACCCCAATCCCCATCCCCGTCCCCGAGCCCTCATCGTCATCCCCGTCCCCTTTCCCATCCCCACCGGGGAATTTAATCATATCCCCATCCCCGTCCCCAACGGGTAGCGGGGATCCCCACGGGGAAACGGGGATTTTGTGTCCGTTCATAAATCTATTTTAAATTAAATGTTTTGCGATACCTTACGTGTTTAAATCTCACATATTTCCAATAAAAACTAAGAATGTATCGTGTAATAATTTATAGACGTAATCGTATAATAATTTATAAACGTAATATCAAAATAAATTAAACTTAATCCTAAAACAATTTTTATTGACGCACGTACCAAAATGTATCAACTAATAGTCAATACCAATGAACTAATATTCATAATTTATCGAAATTGGAACAACCATATACCGATATAATAGAAAGTGAATATATAATAGAAAGTGAATATATATATATATATATATACGGGTACGGGTATGAGGCGGGGCGGGGAGTGCTAAACCCGTCCCCGTCCCCATCCCCGGTTTGAGAAAACGGGGATCCCCGTCCCCGTCCCCAATACCCAATTTACCGGGGAATCCCCGTCCCCGACCGGGGCGGGTGGACCGGGTTCCCCAATGGGTCGGGGACAATTCCCATGCCTAATACTACTCACATATTGTTGGGGCAAAAGTCATCAAATCAAATACAACATATCGATTGATCTAACTAACATGGATCAATCATGATTGAATCATTCTACTTTTGAATACCATATTAGAATCTGATAAAACCAAACTAATCCAATTCAATGTCCTTCCTACACCTCATATGGTCACCATCCGACAACCACCTAATCAATATATGCATTATTAATATTTGATGATATTTCATATACATAATCATTAATAGTTCATGATACTGGTTTATGACGTCTGTTGAAATATTAGGTGAAACCATTAGTAATTCATATGAATGCAATGGATCAGATACAATCATCAAATGGATTTGATTGAATTGGTTGTCTAATACTAATTGGAATGGAACATAACATGGCGATCCAGTAAATCATCCGATTATAGAATCGACTCGAATATAAACACCCCTATACTCTTTATTGCCATAAATGAAAAAAAAAATCTTTTTTTTTCTATTTATAATACTTATTTTAACTCTTGCTTATGTTATTGATTTTTACAAAACAAATAAGTACCATCATATAAATTCAAAAATAAAAATAAAAGTGACTGTTTTGACAAATATAGTGAAATAATTTATTTACCTAGATATATTTTATTCGGTTGCCATCGAAATTTTAGGGTAAGCATATTGACCGGAGAAATATTCATGCCTTTTTGTATATGGTCATCATACTTTTTAGATTTGAAAAAAATATTATTCTCAAAATATTAAATCATTATCTAGTTGTAAAAATTTATCATTAAAATAAGTAAATCATGCTAATTCAATTTTTACAGATTACCACATACCAATTATGTATTTTTGCTATTCAGGTAAATTTACATCAGAATCAACATTTAGATAGTATTTCACATGGATTTACGTTTTGAAGTCTTTTTCTTTCCTTTGCCAAATCAATATGTATCAGTTAAGCATCGAGAACTTTCCGCACTTCTCTGACACGCTCTTTACATGTACATCATATGAACACATAATTACAATATAATTCTATTCCCTCACCATGCTCCTAAAGCATCCAGACATGATGCATCATTTTTTTATAATCGGATGTATCTGAACCTATTTATATGCACTTCGATTAATCTAATGAGACCCTAAGAGAGTGTTTGGTTTGCATAATGGAATTTGATGGAATTGGAATCCATTGTTGATTTTGACTTTAAGAATTGGAATGGAAGCTGACCACACGTTTGGTTTGTAAGAGTTTAATTCATTACTTAAGCCAATGAATGATGAATTCTTTAATTTGCATAATAAATAGAATTCAAACGAATCCATCAAGTTCATTGCATGAACCAAACATTACTTATGAATTTGGTCAAAGTATGTCATTTCAGTTCCATCAAATTTTTATTATGAGAACCAAACAACCCTGAAGTTAATAGTTAGTCAAAGCTCAAACGTCCTTAAAGAGATTCGAACTTAATAGTTAGTCAAAGCTCAAATGTACTTGAAGATATTCGAACTAATGACCAATGAAAATCAAATTATATATTTCTAAACAACTGAGTCACCAATCAGGGATGAAGGTTACAATATCGGTTGTTACGTACACATCGAGTCTCTCTGCAAATGACACACCTCTATGCGTTATTTACCTTAGTCCTACCTCAGTATGCAAAGAACTTAATCTATATTACAATCATAAGTTTGTATAGAATAATTCTATCCCTAAGTCAATATACAATATCCTACAATCATACTTTATAGACTTTTTATACGACAATTTTTTTGAACGACAGATAAACTCATACATAAGTTCCCCATGATACTCGGAATCCATTCAGACACCCGAATAATCCACGTCGATCTCAAACCGGCCCGAATGTCAACCAAAAACCTAGGTAACTCTACTTGTTGTTGCGGGGTTTCGAACCAAAGTAGTCAAAGATACTATCCACCAAGTTTAGGATGTTACCTCTACCATTAAGCCAGAAAAACTTTGTTTTTATACAACAATTGTGTCCCAAGTAAAAATTTGTAACAACGAATCCAGAATATCCGAACAACATATGTATTTTTATATCAATAAACGAGGAATATTTTTAATAACTTTATTGTAAACCCCCTTTTTAAATTACAATTTTTTAGGATATGCATGTGCATATCATGAATCATTTGAAAAGGAGATTACTTTTTATTTTAATGAAATTAAAAAAACACATATTGTTGTTCTGTGTACCATTACATATAACCATCTTCCGAACCCTATAAATACGCTGCTTCCGGTGCTCTCTGTCGCATTCTATAACTGCCGTAGACGGGAAATACTCCTCGAATATTCTTCTTCTTCTTCAAGTATTTCTCTCTCTAGATCTTCTCTCTCTAGATCTTCTTCTTCATCCTGCCATGAAAGTTGACCACGAAGTCAAACCAGAAGGTGGTGAGAAGATGTGCAGATCAGCAGCAATCAAGTTCGTTGAGCTCGAACCGCTTCCGAAGCTCTCATCAGCAATGGCGAACGGAAAACTCGATTCTAACGGCGACGGAGAGGAGCTGTATCCGCCGGTTAACTTCTCCATGGTCGATTATGGCATCTACCGTTCCGGATTCCCGGAGTCTGCCAACTTTTCGTACCTTAAAGCCCTAGGCCTCCGCTCTATCGTGTAAGTCAGTAGTAGTCGTTATTTGAAATGAAATACTCGTAAAAACTGATTGATTGATAGAAGGATGAACATGAAACATCACGATTGAGACTGAAAGTTGTGAATTCTTCTGATGTTTGATTTTTTCAATCAACACATGTGCGTTGGATCGGAGAAATCAATCAAATCATGTGTTAGTTGGAGGTATCAGCTTTCGGATCACATTTGTGTATGTTAGAAGGAATTTTGAAGTATCTAGGGTTTTATGTTGTAGATATCTGTGTCCTGAAGCGTATCCGGAGCATAACTTGGAGTTTTTGAAGTCTAATCGGATTCAGTTGCTTCAGTTTGGTATTGAAGGCACTAAGGTACGGATTGAGATCCTGTAATTGCTATATATATATATGTATATATATGTATTGTTACTTTTATTTAGTTGATCTGAAGTAGGCCAATTCGAAGTTTATATATGATGATAAGCTTTTTGTGTTTGATCATGATATCGAGCTGGATTACGAGAATCGTTGAGATCTGATGGTTATCTTATCATGATTACTTCTTATTCTTCTATCTACTGGTCATTATTATTCCACGGATTTGAAATATTCTTCTTCTGATTCATCATATATACTGTTGAAGGCTTATGTTCCTTAAAAACACTATATATTATATTATTACATGTTTGTATATTCAGCACTCAAAATAATTGAATAATAGTAGACTAATTTTACAATTACCATATATGCTGCTAGTGGATTAACTATAGACTGTTTGTCGACAAACTTCTTCCCAACTTTGGAAGTTCTATAAATCTATATTAATAGTGACTTTGTAGTGTAGCCGACTTGTCTTGCAAGTTGCAAATCAAAGTATTTCTATTTAATTCGCAATGAAAAAAACAGTTTTTTTGTAAAATTGTAGCTGTCAATTCATGAATCAAATTGGTAATGCTGAATCTGTCTCCTTAACACTTTCCAAAATTTATATACTTAATTAATGAAAAAGGTAAGCATTCTGTAAAGTATTAACCAAAATTATATTAGTCAGAAGAGGATGTCTCTGTTACAAAACTTACCAAATCCCAACAGGAAACCTTTATCGTTTTCTAGCTATTAGTAAGTCTGGATCATTGAAAACAGAATCAAGAAAAAAACATTGATAGGTGAATAGATCAAGGGTAAATTTATTGAACCATACAGTGCCTTTGCCTTTGGTTTTCTGATATAAGGGTGAGTAATTTTTTGTGCAATCAGATAGGATTCTGTTTGGCTAACGTGTCTTGCATACTGTGCTTCGTCAATCAAACCAAACCGTCTGATTTTGAAAAGCATGCATAAAGCAAATATCGTTTTCTTATTTCGGTTATATATATGTGACAATTACGTTATTGGACTTTCCACTAAGTAGATAACAATTGATGCAAGTATCTTTCCAAATGATTGAGATGGAATCATGAGAAGTCATATAGTAGTAACGTAGTTGGTTGTTCTTTTGTTCTGTTATGTGCTATGGTTAAAGTTTTAAAACTTGCACTGTCTACATCGTTTTGAAAGACAAGCTCTATATTAGGTCTGGATGCTATGTTCCCCCAGCAGACCAGAGTATGCAAAATTGCTTGAGACTTGAGGATTACATATTTCATAAATAGTGGTCAAATAGAAGTTTCATGGCTACTATCTCTATTAGAGCTCTAATGAATTAGGAGTGAAAGCATAAGACCTTACTAGTTTTACTTGAAATCTTAAATTGGTCAATACGTTGTGATTGAATTGTTTAATGCATACACATCAATGTGACTAGGAAGTATTTGGTATATGGCATCTTGTTGTCTGAATATCTGATGTTTAAGACTAATGGATGTTGCATGGCTCCAACTACATCACTAAGTTCGTTCTTTTTGGTTTCTATTTAATCTTTCATTTTATTATCATTTGAACTGTTATGTTCTTGTTTGTAGGATAGGACTTCATATCATTCCCATCATTATATTATTAGTTCTCAAGCCGTATGTTATTCTGTTATTTCCAAACTCCTAGTTTCCTATCGATGTCATCGCAGTTTATCTAAGCTCTCTTATCTTTGCGATTCTACATCAGATATTATGTAGCGATTTGCTAAACACTGAATGTTTTGAATAAGTAAACATCACTACTCTCATCCTTTGTTCATGACTTCATTGACATGCTGGAGACAAGTGGATTGTATTAATCATCAAACATGGAAAGTTTATCAAGCCACACAATATCACTTAATGTTGTTTCAAGGATATGTCATGCAATTGTATCTTATTAGACTCATATAAATCATGTGCATCAAGCTTTATTGTTTCTGCTCCTGCTTGGCAACCAACCTAATAGACTTACAAAGCTCTAGTTTAGAGTAATTGTTTTGAAATGTTTTTCTTTAAGCAAGTAATCATGCAAGCATTATTATAGTATCTTCAGTATATTCATGGCATTGTCGTGCAGGAACCTTTTGTTGATATTCCTGAGGATACCATTCGAGAAGCATTAAAAGTTGTCCTTGGTATATAATTATCCTTATAATGGTATTTCTTCATGGGATATAGATGGTAAACTAAGTTGGATTTTTTCTATTCTTCTATTTGTTCTCTGCAGATGTAAGAAATCATCCTTTGTTGATTCATTGCAAAAGAGGAAAGGTATGAGTCATACAGCCCATATTTGTTTCTTTTTCTGTCCCATTACCTATTTCTGGTTTTAACTTAAACAACAATATTCTTTGTTGACCTTGCTTCAGCATCGAACTGGTTGTCTTGTGGGATGCTTAAGAAAAATGCAGAGATGGAGTCTACTTTCCATTTTTGACGAATATCAGAGGTTTGCAGCTGCTAAAGCCAGAATCTCAGATCAGAGGTTTATGGAGCTGTTTGATGCCTCTAGCTTGAAGAGGTAAAACCCATTCTGAGGAGCTACATGTCCTTTTTGGCTAGTGGCTATTTGGGTCAGAATAAACTGGAATAGGCGATGATTTCCGCGAATATGTTTAGCATTCAGGATGACGTTTGCCGTTCCTTGAGGATTACACAAATCGATTTTTCTTACTGTTAGGACTTCGAGTCAAGTCTGCTCCCATTGCTATCCACTAGTTGATTCTATGCATTTGCTAAGATGTTTAATCATTGTAACCTATCGTAATTCGTAAGGATCCAAGGTAACTTAATAAAAAAATATGTTTAGATAGATATGTTCTTCCATATGTATAGACCATTAATGCAAATGCAGAAACAGTATTTTTCATCAGATCAGTGGGCTTGAGGCTCTTTTTCTGATTCCATACTCTTCTTGCTGACCTCAAGCACTTGTAACTCAAGAAAGCATGTAGGGGTTCATGAGCTTGATTTTGATAAAATTTTATGTTTCTAGGTCATTGTTGAGCAATTATATGAATATATTACTCAATTATGTGTCTCGTATATTTAGGAACCCCTTTGCAGTCAGAGATGCTTGATTCTGTGATTCTCCTCTATTTTGACAGAGAACAAAAAATGGGTACTATTCATTGATTGAATTTCTATTAAATAGCTAGCATATATGTGTTTGATACTCTAACTTGCCTCGAGTTATTAGTTTAATATACATCTGCCTAAAACCATATCACACGGGTTCCATATGAGCCTATTGCCTCTTTGTGTTCTCTCTTCCAGTTGCTAGCGTAACTTAAGGAATCTTGGACATCTGTGAGAATATATGAACCCTATTACTTTACTTTCCAAAAGAGCCATTGAGGAGATAAGGGAGGCTCCAACATATTTGGAGGACAAATGGCCCAAGTCTAGCCACTGTGGGCACAAATTGTCCCAGAGACCCTAGAGTGGTAGACTTTGCCTGTAGAACTGTTTGGCAGTTGCTGAATGGTTTTGTGCTGGATGATTAAGGTCAAAATGATTAGAGACTCTTATGATATAGTGCAAAATGAAATATGGTTATTTGGTAATTGTTGTGGATGAAATCAGGGTTCTGAATGATTAAGGGAGACCCATGCTATCGCTCTTACCGGGTAAGATTCTAGTGCCTGTCCATGTTCATCCCGTAGGATAAATTGACCCGGTAAGCACTTAGCGGTAAGCGTCAAGTAAACGGCCTCTAAGTCTAGCTGATGCGGGACTCCAACAATTTGCAACATACATGCATGCTGATTGGCATCAGCAGTTCAAATTTGCAAACACACAGATGAAACTTGCATAGAAGCTGCAAGGATCTGTCTAATAGTGCATTGCATGGGTTCCATTTTGGTTGTTTGGCTCTTCTACAAGTAGGATCAGCAAGCACATCGGTAGATAACTTGCAATGAACGATGAGTGATTGAGTTCAAATCTTTATCGCAAGATAACAAGACCAGTGTCACTGAGAGCTTCATTATAGCAGAGTCCGAAATAAAAGAGAAACTTCACTAACAAGTCCATAATTTTGGATCTCCTTCAATGTGGAAGGTCTTCACAGTACAATCTACCAGGTGAGAGTCAAAGACCTCCTCTTTTCCCTAATTAGAGAATATGTTAACCTTGGTCTATTAGTAAGACAATATCTGTATTTCTCCTTTTCACACACTTTTCACTATTGGGGGTCTTCAAGGAAAAACGGCTTTACTCAATTGGGTAGAGGTCAGGTCACGTATGCCTACATCTCCTTCCCCCACCTTCGGGTGGGATATACTGGGCTAGTTTGATTTTTTGTAATCTGAAACCACACGCTGACCATGAACATGATGTCCCTTGTTGCAATTTAACATAGCCTTCAGGCTTATATACCTTTTCATTCGCACTAAGGGTAACCTGTTAAGTTCATGAGATGGCATTCAAGTTTGTATATGCGATCAGAAGAACTGAAATGTGGCTCACCTTGTGTGGAAGGAAACTACCTTTTTACTGGACAATATTAATCATGTATTTTCCACAAATAGGCAAAATATGAAACTAATAACTGAACTGATGGTTTACGTGGTGAGATTGTGAGAATATGGAGGACCTTAGGGGGCGTTAGATTCGCATAATGGAATTTGATGGAAGTAGAAACCATCGAAGGAATTTGACTTTGAAGGAACAGGAATAGAATTTGATGGAATTTAACCGCGCACTTGTTTGGTAGGAATTCAGCTCTTTCACTTAAGCCAAGGAATGATGAATTCCTTAAATTGTAGAATTCAAAGGATTCCATCAGTCATTTGCGAATCAAACATGACTAAGGAATTTGTCATTCCATTGTCATCAAATTCTTTTCAATTCCACGAACCAAATAGTTATTAGATTGTTCTCCGAAAAAGCTCTCGAGGAGAGGAGGAGGTTTTAACATATATTGAGAAGACATGGTCCAAGCATACAAAGAGTGTTAAGTCCCTAGAGTGGTACACTGATAGACCCCAACATGAGATCATATCATACACATTGACTCTCATACCATGTGAAAATATGTGGAACCCCATTAGATTACTCTCTAAAAAAGTTTTGGGGAGAGAAGGGAGGTTCCAGCACATATTTAGAAGTGGTAATCAGTTAGCATTTCCATCACATAACTTAATCCGATTTGTGGATGTAGGTTGTGTGATTTTGGCTCTATCTTGAAGACTGGAATTATGGGAACAAAGTAGTGGACTCCATAGGGCAAAGACGATACACTAATAAATTTCGTTAAGCACTTGACATTATTGCACCCTAATGTAGAAACAACTATCAGATAAGAAGTTGCGTATGTTTTGTGCACATTTTCCCTTCAAAATCCTCATAGTTGCCGTTAAATCTGGACCTAATAGACCTGCCTTGCAACGAAGGTTATAATACCTAATATATATTTAATTCCTTAGATTACTATGAAAAAGTATATGGTTTCCTATTCCGTAGCACATGCAAGTTGAAAGAACTTTATGTTTAATATGTATAAAAGGTTTCAATGTTGTTTATCCTGTATGTTGCTAAATAATATATACCCTGCAACCCATGATTAGGGTCCATTTTATATTTTAAACTAAAGCCTATTACTTTCTGAAATACAAAGGTGACATTGGTGGTTACTTTTTATTACATGTAACTTTGTCTTCTGCTGGTTTCTAAAGCCCTTTTTACTTTATAAATGTGCATCATTATGCTCTTAAGTTGTGGACTTTATGCCTTTTATTAAAAATAGAATTGCTAATGACTTCCTTGCAAGATTGTCTTCTATTTTAATTCCTCTTGCAGAAAGCAATGGCGGCAGAGCGTATATACGGCGGGAATTATTGCTTTTGCTAATGAAAGCTTACCAAATATAAATTTCATGGAAAAAGTATTGAAAACTTTATGGTCTGCTGCTAGTGCTCATTAAGCATGTTACCTTTTCTTTTGTGAGTGCTTGCAGTTCTTCTGAAGGGGGCCATGTTACACTTTGTAGCAAGAGAAATGATTGGATACTAGAAGAGCCTTCTAGCTACTCCTTTTTTACTTTCTTAGTGAAACCACTCAACCTAACAAGTTACAAATGCAGAGGTAGAGTTTAAATTGGGACAGTTTTTTTTTTTCTTTAAATCGATGACCTTTGAAGCAACGTTGAACTTGTTGATATATAAATATGATAACTAAAAGGTTCTTTCCATAATCCACTGAAATTTGCTCTCAATGAATATTTATTCATTTGGAATATCTTTATTCTGTTCTAGTTAGTATTAACTCAAGATGAAACACAATTTTATTGACAGATCTTTCTACTTTTCTTGATTCTAGGTTATAAATAGGCCAAATCATGATGTTTCATATGGTAACAAGGCTAACCTTATTGGGTAAGATTCTTGGTAATGAAAATGACATCATATGCAACAATCTTACCCGGAAAGCACTTATTGGTAAGAGCCGACACCCTCACTTACTGGCTAAGACTTTCGTTCCTTGCCTTACCTTGCCTCTTACCAGGTAAGCGTCTCGGCCCTTGCCATGTTTATCTGGCAATGTAAGTGACTTGAGAAGCTCTGGCCCGATAAGAGTTCGGTAAATGGCGTTTGAGTTGGAACAGTCATTTGGTTAAATGACCTTCCGACAATTTTCTTTTAAATAGAATGTCACTGCTTAAAACAAGAATGCACTTCCATATACAAGGAGCCACCAAACTTTTCAGAAGGTTATGTTGTGATATATATTTTCATTTAGGGTCAATACTCAATAACCCAAATAGTCCTGCTGGTCCTTTGGTCAAATGACCTTCTGACAGGTTTTCAAAAAATCCATGACCTTGCAGGTCCGAGAATGCTACCGTTTTTGCCACTTGCCCACTTCCATACACAAGAATATCCATAAACAGTATGTCATGGATTTAAACCCACTTGTAAGGAGATCATTTACCTAATTAACCATGTTCAGATGTTCTGTGATGATTATAATAATTTATATCTAACACTAACCATCATCTAAGTAAAATGCTACTTACTGCTACAACATGCGCTATGCCATCAACGAGTCTCTTGTAACAATGCCTTTATGTCTTCCATTTTATGAGGTTAGGTTGGTGAGGACTCTTGTCAGAGTGAGGTATGTTGTTCTCCATGATTCCTAAGTCTCGGACTCTCGGTCACCTACCAAATTTGCAAGCATGATCATTTTTGGAGATCTTCTTTATAATGGTTTATGCAGATCCTTAACAACTTTCACAGGTCCAATTTTTATAATAGATTCACTAGTTATCTTATACCCTTCCGGTTATAGTTAAATCTTCATAGATATGCTATCGTAACAGGGAAAGCAAAAAATAAAATAGTATTTTAAATGTGAAGGAGGAGGTAGACAAATTCCACACCATATATTAATTGTATTTCAAAAAATTAATTGAACATCAGTACAACACTCTTTTGTCATTTGCTATATGTAGTAAGCACACTTTTCTATGGTAGAAGATAACTTGCTAAACTTATAAAAAACCATATTTCTATAGATTGGTGACATCCCACCTTATAGAAATGAAAAATAGGAAAAAAGTATATAAGTTTCTATTATTTCAAGCATGATATAATAATATCTAAGCTGTTGCCACAGGACCCAAACTGACTTTGGCTTCCACTGCTTTCATGGCTTCAAACCTTGGTTCCTTTGCCTGAAACTTCAAGCCTGCATACAGTTTCATGTAATCATCAAATACAAATTTTGGGTAAGATTGCTCATTCTTTGTTGGCTCCTTCTCCAACAATGCTGGTGCTGGATATATCACAGCATCATTTCCTGGATTGTAGAAAGATGCAATTGACATCCTTGTTCCATCTGTTTGAGCAATAACTCTGTGCATCACACTCTTGTACCTTCCGTTGGTAATCACCTGCAAATTCGATACGTAAACCACTCAGTTATCCAATTTAAAAAATCTTCCATTATTACCCTTCAATGAGTTTGATTATATTCCTTCCTCAACTAATCACATGGGCCCTAGAGATAACAACTAGGAAATCCCTTTGGCCCCAAAGATAATAACCAAGGAAATCCCAATGGGGCCCCTAAGATAACAACCAAGAAAATCCCAAATGGCCCTGAAGATAAGAGTCAGGAAAATCCAGGGTGGCCCTGACATGGATTTACTTAGAACATCTCCAACAGCTTCAATAAACTAGAATTTTTGAAGATTTTGGGTACATTTTGGCACCAACAGCTTTGCTATACCTTTGCTAAAATAGAGAAAAGAAGAGAGATGGTAGAAATCTCTAAAAATCCATATGTAAGAGAGAGAAACAATATTTTATTATTTTTCACTAATATTAGACTTTGAAATTAAATGTTTAGGAGATAAATAATTTTCTATTATATGGAAACAGGTGATGATTACCTCAATTTGGTCACCAAGGTTGATGACGATGGAATGGCGCATCGGTGGAACATCGATCCATTCACCGTCCTTGAGAAGCTGGAGACCGCTGACTGTGTCATCTTGGAACAGCAAAATAATGCCACCAGCATCGGTATGTGCTCTGAGACCCTTGATCAAGTCAGGGTGGGGCATGGTGGGTAGTTGCTAACTTTGGTTCCGAAATTCGGGCCCTTTGATCCATAGAAGGCTTTCTTCAGATAACCTTTCTCCAACCCAAGATTCTCACACAACACATCCAAAAGCTCCTCTGCCAAATTCTCTAGTTTAGCAGCAAATTCTTTCATTAAAGTCCTGCATCATTTCTTGTTCATATCATCATCTATTCTTTAAACTGTTTACTATAATTAATACCCATATAATTTTTCTTTTTTTAATTCTTGTTTACCTATATTCATCCTCGAGATCGGGATTTCGGAGATGTTTGAAGTGGGCAGATGGCGCAAGAAGAAAGTGCTCTCCCAGTCCATATCGGTAACTTTCGCCTTAACACCTTCTAATGCTTTGGCTGCCACCATTTCTTTGAACCTTTGCTCCATGCACTTCTTGTAGTGGTCCTTTGTCATCCTTTCCACTTTGTCCATTAACTCATGAGAAATCCCATGGTTCACCATCTAAAAATACATTAAAACATATATCAAATCCATCCTTAATCAAAACACATAAAATTAAATGCACATGTATATGTATATAATATATAATATCCTCAAAGAATCCCCAGTTTTCACAAGCATCATTAATCTTCTCCATGGTAGCTACTCTCTCTTCACCATTGAGCTTCTCCATGTTGATCAAAGGGAAGATTGCCATTTCTTTCTTTCTTTCTTTCTTTCTTTCTTAACTCTTTTTGCTATGTGTGTTTGTGAAGTGGTTTTTGATGTTGAATGCAGAGAGTTGGTGGTCTCCATTTATTGGGAAACTGGAGGCA
This sequence comes from Centaurea solstitialis, assembly GCA_030169165.1. Lineage (NCBI taxonomy): Eukaryota > Viridiplantae > Streptophyta > Magnoliopsida > Asterales > Asteraceae > Centaurea > Centaurea solstitialis. The sequence continues at coordinate 31,175,581 of CM058043.1, forward strand.
CTAAAGACAAAGTGAACATGGAGCAGGAAACTTCGTGAAACCAAGATGCCAATATTGAGGTAAGAATAGTAAGCTTGACTTATATGGGCCCTAAATTGTCTTTAATTTTACCACATTTGTGCTAATTGTAGATTTCTTGAAAAGTAGTTTAGATATCCAAGTCAAAATAGAGTCTTGGGGTATAAGGTATTTAATTTTCTAAGTCTTGGGTAGGCATATTTTAGGACCCACTTTGGCATCTAGATAGTAAACTAAGGTTGCTAAAAGAGACTTAATTTTGGATATGGATTGCTATGAAAGCGATATAAGAAATTGCCTCCTTCCTGCTAATTTACTAGCTATTGTTTGCATCTTTGTCTTGCTTTTTCATTCATTTGTTTAAAATTTATGATGAGTGCTATTACCTCTTTTTAGGATGCATATGAGAACTTTACGTTTAGATTCCAACCCCCACTTCTTAGGGCATCTCTAATAATAGCTAACACCGAATCTTACTCCAATATAATAAAAATTGGTGCAAATGGTAAATCTGCTCTAATGGATCCAAATCTTACTCCAAAGAATCTAATATTCTTATTGCTTTTATCTTTTCCAAATTACATTAATGAATAGTGTTGCAACAAATCTTGTATTTGGTGTTTCCATTAGGGACGGTCTTAAATACCAATATGGTAAATTTCTTAGTTGATAATCTTTTAGTTGGTTTGATGGAATGGTTTTGACGGATTTGGATTTCAGAAAGGATTTGAAATTGGGGGGATTTGGATTCTTAGGTGGGTTTGGTTTGTAAGATTTGGAATAAAACTAAATTCGCTTATTTATAAAAATAATTGAATTACTTTATTACTAATCGATTGTTACAAAACAAATGTTTTCTACATATCTAAATCATTATTACATACAAATCCTGTGAAATCTCATCCAATTCCACGAGATTCCCAAATCCTATGTTTGTGGGATTTTCATCAAATCCCGGGATTTCATGAAATGCTTCAAACCAAACATGATGTGGGATTGGAATGGAATTCCATTCCAAATTCATTTCGATCCCGGAAACCAAAATGGGGCCTAAAAATAAGACGAATATTTTATCTATTTTGCTATTTAGTTTTATTGCTAGGCGCTTCTTATATACATAAATTCTCAAAATCAAGAAAGAAATGAATGAAATCAAATATACCTTTTAAAATATATTTATAAGTTTTAATCATCATAATTTCAACATTATTTGAGTTTGATTTCTTTATTCCACATATGACTTGATAGAATATGATGCCCACCAAACAACTATATTAACGTTATCAAAGAATTTAATGATAAAAATTGGAAAGAATATGTCTTCTATTGCCATGTGATGATAACTATCCAGTAATACTCTTTTGATCTCTCAAAGATTGGTATGGAGGCAGAATTAACAACCACATCAATGTCACCAATCTTTATTTTTATGATATTTCCTTCTTTGTACACCAAAAACATCTTCATATTCACCTATTTATTCCTTTTCAACCAATGCTGCTAGCAGCCTAATTAATACTAATTGGAAATCCAATATCAGGTGGTAGATCTGGTATAGGGTAGTTTTGGAATTTCAAGTTAGAACATTTTGCATAGTGTAACAGCATCATATAAGAAATAAGAGCATTCATAATGCATGAGTCATTAATGACTTTTATTTTTGCCACAACATCAAATTTTCACTAACTTTTTCTAACAAAAACTTATTCTTAAAAACCTTCTCTGATGCAATAATCTTTTCAAAAGTTTTTTGATCAATTAGTAGTTACATTTAATCAATTCTCATCTATTTGAAGACCATAAATATATTATGTGATTTTTATAATCTATCCTCATCTAACATGTTGTCTTTTTAACAAAAAGTACTTAACTTATTAAAAAGTTGAAGATGATAAATATATTATGTGATTCTTATGTTTTTTTTAGTTATTTGACATTAATATCATTTTGATAGTCTAAACGAAAGTTTTTTAATGATGTATTTTGTTATAAAATGTTTACTTTTATTTAATAAGTTAGATTAATTAATACTAACAAAAGTTTAAACTGGAAATAAGGTTGAATAAAGGGGATACTATTGAAAATGAATTAAAAGATTGGTACTATATTAACGGTTTAACGGTTGTTTATCAATAAAAGATTGGTTTGATTATTATTGTTATTCGATCGTTCATAGACAAAATACCAACACCCCATTGCCATCCACTAGTTGATTATATGCATTTTCTAAGATGTTTAATCATTGTAACCTATCGAAAGTATCCAAGATAACTTAATAAAAAAATATGTTTAGATAGATATGTTCTTTCGTATGTATAGACCATCAATGCAAATGCAGAAACATTAATTTTCCATCAGATCAGTAGGCTGGGGATCTTTTTCAGATTCCCTATTCTTCTGGCTGATCCCAAACACTTGTATGTGGTAGAGGAGTTGTTGAGCAATTATGTGAATATATAAACTGAATTATGTGTCTCATGTATTTAGGAACGCCTTTGCAGTCAGAGAGGCTTGACTCTGTGATTCTCCTCTATTTTGACAGAGAACAAAGAACGATTATGGCAGTGATTGTACCATTCATTGATTAAATTTATAGCTAGCTGTGTATGATTTTCCATCCTGCCTTGAGTTATTATTAGTTTAATATACATCTGCCTAAAACCATACCACACAGTTTCCATATTGTGTTCTCTCTCTCTCTCTCTCTCTCTCTCTCTCTCTCTCTCTCTCCACTTGCTAGCGTAACTTAAGCAATCTTGGACATCTGTGAGAGAATATATGGAACCCCATTAGTTTACTTTCCAAAAGAGCCATTGAGGAGATAAGGGAGGCTACGACTTATTTCGAGGACAAATGGTCCAAGTCTAGCGAATGCAGGACTCCAGCATGCCTTCTGCAGTGGAGGCTGGACAGGCACAGATTATCCCGTGACCCTAGAGTGGTAGACCTTGCCTATGATACCATTTAAGAATATCTAGAACCCCATCAGATTCCTCTGTGAAAAATATCTTGAGGAGAAAGGGAGGTTCTGATATAAATTTAGGAGAAATGATCAAATGATTCAAGCAAGTATGGAACTCCATCAGTTTTTAACATAGATGCATGCTGATCACCATCATGGAATCTTTAGTTCTAATCTAGATGAAACTTGCATAGAAGTTGCAAGGATCTATTTAATAATGCATTGCATGGTTTCCATTTTGGTTGTTTGTCTCTTCAACAAGTAGGATTAGCAAGCACATTCGTAGATTAGTTTCAATGAATGATGAGTGGATTGAGTTCAAAAATGTATTGCAAGATAACAAGACCAGCGTAATTGGGAATAAATGCACTGCATCTTCATAATAGCAGAGTACCAAATAAAAGCGAGACTTCACTAACAAGTCATGATTTTGGATCTTCACAGTACAAACTACAAGGTGAGAGTCAAAGATGTCCTTTTTCCCCTAATTAGACTATATGTGTTTACCATGGTCTATTAGTAAGACGATAACTATATTTCTCCCTTTCACACACTTTTCACTATCCGGGGGTCTTCATAGAAACGATGACTTTACTCTTTCTGGTAGAACTCATATATGCCTACATCTCCTTCGACCACCTCCGGGTGATATACTGGGCTTGTTTGACTTTTAGTAATCTGAAATCATACATTACTATCAATTTGATGTCCCTTCATGATGCAATTAAACATAGCCTTCAGGCTTATATACCTTTTCATTCACACTAAGGGTAACTTGTTCAATTCATGAGACAACATTTCAAGTTTGTATACTCGAGCAGAAGAAATCAAACGTGGCTCACTTCGTGTGGAAGGAAAATACTTTTTTCCTGGACAATGTTAATCATGCATTTTCTATGAATAGGCATATATGAAATTAGGAACTGAACTGATGGTTTACATGGTGAGATAGTGAGAATATGTAGAACCTTACGGGGCGTTTGGTTCCAATAATGAAATTTGATGGAATTAGAATCTATTGAAGGAATTTGACTTTGAAGGAATTGGAATGGAATTCGATGGACAAAATTCAATTCCTTCACTTAAGTAAAGCTGCCAAGGAATGATGAATTTCTTAAATATAGGGAAAAGATGATACACTAATAAATTTAGTGTAGAAACAACTACCAGCTAGCACATTCTCCCTTTGAAATCCTAAAATTTTCCGTTAGATCTGGACCCAATATACCTGCCTTGCATCAAAGGTTATCATACCTAATATATATTTAATTCCTTAGATTACTATGAAAAAGTATACGGTTTCTTATTCAGTAGCACATGCAAGTTGTGAGAACTTTATGTTTAATATGTATAAAAGGTTTCTATGTTGTTTATCCTGTATGTTGCTAAATAATATACCCTGCAACCCATGATTAGGGTTCATTTTATATTGTAATTACTTTCTGAAATACAAAGGTGACATTGGTGGTTACTTTTTAATATATGTAACTTTGTCTTCTCCTGGTTTCTAAAGCCCTTTTTGCTTTATAAATGTGCATAATTATACCTGCTTTAAGTTGTGGACCTTATGCCCTTTATTAAATATAGAATTGCTAATGTCTTCCTTGCAAGATTCTCTTCTATTTTAATTCCTCTTGCAGAAAGCAATGGTGGCAGAGCGTATATACGGCGGTCATTATTGCTTTTGCTAATGAAAGCTTACCAAATATAAATTTCATTGCATAATTAGCGAAAACTTTATGGTCTGCTGATAGTGCTCTTGAGCATGTTACCTTTTCTTTTGTGAGTGCTTGCAGTTCTTCTGAAGGGGGCCATGTTACACTTAGTAGCAAGAGAAATGATTGGATAGATAGAAGAGTTCCTTCTAGCTACTCCTTTTTTACTTTCTTAGTGAAGCCACTCAACCTAACAAGTTACAATGCTGAGGTGAGTTTAAATGGGACAGGTTTATTTATTTAAGTCCATGGCCTTTGAAGCAAGGTTGAACTTGTTGATATATAATTATGATAACAAAAGGTTCCTTCCATAATCCATTGGATTTGCTCTCAAGAATAAATATTCATTCGGAAATCTTTATTCTGTTCTAGTTGGTATTAACTCAAGATAAACACAATTCTATTGACGGATCTTCTACTATTCTTTTTTTTTTGAAGAGGTATCCCAGACCACATTGGCCGGACTAATCCATGGCAATTTTGGGCCGAAGCCCTGACTGCTAAAGCATGCAGCCCGGGTCGAAGCCGTACCTCCAGATGCGTCCCCAGGGCTCGAACTCAGTTCACCACTATGTAGTTGCTCCAAGCCTTACCACTAGGTCTAACACTTACCGTAAAATAGGCCAAATCATGATGTTTCATATGGTAACAAGACTAAGGGCTGTTTACCAAAACGCTTACCGTAAGAGTCACCACTCTCTAACCTTATTGGGTAAGTTTCTTGGTAATCAAAATGACATCGTATGCAACAATCTTACCCGAAAGCACTTATTGGTAAGAGCTGACACCCTCACTTACTGGATAAGACTTGTGTTCCTTGCCTTGCCTCTTACCGGGTAAGAGTCTCGGCCCTTTCCATGTTAATCTGGCAATGTAAGTGACCTGATAAGCTCTGGCCCGATAAGCGTTCGGTAAATGGCATTTGAGTTGGAACGGTCATTTGGTTAAATGACCTTCCGAGAATTTTCTTTTAAATAGAATGCCACTACTTAAAAGAAGAATGCACTTCCATATACAAGGAGCCACCGAACTTGTCCGAAGGTTATGTTGTGAAATATGTTTTCATTCAAGGTCTATAACCCAATACTCCTATTCGGGTCCTTTGGTCAAATGACCTTCTGATTTTTTATTATTTTTTTAAATAAATCCATGACCTTCTGGCAGCTCTAGAATGCTACCGTTTATGCCACTTCCATACACAAGAATATCTATAAACAGTATGTCATGGATTTAAAACCACTTGTAAGGAGGTCATTTACCTAATTAACCATGTTCAGATGTTCTGTGATGATTATAATAATTGATATCTAACACTAACCATCGTCTAAGTAAAATGCTACTTATTGCTACAACATGCGCTATGCCATCAACGAGTCTCTTGTAACAATGCCTTTATGTCTTCCATTTTATGAGGTTAGGTTGGGGAGGACTCTTGTCAGAGTGAGGTATGTTGTCTCCATGATTCTTAAGTCTCAGACTCTCGGTCACCTGCCAAATTTGCAAGCATGATCATTTTTGGAGATCTTCTTTATAATGGTTTATGCAGATCCTTGACAACTTTCACAGGTGCAATTTTTATAATAGATTCACTAGTTATCTTATACCCTTCCGGTTATAGTTAAATCTTCATAGATATGCTATCCTAACAGGGAAAGCAAAAAATAAAATAGTATCGTAAATGTGGAGGAGGAGGTAGACAAATTCCACACCATATATTATTGTATTTCAAAAAATTAATTGAACATCAGTACAACACTCTTTTGTCATTATGCTATATGTAGTAAGCACACTTTTCTATGGTAGAATATAACTGGCTAAACTTATAAAAAACCATATTTCTATAGATTGGTGACATCCCACCTTATAGAAATGAAAAATAGCAAAAAAGTATATAAGTTTCTATTATTTCAAACATGATATAATAATATCTAAGCTGTTGCCACAGGACCCAAACTGACATTGGCTTCCACTGCTTTCATGGCTTCAAACCTTGGCTCCTTTGCCTGAAACTTCAAGCCTGCATACAGTTTCATGTAATCATCAAACACAAATTTTGGGTAAGATTGCTCATTCTTTGTTGGCTCCTTCTCCAACAATGCTGGTGCTGGATATATCACAGCATCATTTCCTGGATTGTAGAAAGATGCAATTGACATCCTTGTTCCATCTGTTTGAGCAATAACTCTGTGCATCACACTCTTGTATCTTCCGTTGGTAATCACCTGCAAATTCGATACGTAAACCACTCAGTTTTCCAATTTAAAAAATCTTCCATTATTACCCTCCATGAGTTTGATTATATTCCTTCCTCAACTAATCACATGGGCCCTAGAGATAACAACTAGGAAATCCCTTTGGCCCCAAAGATAATAACCAAGGAAATCCCAATGGGGCCCCTAAGATAACAACCAAGAAAATCCCAAATGGCCCCGAAGATAAGAGTCAGGAAAATCCACGGTGGCCCTGACACGGATTTACCTCGAGCATCTCCAACAGCTTCGCTAAACTAGAAATTTTGAAGAGTTTGGGGAAATTTTGGCTCCAACAGCTTAACCCTTATGCTAAAATAGATAAAAGAAGAGAGATGGTAGAAATCTCTAAAATTGAAGAGATCTCTAAAACTCCATATGTAAGAGAGAGAAACAATATTTTATTATTTCTCACTAATAGTAGACATTGAAATTAAATGTTTAAGAGAGAGAAATAATATTCTATTAAATGTATTGAATATTTTAATAATATAGTTAAAAGGTAGAATTGCTAAAAGTAAAGTGGCTGTTGGAGTTGGATGTACTTTTTTTAAAAGATTTTACTCTTTGATACTCTATTTTGCATAGCTGCTGGAGATGCTCTTAATATGGAAAGAGGTGATGACTACCTCAATTTGGTCACCAAGGTTGATGACGATGGAATGGCGCATTGGTGGAACATCGATCCATTCACCGTCCTTGAGAAGCTGGAGACCGCTGACTGTGTCATCTTGGAACAGCAAAATAATGCCACCAGCATCGGTATGTGCTCTGAGACCCTTGATCAAGTCAGGGGTGGGGCATGGTGGGTAGTTGCTAACTTTGGTTCCGAAATTCGGACCCTTTGATCCATAGAAGGCTTTCTTCAGGTAACCTTTCTCCAATCCAAGATTCTCACATAACACATCCAAAAGTTCCTCTGCCAAATTCTCTAGTTTACCAGCAAATTCCTTCATTAAAGTCCTGCATCATTTCATGTTCATATCAGCATCTATTCTTTAAAGTATATGCTATAACTAATACCCATCTAATGTTTTTTTTCTTCTTCTTGTTTACCTGTACTCATCCTCAAGATCAGGGATTTCGGATATGTTTGAAGTGGGCAGATGGCGCAAGAAGAAAGTGCTCTCCCAATCCATATCAGTAACTTCCGCCTTAACACCTTCTAATGCTTTGGCTGCCACCATATCTTTGAACCTTTGCTCCATACACTTCTTGTAGTGGTCCTTTGTCATCCTTTCAACTTTGTCCATCAACTCATGAGAAATCCCATGGTTCACCATCTACCATACATAAAACATATATCAAATCCATCCTTAATCAAACCACATAAAATTAAATGCACATTTATATGTATATATGTATATATGTATATAATATACCTCAAAGAATCCCCAGTTTTCACAAGCATCATTAATCTTCTCCATGGTAGCTACTCTCTCTTCACCATTGAGCTTCTCCATGTTGATCAAAGGGAAGTTTGCCATTTCTTTCTTACTTTCTTTCTTTCTTAACTCTTTTTGCTATGTGTGTTGTGTGTTTGTGAAGTGGTTTTTGATGTTGAATGCAGAGAGTTGGTGGTCTCCATTTATAGGGAAACTGGAGGCACTAAAGACAAAGTGAACATGGAGCAGGAAACTTCGTGAAACCAAGATGCCAATATTGAGGTAAGAATAGTAAGCTTGACTTATATGGGCCCTAAATTGTCTTTAATTTTACCACATTTGTGCTAATTGTAGATTTCTTGAAAAGTAGTTTAGATATCCAAGTCAAAATAGAGTCTTGGGGTATTTAATTTTCTAAGTCTTGGGTAGGCATATTTTAGGACCCACTTTGGCATCTAGATAGTAAACTAAGGTTGCTAAAAGAGACTTAATTTTGGATATAGATTGCTATGAAAGCGATATAAGAAATTGCCTCCTTCCTGCTAATTTACTAGCTATTGCTTGCATCTTTGCCTTGCTTTTTTATTCATTTGTTTAAATTTATGATGAGTGCTATTACCTCTTTTTAGGATGCATATGAGAACTTTAAGTTTAGATTCCCACCCCCACTTCTTAGGGCATCTCTAATAATAAGTAACACCGAATCTTACACCAAATTAATAAAAATTGGTGCAAACCGTAAATCTACTCTAATGAATCCAAATCTTACACCAAAGAATCTAATGTTCTTATTGATTTTTATCTTTTCCAATTACATTAATGAATAGTGTTGCAACAAATCTGGTATTTGGTGTTTCCATTAGGGCCGGTCTTAAAAACCAAACATGGTATTTTCTTAGTTGATAATCTTTTGGTTGGTTTGATGGAATGGTTTTCAGGGATTTGGATTTCGGATTAGGATTAGGATTTGAAGTTGGGGGGATATGGATTCTTAGGTGTGTTTGGTTTGTGGGATTTGGAATAGAACAAAGTTCCCTTATTTATAAAAAAATATAAAAATAATTCAATTACTTTATTAGTAACCGATTATTACAAAACAAATGTTTTCTACATATTTAAATCATTATTACATACAAATCCTATGAAATCCCATCCAACTCTACGGGGTTCCAAAATCCTATGAAATCCCATCCAACTCTACGGGGTTCCAAAATCCTATGAAATCCCATCCAACTCTACGGGTTCCAAAATCTTATGTTTGTGGGATTTTAATCAAATCTCAGGATCTTAAATCCTTGAAATGCTTCAAACCAAACATGACATGGATTGGAATGGAATTCAATTCCAAATCCAATCCGATCCTGAAAACCAAATGGGGCCTAAACTACGATAAATTTTTTATCTATTTTGCTATTTAATTTTATTGCTAGGCGCTTCTCATATACATAAATCCTCAAAATCAAAGAAAGAAAAGAATGAAATCAAATATACCTTTTAAAATAGAAAATATATTTATAAGTTTAATCATCATAATTTCAACATTATTTGAGTTTGATTTCTTTATTCCGCATATGACTTGATAGCATATGATGCCCACCAAACAACTATATTAACATTATCAAAGAATTGAATGATAAAAATTGGAAAGAATATGTCTTCTATTGTCATGTGATGATAACTATCCAGTAATATTCTTTGATCTCTCAAAGATGGGTATGGAGGCAGAATTAACAACCACATCAATATCACTAATCTTTATTTCTATGATATTTCCTTCTTCCAGCATCAGAAATATCTTCATATTCACCTATTTATTCCTTTTCAACCAATGGTGCTAGCAGCCTAATTAATACTAATTGAAAATCCAGTATCATGTAGTAGATCTGGTATAGGGTAGTTTTGGAATTTCATTACAACATTTTGCATAGTGTAACATCAAGAAATAAGAGCATCCACAATGCATGAGTGATTAATGACTTTTTACTTTTGTCACAACACCAAATTTCCACTAACTTTTTCTTACAAAAACTTATTCTTAAAAACCTTCTCTAATGCAAGAATTTTTTCAACAGTTTTTTCATCGATTAGTAATTACATTATAATCTATCTTCATCTATTTGAAGAAAATAAATAAATTATGTGATTTTTATAATCTATCCTCATCTAACATGTTGTCACTTTAACAAAAATTACTTAACTTATAAAACAAATGAATTTAAAAAAAAAATTTGAAGACGATAAATATATTATGTGATTTTTATATTTTCTTTAGTTATTCGATATTGATGTGGTTTTGATAGTCTAAATGAAAGTTATTAATGATGTATTTTGTTACAAAGTGTTTACTTTTAATTAGTAAGTTAGATTAGTTAATATTAACAAAAGTTTAAATTGGAAATAAGGTTGAATAAAGGGGGTAATATAAAAAATATTTAAAAAAAAGAGTTAAAAAGAAAGGGTAACAATGAAAAAGGCCAAAAGGGCTTTGGAAAAGTCTTTGTAATAAGAGGTTGGGTTTCTGAAAGTTTTTTGTTTCAATGCTCTTTAGTCATAGTAATAGCTAATTTAAATTAGTCATAGTAATAGCTAATTTAAATAGTAAAAAGATTTAGAAAGCTTATGCATTGAAGATGCTCTACACAGCAGTAGGGGTACTTTTGGAATTTTGATATAGATTGTTCACTATTTATCAATGCAAATTAGGTAAATGCTAACTAGATAATAGTGATATTTATCAACACTAATCATAGACCAAGTAAGAGTCCATCCCTTACCTTACATGGTTGGCATTTGATCAATAGAGGTTTGTTTGGTAAACATCCCTCTCTCTACAAATGGTGGAGCCACATATGAAGTAATAGGTAAACATCCCTCTCGCTAGTAAAAACCTTAAAGAACATGATTTAGTTTTATTTTCTTCATAGTTAAGCCTCCACAATAATTTAGTTCCATGCTTAAAAAAACCCATTCAACTTAGACTGGACCCCATACATTTGATTTTCCCCCCAAACCAAAAGAAAATAAATACATCTCGATATCTTGTGTATTACTTTGTTTAATCCATCTCGATATCTTGCGTATTACTTTGTTAATCCATCTCAATATTAGACATTTCAATATTGTATTATTTGCTATCGGTTTAAGAAAAATAATAAAAGAATAATTGATACTGAACCGTTTAACATGACAACCAAATGACTCCCAAACCATCTTGATTTGGGTGGGTTATCCAATTTTTAAAAAATTATACACTCATAAATTTGATCCAGTAGCCTAAGTTTCTAGATCCGTCACTGCCAGTAAAAGAAGGTAAATAGGTAGTAACCAGCTCCTCACGATTGCATTTTTATCCCCAACTTGAAATGAATAAGGGTTATGTGTGAGAATTTGTTAACTAACATAGTGTATCTAGTTTGGGATAAAAAAAAGTACTTGTTATAGTTACGATTCTTAATATATAATATGTTATGATATCAACTTATCATCCCCTTTTGTCCATTGTATAGAAAAGGTTATAATTCATTAGAAACTATAAGTTGGAATCTCTTTCACATGTCAAAAAAAACCAAGCAGTTGGCAGAAACTTTAAAAAACAAGAAAGGAGACAACAAGAATGTTTGTGCAAATAATGGGTAGGGGATAGAAAGTGTACAAAATTAAGTGGAACTATGTGGCCAGAATGTAATTTTTAATAAGTGGTTCACAATAATATTTACAAAAATGTCCTGATACATCGAAAAGAGGCCCTCCTTCATCTAGTGGTGTTGGATTTATTGGAAGTTGAATTTAATCCAGTTTTCACATGCAATGTCTGTGATTAGATTTAGTGGAAGACATAATTTAAGTTAAACATTTTGTTTGTTTAAGGGGTTATTAAACTGCTTTTGAACATGGTCTTCACTTTTGTGTTTTTGGTTTTATGCTCCATTTGACATGTTCAAAAGCTACTACTATCCCTTCTCCTTTTTTATTATTAGAGATCTAATGGATGTCATGTCTCTTTGTGACATGCAGGTCTACACAACAAACACAAATCCAAGAGGTCAATTACTACTCATTTTCTCAAATAATATATTATCTTTTTTAGTTTTAAAATTGATTATTTGTCGGCAATTATTATTTAAACTTAGTAAATCTGATCGTTAGAGTTTCACATTAGTTAGACGTCGAACATCAAGCTTGTAGGAATCTCCTTTTTGCAGTTTAATATATTTATGTATGGTATCATATACACATCTAAGGACTTGACACACTTCCATCTCTTTTAAAGAGGGTGTGTTGAGTTTCAAACCTACAAGGTATATTTTTTTCTCAAATAATATATTAATATATTATCTTTTTTGTTTTACAATTGATTAATTGTCGGCAATTATTATTTAAACTTAGTAAATCTCATCGTTGGAATTTCACATTAGTTAGACGTCGACCATCAAACTTGTAGGAATCTCCTTTTTGCAGTTTAATATATTGATGTATGGTATCATATACACATTTAGGGACTTGACACACTTCCGTCTCTTTAAAGAGGGTGTGCTTGAGTTTCAAACCTACTAGGTATATGGACCATAAAATCTACATATATGTAGAAATATTTTCTTTCTTTGTAAATACCGTATAGAAATGATTTAAATATTGTCCCACTTATTGTCATAAGCTCTTTTTTTTTTAAGTTATCGGTTTTTAATACCAAAAGAATATTATATTTCTGTTTTTAACAGTTGAAGCAATAAAACTTTTGTATTCCAAAAGATGCAAATAACAATATTGCTAAGTGATCATACATTGAAAATATTAAAAGAAATAAACGGAAGAACTTTACTTCAAATATGGTATTGGTAAAGCGATCTAATTGGTTAATGGGACTTTGTTTTGTATACACATAGAGAAAGAGAGATATTAGTGAGGAAGAACTTTACTTCAAATAAGATTATTGGCAAAGTGATCTTGTTGGTTAGTGACTTAATGGGTATGTACTTTATTTTGTATACCCATCAAGAAAGAGAGAGATAGGGAACTAATCACAAGAGAACTCTTAAAATTTTGAAAATCCTGAGGCTGTGCGTGTTCGAATCCTCCCAACCCTTCCAACTTCACTGTCATATCAGTGTCACATCAGCTTTTTCATAACCCTACAATAAGCCATCTGAAGCCATCTCTGATTAGTACTCGAACCCTCCCAACCCTCTTTTTAATTATTTAAAACACATGCCACACGTTACACACAACACACACAACAGCGGTTATGAGCGGTGTGGCCACGCCGCTCCAACCCCAACATGCGGAACCCGCCTCCGGCGTACCCCAGCCCGCCCAAGCCGCTCAAACTGCCGGCTTGGAAACCGCCTAACCCCACCCCCGCTACGTACGGCCTGAGACTCATTATCATCCATACACACATTTAAGTAGTTTAGAAAGATGAGGACACTACTAGTTCAATGATTTTAACAGCATGCTAAAATAATAGTAATGGGGCATTAATGTAATTGAATAATTTGCAATTGAATAAAACTTATAGTCCCTAAATATATGCCATTTGCTAATTTTTAAGGTGTTATTTTCGAAATATTGAAGTCTGATGTAAACTGTATAACAGTTTATATAAATTTACAGAGTGTGTATAAGCAAATTCACTTAATGCAATGACTCTAAACCTGCAAGTCTTTGTACCTACATGATTTTAACTTACAAGTCTACTACACATTGTGTAACTATTTATATAAATTCGCATAATGCATTGACTATAAACCAATAAGTAAATCCACATGATGCATTAAGTAATTATTATGAAGATATTAGAAATCTAAGGGGCTGTATTCTTTAAAACCTCTTAAAACCACTCAAGTCTTAATCAGTCAGACTTTTTTACATTCAAACCATTTTTTTTTCTTTAGATTTCAGACCTTCTTAACTCTTAATTACATCTGGAAATAAGAAGTGGTGACCTAACCAAAGGAGTGTTAGCCTAGTGGTAAGGCTTGGGTACTACATAGTGGTGAACCCGAGTTCGAACCCTGGGGGACGCATTCTGGGGGCTTTGACCCCGGGCTGCATGCTTTAGCAGTCGGGCTTCGGCCCAAAATTGCCGAGGATTACTCTGGGCCCAATGTGGTATGGGATACCTCTTCCAAAAAAGAAGTGGTGACCTAGTTTATTAAACACCTCTTAGTTGCTGCTCAAGTTGACATATTGTCTCCTTTCTCTCAAGACATAGCCTCCAAGTTCATACAACCTTCAAATCGACCCTGGTAATTTTAAAAACAACTTGAAATCAATTTAGACGTTATAAAAACAAGCAGTCTTATTGATTCATATTCTAACTTCAGCACCATCGCTTATTAATCATAAAATGAAATAAGATTTCATACTTTAAACCTCTTAAAAGAACGTGGCACCAAAATGATTTGTTTTGGTGATTTAAACAAAACGAATAAACAAGAGTTTCTAAGAAAAAGGTAAATGTATGGATTGAATAAGTTTTACTGTGGTTAGTAATTATTTCTAGAAGAAAATTACAAAGAAAAAGGAATCCAATGAGTAAATTTTGGGAATTGAATAAATTTAATTTTATATTTGGTATTTATTAAATTACAATAATACCCTTATTAATTATTTATGTTATTTCACTATTATATATTATGGAGTAGAACGTCCTCCCATGCTATTGAGAAATGGCCAAGTAGCTTGTGTCTTGTGGGTGTACCCTACAACATGTTCCTATATCCAAATCAATTAAAGTACATGTATGAGTGATGATGTATCCTAGGGCTGTTTTTCTTGATAACATTCAACTTATCAGCTTTTTAATAAAATAATCTTATATGGTTTGAGTATCATTTATTATCACTTATGGTAATGATGAGTTGAGTTCCAATGAGAAGTGGTAAATTTGATTGAGTTTCGAAATAGATGAACTAAGATACACCATATCAACTCTTTTTTAAGCCGCAATTCATAGGAGCATGTTTGATGAAAAGGGTTTAGTTCCTGAAAATGTATCAAAGTTGTCATATTTTGCTATTGTGTGTACTGAACTTAAAAACCTATCATTTAATGTATCAAAGTTTTAAAACCTACCATTTAATGTGGCCACTGGGGATTAACTCAGGGCAACTAGGATTTGGTTCACAAGTTCACGCTAAAAGAAACTATCCATTTAATCTTGACCATCGATCTTGCATATGGACGACTATGATTTGGTTCATAATGAAACTCCCTTAGAGAGAGAGAAAGAGATTTGATATTAATTTATCTTATTGTATATAATATTTAACATTAAGTTATTCTTTTAAAAGAAAAAAAGAGGTAAAATGGCTAAATTGCCCTTAAGTGAAAGACATATGCTTTAACTTAACGGATCTTATTTAACCATGTTAACTTGAGGAACCATATGTATTATGAAAATGAAAAGTTAAATACCAATATAGAAAGTGCATTTAAGGGACCATATCCAAATTTTGAGCAAACTATATAGATCTTCAATGTAATATACTCTTATCGTTTAAAATTTTGTTACATTAAATCTATGTGGTTCCCACATTATGCAAATGTCGTCTCTAAACTTCATTAAATATAGTGGTGGTACCGATGGTTGCCACTTGTTATGTTTTTTTTTTTTTTTTTTTTTTTTGTCATTCTGGCTAACGCTTGTTAACAAAGTCACGCTAAGTTTGTTGTTTTCTTTTCTTCTCTTCTTTTATTTCCACCTATTAAATTCTTTCTATCTTTACACATCAATCCCACACCCACCTTTTCTTATCTTTGGCCTCTCTTCTTAATAGTCAGTGACCCAACCGTTCCCTCTTTGGTCTTTTTCTTCAGCGAAACAAATACAAACCAAGATCACCAAGTAAAACCATATCAAAAACCAAAACCAAAACCCAAACCATTCACCAAATCCAAAACTTGTCGTCACCCTCCTCCTTCGGCCACCTTCTCTGATCCATGCAAAAAAAAAAAAAACAAACCTTCATTAAAGAAATCAAACTTAAGCCAGAATCTAGATGCCAAATCAAGTGCATAAGCAGTAACATAAGCAGCATCAACAAAGTTGGGATTTAGATCAAGGTTGTTAAGATTGGGATCCTACCTAGGATCGTTTTCGTCATTGCAAGATCGGATCGTAAGATCGGATCGTAAGATCGGGATCGGGATCGTAAGATCCTACTACAATTCAACATAAATTTTTATAGGACCCTACTTCAAATTTCAAAAACATAAATCCCTATTTCAACATCCAAATTTCAAAATAACATAGTCTTTGTTTCTTAACAATGCTCAAATTAACATAGTCTTAAGTCTTAACAATACTCAAAATGGGCATCTGATGTTTCCTTTATTTGTTTCCTTATTATAAGATGTCCAAACTCAGAATGTTTTAAAGTCAATTTTAAAATCTTTACTAAAGATAAGGGGGTGATTTATAATTTTTTGAAATAATACCCAACCATAGGATCGACAAGGTGGCCGATCTTACGATCCCACCTGCGATCTTAAGATCCCACCTGCGATCCTACCTGCGATAGATCCCACCTGCGATCCAGCAAGGTTTCCCAATGTAGGATCGTAGGATCGTGCGATCCTACGATCAAGATCGGGATCTTAACAACCTTGATTTAGATGACAAAAATTAGGCCTAAATCACATCCTTCCCTTATGGTCTAGCTGTTTAAGCAAAAACAGAAAAACCTAGAGATGTTCACAAAATGGGGAAAGTGGCCGTGGGCTTTGGTGATAGTGGTCTTCAAACCACTAGGAATGTAGTGACACAACATTGTTTTGAAAATGATATTTATAGACTATACAGTGTAATAGAGTTTATAACTATTTAAAAGACTACCAATGCACTAGAGTTATGTTTTTCCTATAATTTGATTATGATCCTATTCATACTGATTCAATTGATGTGATGAACATTTAAGCCTAAAGATTCACATCAAAGTTGCAAACATGCTTCCATGTCGTCCACAACTCTACCCTCATACATGTTTAATCTATCCATCTTTTCCTCATACTATATATTAAGTCCAAACCTGATTGAAATCATATTATGTTCTTATTTCAAACGATGTAACCTAAGACGATCCATTAGGATAATTTCTTATACAATTTCTTAGGTGGCTAATGACATCTACAATTCTTGATTAGATTTGGTAACTTTTTGGTACTTCCGGTAAAAAATATTGCTAATAGATAAAATAAAACCAAAGGTTAAAATGGTTATTTAAGTCGATATCTCTTTTTCTTATTATGGTATATATAATGCATACTACTTTTTGTGGGTGATTTATTTGAATGCCACCTTTATTTATTTTCGGATAACGTCAAAATTCGATAGTGGGGTTGTTCAAGTTTTGACATAGAAATTCTCGTATCTACTTTTCTTAATGTTTATTATGACATGCTAGATTTTTTACTTTTATTAGCATATCCTACTGAGACTCGTAAATAATTTTATTTAAAAAAAACAACTTATCTATAAGATTAAATTATATTACGATTGTATTTTGTAAACTAGTTGATAAGCTAACTGATAGTTGATAAGTTAGATGTTGACTTATTAGTTAGCTAGTAGCTGGCAGGGACATTCCTAGGGATTTTGATGTTCTGTACGAAGATGGTTAAAGATGACTTATGCATATTTTTCAAGCAAAAGATACAATTTTTTAAAAGGTTTAGAACCAAATCAAATGTAGTCGGGTCATTCCTATGCCAAATTTATTAACTAAAGAAAAATACACATGGGGATATAAATATATATCATCTAAAACAATATCTTCGTGCATTATTTGAAGCAAAAATATTAATCAGTTTTCCATATTCGACATTCGCTAAAAATTTACTTTTCAATACTCAAAATTGTTAACTCGTTTAGCCTTTCTTGACTCATAATACTGTAAATATGACATCAATAACTTTAGTTTTGGAATTTTTTTTCAACAGATGCTATTGTGATGGGTACAATCAACAAAATCCTATACGCAAGCAACACATTCGGAAACATATCCATACTTTGCCTCTTTGATTTTTTTAATAATCACACTCTTAATTCAAGTTGTGGTTGCCAACATTTGAATCAATTCATTTTGAATTTTGTAGCTAAAATAATGATAATTAGTTTCTTTGTCTTTAGTTAGTCGAAAATGTTGCTTCATGACACCCATTAGATAAGTTGTTTTTTTTAATAAAATTATTTACGAGTATACCAAAAAAAAACCCCACTATCAGTGTTGTGGTGGAGTGGATAAGGCTTGAGAGGTTCATAGCGCCTAACCCGAGTTCGAATCCTTCCATACGCAACTTGTGGACATTTACAAAGGGGCATGCTTTAGCCCTGATCTTGCTAGGGATTAGTCGGGCCATAGGCTCGGACACCCTTAAAAAAACCAAATTATTATGCTAGACATTTCATAACAGCAATTATTCTAATCAAAAGTTCTTTCCAATGATCAATATCTTTCTTAATCGATTCTAGCAATTCTTTATCAGTTGTTTGATTTTTTATTCAACCTAACTCACAAGTCTGACCAAGTTCTTAAGTAAATCATATGTTCGGAACTATGTTCATGCAAACTTAATGCTTCACCTAAATTTCTCCAATCATTTATCCTCGATAGCTAATTTACTTCTATACCAAACAATTTTGAATATCTTATAGCAAAAACAGAAAAATAGTTAATAATATATGAAAATTTGATGCCCCTTAGGCTTTGCTGCACGTGCTTAGGACCGGCCCCCTTATGTTTGACAAAAACTAGCTTATGAGAATGTAAAATGACCAAAAAAGGTATCTTGGAGTATAATAACAAGTATTAATAAGAGTATAATTGGAAAAAGCTACAAAAGTTTCTAAAACTCTACCAACTAGCGTTTCTATAAGCTAGCTTATGAGTTTTATTATAAGCTAGCCTATGATCCATCAAAACAAGTATTGACTTATAAGTTAACTTATCAACCTCCTTATTTTTGTCAAACATAGCCTAAGGCTTGGTTTGGCAAGCATAAGCTAGCTTATAAGCTAGCTTATAAGCTAGCTGATAAGCTAGCTTATAAGCTAGTCCATCCAAACATGTACATGGAAGCTAGCTTATCAGCTAGCTTATAAGCTAGCTTTTTGAAACGCTACTTTGAGTAGCTTATGAGAAGTTTATTGTAGCTTTTTCCGATTATACCTTATTAATATTAATTATTAAATTCAAAGGTACCCTTTTTGGTCATTTTACATACTCATAAGCTAGTTTTTGCCAAACATAATTTGTTCAACAGCTAGCTTATCAGCTACTAGCAAGCTTATCAATCAACAGCTAGCTTATCAGCTATCCGCTAGCTTATCAGCTACCAGCTAGCTTATAAGCTACGCTTGCCAAACATAGCCTAAATACTAGTAAATAATATATCTTTTTAAAAATACACATTATTGTTTATTTGAAATTGTCATTTGACTATTGTTTTTATTATTAATACCATGTGAACAAAAATAAGTCAAAATATAGAAACGTCTACAATTAACCATGCAAATCTTTGAACTAAAAATAGTAGTTGTGGTTGTGGACCAAACAAATCGGCTCTACGTCACAAAAAATTGTTTATAATTCGGATTTTTTTTTCCACATTATATTTACAACCGAAAAGAAAAGAGAATATTTATATTTATATTCCCAAATCTTATGGACAAAAGTCTTTATAATTAATTTACATATAAAAAAACATAACTAAGTACAAAAATGTATATGCTCTCATTCAAATATTATTTTATTTAACATATATACTTCAAATTGCATATCAAAAAATAACTAATTTTAAAAACAATTGAATTTTTATAAATCAAATGTAAGGGTTCTCGTTTAAAGTTCTCTCCATCTCTCTCTCTCTCTCTCTCTCTCTCTCTCTCTCCTCTCTCTCTCTCTCTCTCTCTCTCTCTCTTCTCTCTCTCTCTCTCTATATATATATATATATATATATAGGGTCAGGTTCAAAGAAAAACTGAGAAATACCTTCATACATCTAGACAGTACGCGCTTCTATATAACGGTAATTTTAGGTTCAAAAAAAACTGAAAAATACCCTCATACATCTAGACAGTACGCGCTTCTATATAACGGTAATTTTGTAATAAACATAGGTGCATAATGCACTTGTGTAAAAAACCTCAAATTATCGTATGCACAAAGTGCATACCGTCCAGATATATGGAAGACTACGAGGTGTTCTTGGTTTCATTTTGTTGTTAAGGTTTTAAACCTCCTTTCTCTCTCTCTCTCTCTCTCTCTATATATATATATATATATATATATAGAGAGAGAGAGAGAGAGAGGAAAGTTCAAATACAAACCACTTTTGGTTGTGAACGTGAGGACAACCCAGAGCGCGACACTGGCAAAAAAAAATTCTGACACGCGCGACTTTTTCCGTGACTTAGTGTTATTCAGACTGAATACACTAAGTCGCGGGCTTTTTGGTTACAAGTCGCGCGTGTCACTGACTGAATAAAGCGTTATTCAGTATGAATAACACTAATCGCCGAAAATTCAGAGTGACACATAGTGCACTCTCGGTTGTCCTCACGTTCACAACCAAAAAGTGGTTTGTATTTAAACCCACCCCTATATATAGATATATATATATACACATTATATGGTCGGTCATTAATTCATTATCATAATTATTATAAAATATTAATGTGGCAAATGGTTGAGAATTATTCATAATAATTAAATTTGATGTGTGCAACATGCTCTACAATTTTCTTCCTTTTTAATATTCGCTTGTTCTATGATTACAATTCATTATTGACACTTGACCATTATATGGTCTTATTTTTTATTTTCAAGATTTTATAAACTTCAATTTTTGATGCCTAATTTCAAATATTCAAAGCCGATAAACTTGAATTCATTTATTAAAATTTGTTTTCATTGTCAATTAACACGAGTTTTGCAAGTGAATTTACATTTAAAAAAAAAGTCTAAGTTATAACTTATAAATATAGAACTTAAGTTTGCTAAACAAGTCAAACACGATACTCGTGTTATAATTACAATAAGAACTTCTGTGAGTCAGTTAGTAAAAATAAATAAATGATGATATTGTTTTATATATAGGGATGATCATGCGGAAAAAAAAATTAGTTTATAAAAACACAAAAAAGAATGTGAGCACATAAATACATAATCTATTAATTAAAAAATACTGTAAATAAAAAATACAAAAGAATATTAAAAATTAAGATAATTGTCATTGTGAATTTAATAAATCCATAAAAGTCTCATTTTATCTTTTGCATTTATTTATTTTTTATTTTTAATTCAAAAATATTATAATAATTTTTTTCTACATACATTTTTTGTCGAAAAAAATTCTTAATTTTCTCAAATACTACATGTGTTTATTACATCAATTCATTATTTCTTTCATCATTTTTTATTTAGTTTTTAGATCCAAATTTTATATTATATGTGATTGGCTTCATTTAATATATGATGCATTATGCATCAAATATGATTCAGTATATTAATTTTTATACATATCAATATGATTTATACGAATATGAATATAAGTGATATATTATTAAATGTGGTATATTTTATAAAAAAGATAATGAACTGATGTGAATGTCACATGTAATATTTGTGAAAATTGTGAATTTTTTCGATAAAAATTGTATGTACAAAAAATTATTTTAAAATTTTTGAATTAAAATTAAAAAATAAATAAATGCAAAAGATAAAATGACATTTTTGTGATATGGTTAAGAAAAATATCTACCATTAGCACATAAGAATTAATTGTGGATATCAATTTAAACTCGTAAGAATCTCACTATATACAATTCATAACTTTTATTATTATCAAATTATAAATAAAGATGAAATCATGAAAATACATCTAGAGAATCGATGAAAATCTATATATATATATATAGGTTAAACGAATAGTTTATATGAAGGTTGTACGGATTTTAACTTTTTATTGAGTTGCAAAATAACCTTGGCTTGACCAAATTACTTTTTAACTTTTTTTTTGTTTTAAATAAGAGTAAATTGTGGATTTGGTCCTTGTGGTTTAGTAATTTTTTTGACCATGGTCCCTAATGTATGTTTTTCTTGGATATGGTCCTTGTGGTTTTCATTTTATTTTGGCCATGGTCCCTCTAACTAACTTATTCGTTAACTCCGTTAGTTTAAGGACTAGTATTGTAATTTTTGTAGTTTTTTATTTTTTCTTGTAAAAAAAATAAAAATAATATTTTTAAACTCACAAATTCATATATATTATATATATATATATTGATATCAAAATATATAAAATAAGAGATTATTTTATGATTTGATTTTTTAAATTAAACAATAAATTATATCGTATACAATTTAATTTAAATAAACAAAATCATATCTACCTTTATTTGTTTTAAACAAAATACGATAAAATATTATTATCTTTTTGAACGAAAAAATAAAGTATTATGATTTGATTGATTAAAATTAAAATCATAGCTATATTAACACAATAAAAGCATATCATCTTCTACTATTTGAATAAAATAATAAAAATAAATGTGTTTAATATAAGTAATATTTTTAAATTTTTAAATAATCAAATACAGAAAAAAATATTGTTATAATGGTTTGACGTGACTAACAGTAAGTATGTGTGTGTATATATATAATGTTTGTTTACGCAATATAAAACAAGAAATTATCAATTTAATTATATTGCGTATACAAACATTATACATACACAAGAAATTACCAATTATCAAATATAAAACAAGAAATTATCAATTTAATTATATTGTGTATAGAGACATTATATACATACACACATACTTATTGTTAGTCACATCAAACCATATAACAACATTTTGTTCTATATATATATTTGATTATTTAAAAATATTACTCATATTAAATAAATTTATTTTTATTATTTTATTCAAATAGTAGAAGATGATGTGTTTTTATTGTGTTAATATAGCTAAAATTTTAATTTTAATTTTGATCAATCAAATCATAATACTTTATTTTTTCGTTCCAAAAGATCATAATATTTTATTCGTATTTTATTTAAAACGAATAAAGTTAGATATGATTTTATTTATTTAAATTGAATTGTATACGATATAATTTATTGTTTAATTTAAAAATCAAATCATAAAATAATCTCTTATTTTATTTATTTTGATATCAATATATATATATATGTGTGTTTAAAAATATTGTTTTTATTTCTTTACAAGAAAAAATAAATAATTACAAAAATAGTCCTTGAACTAACGGAGTTAACGAAGGAGTTAGTTAGAGGGACCATAACCAAAATAAAATGAAAACCACAAGAACCATATCCAAGAAAAACATAGATTAAGGACCATGGTCAAAAAAATTACTAAAACACAGGGACCAAATCCACAATTTACTCTTTAAATAATCATGATTATCATTCTGTTTTAAAGAAAACATTTAAATTAAAAAGCAGCAAATTTTAATAATATTTTTAAACAAAATGTACTACGGTTTGACGCCAGAATCTCATTAAAGTTTAAACAATTAAGGAATGATTTTAAGAGAATCAAAATTTAAAATTACATCATCTATAAAATCAAGAAATAAAATTACATCATCTATTATAAACTTTTCGTCTACATTATTTAAATTGCATAAAAATGAAAAGAAACTTGTGGAAATTGGAATAAATGCATTTGCATGGAAAAGTATCCAAACTCCCAAACCGTCAATCAAGGCAGACAAAAAGAGTCAAACGATAGATAGATATATTTGTTCCATGATTTAAATCCTAAAAAGTGGCAAGTCTTTTTTGGCATATTTTTAAGAGAATTTAAGAAAATTTCTTAAAATGACTTTATTTTTCTTAGTCTTGTTGGAAACTTGGAACGGCCAATTTGTAATTCATGTTAAAAAAAACTGAAATCATATAAGGTTATTTGACTTGCGAGTAAAATGATTTTGTTAACCGAATAAATAAATATCATTTTATTTTTTTAGCATTTTTAACGATCTCTCTTTGATACAAAATGAATGGTATTAAGAAATATATTCTTTGTTTGATGTTAGTTTAATTTCGATCATGATACCGCAATATATTGTAAGCAACAATATTTGCATTTGGAGACATTATTAGAGGCAATTGTCCTCCCAAAAAAATATGAACTGTTATATGCTTTACCTAGTTACGAAACTGAATAAATCGAACACTAGGCATGGGAATGGGATTTGTTTTATTGGAAACACGGTGTACCCGCCCTAACAAGACTCGAGATGGGGACGAGGCTGGTAGGGTGACCTTTATCCCGTTTTGTCCCTGTATATTAAATATATGTTGTATATTTATCATTAAATATATTTATAAAAATAAGATTTAACATCTTTTAGATTTAGAAACAATACTTTAACTTTTATTCTTATATACAGTTTTCTAACATGTCTTACTCTTTTCACATAAAAATCATGGATCAAACAATTCCGTACGATGTGATTTTTAAAGATGGATCGTTTTGTATCAAATGATGGTGTTTAATTTATTTGATTTAAAATATTTCACATAAACAAGAAAAAGAAACCCTCTAATTTCCATTAGGAACGAGGATAGGTATAACAGTGAATGGTAATATCGTCATATTCCCTAATGGGAATGGGGACATAGATTGAGGACAAGGATGGGGATAGGGACCCTCCCCATCCCGACATATTAGCTCCATTCCTAAAGCAAGTCGGATTTTTTTAATTACACCTTTTATTTGATATATTATTTTCAAGAGTAAACTACGATTTTCGTCCTTGTGGTTTGATGTTTATAACTATTTATGTCCCTGTGGTTTCAAAATTGCCTTTTTCGTCCTTGTGGTTTCAATTTGTTTTTATTTTCGTCCCTGCCTCTAACTTTGTTAACAAAAGGAGTTAAAATGTCAAAAAAATTCTTTTTATCAAAAGTTACATATTCAGTCCTTGTGGTTTGTAGAGTTATAAATATTTGTCCTTAATTTTCAAACAATTTAAAACTTATATATTGGTTTTTTCTTTTTAAGTTTTTTATTATTTCGTTAATATATTTCTATATTATATGTTATACACATTTTTTAATTTAAATTATTTTTTCTTTTTTAGTTTTTATTATTTTTTATTATATTTCTATACTATATATACAACATTATGTATATGTATCCTTTTTTTTAATTCAAAGATTAAATATTAAAATTAATAAATAAAAAATAAAGTATAAATGAGTATACGGATTAGTGTGTATTAAACATATTTAACAAAAACAACCGGTTGGTATAAAATAAAACTAAATTTTTTCATGAGTAATATTAAACTTTTCAAATGATTATTTTAAAATAAGTAAAAGTTAATAGTTTTATTTGTTTGTTGATTTACTTAAGATCTTTATTGCTATATACAAATAAGTAAAACTATTAATTTTTATTTACAAGTATGAGTAAAATGTATTTAAAATAAGTAAGATTTTTATTTATTAGTGTGAGTAAAATGTATTTAAAATAACTAAATTGTTAATTTTTACTTATTTTAAATTATCATTTGAATAGTTTAATATTACTCATGAAAAAGAAATAGTTTTATATATACTCGTTTTACTCACACTAATTCATATACTCATTTATAGTTTATTTTTCATTAATTAATTTTAATATTTATTATTTAAATTAAAAAAGGATACATATAAATAATGTTGTATATATATAGAGTATAGAAATATAATAAAGAATAATAAATAAGAAAAAATAATTTAAGTTAAGAAAACACATATATATATATGCTATATGTGTGTATATATAGTTTTTTTTAAAACGTGTATAACATATAATATAGAAATACAATAAAAAAATAATAATAAAAAAACTAAAAAAGAAAAAACAATATATAAGTTTTAAATTTTTTGAAATTTAAGAATGAATATTTACAACTTTACAAACCATAAGGACCGAATATGTAACTTTTCAAAATATATATTTTTTTGACATTTTAATCCCTTTTGTTAACAAAGTTAGAGGCAAGGATGAAAATAGGAAGAAATTGAAACCATAGGGACGAAAAAAACAATTTCGAAACCACAGGGACGAAAATAGTTATAATCATTAAACCACAGGGACGAAAATTGTAGTTTACTCTATTTTCAAAGTAGGTCACATTTAATGAATTGAGCTTTTTGTTTAATACTTTTTAGTTTTTAAACTTCTTTGAATATTTACTTTGAAAAGTTTTATGAAGATATTAGAAATCCAAAGTTAATTGCAAAGTTCTTTTGTCTATATTTGAACATTAAATCTTTGAAACATTCATAACCGGTTGGATTTACAAAGTTTTATTTATTTATTTATTTGATTAATCTGAGTTTGGAAAAAGAAAGATAGAAGATGGTAAGAAAGATAAAGGAAAATATTCGTTCATATGGGACCTAAAAGGAAAATAATTCAAGATTGTACATATCACATAAATCAAATATATAGTTTACTTTGTATTTTTTTTAAATGTTCCTTACATACTTAGGCCATCCGCAGTCATACAGGTCATACAACTCATATAGGTTGCCACCTCAGCGCCACATCAGCTTTGTCACTACCATATCACTACCATATAATTTCATCCTTACCCATACCACTCTAAATAATTAATTAATTAAATAAAAGAAAAAGAAAAGAGGAGAGAGAAAGGTGGAGGAGAGTGAACGGTAAGGTAGTGCAGCTCA
Organism: Centaurea solstitialis; assembly: GCA_030169165.1. NCBI lineage: Eukaryota > Viridiplantae > Streptophyta > Magnoliopsida > Asterales > Asteraceae > Centaurea > Centaurea solstitialis. The sequence continues at coordinate 31,202,624 of CM058043.1, forward strand.
TGTATGGTACCGGTCAACTGCAGCCTACCCTCTGCGGTGTTCCACACCGGTACCACACCGGTACCGGTCATCTGCAGCCTGACTGCGGATGGCCTTATAACTTACAAGAAAGCAATAAAGAACTCCAATAACCTTCGAAAGTGAGCCACAACCCTTCAACATTCGTTGCCATGACTAAGGGTGTTTAAAAAAATCGGTTGAACCAAGTTAAATTGAACCGTTTTTTACAGTTTAAGCAGTCTGCTTGTTTGATTCGGGTTAAAAAATTGCCAAACCGCACAGTCTTGTCTGCTCTACGGTTTGGAGGTTCTTTTGAGCGGTTTGGACCAAACTGACCGCCATATATATATTAACACTCTGAGGTGGCAACCGAGAGCAGACCACTTTTTGGTTGTGAACGTGAGGACAGCCGAGAGCGCAACACGTGGCAGATGACTAGGCGCTACGTCATGTCCACGGCAGATGACTAGGCGCGATTCATTGGAGGGCATTGAATTAAATGGGGGACGACACTCAAAGCCGCCACGTGTCGCGCTCTCGGTTGTCCTCACGTTCACAACCAAAAAGTGGTTCACATTTGAACTTTCCTCTATACATATAATATGTATGTAAGTATACAGGCAAATCATTGTATGAAAGATTGAATTAACGGTGAAAGGCATGAGAAATAAGTTTAGATCATTGATTTCTTGTAATCTCATGTGTCTTCCATGAATTGTGTTTTGGAAGAGAATTGATTTGATGCATCTCGATGCATTTCATTGAATGTGCATCTATATGCATTGTACGGTTGATAACTATATCTCATGCTTTTTACGTTAACATCAATTTTTCATCAAAATATATATCAATTACTAAATTTTTTGAGATACTATTTATAAAACACTAGATATCTGTGTTATTTTGGCTTTTAGTAATATTTTTACCATTTGTTTGGAATGAAAACGATAAAGGATTGCTAAACTTATTATTACTATTATGATATTTTTATTAGTGTTATGGTTTGTAGTCGGTTCAAAATAGCATTTCATAGTTAAAAATAAATATTCTTTTTAAATATTTGAACATATTAAAGTAAAAAAACAAAGAAAGTGAGAAAATCTAAGACAAAAGAGAATAAAACTTAAAAAGAATGTGTCAGCAAGTTTATATATAAAGTATAGCCCATGGTTTATGAACTATGTTTCTTTCTCAAACCAGGGATGGATCTAATTAAGAGCACACTGTGGCACGTGTCACTCCGTATTATTCCTCCATCATAGTGTAAAAAATAGGGTTGTAAAAAGTGTCACCTTATTAATTGTTGTGTGTTATTATATATTTTTTGAAACTGCAATAAAAATATAAACTTTCTTTGGTTCAGTTGGTTAGTTCCTTGTCTTTAATCTTGATATAATCATTTTTCTAGTTTTTTTAGCTTTTAATGTTATATTTATTATGTTTCTAAAAAATTTGTAGTAAAAGACTCGAATGCAAGACATTTCATTTAAAAAGCAATGAGTCAACCATTAAACTAATATTGACTTTATGAAAAATATCTCTATATATGTTTTTTAAAGTTAAATGGTGTCACTACTTGAAAATTTCTCTAATTCCATCCCTGTCTCAAACAACATGGTTTATGCTTTTATTTTATTTTTAGTTAGATTTACAATTTAATTTACAATAATCAAATGATAGCAGTTTTTTTACAAGTTAAACAGGTACCTGTAACAATTATGCTATTGTTTTTTAAAATATATCATCAAAACTTAAAACCTTTAAAAAAATCATGGATAGTGGAATAATTAACTTATTTTTACTCTAACATTAATTATATTATTAAAATATTTCATATATTTAATAATAAATTATTTATTTATTTTAAACATTTAATTTCAATTTCAAAATATTGAGCCATTATAAAATTACACTTTTATATTGGTCTTTTTAATCATTTTCCTCCCAATTTACAAAGATGTTACTACATCTACAATATTTAAATTCACAAAAACTATGAATTTGCTCATTTTTCTTAAATAAAGAAAAATTATTTTGGGTTTACGGAAAAAAAATTGAAGAAAATTGACCAAATTCGTTTTTTTTAGCTAGGTCCTTAATATTATGAATTTGGATATTGCAGACATAGTAACATTTGAATAAAAGTGTAAGAAAAATAGCTAAAAGATCAAAATATTGTTCTTTACTTTGGCTATCTGAGTCAATTTCCCTTTCAAATACCTCTTATTTATAGGAAAAAACTAAAGTATTGTTTTTCTTTCTTAGAGCATCCACAATGTACTCTTTCAAAGGTTTTTGGGAGTTTTTTCAAAAAGCAAAAATCTTACTTTGAGGTTTTTCACATAGTGTAAAGGTACTTCGGATGAGGTTTTTCGAGAAGTTTTGCGTCATAGCTCGTAACTGCACGAGTGGCTTTTTCAGAGAATTTTCGATTTAATATGTATTAACTTTGATTAACTTTTATAAAAGTCTCGTCTTAATAAGTTATATTTTTTATATAAAGTTTTCATATTTAAATTTTATTATATATTAATAGAAATATTAAATTAGTTACATATTTTATATATTTAAATTAAATATTTCAAGTTTAAGATTTTTATACTATTTTTTACAAATAAATGAATATGTGTTTGTATTAATTTTATGAATGATTAAATTATTCAATGACCTTTTATTATAAAATTAAATAGGTGAATCATCATTTTCTGTACAATTTTAGTTTGAATCAAACCTAAATCGACAGGATGTTGTTTATAGATCAGTCAAATTTTTAACCATGATGTGATAATGATCACTGGAATACAATAAAACATGATCATAGTACTAGAAGGGAAATCATGTAAGAAGTTAGTCAAACTTGTAAGCAGTACGAAAATGATCAAAACATATGTGATACAACATGTTCAAAAGAACATGTGGGACTGGTCAATATGAGCAAGTTCATGTAAAAACTCATCAATGCAATGGCTAAATTTGTTTGCATCACATATAGTTGCTCTAAATAACATATATATTGTTACGTTTCCTAGTTTTTATAGATTTTAACTATGTTATCATTTGAGCTAATCTCGAGAATATTATATTGTATTTGGGTTGAAAAATACATTTTGCATTTAAATTTAGGTTATTTTGTTTTAAATTTGTTTTTCAATGTATATTATTTTTGGATTAGTTGAATATGAACAATTAAAGAAAAAAAATAAAAAAAAAATTGTTTTGCATTTGTTTAAATATATAAAAAGTTCAATGCCAGACATATTAACAAACATGTTGCAAAATTTTCAAATATTACGAAAAAGTCATACAAGCCGCTACCATAGGCTTACGCAATCGATTGGTTAAGATCATATAGGATGAGTACGTCATGCTAACATGCCTTGGTTGATCCACATTTCAAAGTTAACCAGTTAAAAGTTGTAATCACTAAATCCTCAAATTACATGCATTATAGTATTTAAGGGAGTCGTATGATATATTGTCTACCTTATCCACGTATAGACTCATCATTTAAGAACACATCTAATACAAGAAGTATTCAACCTCTTATAATGCAACATCTAGAACCAATGCTGGATCTCTCAATCCTTTATAAGGTAACCTCTCTAACCATTTCATAATCCACACCCGCCCCCAAAAGCCCAACATCCTCACTAACATACTAGCTCTGATACCAACTGTAATATCTCAGGTCAACCATACCATATATTATCCACACTCAAACTAATGGGTTTAAAATGCGTCGGATACCTTATAAGGCAACCTTCTTCATTCCCCTCTCCAACCAACATCGGATCTCACATCCACGGACCAAAAATGTTTAAATATAACAAAAAATAGTCATTGCTACAACTTCAATGGGTCATGTGTGCTTCAACGTTGAGTTCCATTACAATCTCATGGAAATCAACTTTATTTGTTTTGATGATCAAAATTGTAGGTATTAACATAACCCATAAAATAATTTTGTCTGACTACTTGTGAAGTCTTTCGACCAAAAATCGGGTTTTACAATGTGGCTAGCTAGAACTCGATTCGTCAACATGAGTCATGCGCAAAATCCCGAATCTATTACTGGTATAGCCATATTTGGTGATCCGTTTTATCTTCGTATTCTGGAACTATATGCTTGTTTCAGAAGAACTTACACTTTAATATGTAACAATCTGTGTTAAATCATCCGGCAGATTTGAATGTACAAAAGCTGCAAGCAGAGCGAATAATGTTAACGAGGTAAACCCGACAATAAACTTATGTGTCTGATATAGAGGGAAGCTCAGGGGAAAACCTCAAAAAACTGAAAAACTAAGGAACATTGGCAACCGTTCATTTGGACAGTATGCACGTGTGCATACACGTAATTTAAGTTGTTTTCTGATTTTATGCGCGCATGCATGTTATCAATTACTTGTAAGCACGCGTGCATACCGTCCAGATGAACGTTGTTAGAGTGTTCCTCAATCATTCTTTTGCAGTTTTCCTGTGAAGTTGACCCTACACACACACACGTGAGCTTGAGAGTATGGTCAGAACAAAACCTTCAACTACCTTAATGACCTATTTTCTATCATCATGAATGAAACTTTAACAAATTCATGCATATGACAGTGATTGAAGGTATGGAAAAGATCGAGAGGGCCGGTCAAAGTGAAGCTTATGATTGATGAAAGTAGTTAAAGCTCTGTTTTAAGGTCAAAAATCAATTGAAGATAATTGACCGTGTGCCATTTTTAGCTATTAGATTAAAAATCAACTCATCGAACTGTTTAGAAGTATTCTCACTATTATTAACATAACTATTATTCTCACTAGAACCCAACCCCATAAACGAGAAAGTTCAAATACAACCCTAAATATTTTGAATACTTGGGGAAGCATTTCGTCTATTATTTGTGATGAGTAACCCTAACAATCATGAATATCATGCATTTTCACTAAAAATAAATTGATCATGAATATATATATCACGATATCTATAATGAATAAAACATGAATGGTTGGTTCTCAGGTTCTCAAAAAATTCAATGTTCATTTAAATACATACATAATAAGGGTCGGTTTAATTTGCAACCCACGTTAATCTAACAACTCATGCAACCCACATCTTAACCATTGATTTCATGATCGACAGTTACACTAGATTGGGCCCAATGTCAATTAAAAAAACAAAATAACCGCTTTTCATTAATCCAATGGTTAAGATGTGGGTTGTATGGGTTGTTAGATTTACATTGGTTGCAAATTAACCTTGACGTATATATATATATATATATATATATACACACACACACACACACGCATACATACATATATATACGGTAAGGTTCAATGGAAAACTGTAAAAGAATGAAAAAACTGAGAAAAACCTTGTTAACCGTTGATCTAGATGGTATGCACATGTACATACAAGTAATTTGTAACATGCACATGTGCATAAAAAACAAAAACAACTTCAATTACTTGCATGCACATGTGCATACCACCCAGAGAAACAGTTATTAGGGTGTTCCTCAGTTTTTCATTTTCTTTTTCTTGAGGTTTTCCCTGAACCTCCCTCTACACACACATGCACACGGATAAGGGAAACTTCATATCGGGGATGGTGTCTTACATCATTTGAGTTCTTATCCTGAAGTCAATGTTGAAGCTATTGAAAGCATCTGTTCATGGATTACTGCCAACACCAAAATATAGAGAGGCAAGATATCAAATGAAGCATAAATCAAGCCACGGCATACAGAGCAGTTTTTACTTATGCTAATAAAACAATCGTTTCACTTGCATCGATGAGCGATTGTTATAAATGATATCACCATGCAAATTTTGTAAAGTTTTGGTTTTGAATATGGTTGATAGTTTCTATCAAATTTGTTCCTATCTGAAGAAACACTATTGGATCAAATGGCAAAGCCCTTTCTCAATGCAGTTCTTTACAGGCTCCATTTTTCCTCTTCACGGATGGTAAATATTTCTATAACATATGAGTGTGAATCAAACCCATGTTTGAATTGTAATGTGTCCACATTTCTGTTTTAGATTGTCTGAAAATAAGTGCCCATTTTAAAAGTACGTGTCTACTTTCCAATTCTACCCTTAATTATAAGATCAAGAAATCCATTACTCCCTCTATTATAAAGGGTACAATCATTTAGTTAGTTAAAAAGTGTAACAATTACACACTTCAAAACCCTTGAGCTTCTTCTATCGTGGACTTTATTTTAGGACGGAACTACTAATTTATTTGTACTATGGGCATACTACATTTTCTTTATTTACGCAAATTCCCTATAATTATCTAAAACAAATGTGAAAAAAGGCCATCGAGCATATGCATATGTGAATATCGGGTTAACTTGAAAGGGATAGTTTTTGATCACACTTACTGTTATAATTTAGAACTCGAGGCTCGAGAGGCAGCACCACTACCAAGAAAATCACCATTGATCTGCATAAACTGAAAGACGACCAAGGTTATTTCATAAGAAACCACTTTTTTAAGGTTTCAAAGTATTAAAGAGCTTTCCATACCCTAGAGAGCAAGTTACTTGCTTGTAACTGAGCACATTGCATAAATAATAGAGTAAACTACGTTTTTCGTCCTTATGGTATGTTGTTATATAACTACTTTTGTCCTCGGTGTTTCATAATTGCTTTTCGTCACTATGGTTTCCATTTCATTTCGCTTGTTCGTCCTTGAGTCTAACAAAGTTAGAAAAGCACGTTAAGTTAGTGGGTAAAATGATTTTTTTAGTTTTTTTTTCCTAATTGTTTAATAAAAACTAAAAAATTAGGAAAAAAATGAAAGACCATACTACCCCCTAACTTAAGGAATTTCTAACTTTGTTAGCCTCAAGGACGAAAAGCGAAATGAAATGCAACCCACTATGACCAAAAAGCAATTTTTAAAGACAGAGGACGAAAATTATTGACCACATTTATAGTTACGCTATGCCACCCACTGAGGTGCCCCACCGCACCGCTCCCACGATCATCATGGGGGAGGTAAATCAACGCATGCATCCCATTGGCAGAGAAGCGGTGCCTATGATTGAACCCAAGACCTCACACATATGGATACACCCACACCTCTACTGCTTGGACAGATCTGTCCACTTTCACAAGATATTAACTAAGGCTATGTTTGGTAAACTAGCTGATAAGCTAGCTTATGAACAAGTTATGTTTGACAAAAACTAGCTTATGGGTATGTAAAATGACCAAAAATGGTTATTGGGTATAATAATTAATATTCAATAAGGGTATAATTGGAAAAAGCTAAAAGCTAGCTTATAACTTATAAGCTACGTTTTGTCCATCCAAACATGTACACAAAAAATAAGCTAGCTTATAAGCTACTTTGGGTTTACCAAACAATGCCTAAATTCTCAAATTTAACCTTAATTAATGCAAAAATATTTCAGAGTTCTAAAGAGAGGGTAATCAAATAAGGATAAATATGTCCTTTCATTAACAAAAAAGTGTCACAATTTATACATGCCTAAAACTATGCGCCATTTCAACTGTGGACACTTATTCTGGGCGGAGGGAGGTAACAGTTAAATAAACTGTACGAACCTTGAGCTCTATTTGTTGCCTACTTGCAACAAGAGATGACGATAGCTACGTCCCCTTACAACTCGGTGCCACTTGAATAAGAGTGAATCCCTTAAAGCTCATTTGAATTCTCTCCTGGACAAGCCTGCGGGATATGTGTAAGTTAAGCAAAATATGTGTAAGTTAGCATAAGCAAATTATTACTCCATTTAAAGTGACTCCAGACATGAAGACGCGTAATTGTACCATCTCACAAGACATCTCTGAATAGCACCGGATATTGGGCGAAAGAAGGATGGATCACGTTGGACGTAAAGTAAACCAACCTGGTAATTTATAAAGTAAAAAACCATGGTATTGATATGTGTAACGTATAAGATGTCTGATAAATATATCGAGTTCTTTATAGGATCAATAATGATTTTTGACATGAATCTAACTAGGGAAGAGATCGAGACCAGACCGTTGGTACCGAAAATATTTGGGACTTAAAAGTGGTACCGAAAACCAAACCATATGTATCGGTTCGGTTTCAGTTTCGGGACAGGAAAATCAGTACTACGACCACTTAGAACTGAAAACTTTAAAATGTATCAAAGGCGTATCAAAACAAATCGCAAACCAAAATACCTTCATAATGTTTCAAATGTGTTTCAATCCCAAATCCGTCGATTTTTCTATGTGTAAGTAGGGGGCGATTTTTTAAGGTGATAAAAAAAATTGGAGACAAATATCGATACTTATGGAGAAAGTTTGGCAGTTTAGAAGATAATGTTGATTAAGAAAAGATAAACTTGATTTAGATGATGATATGCATAATCAAAGAATTTAAAAGGACACTGCCTTTCAAAACTTCAAGCCGGTTTCGTATTTTCAGGAAAATCCCGAGTACCGAATAAAACTTTTAAGTATTATTTGGAAACGAAAACCAGATGGTACCGGTCAGGAAAACGGTCTCGATGCTCATCCCTACTAGTAAACACCATTTTGAGACAAAAAATATCGAGGAAAAAGAAAATGGACTAATGAAAGTACCTCAATCATCGCATTAACAGAAGGATCATCAAAGATCTCGAGACTACAATCAGAAAAATAATTAATCTGCACACGTTTACATCAACGAATTAGAACATATAGAGAATCTTGGATGATAACTTCAGAATAGCAACAAAATGCTGGTGTGTTGATTTATGTATAAATGTATGGTCTTCACAACGCTCGAGAGATAAACAAGGGAAGAGGAAAAAGACGAAATAGAGATGTACCCCGAATTCTGCATTTACTAAGGATTGAATGAAATCCATTAATTGAAGCTTAGCCCATTCTGAACGAAGAGAAGGGTCGTCCTTCTTTGGCGGGTGCCTCCATGGGGAACCAAATCGTAATTTATCTTTCGGGATTTTCCCCCTTTGAGCATCAAGAGCAAACTTTTGCAAGAGTGACAGTACTCTATCCATGGCAGGATTGACGACGGTTACCTGTAAGAGGGGGGTCAGAACAAAATGGAGCACAGAATTTTAACTATCAAATTGATAGACGGTAATTAAGGCATCGTTTGGTAAAAATAAGGTAGCTTATAAGTCATGTACATGTTTGGAATGGACCAAAGCTAGCTTTTTGAAAAGCTACCTCACTAGCGTTTTGGTGACTTATGGGACTTACTATTTTTTTATTCCAAATATACCCTTGCTACTTTTTACCTATCAATTTTTAAACATGTCTTTTTTTGTCATTTTATGTCATAAGATACCTTATCAGCTAGGTTTTGCCAAACGCAACTTATTCATTAACTACCTTATAAGTCATCAGCTAACTTATCTCATGCTTAGTTTTCCAAACAATAGCCTAACTCTTTTTTCCCTTAATCAACATTGCTAAAAATTACTTACATATGATGCCCACAACTAAATTGCAAACAAATCAACAAAATATACTCAAAAAGGGAGAATACTTTGCATCCAAAGCCTTTGAATTGAAGGTTCACAAAAGTTCATTTGGTCATTACTGACCGTGAATTGATTGGTCAATAAACTGATAAAAGAATTCCAACAAATCAAATAAACAAGAAAACGGTCATAATCATTCAGGAAAGATTCATATATGAATCAATAGAACTTACTTGCAAATATGCCAGATATGCATCTATGATATCCTCAAATGTACTTTCTTTATCATCCATTAGCCTGCATGGTGACATAAAGGCATATATTAATCATGATCCTTCGCCATGTTAACTATAAACATATAAATATGATTTAACATACAAAAATGGATGTATCTTTATTTATTCTTAATTTTACTTTTAGAAAGTTTAAAAATAAATAAAATATTTTATTTTTAGTTCATTTATATTTTGAATTCAAGAAACTTTTAGAATAATAAAATTACCTGTTAATATGTCATGAATTATTTCAATATACACAAGAATTTACTATATTAGAATTACACAAGGAATTTAACTAAGTTGTTATTTACCTTATATCAATTAATTGTCATTTACATTGCAATAATTAGCAGATTATTAAATTTTAATTATTTAAATGTTATATGTTAGTAACGTAATGCAACGCTCATCTTCAAGTCAAATTCACAACATAAAGGATGCAACACAAAGCACAGGAAAAGGCAAATAAGTTATAGACATCAAAAATGTGAATTTATGTTACTTCGGAAATTGCATTGAATACTTACGCCTGGTAATAATTGCTCTGTTTAAGCGCATATATCTCAAAAAGATGTCGTGGATTGGACCCAAGCACCTCAACAATCAAATCCCACTAGAAGTTTAAAAAACAAAATGGATTAGTTCTTTTTCAAAGAAAAAAAAATCTCCAAATGAGTAACTGAAGCTTTATATAGTAGCACAAAAAATGTCGAAAAAGATCAATATATTTCACCTCTGACTGGCTAAAATAATCTGGAACCATATGTACTTTGGCTTGTAGAGGAGTCCATCCAAATGTCTGCAAGATGCAATCAATTATATCAGTTTAAACCATTGATACTTTTAATCAAATAACCTCCCATGAATTGCGGCTTAAGAGGAATTGATCCGGTGCATTTTCATTGCATCTTATCTCGGTGCATCTCATCCTAATGTTGGTCCATTTCTGATAACCACTTCTCACCAAACTTGGCACTTTCCCGGAAACCCAACCCTACTAGGGGGAAATAGAAGTCTTTTACAGTTTTATATGTTTCCAGTTTTCATAAATAAATAAAAAACGAATATCAGTATTCAAAAACAGGAAAGCAGAGCTGGCAAAACTTAAGTTACCTCACGGGAAATGAAAATGTCAGGAAATCCAAAATCCATGTAAGCTCCATATGAATAGTAACTGCAAAATTTTTGAATTTGAACTTTTGAGGAAATAAATATGGAATAGATCCACGCAAAAAAATGTGCTTAACATTAAGCACGCTGTACAACGTTATTTTAGCAGTTGGAGGACTAACTAGGGGAGCACCTTCTAGTTAGTTTTAACAATAGCAATCAAGGAGCTTCTTTAACACATGCATTTCAAGAGGATAGAAGTTCCTCCAATTCGTGGGCATCAAAAGTTCAAAACTAATATGTGGTGGCACTTATTTAAAACTCCCAATAACAATGTGAATATACACTTAATAGTGTACATAGAAAATATACCTTTACATCGGTGAAACTTGTCAACTAATTTATAACATTAGTGGGGTGAAACTACAGCAACTATCTCCCTCTTTAAACATGGCATAACATGGGTATTTTGAGGGAATCTTATGTGCATGGAAATGAGTGAATTGTTGTCATGTAATTCTGATCCGCACTTTAACTGAATGACTTAAGCACATGTTAGTCTAAATGGTTTCTTTATGAGGCTATCCAAGCAGATGGTCTATTTCCCCTTGCATTTGACCTTACAATAATCCACTTGAAATAGGTCAGTTTGTAAATGAACCTAACGCTCAACAAACTGTCCATAAACCGTTCAGCTTATGTTCGTTTATGTAATAAATCAACGAACATGAACACATTTTTTTGTTTGTCTAGATAAATGAATGACCATACAATGGTCTCATTAGTTCATTTATGTTCGTTTATGTTCATTTAAGTTCATTTACATCTATCTATATATAAATGTATTTATATAATATGATATTGATATGTAAAATCATTAAGTTTGGCCATATGCACTGTAATTGAATATATTCTAACTAAATAGGAAAGGTATTAACATAACGAATGAAAAGTTTGAAGCAACTGAAAAACTATGAAGTGCCTTAAAAAAGCAACAATCTTGTGACAGATCAACCACATAACCAAATAAATAACGCAATTCATTCAGCAGTCAGCACTAAGACATTCTACTATACAAAGGTGTGATGTAGAAAGAACCAAATTATCTTCTATCAAGATTCAAGTAACAAGTGTTGCATAACTCATAACTAATGGCACTGGCATGAGATAGAATATTACCTGTCTGAAGTTACGAGAATAACTGGCAAGCACGTCTCATTTGCGCCTAAAGCTATTATTCTCCAGATCAGACTATCATGATACATCGATGCAGAGACTGATGAATCATCCACCAAAGCAGCATTTTTCAAGACATCGATATTGTTTATTACCAACTTTGGCTACACCACAGACAGAGGCAGAAATGGAACCCAAAAATAAAAAATAAAAATTATCAGCGTAAGCACTAACACACAGAAATTTTTTCACATATAGTGCAAAATGAAATATGGTTGTTTGGTAAATTTTCAGAACGAAATTAGGGCATTGAATGGTTAAGAGAGACCGAAGATACGAAATCATTTAGAGGGTTTTATAACCGTTAAGAGGAAGACTTTTTTCTACAAAACAAGATTCACCTCTTAGTGATTTTAAAGGTTGCCTCTTAATGAAACTATTAAGTGGTGAACAGAGTAACAAACAATCGATGAATGATTTTGTATCTTGGACCTCCCCTAACCATTCAGTGCCCTAATTTCATTCTGAACAATTACCAAACAACCATATTTCATATTGCACTATATCATAAGAGTCTCTTAATCATTCTGACCACTTAATCGTCATGCACCAAACCAATCAGCAAGCGCTAAACATGTTAATGTGTGTGCCATTTGCCATAACTATCACCAATAATCACTTCAATTACTATGCAAAGTAGGCCAATGTGCCAAACTATACTCTTAATTAAACTTAGTTCGACAAAGCATATATATGCATCTACAATCATATATCAGGATTTAGCACTTAGTGCTTGTTTGTTAGCAACTTAATGAGCTTAATGAGACTCACAAGTCGCAACTTATGGTCAGCTATATATGAGTGTTTGGTAGTGGCTTAATGTTATAGAAAGTGGCTTATTCATTAACTTCTAGGGAGGCTTTATGCAGAAGCCTAGTTTTTTCTAAGCCTACCCCTCCCAATTAAAAAACATGTTCCTTCCATCTATGAAAACCCCTCCCAAACAAAGCATTTCCCAATCTATACAGATTTTTTTTCGTAAAAAGCTTTATCCATACAGAACTTAATAAAAAAAACCAACCAAACAGCCCTTAATCTACAATGTCTCATTAAGCAGCATGTCAAACAGTAGCACGGTTAACATGTTTCTCGTCAACATTTTGTGAATAACAAACTTAAACATTCGTTCTCATGTACCTGAAAGTAATCAGCTTCAGCAGCTCCAGACAACAACTCCAGCAACAAATAAGGCCAATCAGTAGCCGAATTAACCAAACTTCTCGAAAACCCACCAGTCTTATTCAAATGCTTAACAGCATTCGCCCTAAACCCTTGCTGAACCCTAATCACCTCCTTAGCCAGTTTCAAAGCAACCAACCCTTCCTTATAATACAAAGCCTCTTGCACACTCACATTTTTCCCCTTCTCTCTCAACCCCAACGCCTCATCAATCTCTTTGGCATTTAATCGAACACCTAGCGTGCACACCGCCTTATCCCACAAACTCAACGTCGAAACCTTATTCGACAAAGCCCTCTTCGAGCTCATCACCACCGTCTCCTTGTTCGCCTCAATTATCCTCTTGAGAGACGTATCCAGACTATGCCATTTTCCTAGGGTTTTGCAAATCTGGTGAGAGCTAATTGCACCAAGCCGAACGCCCTTTTCAGCCATGGACTCGAGGGACTGTTCCAATTGGGCTCGGAGGGTGGGGAGAGATGGCGGTGAGCAATTGGACCAAGACGCCCATGGAACGAGTGCCCATGGTGCGGGTGGTTTTCTTCGATTGATTGTGCAAAATCGACGTAGCCGGTGACGTGTGGCCCTTTGTTCCAGTTCTCAAGAAGCCCTGAAATCGGAAATTAAACAAAAATTTCAGTTTCAGATTGAAATTTGGAGAAATTGAAGTGGAGATTGTTTGTTTGTTTGTTTACGTTCGAGGATGAGGGTGGTTTTGCCGACGCCACGGGGCCGTGGAGGACGAGTGGCTGGTGGACACGGTGGCGGTGGGCGTGGTTGTTGAGGACGGTTTCCATGATTGGGCGTGGTATGATCCGCCATGCTTTGTTCACCATTGGAGTAGTAAAAAGCTTGAAAAGTGAGCAACAATGGCGGCGCTTCCGATCTTGCTGCTGCTGCTGCTTACTGGTCCTGCTGGGCTGAGCGTCTAGAGGTGTTGTTAGTTGATTCGATTTGTTTAATTGTGTAAAACTAAACCCTTTATTTTATGTGAATACCGGAATAGCCCCTTGTATGTAAGTTCATATATCTTACTGAAACCGGTTCAAGAAAGCATGAGGCGTGGCGTGGCGTGACAGCGTGGACGCGAGGTCAAGCCTTAAGCTTTATAAGTATGGCGAGGATGCAACGTTTTTCAAGGCGTGATATACGGCGCTAAATTTTTATGTTATATACATAGAATTCTGCATATACGTTATGTTTTATATAGATTATTTTAACCAAATAATGGTATTAAAATTGTACATTCATATTAAAAGAAGAAAAATCATATATATTATTGTTATAAAAACGAGTTTTGATTGAATACCTAAAATAAAACTTACAAAGGTAACTTTATAACCACCAAGGTGTGGCGTAGTGGTAAGTTCCTAAAAGGTGGTAGCTCGCACCCGGGTTCAAATCCATACGTGCGTAATTGGTGGTCACTGAGTATTAATCTCAGGAAAGTATGTCTTGGCTCTATGTAAAAATTGCCAAGGATGTAGTATGGGCAAAGACCAGATGAACCTTCTCAAAAAAAGGTAATTTTACAACTTCATTTTGATCGTGAGAACATAATGTTTATGAATTCGTGAAATTGTGGACGATGAGATTAGATAAATTTATAAAAGCGTAAATATTAAAATTAAGTATGTAACTGTTTGGGTAAAAATTCACGATCGCACGACGACCGACTATAATCGTAAGATATCTTACAGGATAATAATCCTATATTAAGATAAGGTCATAAGATAAACTTAGCAATACCCTCGAACGAGTATAACAATCGGTCGAATGAATCTAACGATTAGTCGAACGATACATGTCGTACGACATTACTAACGAATAGACGTACGAAGAGTTTGTTCTTGTTGCAGATGAACAGATCATCATATCCAACAATTGTATACCTTCAAAGAAGCCTGAAATCGAGTACTATGTTATGCTAATTGGGGTTCATCATTACAACGGTCATATTTCAATCATAACTCTTCCATTAACGACATCATCAAGAGATCGACCGTTATGAGCAAGATTTCCGCGACAGTTACGATCCAGGCATTAATGATCAACAATCCGTTGGGCGGTTACTATCGAGCAACTATAAAAGAAGAATAAAGCTTTGACAACTACATTGGCACTCTCGAATACTACAAGCTCTGCACTCATTACTTTGATAATCAGTTGTAATTTACGTTCGATTTTATTATTTATTTCCCTGTAATCGTAAGTCCGAAGCTGTAACATCAAAAGATATCACCCCTGGTTGGTGATCTATAGTGGAACGTCGACTGTATATCGGTCGACCGCAGGTTTTTCCTCCGTCGTGAGGTTTTTCCTGCGTCATCAAAATATTTGTGTTCGTTTACTTATTGATAGAGAGAATCCTACGAGATCCTACGAGATCTCTAATTTTTGTATCATTATTTTGCATATAATTAGAGATATTCTTTGTATAGATAAAGTAGGAAACTCAACAATCTCCATATTTTGTATTCCTTGTAATTTTATATAAATAGTGGAATAACAAAGCCAAAAGGGCAAGAGAGATTTACACAATCAAACATGGTATCAGAACTTTTCTAAAAACATTCTTTTTTTCTTCCAAACCTCTTCTTTTCTCTATTTTTTTCCGGCAAACCTCGACCACCTTATCTTTTCAACAATGGCCGGAGGTGATGCTACCAAGCCCACCTCAAACTCTTTTCAACCGGCTTTTGTTGTAAGCAACATCAAAACCCTTATTCATATTCTTCTCGATCAAGAAGACGGCCAATATGCCTCATGGGTTGAACTGTTTCATATCCATGCTTGTGCGTATAATGTTCTTGACCACATCGATTCCACGATACAACGACCAGAAAACGTCGATGACTCTACGTGGAACCGCCTAGATGCCATCGTCAAGCAATGGATCTATGGCACTATCTCTAAAGATCTCCTTCAAACCATCATGAAGCCCGGCGCCAAAGCTCGAGAATTATGGACTCGTCTCGAGGAAATTTTTCAAGACAACAAACATACACGCGTTGTGTATCTAGAGGAGCAGTTCAATACGGCACGTCTCGAGAATTTTAGCAACATGGCGGATTATTGCAAACACCTTAAGACCATCGCTGATCAATTGGCTAATGTCGGCAACCCCGTATCTGAACAAAAGATGGTCTTGCAATTAATTTCTGGGCTATCGAAAGGTGAATATGATACCATCGCTACAATGATACAGCAAGCTGACCCTCTACCAAGTTTCACCAAGGCTCGCTCTCAACTCCTCCTTGAAGAAACGCGTCGCGTAAAACAAGAGTCGCATCAACAGGCGTTTGTGACCAACCTACAACCGGCTCCTCCTTCTACGCCAATCACGACGCCTTCCCAATCTGAACCACAAAACCCACCAAGCGGACGAGGAAGTAGTCGAGGACGCGGACGGTTCACCAACCGTGGTGGCCGTGGACGTGGCCTTGGACGTCCATCCCAACCTCGACCACCGTCTTACCAACAGCCTTGGACACTAACAGGGGCACCCACATACCATCCAACATACGGGTCGTGGGCATCGCCACCTTGCCCGTACCCTACCGCTACATCGCCACATCACTCTCAAGCAGGTATTCTCGGTCATGGTCCAACTAACCGTCCTAACAGCATGCCTCAACAACAAGCATTCTTTGCTCCTCACAACCACACGGCAGCCCCATATGGTCAACTTATGTCTCCTACCGAACTCGGGAACGCTTTCAGCACCATGACGATCCAACAACCTGATGACAACTGGTATATTGACACAGGTGCCACCTCTCATCTCACACGTACCGCTGGTAAGCTCCCGAAGATCTTTAAATTGAGTAATCCTCAATCTATACTTATCGGTGATGGTAGTGGTATTCCAATTCAGGGTTATGGCAACACAACCACCCCTCCCCCCCACCCCCTTTCTCCCTTAAACACGTCCTTCATGCTCCTAAAATCATAAAAAATCTCATATCTGTTAGAAAATTCACTATTGATAATCATGTCTCTGTCGAATTTGACCCTTTCGGTTTCTCTGTGAAGGATCTCAATACGGGGAACCTCCTTACGAGATGCAATAGCGCGGGGGACCTTTATCCACTTTGCACCAATCCGTCAACTTCATCTCTCGCTCTACCTGCCGTCTCCACCACAACCTGGCACAATCGACTTGGTCACCCGGGAGCACCTGTTTTTAATTTTCTTAGGAATCATCATTTTATTTCATGTAATAAAGGGAAACATACCCACTTTGCTATTCTTGTCCTCTAGGAAAACATGTTAAGCTTCCGTTTTTGACATCTCATTCTATTACTTATTCTCCTTTTGATATTATTCATGCGGATTTATGGACTTCCCCCGTTGCGAGTACATTAGGTCATAAGTATTATTTGCTTTTTCTTGATGATTTTTCGCATTATCTTTGGGTATTTCCGCTCAAATACAAATCCCAAGTTTTTTCTATTTTCCTTACGTTTCTTACACTTATCACGACGCAATTTGAAAAACAAATAAAAGCTTTTCAATGCGACAACGGTCGTGAATTTAATAACTCCTCCTTTCACCAATTTTGCACCGATAATGGCATGGTTTTCCGATTCTCTTGTCCACACACATCACCACAAAATGGTAAGGCTGAACGTATCATTCGTACCATAAACAACATGATACGCACCACCCTTATCCATGCTTCTCTACCTCCCACCTTTTGGAACTATGCCCTTCACATGGCCGCCTACATCACTAACATCCTCCCTACCAGTACTCATCAAAATAAAACTCCAACCGAAATTCTTTTTCGTCGGGTCCCCACTTACACCCATATCCGTACCTTCGGGTGTTTATGTTACCCAAATCTCTCGTCCACCACACCTCATAAACTCGCCCCGCGCTTCTCCCCATGCGTTTTCTTAGGTTTTCCCTTAAATCATCGTGGCTACTTATGCTACGAAATCTCCTCTCACTAACTTCTCATCTCCCGCCATGTGACCTTCGAGGAATCTATTTTCCCCTTCTCCAATCTTACCACTTTCCAACCACAAGACTATACAATCTTTAATGATCTCCTATCTCCCTCTCATTAAAGATCTCCTCTTTCGTTCACCCCGTTACTCATTCCCCTCTTATCCTCACCCCCCCTACCATCACACCTCACCTACCCCCACCCCTCAAATACAACCGCCCACATACACCCACTACACCACCCATCTATCATTCCCACACAACCTACAACTACATCTACCTCGCCACCTCAGGTGACGACATCCATGCATCCCATGCAAACACGCGCTAAACATGGCATATTCAAACCGAAAGCCCAATTCAATCTTTTTACCCAAACCATCTCCCCTCTCCCATCCAACCCTAAGGTAGCATTGCTTGACCCTAATTGGAATGCTGCCATGACTGACGAGTTTAAAGCTCTTCTTGATCAACACACTTGGGATCTTGTCCCATGACCAGAAAACGCTAATATCATCCGTTGTATGTGGCTATTTCGGCACAAATATAAGGAGAATGGTGAACTTGAGCGCTACAAAGCGCGACTCGTCGTAAATGGAAAGTCTCAAGAGGTTGGGATTGATTGTGATGAAACGTTTAGCCCAGTGGTTAAACCGGCCACAATTCGTACTGTCCTAAGCATTGCCATGGGACAACAGTGGCCCATTCGTCAACTTGACATGAAAAACGCCTTCTTACATGGGGATCTTAAAGAGACAGTCTTTATGCACCAACCACCTGGGTTTGTCAACCCCGCTGCTCCTCACTACGTGTGCCGTCTTCGTAAATCCCTCTACGGTTTAAAACAAGCCCCAGGGCATGGTACCAACGATTTGCTACTTATCTCTTGCAGCTTGGATTCACGTGTAGCAAATGCGATCAGTCCCTCTTTGTTTATAAACGAGGTTGATAACACCAAAATTATACATGTTTTGGTTGCGCGTAATCGTATGACTTTACCCCATTTCTCACCCGTTTATGATCATTTCATGCACTAAATGAGCTTATTATTGATTGTGAAGGATTTGGAGGCCGTGGAACGGAAAAGTACGGAAAAATGCGAGAAAACGTGAAAAATGCACAAAGTCAACACAGAAGACACTTGGCGATCGCGAAGTCCTATATTTGGTGCCGCCAAGTGCGACTGAGTTGAAGATTAGGGTTAAATTAAGTGTTTGGCGTCGCCAAGTGGGCAGTCTGGCGATCGCCAGATGGAGCCTGGTCGTTTTTCTTTAAATATCAGCCTCCTCCTTCAGTTCTGAACATGAGTTTTGAAGTGCGATACACGAGGGGAGTACAGAGGAACGAGAGTGAGAGTACGAAAGGTGCCGATACGCTGCGGAAGTCGATCTCCGATCATCTATCGTTGTACTGTCGGTATCATGTCGATGTCCACTTTTGTTTATGTTTTTGTTTTCATTATGAGTGAGTAGTCTATTAGTAGTGCTTGTCATGATAGATGAACCTTATGAATGATACGTTGCAATTAATGTTTATTGGTTTGTTTTTGATTAATTGAATGTCGTTTATGGTTCTTTTCTGATTATTGTTGTTGTGGCGATTTGAATTCACTTGGTTGGGTGTATTTGTTACACCAAAAACAGATAGACTCCGAAAGGATAATCAACCTACCTTAGCCTGACTTGGACCATAAAGTTGTGTTAAGGGGTTACTTTGACCAATAAGTGACCGATAGTAAAAGAGCCATTGCAATACTGATTGGGAAGGGTTTACCGATTCTAGATTGTGGACCAAACAATTTAGGATTGGAATTAGGAGGACCATATCCTAGTTCATACCATAAATTGCACATGTTAGGGTGTCCCAGACTTAAATTCATACAATAGTCAAGACAACCAAACCTTCGACTTATTCTTGTCATCCATATTGGGGATTCACGTTATCATGATAAGTACTGCTGTTTTTCCCTTATTATAAACTTAATTCATTATTTTAACCGCTTTCTTAGTTTTACTTAGTTAATTATCTTTTTCAGTATTCAAACATTTTTCATACAAAACCCCCCCCTTTTAGATTAATTAAACCGATTCAGACTTTAGTCTACAATAACTTGACCGTTCCCAGTGGTAGATACGATACCTGGACTTTTCTACACTATATTACTCACGATCAGGTACGCTTGCCTGTATATGTGGTAAGACGGTGGCTAGGCATTAGAGGTTAAAACGTGTTACGCTTTTTATATACGATAATTACCGCATCAGAGGTACAGACATTGCTTATCTCTTGCTCTATGTTGACGACATCATCCTCACTGCTTTCTCCGATAAATTGCAATCGGACATCATCATCGCCCTTAAAACCGAGTTCGCCATGACAGACCTAGGAAACTTGAGCTACTTCTTGGGTATCTCTGTTACCAGAACGCCTCACTATATGTTCTTATCTCAACGGAAATATGCGGAGGATATTCTCTATCGGGCCAAAATGTTGAATTGCAAGCCGATGCCTACTCCCGTGGACTCAAAGTCCAAACTTAGTGCCCACGACGGAGATCCCGTGCTCGATCCCACGCTATATCGTAGTCTCGCCGGTGCTCTACAATATCTCACCTTTACTCAGCCCGACATTGCCTACGCAGTCCAACAGGTGTGCTTATTTATGCACGCTCCTTGGACATCACATTTCAATGCTCTTAAGCGCGTTCTTCGGTATCTTAAAGGCACCTTAGATCATGGCTTACATCTCTATCCGTCTGCACCTACCAGATTAGTCTCCTATACTGACGCCGATTGGGGGGGTTGCCCAGATACTCGACGTTCCACATCTGGTTATTGCGTCTTTCTAGGTGATAATTTGATTTCATGGTCGGCAAAACGCCAAGCCACTTTATCCCGCTCTAGTGCTGAAGCAGAATATCGGGGTGTTGCCAATGTCGTCGCGGAAACGTGTTGGCTACGAAACCTTCTCCTTGAGCTACATTGTTCGCCACAAAAAGCAACTCTTGTTTATTGTGATAACGTGTCTGCGGTATACCTCGCTAGTAACCCGGTTCAGCACCAACGAACCAAACACATTGAAATCGATATTCACTTCGTGCGTGAGAAGGTTGCACTAGGTCATGTTCGGGTGCTACATGTTCCTTCGTCATTTCAGTATGCAGACATCTTCACCAAAGGGTTACCACGCCAACTATTCCTCGATTTCAGATCCAGCCTGAGCGTCCGACCTCCTCCCGCTCCGACTGAGGGGGCGTGATAGAGAGAATCCTACGAGATCCTACGAGATCTCTAATTTTTGTATCATTATTTTGCATATAATTAGAGATATTCTTTGTATAGATAAAGTAGGAAACTCAACAATCTCCATATTTTGTATTCCTTGTAATTATATATAAATAGTGGAATAACAAAGCCAAAAGGGCAAGAGAGATTTACACAATCAAACACTTATTATCGCACTTGTTATCGACTGTAATTTATTTCTCTCGACGGTTTAGCCTCACACAATTTCTTCGACATTAGACTTGTGTAATTTTTTACATAAACAGTAACAACACAAAAATAAAATAAAAAATGAAAAAAAATCACGTCTTACAAAAAACGTTCGCCACGGCATGGTATGGTGTGCCTTGAAGTGCCATGGCGTGAGCCACGCCTTATAGAAACGTTGTATGACATTTCATAATGGCGGAGACGCGTCTTACGCCATATCGCACCATGACGCACCTTTTTGAACACTGCTGAAACCCCCTCCTTTTTTTTGGAAGAGGTATCCCAGACCACATTGGGTCCAGACTAATCCTCGACAATTTTCGGCCGAAGCCCGACTGCTAAAGCATGCAGCCCCGGGTCGAAACCCCCGTACCTCCAGAATGCGTCCCCCAGGGCTCGAACTCAGGTTCACCACTATGTAGTGCGCAAGCCTTACCACTAGGCTAACACTCCTTTGGTAACCCCCTCCATTTTGTGTATCACTTTTTTTCCCTCCATTTTGTGTAACACTTTTTATATAAATAAATAACTGATATGTGAATTGCTTGGAAACTAGATGTAGGCTCATGTCAAGGTTCCAAATAGCATGAGGGGAACCGTTTCGATCCAATCATTAATTGGATGTTGGATTTTTTCAACCAAACTAATTCAATCATCCATTAAATATTGGATTTTTCCAATCAAATGGACCGACACGGTTTCATCTATTGGATTTTCTTATTGAATATCCATTGGATCCAACCACCATTAATCGTATCGGATCTAACAAATATTAATTGGATTGTGGGAAATAGGTGATTAATGGAAGTGGTTCTAGAAAAGAAATCACACGAGTTTTTTAATATATATTAGATGTTTTCTCATTTTAATTTATGGTTTTTACTTATACTAGTGAGTGGCCCGCGCGATGCGCGGTACTAGAAAATATTTTAAAAAATATGTTCAATTTAATAAATATTTGATTGAATGTGAGATAAACAAACTTAATAACAAAGTATTGAATTATTAAAATGAGTCAACCCCAAGAGTTGCCTAAAAATATCTCAACATTCATTTATATATCCACAATTCTTTCATAATCTTTTGTTTCTCCATCAATGTGGGATATACCAAGTCAACTTTTAAATAGGTATTAATTTTAAACTTTTCGTTGGCCAAAATAAACCAACCTATTGGTTTGAAGGGTTAAAATGACCCAATCTATTAGTTAAGAATATTGGCCAAAATTTACCAACAATGTGAGTTTAAATGATTGACCAAATGAGTCAACCCCATAAGTTGTCACAAAGGCATCTCAACCTCCATTTATATTTCTACAATTCATTATCCACATTTTGTTTCTTCATCGACGTAGGGTGCACAAAATCAACCACGATTTAAGAAATAGGAAATTCTTAAGTCGTAGGATGTCATATCATTTCTTGTGGGTTTTGCTTTTAGATATCTATAAATGGATGATATTAAATTTAGAAATTTGGTCCATGTGGTTTACATTATATTGCATTATTAGTCCTTATTTTGAAATAATTATGAAAAAGGTTATTGTGGTTTACATTATATTACACTGTTGGTCCCCTGTGGTTTACACTATATTGCACCGTTGGTCCCAATGGTTTACACTATATTGCATTGTTGGTCTCATGCTTAACAGATTGATTTTACTTAGAGTTGGGTTTAGTGACCAACGGTGCTATATAATGTAAACCACATGACATTTTTCATAATTATTTTAAAATAGGGACCAATAGTGCAATATAATATAACCCATGGGGACCACATATGTAATTTACTCTTAATTTTATTTACCGGTATTAAATGTAATAAGTATTTAATTTATTAGAAATAGGTTAATAATAAGTTTTTAATTTGATTTTAGTTTTATTCATATATATCGGTTCTAACGTCATTTGTATTTATATGAATTTCGCTAAGGTTTTACATAATATATTTATATATATTTAATTTTATAACTTTATATTCATTTAAATTTTAGATATATTTATTTTTATTTAAAAATAATAAGCATCAATATATATGTTGTAGTAAAAAAAATGACTTTAACTCGTCTGGTTGGTTATCTAAAAGTATATATTATTTTCCAAATAGTTACATATATAAAAAATGTTATGTCAATAATATAACTTAAGCAATAATCATAAGATATTATATTGACATGATTATTGTCATCTTCTATTATTTATTATAATAATTATAACTATTTTATTTTTAAAAATACACATGTATTATTATGTTCAGGTGTCATATAAATAGAAATATATATTAATTGTAATTTCATTTATACAATGAGTTTTTAAAGGGGTTAATTATATATATATATATCTATACTACTTTATAAAGCATTTGGCACCCAAACTCTTAAAAACATTTTTTATTGCATAAGGTACTACCCTTTGAAGCACTATCTCTTAAAGAAGTCTTAAATTTCAACATCTTGACATTTCAAAATACAATCACTCCCGATTCCCGCTTAAATCTCTTAAAACCCCAATAAAATCTGCCAAATCATTAGCTCACCTTCCCATAAGGCTCTTCACTTTCCCATCTGACAAAACACTCCCCAAACCCATGATTAAAAAGATGCAGCCTCAAGCTCTCATTTTGAACGACTTCCGAATTAGCCCTTCTTCAATCTGGTACTCTTCTTAATCGATTTCTTCTGCTAGATTTCGTTTTTCAGGTACTGTCTTCTTAATGGATTTCGTTTTTCAGGTACTGTTTTCTTAATGGATTTCGTCTTTTAGGTATTGTCTTCTTAATCGATTGCGTTTTTAGGTATTGTCTTCTTAATGGATTTTGAAGAAATACAAGGTACTGTTTTGTTTCACGATCATATCTTTTATGGATTTCAAAATACAATCATACCCCCTTCATTCGATTTCTTCTATGTACTATTTGTAGTTTTTCATATTGTGCTCTCTTTGATTTGTTATCTTTTTGCATTTTGGTTTATTGATGCAAAAGACATATACATACAGCCATACATGTAACACCCCGTTCTCAAGTTAAGTTAAATCAGAGTTATGAGTTAAGGTGGAACCTTGATTGTTATGTCTTAGGAGTTGAGGGGCCCAAATGTCATTTGTGAAAGTGTAAGGGAAGAGTGGTCAGATAAAAGGGTTAGAAACCCTTATCTCTTCAGTAGCAGTTTCCAGAGAAACGCACGAGATGAGAGAAAGAGGAGAATTGGGAGTGGAAGCAAGGAGTTCAATCGGAGGTTTGTGGTGATCGATTGCGTAATTGATCATGTTTCTTGCGCTAAGGTAAGAGTTCTATGTTAGTTTGATTGTCAATTGATGTCAATTTTGGAGTTTTGTGTTGGTTAGGGTTGGATGTTGGATTGGTGATCATAGAATCACCAATTGTTGTAATTGGTAGGTTTTGGGGTTGAATTACTCGCGTGTAATCGCTAGTTATCGACCCTAGTTGTTATGAGAAAGTGATTTTGGAGTTAATGGTCGAATTTGGAGTTTTGGGGTTGAAATCCCATCTGCAGTCGCATCCTGCGACTGAAGATTTTGGGTCTGCAGGTATCCGCGGGTCAATCCGCGGGTGGTGACCCTCGGGATGACCCTCCGTTTATCGGCGGGTCAAGCCGCGGGTGGTGACCCTCGGTTCGACCCTCCGTTTCTGCTGGATGATTTTTGGAGTTTTCCGAAACGGGTCCGGTTGGGGTTCTTTGGTTTATATACCCCTAGGGGCTTATGTAACTAGATGTTTTAGGAAGTTTTGTGGAAATTGGTCGAGCATAACTAAGTCATTTCTCGTTTGAGAGTCGAGTTATGGTTAGGGACCCATTTTGGGGTTTTGTTTGATGAGTATGAATGTGTAATGTGTTTAGGTGCCAAAGTGATCGTTGTACGTGTTGTGAGCTAAGGGTGATCATTACTAAGGTGAGTTCACTACCTAGCTACTTGTTGTTGTATGCTTATAATTGTGTGCATGTGATTATGCTATGATGACGATATAAGTTCCCTTCGGGGATATGATGTTTCTTCCTGTTTTGGGTTTAGCCAAAGGGAAGATAGTGCAAAGATGGCACGTACGTGATTATGTGTTGCATGATTGTAAATGTATGATGGTAGGTGGTTTAGGTGTGTTCTCACTAAGCGTTTCGCTTACCCCGTTGTTATTTACTCTTTTAGTTGCAGGCACATCCCGTAAGGGAAAGGAAAAGGTTTGATGCTCCGAGGCTCCACCAGTTCAGTTCTCGAAGATGGATTGAGAAAGTTGTTTTAATTGGATTGCTATAAACTATATTTTTGTTTAGCAAGAAAGGATTGTGGCTTTTCACAACAATGAACCTATGTTTTGGTGTTTATTTGAATTAGATTGATGACACCTTACGGTGTAATACTATTTCGTTATTTCAAAACAATTGACTCGCTTCCGCATTTTCTTTAGAATTGGTTACTTTCTCGTATGGTTGGTTTTGGAACTATGGGTGTTTCAATACAGGTCTGGGAATACTTGGGAGGAAAAAACAATAATTCATAATATTGTCCTTAAGAAGAAATCAGGAAGTAATGAAAATATCTATGTTAAAATCACCTATTTTTATGCTTTTTGAAGTCTTCATTGTTGACAATCTTTTAGGGTGTGTTTGGTTGTAGAAATTTTTTCATTTTTTCAGGACAATTTTCCAAAAAAAAAATGAAAACTTTGAAAACGGTTTGGTTCATTCACTTTTCAAAAGTTTTCCAAAACATGATTTTATGTAAATTAAAAAACTCATTTTAGTAGTTTTCCAAAAATTTTAAAATGGATCTTTTAATTTTATAATATGGAAATCTTCATCATTTCAATCAAATGCATTTTCTAAAATGAAAACAATTTTCTACCACCAAACACACCCTTCATTTTTT
This sequence comes from Centaurea solstitialis, assembly GCA_030169165.1. Lineage (NCBI taxonomy): Eukaryota > Viridiplantae > Streptophyta > Magnoliopsida > Asterales > Asteraceae > Centaurea > Centaurea solstitialis. The sequence continues at coordinate 31,229,194 of CM058043.1, forward strand.
TTACCCTTTACAGTTAATTGGTTAAGAACACGATCTCCCTTTTTTGACACAGGGTAAAACAGAGGAAATGAAGAGCATAGGTGTTGTAATGCTCCTTTGGTATGATAGTCTAAATTAGCTAAGTAGTTGTTTGCTATCAATTGATTAATGAGGTCGCATTTAGATTCTATTGCTAACCGATAAATGATATTTATAAGTGTATGAAATTTGATTGATTGAGCAGATCAAAAACTGGATAAGTTCAAATTGTTTTCTGTAGTTTGCTGGTTGCCGCTTCTGTTTTTGTCACCATTGTGAACTGTACATAAATTTGAGTAAGTTGAAACTTTGAGCCTCTATCTGTTGTTTGATGTTTCTGGGACACCATTGCGAACTTAAGCAAGAGTTGAATCATTGTAAACCGTATGCATAAGTTGGAGTAAATTGAAATTGTGAGCTTTTATTTATTTGTCTGGTTTTGCCAACTAACTCTTGAGATTAGTTAACAATCTAATTGCATAAACTTCTATTGACATCCAAGTCACTAATCTTATCTAACCAGAAAGATTAATAGGGATAGTGAATTGATTATTATGTTCTGATTTTACATGTTGATTTTTGTTTAGATGTATTTCAACAATCTATCACCCCCATTTGGTTTTTATGGTGGTTTCAACTTTCAAGAAACGAAGCGTTATTAAATATGACACCCAATCATCTTGTATTTTGCTACAACTATTGTGGGAGTTTGTTTTCCATATTCTTTATCCTTTTTTAAGAATTGATCCAAAATAAGTTCTAAATATATTTATATGTTCATGTAACTTGAATTCTTTTGTGGTATGGTTGATGATGGATTCTTCTATCGCTCTGACTAGGCATTAAATTGGTTTCTAACGACTTCTTTGAGTTATAAGATGCTGGTTGCTTTTGGTTCTTGCACTTAACAGGATAGATAAACTTGTATTCAAAAAATATGCACATGAACTAGATTCATTAGTGTTTGGATACTAACAGTGGTGGCTTGCGAAAGGCGGTGCGTGAATCAGCGATGACGGCTCAAAGTGCGATCAAGGAAATGGTAGGTGCTGAATTCTGGATTGGTTCGAGATATGGTCGGGATTCTGCAGTGTGGTCAACAACAAAGCAGACTGCAGGAGCAGATTGTTTACTTGGTCCGTAAACAGCTGCTGCCTGGAATCAGTGAGAGATATGAGTAGCTAGGGTGTGTTCCATAATAGTCCGGTCTAGATATTGTGGTCGGTGTTTGGGAGTGCCTTACAGTGTGATTACCTGTTAATCTTCCCAGTGTCAATTGCATTAAGAGTTATGTGGTTCTTTTTGGATACGAGGGTGGTTTTTGGCCATCTATCTGTTACATCTCCCTCCTCAAGTTATGTTATCTTTTGTTTCCTTTTCCACTTTTGTAGCTGTATTGGGTTTTGGTTTGATAATAATAAAGATGGTTGCTATGCAAAAAAGAAAGATAAACTTGCATTCAATCTTCTGTAAATGTCCACTTAATATGAGCTATTAAACAAGGATGTATTTGGTTCCATATATAATGTTTGATTTATTGACATCTTTGTGGTTGAGAAATGATAAGTTCCCTATGATGTGCATAACATGTATGGTGAAATGAGTGAGAGAAGTGGGTATTTATTGTTGGATGAGTAATTTAAAGTGTTTATTTTTAGGGACATTTGGTTTGCATAAATTTAAATTGATTAAGGAAATTTGGTTTTGAAAGAAATTGATATAGAATTTGACACACATTTAGATGAGTGATATACACCGAGTTTGTTTGAGATTGTTTCTCGATTCACAAACATCTAACATCCCGCTGCATTGTGCGGGTACCCAACTAGTATATATATATATATATATATATATACGTTAAATGTATGAATAAAAATATTAGAATACTGTGAAAAAATAATGAAGAAATTTAGGTGTAATCAAAGAAGACAAGAAGTTTAATTGAACAAACATTTTTCGAAAACTAATTCAAAAGGGCAAATTTTGAGAGGTTAAAGAAGAAATTTGGGATTTGGATGCCTAAAAAAATGTCATCTCATTGTTTGTGGTTTTTCTTATTAAATGCAAACTAAAAAACCATAAAAACATAAAAGAATTAAAATAGAGTCCATAACAAAAACAAAAGTAAAAACCCACATAAATCACACTTTGTATTATGATTCGTTCTCAATAGGAAAATATAAAATATTTTTTAAAAAAAAACGACAATATAAGTGAACCAATTTAGGAAACCTAGATAAAGCACATACACAACATAAAGATTATACGGAAAACATGAATGAGGGAAAACAAAAATAACAATCGTGGAACAATTCCAAACTCATTAACAATAATATATACAATTAAATAAGAACAATTATACAAAGCATAAACATTATTTAAAAATTCGAAAGGAAAAATAAATACAAAACATAAACATTATTTAAAATTTTGAATGGAAGAATAACAATACCAACATGATAATCAATTTTGAAGTATGACAAAGAAAATAGAAAGATAATAATTGTGAACAAACTCCAATAAAAAACTAAAAATTTATTTAACAACAATATGTAATATACATAAAACTTAAAAAATATATGAAACTCTTTTTAATAGAAAATGAAATGATAGCAATTGAGAATGACACACATATACACACATCAACAAAATGCATAACTCACATAATCATAAAAAAAATTGAAGTTTTATTTTACCTCGAAATTTTATGAAGGATGAGCAATGGTATCGACGAAAGTAAATTCTACAAAGAAGAAACAAAAAAAAACAAACACACAAACCTCATAGAACATAATATACAACATAAAAATGATTAATTTCATTTTGGTGGAGGATTAGGTTGTAGTTTATATAGCATGGCATGGTTGGGGGTTTTCTTTTAATTAATAAATGAGAAGATGAAGAGGGTAAATTAAATGTTTTTTAAGAAATTAAATAATTTGAAAGTTAAAGCCAATTAAATTATAGGTCAAATTACCAAAGAGTCCTTTTTATAATGAAACATACAATTTTCATTTAAGGGTAAAATAGTCTTTAACTTATTTAGTATTTAAAAAATTCAAAATAATGAGAAAATTTTTAGATGCAAATCCTACTCTTAGAGAGTGCCACCTTATTATCCTTGGTTCTTGTTTTAATATATATAAATGATTTTATATTAATTATTTATATTTATTTGATGGCAATGGATGGTAACTTGATAGTAACTCCATGGGTATTAGATTAATGGGTAATGGATGAATGGCATCGGATAATAAATGTATGGGCATTTGATGGATGGACATTAGATGGTAACTTGATGGGTTTGGATGGATGGGTATTGGATAGTAACTAGATGGGTCAGTCGTTTTTTTATTGGGTGGCGGTCGGTTCATATCAGTTTATGGACTACCATCCAAGAACCGAACCAATTCAATTGGATGTTAAATTTGTCCATCTGATCCGATCCAATTACAATTGAATATCAAAACATTTTCGGTCTGTTGTGATTTGATCCGTCGGTTGTAATTGGATCGGTTGATTTTCTGCACACCCTAGCATGAGGTATGACATGGTAGGGAGGTCAAACCTTATGAGTTATGTTGAGGTCGTGAAGTTTTTAAAGGCGTGATCTAAAACGACATATATGTATGTATGTGTATATAGGACGAGTTCAAACAAAAGCCAACTTCCTAACTTGCCGTTCAAAAAAAAAAAAGCCAACTTCCGGTTGTGAATCGAATGACAAATAAGAGTGTCTGACACGTGTTATTCTTCATAAATAGTGAAAATAATTAATATGAATTATGATCGTATATTATTCATCACGACATTGTATCATTCATCAATCATGAATAGTTCATGAAAATTCAGCTTTGTTATCCATATTGAATCACCTTCGTTATTCATATCGAATATGGACGCATATCTCACTTTCCTTTGTATCCTACTTCACAAGTGATATTTGGCTATGATGAAACCCATCAATAGTGTTCAATAATTGGGAAACCATGGTGCATGGTTAACACAAAATTTCAAGTTTTTTAACAAATAATTTCATCGTTAAATAATTTAATTGCTTTTTATTTTCAATTTATAATAATCTCACGTTCTACTATTTTAACGAATACATTACAAAAATTCACATTCCATAATTAAGCATGTTACATATGTAAGATCCAATTTAACAACTTTCGAATAATTGTAAGCAAACTTTAATTAATTTGGTGAAATATTCGTGTTATAAATTTCATTTATTATGTAATATAATGTATACTTCAAAATCACGAAACCAATACTATCTTTATTACAACGACCTTGTAAATGAGAATATAGTTTTTCCACCAAAACTAAATCAACCGATTTATTACTCCATATAATTTATAATTTCTAAAACATGTATTTATTTGTTTTTTCTAATTTTGGAAGTGATAATAAATAGAAATAAATCTTGTTATGTTCTCATAAAGTATATATATACACATTTTCTTGTATGGTTAAATACATGGAGGTATATCGAATTTGTCACGTTTTATCATTGTATGTATCCAACTTTAAAAATTACAAATTAATGTACTGAACTTGCTAGAATTGTCATTGTGTGTACCCATTTACCCAACCATTGGTAGAATTGTCATTGCTAGAATTACTAGTTTGTGGTTTAATTCTAAAGTTGAATACACATAATGGCAATTTTAGCAAGTTCAGTGCATTAATTGGTAATTTTTAAAGTTGAGTACATACAATGATAAAACGTGACAAGTTCGATACACCCTCATGTACTTAACCCTTTTTTGTATTCAATTCTAATATGTATTTATCAGTTTGGCTCATAGTAATCTTATATACGTTGTGTTCTCGAAACCTTTTTTATGAAGGAAAGAGAAAGAAAGTGAGGGAAATAGGAGGGAAGCAAAAAAAACTCGTGTTCTCGAAAAAAATTTAGGAAGGAAAGGAAAGGTGAGGAAAGGAAGGGGGAGGAGAGTAAAAAAACATCGTGTTCTCGAAACTTTTTAAGGATAGAAAAGAAAGGGAAGGGAGGGGGAAGAAAAGAATGGAATGGAAAGGAAAAGAAAAATAATAATTTTATTTATATTCTTCAGATTGAAAGGAAAGAAGAGAAAAGAAAGGAAAAAAAATAAAATTTCATGTTCTTGAGTAGGAGAGAAAAGAAAGGAAAGATGTTATTTTTACGGATATACCCTTATTTATTTTGCAGGAGAATGTAATTGATGGGTATATATGTAAATTTATAAAACCTTTTAATTTTTCTAATTAATTTTTTTATCCTCAAACTTTCTTTCCTTCCTTTTCGCTGTGTTCTCGAAACCTTTTTAACGAAGGAAGAGGAAGGAAAGTGAGAGAAATGAGGGGAAAGTTAAAAAAACTCATGTTCTCGAAAAAACTTTAGGAGGGAAAGGGAAAGAAAGGAAAGGAAGGAGAAGGAAACTAAAAAAAAGGTCATGTTCTCGAAATTTTTTACGAAGGAAAGGAAGGGATTAGGAAGGAAAATAAGGATGACTTTTCTTCCAAAACTTTCCTCCCACATTTGGACGGAAAGCTGAGGAAAGAAAGTCCTTTCCTTTCTTTTCCTTTCCCTTCTTTTCTTTTCCATTCTTCATTTTCGAGAACACAAATAAAAAAATTACTTTCATTTCCTTTCTTTTCCCTTCTTTTCTTTTCCTTTCATTTCTTTTCTTTTCCTTTCCATCAATTTTTTGAGAACACAGCGTTTATTCCCACATTTGGAAGGAAAGGTTTGGAAGGAAAATCAACCTTATTTTCTCTTCTCTTCCTTCCCTTTCCCTCCTTAAAAAAACTAGAGAACATAACATTTTTTTCTTTCCCTCCTACTTTCCTTCCCTTTCCCTCCCTTTCCTCCCTAAAAAAAACTCGAGAACACAACGTTAACGAAGGAAAGGAAGAGAAGAGGAAGAAAAATAAGGATGGGTTTCCTTCCAAAACTTTCCTCCCATATTTGGACGGAAAGCTAAGGAAAAAAGCTTTCTTTTTCTTTCTTTCCTTTTCCTTCCATTTTCGAGAATACAGATAAAAAAATTACTTTCTTTTCTCTTATTTTCCTTCTCTTTCTTTTCTTTTCTTTTCCTTTCCCTCATTTTTTCAAGAACACAGCGATAATCTAGTAAGTCACGCGGTATTGGTTCCATTTAGGATTTCTTTTACAAAATAAGTTTAAGATACTTACCTGGTTAATTATGGGTTTATAAATCAGCGTATGTGTATCGACTAATTTCAAAGCAACCATGAATTGCTTGTAGTAGATGAATATCTATGGCTACAAAAACTTTGGTAATGTTTGGAGTATCACACTCTAACAAAACGGGGGCTTATGTGATGTGAACTATCAACATCTCTTTTCTTCATTTTGGAAAGACTTTTGGAGAAGCCATTGGAGCAACAAAAAAAAATTTATTAAGGCCTTAAGCCAATGACACGTAGCTCAATTGGTAATAGGTGGATGTATAATTTGTCCAAAATCGAATTAGTCTCAGGTTCAAGTATGGGGTAACTCCATAGCCACAACCGTTGAGTGAGTCAGATATGCTCCCACATTATGGAACTGGTAGCCGATTGTAGGATGGTTGGAGTTGTTGGTATCAACCTTTTTTGTCCAAATTTTTGTCATTTAAAATCTTTATGTTTTTAATTTTAGAGAAGTTGTTGGAGATGCTTTTACTATTTAAGTCTTTACTAGCAAAAGATCCATATCTATTAATCTTTGTATCTTAATATTTTTTGTCATGAAAACAGATTACAGATAAATATTTTAAACCCGACAAACATACAAGAGATAATAGTCATTTATCATGAAAACGACAATCTAACTAGGTCCTATTTTTTATTGGATAAATCTCTTGGTTCTAATTGAACTCTATCAAAATAGTACATGATGTCTCTAAGGCCTTCCGTAGCACAACAAACCCTTAACCTTTTTCTGCCACATCAACTTTTCATGTTCATATTTTCTCACCAACATTTCAAATCATGTACATCAACCTTTTATATCCTCGTACAGTTACCATTTTTTATTATTTTAAATATATCTATATAGGGGTGGGTTCAAATGTGAACCACTTTTTGGTTGTGAACGTGAGGACAACCGAGAGCACGACACGTGGCGGATGACTAGGCGCCACGTCAAGTCCACGGCGGATGACTAGGCGCGATTCATGGGAGGGCATTGAATTAAAGAGGGGGACCACTTTCAAAGCCGCCACGTGTCGCGCTCTCGGTTGTCCTCACGTTCACAACCAAAAAGTGGTTCACATTTGAACTTTCCTCTCTCTCTCTCTCTCTCTAATATATATATATATATATATATATATATAGGTTCATACAAGAACAACCCAATTTGCAAGAACAAAGGAACCAAGGAAATCACGTGTGATTTTGTGCTGCGATGGAAAAAGCGTGTGTAGGTCATGCGCCGACAAGGCGAGTGAGTGAGCCGCGAGTGGGCGTCCATGCACAAAATCACGTGTGATTTTGTTGGTTCCTTCATTCTTGCAATTTGATTTTGTTCTTGGTTGAACCTAATTTCTCTCTCTCTCTCTCTCTCTCTCTTATATATATATATATATATATATAGAGAGAGAGAGAGATAGAGAGAGAGAGAGATATGGCCAGGTTTTGAAACCCGCCTTTAAACCCGAGGCTTGAACCCGCTAGAAAGGTATCACATACCCTTGAACCCATCTAAGATTTTGCTTAAACCCATCTACATACGTGTTTGTGGTACAGAAGGCCTAACCACTTATCAGAATTTTGTAAACCACACCTCTAAATAATGACATTGAAGTTTAGCATAGTAAAGCAAACAAAAACAAGTCGATCTTAAGTAACTCACAAACAACTCGGCTCACTTACCCCATAAAAAGAAAAAACATTGTTTTGATTTCAATTGTTATGGTAGTTGCAAAATGCACGTGATAGGTTGGGAGAATTCACAAGAACTTGCCTTCTAACCCACCCGTTTCTCTACACCCAAACCCCACCACCTTCCCATTTCCCTCCCTCTCAAAACCTCCGTTTCCTCAATTCGCAAATGTTTTCCGATTCCACCCCCTGAAAATTCCCCCATTCCGATCACCGGAAAAAATGCATCCACCTCCGCCATCCCCCGCCGACGACCTCCACCAAGCCACCGTCCTCCTCTCCACCCTCCTCCCATCCACCTTCTCCGTCACCTCCTTCACCGCCCGCTGGCAAACCATCCGTTCGAAGCTCGCAACTCTCAAATCCTCCTTATCCGACATCTCCTCATCGACTCACTGGTCGGAAAATCCGCTACTCCAAACCCTACTCCCCGGCCTCCTCTCCACCCTCCGCCGTATCCAAACCTTATGCCACCAATGCACCGCCTCCAATTCCACCTCCGGCAAGCTCCTTATGCAGAGCGACCTCGACATGGCCGCCGGCTGGCTCTCCAACCACCTCCACGACCTCGATTTGCTGATACGATCAGGCGTTCTTCGCCAATCGACCGCCATCGTCCTCTCGCAACCTTCCGCTGGATGTTCTGAAGAGGATTTAGGTTTTTTCGTTAGAGATATCTTCACTAGGTTACAGATTGGGGGAGTTGAGTTAAAGAGGAAGGCCTTGGAGTCGCTTCTTCGATTACTGATCGAAGACGAAAATGCGGTTAATATAGTTGCAATTGCGAACGACGGGAGGATCAATGTAAGGTATTTGATTCAGCTGCTCGATGTAGACGATCATCGAGAGCAGGCGGTTTCTGTGGTGTCTCTTCTCGCGTGTTCAAGCGAACGTTCTCGAAAAACGGTTTTCGAAGAAGGCGGATTAGGTCCGTTGCTACGGATCCTCGAATCCGGCTCCGTTTCGTCAAAGGAAAAGGCGTCGGTCGCAATCGAAGCGATCACCAGCGATATCGACAACGCGTGGGCCGTATCGGCATACGGCGGCGTTCCGATACTACTCGAGGTCTGTAGATCTGGTTCATTAGCTGCTCAATCGCACGCAATCGGTGCGATTCTGAATGTAGCGTCGGTCGAAGAGGTTCTCGACTGTCTATGCGAAGAAAAAGCGGTTTGGACCATCGTTAACCTACTGACATCCAGCTCCGCAGCTGCACAGGAGAAGGCGGCGAACTGCATCGCCATTGTCGCTTCTTCGAGCAAGTACTTCGGAGCTCTATTGATAAAGGAGAAAGGACTCGAACGCCTTTTGCGTTTGCTTCATCGATCATCGAATCCGGATACATTAGAGCACGTATTACGTTCAATTCATTCGTTATCCGACTCCGATTCCGTTTGCCGATCCCTATCCTCGTCGTCTACGTTCGTAATCCAAATCGCCGAGCTCATCGTCCACGGAAACTTAACTCTACAACAAATCTCGGCTTCAATTCTCGCTAAACTCTCCATTACCGACGCTACCAAGCGTTCGATCGCCGGATGCATGGGATCTCTGATCAAGCTTATGGAGTTCGTGAAACCGGTAGGGTTACAAGAGGCAGCCATGGAAGCATTAATATCTCTTCTTACGGTGAAGCAGAACCGGAGTTATTTCACGAAGGACGAGAAGAGCGTGGTGAGTTTGGTTCGGATGCTGGATCCGTTGAGCGAATCGGTTCCGAAGAAGTTTCCGGTGGCGGTTGTTTGTGCATTGATGGCCGGAGGAAGCAGTGGTTGCCGGAAGAGGCTCGTGGATGCCGGTGCGTGTAATTACTTGCGGATACTGACTGAAATGGAGGTTGCCGGAGCTAAGAAGGCGTTACAGAGACTTTCCGGCAGCCGGCTGATGAGTATCTTCACCAGAAATTGGAGGGAGTAAGTCAATAGCTCCCCGCCAAGGTAAACTTATTTTCGAATTTTAGTTAAAAGTTATCTTTGAACAAGTTGAATTGAGACGAAAATGTTTCAACGAGACCTGTAAGATCAACACTTTATACGTAGATAAACTTGACAGTGTAATACTGTGAAGGTAAAAATAGCCAACATTTATATTGAAAAACACTTGAGACGAAACTGTTTCAACGAGATCTGTAAGATCAAGACGTTATACGTAAATAAACTTGACAGTGTAATACTGTGAAGGTAAAAAACAAAACATTTATATTGAAAAACATTGTGAAGGTGAAAAAAATAGAAAGTTCACAATGAAAAAACCGTAAAAATAACATTAACAATGTTTTCATTTTTTTTTTACTTTCCTAGTGTTTTTTCGTTAAGTTTTGTGTGTAAGGATTGGTCTAACCGGTCAAACGGAAACGGTTTGCTCTCCCCTGCCTCTCATCCCTTTTTTTGTCATATATGTCTGACGGCTTTAGGTTAACGTTAACGGACTGAATACAGACCACCAAAATTAGTTACGAAGTAAAAAGTAGCTATTAAAAGATTGTGCTAAGATTGCATTTTCAGGGACCAGATTTGTATCTTTCTAAAACAACAAAAATATTAGAGTAAATTGCAAGTTTGGTCCCTTTGGTTTAGGTTCTAACAAAGAGTTTATTGCAAGAAAACTCTTACAGTAAGTAAAGATGCTTAATTTGATCCCTTCTACTAACAAAAGTTAAATAATAAATCTCATTCATAATATTTTGCATTTGTCTTGCATATGAGAGTGAATTCCTCATTTATCTTTGATGTATGAGGTGACATGTACTAAAATAGTTTGTTTTTCTTTCTAAATTTACTCTCGTATCCTAGATAAAAAATGACTATTCTATCCTCATTTGTACAAGGCACACGGGGGAGTTAACACGTGTAATTTAACTTCCGTTACTAGAAAATACTAAAACCAAGCATTTTTACGTATCACGGAGATTTTTTTTAGATTAATAATTTTGCAATGCTAAAAACAAAACATGTGGACCAAGATTGCAATTTATCAAAAAATTACTTCGTTATCATTTTAATTTGTTTCAAAATAAATATAAAGTATCTATATCAAAGTAAATAAACTTTTGATTTTATTTTAAAATATGAAAAGAAGAAATTCATTATGTTAACTAAGAGTATATTTAATAATTACATATATTTTAAAATTGCATAGTTATTATTCTTGTAAAATTTACCACAAATACAATACTTTAAAAATCATCTAGCCAACAAAATTGCTTTCATTTGGTTCTGGAAAGTTAAATATATCAGATAAATCTTGAAGTTTTGCAAAACATTGTCTTTTGTATATTATTGTAGATGGATTTAAAAGATTTCTGATAATTATAAATTTCAATAATTAAATTAAAATTTAGCTGAAATCTAGTTATTCTTTAATAGTTTAAAAAAATTAAACCTGGTTCGATAATAAAAAAATAAAAAGTTTGCATCAGAAAAAAATAAAATAAAAAAGTACCTAAAATAAAATATGTGGTGGCTTAAATTTGTATTGACCGCCAAGCATTAAAGTGGCTTGGTGATTGGTGAAGCAAAAACCCCACTATACCCATCAATAGGCTTACTTTGTTATTTTTGTTTGGTACATATATAGTAATTTAATACTAAAATAAATTCAACATACTTTTCTAGTAAGTTAGGCCAATTTTCATATTATATAAATCTTGTACATTAAAAGATTTTTTTTAAAGAAAGAAAACTTTATATATATGTAATATGATTAAAAGAAGAAAACCCCACCAAGAAGGGCGTTGGGATGCATGTTATTGTTTTATATATATCACGTGGGGTTTAGCGTAGGTCTATGTTTCTTCCATCATTTAACTCTATGCCTTCTTCACATGTATCATGACTTTTGATGATAGTTTTTGGTGTATGAATAAATCGTTTATATTTTATTTAATTATATATATATAAAAGAGAAATAAAAGTTTAATTGTAAACCGAATTTTACTTGTGAACCGGGATTAAAGGAGGGCATGATATTGATACGTATGTACTCTCAGGTGTCCAAATAGTATGAAAAACGAAGATGAATGTTTATGGATTATTCATGATGAATAACCCATAAAGATGTGGGATACGTGTTGTGCACATATACATACACATCTTGTTTTCTTTTAGGGATACTCTAGATAACAATTAAAAGTTTGTATTATGGTATTTTTGTGGTTAAACATAAGGGGTTTAACCACAAAAAATTTGGAAGATCAAATATAACTTTGTGAGAGCATGAAAACTTTGATAATATGTTTAAAACATAGGAAAGAAATGTCATGATGTTAATTAACTTTAAATCTTGTATTTTGTCTTTGCAGGTTTTTGTTTGGAGCCATCTTGCATTTGTGAACTTACAAAGGGTAACAAATATAGTTAATCAATTTGTAGCATGCTCATAAAGTGAATATATACAACAATAAATGAGTCATATAGTTACCAATTCCTCCATACTATACATAATATACTTACATTTACTATAAAAAAATTAAATCAAACACTTGGATGCTGTATTTACATGGTATCCTAGTCTTGTTTTTATTCAAATACTCTTAATTGAGTTAATGCCAAAAACTTACGTGTGTTTAGAAATATACATTATAAGACCATGTTTGTGTTTTTATGTAATGATTAGCTTGTCATATATAATGACATACAATGGCAGTACATATACGAAATGTGAAGTGCCTTACTTTTATGTACGTAAGTTGCATATTTACTCTGTCATTTTGGTTTTGGCTTATTTGTTTCTCTTTACTTGACAATTTATATGTTTTACCCCCCATTAGACATGGCATGTGCATGGGGGCAGAGAGATAGGGTGTGGCCTTTTGATCCCCATCTTGGTCCCCAATCTTTGTAGTCAGTGATATATCAAGAATTTGTTCCTAGTGGAGCACCTTTAAGCTAGATTATAGCAATATAAAATCGTCTGATGTGTTTTTAGCAAAATTACGAAATTTCGAGGGATTCTTAAAGCTTGTTTGGTTGATTTCACGAGATTTCTATGTTTCTTTGTCGATCTTGAGAACATTTTTAGTTTTTAATTGATTTTGAAAGTGTTTCCATGGTGTGCGTTTTCATTACCATGGCATTCTGGTTCCTATAGCAAACGAAATTTCTATGGTGTTTGATTTCCATGGTTATAACAACAAATTTTGTTTTCGATCTCAATTGTGTTATAATTAGAGATGGCCAAACCCAACCGGTTATAATCGGGCCGGTCGGTTAACCGATAACCGAACCGGTCGTCAACCGGTTACAACCGAACCGATTCATAACCGGTTATGAGACCGGTTAATCAGATCAGTTAAGGTTTTTGGCATTTTTCCCATAACCGGTTATAAGCAGATCGGAACCGGTTACGTAATTGAACCGGAACCGGGACCGATTTAATTCAAAAAATAGTCGTTTTATATACGTTATTATAGCCGCTAGGAGCCATTTGGCTTCATTTTTGAACATTTGTTTGGCCTTTTTACCCCCATATACCCTATAAATAAGCTGTGTGGTGTTTGGGTTGAATACCAAGTTACCAACTTACTAAAAATGCAAAATTCTCGCTATAATTTGTGATTTTGTGTTCTCGAGTTTTGACTCTTATTTGCTTCTCGCAAGTTTTACTCTCTCAACTCTCCTCTATTTTAAATTTTTAATGTTTAAATAATTTATAAAGTTTTTCAAAAAAAATAACCTTACCTGATCCTTAACCGGTTATAACCGGTCGAGGTTAACCAGTTAAATGTTAAGCTTAAATAGTTAAGACCCCGGGATCCCTTAACCGTAACCGGTTACACCTTAACGACCGACTACTATTTTTAACCGAACAGATCCCTAACCGGTTATAACCGGCCCGGGACCGATTTTTGGGCATCTCTAGTTATAATGGATTTCTATGGTGTACAATGTTTTTTGTATTTATCTTCATCGCATGCGATTTTCGTGGTGTTGGATTACTTTTCAATTGAGAAATAGTGTCGAGGAAGAAGCAAACATATCTGATGCTGATCAAGCCCAATTTTTGTGTTGAATGCTTTTAAATACAACATTAAACAACATTTAAGGACAATTCAGTCATTTTAACAATTTGGTCATGTCCTATTCAGCCTACCAAGCGCGTTCTAGTTGTACCAAAATATGATATAACATCAATTATGTTCCATCCAATATGCATACCAAACACTTGTAACATAATGCAAAATCCAAGAGTTGCATCAATTATTAACAAATTAAACATTTTACATTAAAAAATGGAACGATACAATTGGCACAAAAGGTCCAATTAACCTTAGTCATTTGGTGAGCTAAAAAAAACATATTTCACATTAGTGTCTTTTAAGACAACTTTTATTAAAATTGGTCGAGATTGCCGACAATCAACTTTTTCCCTACCTATACATCATATGAATGAAATTAAAGACGACCAACAATCCAGATATACGTCTCACACGATATTTCTCCTAAACTTTATATAATAATTTTTATTATTAAGTATGCAAAAGAATTTTTAAAAAATATTGAAGTACGTCAATAAAAATGTCCAAAATTTTGATATATGCAAATTAAAAACCAAAACAATATTTAATTTAACCCTTTCAAATAAATACGATTATTTAAAACCCAAAAAAGCCCACTGGACTTAAACCTAAAGCCCACAAAACAATAACCTTGATCGACGGCCACTGTTCATTTCTGGTCAACACCAGATCCAGACCGTTGGATGGGCTTCGTTTTAAAACAAAAACCCTAATTCCTCCATTCTCTCTTTTAAGAAGAGCTTCTCATATACAAAGGCTGCTGCTTTCAGTCGGTAAGCTTCTTCTTCAGATCATCATCCTACATTCGTCATCTCTGTATGTTTCTCTCTAATCCTCCTTTTTTTCAATAATTATATCTATTATACGTATATGTTTGATTACCTGAATTACGATTTATGAATCATTATGGCCGTTTTCTGTATGTTGATCTCGTGTTTAGCTGTTTGTGTTATGTATGAAAAGTGTCATTTTGTCGATTTAGGTATTTGGAACGGTTTGATTTGTTGTTGTAATTAGTGTTTTTTTTAAAGCAAAAATCGTTCATTCTTTTGCTTGTGAAGAATAGAGAATTAAAACTGTTATAGTGAATTCATGATGATATCGTCGTTTTAGGAGAATTTTGGTTTTATTTTTGGTTTAGCATTATGTATTGGTTTTTGTTTGATGATTAATTGTTGGATTTGGCTATGATTTGAGGCTTTTAGCTTGATTTTTAGGGTTTAATAGTTTGGTGATTTTCTAGGGTTTAATATATTGGTTATACCGTAGCTAATTGTTATTTTCTTTAGTGAATTCATTGTGATATTGTCTTTTTTTTGGCTTAGCGTTATGTTTTTGTTTATGTTTGATGATGAATGGTTGGATTTGATATGATTTGAGGCTTTTAGTTTGATTTTTAGGGTTTAGTATTTTAGTTAATTTGGATACATGAGTTTTGATTAAGCAAGTGTTGGTGTAGTCTGAAGAAATGGCTGAAGTTGCCAAGGTAGGACCTGCTGTTCCGGAGTCGGTGCTGAAGAAGCAGAAGAGAAATGAGGAGTGGGCTTTGTCTAAGAAGCAAGAGACTGAAGTCTTGAAGAAGAAGAGTGCTGCCAACAGGAAGCTGATCTTCAACAGGGCTAAGCAATACAGTCAGGAGTATGAAGCTCAGGTGAGATAGTGTTCCATTTGTCTTTTGGTTTATGTGTTGAAGGATTTCAGTGAACTGAATGGATAAGTGTTATTTAAATGCAGCAAAAGGAGCTAATTCAGTTGAAACGTGAGGCAAGGTTGAAGGGTGGGTTTTATGTGAATCCCGAAGCCAAGATGTTGTTCATCATTAGGATCCGTGGGTATGCATCATTATTTGCCATATATATATTCTGTTAAATTTCATTGTAATATATTATTCTTTAACTTTATTTTTTTGAACGTTCAGTATCAATGCAATGGACCCAAAATCGAAGAAAATCTTGCAGCTCTTGCGTTTGAGACAGGTGAGTTCCAAATCATCCATTCAAGTGTTCGTATTCTTTCAATGTTTTTTTTTATCAGACGTTGCTAATTGATGATTGATCGTATCACATCAATGTCTTGCATGCCCTTGTGCAATGTTGTTCAATAAATGCAAGCACATCGTTTTGTCCAATGTTATTCTTATCACTTTTGGATTTCCAATATAAACCTGAAGTTTACTTGGAGCATTTTAGTGTAGTGTAGCCTACCTTGATTAATAGTCATTGTCAACTAGATAGGTTTAATGCAAACTTGTTGCCTTTGGATGCAATTTTTGGAAAATTGTAGAAACATGCAATGTCGATTTCTTAGGGGCTAGTACAATGTCTTAGTGCAATATGATAATGGTTTTAGAATCCAGTAAGATACAAGAGTTTTATTTATGCACAATCCTGCTCAAATATTATGGATATAAGTTTACATGTGATGAAAAGGTAATGATAATTAATGATTATGGATTACAAATTGTATGCAACTCTCTACAATTGAGATGGATATGTGTAAGTTTTAAGTAACATTCTAATCCAAATGAAGCATAGTTTGTGTTTCTTTTATTCCATATTCATTGAACTTCAGTTGGACAAGTATACTTCACATAACTTCTCCAAGTATCTGAGACTACTATAGCTTGGATGTACTGTATATTTCTAAGGGTTGACTATTCTATTAGCGTGTGCTTACCCTTATCGTTCTTATTCACCAGATTTTCAACGGTGTGTTCTTGAAAGTCAACAAGGCAACATTGAACATGCTCCACAGGGTTGAGCCATATGTCACCTATGGGTATGTATCTTTGCAAATGAGTTACTCATGTCCCATAATAAATGTTCACAGTGAAAAAAACTTAGTTTTTAAAATGTGTCATTATTTTTAAACATCTAAATGACAATTTTACCATTTATAATAGTGTGAGCAATGAATTTCTGTCCCATAATTAAGGGTATAATTGTAAAGTTGGTACTTATCGAAAGTGGCCATCTTAATTCTTATATCATTGTTTGATACGTTTAGATACCCCAACTTGAAGAGTGTGAAGGAGTTGATATACAAGAGAGGCTACGGGAAATTAAACAAGCAGAGGATTCCGTTGACCGACAACTCCATTGTCGAGCAGGTCTGACTGCAACTTTTTATCTTAAATTTAAAAAAACTTTGAATTACGAAATCTGGGAAGTATAACGTATACCCATTTTGGAATCACAGGGTCTTGGGAAACACGGCATTATCTGTGTTGAAGATCTGATCCACGAGATCCTCACTGCGGCCCTCATTTTAAGGAAGCCAACAACTTTCTTTGGCCATTCAAGCTGAAGGCTCCATTGGGAGGCCTGAAGAAAAAGAGAAACCACTATGTTGAAGGAGGAGATGCAGGTAACCGTGAAGATTTCATCAATGAACTCATTAGGCGAATGAATTAGAAAATATTTTGATCGTATTTCTCAGCGGTTTTGATGTTTCTTATTAGATTGTTTACTTGGTATTTCTTTGAAAATTTGGGCACTTTCTTTTTTTGTCAAACAAACAAGGTTGTAACATCAGTAAGAAATTTTTGGATTTTGTCGTCAAGGTTTTTACTCTCAGATGCTTTATCATGTTGCAAGGATCGTGTATTTCTTTAAATTTTAAAGGCTTCTTTTAGTCTATTTAATTGGTTTATACCCAACCCGTTCAGCGGGGAAAGCTAACAGGGGTTGCGGGGTTGCGGAATGAACACCACTCCCGTCTCTGCTGGCTTGAAAATTTCCATCCCGTGGGAATGGCCACCGTGGCGCGAGAAACTCTTTTTCTTTTACTTTTTTTAATTAAATAGTTAGAGAGATGCTAGCAAGAGGGGTGGAGGGGTGAAATGATGAGTATACCAACCCCTTAATATAAAACGTATGTTATTGAATTTGATTGAGCAGATTTAAAAAAAAAGTCACGTTAGAATTAAGAGTAAATTACATAGCCGGTTCTTGTGGTTTCTAAAACAAACTATTTATACCTATGGTCTAACTTTTCAATTTTAAGTTTGTTCATGTCATGCGATAGGCACATTGGTCAATTTACCCATTATTTTCATCTCCACCTTAGCTTCCTCAATTTAAACTGTCTTCCCTAACTCGTATGAACAAGGATTTATAATCTTACCAAAAAAACAATGACAAGAGCCAAGTGTCTTTCCTGGTAAGGTTGCGTTTGGTATGTGGAACAGAATAGGACGAGACAAACACTGTTCTACGTTTAACGTAGCATGGAATAGAACATGAATTTATTGTCCCACGTTTGGTAAGACATGGGACATGGACAAGACTTGGGACAATGTGTGACATGGCACAAAAGGGGCTTTTTGTTGTTCCACCAAAATAGGTGGAACATGGACATAAATGGTGTAGAAACTACTGCTATTTGTTTTACGCCCTGTTCTCGAGTTTTTTTAAGAAGGAAAGGAAAGGATTTGGAGGGATACGTGTGTTCTCGAGTTTTTTTAAAGGAAGGAAAGGAAAGGATTTGTAGGGATATGTGTGTTCTCGAGTTTTTTAAAGGAAGGAAAGGAAAGGATTTGGAGGGATTAGGAGGGATAACTCTTCCTTATTTTTCTCTTAAAAGTTATCCTTTCCTTTCCTTCCAAAAGTGGGATGATTTGGAAGGATAACTCTTTCCTTCCCTTTCTTTTCCTTTCCTCTCCTTCCCTTTCTCCCCTTTAAATTTTAAACTCGAGAACAGGGCGTTAGTGTTTACCATTACTAGTCATGGTTGCCGCTACTACCGCTAGCCATTATCGGCCACCTCCACCTCCTCTTCCACTACAACAACTTCCACCACATCTACAACTACCATCAATTATTTACCACCACCGTCTACTACCTCTACAATTGTCCACCACCGCAACCACCACCACCACGACCGTTGGTCACCACCACCATCAGTATCCACCATCTTCACGTTCTCCACAACCACTAACCACCACCATTGTTGTCACTACTAGTATTACCGCCGGCCACCACCTCCACCTTGACCATATATGTGTGCGTGCGTGCGTGTTTATGAAAAATTACAATTATAAATTATATAGTTTACTTTATTTGGTTAAATGTAACTATTATGTGATTTTTTGGGAAATTTATCTAGTTCTATCCAGTTTAGTCCTAGGTGTACCAAACACAAAACATACCTTTGTTCTGCCTCCCGTCCAACCCCACTCTCTTTTCCTGTCCTATCCAACCCTGTCTACGTACCAAACGCTACCTAAGTGAATGACAACTCCTACCTAATAAGTACTTACCAGATAAAAATGTATTATGTTGTTTTGAAATAATAAAATACAACCTGATAAGTTAAATGAAAGATTGGAAGTGTTTGACGACTACCAGTAAGCGGTTACCAAGTAAGCATCCATAATATCCATTTAATTCACAACGGGACAAGGCAACCCTCGACAGAAAGTTGTCCACTTACCACATAAATTGAATGGCAAATCATGGTAGAAATACTCATCTATACTCCATTGTTAACACAATCTTCTTAATCTTCTAGTAACTACAACCTCATTGCCAAACACAAATCAACATCTTATGTACAACATCTTCCTCCCTGCAGTAAAGTAGAAAAGAAAAACAATATGTACAAAGAAAAATCAAAACCATTGATTTTCTGTTTTCTTCATAATTTCTTCTATAAAAAGAATGCATGTAAGATCTTGTCAGCTCTGCTTCGTGCTTTTACTCGGCAATGACTTTCGTTCTTTCGGTTCTGGTTGTATCTATAAAAAAACAAAGCATTCAGAACTTGCAAAAAAAAATTCCTGTTGATATAAAAACTAAAAGTTTAGTCCCTCGGATTCGACCATTTCCTTGAAATGTTGACGATGAAGACATGGAAACATGAGAGGGATAATTTGGTCCTTTAAAAAAAGGAAGTATGAAAATCAACAAATTTGTATATGTAAAAACCAAGACTAGAATTCCAAAAATAAATCTCTCTACCCCCTTTGGGGCAGCTTACATACATGCACCTTGATTAATCCCATGGAACCCTAAAGTTAACAGCCAGATAAACCCTATAGTGGCCCTGAGGGGACATGAACTGTTCACCTCCGGAGAACAAATCCAAGGCTTTACCGGTTGAACTACCCTAAAAAAGGGGAATGCCAAAAAGATAAGGGTGTTTTTGGTTGTGTAAAATTATCCAGTTTTCCAAGAAATTTTTTCAAGGAAAATATTAATTTATAAAACTCGTGTGGTTCATTCATTTTTCAGAAGTTCTCCAAGACATGAAAATTTTCTGTTTTCTAACTTCTATGTAAATTAGAAAACTGATTTTAACAGTTTTCCAAAATTTTCTAAACACGTTTTCTAATTTTTTAAAATGGAAAATGGAAACTCCACCATTTCAACCATACGTGTTTTCTTTATTTTCATAGAAAACTAAAAACGAAAACTCAACTCTATTTTCTGAAAACGTTCTCTAGGAAAATGAAAACAGTTTTCCACAACCAAATGCACCCTAAATGTTGCAATTTCTTTGAGGGTATGAGCGTTATAGTAACGAGCACGAACAGTGTACAACAGCATTGTATATAGCAACTTACTGGTGGCGTCCTACTTCCAGATCTATGAACTTTATTGTTAGAGATCACGGGCTCTGGTATTTCAGCTGGCCGATATGGTCTTCGAATGAACTCCAGTAAATGGTTGTATATACTGCATATCCAAGAAATTTTGAATTAATTTTAGTTGGGTTGCAATTTTGTGACAACAAACACGGAGTACGAATATTCTAAAACATTGTACAATAATATAAAAAGAATTGAACAGATAAATGGTGTTGTCACAAAACCTTCACTTGGTTTGGAAGACAACTGGTATAGCACCTTGGTTTTTGAGTTGGGCCCAATTTTACTTGTGCTTGAGGCTAGAGGTGCACAGAAAATCCGGTTATCCGATTTTGCGCAAAAACTATCCGAATCCGGTTTTATAAAAACCGAATTTTTTTCAAACCGGATCGGATTTTTTTCAAACCGGATTTTTTTCAAACCGGATTTTAACCGGATTGGATCCGATCCGGTTTGACCGGATAACCGGTTTAAACCGAACCGGTTTCAAATCAAACCGGTAATGTCTATGTGAGCTTACTGCTGTTGGGCCTGAAATCCTAAAAAAATTCACGGCCCATAAAAAATCACGGCCCACACCAATTCAGATTAGATTTCAATTGAATTTTCTAAATTTTCTAGCCCAAAAAAAGACCCAATAGAGGACCGGTTCCACCGGAAACCGGTTTCAATCCGATCCGAAACCGGTTCCATCGGATATGGATTTTTTCGAAAAACCGGTTGAAATCCGAACCGGTTTCTAACAAAACCGGTTTCTGACAGATCCGAAAAAAAACCGGTTTAGTATAAATCCGATCCGGATCGGATAAAAATCCGGTCATGTGCACCTCTACTTGAGGCCCAACCTGTGAACCCAGTTCAAAGAAACTTATCTAATCTCTTTCCAAAGTAAGAGCGACCATTTAATTTTAGAATTTGCCAATTAAAAACAAAAAATGACTCTTACGCTATTTTTATTTGCAAAGATTTCTAATATGATGCAATATTTTATGTTTTTTTTAGCAGCTTAATGAGCTTAATGGACTCACATGGACCTATTTGTTAGCAGCTTAATGAGCTTATGGACTCACAACTTATTGTACATGTAGTTTGGCAGTGGCTTAAACTATTTAGAAAGTGGCTTATTCAATAATCTAGAGGGGAGCTTTATGTAGAAAGTCAAGTTTTTCCTAGACAAATTCGTCCCAATTAAAAAACAGGCTCCTTCCATCTATGAAAAGCCCTCCTAAACAAAAACCATTACAATCTATGTAGACATATTAATCCACACAGATAAATTTATCTAAGGACTTAATAAAAAAACCAATCGAACAAAACAGCTCCAAGAGATCTAACCTTAATCGGTGTCTATTGCAAGCTGCAAAGAATGCAACAATGCCGTATAAAATGCTCTTGATAGCACGGAAAATCTAGAATAAGAACGATAATTCCATCAAAACAGCAACTTCATACATAAAATTGATAAACAAAAATAAAGAAATCAAGGATTCATAGCTTCACCCACCTGAGAGAAAAGGTCATTCCAGAGGGCACGCCACATAGAGACCTCATAAGTGTGCACGGCTACTTCAGCATTTGAAGTTACCTTTATTAGGCTGCTCACAAACAGCCATATCACTCCAACTAAATCATATATGTACTTGAATATAAATCCCATAAATTTGGATAGTCCCATAACAAGCTGAATAGGAGCACAAATTATCCCCCAAAGGAACCAGAATATAGGAAGCATAACAGTAGCGGCTGCAACCAAATCAAGTTGACAAAATTCAGAATACTAGCAACATTCGTTGAACTATGCAGGGGCAAATTGAATAAAAATGCAACCAATTAGGGTCCTTTCAAAACCTTCATTTTGGTACCTAAGATGTGACATCTCAAACATTAAAGATCCGGTATTGTAGACATGACATCGATTTTCTTTTGAACTTTTTAAATGTCAACTAATCAAAAACAATTCTATTTGTATCTTTTTTTATTAATTGGCATTAAAAAGCTAAAAAAATTAAAAAATCAATGTCATGTCTATAAATCCCTTATCTTGTTCAACATTTTCAGTAAAAAATTAAAACCTAAGGGTGCGTTTGGTTGTGAAAATTTTCCAGTTTTCTAAGAAAATTTCCAACAAAAAGTGAAAATTTATAAAACGCGTTTGGTTCATTCAATTTCAAAAGTTTTCCATTCAATTTCAAAAGTTTTCCAGAAAAATGAAAATTTTATGTTTTCTAACTTCTATGTATAGAAAACTTATTTTGGTAGTTTTCCAAAAAAATTTAAACACAGTTTTCTAACTTTCTAAAATGGAAAATGAAAACTCTACAATTTCAACCAAGCACGTTTTCTAAAATTTTCATAGAAAACTGAAAATGAAAACTCAACTCCATTTTCTAAAAATGTTTTCTAGGAAAATGTAACAGTTTTCCACAACCAAACGCACCATAAATGTTTGAGATGTCACATCTCAGATGCCAAAATGAAGGTTTTGAAAGTACATTACCCAGAATAGGAATCATACCAAAATACTTTGCATTTTCACACAATTTGTGCAACCATGTTGTCTGTTAAACTGGTTACGAAAGATCTAATAACAATAAATAAATTACCAAAGCTGCAAATGACCGATGAGATGTACCACACAGGGAGCAGTAGAATCTCGATAAGATCCTCCAATAGATTCCAAGAAGTTTCCAGAATAACGCAAATGAGCGACTGTAGATTCTCCCCCATCTCGATAAAGAAGTTCCAAAACGGAAATAAAGCATCCAAAACTACAAGAAACGGTGCAATCAACGGCTGTGTGAGAACCGAAAAAAGCGATCGAACAGTGCGTGTCACCATGAAGAACCACATGACGGCCTTCTCAGCGTTATGCAAAAACAACATAGTTCCCAAATACTTGATCCTCGATACCATCTCCCACGTTTCTATCCAGTCAAAAAGAGGTCCAAACATACGGGAAGCAGTTGCCTTAAGAACAGGGACATTTTTATACAAATCATAGAAACCAATGACGACGGTGAACAAGGAAATCGCAACGTATAGACCTCTTGCCAGAGGGCACATCCATGGCCGATAGATATGAGAAAATACCGGATAGGACTGAAAGAAAATTACCCACGATGGAAGTCCAGCCTCCAATAGCGTAAGTAACCGCAAATCAGCCATAACTATCTTTCGTAACTCAAAAGGGAGGTCGCGATCATTAAAGCGGAACAAAAGCAGCACGTCTCTGTACTGGATTGCTTCAGTCATTCCCTCGCATTCACTTGGGCACGGAGAGGGTATTTGACAGCTGGCAGTTCCACTGTAAGACATTTCGGTATATAAATCACGGTCAACATCAGTATCTTGAGAATTTTTTCTCTTGTAGGGCCCATCAGGAGAAGGTGTAAGTGATACACTTGTTTGATCTTCTAAATTTTCTGATTGATCACCGAGACTACTACTAGGACTGCACAGATATTCATCCTCTGCATACACATCGAAGCCATCATCACTTGTACTACAGAAGCTTGAAGAATCCGTACTATGAACTACTTCTCCTGCAGATATATAGAAAAAAGAATAACAATAAGCTATCTCGAAATTCATCACAAATCGAAGACATGAAAGTATGCTCCCATCCTCCTAAAAATCAGTTATTAGACTGCCACCAGAAAAGGTTCTATGGTCTATGGAAATCTCTATAACAATCAGTTTAAGGGGCTGTTTGGTTGGTTTTCCATCAAGTCCTGTATGGATAAAGCTGTATGTGTGGATTAATATGTTTGTATAGATTGGGAAGGTTTTCGTAGGTATGGGAATGGGGTGGGGACCCCAATCCCCATCCTCCCATGGAATCAACTTTCAGTCGAGTTTCTTATAATGTTAGATATTTGTAGTTGGAGTGATTTTGTGCGATCCTGTTTGTTAGCAGCTTAATGAGCTTACTTGGTCAGATATACACGATTGTTTGGTAGTGGCTTACTGATATATAGAAAGTGGCTTATTCAATAAGCTTCACGCGGGCGGGGATGCAAAAAGCCAAGTTTTTTTCTCCAAACCTGCTCCTCGCTGTTAGAAAAAAAAAACGTTTCCATCTATGAAAAAAACCTCCCAAACAAAAAGATTAAAATCTATACAGACATATTAATCCTCACAGACAACTTTATCCATACAAGACTTAATGGAAAACCAACCAAGCAGCCAATCGCTCTAATCTATGTGCTAGTTAAAATTCATGAAAAGCATAAACCACAATTTATGATCTCTTGGAACTAAAGACACCTGCAACACGTCAACACTAAAATTCCTTCTCTAAGAAATAAAATTGGAAGATCCATAATAATGAAACTAGACTTCGCTGTATTTGATTTCTTCCACCTAGACATTAATCATCAAACACAAACCTCCAAGAGCTCAAATAAAATTGAGAAGAAAGGTGATAGACCGCAAAATCAAGGGAAGACAATGATTCATCATCACCTCTCAATCAAGTCACTAGCTTAGGGGTGTATATTTTTGTTTAAGCGAAGTCTGTAGTAATGGTTTCAATTATTTTCTTAATACAATGATCACAATTTAGCTGGTTAATTAATTTAATCCGAGTGTTGGGCAAATCTTATAGGGTATGGCATCCATCACACACTTATCAGTTATCACAAGCGGGTCTTCACGGAAACAACTGCTCTTATCGGGGTAGAGGTGGGATATACTGGACTCGTTTTGTTTGATTTTAATTCAGTGTACGAAAATTGTTTCTATTAAAAATTTATGATTTGTTGAAATTTGACTTTTAAAAAAATGTATTTAAACATATACCTAGCATAGAATTCAGCTGCTGTTCCAAGAGAACACGCTCATATGGAGTCCCTGGAAACCATGAAGTTATGGCTGTAGCAGCTTGAGCTATACTATCGAATTCCCATCTTCTCATGTATCTGGCCTCTATAGCAAGAGATGTAGCAGTCTGCTTCATAAGATAAAACACACTTACATATTACTCCACTACAAAGAGAACATACACAAATAAGAAAAAGAAATACCTGAAGCTCATTCAGATAATTGATCCCACGGACATCTTTCCATCCCACTTCAAAGACAATAAATCCATACAGGGTTCTATGCAACTGGCTATTTGCAATCAAGGAAGTTCGGAGTTTCTTTACAGGTAGCAAGGCCCGCTTTCTTGAAAGTGTTGTCATTGAAAACCATTTTTTCAACTTTGTCCAGTTTGAAGCGTCGGAACAGCAGTTGAGCTCACTGTAATCTGGATCCTCTTTACCTCCCTTAGGCCCTCGTCTGATCGCAAAGGGGGACATCCTGGACTGCAAATATAATCAAAAAGGAACCTTAAATTGTAAGATTAATAAAAACTCACCTAATACATTTAGGGGCCATTTGGTTTCATAAAAATGGTTTTGAGGGATTTGGATTTCCTGAAATACCAACCAACCCCATGGGAGATGGGATTTCAAATCCTATGTTTGAGGGATTTCATATCCAGAAAATCCTTCAAAGCTAACATGGGATTGGAATGGAATTCAATTCTAAATCCAGTCCAGTCCTGCAAACCAAACAGGACTTTACAGAATTTTAACATGAATTGGAGTTCTCGGCAACCTTGGTAACCATCAACTGCCACAGCTGTGCAGGCCCTGATACTAGGTCTTCCAGCCATGGCCTATTATCCACCAATACATAAAATGTCTTGCTCTCGGGCGCCAAGAAAAGGCTGAGGTCAGAAAGATAAGATTGCAAATCGCTGCAATCAAAAAATCATATGATAATTGAGTCAATGATATGGCTTACACATAGCAAACAGAAATTTACACATTTCTGAAAGTTCTTCCATTGGAATAGGTCACAGATAGGATATAAGGAATTGTGTAGTCACATTTGATCCTAACATGAAAGTCTATACAAAGTAGATGGTAAAACGTGTGTGAATTTGCTTATCCACCATACATTTGGAGCCATTGTTAAATGAATTTCCTTATCCAGTGAGAATGGAAGTATGGCGAGAAGTGTAAGAAGGGATCTCCATCCTTGGATCAATCTTAATTGAAGATCAACACTAATCAGATACACCGGATGATCCATTTTTAAAACGCAATTCATGGGTGGGCATGAGATTAAAAGTGATCAAGGGTCCAAATCCCGTCTTATGCTTCTCACTTTAACTCTTTTTCTTACACGATCCTTCGTTTGATGGACACTGCCAACATGCCATAGCCCATAGCCAAATGGTCATCACATTTAGTAGCCTACAACTTTCATTCTTTCAACAAAGTGACTGTCTACTCTACCTTAGACTCTTGAAAGTGTCATATAATTTATAGCAACTCCCATCATTGCCTATAGGTTATCGTCCACTTAAAAACCCTTGGTAGCAAACATTGCATCAGTTTGTTAGATTTTCCTTGCTTTTAGACAATACAATGCTGATTAAAAATTGAACAAATCATCAACAGAAACCAATTACATGCGACTGAAAATGCCTTCCATACTCAAATTTAGCATCCTAATTTTCACCCAAAATTGAACAAACCCTCCACAAAAATCAATTACAAGTAACTAAAACTGCCTTTTCACAATCAAAATCACCATCCTAACTTTCACCAAATCAAAACCCTAATAAAAACTCCAAACCATGAAATTAGGTATAATTCATGTAAAAGCAATCACACCATACCCTATCTGAAAACCGTTTAAAGGAAAAAAGTGTCGAACATCATTGCATCTCCCCATGTAAACCACTCTCTAACCCCTGCATAACCAAAAAAACAACAAAATCGCCTGATCAATTTCATGCACAAATTCACAGAAGAATCATAATATCATACAACAGAGATGAATTAGGGTAAATTTGAAACCTGGAGGGAATTGATCAACCGAATAATGCCATTGCGCATGATCAGAAGAAGAAGAAATGAAAGAAGCGCAATGGAACATCATAACAAAGAGATTGTATTATTACGTCATGCGTATTGAAACATTCATCTTTTCGATTACAGCATGAATGAATGAATGAATTTTAGGAATTCAATTCAAATTCAAATTCGTTGATGAATTGGATCAACAAACAACGTGAAATTCTTTGTGTGTTTGTTTTTTCTCTCTCTAGATTGAAAATTGAAATTGAAATTGAAATGAAGAGGGAAGAATTAGGGATTGCCATAGAAGAAGACACGTGGAGGAGGGAAGCAAAGCTTCCATAGAGACGTCCTCCATCCGTCCCTGTTAACAACCGCCTTCCTTCCTTCTTCACGCCGTTTCCATGTTCAGTCACTCCAAGGCTACACGCACCCAACCCAATCAACTCACTCAACCCACTCACTTTTTGAATGCCACATCAGCTTCCACATCAGCTTTTGGTCAACCCTCTCTTTAACCCTCCCATAACCCTCTACAACACACATCCAACCCTCTCAACCCTCTCAACCCTCTCAACCCTCTCACACAATACATACAACACACGCAAACACAACGGCTTCATCGACTTCCTTCACCCGCCATGTCCGCCAACCCGCTAGGTTTGGTTGTGAAGCACCCAACCCAAAGAGCCCGCCGGCTCTCCTTCCCACCTACCCGCTGGGAACCCACTGAACGGTGCAAGCAGCCTAAGGCCATCCTTTATGGTACCCCTCATACCCCTCATACATGTTGCCACATCAGCTGCCACATCAGCTTTCCACTACCTTTACCAACTCCATACCTTTCATCCACTGTCATACCCCTCATACCCTTCACTTTATTTTTTTAATTTTCATTTCAAACCCTTTATTTTATTTTATTTTTAATTCAAACCCTTCATTTTATTTTTTTAAATAAATATTAGAATTAAATTAAATAAACAATAAAATTTATAATTATATTAAATAACTAACACTAAAATTAAAATTACATTAAAATTAAAATTACGTTAAAATTAAAACTAAAAAAATACAATACAATTAGTTATTGGCGTGTGACGAAGAGTTCCACACGTGTATAGATAAATCGTGGCGAAGGTTGGCTTGCCTCTCTCGGTAGGGGTGTGCATGGTTCGGTTTTAAGGTAAAACCGAAACCAAACCGAAAATTTCGGTTTTTAGAAAAACCAAAACCAAAACCAATCGGTTTTTCGGTTTTTGGTTTTCGGTTTTAAGTTCGGTTTTTGGTTTGGTTTTCGGTTTTTAATTCGGTTTTTGGTTTTTGGATTTCAATTTTTTGTCCAAAAATCAAAATCCAAGATCATCAATTTCTGTTTATCGCATCTGAATGTTTAAAAGATAGAGTTGGTGTTTTATAGACTTATGACTTCAATTTAATATTGATTAATTTACATTATTAATAGTTATCATCATCATAGAATGACTTCAATTTATTATTTGTTTCATCATTTTTTAATATAAATGTTTTCTATGTGATGTCAAGTAATTCATGGACTCAAGTAATTATGAGAAAGGGAATGCAAAGGGTAAAATCTTCCAGTATTTACTAAATAACTAGGGTAAAACTGAAAGAAGTATTTATTCGATTCGGTTCGGTTTTTCGGTTTGGTTTTGAATCATAAAACCGAACCAAACCGAAAAAGTCGGTTTTTGAATTGGTTTTGGTATTGGTTCGGTTTTTTCGGCTTGGTTTTTTCGGTTTTTTCGGTTTCGGTTTTTTCCTGCTCACCCCTATCTCTCGGTTTTTCACTAGGTTGACGTTTCTTGCTCGGTCTTCTTCGGAGATAGTTGTTTCAATCTCTCCAGGTAAAACCTCCGTCGGATCAAAAGGATAATGTGAGAAGCCTTCGTCTTCACGAATCATGTTGTGTAAAATTATACACGTGTGCATGATGAGTGATAATTTCCGTTGTGTCCATACTCGCGTCGGGTATTTTACAACGTGCCATTTATCTTTAAGCGTGGCGAATGTCCGTTCGATGTCTTTTCTAGCCGATTCTTGACGTGTCTTAAAATGGACTCGTGGCTCTTCAACTGGGTACCTAAATGCTTTCACGAAAGTCGTCCACTCGGGATATATCCCGTCGGCAAGATAATACCCGTGATTGTAGTGTGTGTTATTCACTACAAAAGAACTATCGGGCGCTTTATTTTCGAATAAATCGTTGAAAATTGGTGATTGATTCACAACGATTATGTCGTTCGTGGCACCCGGTACCCCAAAAAATGCGTGCCAGATCCATTGATCTTGCGAGACGACCGCTTCTAGAATTACCGACGGTCCAGTATGATCACCTCTATGGAATTGACCCCTCCATGCCATGGGACAATTCTTCCAGTACCAATGCATACATTCAATGCTACCAAGCATGCCGGGTAAACCATGGGTTTGTTCATGCAATGCGTAAATCGCCTGAACATCGGTAGCAGTTGGCTTTCGTAAATATTGGCGCATATAGAGGTAAATAATACGTTTGCAAAAATGTTCAAGGCAATCCCTTGACGTCGTTTCGCTCATCCTCAAATACTCGTCGAAAGCATCCGAAGCAGACCCACGCCAATTGACGGATAGCGGACGCACACTTTTGAAGCGGAGAAAACCCTTTCACGCCTCTTGCATCCCATTGTTGCTTGAAAAAATCAACCTCTCTTTCAAGATCGTTAACTATCCGTAAGAATAGTCGTCGACTCATACGAAACCGGCGGTCAAAGTCGACGTCGTTGTACACCGGGTGTTCGGCAAAGTAGTCGGCGACAAGTTTATTGTGTCCCTCTTCACGACCTCTATCTTTACGCGGCCCTCTCGGTATTTTCGACGTTTCTCCAACCTCGTCTTGGAGAAGGTTGTTATCGTACAATTCCTTAATCAACTCCGTCGCTCTAACGTTGTTCATTACAATCTGATTTATGGCGAGATCTATATCATCGTTATCAGAATCAGAATCAGAAGACGACATTTTTTTAGTGTGGAGAAGAATATAGAAGAAGAAGAAGAAGAATGAGAATGATTATGTGGAGATGTGGAGAATGAGAATGAGAAATATGTATAGAAGGTTAAAAAGAAAAAAAATAAAAAAAAAATATTTAAAACCCCCAACGGCTATATGACCGTTGGGGGGTTGTTTTGCCAAACCTCGAAAACAAAGGGGCTCGTTTCACACCGGCATCCACACACCGGCTTTGCGCGTACCGGTGCGCATACCGGCCATGCGCGGCGGTGTTGCCGCCGGTACCGCACCCGGTATCGCCTCCCTGCCGATACGGTAGCGGATGGCTTAACAAAACTTGCTTGTTAAATTAAATAGAAACGTACGCGCGCGTGTTGCAGCGCGAAGTATGTATCAATTGCCCGATTTTTATATATATCATTGTAAACATCAATTTAATCATATGTGTTCAATCAATTAACCTCCTAATGGTTTATTGAATAGTCAATTTCGAAAATTGAAATAAAAGTATTATCTTTATATAATAGAATATATAATATAATTGAATAAAAAATATTCAATATTGGGCTTATTTTGAAGGTATTGACGAGACGAATATGATGGTAGAATTTGTTAAAAAAACGTAATTTTAATATAAATTTTAGTTCATAATATATGATTAGTTAGATTATATGATAAGGGTTTAAAATAGAAAATGAAAAAGTAAAAGACTAAAATAAGATTTAATAACTAACTATAGGGGTACAAAGTGTAAATGTGTAAAATGAAATGTTGAACAAAATAAACTGTCATATTGAGTTATTTGCTTTTATATATAGTATAGATATAGATATAATTTTTTTTAGGGATTAGTTCTTCAAAATGTATCAAACTATCCTTAATATACTATTGTATGTATCCAACTAAAAAAATTTCTTTTGTATATATCAAACTTTATATTTTAGTCTATTGTGTGTATTTTTGATACACACAATAGTATATTGGGTGATAGTTGGATACACATAATAGACTCAAAAATAAAGTTTGATATATACAAAAGGAATTTTTTTAGGTTGATACACACAATAGTATATTGACGATAGTTTGATACATTTTGAAGAAGTAATCCCTTTTTTTTTATGTCTGTATGTTCCTATTTGGATATCATATCATTGTCGGCCGGTTGGTAATTAAATTGATCGGTTAATTTTGCACCCCCAACGTGTTAGTCTAAAAGCCGAAACTCATGGAAAGATATTTAATTAAAAGTGATCAACGGTTTCAAAGTACTTCTCACAGTTCTCACAAAAAATGACACTTTTCATATGATCATAATTGTATGCACATTTGCATACCGTTCATATAAATAGTTATAAGAGCAGACGTAGCATCGTATGACAAGATGAGTTAATGATGAGAAGCATAAAAAGTGGATTTGCATCATTGATCTTTTTAATTTCATCTCTTCATATGAATTGCGCTTTAAAGGGGAATTGATCTAATGCATTTAGGTGCATTGTATTTAGTGCATATAATCCTAATATGCATTCATCGATCGATAACCACTTCTCATCGTAACTTTAACTTCTCATCGGAACTCAACCATATCCATCAATGTTTTATTTTTTTGTGTTTTTAGCTAACCACCCTTGTGTTTAAGTTGACTAATAAAATATTTTATATGGTTTAAGTTTATATAATCAAACAAAAACTGTCACGTCTAAAAGTATTAGAATAGATTTATGAAGTGTTTTAGACGCTTAAAAAATTATGACGTTCTTATATGACAATACATGAAAAAATGTCTTATAAATACAACTATCCCATTAAAATGTATCTATAAGACATTTCAAATATGTCTTATAAAATAGATAATACGACAATTTAACTTAAAAGCATCCTACTGTAACACTTTTGGATATGACCATATATAAACTTATGTTATGTAAAGTATTTTATTATGTCGACCTTCTATAAAACCATCTTTTATGGTATGAGAAACTTGAAAGTGTTAAAACAATAGTAGCAATCTCAACTATTAAATTGAAAATCATGATTTTTATATATAGTTGTTTGTGGTGTGAGAGAGATAGAGAGAGATCAATTGAAAATCAATCTTCGGTTGTAAAGAGAGTGACAAAAGAAGACACCCAACATGTGTTCTTGGATGTTCACGTTCTACATGAATAACAAAAGTGAACGTTCATTAATTAAGTATTATGAATAATACAAAAATATCAGACGAATAATACAACATTCATGATGATTAATACATGAATTCATAATCCACCACTTGGAATTGGCTTGTGGGATATGGATAATCTTTGATGATTTTGCTATGGTAGATTATTGTTAGTCTCACAACATTAAAGACTATAAAGTAAGCAAGTATTGTAGATGAGGTTGAATACAATACACGTAAAATACTACAATTTAATTATTTTATTTATAACTTAATAAGAATTACACTTAGAAAACAAGTGGTTGCGAAAAAGAATAGTATTAAAAAATATTATAACAACTTGAAACCTAGAGAAATGAAAAATAAAACACTTTAAAGCACAAAATGAAAAGCTAATGAACTCTTGAGAGAAAATGTTTCTGCCGATTTGCACGAGATTACTTCTTCAAAGGCATAATATTGTATGAAGGGGTCTTCATATATTTACACTACCATGAGCATTTTTAACGCACCAAGTGTGTGTCACATGTAGATTGGTCATCAAATAAACAAAGAGTAAACTCTTTGTTCCAACGCTTCAAAAATGTATTTATTGGTACTTTTTTCTGACTTTGATGTGAATAGTACTTGAAAAGTTTTATAAATTAGATATATTTTTTTAACAAGAAAAAAGAATGTCTACATCATAGGAAGATTTGGTGAATCTTCCTCAAAGTCAAACAAGTGCAAGATGACAAAAGACAACTTTAAAGATCCACATGAGGTAAGTGTCAATTTCTTTCAAGTAGTCGATAGAAAGGCTATGACCGATTTTCCAAATCGGCCGATAACTTAGTGTTGGGAAGGATTTCATCTTCAATCCGCATCTGAACATTGGTTTCCCGAGGGATTCAACTATTTTTCGATTTTACCAAACAAATAAAGTGCAACTAAGCCATTTAAAGAATCCAAAGGTATTTTAAGTATGGATAAACAAAGTCGGGGGAAGACATCTTCAAATTTAAAGTTTCAACAATTTGTATGTCATCTATTTCTTAATTTGCAGTTTTAATTTGTTCATTAACTAATATCATCATTTTATTCATCGACTATTTCTTAATATTTTATGAGAACTTCTAAATAATAAGCTGTAATTGAAAATTTATGCATTTTAAATAACAATTTTAGTTGGCAATATGTGGATTTCTTTCCCGTTCATATTTACATAGGTTGATTGACACAATGATGGGATTAATATTCAAGGAGGGTAATTGACTAACAACAAAAAGGAGAATATTGGAAGTAACTCGCAAAAGGATTTGTAGGTAGTTCGTAAATTGTAAGCATAAAAAGATATCATGTTTGCTCCATTTAATAGATAAGTGTTGTTTCGCGTAATAAATGCCTAAGCACCACAGGCCTAGTCCAAGTATAAACTAGACGTGCGTTCGCTAACTCAAGTAATAATGTGGTAAGCCCACGTATCGTTCCACAGGGATCGGCGGTATCGAGATTTAGAGAAATTGTCCTTTAGTCCGGTGCAAAGTTTTATAAAGGTTGATTTGATTTGTTTGGTGAATTAACAGGATATTTAAATAACATAAAATTAAATGACAGATATGAAATGACAGGTATATAAATGACAGGTAAATAAAGGATGTAATTAATAGTGAGAAAAAGATGGGTACGGGTGCAAGCTTTTGCCTAAGAGACCGTTTGACAAAATTTGGTTAACGTGACCGGTCCGGAAATAACTCCTACACAACTTTCTCCTCTCGAAGCTCCATTATAAAGGTTTACAAACTAGTTTTATTATAAAGTTTTCACAATTAATATTTCCCAATTTGTTAACTTTACCAAGTGGACCTTATAGATCCTAGCTCGGTCCAACAAAAGAAGATGCCCGAATCTCTTCGTGACACCCGCTTGAGGACACTTTTTGCCTTGGTTCAATTATGCAACGACCCGAATCTCTTCGTGATCATTAAAGGTTCTCTCAAACTCTTTTTGCATCACTCAAGCCGTGTTTCGAACCCGCCCCTCTCGAGGTCTTAGGTCTAACATGAACACTTACAAGTGATCAGCTTGTCCGCGTTGAGATAACGTCCCGACTTAGAATGACCAAACGAGAAAATATTAAAGGATAAAAACACCCAAAATGTCACTTTTAGGCCTCTCGGGCTTTGCTCGCACCCACACCCAAGGATGGGGTTTAGCTACTGCCCATAAAGAAAAATAAGATGAAGTTTAAGTTGAAAACAAACTGCATTAAACTTAAAACGACAGACTGTGTGTGAAGCAGACTGCCACAGTGGCTACAGAACAGAAACTTAAAAATGCAGAATTTAAAGTGCTGGAAATTAAACTAAACTACAAGCTAAACTAGATAGTGAACTGGAGAGATCTGGAGTAGAAGTTGTAGAGAATGGTGTGTGAATTGTTGGATGTTTGGCCTTGCTTTTATAGTGGAATAAAGTTAGGTTATTAACCAATGGTTATTTCACCTTTTACTTTTTCCATATTATATTATTTCTAGCCATCACCTACTTCCACCTCTTTATAGAAGTTGACTTTTGCTTGTCCCCCATGCTTTTCTCTGCTGATTTGATCTTCCACATTAAATAATTCCGAAATTCCCTTCTAGAACCTGCACATACAAACCTTCACTGTGGTGACATCCCACATAGTCAAAAGTGCCTTAAAACTTGACTTTTTAGCTATTTCCTATCTCACTAGGTGAATACGACCAAAGAAGGTATTCAGGCTTCAAATGGATGATTTGAGAAGGGTTAGATGAGAAAAAGGGTGTTAAAAAGTGAAAATAACACGAGAAAAACGAGGGTTATCACCTCCTCAAACTTAGAACCATTACTTGTCCTCAAGTAATGCGAAGGTGGAGAATAAACGAAAAGGAAACAAAAATTTTGGCAAAAGTAAAATGATGACTTACTTTGTTGCAACTTCCCGGTGCGTGCGTCAAGCTTTCCCGTAAAAGAATGGTTTTGATCCGCGGGACTTGATCGGGTGAGTGTATAAGGCTTTGTGTATGATCATTTCCCTTTTTCCAACTATGTTGGAAATGCTAAACCGAGTATATCTATATTTTTTGTGTTTTTGGTTTTTCTAACTTTTTCATTTTTGTATTTGGTTTTTGTGTGTGTGTGTGTGTGTGTTTTTTTTTTTGAAAATATCACTTGGATATTTTTATTTGATAAATGAAAGTTACCAAGGGATAAAATACCGAGGTGACTTCCTCCTCCTCAAATTTAGAACATAGCGATGTCCTCATTGCTACTAAAAAACGGAGGTTTATTTGGATAACGGTTTAGGTGACAAAAATGGGAAAGTGTTTGGGCCTAGTCAAAAGATGGCCCACATCCTATCCAAAACCATTAATTTGTAAGGAAAGCTTGAAACGAGCACCTGAAAAGAATTAAACAACATATACAGAAGATATAAAATCATGCCATCACATACGATTACCAAAATAACGGGGTAAGTGTACGAAGAACAAGTCACAACAAAAATCACCCAAGTGTTAGGCAAGCATGAACAGGAAAATATAAACATAGTGTCAACCCAAAAGAACTGGAAATAGCCAAAAAGTCAGTTTACGCATAATGACCACTATGGGATACCACCATAGATAGGTCCAGTGCCTGCAAAAACGATCAAGGGTCAGTTTCGGGGACGTCGGCAGTAGCGTCCATGTTGATGTCAACAGAGGTGGCTGGTGGACCAGGTGGAACAGTAGTTGCGGCAGTCGTGGAGGGGGCGGTTTGCGATATCACACTTCCTTCGGGCACTCCAAGGTATCGCTCGAGACGAGACAAACGCACACTGAAGTCGTCCAAATTCCCACGCACGTGGGTTAGAACCTGGTGGATCTTGAAGAGATGGGTGTTGTGGGCCTCCATATGCTCGGTTTGGGCCGCCATGTGTTCCATCAAAGGTTGAGCCCAAGACGGGATCACCGGTCGAGTCGACGGGCCTGCCTCGGAGTCATTGGCAGCTTCTGGTTCAGATTGCGAGTGCGGAGATGGTCGGGCAGAGGACGGACGTTGTCGGCGTCGGGTCCGGCCTTTGCGATGCGGTGGCGGTGCGGG
The DNA here is from genome assembly GCA_030169165.1 of Centaurea solstitialis. Lineage (NCBI taxonomy): Eukaryota > Viridiplantae > Streptophyta > Magnoliopsida > Asterales > Asteraceae > Centaurea > Centaurea solstitialis. Next base: position 31,265,799 of record CM058043.1, read on the forward strand.
CATAGCTTGAGGTGTAAACTCCGGATTGTGAGTCACCATGCGTCGGATGGTACCTAGATCAATCTGCGAAGGACTAGAATAAACACGATCAGTTGGGAGAGTCGGAACACCAAAGTGTCGACACATCCGAGTAATCAATCCCGGGAAGATGATCGTAGTGGTGGGTTGTGTAGCGTGATCATCCAACATGGTGCGGACAATGGGACCCATGTTAACCTCCAGATTTTTGAAGATACAATACATCATGATCACCCGTTCTTTTGGAAGGGATGAATCATGCTTAGTCGGGATGAGGTTATGGCGCACATATTGAAACCACAAGCTAGGCACGAAATCTAGATCATACGACCGCATAATGGCCTGGTTGCGCTCCACGTGCCAAGTCCGACCATCTTTAAGTAACAACCGCTCCATCTCCCGCTCTTGTTCGAAGGAGATCCCTTGAGTGACAAAACGTTGGTACCAACAATCCGCGGGTGGTGTAAGACCCAACAGATTGTTGATAATGTCCGGTGAACAAATAATAGGGACTCCTCGGACCATGAGCTCATCACCCTCGGTGTTAGCCAAAAGATCAAAAACCTCGCGTACCAAAGTTTCGTTTATCGGAACGGGGGTCGGGATCATGTCATTCCACCGCTGAAAAGTAAGATGGTCGGATATGCGGGGATAATATTCGATGAGAGATTTGTGAAAAGATCTCTCTTTGACCATTTGACGTTCCCGACCCGAGGCTTTACCCGGCGGTTTCTTATGCTTCTTTGTTTTCTTTTTCGGCTCCGGAACTAAAGAGGCATCCGAATCTGTGGAAGACTCGAATGGGACCTCTTGAGTTACGAAAGTCGGGTCATCATTGGAGGATGGACTAGATAGCGTACCTGGGCCACTGTGGGAAGTGCCCACAGCAGCTAACCTTTGACTCATTCGCGGGCCCTCTCGGGGGACCACAACCTTTTTAGCCTTCCCTTTGTCAACTGCTTTCTGTCGCTTTGGGGGTACAAAACCAAAATCAGAAGAATCACGATCTTTGTCGGGAGGATTGTCGGTTAAATAGGCGGCAACATCAACATCTTCTTCCGGGCTCCTATTAATGTCGATCGACGGCATTCCCTTTTCTAGTGTAGGTTCGGCTAGGGTTTGGGGTTGGGTGGGGGTGGTGTTTGGGATGATGGTGATTTGGGGAGTGGGTAAGGGTACGGATGGGGTGGCCGATGGGTGAGAGACGGTGGTGGAGGTAGTTACCGTGGCTTCGGTTGTGGCTTCCCGGCGCCGTCTATAGCGTTCGGTTTGTTTAGCCAAAAGAGCCCAGAGACGGGCCTCATTTTCTTCCATGGTATCGGTTAAAGGGTTGGAATCGAAGGTGCTTACAAAGTCGCGAGTCACCGGAGGGGATGGCGGCGAATCGGCCCGAAGGGTGGAAACCGAGGTTGCGTGGGTGGGGGATACGGGAGGGTTACGTGAGGGCATGAAAACCTCCATCCTTTCCACCACGTCCGGATGAAGAACGGCGGTGGTTGGAGAGGAACCTTCAAGGGTTCGGCCGGCGAACGGGTTGGGGGTTAAGATGGGGATGGTGGCTACGGCTACAATGGTGGGGTTATTTAGGTTGGCGATGGCACGAGTGATGATAGATCGAGTGATCTCACCTAGAGTCGCCGCCGATGGTGCGGTGGTTGGTTGCGACGCCGGCGTAGTCACGGCGGTGGAAGTGGAAAGGGCGGTTGGTGGGTGGCGTTGCAAAGACCCACGACAACTTGCGATGATAGCCCGGCGAGTGAAACCGCCGGATGGGGAATCGTAGCCGGAGCCGTACCCCGTCGGCGCGGCGTGCGACGACGAGGCGAACGGCGAGGGCGTGTGGGATGGTGGTTGCGACACGACAGCCGGCTGAGGGAGGGGTTGCGACGGCGCAACGGTGGTCGGAGTGACTGTGGACGACGGCGGTGCTTCAGTGGTCGCTGGTGGTGGCTCGGTGGTGCCGCCGGTGATTTGGCCGGCGGTTACCACCGCCTTCTTTCTTGCCATCGGAAACCGAAAGGGTGGGGTCGGTGGTGAGAGGTGATAAGAGGATTTCTTGGGAGTAAAAAAATGAAAGTGAAAAAAAGATAAGGTTTTAGGTGGTGGTTTTATAAAAAAGGTGGTTTTTGGTTTGAAAACTAAAAGGGTTTTGAGAAAGGTTTTTAAGGAAAATCAGTAAAGTAAAAAAATAATTAAAAGAAAGTGAAAGACTAACTAAGGATGGTAACTAAATGGTTAGGATTGGTTGGAAAAAGATAAGGGGTAAAAAAGGAAAAGGTTAAGAAAATCTAATTTAATTATTTAAACAAGGTAAGGTGAAAAGCTTTTAAAATTCAAAAATTGGATTCTTTGGTGGGAAAAGTGACGGTTATGGGGTAAAGGGGGGGAAGATAGGATGGGAAAGGTGGGGTAGTGGGTAGGTTATGTGGCTAGGTGTGGGTTTGACAGGTGGCAACTAGGGTAAGGCTTTCATAATAAAATAAGGGGATGACATCTACTCTTGTACTTGGAAGACTTTTTGATGATTTTTTTAAAAAAATGTGTAAGGTGTGGGCCAATGCTTTCTTTTTGGCTTTGTACTAAAAAGTGGGGACACCAACACTTGTGCCTTTTTCTCACCAACTTACACTTGCTGCAGCACTTTCTACTGACTTTGGTTAGAACCTTTTTCACAACAACCCAGACCCATGAGGCAATTCTTTTATCCTACTGACATACGGGGCTCTCATCCCACTGTGGTGACTTTGACAAACTTCAGACCTGAAACAGAAAATACAGAAAATAAATCCTAAATTAACCTACTATTTACAGGGGTTATTTCTAACCCAGATTTGGATTTTACTGAGCTGCTCCTTCGGGTTCGGGCAAACCTTCGGGAAGGTAATGCTTCACCCGATGCCCGTTAACACGAAACGTACTACCATCTTGAGGGTTTATCAAATCAATGGTTCCATAGAGACCAACTTTGTCAATGGTAAACGGTCCGGACCAACGGGACTTGAGTTTGCCCGGGAATATTTTAAGACGAGAGTTGAAAAGTAACACTTTTTGTCCTTCCGAAAAAGTACGATGATTTATCCTACAATCATGCCAAATTTTTGTCTTTTCTTTGTAAATTTTGGCATTTTCGTAGGCATGGAAACGTACTTCGTCCAACTCAACAAGTTGTAACTTTCTTTTTATTCCCGCGGCATCCTCTGCCATATTCAATTCTTTTATGGCCCAAAATGCTTTGTATTCAAGTTCTAACGGGAGATGACAAGCTTTCCCAAACACGAGGCGATACGGTGACATGTCCAAGGGTGTTTTGTATGCGGTGCGGTATGCCCAAAGTGCATCATCCAATTTTAACGACCAATCCTTACGGTTTGGCTTGACAACTTTTTCCAAAATGGATTTTATTTCACGGTTTGATAGTTCGGCAAGCCCATTTGTTTGTGGATGGTAAGCGGTCGCTATACAGTGTTGGATGTTGTATTTGTTCAAAACCGCACTTAACATTCTATTAACAAAATGCGTCCCCTCATCACTAATTAAAGCACGAGGGGTCCCAAAACGGACAAAGATGTTTTTATGTAAAAAGTTTATCACCGTTTTCGCATCGTTACGGGGGCAAGCAATGGCTTCTACCCATTTCGAGACATAGTCAACAGCGACCAAAATATACTGGTTTTGAAAAGACATCGGGAATGGTCCCATGAAGTCAATACCCCAAACGTCGAAAAGTTCAACTTCTAGGATATTATTTAACGGCATCTCATTTCGTTGAGACACATTCCCGGTCCTTTGACAACGGTCGCACTTTTTCACAAACTCAAACGAATCTTTAAAGATCGTTGGCCAAAAGAACCCACTTTGCAAAATTTTAGCGGCCGTTCGTTGGCCACCGAAATGACCACCGTACGGTGACGCATGACATTCTTGTAAAATACTGTGTTGTTCCCAGTCTGGCACGCAACGTCTCAAGATTTGATCCGCCCCCATTTTGAAAAGATGAGGGTCATCCCATATGTACTGCTTACTTTCATGAAGAAACCTTTTAAACTGTTGAGTTTTAAAATCATACGGCTTTAGCCCACTAGCGAGGTAGTTGGCCAAATCCGCATACCAAGGTGTTGTTTCTTCTTGAAAGTGCCGGATTGCTAAAATTTGTTCATCCGGGAAAATTTCTTTTATCTCAAGATTTCCTCCACTTGAAACTTTACCCTCAATGCGAGAAAGATGATCCACGACCTGATTTTCCGTCCCTTTCCGATCAATTATCTCAAGGTCAAATTCTTGTAACAGAAGGACCCAACGAATAAGTCTAGGCTTTGCATCCGCCTTACTCATGAGATATTTGATAGCGGAATGGTCGGTATGCACAATCACTTTGGCACCAATGAGATAGGATCTAAAACGGTCAAACGCGAATACTACCGCAAGCAACTCTTTTTCCGTGGTAGTGTAATTAATTTGTGCATCAATTAAAGTTTTGCTTGCGTAGTAAATTGGGTGAAATATTTTTTCGCGTTTTTGACCCAAAACTGCACCCACGTCCCAATCGCTTGCATCACACATAACTTCAAAGGGTAACTTCCAATCTGGTGCAACAACAATTGGGGCCGTGACAAGTGCTTTATTTATCTTTTCAAAGGCCACTTTGCACTCCGAGGTAAATTCGAAAGCTTGGTCAACATGCAACAAGTTACATAGCGGTTTTGTAATTTTTGAAAAATCTTTAATGAACCGTCTATAGAACCCGGCATGACCCAAGAAGCTTCTTATGCCTTTGACAGAAGAAGGTTCGGGCAATTGCATAATAACTTCTAATTTTGCTTTGTCAACTTCCAAACCTCTCGGTGAAACTAAGTGTCCTAAAACTATCCCCTCTTGGACCATGAAGTGACATTTTTCCCAATTTAAAATCAAGTCACGAGATTCACACTTTTCTAAACATCTTTTCAAGTTCACAAGGCAGTTTTCAAAGGAGGTTCCAATTACTGAAAAGTCATCCATGAACACTTCCATGGTGTCTTCAATCATATCTGAAAAGATAGACATCATACACCGTTGGAAGGTGGCGGGGGCATTACACAAACCAAAGGGCATTCGTCGAAACGCAAAAGTACCATAAGGACAAGTGAAAGTAGTTTTCTCTTGGTCCTCGGGTGCTATTTGAATCTGATTATACCCCGAATATCCATCCAGAAAACAAAAGAATTCTTTTCCCGCAAGTTTGTCAAGCATTTGGTCTATAAAAGGTAACGGGAAATGGTCCTTCTTTGTTGTCAGATTTAATTGTCTATAGTCCATGCAAATGCGCCAACCGGTTATGGTTCGGGTCGGAATGAGCTCATTTTTGTCATTGGTGATCACCGTAGTGCCACCTTTCTTTGGAACACATTGGACTGGGCTCACCCAACTACTACTGGAAATGGGGTATATAATACCCGCGTCAAGCCACTTCAAGATTTCCTTTTTAACCACTTCCTTCATCATGGGATTAAGTCTCCTTTGGGGTTGTGCCTTGCCAACGCTATTTTCTTCCAAGATTATCTTATGTTGGCATATGGACGGACTTATTCCTCTAATGTCGGCTATGGTCCAACCTAGTGCTCTCTTATGGTCTCTCAAAAGGTCAAGTAGCTTTGTCTCTTGGTCACGATCTAACTTAGACGAAATGATCACGGGTAACTTCTCGTCTTCCAAAAGATAAGCATACTTAAGATGACTAGGTAAAGGCTTTAACTCTAACTCAGGTGGCTGGACAATGGATGGGGGTTGACTGGGTCTGTTCTTAAAGTCCAACTGTTCAAACACAGCAGCTACATCTTCCTGCAAACTGTCATCAAAGGTCAGGTCATCACTCACCACTGTGGTGTACTCCTCACCACACTCAGCTAAGTCCAGGTCCAGGTCTGTATCAATAACACTTACTGCAGAACAGTCCTCTATTCCTTCAGAACACTTAAGGGAATTGAACACATTGAAAGTCACTTGCTGATCATTTACCCGCATAGTGAGCTCTCCCTTATGGACATCGATTAAGGCTCTTCCCGTAGCAAGAAAGGGACGTCCCAAAATAATTGGAACTTTCTTGTCGACTTCACAATCTAGGATTATAAAGTCAGCGGGGAAGATGAACTTATCTACCTTTACCAAAATGTCCTCTATTTTGTCTTTTGGGTATGCCATCGAATGGTCCGCTAACTGTAAGGTCACGGTTGTGGGACGGACTTCTCCAATTCCTAACTTGTTGAAAACGGACAGAGGCATGAGGTTAATGCTCGCACCTAGATCACACAAGGCAAGTCCAACTTCTTGACCCCCAATGGAACACGGGATGGTGAAACTTCCCGGGTCTTTGAGTTTTGGTGGAATCTTACAAGTAAGGATCGCACTACACTCTTGGGTCAATGCTACGGTCTCAAACTCATTCAACTTCCTCTTCTTGCTTAAGATGTCTTTCAAGAACTTAACATAGTTCGGCATTTGCTCAAGAGCTTCTACCAAAGGTATGTTAATATGGAGTTGTTTAAAGATGTCCAAAAACTTCTTAAACTGCTTATCCATATTTATGTTCTTTAGTCTGCCTGGAAAAGGGAGGTCTCTCAAATCTGGTTCCGGTTGTTGGGACTTCTTACCCTTACTTGCGGTGATGGTAGTGACAGGAGGTGGTTGGACTACTACGAGTTCTAGTACAGCAGGTACTAGAAGCTTTTGGTGGTGCAACTGAAGTGGATGGTACATCAGGTCCGGAAGGTGTGACTTTGGTGGGAGGAAACAATATTGGAAATTTGTTTTTGTCAAAAGCATGGGATGTTTCCTCCCCACTTTGTATGATCGGTATGTCAACTAAACCATCACTACTTCTCAGAGTCACGGCCTTGACAAACTCCTTTGAGCCATTCCTAGGGCTTTCAGTATTACTAGGTAAGGTTCCAGGTGGTCGTCCCTTAAGTTCACTACCCTCGTTGGCTAGTTGACTCATTTGAGTTTCTAGTCCTCTTAAGGTTGCATTGGTTTGGTTCATGTATCCCTGTGTGTGTGTCACAAAACTGCTGGTCTGAGCCATGAAGCCTTTGAACATAGATTCCAAAGAACCAGTGTCTGTTGGTTCTAGCTGCTGTTTTGGGATCTGTTGTTGTGGTGACTGACCAGTGTGGTGAGTTTGGCCAGTTTGTGCATTCTGATGGTACTGCTGTTGCTGCTGTCTGTTTTGACCAAATCCTGCTGGATTGTGTGGTCTGTTCTGTCTAGAACTTCCCCCAAAGGGTTGTTGCACATTGTTACTCTTGCAGGACAAATGCGGGTGATCACGCCACCCGGGGTTGTAGGTCTGGGAGTACGGATTGTACTTGGGGTTGTTTCCGACATACTTTACTGATGCGGGGTTTTCGGGACAATCTTCAAAAGGATGATCTTCTTCACAATTCGCACACATTTCATTTCCCGAGGGAATTGTTTGGTTGGGTTTTAAATTGTTTTTAACCAAATTTGTTAAAGCAACAATCTGTGCGTTTAGTGAAGCGATCGCATCAAGATCTTGGGTACTTGACACACTTTTCCGAGGTAGCTTTCGTGGATCTGACCATTCAGAACTATTATTTGCAATTTTGTCCAACAAAGCATGTGCATTGTTGTAGGTCAGATCGGTAAAAGAACCTCCGGCCGTTGCATCAATCATACCCTTATCGGTGCTGGAAAGTGCGTTGTAAAAAGTTTCCAACTGGATGCAATGGGGAATGCCATGATGTGGACACTTCCGGAGAAGATCCTTATAGCGTTCCCATGCATCAGACACTGATTCATCCGGTTCTTGAGAAAACATTGAAATGGCATTTCTTAGCTTCGCATTCCTCGTGGGTGGAAAATACTTTTTCAAAAATTTCGTGACAAGATCATCCCACGAGGTAATGGAATGTGGTGGTTGCGAACTTAACCAATCTTTTGCTTTATCTTTTAGTGAGTACGTGAAGAACAAAAGTCGCATGGTTTCTTGGTCAACCCCTCGAGCTCGGAAAGAATCCACAACTTCCAAATATGATCTTAAATGTAAGTGTGGGTCATCTGAATTGTGTCCACTAAACTGGCCGATTGTACCAAGCATGGTGAACATCAATTGTTTAGGCTCGAAAGATTGCGCGGTGAAATTTGCGGCCAGAACACTCGAGTTTAAAAGAGAAAACTCGGGTGTTGCATAGTCTCTTATGCCTCGATCTTTGTCGTCGGCAATTTTGATCGTGTTCTCACGAGGAGGGGGATCGGGTGGTGGATTTCCAGCCATTCTCCTACCTCGTCGACCACGTCGAACCACTTTTTAAAACGAAAACTCGCGACTCGGATTCAAGTACAAATCAATATCTCAGAAAATTGCGCCAATCCCCGGCAGCGGCGCCAAAAACTTGTTGTTTCGCGTAATAAATGCCTAAGCACCACAGGCCTAGTCCAAGTATAAACTAGACGTGCGTTCGCTAACTCAAGTAATAATGTGGTAAGCCCACGTATCGTTCCACAGGGATCGGCGGTATCGAGATTTAGAGAAATTGTCCTTTAGTCTGGTGCAAAGTTTTATAAAGGTTGATTTGATTTGTTTGGTGAATTAACAGGATATTTAAATAATAGAAAATTAAATGACAGATAAATAAAGACAAGTAAATAAAATGACAGATATGAAATGACAGGTATATAAATGATAGGTAAATAAATGATGTAATTAATCGTGAGAAAAAGATGGGTACGGGTGCAAGCTTTTGCCCAAGAGACCGTTTGACAAAATTTGGTTAACGTGACCGGTCCGTAAATAACTCCTAAACAACTTTCTCCTCTCGAAGCTCCATTATAAAGGTTTACAAACTAGTTTTATTATAAAGTTTTCACAATTAATATTTCCCAATTTGTTAACTTTACCAAGTGGACCTTATAGATCCTAGCTCGGTCCAACAAAAGAAGATACCCGAATCTCTTCGTGACACCCGCTTGAGGACACTTTTTGCCTTGGTTCAATTATGCAACGACCCGAATCTCTTCGTGATCATTAAAGGTTCTCTCAAACTCTTTTTGCATCACTCAAGCCGTGTTTCGAACCCGCCCCTCTCGAGGTCTTAGGTCTAACATGAACACTTACAAGTGATCAGCTTGTCCGCGTTGAGATAACGTCCCGACTTAGAATGACCAAACGAGAAAATATTAAAGGATAAAAACACCCAAAATGTCACTTTTAGGCCTCTCGGGCTTTGCTCGCACCCACACCCAAGGATGGGGTTTAGCTACTGCCCATAAAGAAAAATAAGATGAAGTTTAAGTTGAAAACAAACTGCATTAAACTTAAAACGACAGACTGTGTGTGAAGCAGACTGCCACAGTGGCTACAGAACAGAAACTTAAAAATGCAGAATTTAAAGTGCTGGAAATTAAACTAAACTACAAGCTAAACTAGATAGTGAACTGGAGAGATCTGGAGTAGAAGTTGTAGAGAATGGTGTGTGAATTGTTGGATGTTTGGCCTTGCTTTTATAGTGGAATAAAGTTAGGTTATTAACCAATGGTTATTTCACCTTTTACTTTTTCCATATTATATTATTTCTAGCCATCACCTACTTCCACCTCTTTATAGAAGTTGACTTTTGCTTGTCCCCCATGCTTTTCTCTGCTGATTTGATCTTCCACATTAAATAATTCCGAAATTCCCTTCTAGAACCTGCACATACAAACCTTCACTGTGGTGACATCCCACGTAGTCAAAAATGCCTTAAAACTTGACTTTTTAGCTATTTCCTATCTCACTAGGTGAATACGACCAAAGAAGGTATTCAGGCTTCAAATGGATGATTTGAGAAGGGTTAGATGAGAAAAAAGGTGTTAAAAAGTGAAAATAACACGAGAAAAACGAGGGTTATCAATAAGCAAGATTTGAGATCCTAAATTGAATGGTTTAAATTAATTAACACAAATGCACCATCATTCATTTTTGGGTTAGGGATGATATAGATAATAATAGATGCAATTTGGTGTTGATGATGATGAAACACTCTTATCATAGTAAATGACTCATCCAAAAACTTTGAATATCTGAAAAATTCAATCGGGATCCGGGGGTTACAATGTTACATATGCCACCCGAAAATTTCGAATATCCGAACCTTTTCCGCGTGACCTGACCCTTATACACTCCTAGTAGTAGCCAATGCTTAATATATTATTGAGGAAAATTTAACTTTTGTCCATAACTTATCATATGGTATTTTTTATTTCTTTTACAAGTTAGAACTAAAAACATAATATATATATATATATATATTTTAATAAAGGACTATCTTCACCAAAATGTATCCAACTATACCCGTATTCCTATTGTGTGTATCTAACTTCAAAATATGTTATTGTGTGTACTAAACTTTCAAAATGGTTTATTGTATGTAGCAGTTTACCTACTAAACCCTTAGCAGGTCACCAAACTCAAAAAATGCCTATGTGGATGCCATGTGGGTGCCATGTGGATGCCATGTCATCTTCTTCTCTAATAAACCAATTAAAACAAGAACCCTAATTAGTTTTTAAAAACCCTAATTTGATAAATCAGGAACCCTAATTTGATAGATGAAACCAACTCATCTTCTTCCCCCTTTCTTCTGCAAATTCCCCATAGAACCCTAATTCTTCCCCCTGAAAATCTAAAGTAATTGGGATCTCATCCTTCACCAAAACAGGGGTGTTTTTATCATTGTTGTTGGAAACATTGGGGATCACATTGGAAGACTGAAAAAAGAAGTTTAAATCCAAAACCCACCAACAAAATCGAAAAACCAACTTGAAAACCAAGTTCTTCAATCAATTTAGGGTTTCGATTTAGGGTTCAATAACCATAGCATTTGGGTTTCGATTTTGGTTATGGGTTTTTTTCGATTAGGATTTAGGGTTCATACGAAGAAAATGGATTTCGATTTAGGGTTCAATCTATTTAGGTGCCAAATTTCCATGGTTTTTTCTTCTGCCATTGTTATAACACAAAAGATTGATGTTTTTTTCTGCCATTGTTTTAATAGAGGATGATGATGTTAAAGGAAAGAGAAGAGCAAAAAGGGGTGACTAAAAGTTAATTGATAAAACAACAATCTCCCTAATTTTGATGAATCTAGGTTGGAACAAATCTAAGTTGGATATTTTCCTCCAATTTTGATTAAACCTAAATTTGATGAACCCTAATTTTGGTGAAGAAGAAGAAGATGGTTTTTTCAGTTTAAAAAAAATAAATAAATGCCATGTAAGAATTAACCTGATACACATCAGCACAAACAGGTTAACAGGTAAACGACTACATACAATAAACCATTTTGAAAGTTTACTACACACAATAACACATTTTAAAGTTGGATACACACAATAGGAATATGGGTATAATTGGATACATTTTGGTGAATATAGTTCTTTAATAAATGCTCCTTCATTTACTAGCCCAAAACGTGACATTAGCGAGCCCAAAACCGAACCTTCAAGCGAGCCCCACATGAGAATGGGCTTTTGAGAAGCTCTTTATGATGGGCCAAGTTATCCCCAAATTTCTTCATCTCCTTATTGACCTAAAATCCAAATTAGGGTTTATCATTTTACAATTCTGTATATATACATACCCACCCTGCGTTTCAACATATCATTCTCATTCTATCTGCAATCATTTCTTCATTACATTTTAATCTCCGAGATCAGAACTTTCCGGCGAACGATCGTTTGCGATTCAAGTCACCGATCGGATTTTCCGCCTATATTGCAACCGGATCTCCGATTTCGATCTTCTTTCTTAGCTTTTATAGATTTTTCTCAACTCTATATGCAGATCTTTGAGCTGCTGAGCTGATAATTAACTTTTTTCCAGGTTCGATGCCACGTTGCCGGTAGCCAAAGATGCATTGACCGGCAATGCTATGATTGAACCTATAACAAGCTTTTCGCATTATTATAGGAACCTGTGAACTGATATGTTTTCCGTTCATTCACAGAGCCGGTTTTTGCGATTACATTCTTTTTCTTTCTTCATATATTTATCATCAAAATCTTCTTATTAAAGTTGTGGTTGTTTGTTTAATTGATTTGAATGAATTCAAAGAAGCCAGTGAGGATTTAACTCATAAAAAGTTGGAATTACCGACTGAAATTCATTGATGAGAAATTGCACATCTGAGGCTTTTTACAATTTTAGTTCAAAAGTTATCAAACAAAAATATTTTTGGAGTTGTTTACTAGTTGAGTATGAATAGATGAAAGTGGAGAGCCAATGAGGAATGATCTTTATAAGTTGGAATTACCGACTGAGTTTACATTGATGACAAATAATCATCGACCATCTGAGGCTCCTTAATTGTTATGTTTCTGAAATTTAATCAATATGTGTTTATCTTTTAGCTCTGTTGCTTTTAGGATTAAGTGAGACCTGCTTTTTCTTCTTATCAAATTCCAGTTTGTTTGGTAATTAGTGAGATGATTAGGGTAGATTGATTACATTTTTTATATGTTGTTAAATGCATTTTAAAGTGCTACTTATATTATATATGGTGTGTATTGTATAGCAATGATTTTGGTTTAACTGATTGGGGAAAAACCTGAATGCCTATGAGGATTTAACTCATTTAAGTTGGAATTACCGACTGATTTCACATTGATGAAAAATTGCATTTCTGAGGCTTCTCTTTATCACAGGAAGGAATATTAGTTGTTGCTTTGTTTTTCACAGTATTAAGTGGTGTTGCAATTTAGCAATATGTGAATTGTTATTAGCTCCAGTTATTAGGGGTGTTCACGGGGCGGGGTGGGTAGTAGGATTTTTTGAACCGGAAATTGTGGGGCGGGTACCTTGTTTTGATAACTGTAACCGACCCGCAGGCTGCCGGTACCCGCTCTATGGGTACTTGTAAGGAGGCAGGTATCCGCGGTCCGGGTTGCGGTTACCTGAAAAACCTGTTTTTTGTTTTTACTGTTTTTTCAACAAGAACTTTATAGATTTAAACACAAAACACCTTAGTTCGATAGTTCATGATTCGGACTACATACTAAAGTTCAATGGTTCATTATTCATACATTCGATGTCGAAACAAAAAAAATTGGGGAGGGGAGTTGCTAGAGGTAAGTTTAGGCAGGGTTTTGCGGATATCGGTTTTTTCGGTTTCGGTTCATGCGGGGCAAGTCGGTTACTTGGTTTTTCGGTTTTTTTTAACACCCCTACCAGTTATCCATTCTTCCGTTTTATAACTAAAAATCTTTATATTCTCTGTTATATCTTGATGCAATTTTCTAACACAAAATCATAATATTTTTATTGCTATAAATCGGAGGGAGAATGATCCTACAGATATCTTGAGCTCGTGACGGCAATGGAGACCATGTGATTATTTGATTATCCAAATAGCAGTTCGACATCATGTATTAGACATTAGACGATGAACTTCAACGAATAAGGGGCCAATTTGTTGTACACATTTTTGGTGTGTTTTGTAAATGATGATATGGTGCATACTTTTAGTTTTAGGATCGATTATGTGTCTTTTTATATTTTTCGTGACCTTTGTATGTTTCTAATTGTTTTTAGTCACAACTTTGTTTTTTTGTAAAGAAGTTGTATTCATTCTGTTTTACTAGTTGACTAGTGACCCGCACCGCGCGTTGCGCGGTGTTTAAAAAATAACGTAAAATATTGTTTATTGGTTATATTTAATATGTTTTATTCGTTATATGATATACAGTTTGGACTATAGATACTCTACCATTAATCATCCTATCAATTATTTTTTTTTTGGCATAATTGAATGATATTGTCTAAATAAATCAATGACAATTAACATGCTTACAGTTTGAGTGATTATATACTTGATTTAGATTGGATTAACTTATAGATTACCATTAAATGAAATAATATTCGATCATTAAAATAAGAATAACATTGAAAGTGTAAAGTAGCGATATGAAAGACTTAAATAACAAAATGAAACTATATGGCATTAAGTCCGCTTTGCATAATCCAACTGAATACCACAATTGGAATGTGCAACTTGCATTATAATTAACTTCAATGTTATGCAACTCATAACAAAAATATTGATTAATACTAATAATAAATAATAAGAATAACATTGAAAGTGTAAAGTAGCGATATGAAAGACTTAAATAACAAAATGAAACTATATGGCATTAAGTCCGCTTTGCATAATCCAACTGAATATCACAATTGGAATGTGCAATTGCATTATAATTAACTTCAATGTTCTGCAACTGATAACAAAAATATTGATTAATACTAATAATAAATGATTTTTTTTTGGAAAATAATGAGTGAACAAAATAATTTAAGCGAGACATGTATTATGTGAATATAAATTGGAAGAATGTATAATAAGTTTCATAGATTTGTACATTTATTCAATTGGAATTGATTGCAGAGATGATGTTAAAGAATTTATGATAAACTATATTTTTTTATCATGTTCTGATCCTCAATTTCTTTATCAGCATTAAGTATGGTTAGTCCTTCCCGTGATGTAACTTGAGATATAGCAACATATAGTTGCTATATCTTAAAATACATCTTCATTCTTTATTTTAAAATACTTAATCAAATATTAAATTATTTTTAAGTTTTATTTATTTAGTGGTTAAGTTGCATATATTGATTATATTAATCAATTTTTGTTATGAATAGCTTAAGATGTATCATTAATAAAACAAAATTTGGGTAATTTTGAACTTAAATAACATTTTCCACGATGCTACCTCATACATCTGTTGTGATTTTTTTATTTTTCTACTTACGTATTATATGGATAAATATTTTCTTTTTATGTAGAAGGGTCGGCTTAAAAGCATATTTAGTCAATGAACCTTTTACTTATCAAAGACACACTAATGATTTTTATATATAACGTACTTTAAATTAAAGGGTGCATCAAAAAACATATTTAGGAAATGTATTTTTTTTTTTCACATTTCAATAGCACAATTTTTTTTACATACTTAACTCTATTCTCCAATATATCATCTCTCCATTGATATATGATGATCAAAACAAAAGTACAATTCAAAATTTCAAAATATTGAAATATTAGATTGTGAGATCATGTGTAAGTCCTATTCTTTTTATAAAGTTATAATATATACATCCATTAGACATTATGTAAATAAAAATATTAGAATAATGTGAAATAAAATAAATGCAGAAATTTAGGTGAAAAGAAAGAAGACATGGTTTAATTGATCAATATTTTTATAAAAATTAATTCAAAAGGGCAAGTTTTGAGAGGTTAAAGAAGAATTTTTGGATTGTGATCACCTTAGAAAATATCATATCATTGTTGGTGTTATTTGTTATTAAACGCAAACTTTAAAACTATGAAATTATATAAGAATGAGAAGGGTATTCATAACAAAAAGAAAAAAGTAAAAAACCCAATATAAATCACACTTTGGAGTATAATAATCATTTTCAACACAATATATAAATAACTTGTAAGAAACTACCACAATATATTGGTGAACCAAATTAAGAAAACCTCTTATAAAACATAATACCAATAGAAAACAAACTCTACCAAAGTGAAACAATAAAAAACATATAAACTAATTCAAACATAAGATATACCCAAGTTAAGTCGATTTTGATGAAACATTCCATAAATTCATAAGATAGAACATAGAACAAAACATAAGGCTTATAAAAACCTAAAAAGAACATATCAAGAGTTGGTAATTGGTGAAGAATGCTTGCAAAAAGAAATCCCTAAAACGTATAAAAACTGACGAAATCGTGATTAAAAAACCCATAAATTTCAAAATAGAAGTACAAAAAAACCTGCAAGATTTAAGGAGAGAAAAATAAGCCGAGGTTTACTTCATGGGCATTTCAGTCACCGCGAAATCAACGTCTACTTTTACCTACAACATAAAAATGAAAACCCAAATACAAAATCGTAAAACAAAGTTAGTTCTTACCTTCAATAGAAATTAAGGGAATCGAATGTTGTAATGTCAAAATTGAAAATAAAACCAAAAATCATGAACATAATCGTATGTTTTGTGCAATGCATCTAAGAGATTGAAAACTAAACCAAGAACATGACTAAATACTTTATGAGATTGATAATATTCCCAAAAGGACTAAGGATAAGAGAACATCCCAACTTAGACGAAGAATTTGACAGATACGATGTTGAATATCGATTTATGAAGTTGAATTTGATGTAGAACAAATTTCCCACTACAATGATGTAGAAGAATGTGTCTATTTATCATGAAGATTATCTCTAATCAATGAATTAATGAAAATTAATGAATAATTAGCTATGATGAAGATGAAGAGGTTATTTGGAGTTATCTTACATGCAAATATGTGAAATTATCAAAATAACCTCGTAGATAATGAATTATACATCCATATATGAGGGTAGAAAAATCTTTTACAATATTAAAATTAATAAATTGAAAGATGAAGAGAGTGAAATGAATGTCTTTAGGAAGATAAACAGTTTGTTAGTTAAAGCTAATTAAATTGGATGTCAATTTACCAAAGAAGCCTAATTATAATAGAAGAGCCAATTTTCATTTAGGGGTAGAATTGTCTTTAACTTATTTAATATATAAAAAACTCAAAACAATGAGAAAAATCCTATAGGCTAATACTCAATAGATAGGGTGTCCACATCATCCTTCCAACATCTTGCTTTTATATATATATATATAGATTGTGTTTTGGACGTTTTTCATGATTGTACCATATAGAGGGAGGTTCATGCAAGAACAACCCAATTTGCAAGAACAAAGGAACCAAGGAAATCACATGTGATTTTGTGCTGCGATGGAAAAAGCGTGTGTAGGCCACGCTCCGACAAGGCGAGTGGGTGAGCCGCGAGTGGGCGTCCATGCACAAAATCACGTGTGATTTTGTTGGTTCTTTCATTCTTGCAATTTGGTTTTGTTCTTGTTTGAACCTAATTCTTTACCATATTACCTGTCAAAAATCAGTTTTTTTGCCATACAAGTGTTAAAACCGA
Organism: Centaurea solstitialis; assembly: GCA_030169165.1. Lineage (NCBI taxonomy): Eukaryota > Viridiplantae > Streptophyta > Magnoliopsida > Asterales > Asteraceae > Centaurea > Centaurea solstitialis. The sequence goes on from CM058043.1 coordinate 31,282,829, forward strand.
CCCAAAGTTAGAATGTTTACAAAGAGAACACAGATGGAAAACCAAATCACTAACTAAATGAATGAAAGCTACACACCTGGCTAATTAACAAAGCAAGGCCGAAGCCAAAGTTTATGTATGCAACCAAGCAATAGAAAGAAGCAAATGAGCATAGAGGCTTGCTAGGACTTAACCAAGTGACACACCCTTGAGACCGAAATTCACGAGATCTAGATTTCCGTCTCTGCCATGGTTAGCCGTAAAATGCTACTGGTGACACACCAACTCTGAAGTCTGAACCAATGTCACATATGTCCGAACACATAACAACCTCCAATTAACACAATTCGTACCTTGGGTATGCGAGCTATCTATTCCAATTGATTCTTTTATTCCTCACTCTTTCTTCGATCCACTCAAAGTTCACTTGGAAGTCTTAGGAATTGCTCCTGCAATATCCTTTTGTTTTTCCCTAAGCCGATGCGATTCAACTGTCTATTTCTCTAAATGAGATACCTAAATCCCAACCTCACTTTCTTTTTAATGAGCATTGTGGTCATATGTTGGGTCCAATTTGATACCCATCTTATCTAACACCTCCCAACATGATAGTCTTTCATGCCTCGCTCTCCAAATTAAGATTCTTGTTTTTTTCGAGATTATCGTCGACCATCTTGTCTCTCAGCATCTTAGTGTCAGGAGGGGAAGGTGGTGAAACTACCACGCCATAAAAACCACTCCCTAAAGGCGTGGTTGGAGGGTGGCATTTGCCACGAAAATAAGCTGGCGTGGTGGCTTATTTTTATGTCAAGGTGGGTCCCACAATTTTAAGTGGTGGAGAGTGACCGCTACACTCTTGAGTGTGATAAGGTCAATGGTGAGTGTCGAGTCCCACAATTTTAAGTGGTGGAGAGTGACCACTCTTGCTACTCTAACTCAACTTTTCACCGGGCCCCAACCCTCTTGTTAACATTTTTTGTTGATATGAGTTAGTTTATGGTAAGACTAATAGTTATTATGAGAAGGGTAAGAAGGGATATGCACTCTTGGATCAATCTTGATTAAAGATCAATTAAAAATACCCTTTTGGAGCTAATTGGTGGGTTATTTTGGGACTTAATATGAAGCATTAGTTATTAGACTGAACACTAATTAAAAGTAATCAAGGGTTCAAATCCCTTTTTACGATTCTTGCCTTAACATGAACTTAGATCATTGTTGACACTTTTTGATGATATGAGGAAGGATCGTTTGAGAATACGAGTCAAGGTGAGAAGTATAAGATGGGATTTGGATGATCGTCTTTGTTAGTGTTGGTCTAGTGGCTTAAAAGATTCATTTTTTACCCTTCTCACAATAACTCTTATTTTGAACCAAGGGTTAAGGGGAAGGACACCACACAAAAAATGGACAAATGAGAAACTTTGTATCGACCATTCATTTATCTAGTATGCACATGTGCATAAAAATAATTTGGTACAAACAATGGCAATATCCAAGTGTTGAATACTAATCTTAAGTCCAACTGACACAAACACTTAAAAGATGCTTAGTTAACAATTAAAGCAAATGACATAAAGAAATAAGAAAGATAGTTGTAAACTACTTGCACTCAAATAAAATACTAACTACTTTAAACTTAATACTACAGTATAAATTAAATTACAACAAAAACGCAAGAGGGCTAGACTTTTATATATGTTTTGTCAAAGCAATAAATGGAATGGTTTAAGATTACTTCTTTCTCAACTAAAATTAGTAAAAGAAGAAATGTTTGAACTTAAAGTGGTATATACTAACTATTTTGAATCAAAAAATGTAAATATAGTTTTTGATACTTTAATATTATAATTAATGTTAGATTCTATAAAATAAAGTATCTCTGGTATGTTAATGTAACTTTTTGGTTGAGATTTTTGATTCATCAATTTTGAAGAAAGTGTATAGAGTTTATTTGAGATGCTAGAGGACTATTTTTGGTCAAAAATGTAAGAATCTTTTTTAATGAAGTAAAATCGCAAGTTGAGATAGTTAAAGTACTAAATTTGCACTTCTTTAAAAAACTTTAACAATTCTAGTTACATAAAACGGTACGGAAAATTGATTTTGGGAACGAGTCTCATGCAAATAAAACAAACACCCACCCAATTGGGCGGACGTCAAAATGACCTTTTTACCCTTCTTCATAACCAACTTTTCAGTCTTCTTCTATCCCTTCATCTCTCGCACACAGACCACCCTGATCTCCCTTTTCATTCTCACGCCACCGATTCCGACCGGCCGTTCCATTTTCCGGCAACTAATCGTTGTTTGCTCCGGTCATCATGTCGACCGCCCCCGGTGATCAACCTGGCCGTTGCGCCTCCGTCTACAGCGAAGTCCAGACTAGCCGTCTCAAAGTTTCGTTACCTCTGCCGTCCGTACTCAAATCCTCATTTGACGTCGTCGATGGACCTAAGAGCTCCGCCGCCGGCAATCCAGGTTATATGATCATACTTTCACACTTGCATTCTACACAAAAGCTCAAATGGAAGCTCAAATCTGATTGCATATTCACTTTGAATAATCATGTATTATTCAGAGTGTATAACACAGTGTTCAGTGTTATTCAAAGCATTATTCTCTCTGAATCCGTGTTATTCACTCTGAACAATCATGTATTATTCGAATAACACAACATTTAGGGTTATTCAGATTGAATAATACAATGTCCAGTGTTATTCAGAGTCAATAACGCATTGTTATTCAGATTGAATATACTATGTGGTGTGATCTTAGTGGTCCTCACATTTACTTTCCATTTGGACAATTGGACCTCACCCTAGACGAAAGTTAGGCTGTGAACTCAAAATTTCATTGCCTATTATTCAAAGTGCATAACAATGCATTCAGTGTTATTCAAAGAGAATAATACACAATGCTATATTATTCAGAGTGAATCTGGCACATGGCGTGCTCTATGTTGTCTTCTCGTTCACAATCAAATTTTAGTTTCTTTTGAACCTGACCCTATATATTGTTTTGGATTTGAATTATGTGTTTTTTTTACTCTTGATTTTATGTATGATTAGTAAGAAGCTAACTAGATCTAACACTTTCCAATAGTTGAAGACCTTATGATCATTTGTATGTTCTGGTCTATTATGTTTAAATATGTTGTATTGTGGTGTATTTCACATTAATGCTTGGATTGTAACAATGTAGACGAGATCGCAAAGCTCTTTCCAAAGCTGTTTGGGCAGCCATCAGCATCCTTGAAGGCTGGAGGCAAATTAGCAGAGCAGACTCTAAAGATTGGTGTTGTTCTATCTGGAGGACAGGCTCCTGGTGGACACAATGTCATTTCTGGAATCTTTGGTGAGCAAATCATTTACATTTAATTCAAGATGTTGATATATAACATATCTGTTTGTGAGGTGTTACATGTTTAATTAGTTTCACTAAGTGGTTTGGTTGGACTATAATAGACTATCTGCAGAATAGAACACAAGGCAGCACAATGTATGGATTTAAAGGTGGCCCAGCTGGAGTTATGAAGTGTAAATATGTTACATTGACAGATGACTTTGTCTATCCCTACAGAAATCAGGTAATATTTGTGTGATTTGGTAGCTAGGTTCAGATCAGAATATTTCTCAGGTAACAGTAGACTGTGAATTAGATTGTGTTTGGCAAAAATAAGCTAGCTGATAAGCTAGTCCATCCAAACACGTACCATAAGCTAGCTTATTGAAACACTAGTTAAAGTAGCGTTTCATGAGCTTTTTGTAGCCTTTTCCAATTATACCCTTATAAATATTAATTATTATACTCCAAGATACCCTTTTTGGTCATTTTACATACTCATAAGCTAGTTTTTGCCAAACATAATTTATTCATAAGCTAGCTTCTCAACTACTAACTAGCTTATTAGTCAACAGCTAGCTTATCAGCTAGTTTGCCAAACACAGTCTATGAATTAGTAATGCATTAGGACCGGTCATTGGTCCTTTGAGGCCCACTCCAAATTTCTCAAAAACAAGGCCGGTCGCTAACCTGCCATGGGTCTGAATATAGGACCGATCAGGGACGACCGGTGTTGATCAGGGATGACCGAATATCAGGCCCAGTTGAGGTCCAAATTGGTCCTGGACTGGGCCTGATGTTCGGACCTTAACTGACCCTTTTTTGGACCGAGCCTTATCCGGTCCTAGGTTTGAAACCCTTAACGAATCGGGCACAAGGACCTGGAACGGTCAATGTAACTGTTCCAGGTCCTTTTCCTCAAACCATTGTGCATCTCCACTAGTGAAATCATACATTATTACCTTAAATATTTCCTTAGATTGGTGGGATCATTTATATATATTGTAGGGTGGCTTTGATATGATCTGCAGTGGAAGAGACAAGATTGAAACCCCTGAGCAGGTTCTAACTTTTTTGGAATATTTAATTTGAAACTAGTCGCCTTTTCTTAAAACTGCATTATTGATTAAAACCTTAGGTTTGTTGATGAGGTTGCATTGTTCTTCCAGTTTAAAGAGGCTCAGGATACAGTCAAGAAGCTTGACTTGGATGGCCTTGTTGTCATTGGTGGGGATGACTCAAATACAAATGCCTGTCTGCTAGCAGAAAACTTTAGGTCTGTTTGGTTCTGTTTATGCTCCAAACAAGTTACATTTTCTTTGCAAACTGTCACATACGTATTTTATATGAAGACTTCATTGGTGGTCTTTAACTTTGTTGAAGGGCTAACGACTTGAAAACTCGGGTTATCGGATGCCCAAAGACCATTGATGGTGACTTGAAGTGCAAAGAAGTTCCTACGAGTTTCGGATTCGACACTGCCTGCAAGGTAAAATCAACTCATGGCATGAATTCTGCACCTAGATCGAATTTTACTTCACCAAATTGGGAAATTGGCGTTGGTGGCCAATTAAAAAATTATGGTGTTTGCCTCCTAGCCAAACTCTTTCCCATTTTGCACTCCATGGCCAACCATTCCGTTAAAAAATACCCAAGTCTGTTAAATTTAGCCGACTCAGCTAAAAGACAAAAAAAGTTGATTTCTCAAAGGTCTGGGTATTTTTTCGCGAGTCAGCTAAATCTAACGGACCTGGGTCATTTTTAGAGAAAGCAGTTCTGTTCTAAACTCGGTTGGTCATTTTTGCGAGTTAACAAAGTTTAACGGATTCGTTCAATTTTTAGTGGAATGGTTGGCCATGGAGCGTAAAATGGGAAAGATTTTGGCTAGGAAGCAAAGACCTTATTTTCATATGGTCACCAGCGCCAATTTCCCCACTAAATCACATGCAAGGCAGCTTGCTGCAATGTTAATTGTGCATTGGTTTGCATTAAATATTGGACAATTCTATTGGCACCCTCCTGTTAATGTCAAAATCAGCCCAGCTTATTATTCATTGGGAATATAAAAAGCAGGATTTGATGTTGATGTGTGTGAGGAGAAAAATACTTGATACGGATGCACTTAGCAATATACAGGGTTGCCATTAGCCTCCCACCTAAATTTTCTCTATGGCATGCAGATCTATTCAGAAATGATTGGAAATTTGATGATCGATGCACGTTCCACTGGGAAGTATTATCACTGTAAGTGTTCCCTGTTCATGTTTCCGCCATCCTAGTTTGTTGAAACTGATGAAATATTGTCTCTTTTAAGTTGAAATCTCCTTGAAAGTTCACCAATCACAATAGCATCTGTTTGCCACCAACCGATATATTATTTGAATCTCCAGCATCCATCTCCTTTTCAGTGTAGAGTCCCTGAAGAGTATATAGCAACTATCTTCCTTTTCTCTTTTGAATTGATTTTATATTCATCAAAGTTTTACTGATCAAGGAGATTATCCTATTAGTATGACATACAAAGCAACCACTTAGGTTGTGCTCGGCAAAAATAAGCTAGCTTATAAGTTACTACATGTTTGGATGGATCATAAGCTAGCTAGCTAATTGAAACGCCTTTTTGTAGTTTTTTTTTCCAATTATACGCTTATTAATATTAGTTATTATACCCCAAGATACTTTTTTGGTCATTTTACATACCCATAAGCTAGTTTCTGCCAAACATAATTTATTCATAAGCTAGCTTATTAGCTATCAGCTAGCTTATCAACTAGTTTGCCAAACACAGCCTTAATGGAAATCATAATCTTGAATTGAATACTTAATATATCAAAGAGGTACATACACCATCCATGCCACTCATCTAAGCTTATCATTTTTGGAATTTTATTTTATAGTTTTTGATTTCTTTCTTGAAGCATAATGCATTATAGTTGCTTCCTTATGTGTAATTTTGTTCGAAATTGATATTACATAAGCTCATGTTCGCTTTCTTTTCGTAACTGAACTTGTAGTTGTGAGGTTAATGGGCCGTGCTGCATCGCATATAACCCTCGAATGTGCTTTGCAGACTCATCCAAACATAACAATCATCGGAGAAGAGGTATCCCTTTGTCCTTGTTTTTATGTTATCTGAATATATGGTTGAAATTGGAGGGCTTAACAGTTTTTGCTGGAAGATCTTTGAGGATTTATTACTTACTAAGGACTAAATAACAAATTAGTTTCATAACCTATATTAGTATTCATAATTTATTTTTGTAGGTTGCTGCCCAAAAGCAGACAATGAAGAATGTTACAGATTATATGACAAATATAATCTGCAAGCGTGCAGAAGCTGGTTACAATTACGGTATTATCCTCATACCAGAAGGCCTCATTGATTTCATTCCAGAGGTATATATCTAAACCAAAACCACTCCACCCCTACAAGCAGGAAAGTTCGGCTGCCAACTCAACTTCGGTTGCAAACGTGAGGACAGCCGAGAGCATGCCACGTGGCATATTCACTCTGAATAATCATGTATTATTCAGAGTGAACAACACAACATTCAGTGTTATGCAAAGTGAATAACACAACATTCACTCTGAATGTTGTGTTATTCACTTTGCATAACACTGAATGTTGTGTTGTTCACTCTGAATAATACATGATTATTCAAAGTGAATATGCCACGTGGCGCACTTTCGGCTATCCTCACGTTCACAATCAAATTTGAGTTTCCATTTGAACCTGACCCGGTGGAAAAATCTAATATTTAGTGATGGTATCGTTCCTTGTGATCTGCAGGTGCAACAACTTATTGCAGAGCTTAATGAGATTTTAGCTCAAGATGTTATTGATAAAGAAGGGGCATGGAAAAAGAAACTTAGGAGCCAATCTCATGAGCTGTTCGAGATATTACCAACGGCAATTCAAGAACAACTGCTGCTAGAAAGAGATCCTCATGGAAATGTGCAGGTAGTTATGGTGCTTGAATGCTGCATATTTGATTATTAAAGGATAGAAGTTGCATCCTTTTGCTTGTTCTCACTTGTTTCAAGTTTGATTCTTTGTTTTTATTTTGGGTTAAAAAATGTGCACAGGTTGCCAAAATTGAAACCGAAAAGATGCTCATTCAAATGGTGGAAGCTGAACTAGAGTTAAGGAAAAAGGATGGTAAATATAAGAAGGAATTCAAAGGGCAGCCACACTTTTTTGGGTAAGTAATATGCATTTGGTACGTGGGACCGGATGGGACGGGATACTACAAAAACTTATTGTATCGCACCACATTAGACTGCAATAGGATAGGAGTTGAGTACTACAAAAGTGCCTTTTTACGTCGTCCTACCAAAAAACGTTGAGCAAAAATAGGAAATTGACACAAGATTGTTGAATTACTAAACCACTTATGTCAAATTAAAACCCAAAGGCTGCGTTTAGTACACAAGATAGGATGGGACAAAACTCACTGTCCCATGTTTGGTGCCACATGGGACAGAACAACTCACCATCCCATGTGGGACAAAATGACTTTTTTTGTCCCAACAAAATAGGTGGAGCAGCATTGGACAGGAATGAGACATAAACCAAAATATTACTAGTGTCAAACACGATACCAACACTTGTTCTGTATAGTCATGTCCAATTCTTTAATGTTTTGTCCAATCCTGTCATGTCTGCATACCAAAAGCTGCCTTAATGCCCAAGTCCCCCGTTGAACCAAATGCACATGTGCGTTACTTGGATCTATATAGGAACCAAAAACAAATGCTCTTCGCTTTATTTTCGTATCAATGGTTCTAATTTGGCCTAAAAAAAGTCTTTTTTACGCAGTTACGAGGGTAGATGTGGTTTGCCATCCAACTTCGATTCAAACTATTGCTATGCTTTGGGTTATGGTGCTGCAGCTCTTCTTCATTCTGGGAAGACCGGATTGATTTCCTCGGTTCGTTCTTAATCTTCTTCTTCTTTTCTGCATGATTTTTATTCTTTCCTTGTCCTGAACTGTCCTACATTTTTCTGAGGATCATCATACTTCCTTTTTGCTACTTTTTGCATGGTTATCTTATCAAACTCAGGTGGGTAATTTGGGAGCTCCGGTTGAAGATTGGACAGTAGGTGGCACGGCGCTGACATCTTTAATGGACGTCGAGAGGAGACATGGTATAAATATTTCCCCTTGTATCCATGTGTTTCAATATCCGTAAATCCCACTTGAAAGTCAAAAGAGTAAGGCAATTGTTTTTATGAACAAATCCAGACCCTGTCCTGTATATAAATGCATGCTCAGATATTGAATTTTAAGTATAGCTGATCACTTAAGGCTGTTAGTTAACCCTGTCATCTCACTTACAAATAATCACAACTACTTGTCCAATCAAATGTCAATAGTTTTTAATGGGTAGAATGAGTAGTTGAAGCTTTTCGGTTACATAAAGTTATTCAAGAATTCCACTGTTTAGCTATAATGGGTTTCACACTGCAACTTCTTTATATTAAAAACACAACTGTTAAACCTTTTTTGCAGGCAAGTTTAAGCCTGTGATTAAGAAAGCAATGGTGGAACTTGAAGGTAATAAGTTCTTCATTTTGTTTCCAAATCTGTTACTAGAATGACCCAGTTGGCATGGAAATGTGCAACAGTAATCTGGTGCTATAGAAGTGTTGGTATAATTGTGATAAATTGGCTTGGCTAAAACCAATTATCTTTATTTTCTTTTTTACTCTAAGGGTAAAAATGGTAATTGGACGTTGCTTGTGCTTCACGCCCAAGTTTGCCTAAAACTTACTTGGGAAGCCTTTTCTTTATGGAAGGTGTTAGGAAGCTTCCCAAGCTTGGCCACCAAGTATCACGACCTTATAAATAGGGGTTTCCATCAATGAGGAATACACACCAAAATTCTCTCTTTCAACCTCCTCTTTAGAAGATTAAATCTATCTTCTATTCTTCTTCTCTTCCAACTAGTTTCTTAGATGCTCAAGAACACCATATTATTTCCTCCATTGTAAAAGCTTTGTAACATCTCAAGTGTATTACCATCAAGTGATAGTGGATCAGTTCTCGGCGTCCTCCGCCCGTGGTTTTTCCCGATTCGGGTTTTCCACGTAAAAATATCGTTGTCTCTCTTACTTGCTTTATCTTACATTTTATAGTCATTTATTGTTGCATTTACTTGCTAGTTAATTATCTCACATTCGTCGATCATATTTCCGCTATTATCTTGATATAAGAACTTTGTTCATTGTTCTTGGGGTATTTGTATTTATAGTGGGATCCAACTAACAAGCCTTTTGTTAATTGGGTTTCGTTATTTTTCACAACAATTGGTATCAGAGCCCAAGTTATTTATATCGAGATTTGTGATCGATAGAAGTGTTGTGAGATTATTGATTTGCTAAGTTCTTTCATTAATGTCAACAATGAAATTTGACCTTCCCTTGTTGGGGCGGGATACCCGTTATTCCTTATGGAAGATAAAGATGAGAGACGTCCTCATCCAACAAAGTTTACATAAATGTATTTTGGGTCGGGCTTTCATGCCCGGTTCTTGGTCGGATGAGGAGAGAGAACTGAACGACTTAAAAGCCCAATCCTTGATTAGATTGCACCTTTCTAACGATATTTTACAAGATGTTGCAGAAGAGGAAACATCGTACCAAATTTGGTCCAAATTGGATCGAATATTTATGGAAAAGAGCTTACCCAATAAGCTTCATATGAAGCTTAAATTATATGCCCTTCGTTTATCTGAAGGTGGTTCAATTACTGCCCATCTATCAAAATTCAAAGAGGTAGTTGGTGATTTGAAGAACCTTGAGGTAAAGTATGACGATGAGGATTTGGGTCTAATCCTGTTATGCTCTTTACCACCATCTTTTGGTACGTTTATGGATACTATTATCTATAGTCGGGATTCCCTCTCTCTTGATGAGGTGTATACCGCTTTGAGCTCGAAGGAGAAGATGAAGGAGATTAATCCCGGTCACGAACCAAGGGCCGAGGGATTAAATGCAAGAGGAAGATCTTTTGAAAGAGGCTCCAGTTCTTCAAGCAAATCAAGATCAAAATCTCGTGGTAACACGAGGAAGTTTTGTAACTTTTGCAAGCGGAAGGGTCACACCATCGACGAATGTTTTAAGCTTCAAGCCAAAAACAAAGCCAAGAACAAGACAACAGATACCTCTGGGGAAGCTGATGTTGTTGAGCACGGTGAAGTCGGATTTTGCAACGGTGAAGTCATGATGGTCTCCGAAGGGATCATGAATACCTCGGAAGAGTGGATTCTAGATTCGGGTTGTACTTTCCATATGTGTCCCCACCATAGTTGGTTTCACACGTATGAGAAGGTTCCCGAAGGCGTGGTAATGATGGGGAACAATGATTCTTGTCCTATCATTGGTAAAGGCACGATCAGAATTCGCATGCATGATGGCATCATCAGAACACTTGGGGATGTGAGATATGTTCCCGAACTCCGAAGAAATCTCATCTCTCTTAGTTCCCTTGATCGAAAGGGTTACGAGTTCCATGGCAAAGACGGAGTATTAAGGGTCAAGCGAGGAGCGCTAGTCTCGATGAAGGCTCTAAGAAAGACCGCTAACCTTTATATTTTGCAGGGTCAAACCGTTAAAGGTGACGTTGCAGTTGCTTCGAAGAAAATGTCTGATGGTGATCTATCCAGGTTGTGGCATCTACGTCTCGGTTGCATGAGCCTTGGAGGCATGACCGAGCTAAGTCAACGTGATTTGTTGAACGGCCACAAAGTTACAGATTTGCAGTTCTGTGAGCATTGCGTGTTCGGCAAGACGAAAAGGGTCCGGTTCTCAGGTGGCATTCACACGACTAAAGGGCCACTTGACTACATTCATTCCGACCTTTGGGGTCCGGCCCGAGTTACTTCTTATGGTGGAGCTTCATATATGCTCACTATTATCGACGATTTCTCTCGTCGTGTGTGGGCGTTCTTCTTGAGACGCAAGAGCGACGTGTTCGAAGTATTTCGAGATTGGAGGACGATGATCGAGAAGCAATCCGGTAAAGAGGTGAAATACCTCCGAACGGATAATGGCTTGGAATTTTGCTCGGAGGAGTTTAATGCCTACTGTCGAAAGAATGGCATTACGAGGCATCGTACCGTTGCCCACACTCCTCAACAGAATGGTGTAGCCGAAAGGATGAATCGCACTATTCTTGAGAAAGTTCGTTGCATGCTTTCTAACTCGAAGATGCCTAAGTCATTTTGGGCAGAAGCGGCTTCTACCGCTTGTTATTTAATTAACAGGTCTCCTTCGGTTGCTCTTGAGAAGAAGACTCCCATGGAAGTTTGGAGCGGATCACCAGCCGATTACACAGATTTGAAGATTTTTGGTTGCCCGGCGTATGCACGAGTTGATAATGGGAAGTTAGAACCGAGAGCTGTGAAGTGCAAATTCCTTGGATACAAAGATGGAGTCAAAGGCGTTAGACTATGGTGCCCGGAAACAAAGAAGATCCTTATTAGCCGAGACGTCACTTTTGATGAAGCTTCGATGTTGCATGATTCGCCGCCTCCTACATCCGAGACCATTTCCGAATCTACGAAAGAGAAACCTCCAGTGGAGGTGGAGCTACCTGTGGCTCAAACATCGAGTCAGGTTGTTACTAACAATTCAAATGCTGCTTCTTCTTCTACCTCTACAGGTGCTCAAGTGGAAGATGATACTTCATCAGAACCTTTGCCACAAGCACCCGAACCGTGCATTGCTCGTGATAGGGGAAGAAGGGAAATCGTGCGTCCTGCACGGTACATCGAAGAAGCAGATTTAGTAGCATATGCCGTCAATGTAGCAGAGGAAATGGAGGGTACGGTGGAGCCTACTTCTTACAGTGAGGCTATGAAGCGAGACGATGCGGATGAATGGATGATGGCGATGCAAGCGGAGATGGAATCCTTGCTAAAGAGCGGAACTTGGGAACTTGTTCTCATTCCCAAGGGTAAGAAGGCCGTTCGAAGCAAGTGGGTCTTCAAATTGAAGGAAGGGGCCACTCCAGAAGAAAAGCCAAGGTATAAAGCTCGGTTGGTCGCAAAGGGTTATAGTCAAATTCCTGGCATTGACTATAACGACATCTTTTCACCGGTGGTGAAACATACTTCCATTCGTGCATTGCTAGGGATGGTCGCGTCCAATGATTTGGAGCTTGAGCAAATGGACGTCACGACCGCTTTTCTGAATGGTGAACTTGAGGAAGAGATCTTTATGCACCAACCGGAAGGATTTGAAGTTCCGGGTAAAGAAGGTCACGTGTGCAAATTGATAAAGTCTCTCTATGGCCTCAAACAGTCTCCCAGGCAATGGTACAAGAGATTCGATGCATTTGTGACCGCACACGGCTTGTCAAATTCGTCGTACGACAGCTGCGTTTACTTCAAGAAGTGTGAGGATGGGTCGACTTTATATTTGCTCTTGTACGTGGATGACATGCTAATTGCAGCTAAAGACATGGGAGAAATTCACAAAGTTAAAGACCAGTTAAATTCAGAATTCGACATGAAGGATTTGGGAGCCGCAAAGAAGATTCTTGGTATGGAGATCATTCGTGACAGGAAGGCGAGAAAGTTATACCTCAGTCAAAGAGGTTACATTCAGAAAGTTCTTCGCCGCTTTAGTATGTCTGAAGCAAAGCCTGTCAACACTCCATTTGCGCCTCATTTCAGGCTATCATCCGCTTTAAGTCCTTCTACTCAAGATGATGTTGCCTATATGGCGAGAGTGCCGTATTCTAGTGCGGTGGGATCTTTGATGTACGCCATGATTTGTACCCGTCCTGACCTCGCTTATGCAGTTTCTATGGTCAGCAGATATATGGCCAACCCTGGTAAAGAGCATTGGAAAGCTGTCCAATGGATCTTTCGTTACTTGCAGGGCACGGCAGATCTGTGTTTGCATTTTGGGAGGAATTCTTCGGGGGTGCTTGGCTATTGTGATTCGGATCATGGCAAGGATATTGACACTGGAAGGTCCATCACCGGATACGTGTTCACTCTTGATGGGTGTGCTATTAGTTGGAGGGCACATTTGCAACCTACCGTCGCTTTGTCCACAACGGAAGCGGAATACATGGCGCTTAGCGAAGCCGTGAAAGAAGGTGTGTGGCTCAAAGGATTCTTTGGTGAGCTAAGTGAGCACTTGAAGGTTGAAGAAATTTTTTGCGACAATCAAGGCGCGGTTCTTTTGACCAAAGATCGAGTGTTTCACGACAGAACGAAACATATCAACATTCGCCACCATTATATCCGAGAGGTAGTAGCGAGAGGCGATCTTAAGGTCGTGAAGATAAGCACTGACGACAATGCAGCGGATATGCTAACAAAGCCGCTTCCTATAGCCAAGTTCAGTTTGTGTTTGGACTTGGTTGGTGTTGATAGACGAGGTTGATGCCCTTTCGGGGCGCTCTGGTGGAGGACCACTATTGCAATTGGCTTGAATTGTGAGAACTTGATTACTTTGTTATCACTTGCTTACGGGATATTGTTTTTGCCTTGAAGATGAAGATCGGTGGAGTTTGTTCTTTTGAGTTTCTGTTTGGATTGAAGACATGGTGGAGCGTTATCACTTGGTTTAAGCCAAGGGTGGAGATTTGTGATAAATTGGCTTGGCTAAAACCAATTATCTTTATTTTCTTTTTTACTCTAAGGGTAAAATGGTAATTGGACGTTGCTTGTGCTTCACGCCCAAGTTTGCCTAAAACTTACTTGGGAAGCCTTTTCTTTATGGAAGGTGTTAGGAAGCTTCCCAAGCTTGGCCACCAAGTATCACGACCTTATAAATAGGGGTTTCCATCAATGAGGAATACACACCAAAATTCTCTCTTTCAACCTCCTCTTTAGAAGATTAAATCTATCTTCTATTCTTCTTCTCTTCCAACTAGTTTCTTAGATGCTCAAGAACACCATATTATTTCCTCCATTGTAAAAGCTTTGTAACATCTCAAGTGTATTACCATCAAGTGATAGTGGATCAGTTCTCGGCGTCCTCCGCCCGTGGTTTTTTCCCGATTCGGGTTTTCCACGTAAAAATATCGTTGTCTCTCTTACTTGCTTTATCTTACATTTTATAGTCATTTATTGTTGCATTTACTTGCTAGTTAATTATCTCACATTCGTCGATCATATTTCCGCTATTATCTTGATATAAGAACTTTGTTCATTGTTCTTGGGGTATTTGTATTTATAGTGGGATCCAACTAACAAGCCTTTTGTTAATTGGGTTTCGTTATTTTTCACAACAATAATATCTCTACATTTCTGTTATATCAGGTGCTCCTTTCAAGAAGTTTGCATCTATGCGCGATGACTGGTCTATAAAGAACCGTTATGTCAATCCAGGTATTTGGCCACTCCTCCATCGGCTAGATTCACCAACAAACACATTAAAACGTTTCTACATAAACAAGTGAAAAAACTGATTCAAACAACAAATGTAGATAAAACATGATCTAATATGAAAATATGATGCAACGATGATCCAATCAAGAATACCGACCCACAAGCTTAGAAATGCAGCATGTGATAGTGTACATCCACTTGGAGAGAGATATTGATTGTATTGATAATGAAGTGGTTACAACGTACTTACAATGATCCTTGGATCCATTAAATCCATCCCCTATGGGAACCCAGTGTCCTCGCTGGCACACTAGTCCGGTTCCCGGCTTTCATACCATCTGTAACATCCCATGCCAACCGTACCATATATTGTCCACTTTGTCCATACATACAGACACACAGTTTTAAAACAAGTCTGATAGAAAAGGTATTAAGTCCCCTTTTAGAGAGGGGATCTTAGAGAGGGAAATGTGGGATCTTAGAGAGGGCAACTTATAAAAATAGGGAAACTCACCCAAATAACCCTTTCTCTTTGCACAATTGGGTTCTTAGTCATTTCTCTTTTTACTTTAACAAAATGTGAAGGGGTCAAAAAGCTTTTTTAAAAAAAGTTTTTAAACATGGTCTGCAAGTACAGGGATCAAATCTGTAATTTTTGTCTACATCCACAAGTAACGGTCCCGCAAGTTGCGGACATGTTTAAATTATTTAATTATAGATTTGTCCCCTGCACTTGAGGAGCATGTTTGGAAACTTCTTTTTATTACTTTTTGACCCCTCTGCAAATAGAAGAGTTGTCACGGTAGTGACATTTTCATGAAACAGGGAGAGAGATGGCTAAAGAGCACATTAGGGGAGAGAAATAGTTATTTGAGTCAATTTTCCTTAAAAATATATAATTTGGATGACCTTTTATACCTAGGTGGCCTGGGTAGCATTTCTCATTTTCTTGTACCTTAATTTTTGGCCTATGCGACCTTGCCATACTAGGGTCGAGTACAAGGATTGCTGGGCCTTTTTTATGCTATCATCCAAACATTACAACAACATGGTCCATCAAAACTTAATATATGATTATAAGTGGAATCTTCCTTTTCTCTGTAACCGCTCTCTTTTAGACACTGATTCAAAGCGATTCCACATATGCTCACAATCAAAAGTGTAAACAGTCATAGTTCTTTTCAGTCATATAGAATTTGCTCTTCTTTTCCATCTCTGTGATTGGAGGATGCTGATCTTTGATTTGGATCAACCATTTCACAGGTCCTGTTCAGTTTGTGGGCCCAACAGCAGATGTTATCAACCACACGCTACAGTTGGAACTCGGAGCCCAAGCGTAGGTCTCTTCACGGATAATAAGATAGTTGAATTTGGAAAAATGAAAGTGCGATACTATAATAAAAGATATATAAAAGTAGGTTCTTATTTTGTGCATTTAGCTCTATTACAAATTACTAATTATCTTGTAGTGGTTATTCACAAGCACAAATCATTTGAACTACTAGTTTTTTTTTAAGTTGTTTTATTTTGCAGTTATTAAATGTATTTTGTTTTAATTCTCATTTTTGGAGAACCTATCTTGAAAAACTCTGCTTTAGTGTCTACGACAAGACATCTCAAATAAGAAAGTTTAATGTGTTTGTTTTTCTGGTTCCAAGGTTATATCATGTTTCTTGATTGCATCAAACATATAATATGTTCTCTTAATTGCATCAAAGATATAATACATTCCTCAAAGTGGACCTTTTTTAGAAACAAGTTTATCTAAAACAAAGTATGTTTTATTTTGATGTAATTTGCCCATATCGTAACATTACTAGTTGCAACAAATGATTCACGGAGAGGTCACTCATCACTCGTGGATGGTATCCAAGTTATTGGTAAATCCTAGCCTCTCTGCAAATCAGGATTTAAACCTTACCGAATATAAAGAGGCATGTAAATATTATTTTACCGTAAATCAGCATAAATACATACTTAAAATATTAAAGTTATGGATATTAGGTAATTTTACACGTACACTAGAAAATCAATGTTAATGTAACTTCTTTGGGATTTTTTTTTTCTAAATCTGATTAATTTAATTTAAAAGGTAAGGATTAAACAACAAAAAATGATTAGTTGAATTTCTACGCATGTGTTGTAAACTTGCAATCAATACGGTTGTTAGGTTCAATTTAGATGGGTCACTAGATTTATCCAAAATTGACATTTATATATAGAGAAATTCAAATAAATTTTCGTTAACCAAGAAATAAATTTAGGACCTCGATATTTATTTGATCTAACAGATCATATTAAATAGATTTTTTTAACTTAACCTATTAATTAAGATGATTAGAAGTAAAAAGAGTTCATGTCAATCACAATCACATTTCGTTGATTTCCGCAAGATGACTTGTAGCCTAAGCAGATTGAGAGACAAGTTCGACAAAGTCACATACCTCCTTCCACAAGTTGATGTGACATCCCAAGCTATATGGTCTAGCTTTGCAGCTCACGAATTACAATAAGCTGGTGTTTGTTTTTAAAAAGACGTTAAAGTTTGAAGTGTGATTTCACCTTTAACTTTTAAATTGGGTGCTGAAGTTTAAAATTTGAATCAATAAGACACTTTGTTTTCGTAAACCAACAAATGTTTAAATATGTATTATTGTCTATTTTATCCCTGATAGATTCAACTTAAATACATCAATTGAAGTGAACAATGATGATCAAACAAACGGTCTGAAGTACCTTATGCTTGACCAAATCAAACATAAGTAGCAAATATGTGCATGTTTTTGAAAAACAAACACCGTCTAAATGTCTCATTAAAACATACATTGACGTGTATATATAAAAGTATCGATCATAGAGATCATAGGAAACATATAGTTGTTCAAATACCATACAATTTTTTTAATTTTTCCAACATAAGAAAAAAATATCATAAGATCTTGAAATATAATTCCTCGTCCGCTCCATTTACTAGCAAAAGTTTTAAACTTAAAATCAATTTATACGAAAAAAATGAATACATGCATATTATAAACTTCGGTTTGAGGTGTTTATAGTTTTCATTTAAACCCACTCATATAATCTTATTTAATAAACAGTTAGTTATAAAAAATAATAAAATAAACAAAAACAATGTTGTTCTATCAAACACATCCTATCTCAACCAAATAACCAATACTAAACTCATCGGTTTGACCAGAATTTGCCTTAAACTTGGATCATTCTAAGAACATCTCCATCAACTATGTAAAATCTTTAAAAAAGAATATATCTATTTTCATATGATTATTCTATTTTAGCAATCTTTACTATATTTACATTAATAAAGTATTCAATACATTTAAAGAAAATTCATTATATTAATTATTTTGAATTATTAATTTAATTTTCTAGCCATTTTCTTGTAAAACTTTACAAAATAATCATCACGTCCGCCAAATGCAGTTTCTCCATTGACAGACCCGACTACATGACAATTTTCTTTTACAAATATTACTTTTGTCCGCCAAATGAATGAGCTGGGTCCGCCAACAGAGGACCTAGTGGATATTTTCATATTTTGTAAAATTTATAGTAAAATGGCTAAGAGATTAAACCACTAATTTAAAATAGCTAAACTAATAAATTTCTCTACATTTAATACAAAATATTGTTTCTCTCTTCTAAGATTTAAGTTCCATGCATTTTATTGGTGGAAAAAAGTAAAATAATGTTTTTCTCTCTACTATAAATTAGAGATTTTTACAATCTTTCTTATATTTTCCCTATTTTAATATACAATATAACATAGCTATTAAAATGAAAATTTACTAAAATCCATCTATTGTTTATTTTGACCTAGAGGGTGAAAATGCTAATATGTTAGCTATAATGATCGTTATTCAGGCTTTTTTGTCACGAGTAAACATAACTCGGGACTTATGAATTTACCAAATGTTTACTCCTTCCAAACGGTGTAAAATTCAATTGTGTGAACAACAAATAATTTTTAAGAATAAGCAAATAATTTGTATTTAAAACCTCTTATAGAATAATAAACAACTTTTGACTCATAAATCTTTCAAAAAATGATCCAATTCAATTTCTACAGAAGTTAGTGACAGGATCAATATCAAGATCAGAAAACTTTAATCAAAGAAGTTTGCGGAATAACACTTTGATTATATGAACAAGACAATGGATTTAGAACAAACTGTGTATGTATTGATTTCAATAGCTTAATGATTACAAACTCAAACCCCAATCTGTTTGAACAGGCTCAAACAGACGTGCAACACTTCTCTATTGCAGGGATTACAAGAACAATCTTGAGGCTCTTAATTCTAAACAAAAGCTATGAAAAACTCGTATCTAACAATGAAAACCTATCAGCTATATATACGAATTACAAGATAACAATAAGGAAACTAGATTTACAAGATAATCTCTAAAATATCTCCAAGCAGATCGTATCTTGTCCATATCTTCAGTCATCGCAATCCTTTCCTTATCTTCATCTTGTCAGCAGTGGTAAAGACAAAAGCAGTGTTAACTTCAAACCAGCAGTGGTAATTTTGTTCAAGCAGTGGTAATCTTCAAGGGCAGTGGTAAGTTGATCTTCAGTGAATACACTTATACTGGCAGTGGTAACCTTCAGTTGAACTAGCAGTGGTAACAACTCCAAAGCCAGCAGTGTTAATCTTTAGCAGTGGTAATGCAACAGAATACATCCTAACAATCTCCCCTTAACTTAACTTCTGTTTTTAATCAGAAATTAAGTTCTTCAGCTGTTGCATTGCTTTCTTGATCATCTTTGCATGGTCTGAATGGTTTGAATCTTTCAGAAACTCTTGGAACTTCTCCAACCCATACTCATGCATAACCACTCTGTCTTCAGCAGTAACCAGATTCAGAATTTCATCAAATTTTGCATTGCTTCTTTGTTTGCCATTGTTCCACTGCACAAAATAGAACTTTTTGAAGATACCTCTTACTCCCCAAATTACTACTTTTTCTTCCTCAGCTGTTTCTTCTTCATTCAATTCTGCTAGCTGATTTGTCATATTTTCAATGACTTCTTTTTCCAGATCAGACAGAACAGACTTTCTTTTTCTTCAAAATTCCTTCCACTATTCTTCTGTCAAAGTCATACCTCTTGTCCACCAAGAAGTATCTTTTGACACCTCCATCAAAAGTAACCATAAGAACTCTGTTTGCCCTATAGCAGTTCCAGGCAATTACTCCTCCTTCTTTCACTTCTTTTCCCAACCTAAAATCTCTCTTTTCCTTTTCCTCCTTGGCTTTCTCATAAGCAAACATGGTTTGAAGGTTATCTTGAACAAGAGCAACCTCATCAAATCCAGTCTTCTCTTTGGTGCATCCGATCTCATACATCTTCTCCAAATCAGCAGCTGGAAGTTTAGTGAACATTCTGTACACATTTGAGAACACTTCACTAGTCTAATCTTCTCTCACTATTCTGAAGAAGACAACCTTATTATCTTCAAAGCAGGACCAGTCTATCACTTTTGATGCTTCAGTGAAGATCTTTCTCTTTTTGGTTGGCTTATGAGCAATGGACTTCTTCCTCTTCTTCTTTGCTTGACTGATTTGCTTAGCCAATTTGGAAGTTTCTTTCTCTATCTGAGTTGGTTCTTTATCAGCCTTCTTCTTCTCAGTTTCACAAGCAATAGGAACCTTCTCTTCATCAATAGTAGTATCCTTAGCAGTAGTAGCAGTGGTAACACCATCATGCTTTCTTTTGCTCCTCTTCTGTACAGTTATCTCTTTCTCCTCATCAGGCTTCTTTGCAACCTCAGTCTCCTTTCTAGCCTCTTCATATTGCTGTTTAACCTTTTCAAATGACCATCTGGAGTAAAATTGAACAGGTCTTCCAAGAATTCCAGCTAGACATCTCACCATTCTTCTTCTTTCTTCTGTTCTGGCCAATGGCTTGATGATCTTCTTTTTAATCTTTTGCTTCTCAACCTCCTTGTTAAATCTGTCTTGAAGCTTTTTGGCAGCAGCCTTTCCAGCTTTGTCTTGCTGTGCCTGTTTCTTCTTTCTTTCTTTTATTTCTTTATTCACTCTTTCTTGATCCTCTAGACTCAGCTTTTTAGCCAAAGCCTCTGAAGCTTCATATTCTTGTACTTTCCTTTGAGCATCAACAGCTTCATCATCAGTTTCTTCATCATCCTCTTCTACCACTTTCTCCTTTCCCTTGTCTTTTGGATCAACAGGGATTTCAGCTTTCCTTTTGATCACTTCAGGCTCTTTAATCACTACACCTTTGGTTGCTGGAATCACCTCAGGCATTTTCACCAGGGCCGATCCTAGCATTTTATGGGCCCTGGGCGATTTATAGAAAATGGGCCCCGTTTTTGTACGATTTTTGTAGCAAGTGTTTTTATTATAAAAACAAAATTATATATGATAAATATAAACAACTCATACAAAAGAACTTCATAATAATTCATACAATACAACTTTAATAATTATAGTTCATACAAAGCAACTTCTCCGAGCATTCTTAGATGCAAAATCGTCAATGATAGCGTCTAAATTAATACTATCTAGTGTATCTTTTTCAATACATAACATCGCCAATCCGTTTAGCCTTTCTTGTGACATTGATGACCTCAAGTATGTCTTCAATAACTTCAACTTTGAAAAACTCCTTTCAGCAGAAGCTACGGTCACCGGAACTGTCAACATAATTCGATATGCAATTGAAACATTAGGGTAACAATCTGTAATTTGGACAAACTCAAGAATCTCAACCGAGGACATTGATTTGCATGGTAAAGTCACTTGCAACACCTTTAATTCAGAAAATAAATCATTTAAATCCACATCCGACATATTATTATGGCAAAATGTATTAGCAAAATTAGCACAACAACTCATCAATTCATCCTCATTCAATGCCTTTAGCTTATCAGAATCAAATAAGAATCCAAAAATACTTTCAAACTTCTTTAATTGTTCAAATCTATTGTTCAATGAAGAAATTGCCATATCCACAATGATTAGAAAATAATTAACTCTAAAAGATTCTTCTTCGGATGCTTGCATATCCTCTTCATTGTTATTTTCATCGAATTGCTTTTTTCTAGTAACACGACGCTTAGATGGAAATCTAGGATCTATATTCATTTCACATGCTACTTTTTTAGCCGTATCCATACTTGATGCAAAACCATCATTCCTATATTTTTCAAAGTAATTCATCACACCTTCAAATTGTTTCATGGTAGCATCAATACACATGGTTTTAAATTGCAACTTTTTACTAACCATGTTTATCGCAAATAAAATATCATACCAAATAACCATACCAAGTAAAAACTCAAAATTTTCAATTGCACTTACCAAACTTTCCGCTTCGCTTTTAGACTTGGCATCATCACATGCTTTTGATAGTTCAAGTAAAGCCAATCTTATTTGAGGAGCTTGAAATCTAATGGCTTTCACACTTTTTATTCTACTCTCCCAACGTGTATTGCATAAAGACTTTACAGTCATGTTTGAAACATTATCAAGTAACACCTTCCATCTTTTTGTGGAACTAGAAAATAATGTGTATATTCGTTGCACAATTCCAAAAAATGTAACAGCTTTAACACAAGAATGAGACATATCACTAAGAGTAAGATTAAGGCTATGACAAGCACATGGCATATACAACGCTTTTGGATTAACTTCTAGTAACCGATTTTGTACCCCTTGGTGTTTGCCCTTCATGTTAGAACCATTGTCATAGCCTTGACCCCTCACATCATCAACACTAAGGTCAAGAGATTTAAGAACCTCTAATAATTCATGGAACAATCCTAAACCAGATGTATCATCAACTTTTAAAAAATCTAGAAAATACTCTTCTATTTTTATTTTATCATCACACATATTCACACATCTTATTATCAAACTCATTTGCTCTTGATGACTCATATCTGGTGTACAATCAAGAATCACAGAAAAATACTTGGCCTCTTTGATAATTTTGATGATAGAACTTTTAACACTATGAGCCAAAAGAGAAATCAACTCATTTTGAATTTTAGAACTAAGATAATGATAACGAATTTCTTGATTTTGAATGCGCTTAATATGATCTTGAATGACCGAATCAAATACTCCAATCATTTCAATTAATCCCAAAAAATTACCATTGCCAATTTGATATAACTTCTCATTAGATCCTCTAAAAGGCAAAGAATATTTGGCAAGATATTTCACAGCGGCAATTATTCGCACTAAAATGTTTCTCCAACGTTCTTTCTCAAGCATAATTTGTTGTTGCAAATCTTTATCAATCGTTTGGCTTGCATTTAGCCTTTTTCTAAGTTCATTCCAAGATAACATATTATTGATATGCTCGATACTAAGCTCATGTTCCTTAAGTCTCTCGCCAAGATGCTTCCAATCTCTAAATCCCTCATTAGCTATTGCATTTTTATAATTCTTAGACTTGAACAACTTGCAACAAAAACAATAAACTTTATCCACACGTTTGGAATAAACTAGCCATTTGCGATCTCTAGACTCACCATTATCTAACTTTTTACCATAATAAGAATACGAAAAATGTCTAGACATGCTATCTAAAGGAAATACTATATTATATTCTCTAATAGGCCCTTTTTCAACTAAAATATCCCTTGATTTATTATCAAGATTATCCCAATTACTAGGATCATAAATATCAAAAGAAGGGTCAGATTGTTCAACATCTGGGTGCTCGACATTAGGATCAATGTTTGGGTGCTCAACATTAGATTCAACATTTGGCGGGTGCTCAAAAGTAGATTCAACATTTGGCTGATGCTCAACATTAGATTCATCTAAGTTTTCATTAGAGCTGCCTATGCCTTTAACAAATTTATCCATAGCCCCTTTTTGCGATTGTACTAATTGCTCAACTAATTTCCTTTTTTTCCTTTTCTCACTTCCGGATAAATATTTTTTGGGCATCATTTTTATGCAAACAAACAATTATAACCAAATAAAACAACCCAAACAAACAATCAAACTAAAATCAATGCTTTATGCAATCATGCTCAAACAGTCAGATTGTAAATTTGTAATTTTGGAACAAAAGAACCTGAGAGGCTGAGAGCCTGAGAAGTAAGTAAGCAACTGATGTGTGTCTGTGTTGTCCAGAAGCAATTGTTGTCCAATACTCCAATTTGGGAAAATCAGACTGAATAAGTCTGGTTCTGTGTTGGTCAAGCAAAACCAATGTACAATGAACTGATGAAAGTTGAAATCAAATAAAGAACATCATAATTCAGAAATCGGGAATTGCTTGGTGGCTTAATATTATAAATTGTATCTGTAATTTGTATATATAATGGAAAAAAATCTTACCTAAACACCCAACGGGTATGAGCAGATTCTGGAAGATTTGATAAGGCCTTTGCATAGATCTCTTCATTGTCTCTTCGTGATTAGGATTTTCGGTTGTAGATTACCGTTAAAAAAATCAATCGACACTTTAATTTGGTAGCTACAGATAGCGAACTAGAGAAAAGAGTAGGAAATTAAAGTTAATCATGAAGCGCCGATGGAGCAGAAGAAGGCTGGAGTGTTGGACTTCTATTAATTGTTCTTGGTACTCACAAAAAAATAGGTGATGATGATAGGCTTAGATTATTAGGGATTTAATTAATAATTTAATTCAAATGGGCCCTTTTTGATGCTTCCTCACTCACGTCTCCTGGGCCCTTTATTTTTCACAACATTTGAGTCTAAAATTCATTTTTATAATTTTTATAACTATTAATATATATATATATATAGATATATAACATACATATAAAATTTTGGGCCCCTAAATTTTACGGGCCCTGGGCGTACGCCCAGCCCGCCCCCTTCCAGGCACGACCCTGATTTTCACAAGTAGCTCAGCAATAGTCATCTCATCCTCATTCACTTCCACTTCTGGTTCAACTCCTGTACCAACATCTTTTGATTCAACCCCTGTACTAGTATCAACAAAAGGTTCATTTGCAACCTTAGTTTCTTCTTCTCTAACTTCTTTCTCAGCCTCCCCCTTAGCACCAGCACCAGTTTCCATCACATCTTCAGGCAACTCAGAATTTTCAGCATGAATTGGTTCATTCACAACCACTCTTTCTTTCTCTGGCTCCCCCTTAACTTCAGATTTCCTCTCCCCCTTTGTGAATGCAACCAAAGTATTGTACCTCTTCCTTAGAGCTCGAATAGTGCCTTTCATTGAAGCCATTGCAGCACCTTGAGCTTGAATAAGTTTTGCTTGCTTCACAATTGTTGCATCATGCACCTTGAGTAGATCATGCTGTGCAGTAACCAGTTCCTCCAGTGTATCCAGCCTTGCCTCATGAGAACCATGCTTCTCATCATGCTCATTGAACTTCTTCTCAAAGGATTTCAAATCCTTGGCAATTGCAGTGAAATTATCCATCAACTCCTGTTGTGTAACACCCCATAATCTAGATAGTTGTTATTATTAATATTATTATTAATTATTATTATTATTCTCTATTTTTCTTTTTAGTAGATAATTGTTAAAAGTTATTATATATGTTAAAAGATATTTTAGTAGATAAAGATTATGGGAAGTCTAATTAGTGTAGGATAGGGTTGTGGGTATTTTAAATACCTACCTACTAGGCTTTCTTTTCCTCATTAATTGCTAGTGGGTTGAAAGTCAAAGAAAATGAGAGAGAGAAAGTCGTGAGAGAGAGAGCTTTCGGGAAGGGAAATAGTACGTCGGAGAGTTCGCCGGAGTTGTTGCTGGAAAAGGAGAAAGGTCTGAGGTTGTTCTCGTCCGTAAGGTAAGTCGTAAAATCTCTCGTATCTTTCGTGTTTTTAGGTTCGTTAGGCTGTACCGATGTTGAGTTTGGAGCGGCGATGGTGGCGGGTTAGCCCGTCGCTGCTGTTGCTGTCGTACGGCGGGGCTGCGGTGGCGGTAGCCGCCGTTGCTGCTGACCCGGCGGCCGTTTCGGCGGCGGTTGGCCTTGGCCGGCTGCTGTCTGGTTGCGGAGTACGGTGGTGGCAGCGGCTTTTCGCCATGGCTGCCGCCGTTGTGGTTGAGTGTGCGTTGAGGAAGATGATGGTTGTAACATATATATATATATACACACACGATGATGACGATGATGATGTTTGTGGTTGTTTTATAAGTTAAAGGTTTTTTTTACTTCTAAATATATATACATATAAATATATATGCGTACGAAGATGTTGATTGTTGACAGAATGATAGTTATTGTTTTCTTTTCACTTTTAAATATACATATATATAATTAATTATAGGTGATGTTTTGTTGTTGTTTTTTTTTGTTATAAGTCAATCTTATATATTTAAATATATATATATATATATAATTATTAATATTTTAAAAGAAAACTATATATATATATAAATACATTTAAGTAGGTTAAGTCGGGTTAGCCTAGGGTTGTTAGACTGGCTAAGTGTCGTTGGGGTTAATCATTGTCCGTAGTTGTGAGCGGCGCGAGTCGGGTCGTGTTTAACCCGTTTAGACCCGCTTGACGTTCGCGGTTCTCGTATAGGTTTTTTCTTCACTTAACCCTTTTATAAAGTGGTTGGGTTAACTAAAGTGTTGGATTAATTAGGTAATTATAGGGATTGTTGTGAATAGTAGTAATAATTATAATTGTTAAACTTATTCCAGGTTTGCTGTGATTTGTTCGTGCTTTGACGTTTCTGCAATTAAGGTGAGTTACACTATGTGTAAATTACGGTGTGGTTTGTTGCATATACTTTATAGTGTGGATAGGGAACCACATGCCCTTGGTGAGTTGTGGGGGCCGACCCGTGTCCTAACTGACGGGCGAAAGGGAATCCACATGCCCTTGATGAGTTGTGGGGGCCGACCCGTGTCCAAACTGACGGGAGTGTTATGACCTCATGAGAGTCGGGTTTGTTGAGTTTAGTTAGGTGATGATGTGCTTGATGTGTTATTGTGATTATGTGGATACCTATATTGATATGTTGCATGCTATATTGTATTTTATGCGTGGTGCTAGCTCACTAAGCGTTTCGCTTACCCCGTTAGCTGTTTTCCTTTTTCAGGTGCCGTTTCGGTTAAGGATAAGGGCAAAGCTCCAGCGTGACTCTGCGGCGACGGTTCCGACGACACTTGACTATTTATTGATACTATTTATACTTTGGATTTTTCTTTTATTGTTAACATTGGTTTCCTGTTGGGTTTTGAGACGATAGTTCCTAAATTTATTTTTAATTAGTGGTGTTTATTTTAGAATATTTTCTATAAAAGTTGTTTTTGAAAAGTGGCTTTACAACTTGGTATCAGAGCGTGGTTTAAGAGAATCAGCACGCACGTTTGCGAGCGTGCGTGTGGTTGGACTTAAACCCGGAATTTTTTTTTGGGAAAAATAACGAGTCAAGGGTCGGAATCGTCGGCGGAGCTTCAGGTTGGGGGTGAGCTATCTATATAGTTATTATATTGAATGTTATTTGCATGCTAATTTATGGTTGTCGATAAGTACGACACTTATATGATTTTATGTGGTTAAATGTTGTTTAATTATCTGCTTAGTCGAGTCAATGGGGCTATTGAGGATGGTATCATGACTAAGCTTATACGGTGGTATGTCGGGAAAGGGTCATGAGGCATGTTCTTGTTTGATTGTTGCCAAGTGATCCTGACCCGGCTATCATATGGAACGGTTATAGTGGCGCGGGCCCAAATAATAGCACCACTATAAACGTTTGTATGGGTTTGGAATTGATTAAGTCTTGGGAGCCACATTAACTAGACGA
Source organism: Centaurea solstitialis (assembly GCA_030169165.1). Classification (NCBI taxonomy): domain Eukaryota; kingdom Viridiplantae; phylum Streptophyta; class Magnoliopsida; order Asterales; family Asteraceae; genus Centaurea; species Centaurea solstitialis. The sequence goes on from CM058043.1 coordinate 31,310,277, forward strand.
TAGTAGGAAATCTTTGGTATGTGTTGAATGAAATTACATGCTTTTGTATGCATCCTGATGATAGAAATGCAAACTAGTCTATAGGTGGTATGCACACTAAGGGCTAGAAGTAGGTACTTGCATGAGCCTGGGTATCAAGCGGGGGAAATTGTTAGACGTTAAGTGTGGGGATTGAACTGCCTTAGGATTGTTACTAAACTAGTTAAATATACAGTATGGTGAGCACTAGAAGGAATCCGAGTAGTGAGGAGCCCGAGACTCCGGATTTGAGGGACGTCATAGGCTCGCAGGTCACTGAGACTTTACATCAGATCTTGCCTGGGCTGTTTGCTCAAATGAAGGACGAGATCCTTGCGGCCGTGGACCAGAGGATAGATACGGCTTTCACTACGCATGGATCGACATCGGGAAGCAGTAGTCAGACACCGGGACGCGCTGTCACTTTCAAGGATTTCATGGCGTGTCAGCCGCCACATTTTGAGGGTCGAAAGGACCCTATAACCTGTTTCCAATGGGTCGCCGCTGTCGAGGGTGCTTTTCGCACCAGTGGTTGCCCGGGGGAGATGAAGGTGTTTTATGCTGTGAACCTGCTGCGCAATGCGGGTAAGGACTGGTGGGGGCTGATTCTGAAGAGCCAAACGGACGAGCAGATCAATGCTATGACGTGGGATGAGTTCAAGGTACTGCTCGACGAACAGTTCGCTCCTCGCATCGAGAAGCAGCGGATCACCTCGGAGTTTTTGAACTTGGCTCAGACGACGGAGACGGTGAACGAGATCACGGACCAGTTCCTTGAGAAATCGCTTTTCTGTCCGGACTATGTGAGCACCGAGGAAATGAAGATGTTTCGGTATCAGGGAGTGCTGAAGACGGAGATTCGAGAGTTCGTTACCACCTCGATGTGCAAGACTTTCGATGCGATGGTTGAGGTAGCACGGACTCGGGAGCTGTTTCTCGAGGAGCAGCAGCAGGGGAAGAGGAAGGTGGAGCAAGAGCCCGTGCCCGGGAAGAAACTCAAGGGCCAGAGAAGTGACGGTCGTAAGGAGTTTTCTGGATGCCCTAAGTGCGGGAAGAACCACTCAGGGGAGTGTCGACTACCTGAGCCCGTGTGCTTCAAGTGCGGAAAGCCTGGTCATCGAAGTCGGGAGTGTAGGGTCGAACCGAGGACCTATTTTCATTGCTTCCAGCCGTGACATATCAAACCCAACTGCCCTCAGTTGGTTGGAGCAGCAGCAGCAACGACACCAGCTCCCACTCCATTAATGATCAACGACGGTTCGACGGGCAAGAAGAGCGGGTCCACTACTGGCGGCCGTGGTCGAGTGTTTCACCTGACGGCCGGGGAGGCGGAGGCGAATCCCGATATGGTTGCAGGTACGCCTTAGTTATGTTGTAGCCCTGACATTATGAATGTTGTGATCTAGTAGCGTAGTTGTGTGTATGAGCTTATCTGGTAGTTGATATTTTGAACTGCTTAACTTAGGCATTTTCTTTGTAAACGAGAAACCCGCGTTCGTTCTATTCGATACGGGAGCCACTTGGTCATTTGTATCGAATGCGTTCTGTTAGGACTTTCGGTTAGAGCGGGGCAGGTTAGCCAGAGTTTAGCAATAGACATAGCGGCCGGGGATAGACGTGACAATAGGTGTAGGCTGGATGTTCGTAACCAAGGTACGGTAGACTGTGCGGAACAAGTGGTCCACATCCAGAATCCGAGTGGGGGAGAGCTCATCGTGTACGGCGAAGGGCGGCTGAGGCAGCTGGTGTTCTGTTCGGTCGCATATGCAAGAGAAGTACCCGGATTTGTTCTCAGATTGATTTCGGGGACGAAATCCTGGTAAGTGGGGGAGAGTTGTAACACCCCATAATCTAGATAGTTGTTATTATTAATATTATTATTATTATTATTATTCTCTATTTTTCTTTTTAGTAGATAATTGTTAAAAGTTATTATATATGTTAAAAGATATTTTAGTAGATAAAGATTATGGGAAGTCTAATTAGTGTAGGATAGGGTTGTGGGTATTTTAAATACCTACCTACTAGGCTTTCTTTTCTTCATTAATTGCTAGTGGGTTGAAAGTCAAAGAAAAAGAGAGAGAGAAAGTCGTGAGAGAGAGAGCTTTCGGGAAGGGAAATAGTACGTCGGAGAGTTCGCCGGAGTTGTTGCCGGAAAAGGAGAAAGGTCTGAGGTTGTTCTCGTCCGTAAGGTAAGTCATAAAATCTCTCGTATCTTTCGTGTTTTTAGGTTCGTTAGGCTGTACCGGTGTTGAGTTTGGAGCGGCGATGGTGGCGGGTTAGCCCGTCGCTGCTGTTGCTGTCGTACGGCGGGGCTGCGGTGGCGGTAGCCGCCGTTGCTGCTGACCCGGCGGCCGTTTCGGCGGCGGTTGGCCTTGGCCGGCTGCTGTCCGGTAGCGGAGTACGGTGGTGGCAGCGGCTTTTCGCCATGGCTGCCGCCGTTGTGGTTGAGTGTGCGTTGAGGAAGATGATGGTTGTAACATATATATATATATACACACACGATGATGACGATGATGATGTCTGTGGTTGTTTTATAAGTTAAAGGTTTTTTTTTTACTTCTAAATATATATACATATAAATATATATGCGTACGAAGATGTTGATTGTTGACAGAATGATAGTTATTGTTTTCTTTTCACTTTTAAATATACATATATATAATTAATTATAGGTGATGTTTTGTTGTTGTTGTTTTTTTTGTTATAGGTGATGCATTGGTACATCCGTCAACTCCTTAGTAATAACTTCTTGTATGAATCTTGGGAACATATAAAACGTTTTGACTTTAGAATTGTTTATGTTCTCAAGATTGTACACAAGATCATTAAAAAGCAATTGAGAAAAATTGAACACCTGATTAGTGGCCAAGCAGACCAAAGCAGAGGCAATGGTACTGCTAAACTCACCAAAACTGGTGGTTTTCTTTGAAAAACAGTGTAATAGGGTATGCACAAAGAACCTCCACTGAGGGCAAAATTTACCCTTAAGGTATTTTAAAGAAGTGCGAGAGTTTGTATACCCCATTCTTACAAAAGATTCCATGATAACAGAGGGTGTAAGCATAGAAATACCTCCTTCGTCGTGAAGTTGAAAATGAAATCTGATCTTCTCAGGGGTAAGGGTTAGGGTATGACCACAGATGGTGGTCTGAATAGTTTTGACCCCTTCTTCTTCTTGAATGACCGCATTCAACCAGAAATCGTGTTGATGTTGAATGTAGATTGTAGGATTTGTGGTCGCGGCATAGGCAATGTGGGATGATGCCAAGAAGTCAAGAATATCTTCAAAACCCTCGGAATTGGCATCCTTCTTGAAATATCCCACCTTATTGTGATCCTTGATGAAACACATAGAATCCATACTCGATTTCGCAATTAAAACCCTAGAATCAGAAGAGAATCAGTACACGATTGAAAGTTCAAGAACTCAGATAAAGAACAGATGCAGAATCGCAAACGTTTTTAGAGAGAAAGTGCAGAATAGCCGTTTATGAAAAAGGCGGTCAAATTAGGGCTTTTATAGTGAACTGATGAGCAGGGGTAACTACCACAAGCAGGGGTAACGAACACATGTAGCAGTGGTAAAATTACACTAGCAAGGATATTCGTTAAAAGCAGTGGTAAAAGTTACAAGCAGTGGTAATTACGCGTGTCTATGCAAAAGCAGTGGTAATTTACTGAAGCAGAGGTAATTACATGAGCCAAGTTAAAAGCAGTGGTAAAAACCCGTGTAAGATCAAAAGCAGTGGTAATTACATGCTCAGTGGTAAAAAGACACACATAACACCAGCAGTGGTAAAAATCACATAACCAACAGTGGTAACATGCGATTGCAAGAGCAGAGGTAAAAAGCGAATGCACAAGCAGCGGTAATGGGCGAATGTGCGAGCAGGGGTAAGGTGCGAATTGCTAGCAGTGGTAATGTGCGAAAGTGCTAGCAGTGGTAATGTGCGAATGTGCTAGCAGTGGTAACACACAATACTAGCAGTGGTAAAGACTTAGATATAAAAATCATGTTTTGGACTATTGACACTGCTTGTAGAAATAATTCCAACTAAGCAGTGGTAATGTCTTCATGCTTTGTGCGATCAAACTAAGAACTTCACCATGTACCTGCACCATTCACAACCTTATTAAAACACTAATAAAAACAAAAAGGAAGAAAGTATACAGAGAAAGTACAAATAAAAGTGAAATAAAGAGAAGTGTTATTCAGAGTTCATCATTCCAACACTTGTGACCAAAAATGTAAACCTGCCTACATCAAAGGCTTTTGTGAACAGATCTGCATATTGATCATCAGTGTGGACTTTCAGAACTTGAATTATCTTCTTTTCATTACAGTCTCTAATAAAATGGTACTCGATCTCTATATGTTTGGTCTTGGAGTGCTTGACTGGATTGTTAACAATACTTATAGCACTGTTGTTGTCAATGTAGATTGGTGTCTGCAAGAATGAAAGACCATAGTCCTGCATCTGATTTTGAATCCATAGCACTTGTGAACAGCATTGTGAAGCAGCTATGTATTCAGCCTCTGTTGTGGATTGGGAAACAGTGGTCTGTTTCTTGCATTGCCATGAGACCAATCTTCCTCCCAAAAATTGACATCCTCCTGATGTGGACTTTCTATCCAGGTTTGCTCCTCCATAATCACTATCTGTGTATGCCACTAGGTCAAAGGAGGGATCATTGGGATACCACAGTCCCAATCTTGGTTGGCCCTTCAGGTATTTGAATATCCTTTTGACTGCATGCAAGTGGGACTCCTTGGGCCTAACCTGGAACCTGGCACAAACACAAACAGCAAACATAATATCAGGTCTAGATGCTGTAAGATACATTAATGATCCAATCATGGATCTATAATGGTGCACATCAACTTCCTCCCCCTCAACATCAGCAGTAAGATGTTTGTGTGTTTCCATTGGGGTGCTTGCAGGCTTTGCATCATTCATTCCAAACTTTTGAAGCATGGATGCAACATATTTGGACTGATTGATGAATATCCCTTCAGGCTTCTGCTTGACCTGCAAACCAAGAAAGAAAGTTAGTTCTCCCATAGAACTCATTTTAAATTTCTTGTGCATTAGTTCCTCAAACTCCTTGCACATATCATCCTTTGTAGATCCAAAGATGATATCATCAACATAAATCTGCACTAGAAGCATATCAGTCTTAGTTCTCTTGATGAACAAGGTCTTATCAATGACACCTCTCTCAAATTTGTTTTCCAACAAATATGAGGACAGGGTATCATACCAAGCCCTAGGTGCTTGATGAAGACCATATAGAGCTTTCCTCAACTTGTAGACTTTATCAGGGTATTTGGGATCTTCAAACCCTGGTGGTTGACTGACATATACTTCTTCATCTATAGTGCCACACAGAAAGGCACTTTTGACATCCATCTGATAGACTTTGAATCCTTTGTAAGATGCAAATGCCAAGAATAGCCTGATGGCTTCAATTCTGGCAACAGGTGCAAATACATCATAGTCTATGCCTTCTTCTTGAGTATACCCATGTGCTATCAATCTGGCCTTGTTCTTGATAACAATGCCTCTCTCATCTGTCTTGTTTCTGAAGACCCACTTAGTGCCAATAACTCTGTGTCCTTTTGGTAAGTCTACCAAATCCCAAACATGTTGTAGGACAAACTGCAGCAGTTCCTCTTGCATGGCCTCTATCCAACTTGGGTCTTTCATTGCATCATAGGCCTTCTTTGGTTCTGTTTGTGAAAGAAAAACAGAAATCATGCTCATGTGCGGATTGGTAAGGGATTTACTCTGCTTCCTTGTAATCATAGGAGACTGAATGTCTCCTATTACCAGAGTAGGTGGATGATTCTTCTGTATTCTAGTGAGATGTAGGGGTTTTTCAGTCAAATCCACCCCTAGATTTGAATCATTCACTTCTGGTTCTTGATCCCATTGAGGTCCCTCTTCTAAAGTAGGTATGCCTTCTAGATTCTGAGAGGGTGAGGATTCCTCAATTGGTTGATCATCAGTCTTCTCAGTAGATCCAGATTCTGTTTGATCATCACTCCTTTCATCAGTGGTACAGGCACCATTTGAATCAACAAGAGGCATGGGAAACATGACAAATGTAGGACTTGTGTCTTGTGCTTGCTTTGTACCTGAATCTGCATTCACTGAATAGCTCATATTCAAAGAGTTAGTTAGTGAATCAATATCAAATAGCCAATTGGGACCACTTCCAGGTATGTTAGGAGTGTTCTCATTGCATTTGACATTGTCACTTTCTTCTATGATCCTTGTAGAACTATTGAAAACTCTAAGTGCTTTACTCTGAGAAGAATATCCAACAAAAAATCCATCATCTGATTTGATTTCAAATTTGCCTAAGTGAGTTTTGGTATCAAGAATTGTGCAAGGACACCCAAATGGTTGTAAAAATCCTATGTAGGGTTTTCTTTTCTCAAAAAGTTCATAGGGTGTCTTGCCTTTAGATTTAACTATAAGAACTCTGTTTTGGACATAACAAGCAGTGTTAACTGCTTCTGCCCAGAAAGTGATTGGAAGTTTAGAGTCAGCCAACATAGTTCTTGCAGCCTCAATCAGTGTCCTATTTCTCCTCTCAGCAACTCCATTCTGTTGAGGAGTTCTAGGAGCACTGTATTGTCTCTCAATACCTTTTTCCTCACAAAAGCTATTCAAGTCAGCATTCTTGAATTCAGTGCCATTGTCTGATCTAATGACTTTTACCCTAAGGTTTGTCTTGTTTTCCACTCTGGTCACAAAGGGTTTGATCAGTCCACTTGTCTCATCCTTTGTTCTCAGAAAGTAAACCCAAGTAAACCTAGAGTAATCATCAACTATCACTAGACAATAGGATTTCTTGCCTATACTCATCACATTGGTAGGACCAAAAAGATCCATATGCAATAACTGTAAAGGTGATGAGATAGTGTTTACTTCTTTGGACTTGTGTGAGTTTTTGTGTTGCTTGCCTTTAAGACATGCTACACAATGATCATCACTTGAAAATTCCTTGGCAGGCAAACCTCTTACAAGGTTGTTTTTGACAAGTAAGTTCATGTTTTTGAAATTCATGTGGCACATCCTCCTATGCCACAGTGATGATTCACTCACAGATGCTTTTGAGAATAAACAGTTTAAGGATGATAAGGAAGAAGCATCTTCAATGTCCAAACAGTAAACATTATCTTTTCTGGGAGTCCTAAGCATTATTTGACTCTCATCTATCTTAAAACCAGGAGCAAGTATAAGACACTCAGTATCAGTAAAGAAAACTCCAAACTTTTTGTCACAAACTTGAGATACACTTAGCAAGTTGTATCTTAACTGCTCCACATAATAAACATCATCAAAGGTCATCTTACCTTTTGATACCTTACCTTTTCCACTGATTTTACCTCCATGTGGATTATCCCTAAAGGCAACATGTCCACCTTCAAACCTTTTAAAGTCTTCAAGTAATGACATGATACATGTCATGTGCCTAGAGCAACCACTATCCACATGCCAAAGACTGCTCCTTCTTCCTTGGTTGCTCTGCACATAAAATAAAACAGTTAGTGTCTTGAGGGAACCCAAGCCAATATGGTCTTGGGTTCTCCCTTTTCATTAACATAATTGACTTCTGTCAATCTGTTAAGCTTTAAAAGATAATCTTTGCTAGGGATGTCATGACTGGAATATTTGGTTACAATGGGTTTTCTCAAAGATTTGCCAGTGGTAACATTTTTTGAGTTTCCACTACTGTTATTAACAGCAGTGTTAACTTGAGATGTAGTAGAGTTTGAGTTATCACTGCTGATATTGCTAGCAGCAGTGTTAACCTTCATGCTATGAATGCTGTTACCACTGCTTTCATAAGCAACACTGTTGTTACCACTGCTTGTAGAAGCAATAGTATCAAGTGAAGCTTTAGGTACCCACTTAGTAACCAACTTAACAGACTTCTTTTCAACCTTTTTCTTTTGAACTTTTCTTTTGGGTTGACTAGATCTGTTTTGTTTAGGAACAACCCTTTTGTTTGTAGGAACAAATCTTCTAGCTTGATATCTGTTTCTTTGATTGAAAGGATTGAATTAACAGTCTCTTGCTAGATGATTTGTCTTACAACAGATAAAGCATGGTTTTGGTCTGTTAATCTTGTTCAGATCAACACCATGACATTGAGCCCATTGGTTGTTCCAGTTCCTTTTATTCCCTCTAGGATGATTCTTGTTTTGAGACTGTGAAGAAGTACCAGGTTCAACTACAGTCCTCTGAGTGTAGTGGTCCTTCCTATTCTCTTTTCTAGCTGTCTCAGTCTTTTTCCCTTTATTTTCTGATGACATGACAGATTTCCCCTTTTCTTTCCTATTGGTCTCAACCTTTTTGCTAGGGATAAATGGCATACCACCTTTCTCATTGGTGAGAAGATGGTTTTCATCAGGAATGGTCTCAACAGTGCTTTTCCTATCTGTTTCCTCCTCTGAGTCAACTGGATCTACACTATCTAAACCTTCTTTCATCTCTCTTCTGTCCATTCTTTCAAGAAGATCAGTTGTAGGAGGAATATAATTCTGATTGTAAGGAGGAGGGGTACTATTGTAACCTATTCCTCTCTTCAGGTCATCAGTCACTTGTGCTCTTATAATTGATTCTAAAGCCTTAGAGGACTTTGAAAATTTATCTAGGTCTTCTTTGGCTTTGGACAATTCCTTCCTAGCACTTTCTACTTCCTCCTTTTCTTTAGACAATTTTCTCTCAAGCTCTTTCTTTTCCCACTTCCAGTAGTTATGATCATATTCAAACTGAAGTTCATTGGCTTTGTAGGCCTTTATTTGATCCTCCAGGTTGTCTATGATCTTAACATACTCTCTTCTCTCTCTTTCCATCTTCTTGATACTATCACTCATGGTCTGATTGTGATCCCTATACTTTTTCACAGTTTCTAAACATGAATCAGAACAGAGTTTAGAAGATACCTCAGTGGGAATTTCAGTCTCTTTGATTTCAGCCATGAGAGCTTGATTTTGAACTGCTTCTTCAGCATGATCACTCCAATCAAATCCTTGTCCCTCTTGAGATACCAATGCTTGAGAAGAACTAGGATTTGAGTTGCTTGCCCTGTTGTTGAATCTTGGAGCTTGTGCAGATCCACCTCCATTATTCTGATAGTTGGTGGCTACTCCTTTGCATTCTCTGGCAAAGTGCCCTGGTTCATTGCACTTGTAGCATCTCACCTTGGTTTTATCAAAACCAGCTTTGTCTCCTCTCTTGAGATCAAAGTTGTTCTTTCCAGTTCTTCTAATGAACCTCTTCATCCGCAGAGTGAGCATGGCCATCTGCCACTTGATATCCATCTCTTCAAGATCATCTGCATTGATTTGGTCCAAGTCATCATTGATCAATGATGACTTGACATGACTTGCCAAGAAAGCTTTCAGCACTGTATCCTCATTGGTTTCCTGAGATGAACAAGAATTTACATTAGAGACAGTTTCATTAGCAGTGGTATTATAGGCAGTAGTGGTATTATTAAAAGTAGTGGTATTAAAAGAATTAGGGTTTTCAGAAAGAAGAGCAGTATTATGAGTGTATCCAATGGGTCTCTTTTTCTTTTCCACTTCTGCTTCAAAGATCCTTAGATCATTGTAAAGATCTTCAAGTTCCTTGTCCTCCAAGTCATCACCTTGCCTGAATGAGACAGTGTAAATAGTCCATTCCTCTCCAAGAGATCTGAGGAATTTTCTATTCACATCATCCTTATCCATCTTCACATCTACAGTGGCCAGCTCTCCAATCAGCTTGTTGAATCTATCAAAAGTCTGAGTCATAGATTCATTCTTCAGGGATGTGAAATTCTCATACTGCTGCTTCAGAATAGCCTTTTGGTTCCTCTTTGTGCTCTTGGTTCCAGAGAACCTCTTTTCTAGAGCAGTCCAGAGAGATTTTGCATCTGTATAAGTACTGAATTGATGTTGGTATTCATTGGGAATAGCCAACAACAAAGTACTCAAGGCTTTCATCTCAGTATGCCTCCTTTTTCTGTCTGCATCAGATCTGGGTGGGGGTCTTGCACCTCCTTCAGCAGCAGCTTCATCAACACCTGGTCCGTTTTCAACAACTTCCCACATACCATAGTCTGTGAGAAGCATGTATTGACGGATCCTGATTTTCCACATGTCAAACTCATTAGGTTTGAGCATGGGAACTTTTGAGACCAAAACTGTATCCTGAGTATCCATTGTAAACAAGTTTTCTGGATTAAACTAGCTCTGATACCAGTTGACAGGATCAATATCAAGATCAGAAAACTTTAATCAAAGAAGTTTGCGGAATAACACTTTGATTATATGAACAAGACAATGGATTTAGAACAAACTGTGTATGTATTGATTTCAATAGCTTAATGATTACAAACTCAAGCCCCAATCTGTTTGAACATGCTCAAACAGACGTGCAACACTTCTCTATTGCAGGGATTACAAGAACAATCTTGAGGCTCTTAATTCTAAACAAAAGCTATGAAAAACTCGTATCTAACAATGAAAACCTATCAGCTATATATACGAATTACAAGATAACAATAAGGAAACTAGATTTACAAGATAATCTCTAAAATATCTCCAAGCAGATCGTATCTTGTCCATATCTTCAGTCATCGCAATCCTTTCCTTATCTTCATCTTGTCAGCAGTGGTAAAGACAAAAGCAGTGTTAACTTCAAACCAGCAGTGGTAATTTTGTTCAAGCAGTGGTAATCTTCAAGGGCAGTGGTAAGTTGATCTTCAGTGAATACACTTATACTGGCAGTGGTAACCTTCAGTTGAACTAGCAGTGGTAACAACTCCAAAGCCAGCAGTGTTAATCTTTAGCAGTGGTAATGCAACAGAATACATCCTAACAGTTAGCGGTTGAAAACTTAATGCATAATTCAATGAGCATTTTGTTCATATTTGAATAAGAAATCTTTTAGAGTAAAGATTTGTTTGCTAAACGCTTATCGAATTAAAAAGTGTTTATCAAGATCATTTACTTTATTATTGAGCAAAAGAAGAACTAAAAAATTTATCCGGCATAAAACAAGACATGAGCTAAGGTTTAAGATTTGAACATGGTAAGTGTAGAAAATGACTTCAACCTGATAAATGCTTACTGGGTTTAAAATGTTTACCAACAATCGATTTTCAAGGCCAAGGATGTTACATGATAAGCTTACCCGGTAATAATTTGGTGGTCTGTTTACATTTTATTTTGAAAGTTGTCCTTGATCACCAACTTCACTATATATGTCCGTTAAACAAAGAACATTTACGTTTTTGTTTACCATTTTTTGTCTTATCTATTTATTTTTACTCAAAGAACAAAAATTGTAGCTTACCTTCTTTATGTTTAATCTATACCTACAGGGTTGGATTCCGGTGATTGATGTTTATGTGAAAAATATAAAAAGTGGTTATCAATTGTTATATGAGAACTTAGTGAACATTAGGATGAGATACGCCAAGAGACAACAGATCAATTATTTTCTAAAACAAAATTCACGGGAGGGTATACGATTAAAAAGATCAATAATTCTGATCACTCAAATTTTCACACGACTCATTTTCCTATATCTATAGTTATTTTTTAAAAGTGGTTGTAACCACATTTTAAAAAAAGAACCAAATACCTCATCCAAAGTGTTAGTTCGAAATGATCAAACAAATATGGTTAAAAATATGGTCGTTATCACTTTCTAAAAATACAAAATATCACATACTAGTTATTAAATCGAAAATCCACAAAACATAGCACAAAATGAAACAAAATTAATTACGTAGAAAAACAATCACTATAATATCTGTAATTTCACCTCATTTGTGATATATTCCTTCATCTGTTTTTTATGGTTGACTGATTCTTTTTTTTTTCTCTCAAGGTTCGTCTTTGATCTTTGCCTTAAATACATGGTTGAGATCAAAAGAAAACCTTAAAAAAGTAGAATCGAAAACTCATCCAAACCTTTAGATTGAGATGATCGTGCGCGAATATAGTATAAAATATGGTTGTAATATTTTTAAAAATGAATGTAAGTACATAAACTAGTAGACTACAACTTTGGTTCTTATGAGTTAAAAAAGAGCTGCAAATAACATCCATCAACGAATAAAAAAAAACGAGGTAGACAAAAATTTCTCTCAACTAACAGTGTTTTGACTAACGGAGATAAATGCATGAACTATATTTAAAAACTATATGGATATTGTATGAGTCTTAAGATCATGTGAGACCAAGCTGTTACCGTGAGACCGCGTGAGACCAATACCTAACGTATGAAACTTCACAAAAAAACACCGTGAATGTACATAAAACACGAATACGCAGACCTAAAATTCACTTTCGATGCAAAAAAATTTCAAAAACAAGCTAAAAAACGAAACCTTCACAGCTCAAGTTCTGTGAAGGTTACATATATATAATGCAAACCTTCACAAAAAAACTGCTGTGAAGGTTTCGTTTTTTAACCTTTTTTTGGAAAAAAAAAATTCGATAGTGTTTTTTAGTATGTTTTAACGATGAATGTTGAATTTTTTTTACCTTCACAAATGTTTTGATGTGAAGTTTCAAGTAAAATATGTTGGTCTCACCGGTCTCACCAAAAAGGCTTGGTCTCACCGGAACTTAACTCTATTATATGAATAATAATTGTAGCTATTAAAATTTAAGAATCTAAATTGTAATTTATTCAATTTTTGTGATTAAAAAGATATCTAAACTTTTTTTAAACTTAAAAAGGGCACATTAAGAAAGTTGCAGATTAAGCGGTAAAAACGAATTTTGGAAAACAACATAGGAACGTCCAAAATTGACAACTTCTATTGAAAAGTATAACATTATTTTTCCTAAGAATATTTTTATTTCAAGCAAATGACTTATAAGGATGAGTTAATAAATTAAAACGAGAAGATTGCTATATACTTTAATCTTGTTTTAAAAAGCAAATACATTAATCTACTAAAATTTAGATGTTAATATTTAAAGCCATCTTAGTAAATTTGTTGATAAGGTAACTAATGCCTACTAAGCTAATAAATAAACAAATTATATTTGATAAAATATAATTGATAAACATAGAAAATGCAAAAAAAAAAAAAAAAATCTTAAATTTAAAATTGTTCTTACAACCTTTTATGTCTTATTTTTTATTTTTATTTCACTCATTCTAAAAATTGAACGTCTATTTCTAAAGGTACAAGTTTACTTTTAACTATGAGAATGAGACTAAGAAATTTATTGCTCATTTTAATATTATAGATACAAATATTTTTCATTTAAATTCAAATTCAACATAACGTATAGCTCAGTTGATAAAAAAGATAGAAATAATTTTTCCACATATAAAGCAGGTTGTGAGTTCAATCCCATCCTAAGCTCCTCACTCATTAGCTTTATTGAGTTAAAAATGCCTTTTAGGTAGTGTTTGATACACATACAAGATTGGACAGGACGTAACATAACAGAACTGGACAAGACAAGATATAAGATAGGACTGGATGAGACAAAACAAGTGTTTGTGACTGTTTGGTGTTTGGTATGCCTAGGACTGGACATGACAGAATTAGAAATGTTCCCCCGAAAATTATTTGATGATTTTTATATATCACATAATAGTTATAATTGATACAAATAAAGTAAATAATATAGTTTATAAACATTTTTACACAATATTCATAAACATAAATGCATATATATAATAGAACCAAAAATTCGAATGAAAACTTGATGTAACTGATGGTGGTGGTTATTATGGTAGATAAGGAGGTGGATGAGGTGAATGGTAGTTGTATAGTATGGTTATGGAGGAGGTTGTTGTGATAGAGAAGGTGGTGGAGATGGCTAACGGTGGTGGCAATGGTAGAGGTGGCGATTGATGGTTGTGGTTGGTGATCAACAATTGTTAATTAAGTGGTGAAGGATTGTGGTGGTTGTGGTAGTGCTAGAGGAAATGGAGGTGGCCGATGGTGTCTATCGATGGTGGCGAAGAGAGTGACTAGCGGTGGTAAACACTAATACAAATACCATATTAAGGTTATATGTATAACAAATGTTAATTAGTTGTATTTTAGTTTCTGTATTGTTTCTATCCCATGTTGTTCTACCTATTTTGGTGGAACAAAAAAAAAACCTGTTTTTATCTCATGTTGTCCCACCTTGTCACATCAAACGTGGGACAGTAAATTCTTCTTCTGTCCCACGTTGCACCAAACGTGGGACAACAACTTTTGTCCCATTCTATCATGTCATGTCCCATGTATCAAACGCTGCCTCACATTCATGTTTTTAGAATCTATTAGAATCATTAGTAATTAATACGTTATTAAAATATTATTAACAAAATAATGTCGATTGATTTATATATTTTCAATAAATTTTTTTTAAGCCAACGGGCTTGTAGCCCAACAGTATTTGGAGTGGTGTTAAAGTGTCCCCTTTTCATATGGTTGTAGGAAGTAGATTAGTTGGATGTGTGTTTCTGTCGATGCAATTTTTTTTTTTTTTTTTTTTGAGTTATTTACATATATACATGTGATTCTCTTTTGCATAATAAATTTAAATTCATTTTACATATTTTTTACCGTAGAGATTTCAAAAATTTTGAAGTGGGCGTTTTCCCGTTATTTTGCATGGTTTGAGGTGGAGGCTACATTTTAGATACACAAGACACACCCGCACCCAACCAAACCCCATCTCCCACCAGACCCTTCTTCTCTTTCCTTTCCTTCCGACATTACCTAAAATCTAGGGTTTTTTTAATGCTCCTTTTCTTCTTCCTTCAAATCTCCATCTTTCCCCCACTTTTCAACCTCCGATTCAACATTTTCTAACTCATTTTCATCTCCATCTCCATCTCCATGGCCAAGACCAAACCTGGAAAGAAAGATTTGGATTCCTACACTATCAAAGGCACTAACAAAGTTGTCAGACGTATGTATATATCTCTATCTCTCTTTCTATATATATATATATATATGTATCTATCTATGTGCTTGTAGCTGTGATTGAGCTGTGTGTAATGTATGTGTAGAGTTTTCTGTGATTCGTGGCTGTCATTGGATTATTTAAACAGATGTGTTTGAAATTTTAGGCTGTGTTTGGTAAAAATAAGCTAGCTTATCAGTAAATGTTTGGATGGATCATAAGCTAGCTTATTGAAACACCAGTAGCAGTAGCATTTCACGAGTTTTTTGTATTTTTTTTCAATTATACTCTTGTTAAGATTAATTATTATGCTCTTAAAATGTCCTTTTTGGTCATTTTACATACACTAGTTTTTCTCAATCATAATTTATTCATAGGCTAGCTCACCAGCTACTAGCCAGCTTATTATTCAACGGCTAGCTTATTAGTCGAACGGTTAGCTTATCAACTAGTTTGTCAAATACAGCCTTACTTGTTTTGCATATATGGTTTGTTGTCTAGGTTTGAAGTGTTTGGTATTTGGAGTTTTGACTATGTATTGACTGTGGTTTGACTGGTATTGTGGCAGCTGGGGACTGTGTGTTGATGAGGCCGTCTGATTCGGATAAGCCTCCTTATGTGGCTCGTGTGGAGAAGCTCGAGGCTGATCACCGGAACAATGTGAAGGTTAGGGTTAGGTGGTATTACCGTCCCGAGGAGTCAATCGGAGGGAGGAGGCAGTTTCATGGTGTCAAGGAGCTTTTTCTGTCGGATCATTACGATATGCAGAGTGCGCATACGATCGAAGGGAAGTGTATAGTTCACTCGTTTAAGAACTATACGAAGCTTGATAATGTCGGTACCGAAGACTACTTTTGTCGATTTGAGTACAAGGCTGCTACTGGGGGGTTTACTCCTGATCGAGTTGCAGTGTGAGCCCTATTAATTTGTTGCTCTTTTGACTACTTTTTTGAGTAATTTATAAACTAATGATGCAAATTGGGGTTTCTTTTTGGACGTGAAGGTACTGCAAATGTGAAATGCCATACAACCCTGATGACTTAATGGTTCAGTGTGAAGGATGCAAAGACTGGTATATATTGTTTGACTTTGTTGAAGTTTCTATAATCTTTTATTTTAAAGTAAGTTAATTTAAATGGTCTATAAATCTGTTATGCTAATATGTTAAGGATAGAATGTTGGATAAAGAAAAATGCATGCTTGAAAGCCTTTGGATACAAAAATATGGTAGGCTATTTATGATAAAGTAGAGTTCTACTAATAGGATAATGATACTATTGCTATAATAATAAGATATGCCCTAAATCATTTGGACGCAATTTGCATCTAGCTAAAGAAATAAACAGATCGTTTTTTAATCAGTTTCTATAATTAAAGGTAATAAAACAATTATAAAGGGAGCTACTTGGGTTGATTTCCTCAATCTTATTTATATACTTGGATTAAGAAACAAATCACTTCGATATTTTATTACTATTTCTGCATGAGAATCATGGCCCTAATATAGTTGTTATTTTCCTGCCTTAAGTATCGAAAATTTATTCTATCACTTCATATATATTTTCCATTAAGCTTAATAGTAGTATTGCATTGTGCTTTGGAGGCCTGTTTCTGGACCAGGGAATTTGACCTCTTGTTGATTTTTTATTACTCATGGCCACAACTGTCTGAATGGCTTTTCATCTGTTTTCCACCATTCTTTTTGTATGGTAGCAATCAAGGACTCGTCAGTTATGTGGAGTCCTAGACTGGAAGGAGGATGATTGATAATCTATCTTTGAAAGTTTCAATGTTTAATGGACTGGAGTGTGTTTATATCCAAGAATGCCTTGGTGACATCTTTGGAGACAAAAAGATTTTCAGAACTATTGTTTTTCTTTCTGAAAAAGAACGACTTGGAAACATGGTTGCCATTATTTGTGATGAAGAGCATTGGATTGAGTTATGAGATCCAGTCTGGAGACTGAAGAGAGGTGGTTGAATTAGTACTTTCATGGCTATAAGCTTGCCCCATTGCCCTTCATCCCTCAGATTTTGTTAGATTTGTTTTGTCTATCATCACGCAATTAGGCAAACATATTTGAGCCACCTTCATATATACAAAACGACATTGATAAATTTACTGTATTCGTGGTTTCGTTTTATGTATTTTAATGATGGTTGTAGTGTCTGCACCTCATCCTCTCTTTACCCAATTCCCTGTGATATTGTTCAATTGTTTTCTGAATCTACAAAATATCAGCATTTTGGTCGTATTCACTGCCTCTAAATGTTAGTATTACATACGAGAAACAACGGAAATATTTTAACTATCCCCTAAGTCTTGCATTATGTCTTCCTTTCTTCTTTTTTTCTCTTACCAAGTAGCCGATCATCCGAGATCAAATATCACTTTCGAAAGTGACAAAGCTTTTATACACTTTTAAGATGTAATAAGTCACAGTACTCTGTATAGAAATCTCCATCTTTTTAGGTAGCCAATCTTTGTAACCAAGTAATAACACGAGCTTGTGTTACAAATTTGTAAAAAGACAAAGGCATATAAATGCAACAGCTGTTACTAAAATCTGTGTTGTTGGGTTGATAACATTCAATATGTAGGGAGGGGGTAAAACTGAGAAGATGACCATTAAATACCTGTTCTTGGTTCACTTTTGCATATTGGTTCACATTTCCCTCATTTATACCCATCTTTCCTCCTATATCTATCCCATTTGAATTATGCTTCTTTTCTTTCGGCTTATTAACATTATGACGTCCTCATCACAAGGTAAAATAAATGCATCGAGGGAATGAGGTTGTTAAGGAGAAACGAGTGCAGTGAGATCACTGGAATCTATGATACTATGTTATCAAACATCAAGTAGGCTTGTGGTTAGAAGTTTTATACAACTCAAAGTAATGAGTTCCCTCATCTGCTTATGCTGTGTAATAAATTTTGTGCCTAATTGACAGATATTGGCCTTCGAACTAGAGTTAAAATTAAGATAGAGGTTATCATTCACACATGCTTCTACATACGTAAATATCCATATCTATATGTATCATAAACACACTGGCATCCACACACATAGGCACTATCTTATACACACACAATTTTTATTCCCTTTGACTATTATATGGTTATGTTAGATATATCAGCTATTTATTTTGTATTTTGTTGGGGATAGTTCTACTAGAATCTTTTTTTTGGAAATGGGCAAGCAATTTGTCTTGGTACGCATTTAACTGAGTTTTCTTTTGTGTGCTTTTGTAACTAATGCAGGTTTCATCCTTCTTGCATGGGTATGTCAATTGAGGAGGCCAAGAAGCTGGACCAGTTTTTGTGCTCGGACTGCTCCGCTGATGACGATGCCAAGAGACCATTGAACTCATTCCCAGTATCACCATCCGCTGATGCCAAGGTGAGAATGCCATTTCATCCACCATTTAATAACATAGTTGATTCATGTAGCACCTAGCTGAACTTGAAGGGCATACATAAACTTCACTTTGGGTTGCTAACAATTGTCGATTTCAACGGACATCGTCCTAAAGTTTGAAAACTCGGAATTGGTCCCTCACGTTTTTCATTTTGTAACGCTTTTTGGTCCCTCCTGTTAGTGGCCATTAACTTTGTCTGTTAAGTCCAGTTAAATGAGGGGTATTTTAGTCATTTTAAACATTTTTCTGATGACTAAACGCCCCTCATTTTAAGCGGGTGGTGATGGACTTGACAGAAAAATGTTTAAAATGGCTAAACTACCCCACATTTAATTGGACTTGACGGAAAAAGTTGACTGCTCACTGCCTTCTGGGGAGGGACCGAAGCCGTTATGAAATGACAAACGTGAGTGACCAAATCTGAGTTTTCAAAGCGGAGGGAAGATATCCTTTGAAACTGACAAACATTAAAGATCAAAAGTGAAGTTTACTCTCTTCACCAAATTAAGTTGCCACTAAGGCATTTTGGTTGCATCACACTGTTTGTTCATTTGATATTATATGCTTGGTACCTGCAATATATATACACATTAGTCTTGACTCTTGGGGAAGGGAGATTGTCCATCATTGTATTGTGCATGGATCCCTTATTGGCACTATCTGTGCTGTACATAGTTTTTAGCCTGTGAATTTATAGCAACCAACAAAGTTACCACCACTTTTTGTAGAAAGCGGCGGTAATGTAATACACGTCTTCTTTTCATTTAGTTACACTTTCTTTATTCAATAAAAAGAAAAAAACAGTGAGTTTGGTGTTAAGAGGGTTAGGTTCTTACGTGAGAAGTTGAGGCTAACGTGAGAAGTGGTTATCAACCGTCAAATGAGAAGCGAATGCACGTTAAGATGAGATGCACCTAAATTTAGCGGATCAATTCCTTTCTAAAGCGCATTTCATGGGTGGGCATGAGATTAAAGTTGATCAACGGACTTCAGATCCACTTATCATGCTTCTCACGTTGACCTCAACTTCTCACACGATCCTTCGCCGTGTTAACATTGGTGATCAGCCATAGATTTACTCATTTGCATCAGCGTTTGATGTAAACTTACAATAATAGTTTTAGTTTAGCTATAGGCACGGGATCATGTGAGAAGTGTCATTTTTGGTGAGAAGTGCTTCTAAACCATTGATCTCTTTTGATCAAATACCCTCCCATGAATTGCGGCTTAAAAGGGAATTGATCCAGTGCATCTTATTTCAGTGCATCTCATCTTAATGTTCGCCCATTTCTCATCCAACGGTTGATAACCACTTCTCACTGGAACCCAACCCTTTAGTTATATATCCCCCCGGATTGGGTTCCAGTGAAAAGTTGAGTTAATGTGAGAAGTGATTATCAACCGTTGGGATGCACATTAAGATGAGATGTACCTGATCAATCTCTATATCAAGCATGATTCATGGGTGAGTTTGAGATTATAAGTGATCAAAGGCTCAGGTCCATTTCTCACATTAACTCTACTTCTCACATGATCCATCGCCTATTCCCCTAACCCTTTATATATATAAAATACACACACACACACACACTTATATACAAGGGCATATACCCAAAAAGTGGAATCTTTAAAGGTGCATAGGCCCTCGAAGGATGAATGTTTCAAGTTGTTATTTTTTGTTGGCTTTTGAGGATCAACATTCAATTCTTTAGGTCCCTCTTGGAATTTGAGAAAAGATTACAAAATTTGTTGTAATTTGTAGTTTATGATTGTAAAAGTTGTAAATTGGTGGGTGCAGGTGGAGCCAAAACGCAGAAAGCGATGAGGGATGTAATGATTTTGTATTAGGTCCACCATCCATCCATCCATCCATCCAATCCAGGTTTGTTGTTGTGGGGGAAAAATTGTATAGTGCAAAGAAGAGAGTGTGGTTGCACAATCAATAAGCTTTATGTTATTTATTGTGTGAATTATACCATCTATCTTTGCCTTCCTTAATTAATTAATCAATGCTTTAGACTAGTTGAACAAAAAAATTATTTTAAACTTAGTGCAGATAGAGAGTCCATGCTACTACTACAACACATTAAGCTTGAGATCAGAATTAATTAATGGAACTCTTGTCATCCATGTCCAGCCTTTGCTATTTCAATTTTTATTTTAACTATATATATATATATATATATATATATATAGGATGGTAATCATTTGAGAACTCGGTTAGTTGTGAGATCCGACCGTATCTATTAGTTTAACTAGTACTCACAATAGGACTAACCATGTATGGTTTTGGGCTATGTTTGGCCAACTAGCCGATAAGCTAGCTTATGAACAAATTATGTTTGGCAAAAACTAGCATATGGGTATGTAAAATGACCAAAAAAGGTATATTAGGGTATAATAATAATTAATATTAACAAGGGTATAATTGAAAAAAGCTTCAAAAAGCTATCTCCAAGTAGCTTGTCAAAAAGCTAGCTTATAAGCTACTTTTTGTCCATCCAAACATGTACAAAAAAAATAAGCTAGCTTATAAGCTAGTTTGGTTTTACCAAACAATGCCTTGATTTTGTATCTTGAACGTTTCCTAACCATTTAGTGCTCTAATTTCATTCTAAACAATTACCAAACAACCATATTTCATTTTGCATTATATAATAAGAGCCTCTTAATCATTTCGACCACTTGCTCATGCACCAAAACCATTCAACAATTGTCAAACAACCCTAGAGTTTGATTCAACTTTTGCGTGTTCATTTTTATGTAATAGCCATCAAGAAGTTACTCCTAATGCTGGCTTGTTGACCTAGCTTGACCTAGAAGTTTTGGGGTCCATGTGCTATAAAAAGGGTAGACGTTACCAAAGCCTCCATCACATTGGTCCTACGATTGTCATGGGGGAGGTAATCAGTTCAGGCATCCCATTAACAAAGGTACGGTATCCATGCTTTGAATCCAGGACCTCACGTGTATGGTCCATGCGTTATAGGTATGTGTTGAATTCGATTTGGCCCATTCACAAAACCTAGCCAACCATGTGTCTTTGGAAATTGTCCTATGGCCACCTTTTACGAGCCCAATGACTTTAACGAATATTGAAGTCTTATGGGTCCCTGACCGGCTTCATTGGTAATGGTTCGATGTTGAATTCTTTATGGGTCCAAAAGACATTTGTGAAATGTTGTTGTCGATTTGCATATAAGATGTATATGTACCATCAAGTTGATAAATACTTTTTTGAAAAGTCTTGGGAATTATATGTAAAATTGAGACTATTTATCTTGTAGGATTTGTGGATTTTGTACCATTGTGTGCATGCCAAATGGTGCTCTCCTTTTTTGAGTTGAAGCACAAGACCAACACATTTCACCTTTTTTTGTGTGGGTTTGGTAAGTTTGTGATGCAAGATTGTGAGTCACATAAAGTGCTTTCCTTTGAGAAAGTTGACACATTTTATTATTATTACTATTGTTCTTGAGATTTGAAAATGATACCATATATGGAAAATATAATATACAAATTACATTAGATGATTTAATATAGATCTTCACTAGATAATGGAAGTCACTTTCTTAAATATCGCTTTTAGTTAACTATTGAAGCCTTTTAACATGTTTTTTAATATGTCTAAAACATCTTTTTGTATGAATCAAACGATTTTAAGATTTTTGAATTATATAAAAGACTTTCAAATCATTTATACACCATGCCAATGTTTTAATCACTTTGTGGTTTGTATATTTCCACCACATATTATAAAAAACAAAGAGTTATTTTGGTTTTCTTCAATTAAATTTAATATGTTAAATTTTAGTTTTAGATATTAAATGAATGCAATACATTTTGATATTGAGTTGTGAAGTCGAACTCTTAATCTTAATTTATGTTTCATCCTACTTAATGTTTATTTTATAGCTTTGAGATGGGATTATGATGTTATGTGTCTATGAATTGATTATTAGTTAGTTTTAAATTCAAACACGAAACTTTAAAAGTGGTATGTAATTATGTATGAAGACTCTAGTAATAAAGTACAAACTTAAATTATAAAAACTTAAAACCATAAGATAAATATTTTATAATATTTAAAAATATTATAAATTACGATCACCATTTATAATAGGAAATTATGAAAGTATTTATGAATCCATATATCCATTAAGACTAGATGGATGGATGGGATTGATTCTTAAGGTGTGCAACAATTACATGGTGCTCATTTGATTCTCCCTCTATATATATATATAGATAGATAGATAGAGGGAAGTTATTTTGTAAACCATAAATAACGTGTAAACCGTGTAAACTCGTTGTTGCATAGATTAAATCAATAAAATTGATTTATGGAGTTGTTTAATATGATGAAAATTTTTCATAAACATCAAATTTTGATGAAATTGTTTCATATTTTGGTGTTTTTTATTCATATGAAACTTTTTCTGGTTTCAATGAAACTTTTTTATTTCTACGTAAATAAACACCTTCATATGAAACAATGTCATCAAAAAATTTAAAATATGAAACATTTTCATCATATTAAACAACTCTACAAAAGATTTTTCATTAATTTACATATGCAACTAGTGATGGCCAAACGAAACCGAACCGAACCGAAGGGCTAGCCCGAACCCGACCCGTTGACCAACCCGACCCGACCCGAACCCCGGCCAAACCCGGGTCTCAGCCCGCGGGCCGGAAACCGGTCCGGAACCCGGGTGAACCGGGGTTGAACCCGAAACCCGGGCCGGAAACCGGTCCGAACCCGGGCCGGAAACCGGTCCGAGCCCGGCCGGAACCCGGGCCCGACTCAACCGGGTTTGACCAACACTGTAGCAAACCGGGTTTTGGTCAAACCCGGCCCGAACCCGAAATTTGGCCAACACTATATGCAACCATGAGTTGACACGGTTTACACGTTATTTGTGGTTTACAAAATAACTTCCCTCTATATATATATATATATATATATAGGGAAATTCATTTGTAAACCTCAAATATCTTGTAAACTTTGTGAACCCATCGTGGCCCTTGATAAAAAAAAATCAAAGGAGAATATGGATTCATTGAAAGTATGGAAATGTGAAATTTATGTAAGTCAATGATTATGGAAATATGAGAATATGAAATATGGAAACATTTTTGAAAATCAATGGTGTGGATTGATTTACACGGTTTACAAGATATTTGAGGTTTACAAATGAACCTCCCTCTATATATATATATATATTAGATTTGTTAGAAATATAATAAAAATATCAACATGTTAACAGGAATGTATGTCAGTATATTATGGGCAGTATGAATATCAAATTAAAAAAGTTTAGATTCTCGTTTTTAATATAATATATATAATTAGTATGTATAATCAGGATAATTTAGTTTCTTAATATAATATAAAAAATGGTAATATGCTTTTAGAAAAGCTTTAGAAGTTGTTTTCTTATCATTCACAAACGAGCAATCAATATATATATTAAAAGTAAAACCTAAAGATTCTTATGTGGCACTCCCTTCATCAAGATAATTGGTTTTTCTCTTTTCTCCTTTTTTTCTCATTTTATTGATTTTTGATTGATTCTTCCATTTATTTGTCATACAACATACTTCTCATTCTTTTGCTCAAACACATTTTTTCTCTAAAAAAGATTTTGAGTATTTAAAATTTGTTTATAATTAAGTTTTTTTGCCATTATGTAATTTGTGTTGACTTCATATGATCTTTATGATGTTTTGTTGTTGCAAGTGACATAAACAGGATTAAACTCTAAAGATCGTCGAATATGTGGAAGAGCATCAAAACTTCAACACCATGCTACACAAAGAAAAGTTCTACATGTAAGGCTTTCATTCATTCACCTACTCTTTCAATTCAAGTGTTTTTGTTGGATATATTATTAGTTTTTGTTCATTTCTTTGTACATGCAACAACATACGTCTTATTCTTTTTTCAAACAAATTTTTACTCACAAAAAAAATTGATTTAGGATATGAACTTTTATTTATAATCTTTCTGTTGCCATTGGTTTCATATGAGTTTTATGTTGTGTTTTTTTTTTGTAGCAAGTGACATAATCATGAATAAACTCTAAAGATCATCGAACGTATGGAAGATCATTAAAGCTTTATCATCATGTTATACAAAGAAATTTTTTTCATGTATGGCTTTTATTCAACTACTTTATAATTTCGTGATGTATATTTTATAATTTCGTGATGTATTTTTACCTAAATTCTCATTTGTATATATTTTTTCACATGAGCATAACCCAATACGCTAAAAAAACATATGTGTATTATTTATCTGTGTATTAAATTGTTACTCACAAATGGGTCATAAATCTTTAATTATTGTATCATGTTTAAAATTAGACCAACTTTATTTATGAATATTTTTTTTCAATTCATACAATTTAAGAGAGCCAACCATGAAACTATGCTACGTTCTAATAAGATCTCTACCATCGTTAACAATGTTATTAAAGACAATTAATTTAGAAAATGAAGTTGGTGAATTACCTCCATACAAAAAAAAGTGACAAAACTGATAGTATTTGACAATGTTACATAATTGGGTTCAAGTGGAATATGCATCAATTCAAATTTTGACCAAGATCGTAAAATAAATAAAAATCGAAAAAAATCGTTAAAAAGAAAAAAATATTAAAAGAAAATAACTTTGCAATTAACAAAAAATGATGTGGGCCCTTGATATTTCTCTAAGACACCTAAGTATTTTTTTATAAAAAATATAATAGTTATGATTAAGATAAACACTTTTTGTGTCATATTTAATTAAATATTATTGCTTTTTAAAATGATTATTGTTTTTATATATTCTATATATTCTAAATTTATAATTTTCTTTTTGACTATGGTGGTGCTGATTTGTTAAAAATAAATTGATAGAAAAATAACACAAAAAATGACATCAATAAATGTTA
Organism: Centaurea solstitialis; assembly: GCA_030169165.1. Taxonomy (NCBI): domain Eukaryota; kingdom Viridiplantae; phylum Streptophyta; class Magnoliopsida; order Asterales; family Asteraceae; genus Centaurea; species Centaurea solstitialis. The sequence goes on from CM058043.1 coordinate 31,335,603, forward strand.
ATAAATATTTAAACTATGTTTTTTATTAAATAATTTTAATTACGTATCCAACATATTTCATAACTCAATTAATTGAATAGGTGTATAACCAAATTTTGTATAAAATAAAGTATTTATATTAAAATGGCCAATTAACATAAATTGTAATAATATGTGAAATCACTAAAAAACTTCACGTATGAGCTATAATTTTGATATGGACATAGAAAAGTTGTTAACATACTCACAATTTAAAAAATCAAAAATTTAGGAAAAAGAATAAGAGAGTTTATAAGTATAAGAAGATGCTACATTATTACATTTACAAAGTTGAAGTTTAATGAAAACCCTACTCTTATACCACCATAGCCACAACGAGTCCTACGAAGGTCTATAAATGTGATAGATTGATTACCTTTTGTCGAACATTTCGCAACAACAATACATGTTGTTTTGTTTTAAAGAGTATAACCAACAAATATTAACGATGTATTTCAAACTATTCATAACAACAAAATGATAATAAATATATGAAAATGAATCAACTATTCATTTTAATTTGGATATTACTAATTAATAAGAGAAAAACTACGTTGTATCTAAATTCGGGTTTATATTTATTTAAAATATATTTTACTACCGCGCAACGCGCGGGCCAAACACTAGTTATGAATAATGTAAAGTTCTTAAAGATGTTATATGTATTATTGATTTATACTCAATATTTTAATAATTATAATTTGAAAATTTAATCGTTTACAAAAAGACTTAACTTTTTATAACAGTACCAAGAGTATATATATGTGCAATACAACACACTTCAATCTAGATTCAGAAGTTAATAATTTAAATTATTTATTTATGTTTTACGCTTCTATGTGTGCTTCTTTTTTTTTTTTGTGGTTTTGTGACGTTTTGATATAGTGCATAAAAACCGTCCAAACTATTTTTATGGTTTGCCCATACCAACTTCTAACCTTGAATTTTCACTTACTCAGACTACGATATGGATATGGAGAGTTGCAGTATATACGTGAAGACTGAAGAGTGAGATATAAGGAAGAATCTTAAAAAATGAAAAAATGAAAAATACTTCATCAACTGTTAGATTAACTGATTCAGTGGATGTGATTATACAAACAATGACAAATTCATTCTTAAATTAAAAAAAAATCTATCATCCTTTTTTTTTTTTAAATCGACATAATTACGAAATATAATTAAAGTTCTAGAAAATAAATTACATCAAAATAACAATAATATATATTTTTTGTTAATTTGACATCCATATTCATATACTTTTTCATTCTTCGGATTTTTAAAACTTGATTTGTTCTTTGAAAAGATGATTTAAGTTTTCAAAAACTTTTCAAACATTCATTATTTATTTGTTTATAAAAAGGATCAAACAAAAATACTATAAAAGCTAAGTTTTATTTGTATTATCATACTTTAATAGTTGAATTTAGAAAAAGATAAAAATTAAAATTCTAATATTTCGTAATAATATAAACAATAAATATGTATATACCGTTAAACTTAGATAAGATATTTTACCCTATGTATAGACCGAACGAAAACAAGACACACAATATATATCATGCATTTTAGTTTCCCTAGTCAACACGTCGATAATTAAAATTGACACAAATGTTTAAGGACTTTGCCCTACCCTCACCCTATATTTAACAATTATATGCAAAACCTTCCCTATTGTTTTATATGTCAAAATTTTTATCATCCATTTCTTTAAAAAAGCTATAAAAATATATCAACATTAAATGGACTAACTAAAGAAATTCCATCCTTTGTAAGTATGATATGTTGTCAAGAGTTTTGGTATAATTGTGATTTACATGGGATCAACTAAGTGGTAAGGCATGAAAACGTGAATAATGAAGTTCATAATGCATTTCTACAAATGTTGCTTTTATTATCTTGGATCATTATAAAGCATGGGTCAGGGGGTTTAGGAATAGTGGCCCTATTGAGGTCTAGCCAACAAGAAGCAGAAGTCCTTGCCAAATTTGAGTTTATGAATGCTATGAGTGTATGCAAGAAGAAGAAACCTTCTCAACTTAATTCTTAATTGACCATCAATTGAGAACAACGTATCCTAACGAGTTCCAATCTTTGAGATGGCACTTAATGTGATTTAGGCTTTTACTGCAACGTTTTCCTTTTAGTTGTGTATTTCTTATCTTGTTTTTGTTTTTCTTTGACTGAGCAATTTTGCTCAATCAAGGTTTTATTTTCTTTTTCCCTCGACAAATTCAAGATTTAGGAGGTGAATATATTACTTGTTTAGTCACAATATCGATGAACAAAATGTAATATTTTGTCAGTACTATTGCAAAATTGTACTTTGAAATAAATAATTTGTCATTAGAGGCTAATTTAGAAGCTTCTGGGTTTACATTAAAAAGTTCTGACTTCTTTTTAAAATTTCAATTAACAATGATTAAAATATTGTTTGCTATTCTTTCCAACAACATTATATACACGAATCACTTTTTTATTGATAATAAACTTATTTAACTCATCAAACTTACCAATACAATCAACATATTTTTCCTTTAAAGAAAATACCTATCACCACATCCTTTTTTTGTTAAATGTCAAAACCCAAGGTTGCACTTTGTCATATACATCTTCTATGACCACTATACTTTGGTAACAAAACACAAAAATCAAATTTCAAATTTGTATACATAAAAACACAACATTACAACTTTTGGACCAATTTTGTAAAAAAAATCAAACAATAGTGGTGGAACTTTTAAATCTCTGTTTGACTGATAGTGTCACTCACTCCACATAGTTTCTCTCTCTAAAAACAAAAATTGAATCCAAGAAATAAAGAATAAATTTTTAGGTTTTTCCCAAATCCTCAAAGAAACCCTTTTTCCCTAAAATTGATTTAGGGTTTCTTCTCTATCTCCACCAAATGCATCACTATCATCAAAATTTGTCGTCCTTATTGCAATCACCTTCTATATTTGACTCCATATTCTTCACTTTTCGCTTTCAATTTTTCGGTTATTTGTGATATGCGATTGAAGTTGATGAAACCCTAATTTGACTCTTGAAAAGCTTGATTGTAAACCAGCAATCCAGTGGGGTCCAAGGTACGAAGCTCAATTTTTGTTTTTCTGATTTAGGGTTTTTCAATTTCAACCTTCCATGGCTTATCTATCTCGTTATTTATAAGATTTTATTAGAAATGTGTGTGGTTTGGGATATCTCTAGGTTAAATAGAACATTTGATTATATTGGATAGAAAGTAGTTAAACGAATTTGGGGGTTTTTGGTGGCTTAATTTGGTAGCTTAATTTGGTGGATATGATTAAGCAAATACTGAATAAGCTTCCTAGAAAGCCATCTTCAAAATCCTCCCAAAACGATGGGGGGAAGAACGATTCGGGTTTTAATTCGATAAATTCGAGTGTTAATAATAGCGGTTCTAAAACCACCGGTTCATCGGGTAAGGGTTCGAATTCCGCCATTAATGGGAGTTATCCTCAAACCGTTAAGTCAAACCAAGGGAAGAAACCGGGCCCTCTCGGGTCAATAACCCATGGGTCGGTTTACGAGCAGTTGCCAAGCTTTCGAGACGTACCGACCTCGGAAAAGCACAACCTGTTCATCAGGAAGCTGAACATGTGCTGCGTGGTGTTCGATTTCACCGATCCTTCGAAGAATCTGAAGGAAAAAGACGTCAAGCGGCAGACTTTGCTTGAGCTCGTGGATTACGTCTCCTCGGTTTCCTCGAAATTCAACGAGGTGACAATGCAGGAGATCACGAAGATGATCTCGTCGAATCTTTTTCGGTCGTTGCCCTCGTCGATCCACGACCCAAAACTTCCGGAGGTTTTCGATCCGGAAGACGACGAGCCGAGCATGGAGCCCTCGTGGCCCCACCTCCAGATCGTCTACGAGTTCCTCCTCCGGTTTGTGGCCTCGTCGGAGACCGACGCCAAGCTCGCTAAACGTTACATTGATCACTCGTTCGTCTTGCGGTTGCTCGATCTCTTCGACTCTGAGGACCAACGGGAACGGGAGTATCTAAAGACGATCCTTCACCGAATTTACGGAAAGTTTATGGTTCACCGGCCGTTTATTCGGAAAGCGATCAATAATATCTTTTACAGGTTTATATTCGAGACGGAAAAGCACAATGGGATTGCGGAGCTGCTCGAGATATTGGGGAGTATAATTAATGGGTTTGCGTTGCCTTTGAAAGAAGAGCACAAGCTTTTTCTTATGCGGACTTTGGTCCCGCTTCACAAGCCGAAATGCTTGTCGATGTACCATCAGCAGCTCTCGTATTGCATCACACAGTTTGTCGAGAAGGATTTTAAGCTGGCGGATGCCGTGATTAGAGGGTTGTTGAAGTATTGGCCGATAACGAATAGTTCGAAGGAGGTTATGTATCTTAGTGAGTTGGAAGAGGTTTTGGAGTCGACTCAGGCTGCGGAGTTTCAGAAGTGCATGGTGCCGCTGTTTCGGCAGATTGGCCGATGTCTTAACAGCTCGCATTTTCAGGTATCTTGTTTATCGAAATTTTTATAAGTTTTGTGTTTTTTTTGGTTATGTACATTTTGGCCGTTGAACTTCTCTTGGTTTATGTGTTTGTTGTTTGATTTCGATTGTTTATGGATCACAAAAAGAAAGATTGTATCTAAATCTATACAGACAGCTTAATCCATAGTCCATACGGTGTCTACATGGAAAAACAAACAATGAGCCACTATGTGTTTGTACATGGCACTCATTGTGTGTGTGTGTATATATGTAGAGGAAAGTTCAAATAAAAACTCATTTTTCATTGTGAACGTGAGGACCACTAAAATTGTGCCATGTGGCAATATTCACTCTGAACATCATGCATTATTCAGAGTGAATAATGCTTAGGTGCCTTTATTCACTCTGAATAATGCATGATATCTAGAGTGAATATTGCCATGTGTCGCGATTTTAGTACACATTCACAACCAAAATTGAGTTCACATTTGAACCTCACCCTATATGTATATATGTGTGTGTGTGTGTGTGTGTGTGTGTGTGTGTGTGTTTATGGTGGGAGGTTTAAATAAGAAAGCTAAATGTTGTGAGAAAGTAACAAGGGAAGTTTTATATGTGAATCGTTGAAAAAATTCTATTTGAAGACGCATATGTGAACATATATGAATAATCTGTAATGTTGGTTCATATATGCATATCTTCAAATAGATCTTTTTCAGGATTTTTTTTTCCAATAGATTCACATATGAACCTTTGTTTAACCTTCCCTTCTTACATTCTCAGGATATTCAACATTCTTATGCTAACCCGCTCCTCTATATACACACATAGAGTGGCGGGTTCAAACAAGAAGCTCAACATTTTACTAGAAGTGTGATATCATAAATGATACACAAGCGTAATTATATATGATTGAACACATTCTACATTGACTATATATAAAACGCTTCATCATATGTGATTAAGCACACCCAAAGGACATGTAATCACATATGATGTTGAGACTTATGGCAAAATGTTCAACTTCTCGCATGATCCTTCCTCTATACGTATGTGTGTGTGTGTGTGTGTGTTTTATTAGAAAGCTTCCTTGCATGATATCCTTTTCTTTTGTCATTTGCTTCAAGTTTATGCATTTTTATCACGAACGGGATTAATATGACGATTTTTTATTCTCAATCATATTTTTTCGTATGGTTCAAACTTAACTTCAGAGATTTGTGAGGCTGTTTGGTTGATTTTCATTAAGTCCAGGAACATGTTTTTTAAATCGGGAGGGGCGTGTCTAGAAAAAAGTTGACTTTCTGAATAAAGCTCTCCTTAGAAGCTTATTGAATAAGCCACTTTCTATATCACTATGCCACTACCAGGCAATCATATATAACAAATTGAAATAATAAAAACTTACTCCCAATAAGTGTGCATTTTTAAGTTGGTTTGTCCCAAAATAAGTGTTGGTGCCTGCTTTCCAACTCTACCCTTGGTTATGAAATGGAGAAGTTCATTACTCCCTTCATTTATAAAGGGGAAAATCGTCATTTAGTTAATTAAACAGTGTAACCATTACAATTTCTAAAAGCATGTGCCTTTTTCATCGTGAACATTTTTTAAAAACTGAAAATAAGAATCTCTCTCTCTATAAGCATATTTCTGAGTTTTAGCAGGTAAGATGAGGGCCATTAAGCTAATCTTTATCTGGGCTGGTTGCAGGTGGCTGAACGTGCGCTATTCTTATGGAATAACGACCACATAAGGAATCTCATAACTCAAAACCGAAAGGTGATCCTGCCCATAATCTTTCCGGCTTTGGAGAAAAACACACGAGCCCACTGGAACCAAGCCGTTCAAAGCCTAACACTCAACGTCAGGAAAATATTTTCAGACGTCGATCAACCGCTGTTTGACGAGTGCCTCGTAAAGTACCAAGAAGACGAACTCAAAGAGAAGGAAAACCACAAAAAGCGTGAATTGACCTGGATGCGTCTCGAAAACGTAGCGGCCGCCAATACCAACGAGCCCGTTCTGGCCTCGAGATTTAATTCTTCGGTTGCCATCGGTGGTGCCACCATCGGCCCATCTTCGGTTGGGACTGGAAGTAGCTGATTACGTTCGTGTGCTGATTGGTGGTCCGAGTTTGACTTGTTGGTTTGACCCGAATGGAGGTTGGTTCGGTGGGGCCCGGTTCGGTTAGAGAATGATTTATGGAAAGGGTGAAGGAGTTGGGGGGTTTTTGTGGATAGAAATGAAGGTGGTATGTGTTTTGTTTTTGGATGTCTTTGTAGCATAAAAAACCAGTTCAAAAAGAGCAAGTGTTTTATTTGGATTTGCTACTACCCCCATAATGTTATATTGATGTAAAATTTGATGCTTTTTTTATCTTTGTTTTATTTTGTGTTTATTTTCTAATTTGTTTTATGGTTTAAGGGTAATTTAGGTATTTAACCTTTAATGAATTTTTAATTAAGTGTATGATTTTGATCTATTAAGAAAAAATGACTTTATAGTCCCAGGAGAAATGGCTATATAACCATTTATTTGCTGAATTTATCATTTTTCGCTACCCTAAACGGATCTTCTCAAAAATTCATCCGGGAATGTTTAGTTTAACGGAGTGTTTCGGGAGGGTTTGGAACTTTTTGTGACTACAATTTTAGTCTTTGTTGTTTGATATTTATGACGATTTTCGTTACTGCTCTTTAACAACTAGCTTTTTTTCATCCCTATGGTCTTTATTTCATTTCATTTTCATCATTCCATTCAACTTTTTTTAATTTAAGTGGTTAACTCAACCAAAAAATGTTTGATTAAAATACATATTTGGTCATTATGGTAGACCATTCTTTATATTTTGTATTCTCAAATTACATAATTCATATTTTTTACTTCTTACTATATTTATTTTATCAATGCATTTGTTTTATTGATTAATTATAAATTATTGTAACTTTAATCAAATAATTTTATTAAACTATTCATAAGTACATAATATTTTTTTTTTAACTTTAGGTTAAAATCTCTTAAAATTAATATTTTTATTTATTCTATCTTACTATTTATAACAAAATCTATCATAGTTTATAACTCGACAGGAAGCTCAAACTCTTAATAACTAGTTATATAACTAATTATTTGAATTCCACTCTTTATAGATGACTTTTAAAAAAATCATAAATAATTATCAACCATTAAATGGACATTAGGATGAGATGTACCGAAATTAAATACACTAAATCAATCCGCATCTCAAGTGTGATTCATGAGTGGGCTTGAGATTAAAAATGATCAAGGGTTCATATCCACTTCTCATACAATACTTCGTCTGACTTCTCATTCAATACTTCGCCAGACGAAGGATTGTGTGAGAAGTTAAGGTTTACACAGGAAGTGGATCTAATCATTTGACTACTTTTAATCTCATGCCTTCTCATGAATTATGCTTTAGAAAAGAATCGATCCAGTACATCTCATCCTAATATCCATCCGTTATTCCACTTCTCATCCAACAGTTAATAAGCACTTCTCACGATAACCTCAGCCTCTCACCAGAATCCAACCCTACTTCATCATCATCCATAACTTGAATAATTTGCATAAATCTTTTTCTAAAAACATCCAAGCAACCCCAACATCTCATAGAGAAAAAAGTTACAATTTCTGAACTAATACAATAACTTCTTCCATAGTACTTTGTCTCATTCATATCACACCAAAAACTAGAAGAAAGTAACTGCTGAATACTACAGCAAATAACAACTCACAAACTACTCCAAGAAACCCTAATCATCACCATATGCCCGAAAGCTATATCGTTCTTGATAATAGTCGTTAAACCAAAGGTCGGCCTCGAACCATTTCGGATACCGTACCAAATCACCAGCCACAAAACTCATGTGTCGTTCACTGCCTTCGGGCACGACCCTTACCTCTCCTTCTTCGATGAAAACCAGTTGGTCGACGTGCCAATCCCATGGAACGTTGCATTTGCCCGTCTTCCATGTTGACCATTTAGAGACCTCGAGCTCGGCTAATCGCTCTTTAGACACATTTCTTTCTACCCTTATGCTATATATCTCTTCCAAAGGTCTCTGCATTGATCTGATCCTAACGTTGGTAGAATGTGAAGTTTTACGTTCAGGTTTGTTTGTTTTGGAGACCGAGAACAACTGGGGAGCCATAATTAGACTCGCCATAGTTGAAGAATTTTGTACCTTTAAAGTTCAGAAAGAAGTTATTAGCAACCTGCATAAAATAAGGACTTGACACTTCTGCACTAGATGAAACTTGGAATGACATAAGACATCAATATCCGGATTCCGGAGTTTAGGAATAGGGTTTTTTGGATTAACAACCTTAATTGAGTTTTTTCAATTAACTAGTTTTTAGCTCAATGACCTTCATTTGACCTGTGCCTAGTTCAAATAGTCCCTTGGTTTAAAATAGTCTATCCTGATTTAAAGTCGCATGCTTTTCGTAAAAATTTAGAAATACACTAGTGGGTCATTTTGCAAAACGAGCTTATGGAAAAGGTCATTGAGCTAAATAGCCTTTTAGAACGGAATATCATATTTATCAAAACAACACTCTATCCACTATTTAGAACGGAATGAGGGTTTAAAAATTATCATATTTATCCAAAAGGTATGGTAAGGTGGACTCTTTCTTCACGTAACGTAGGTAAGTAGACAGGGCGGGACTAGGCAGCATGGACCGTAGGGCAAGTTGTCTAGATGGTGTTTGACATGACTTGTACAGGACATGACTGAACATGACAAGATTGTACCGGATAAGACAAGTTGTCCTGATGGTGTTTGGCATGACTAGGTCAATAGGACTAGATAAGACAAGTTGTCCTGATGGTGTTTGGCATGCCATGACTAGGACTAGATAAGACTCGGCTGTACAAGTAGCATTAACATAGTACAAGCCGAGTGAAGAAAATGTCAGAAAACATAAGGTTTTGAAACAACTGAACATTATTCAAACACCATTAATGAAGAATCACCTATATGAATACGAAAAGAGCTCAAATGTATAAAAACATGATTGTTCTTTTCATATTTTGTTCAACTGCATACTCGGAAAACAGATGTATTCTATCATATTCTTGCAATATTAATCCGATTAAAAGAACAAATGTTCATTTTGGAATAAAACGAAACGAGAGGAACAACAATTTGACAGGGACATCTGTGAATCATCGTCTATGCCAGTTAATTACTTAATTTCACTAAAATTGAACAAAAACGATGTAATTGATAGTATTGCTACTGCAGTAGTATATGTGATGGATATTGGCTAAGGGCTTGTTTGGAAACCAAACTGCCCTAAGTATTTATTTGAAACCTCCACGTAAACGTGTAAAACCACACGACAATTTCACTATTTTGCGGACAAAGGAAAACCACCTTAGGCTATGTTTGGCAAAAATACGCTAGCTTATAAGCTAGTACATGTTTGGATGAACCATAAGCTAGTTTATTGAAACGCTAGTTGGAGTAACGTTAAAAGAGCTTTTTATAGCTTTTTCCAATTATACCCTTATTAATATTAATTATTATACCCAAGATATCCTTTTTGATCATTTTCCATACTCATAAGCTAGTTTTTGCCAAACATAACTTATTCATAAGCTAGCTTATTAGCTACCAACTAGCTTACCGGCCATCAGCCTATCAGCTATCGGCTATCGGCTACCGGCTAACTTATCATCTAAGTATTGACTGAAACCTCCATGTAAAACTGTAAAACAAATTCACTATTTTGCGAAAAAACAACAAAAGTATTCCATCTGTTTCGATAAATTGATACAGATTGAACTAACTTCTAAACAAATTAGGTTAAACTTTATAGAAATTGCTACAAATAACACAATTCCGCATCAAATTTTCCATCCATTTTAGCCGTTCTAAGTTCGATAGATTCAACAAAAATCAAAGTAAAACACTTTACTGGAAACCCTAAGTTACTTTCATTCATATATAAAACTTAATTTAAAGCGCAATATGATACGAGAAGATTAGAGTATGAAACCTTGGTCGGCAAAAATGGCGCCCTTGTGTTCTTCAGAGGACCGTCTTTGTGTCTGATTTTGATTCGGTAAAGAAGATAAAGCAGCTAAATGTGGTGTATTTACCAGACAGTCCTTGTACTTATGTTTAACTTTCAGTTTAGTCCCTTAGCTTTTAGAGCATCTCCAATAACTTTGCTAAATTTTTTCTAAAATAGAGAACATATAGTGAAAATTTCTAAAAATATTTTTTTCATCTCCAACACATTTGCTATTTTAGAGAAGCTATCATTACATTATACTATTAAAATAATCTATAATTTATCATCCCAATGCATTTTAAAAAAGAATTCTTTATTACTATTAAAATAATCTATAATAAAGATTCATTTTCATTAGTTAGTTGAATAAAATATTAATTTCTCTCTCCTACTATCAAGTTTTAGGGAAATCTCTAAATTTAGAAAAAAGTAAATTACATGATTGGTCCCTGTGGTTTACATAAAATTTCACTGTTGGTCCCTGATTTAAAATAATTATGGATTTGGTTCCTGTGGTTTACATTTTCTCACACCTTTGGTCCCTCTACCCTAACACCATTAAAAGAATTTGTTAAATAAGTTAAATAGAGGGGTATTATAGTCATTTACTCCATTTCATATTTTAATTAAAAATTTGAAGAAAACCACAGGGACCAATTGTGTAATTTACTATGTGAATTATATATTTCGTTTTTATCTTGATGGTGATCTTCAACCTCCCCCATAATACTAAGCCTTATCCATCTCCATCTCCATCTCCATCTCTATCTACGAACGCTTCCAGAAACCACACACCATCGCATCTTCCCTCTACCACAGACCAATCGACCATTGGGAGTAAATTGAGATATGAAGAAAAATTTCAAGTTTTATCTTGAAACCCCTTTCCAGATCTGAGATTGGAATTTCAAATCTCCATTGGGAGTTCGAATCGTGACAAAGATAGCCTCCTTTTGAAGACATTGTTCTCTTATAACACAAAAATCGTTCAGATTCTTTATACCTAGCCAAGATCTTTTTTTTTTTTATTATTTTAGGGTTTACTTTGGTTTGAGTTAGATTTTTTATTTAGGGTTTCTTTAAGGTTTTTTGTACAGAGCTTGATTTTGGTTTTGATTTTAGGGTTCCTATCACACTTCTCTTAAATGAATTTATATATAATTATTATTTATGTTCTATATTGGTGATTGTTTGTATAAAATTGTTGTTGATGTCTTTTGAATTTATATAAAATTGTTTGTATCAGTATCACACTTCTTTTGAATGAAATTAGATTGTAGATTGTTGATCCTATTTCTTCTAAATTTGGTGTTAGTGGTGTATGGTGGTGGGTGATGGTGTTTTATATATATATAAACTAGTGTTGGGCTCGTGCGTTGCACGGTGACGATAATTTCATTAAAGAAGCATTGAACCGACCAAAATTGAAACGAAATTTCTCAGCTATAACAAAACAAAGTCTTCATCATTGATTTTTCTTTTATTTTTTGCATTATAATACTAACATCTGATTAGTTCTAACTTCAACCATATAGATAACCATTTGTCTCCTCGTTATACTATCATCTTCTTTCAATATATCATATTACCATTATTTTGGATGATGAATATTTCAAGGTCTTATATATCCAAATTTATTATATCAAACTTTGTAATTGGCTCAAATAATAAAAGAAATATGTGAGGCTAACAATAATAATCGTTGAATTTATATAATTATGATTGTTTTGTCATAATGCATATCAATGCATGTATCCCCTACATTTATTCTCACTAAATATTTATATTCACCAAACAAAATTTGGGTTATTTACTTTTGTAAAATTGTTGAGTATTTTATAATTTGTTTACATTTATCGTAATGCACATATTTGCAACTTTCGCCAAATACACCATTAAAACCATTTTTTTCTTATATATGGTTGCACGAAAAGAAACTATAATCATCGATATTGTAACCACCTTGTTAACTTTTCATTTGAATTTTCAAAAAAATAGATTTATTTAAAATTGTTTTTTCATAGTTTAGTTTCTTGTAAAGAATTCTAAATTTTATGGAAACAAAAAGTTGTCTTATTTCATATCTAATTTCATTTTTATATATAGTTTGATTTTATATTAAATTAAAAATTGAAAAAGTATATATATATATATATATATATATTGCTTCTATCTTGTACACATATTATCAATATTGATGGTACTAAAAAATTTCTTTGAGGGTCAAGTATAAGTATTTAATTGTACATATATATTAATTTTAAAATAAAAAATCATTGAAATTTTTTTTGAATTAATATAATATATATACACATATAACATGTTGTCTAAATAACAGTGATTAATAATATTCATTGAATTATATTTGTATATATATATAATTAGTATTGTATAAATAATAACCTATGGTAGTAATTAATAATTCATTTTTGTCATTTAACTATATTAAAATATATAATGAATGTTATATAAATAATAAATAATTGCTTTATTAAATTTTATAAAGTATCTAATTTATGTATATATATATGTATTGTTTGCACTAAGGTTTTCTCATGTAAATTAATATGCATTAAATTGACGTGATTAATAGTTATCTCTATTTTATTTTTATCTATTACAATCAAATTTTTTATTGTATCTAATTTTTATATTAAAATATACATATTATTATTTTCAAGTATCAAATAAATAAAATATTTACCTTTTAATAAGAGTTAAAAAACAAAAGATTGAAATTAAAACTTAGAAAATGTATAGAAGATGAAAATTAAAAATGACTTTAAAATCAATTATAATCATTTTCTTATCGTATTCAATTGTCATATAAACAAACATACACATATAATATCTCAAATGTCATGTTACATCATATGAAAATGAAAAGATTTGAAGGTTACATCATAATTTATAGTATGAAATGACTGAGATTGAAGAGTATGTAAGAAAAATGAAGACTTGATGGTAAATATAAACATAAATGCCAAGTGGGGCTAGCCCGGTTGGTAGAGGGATCACCCTTTTAGAGTAGAAGTCCCGGATTCAAACCCGAGCAAAGACGTATTTAATCTAACTGGGGTGTTTACCAACAACTAACAAAAAAAAACACAAACATAAATGAATAATCAATATTAGGAAAAATGAATAGTTGATGATAAATACAAACATAAATGAATAATTAATATTGATGGATAATTAGTGTGAAAAATCATAAAATGAAAAGAAAGTAAATGAAGAGGCAAATCAAATGTTGGAGTTTAAACCTAAAGTTGGAGATTAATATTAGGTATGTAAATTTACAAAAATATTCAAGCTATTAATGAAGTCTACATGTTATATAGAGGGGTGAAAATGTATTTAACATATCTAACATTAAAACAATCAAAACTCTTAAAAAAAAAGAAGTATTAAAATTTAAACTGACTTAAAGTGAAACGTAATTTTTAGTTAATATATATATATATATATATATATATATATTAACGAAACAAATTCTTAATCAATTTCATTGGTTTTTATTTTGTTTATGTATTATAATATTAACATTTTGGTTTGTTCTTCTCCAACCACATAGATTATCATTCGTCTCCTTTTTATAGTTATCATTTTCTTTCAATATATCATATTACCATTAATTTGGATGATGAATATTTCAAGGTCTTATACATTCATATTTATCATATCAAAATTTTGTAGTTGACTCAAAATAATAAAATAAAAATGTAAGGCAATTGATAATAATCATATATATATATATATATATATATATATAAACACACACACATATATATATATATATTACTATCTCAAATTTCATGTAAACAAAAATATATTGATTTAAAACTTAAAAAAAAATTAATAGAAGACAAAAAAAAAACCCCTCTAAAATTCCAATAAATGTCAAAAGAAAATAATACATGGATTAGTCTTCTTTAAATAAACTTAAAAGAATAAGAACACCAATTGAAAAATAACATACTGAAAAACTGTTGAGGTTATACATCTTAGATTGTTACACTTACTTGTAAGATTAGATTATCGAATCTTGTTACTATCAAAACTTTAAACCGTTGTGAAAAACAACCCTACGCTTCCATTGAAGAAATACAATAAAAATAGAATACAAAATTAAAAATAAACAAATGCCAACAAAAATCAATAAGTAATAATACTCGGAAATATTCCTAAAGTAACCTGAAAACGACTTGCTTGAAGAATAACCGTTTGTGAAATGAAAGAACAAATCAAGTGACTAACAGAAAGGAAGAAAAAGAGTTTACCTAAAATGATTTTGTTGATGAATAATTGTTTATAAAATGAAGGATACATCAAGTGATAGAGAGGAAGAATAAGCCATTTAGTATGAACAAATCACATGGAAGAGTTTGGAAGTTTACCTTTAAGAATGAAGATGAAAACATGTAGAGGTTCCATTTTCAAAAATGAAAATGAAAAGCTTTGAAAGTATATGAATACAAAAGTCTTCAACATATATAGTATTTACAAAAATCAAAAACTTAGAAAAAAAGAGATAGAGGTAAGCTTACAATGCTTAGAAGATGCCGTATCATTATAACCATTAAAAATGACATGTTGACGTTTGGTGAAGCTACATCAAGATTACATCAACCTACAAAAGAAACAAATAAAAATTAGAAACAACAAACAAACATAGGAACCCAATAGCATAACATAGAACTAAAAGTTGTGGATTACATTTTTTTGTAGAACATTTGGTTGTAAACTTTTAATTTATAGATGATTATGTGGTAGGTTTCTTTTTATTAATGAATAAGAAAGTGAAGAGGTAAAATAAATCTATATATATATAAAAGGAAGATCTACAAAGAATGAGGTGGCACATTGTGAGAGTAGGATTTGCCTCTAGAATTTTTCTCATTATTTTGAATTTTTTTAATATGTTAAATAAGTTAAAGACTATACTACCCCTTAATCAAAATTTTGTAATTTACTATGAAAAGACTTCTTTGGTAATTTTGCTTACACTTTAATTAGCTTTAAATTTTAAATTATTTAACTTCCTATGGACATTCAATTTGGCCTCTTCAAATTCTCATTTATTACTTAAAGAAAAACCTACAATAAAATCATATATAAATACAACCTAGCTAATGCTCCCTCAAAATGTAATATATAAACAACCTTTATGTTCTATGCTATGTTCTATTATGTTTATATGTTTGTTTGTTGTTTCTCTTTTGTAGAATTTGTTTTCTTCAATACTATTTGCTCAATCTTCATAAAAGTTCCAGGTAACGTATCATTTTTCTATTAGTAATTTTATGATTTATATGACTTATATGTTCTTTTGGGGATGAATATCATTGGTTTTTTATGTATAATTTTTTTTTTTCATATTTTTTGTATGTTACGATAGAATAATGTTTTTTACTATTGCTTTGCATTTGATTTTCATGTTGTATCGATGTTTTAAGTGATGTTATTTTTTCTAATTTGTTTTGCTTATATATATATTTATATATTTTTTATGTGACTTATATGTTATTTTGGGGATGAGTATCATTGGTTTTTTACATATAAAAAGATTTTCATAGTTTTTGTTTGTTACGGTAGAATAATGTTTTTTTACTATTGCTTTGCATTTGATTTTTATGTTGTATCGATGTTTTAACTTTAAGTGATGTTATTTTTTCTAATTTGTTTTGCTTATATTATATATATATATATATATATATATTTTATGTGACTTGAATGTTCTTTTGGAGATGAGTATCATTGGTTTTTTATATATAAAAAGATTTTCATAGTTTTTGTATGTTTCGATAGAATAATATTTTTTTTACTATTGCTTTGCATTTGATTTTTATGTTATATCAATGGTTTAAGTGATGTTATTTTTTCTAATTTGTTTTTCTTTTATTTTTGTAGTTTTTTATAAAAGTTATTTTTGTTGACAACAATCAAACTACAACTTATGATCTATATGTTTTTTTACCTTTTGTTTTGTTATGGGTTCTATTTGGATTCTTTTATGTATTTATAATTTCTCAATTTGTAATTTTAAAAGAAAAAACTCAATAATGAGATGACATTTTTTTTCTTTATCAAATAAGATTATTCATATTCTTTGGTTGCACCTAAATTTCTTTATTTCTTTTATTTCACATTAGTCTAATATGTTTATCCACATAACATTTAAAAATCAAGGGCAATCTTCTATTGTAGTGATGGTGACATTGGATGCGAAAGAAAGCAATTCTTTGGTTTCTACGTTTTACAAGGGATCGAGCGTAAACTATTTTAGCGATTTGATAAGTAAAAATATCACTAAAAATATTTTTTTGATTTCCCTACTTTGCCACTAAAAATGTCCAAATGAGGCATAGTAGTTGAAGATCTCCTAAAAATATTTATATTTAAAGTGATAAAACATTTTGTTATAAATAAGTTGTCTTAAATGTGTAGTTAAAGTGAAGACAACACCTTCACAAAATTTTGTAGGGATATGGTGAAAGGGTTTAAGGTAAACAAAAAAAGGGACAAATACTCAATGGCTAATTTAACAATTACTAATATACTATTGATTACAAGGTTCTATCTTTTGTCTCATCATTATCATATTTTTATATAATTTTTAATATACCATAGTTATATATGACTTTCTATGTTTTTTGGTCACCTTATATATAAACAAATTAAGAAAACCATTAATGTTTATATAAAAATTCATATCACAAATTTCAACTATTCATTTAATACATTGAACTATTAATTTTCTTAATTAATACAAATTCAAACAATAGAAGTTCGTTCAGAAACTACTTTTTTAAATGATCAAAATATGAATAAGCAACCAACTCAACAACAAAATGTAAACATAAATATTTTGCATAATTATTTTAGTTTATAACTCAAATTGTTGATCATGTAATTCCTTCTCTTTCTCTTTTTTCTTGCTCTAGAGGGGTAAAACAAACAGTTATTTCAAAAAGAAATGAACAAATAATAGAGCAATCATATCGTATCCGAATAAAATCAAGTGTATTGTTTGTTATTATTAGATTATTATTTGATATATGGAAGATTAATTTATTTAACTTTGTCCAATATTTTCTAACAAGATTAATTTATTTAAACATTTATTATTAAATTAGTAAATAAATACTTATTTTATGTAATATTTTTAACTAAATCATTATATATATAACTATAATGAAAACAATAAAATTACTAAAATCAATAAAGGAATAAGTAGCGAATTAACATAAGAATAAATAAATATACAAAATTAAAAAGAATAACGTATTACAGTCAAATTAACTTCAATATTTTATTTAAGCTTAACAATCTTTTTTAAAATAAAAAATAATACCACCGCGCAACGTGCGGTGCCGAAATAACATATAATCAATATTTTTGTTTTCAGATGCAGAACATTGAAGTTAAATTATAATGCAAGTTGCACATTTCAATTGTGGTATTCAGTTGGATTATGCAAATCGGACTTTATGCCATATAGTTTCATTTTGTTTTTTTAAGTATTTTAGATCACTACTTACACTTTTAATGTTATTCTTATTTTCGTGATTGAATAGTATTCTATTTAGTAGTAATCTTTAAGCTAATCCAATCTATATCAAGTATATAATCACTCAAACGACAAGCATGTTAATTGTTATTGTCATTGATTTATTTAAACAATATCGTTCAGTTGTGCCAAAAAGAACATAAATTACATAATTGATAGATAAACTAAGACGTATTTACATAGAACAAACGAATAAAACTTATTAAATATAACTAATAAACAATATTTTATGTTATTTTATGAACACCGCGCAACGCGCGGTGCGGGCCACTAGTGTTTTTAAAAGTTACATAAATGGAAGTTAAAACTAATTAAATTGTTAAGTCAATTTACCAAAGAGTCCTTCTTATAATAAAACATGTAATTTTCATTTAGGGGTAAAATAGTCTTTAGATTATTGGATATTTAAAAAATTCAAAAAAAGGAGAAAATTTTTAGAGGCAAATACTCAATAGATAGGATGCCACATCATACCTTGTGGTTTTTGCTTTTAGTATATATATTGATATATTGATATATAATACTCTACAATATAAATAGAATAATTTATATTTTTGGTTCTGTATCTATGTTCATGTAGGTAGCGTTTGGTACGCAGACAGGATTGGACAAGACAGGACTGGACAGTACTGGACAGGACAAGAGAGTAGGACAGGACTGGACGGGACGAGACAGGACTGGACAGAACAAATGTTTGTTTTGTGTTTGGTACGCCTAGGACTGGACTGAACAGAACTAAACAAGTTCCCTCAAAAAATTATTTGATGATTTTATTTATCACTTAATAGTTATAATTAACACAAATAAACTAAACTAGTAATCTATAAAAAAATTACACAATTTTAATAAACATAAACACACACACACACACACATATATACATACATATATGATTTTTATGTAACTAATTTCGATGGTTATGATAGAGGTGTCGGTGGTGGCCGACGGTAATACTAGTGATGGTGGTGGTGGGTGGTGGTGGTTGATGGTTGTGGAGAACGTGAAGATGGTGGGTAGTGGTGGTGGTGGTTGCGGTGGAGATGGACAGTTGTAAAAGTGGTAGACGGTGATGGTAGGTAATCGTTGATAGTTGTAGAGGTGGTGGAGAAGGTTGTTGTAGGGGAAGAGGAGGTGGAGGAGGTTGTTGTAGTGGAAGACGAGGTGGAGGAGGTTGTTGCAGTGGAAGACAAGGTGAAGGTGGCCGATAGTGGCTATCGGTGGCGGCGGCGGCCACAACTAATGGTGGTAAACACGAAAACAAATACCATATTGAAGTTATATATCAAACAAATGTTAGTTAGTAATATATTAGTTTCTGTCTCATTTCTGTCCCATGTTGTTCCACCTATTTTGGTGGAACAAAAAAACAGTCATTTTTGTCCCATGTTGTCCCACCTTGTCACAGTTTCTGTTCTGTCCCATGTCGCACCAAACGTGGGACAGTGAATTCCTGTTCTGTCCCATGCTACGCCAAACGTGGGACAGACAGTTTTGTCCCGTCCTGTCCTGTCCTGTCCCACGTACCAAACGCAGCCGTATGTGTGTGTTTGTTTTTGAGAAACAAAAATGTTGCAGGTATTTCTTAAAAAAAAACCGTTGCAGGTATTTTTTTTGGAAGGGAATGGGGGAGGTGGGACACGTGGGGTGAGGTGGGGTTGGGAGTGGGGGAAGTGTCAAAGTTAGGTTTGGGTTTTAATTACACATTTGGTCTTCGTAATTTTAATATAAAATAAAGAAATTATAAAATGACTAAACTACCCTTCTAATAAATCTACTTAACAGAATATGTTAACAGTGTTAGTGTAGAGGGACCAAAGGCGTGAGAAAATGTAAACCACAGGGACCAATCATGTAATTTACTCTTTAGAAAAATTTGAAGTTTTTTCTATTATAGCAAACTAGGGATGGCAACGGGCCGGGTTTGGGCCGGAGATTGGTCCCCCGTCCCCATCCCCGTTTAAAATAACCGTCCCCATCCCCGCTTAAAAACCCACAGGGATTTAAACGGGGATCCCCGTTGGGTAATCGGGGAAAACCACGGGGAAACGGGTAATCGGGTATCCCCATTTAATGTAAACCGTTTAACTTTAAGTCTTTAATGATGATTTTTCACCAAATAATAAATTAATGTAAACCATGATATTGGCGACTTACATATGAAGATTTCTTATTAACATATATATATATATATATTGATGACTTACCAGTTACCATGATATATGCAATATATACAAATCTAATAAGAAATATGTATGCAATCGGAAATTGGAAAAGGAATCCGGAAAAGGATTAAAGGAAATTGGGAAGGGAGGCGGCTGTTGAAATTATTTGGACTAGGGTTACACTGACTTCAGTGTTTTACTCTTTTGGTATATTTAGATATTAGGTTAGGTATATTAAAAATTATATTAATGGGTATTAAAACGGGTAATCGGGCCGGGTAAATGGGGATTTATACTTCCTCGTCCCCGTCCCCGCTAAAAATTAGCGGGGATCCCCGTCCCCGTCACCATCCCCATTTATTGTCCCTATACCCGGCCCAATTATTTCAGGTTTCGGGTATCCCCGTCGGGTTCGGGCCTTTTTGCCATCCCTATAGCAAACAAGATAGCAATCCCGTTGGAGAGGTTTAGAGGAAAAAACCCACTTTTTGCTATTTTAGTAAATCTGTCGGAGATGCTCTTAGGTTATTTTGTTATTGGAAATGAGTGATTATCAAAAGTTCGGTTATAGTCCTCGTAGCATCTACAATGCACAAAACTGTTAAAAAGTTCGTTAACATTTCACACTAGTGATTTACAAATTCGACACCCATAGTATCACTTCGTAGGTTTTTAACATGGTCTCGTGAACGTTTCATTTGATATGGATGTGTGGGTGTATGATCGAGACTCTAGGATAGAGTTTAAACTGTTTTTTTTTCTCTCTTTCAAAACCTCTTAATCCTTTAATGTCCACTGATTAATAAAGTGACAACCTATCCACTTAATTACCTTTTATTTTCGTCCAACACAATTCTTTCGATTTCAATATCTGTAACACCCTAAAAATCAGAGTGAACAAAAACTTTCATTTAACGAAAGATGGTACATATAATGTAACGCCATAGCGCGAGCTCATCCCAAAAACAGGGGAATATGTAGTGTATAATTACAATGTTTGTAATTGAATAAAGAATTACAATAACCAACTAGTCTAGATCCTATTAGGAAGAAGACTACAAAAGGGTTATTGTTCTACGGTCAATCCCGCGGTCTTTGAAGACCGGTCTCTCCACGTCCCCCATGCTCACTCTACGTCCGAAGCCTACTTGGGAACGGCGTCCCTATTACCTGAGAGACACATCGACACCAAGCAAGTGTTAGGCTAAAGGAGCCTAGTGAGTTGTATCAATAACATATCATATATATATAAGCATGTGAAGACACGTGAAGTATACAAGAGTATGTTGACAACATAAGAGGCATGCTAAACCGGTTAATCTTTTATCTTCGGAATCAATGGGAGCGACCCATTTCCCCCAACCAGTACCCCATCACTCGTTACTTCCGAACACCTCGATGCCATATCTACCATGACACCATCAGAGGCCCGCGCACCCCGGAGCAACCCGAGGGCCGGCGACATAGGGGCATTCCTATTTCAGAACCTCCCAAGACTGTTCGGTGTGGAAATACTGCGTTGGTTCGTCCATGTTATTTAATCACAAACAACCTCGATGCCATATCTATCATGACACCATCGGAGGCGTATACGTACTGTCTAGAAAGACTCATACATTCATTCTCAACCTTTCGTAGGTATTAAATCGAGGGTCTCAAGCCCTTCACATCATTCCATAGCATACATATATATCCGTATTTATCATGCATGCTTCCATCATATAATCATAAGGATATAACTCATGCGAGGTAGCATACAACAAACAATTCCATGTATACAATTTTCCAAGCAAGGTATATAAATCAATCAAGGTGATGCGCTCTCAGTTTTAACAAAAAGGGTTTAGCAACTCACCTTGGTATTCTTCACAATCATTTATGGATTAGATAGCTAGACACGTCACAAGATAGCACCTATACAATCATATCATGGTATGCATAAGTAAACCTCTCAAAAATGACACTTACGGTTCACAACCGAAACACTAGTCTAGAGCTAGGCTAGACTATCTCAATGGCCCTCAAAATCTACCAAACATTATCTAATATAACCCTTAAGGAAAGCCCAAAGCCAAAACTCGAAAAGAATCGGAAACGAAAAATCTTCGTTGCGCAAACAGAGAGTTGCGCGACCTAACCGCGCGACCTCGGGTCGCGGGCTTAGGTCGCGGGGTTTGCCTGACCTGCACTATCCCGCGAGCTGTTTTGCAAACTCTTTCCAAAACTCATCCAAAACTCGATTTTGACTCCCAAAACACCCTTTGAATGTTTATGAACGATCCTACAATGGTATAACATGATAGACTAACTACAAGACTCGAAAACACCCATAAATCATCAAGATCCATGGTTTTTCCCCAAACCTAAACCCTAGTTTTCAAGACTCCAAATCTCGAATAAAACACGAAATTAACGCGAAGTAAACCGTACCTTTCGTTAGGAACTCGATTCTAACGACACTTCACGGTTTGATTTCACCTCCTAAGCGCGATTCTTTCTCCGGTTCTTGAATTTTCTTCCAAACCTTCTTTCTCTCTTTTTCTCTCTTTTCTCTCTTCAAACACAACACACAAATGAAAAGGGAAGGAAGGGATAAGACTTCAACTAGTTGGTGACTAGTTACCATACAACCCCCTTTTAATTCGGGTATTTACCCTTTCGCCCCAAAACTGATAAGTCAAGTTCTCGACTCAACCAATGAACTTAATTACGAGTTAATGATTAACTTTGGGAAATGTTGTGTTATATTTAATCGAATTCCTATTATTCACTTTTATCAAACAAGTTCGAGTTTACAAAATTCCGGGTGTTACAATATCGGTTTCAGCCTAGATGTACTCAGTATTTGCAAAAATGTAAAACATGAAGATTGTAGATATGTGTATTGGCTTTCCAAAACATCTTCAATCGCTTGGGTCAAGGTTTCGGTGTGTGATATATGATCAAAACTCCATAATTTCGTAAATCTGTCAACGTCCCTTTTTTTCGTTATGTCATTCGATCATTGATTTTCACTTCAATTGGTATATTTAACTTGGGTTTTTTAGTGATAAAATAGATATTACTCATATTTAAATGTTTATCGCTTTATAAAAACAAATGGGCTTATTAATCCAAATTTTAGACTTTAACATCTCTTAAAAAACTAAAATCACCTGAAATTTTTTATATAACCTTTTTTAATAATATATAATACATCGATTATGAATGAAATTAAAAAGTGGACAAAAGGTTCTAGAAAGGTAAAACGAAAGTCACCAAAACACATTTTGACTTGTTTTAAATATTAACATTGACTTGAACATATTTTAATCCATTATCTAATTTGTGTGACATATGTTGATAGCTTGCGTGATTTCTTATATGAATTTATTCTAATTTTAAAATGTAAAAAGGGAAAAATCAAGGTAGCTTTGGCTAAACACTTTAATGGAAACCCAATGTGAAATATGCTAACAGTTAAATCTATTGATGTTAGGTCTATTGAGATCTCATCAAGATCTATCAACTCCTCCAACTAATCTTTGTTCCATTGTATTTCAAAACTTTTGGCATTTACATTATGCATCATAAGTATTTCCTTACCAGATATTTCTTATTAAAGTTGTAAACAAGTAACGTATAAAAAATATGCGAGTTATTCTGTTTTGCTATCTATGTAAGATAGCAGATAACAAAAAAAAAACAACTATTTCTTAGACCTTTTATTTGTTCTAACAATCCACCATTCGCTAAGAGTCTCATTTCTTTTAACGATAAATACAAAAAAGAAGAAGTTGAAATCCGAATTCTTATTTGAATTAAATAATGAAAAGACAGACTAAAGTTCATGAATTTGGCTTCTTAAAAGATAAAAGAAACCCTTAAATTTAAAATGTAACGTATATATAAATCATTAATACATTAAATTTTATAATTTGTTGAATATTTTCAACTTAGAATCATATTCCAAATAACAAGAAGTTAAGCAATAAAACAACTACATGCTTGTCAAAGTGGTCTAATATTTTAGTTTCTAAATGTTAAGCCAAATACACCTTAGTTGTTTGATTATTTTTTTAAACTTTCAATAGGTTCTTCAAAATATTTTAAGAAAGAAGAATTAAAGTTCATTACTTCATTATATATATATTTCAACTGTCATTACAATTATTTTTGTGACAAATCACAATATTTTAAGATTCCTATACTCTCTATCGTACTTTTTAGTTTTTCCATTGTTAGTTTTTCCCATAGTTACTTAATTCGCGGAACGCTCCGGTACGGGAACGAGGGTCGGGAACGCGGTTCGCTAGGTTAGACGAATCGGATACGTAGGGGGGTAGGCTCATTTCGGTACGTGTTTAGTACGGTGTACCAATACTATGGTACGATGTACACCTATATGTTCTATAGTCTATACTCATATTATTAGTTTATTAGTTTATCTGATATGTAGAAATCGAAGAGTAGTATCTGACGTTTCTAGCTATGCTTTAGTTCCTTGAAATAGACCCCAATTAATTAATTTGCTGCCAAATTAAATGACTCTTCATTGTCAAATAGCGATCCAATCAATCTGAGGTTTGATTGAAGGCCGAATTGGATCAATTGAAAACCCGAATTGGGATCAATTGAAAGCGATAATTGATTTGCTCCCAAAATCGATAATTGATTTGCTCCCAAAATCGATAATTGATTTGCTCCCAAATCGATAATTGATTAGGGTTCGATAATTGATTTGCTCCCATAATTGATTCGCGATCCAATCAATCTGAGATTCGATTGAAGGCCGAATTGGGATCAATTGAAAGCCGACTTGAAAGCGATCCCAAAATCGATTTGGATCGATCCAACTTTGCGATCTGAATCACGAATCTGGGGACGTTTGGTACGTTAACGTACCGCGTTTGGGGTCAGGACGTTTGGGCCGCAGTTCGTGGGCTTTAGAGCGATCCTACGTATCTATGGTTTTTCCATTATAGCAAAGGTCTTTAACCTCACTAATTATGGCCCCCTAATTGTATCAAAAAGTTGCTTTCAAAAGTGTTTTTTTAAGTATTCAAAAATATAAACCCTCTTTATTTTTTTTAAGAATATATCCAAGATGCTTTTATCGAATAAGAGTTTTCTTTTTTTCCATACCTGTAGGATGAAATCGTTAGTCCTTGTAATGCCTTAACAAAGATTTTTTAGTTTTTCAACATTCATCTTGCTCAACTGTTAAAATAAAAGATATTAATTAAATGGAATTACAAATGGACCTCTATTTAAGTGTACATCAGTACATGATCCAAAAGAAAAAACAAACCTAATTGGCTCAATGTAGTAGCAAGCTTTGCTCTCTCCCAAGTCTTCTATAAGGCCATCCGTTACCGTATCGGCAGGGAGGCGGTACCGGGTGCGGTACCGGCGGCAACACCGCCGCGCATGGCCGGTATGCGCACCGGTACGCGCCTAACCGGTGTGTGGATGCCGGTGTCACTCTCCACCTCCAACTTTCTTGACTTGGCAAAAGAACCCCCCCCCCCCCCCCCCCAACGGTAATATAGCCGTTGGGGTAAAAAAAAATTAATTTTTTTTTACTTTTAACCATTCCCTATATATATAAAACTCATATATTTACCAACCTACACTATTTTCTCTCATCTCTACTCTCATCTACTCTCATTTCATCTACATCTTCATCTTCATCTCTTTATCTCTCAAATACTTTCTCTCATTCTCCTCACCATCTCAATGGATCCATACGGCACCCCCTCCGGTTCGAGACGTACTAACCCGAACCAACCGAACCAACCGTATCACCAACCGAACCAACCGTATCACCTACCGAACCTCGCGTATCACCCACCGAACATAGCATCGGATTATTTTATGTATGCGCACTTGCTTGCGCAACATCCACCACCACCACCACCATCACAACACTCCGGTTTCCACCAACCTACCGGTTTCCACCAACCTACCGGTTCGCACCAAGCTACCGGTTCGCACCAAAACCCGACGACGGGAAGGTGGGCACTACGAGACGAGCAATACCCTTCCGACGACGATGACGACGAACTTGTACCCGAAACGCAACCTTTGTCGTCGCCATCACCGCCACCACCACCACCACCACAAAAAAACAAACGTGGACGCAAGGGTAAGAGTGCGGCCACGGAGGCGGACACGAGTGGGACGCATACCGGTAAAGCCAAATGTAGACCGTGGACCTTGAATAAGGAGGTCGAACTAGCAAAAGCGTGGGTCGAAGTCTCGGAGGATCCGGCCATAGGTAACTATCAAAAAAGAGGTATATAAAAAACCGTTTTCATTTTATATAGTTTCTAACTAACATTGTTTAACTTTTTATTTTTTTCTACTAGATAACTATTGGACTTCGATCAAGGCTTCTTTCGACAAGCGCATGAACTACGACCGAAAAGTGCGGTCCGGCGATGCCATTCCGACGAAGGTGAGAATGCTCATAGCTAGCGTCTCGAAGTTCGCATGCGTTTACAATAACGTGTCGAACTCGCGAGGTAGCGGGGAAGATGACATTATGCTGCTTAACCGAGCCAAAGACCGATACCATCGCGAGAACGGCAAAAGCTTTCCGTACGAACACGCTTGGAGAGTTGTCAAAGAGTCTCCTAAGTTCGACCCGGTCATCATGATGGACCCACGAAACATATGCGCGCCGAAAAATAAACGGTTGAGAACGACCGAAACCCTAACCGATTCCCCCAACGAATCCGATGCTCGCACTAATTTCGTGAACCTCGATGCCGACTCCCCCTCAAACCCGGAGCACACACGACCGATGGGTCGAAACGCCGCAAGACGTGCGGCGTCTTCCTCTACGGCAACCGCGTCATCCGAAGCCGTGTCGATGGTTGCGACCGAACTAGGTTCCCTCGCGACCACGAATAGTAGGCTAATCGATGCGATTTCCCAACGACAACGAAGTATCGATTACAAGATCTACATGAAACCGCATAGGGGGCTCGAGGGTTTAGAGTTGGAGGCAACATTGGAGGAAAAAGAACGTTTACGCGAACAATGGGGGTTTAAAAAATATTATTAGTTTTTATGTTAATGTATTTTTAATTTTAATTTTAATTATGAAATGTTTTTTAGTTTTTATGTTAATGTAATTTTTAGTTATTTTAATTAATGTAGTTTTTATTTTAATTTTAAATTTTATTGTTTACTTAATGTTTATTTAAAAAAAATAAAATAAGGGGTTTGAATTAAAAATAAAATAAAATGAAGGGTATGAAATGAAAATTAAAAAAATAAAGGGAAGGGTATGAGGGGTATGATAGTGGATGAAAGGTATGGAGTTGGTAGGGTAGTGGTAAAGTTGATGTGGCAGCTGATGTGGCAACATGTATGAGGGGTACCATAAAGGATGGCCTAACAACAATAAACCCAAAATTCAACAGTTAGAACAACGAATTTCAAACGTATATCATAGAAATTAGATCTATAAAGTACTGATAATCCAACACAAATCGATTGGAATAAAAGATAAATCGATTGGAATATATTTATTATTTAATAATAAAAATATATATAATATAATATTATTACCGGGTACCCGCCAAATCGGGGACCATGCCACCCGCCCCTGCCCCCGCCCCCGGTATTCTCAAACCGGGTATCCCCGGCCCCGATTTTGCGGGTTTTCCCCGGCCCCGTCCGGGGCGGGTAAGCCGGGTTCCCCGACGGGCCGGGTGAAATTCCCATCCCTAATAGGGGTGGGTTCAAATACAAACAACTTTTTGGTTGTGAACGTGAGGACAACCCAGAGCGCGCCACGTGTCAATTTGAATTTTCTGCGACTAAGCTTATTCATACTGAATTACACTATTATTCAGACTGAATAAGCCTAATTCAGTATGAATATAGCTTAGTCGCAGAAATTTCAGAGTGACACGCGCGACTTGTCCCGCGACTTAGCCTTATTCAGTATGAATATAGCGTTATTCAGTATGAATAACACTAAATCGTTGGCTTTATTCAGACTGAATAACACTAAGTCGCGTAAGTCAAAATGTCACGTGTCGCGCTCTGGGTTGTCCTCACGTTCACAACCAAAAAGTGGTTCAAACTTTCTTCTATATAATATATTAATTATTAAATTGAAAGATACATTCATTTTACATATTGATAAACTAGTTTTTGCCAAACATAGATTATTCATAAACTAGCTTATCAGCTAACTTATCAATCAAAAATTAACTTATCAACTATCAGCTAGTTTGCGAAACATAGCGTTATCTGACCCAATTAAACGCCGATCCAATGGCGGTTTTACCTACGTTTTACAGTAAAGAACAAAAAGTCTATCTTTACAGTAAACAACAAAAAGTCTATCTTCATAAATAATTGAACAAATATAAACTACAAAAGATAGAAATGGAAGAAAACAGAGCAAAGACGTTTCAATGGCGGCAATATTCAGCCATTGACACGCCTACATTCAAAACTCGACAACTATTTGTTTAATCAGTCAATCATAACTTCCATACATATTCAATTCTGAATTCTCTCCTTCAATCATCATCATTCAATAATTTCAACTCAAAGCCAACAACACAGAAGAAGAATCGGTCAAACCTTCACATGAACCCTAGCAACAACAACAACAAACCATGGCGGACCTCAATTTAGGGTTCCAATTACTACTACTACTATCCTTCATCTCTTTCACTTCATTAGTTCAATCCAGATGCACTTCAGGTTGCGATTTAGCACTTGCTTCATACTACGTTGAATCAGGAGACGATCTCACTTCCATTTCAACATACCTAAACACCACAATCAACAGTATTATCAGCTATAATCGAGCTCTTATCCCTAACCAGGATAGTATACAGTCCTTCATCAGGATAAACGTTCCCTTCTCTTGCGACTGTATCAATGGGGAGTTTTTAGGTCATGTGTTCAGCTACGACGTTAGGTCTCAGGATACGTATACTGTGATTGCGGAACGGAGGTACGCGAATTTGACGAATGCGGAGTGGATTCGGAGGTTTAATAGCTATGATCCGAACCGGATACCGGATACGGGGAGGGTAAACGTGACGGTGAATTGTTCGTGTGGGGATAGTTTGGTTTCGAAGGATTACGGTTTGTTTGTGACGTATCCGCTCCGGGCGGGGGAGAGTTTGGATACGGTTTCGTCGGCGGCGAATCTTAGCTCCGATTTGATTCGGAGGTATAATCCGGATGCCAATTTTAGCAGCGGTTTGGTGTATATTCCGGGGCGAGGTTAGTATTTAGAAGTGTTTTAGGCTGTAGATATTACATGTTTAGATCGACCATAAACTAGTTTATTAAAACACTAGTTGGAGTAGCATAGAGCTTTTTGTAGTTCTTTCCAACTATACCGTTATTAATATTAGTTATTATACCTCAAGATATCCTGTTGGTCATTTTACATCTAATAAGCTAGTTTTTGCCAAACTAATTTATTGATAAGCTAGCGTATCAGCTACTAGCTAGCTTATCAGCTAGTTTGCCGAACACAGCCTTGACCCGATGAGTTTCCAGTTTTCTGCATCAATGGAGTTCTTGTTCTTACATGAGCACCTTCTTTTGGTTATGTGTTTGTTTGTAATTGTTCATAGATTTTTGTAGTGTATCCCTTGTTTTACTGCTTATGTATAGACTATAGTGCTGCTTTGCCTTGATATTATGCCATCTAGAGATGCTGTTATTTGATGATGATAACTTGGGACATAATCTATGGATATGGCTGTTTACTAACACAAAGGTGAAGGATTGCGTGAGAAGTTGAGGTTAACGTGAAAATTGTGAGGCCGTTGATCACTTTTGATCTCATACCCCCTACCATGAATTGCGCTTTAGAAGGAAATTGATCTGGTGGATCTCATCCTAATGTGCATCCCCTTCTCATCCAACAGTTGATACCCACTTCTCATGCTTCTTACGTTAACCTCACCAGAACCCAACCCCTAACACAAATTGGGTAAGAGCTAATCTTATAAGGGTATGGTCTGAGTAAGAAGTTCGGTCTGGGTAAGTGACTAGGGCCGTTTACTTAAACACTTACCCAGCAAGCGCTTACCAATAAAATTGAACACTATCACCTACCATATCGGACAATATTTTAGGCTCCCAAAACGGTATCGTATGCAACAATTTACCCGGTATGCTCTTACCGGATAAGAGTTGTCGATCTCACTTACCGAGTAAGACTGTCGGTTCATTCCATCACTCTTACCGCGTAGTCCTTGTCATGTTTACCCCGTAAGGTAAATTCACTCGGTAAGTGGTGACCGAGTAAGAGAGCCTTTTCCTTCCTTACCGAGTTAGCATCTCGGTCAACATCATTTGTATGGTAACAGTCTTGCCTCTTACCCGGTAAGAGGTAGTCAGCAATTAGTAAACAGCTTTTAGAAGATGATAATGAAAATGGTCATATGAAGCAACATATATATGATTATACTTTTAAAGAATGGAGAATTTCTTGCCAAATTGATGATGAGGTAATTAGTATGTGAAACAAGATGATGCAGTTGTTGCTTAAACCTGTCATAGTTCTAGATGCAGTAGCAAGAAAGGCGGCATGAGTGCACTCGAGTTTAGCATATGAACAGTAATCGAACGAAATAGAAACATCCCAAAGAAGGAAAAACCATTTAGCATGATAATTAATACACACTTACAACAGCAAGATTCGACTTTAGATTCAACCATGAAAGTTTTGTTTTTGTCTTTTTCTTTTTCATCAATGATCTTCAGGGAGAAAAAGTAACAAATTGTAAGAACATTGTTTTATTATGGAGTTGTTTCTTTTATCTAGTGGAGTTGGCCTTGTCATGGAAGTGGTTGTGTTCTAATGATTTGTTTCTTGGCAGATGTAAATGGAGATTTTCCACCCTTGAAAAGCAGGTATATTCTTTTCTTTAAAATCTGGCTTGTTTTTTTTGCTGGCATTTATAACTGTTATTACCATTTTAACAAGTCTTCTTGGATCCATGTTATCTTTTGCAGCTCAGGTGATCCACCCTTCTCTTTGCATTATTGCAGAATGCCCTTATTCCATATTTTCTTGAATCCAAATGCAGAGTGTTTAAGCTACAATTTGCTTTCACATAACCAGGATTATCAGGTGGAGCCATAGGTGGAATAGCTGTAGGAGTAGTAGCTGGGTTGCTGTTACTTGCAGGAGGCTTCTATTATGGATATTACAGAAAGAAGGATTCAGAAAAGAGTTCGGCGTTACTAAAGAACGCTCAGGTTCAGCTTATGCAGGCTTCTCAAAGTATTTCTCGCTCTTTCGCTCTCTATTGCTTACCTGTTTTTGCATACAACCATGGCTTACAACGTGCTTAAATAGCAATATCTAATGTCACTAGGAATGCCTTTTCGAGGTCAAACTGTGTAAAGCAGGAAATATACCCTGCTGAAATTGAATATTGTACTCTCTGTTTGATACTTGAGCATCCTCTAGTTCAGTGCACAACTGTGCACTTTTGGTCACCTGATATATCTCACTTTTATACCCCTATGGAAGTAAAGTAGTGTAACTCCATATAGCCAAAACCCACAACTTTACAAATCTACTTCTCTATCTATGTGGGACGAGTTGTCACGATTCTCACGAACTCCCCCACTTAAGTTCCTGACATCTCCATCGGTGATGTGGGATTTGCCTAAGATGTTACAAACGGCCACTCACTCCATGAGGTTTGCCCCACCACCCCGATGGTAGAACGATTGCCTTTGATGCTATTCTAGCACCATATAGGCTATAGCTCGAAGCTATAGCCTGGCCTAATAACCTCCAGATGATTTAAAACGGTCATGGAAGTTATTGGTAGCCAATAACGTTGAGCTTGTAAGGAGCTCACAAATATACTTTCCTATCCATGTGGGACGAGTTGTTACAAGTAGCAACTAGCAAGCTTATAGAAGAATCACTCTTTCTTGCGGCGGCAAGTAGGGTTGAAGCCCATACAATATATTGAGGAAACTGATCCCATTAATCTGCCACTCATCTGCTGGGATAAAATGTATGGGCAGTAATTTAAGTGAGGCTGCTTTATTACACAATCAATATCCAACTCATTTATGCTTTCTAAACAAAAAATTGCAACAGGGTGGGTCCAAACCAGCCATTAGTAGGTGTCCCGGTCTTCATTGGTCTAAAACATTTTGCTTTCAGAGTTTGATTATTTGTATGTGGATTTTTTTTTCTAGTTCAGTGACTAAAATAGAAACAGAAGTATAAAAGGTGGTTGCACAGTTAAGTCTAAGTTATGTGCATTTAAAATCCCAACTCTTTTTGATGTAGTACAGAGGCAATTGATCATAGTTCTGAGATGAATGAGGTACATTACATACGGGTTGTTTAATTGCAGTACTTGTGACAGGCTGAACGTTTTGAAGTAAACTGTTTTCTACTTGGGTCACTAGAAATGTTCTTCAAAATAGATTTGAGTGAGTCACTTAACACCAAAAGGAGATTGTATTGCCATGATTTTGATAAATGAGTAATAAGGTCTAAGCTATGATATTTACCCAAATATGGTTGCTTAATGGATTGCCTTAGTCATAGCTTTGTATTTGTAATGCATACTAAACCATTCGAATACATGTTTCCCGTATTTTGTCTATTTTATCGGTAATTTTGAATCGACTTATTGATTTGTCTTCTCTTTCCCACATAGCCCCCAATGGTACTTCGCTTGGAGGTTCAGACTCTAGAGGTGGTCCTGCTGGTGTCTCTCCTGGCCTTACAGGTATAACAGTTGACAAATCTGTGGAGTTCTCATATGAAGAGCTTTCAAAGGCTACAGATGACTTCAACCTTGCTAATAAGATCGGGCAAGGTGGTTTTGGGGCAGTTTTCTACGCAGAGCTCAGAGGCGAGGTTTGGAACTAGTTGTTTTAGATCTTTGCTGCTGCTATAACTATGTGATTTTCTGCTATATATTGGTTTGCCATCTGGCCTGTCTGGGAAAGAGGAGCGTAGTGATCTTTCATGTTGATGCGTTGTTTATCGCATTTTTGTAATGTTTGTGGTAGGTTAAAGATGATTTTGCCTGAGCAACATGATGAACACATTTAATTAAATCTACACACACTCTTACTGCGGTTGTTATAAATTTACGAACTCCAATAGTAGAAGTAGAAACACTTAGACCGAGACAAGACAAAACAAAAACTTGGTGTCCCATGTTTCGTTCGACAATAGATTGTGATAGGACATGACTGAGTGAGACACATGTGTTTTTTGGCTCACCCAAAATAGCTGGAACAAAAAAATAGGGAGATGAGACAAGATTGGTAAATTACTTAACTACCCATGTGAGTTTGAAACCCTAAAACTTTCCAGTCTTGTCCACTCCCATCCGTGTACCAAAAGCATGCTTATTGAGCTCAGTTTAGTTTAGAAACTTAGTTGTACACAACTTTTGATGCTGTTTATACCCTCTCTGGCATTAAGTGGGACCTTCTTATGAATATGATCCAGCTTTCTTCGTGTTATCATGCATAATCTAATGATCTTGCTCTTTTAATCCATAAAAACTGCACCTATTACCCAGTATTATAATGTGATTGTCTTTCTAATTCAGCAAACTTCTGCAGAAAGCTGCTATCAAGAAGATGGATATGCAAGCATCAAGAGAATTTCTAGCTGAACTGAAGGTTCTAACGCATGTTCATCACCTGAACCTGGTATGAGGTGTTCTAATTTGAATTTTCATTCTCTTGATTATAAATAGAACGACAACCTGCTGTTCAAGTTGTATCCCTTGGGTGATTTACAGCCCGATCTGAAGAAAAAAGTTACACCTTCACCACTCCCCATATGAATAAAACCAAACGAAACAAGCCCATTATACCGCACCTGAATGTGGGGTCTAGGAGTGGTGAGATGTATGTAGACCTGGCCTCTACCCCAAAGAGTTGACTGGCTGTTTATGTGAAGACCCCCGTCTTTTCCAAAGTGTGTGGGATAAAAAGAGGACAAGAAAATGAGTTAGAAGCAAGCAACAATATGCATATCCTCTAAAAGCAGAACTAAAAACATAGCATCCATCTATGGTGTTCTGTATGGAAACCTGAGTGATGTCAATGTCGTAGCATTTATAACTATTCTTGTGAGATTCTGAGTTGATATATCACCTTCATAACATTTATAGCTATTCTTGTGAGATTCTGAGGTGATATATCACCTTCATCTTCAAAATGATATACGGACGTCTTATGTTTCGATGCAGGTGCGTTTGATAGGATATTGTGTCGAGGGTTCCCTTTTCTTGGTCTATGAGTTCATTGAAAATGGAAACTTGAGTCAACATTTACATGGATCAGGTGAATTAAGTTTGAATACAAGGACTCAGTTCTGATAATGAATGCATCCAAACAAGAGAAATAGTGATCTTTTTAATCTTCGTTTCCAGCAAGGGACCCACTATCATGGTCAACCCGAGTGCAGATTGCCCTTGATTCAGCACGGGGTCTTGAGTATATCCATGAACATACTGTCCCTGTTTATATACATCGTGATATCAAATCAGCAAATATACTGATTGACAAGAACTACCATGGAAAGGTTGGCAATCATTTATAATTTTGTTTTTGCTAATTTATTGTCCCGTTATGGTCTATTGCATATAACAAGTGAAACATGGTTCTGATTATCAACCGTTTGTTCACTATAGGTTGCAGATTTTGGTTTAACAAAGCTGACTGAAGTTGGAAGTACATCTTTGCCCACACGTCTTGTGGGTACATTCGGATATATGCCACCAGAGTAAATCTTCTTCTTTTAGTAAAATCATTCAGCTAGCAGATGGTTAATCGTATGTTTTTACAAAGAGTTCTGTGCCAATAGTTGTATGTGGGTTCATAGAATCCTACATCAAAGTCGTAGACCGTGCCTAATGATGGGTTCTTTGGTTAAATGACCTTCTTTCAATGTTTTTCATAATCCGTGATCTTTTGACAAATTTGAAAAAGCATTAGTTTTTTTTCTTTTTAAATCCATGACCTTCCGACAGGTTTGAGAATGCCACTGCTTGACAGAAGAATTTCACTTCCATGCACAAGAATGCCTAGAAAACTTGCCAGAAGGTCATGGACTTAAAAGACACTTGTTAGGAGGTCATACCCATCAATTAATAACTAATAATGCGCTAGACTTTTGCTTGAAGTTTTTTCATGGACCTTGCAGATAAAACGAGAGGGATTTTTAGGTATATAATCTTAAATAAGATTTTAATTAAATCCATGACCATCTGATGAGTATAAAGCCATTTTTTCTTTATTATGCCAGAAGGTCATGAAGTTAATTAATGTTTCATTTAAGGGCATATCTCTAAATGACCATAAACTAGATAACGCTTAGGTTTGTTTGGGAAATTATGGTTGTTGATCAAGTTCTCTATGATTCGATTCAGGTATGCACAATATGGGGATGTTTCTCCAAAAGTAGATGTCTATGCATTTGGGGTTGTACTTTATGAACTTATTTCAGCCAAGGAAGCCATAGTCAAAGCAAATGGCTCTGTTACTGAATCGAAGGGCCTAGTTGCGTTGGTGAGTTTAATTGCTTACATATTTTAGCTAATAATGTACATGCTTTCAATAAGATGGAACTCGCTAGCTTATTAGAGCATCGCCAACTGTTTTCCCAAAATTTCTTCAAAAAATGGAGAAGAAGAAATCAGAATCTCCAAGAAGATTATATCCAACTTTAGCAGTTTCTCTATTTTGGAAATTACAACATTGGGGCTGTTTGGTTGATTTTTCCTTAATTCTTATATGGATAAAGCTGTCTATTAATCTGTCTATATAGACCGGGAATTTTTTGTTTGGGAGGGTTTTTTTTCGTAGTTGAGAGGAGGATGCCTTTTAATTTGAAGGGTTGGGTTTCAAAAAAAAAACTTGGCTCTCAGCATAAAGCTCCTCCCTAGAAGGTTACTGAATAAGACACTATGTCATCAAGACACCACCTAACAGTCATGTATAGCTGACCAAATAAGCTGAGTTACCGAGTTCCATCAAGTTCATCAACCTGTTAACAAACATGCCCAAGTATATTATTAGGATATTAAATACATTTAATGCCCCAACAAACTTCCAACATTTAATTGATGGGAACAATAAAAAAATATTTCTCTCTACCGGCATTTAATTTTGAAGGATTCTTGAACTTTGCAGATTTTTACCACCTCTCTTACTTTCTCCTTTTTTGAGGAGTTTTGGAGTGAAAAATAGAATAAAGATTCCAAAATCTCTATTTTCTTCGTTTTGGACGATCTGTTGGAGATGCTCTTAGATGACAACTAATGAGTGTGACCTTTGATGATTTACAGTTTGAAGAAGTTCTTAGTCAGCCCGATCCGAAAGACGATCTGGTCAAAATGATTGATCCTAGGCTCGGGGATAACTACCCTCTGGATTCTGTTCGTAAGGTATGCCTTTTGTGCTTAAAAGCGTTATTTAGTTACAGTATGAACTGTTTTTCAAGATAACCGATGGCAAATACTCATTTTATGCCATGAAAATGCCTACAATTTCCATTTCTGGATGCCCCAAAAAGTTGCACCATCCCTTTTTTCCCCGCAAATTCTTAATCTAGAATGACCTATCTTGTTGACACTTACCTTCTTTGGTAAGTGAGGGTGATAATCTGTTACTGCTTACCGGGTAAGAGAGATGCTTACCAACAATTCATGTTGACGGCTGAGAATGTTATCAATACAGTAAGTTAGGGTGGTGACTCTTACCAGTATACACTTACCCAGTAAACATTTAACGACCCCTTAGTATGGTGGAATTTTGCAATCCACTACATATGTGTCTTATGTGGGATATATGGAACCCTATCAAAAAGAGCGCTTAAGGGTAGAAGGGCCAAGTCTAGCTGATGTATGACTCCGACGCTAACTCTTTTGAAAAAACAAGACGCAAATAACATTTGACTAGTATGCATAATGAAATTTGTGAACTCGGGTGTTACAGATGGCTCAACTTGCAAAAGCTTGCACACACGAGAATCCCCAGTTACGGCCAAGCATGAGATCCATCGTGGTTGCGCTAATGACCCTCTCCTCCACAACAGAAGACTGGGATGTTGGCTCCTTTTATGAAAACCAGACTCTTGTCAGCCTCATGTCTGGCCGATAGTAGCCAAAAATTGCCATCACTTTCCTTATTACATATATGTATATATGTGTATTATGTAGGGTTGTGTTCACGGAGACCAGTTTGTCTTTGCAAGACTCGTGAGACCACAAAATAACACTTAAACTTCACCGTAAATATTGTGAAGGTTTTCACAGCAAAAACATTGTAAAGGTTTTCCTCGTCAGTGTTTTGTTTGTGGTCATGAGTCTCATGGAAACAGTTTGGTTTCACATGATCTCAAGTCTATGTAGGTATATATATATGTATGTATATTTTTTTCTAATTCTTTTGGAATGTGCAAGTATAATGTAGAAAAGTATCAAGGTTGTGCAACAAATTGTGTATGTATGTATTTGTTATTTATCATGTGGTGTAGAGTATTAATTGATTTGATTTGAACTTTGTAGTGGTGTATGTAAACAAGAGAACTACACGGATGTATATCATTATGAAATGAGTTTTTATTTTTAATGCATGTATTCATAATAAAGGTTTATATTGCATGGATGCCAATTAATATTTGAGAGTATCTTTGATAGCATCTCTATAATTTCTTTAAAATAGGAATTCAAAAGTTAAAATCTCTAAAAAAATTTATATTGAGCTACAATAGATTCTCTATTTTAGAGATTTTAACTTCTACTTTTTTATGTAAAATAATAATGTTTTAACTCTATTGGTGGAAATGAACAAAAAAAGTAATTTTTCTCTCTTTACATCAAGTTTTAGAAATTCTCTAAATTTGGAGAATTTTTTAAGTTTTATTTATTTTAGAGAATTATATAGAAAACTGTTGGAGCAATTTAAAAAACAAAAACATCATTTTCTCTATTTTAAAAAATCAACTGATTCAATTTTGATTGAATGATCCGATTAGAACTGAATGACTGTAATTGCATATCCACTTATAATTGGATGTGAGTTGGATCCAAAATTGTAACATTTGCTTTGGTTAAAGTGCATGAAGACCAAAGAGATCCTATCATATAACTATTTAATTATTATTTAATTAAGAGAGAAAATCAAATACATGCTTTGCATTCAGTGCACTGTGCACATCTTGAGAACTAAATTAAGATTTATTTATTATAATTTGAATATTCATGAAAAGGTATTATAGTTCATTAATTATGATCAACATTTATAATTATAAACTATCAATGTATTTATGAAATCATGAATTCATTTAGATTAGATGGAGAGTTGAGATTGGTTCTTAAGGTATGCATCAATTGCAAGGTGTTAGATGTTCATTTGATTGAATCTCATCTAATTAATATTTATATATAATTATTATAACTCATGGTATTGTTTTTTAGTTAATATTTATACATAGTGTTGTCGATTAATTAAAATGAGCGGGTGACCACGGTTCGGTTCTCGGATACCCACATTTGGTCGATGTTTTGATGTACACAAAATATATATACTAGAAAATGAAGTTATTTTGTAACAAACTAAAACAATTATTACTAAAAAATGATAGAAATTGAAAACAAGAGTATGGAGGATTGTCGTCGATACGGATTTGCAAAAACGATCTAGACTGCATCTGATCAACAAACTAACGGAATGGGGAGGGAGTGAACGAAGAAAACATGGTATGTGATGGAGATTTTTTAAAGATTAATCATTTTTTATTATGAAATATTAATAAATCTATTTTTCTTAATAAACTAAACATATACAGGGTGGGACGGGTAGGATACCCGCAAGTAGTAAAATTTAAGAACCGAATCCGACTCCGCGACTCAGCAGGTACCCTTATTTTCGCATTTTTAGAATCACGGGTTGTTCAGATATCGGTTTTCTCAGTTTCGGATCATATGGTTCTGTTCGGTTATTCGGTTTTTTAACACCCCTGATACTGATAGCTCTCCATGGCGGACCTAACTTGAATGCCATGTAAATTAGTTGTGAAAAATAAATCCCGCCAAAACCCGAAAACCCCGACCCGTTTTGGTTTCGGGTACCCGGTAAATCTTCCATTCGTAGTGGAGATGCACCTGAAATCTTATAAGTGCAGTTTGAAAGATTGGAGATATAATCATTCATTCACAAAATTCTTTTTCAATGGAAGAAAACTGTTGCCAAGACTTTGAATTCAACAACCAGAAACTTGCATATATTCTTCACCTATTTTCTCAATTCTCATCGATTTCAACCTAACCAAATTACACAATTTCCGATTATTTCACATAGCACCAGCTGACCAGCTCATGTCGGACCTCAAATTCGGGTTCCGATTTGCAGCGTTTACGCTTCTATCGACCTCAATCGGTTTCGGTTTCGCCTCGCTAGTAGTAGCTCAATCTAACTGCATAAGAGGTTGTGGCTTAGCACTTGCTTCGTACTACGCCGAAGAAGGAAACGATCTTACTTCAATTTCACGATACACAGACACCACTATCGACGATATTATCAGGTATAATCGTGCTGTTATCCCTAATCGGGATACTCTACCGACCTTTATCAGGATCAACATTCCTTTCTCTTGCGACTGTATCAACGGCGAGTTTTTTGGCCATGTGTTTGGCTACGACGTCAGGGCTCAGGATACGTATCCTTCGATTGCGGAACGGAGATTCGCGAGTTTGACGACTGCGGATTGGATTCAGAGGTTTAATAGCTACGATTGATACCGTATACCTGATAATGGGAGTATAAACGTGACGGTAAACTGTTCGTGTGGGGATGGTTCCATCTCGAGGGATTATGGTTTGTTTGTGACGTATCCTCTTAGGGAAGGGGAGACTTTGGATTCGGTTTCGTCGGCGGCCAATCTTGGTTCCGACTTGATCCGGAGGTATAATCCCGATGCCAATTTTAGCACGGGAAGCGGTTTGGTGTATCTTCCGGGGAGAGGTTAGTATTTACAGAACTTTTTGTTTAATTAACAACAAGCTAACACATCTATGTGGCCAGTGGTGGATCCAGTTACCTTGGTGGGACCACCTTATGATATAGATTAAAGGTCCACAAAGTCGTCCAATATATCTTTAGTCGAATTCTACTATTTCAAGGGAACTTTAAAGTTTTTTGGGTTGGTTTAAGAGATTTTTCTAAGTTTTTTGGCAATTTCAAATGACTTTTTAAGGTTTTTTGGTTGATTTCGAAAGTTCTTTTTTTTTATTTAGTTTTTTAGTTGATTACAAGATATTTTTTGAATTTTTAAATGATTACAAATTGCTTTTTTTTGTTTACGGGGTCTTATATTCACATTAGAAATATTAAAAATAAAAGTATTTTAACTTAAAAAAGTGCATTTTTTTGCTTCCAAATGGGGGCCTTTCCCCCCTAAATAACCACGTAAGTCTATCGGTGTACGTGGCAGGTCTATGATCCGGATATTGTCACTTATCATGGGGTTCGATCATAGAACTAAAAGAAAACTTTTGGGCGGAATATAGTAAATAGCTCTACGAACAAATGGATTGGATCGACTTGGAAAATGGAAAGATTCCACTGACCACATCAGAATGTTGCTTTACAATAGAAAAAAAGAAAAGAGCTTAATATGGTCTTTTCCTTTTTCTATTGTAAGGGAGCACTTGTTTTTATAAAGGGTTAATTACATGGGTGTGTATCGAATTTGTCACATTTTTTCAGTGTATGTATCCAACTTTTAAAATTGTCATTGTATGTATCAAACTTTGCTAGAGTTGCCATTGTATGTATCGATTTACCTTCTAAGCAGGTAACCGGTCAAAATGCCACATAGAATGCCAACTCATTGAGTAAATTACAAATTTAGTCCCTCTAGTTTACTGATTGGTCCCAAGGACCTGTTTTGCCTCTTTTGAAAAACCAAACTCACCTCCCCACCACCACCACTACCACCACCACCACCACCGCCGGCACCACCACCGTTGCCAAACCCCCCCCATCACCACCACCGCTGCCAAACCCCCCACCACCACCACCACCCCCACCACCAAACAAACACCAAACACACCACCAAATCGCAACCAAACAAACCCACCACAAAATCGCAACCAAACAACCTCTGAAACCCTAGATTAGGGTTCTTCGATTTTGGGATTAGGGTGGTGGTGGTTGCGATTAGGATCTGGACCATCGTGATTAGGGTGGTGGTGGTTGCGATTAGTATCTGGACCATCGTGATTAGGGTGGTGGTTAACCGTT
Organism: Centaurea solstitialis; assembly: GCA_030169165.1. Classification (NCBI taxonomy): domain Eukaryota; kingdom Viridiplantae; phylum Streptophyta; class Magnoliopsida; order Asterales; family Asteraceae; genus Centaurea; species Centaurea solstitialis. The sequence continues at coordinate 31,377,174 of CM058043.1, forward strand.
CAACATCGTGAAAGAGAGAGAGAGGGGGGGGGGGGGGTTGTCGGAGGTGGTGGTTACGGGGGTGGGGTGGCCGGAGACGAAGGTAGAAGACGGTGGTGTGGCCGGAGACGGTTGCGATGCAAATTAAAGAGAGAGAGAGATGAGAGTTATATAAGGGTAATTACACTTTAACCCTTGTTCTTTCATTTTTTTTTAAACCTTAGGAACCAAATTTGTAGTTTACTCATTTTTGAAAATAAAAAAAAACAAATTCCACCTCAGAAATAACTTGTACACATCAGCTTTTTTGTAGGTAACAAGTTCTTCGATACATACAATGGCAACTCTAGCAAAGTTTGATACATACAATGACAATTTTAAAAGTTAGATACATACAATGAAAAAACGTGACAAGTTCGATACACACCCATGTAATTAACCCTTTTATAAATAATATAGATAGATATTTTGTTTGAGTAAAATAAAGAACAAAACTTATATGTCAACATAAAATCAACTGATTCAATTTTGTCTAAGCGATCTAATTAGAACTGAATGATGGTAATTGGAAATCCACTTATAGTTGGATTGAGTTAGATCCAAAAATTTTAAAATTTAAATTGGACCGCTTTGTTATTTGGTGATTGTTTAGAGTTTAATAAGACCAAACAGATCCAATTCAATAACCATTCAATTAAAATCTTATTATCATCCAATTATAATCCAACTATAATTCAATTAATAATTTTATATAATTATTAACACTCATGATATCGTTTTTCAATTAGTATTTATACATAGAAAGTGTCTCCCTATGTTTTATTAATAATCTTAACGGAAAGTAACCAATATCCATAAATTGAACAAAACAAATTTCAAAAGCGGAAGCTTGCCCAAAAACCGTTCATAATTCATAAGATTTTGAAACATAAATTCCAAAGCTTGGAAAATCATAAAGCATAGTTTAAAACATTATCCACTAAAACGTTTACATGCCAACCAATAAAGTAGTTTCCATCCAAAACGTCGTCACATTTCAATATCTCTTAACCTGACTGAACCGACGGATCCCGGAGCTTCAACCGCTTTTCTTTTCCCTTACGGGACGTACCTGACACTAAAAAGATAAACAACAACGGGGTAAGCATAAAGCTTAGTGAGCACACACACGTAACCACTTACCATCATACATACACAATCACATCACAGCGCAACTATAAACATGCAAGTCTCCAACCTTCCTTACGGCTCAATACCATCAAGGAAGGACATATGACACTAGTACCAGGCCTCTCCAAATTCCCTAGGGGTATTACTACCACCATAGGTACTCTCTAACGTCCCTGAAGGAACACATCACATAATCACACATGCAAACATAACAATAAGAGTTAAGTGAGGTAGTCACCTGACAAGATGCTAGCAAATCAAACACTCCACAAGCTAACACAATCACTTCACATCACCTAATCATACACAAGCATATAAACATGTCAAACATAGCCCATAATGGGTCCCCAACTCATTCCCGACTCACTATCGTGAAATGACACTTCTATCCATGGCCAAAATCCACCAAACTTCATGAAACATTATGTTTCACTAACCCTTAGGGATCTATAAGCAAAAGAACCCCAAATGAAGCCGTTTCGGAAAAACCAAAAATCAAACAGACCTTCCCGTGGGTTTTATGCTGGTTATTACCTACATGAAACCCGTCGATTAGGCCTGATCTCCCCAAACGTGAATTTCAGCCCCAAAAACGAGGGTTTTCACCCCACAACTCCAATTTCGACCATTAAACATCAAATTCATGCTTATACCAACATCCCTTACGATAATAAACGTCTGTCAACATCTAATTAACCCAAACAACAAGTAATTTGATGATCTAACAATCATCATTCCACAAACCCTAACCCTAACCGGTGAAGTCAACACCGGTGCTTTGCATAGCCCTCTTCTCAAGGTCTCGATCACTGCTATCTTCTCTTCTCCCCACACAACCGTTCCTTGCGTAAAGTCTCCAATACGTCTCGTAAGTGCTCCACTTGCTCCTCCCTCGATCTCAAATAGATCAACATCTCGTCTATGTATACGATCACTAACCTATCCAATATCGGCCTGAAGACCCGATTCATCAGGTCCATAAAAGTTGCCGGTGCGTTCGTCAACCCGAATGGCATCACAATGAACTCGAAATGGCCATATTGAAGTACGAAAAGTCGTCTTATGCACATTTTCTTCTCGATAATAAACATCTATTAACATCTAATTAACTAGGGGCGTAAACGAGCCAAGCCGAGCCCGAGCCTAGCCAAGCTCAAGCTCGGCTCGTTTAAATTAACAAAGTTCGAGCTCAAGCTCGGCTCATGCCGAGCCATACATATTAAGCTCGAGCTCGAGCTCGACTCGTAAAAAATTTAACAAAGCTCAGCTCAATTTATCAAACAAGCCCACCACAAACTTAAAGCTGAGTTCAAGCTTTAGTTGGTTTCAACTTTTAAACTCTACTAGTGTGTTGCACCGCGCTCGCGCGGTGGCGAGAAAGTTATATAAGCATCACCGTTAAATAATATTAAATAAAATAAAAGTGATTGATCAACATTTACAAAATGGGACGAATGGCCTCTCAGAGATGTTAAGGGTATTCATCATTAGAGATAAAACGATCATGATGTTGTACTTCTGTCATCTCAGCCTATAATGTAAATGAATTAGCAAAAACCCGAAAAAATTACAAAATACAAATAATAAAATATAGATGAAATAGATAATAACATGGATTATACATTAATAATAGTCGACTCTCATTCAAGTTTTATTTTTTCGTCTAAAAATGAGAATGGAACTTCAACAATATACCTAAAACCTTCTTAAATATATTGAACATACTTACATACACCATGTTGAACTTCATTACATATAAAAAAGACATCATCAAATAAACTCTATTACTTTAGATTCAATGAAGTAAAATAAAGAATTGATTATTGAAGTCATTCATAACAACAATACAACCACTTCTAATGTAGCTTTATATTAAAAAAAAACGTGGGAAACATAAATAAGGCCATACCTAAATAAAGACACTTTAAAATCCTCAACAAAAATGCATACATGGATTAGTTTTCTCGAAGTAAACTGAAAAAATAAACATAACCATTCAAAAATGAAATATTGAAGTTTAGTGAAGCTACATCAAAGATTGTTATACTTTCAATATTAGATCTCAAAATTTGTATGAACATTCAAGTCATATCTTATCATTTATATACTCACTTAACATCCAACTTTTCACTTTTGTCACCAATATAGGACAATGAAGATTTTCACCAAATTTTACCATTTTGTTCGCAATACATCATATAGAATGAAAATGAAGTGTTTAACTATTACATTAAACTAGTGGATGGACCGCGCGTTGCGCGGTAGCGAAATGTATTTTAAAAATATATTTCTTCGAATTTAGATACAATGTAGTTTTTTCGGTTATTAATTAATAATATCCAAATTAAATGAAGAATGTATTTTCATTGGTGATACATTTTCATATATTTAATTATTTATTATCGTTTTTTTGTTATAAATAGTTTGAAATTCATAGTTAATAATTTTGTGGTTATGCTTTTTAAAATACAAATAACATGTCATAAAACTATATCATCATTTTACGAAATGTTCGACAAAAGGTAATCAACTTATCAAATTTATTTACATTAAAACTTTAACTTTGTGAAGGTATTAATTTTGAACCTTTATAGGAAAAAAAATGTGATGTTTATACCTTCACAATATTTTATTGTAAAAGGTCAATGTTATTATGTGGTCTCACAAAAATAACATAGTGTTACATGATCAAATCTATATCATTCTATATATAAGAGAGGTTTTAAATAGAGAGAGTTAAGTTCCGGTGAGACCAAGCCTTTTTGGTGAGACAGGTGAGACCAACATATTTTACTTGAAACTTCATATCAAAACATTTGTGAAGGTAAAAAAAATTGAACATTCATCGTTAAAACATACTAAAAAACACTATCGAAAAAAAATATTCCAAAAAAAGGTTAAAAAACGAAACCTTCATATCAGTTTTTTTGTGAAGGTTTGCATTATATATATGTAACCTTCACAGGACTTGAGCTGTGAAGGTTTCGTTTATTAGCTTGTTTTTTAAAATTTTTTGCATCGAAAGTGAATTTTAGGTCTGCGTATTCGTGTTTTATGTACATTCACGGTGTTTTTTTGTGAAGTTTCATGCGTTAGGTATTGGTCTCACGCGGTCTCACGGTAACAGCTTGGTCTCACATGATCCTAAGACAAATAGATAATGTAGCATCTTCTTATACTTAGAAATTCTTTTATTATTTTTTCCCCCAAAGTTTTGATTTTTTTTTTCAAATGTTGAGTATGTTAACAACTTTTCTATGTCCATATAAAAATTATAGTTCATAAGTGAGAGGTTTTTTTTAGTAATTTCACATATCTATTGCAATTTATATTAATTTTCCATTTTTATATATAGAAAATGTGCAAATCCATATATCATACTTTATTTTAAACAAATTTTCGTTATGCGCCTATTCAATTAATTGAGTTATGAATTATGTTGGATGCGTAGTTATATATTGGGGATTGACATCACGCGTTGCACAATGAAAAAGTTTCTTTTGTTTGGAGATATATAATCAAATTAACATGAAATGTAATTAGTCGTTACAACTAATGAAATACGATATCATTTTTATTAAAATGAAACCATATTAAGATGAGAGTATTAAGGTTTTGTTAATATATATAGGTGCATTGTGTTTGGCATAAAGTTTAAGACAATACTTAAATGTAAAATCTCCTATTATCATTTATAAGACATTTGGATATTGAGCTATATATTTACAACAATACGAAATCTATTGTTGAAAAATAATTAGTGGATATAAATTATTTTCCTTTTATTGGCATAAAGCTAATATCTTTTTATAATGACATTTGGATACGAATCTATTATTGAAAGATCATAACTCGAACATATTATTTTATTTTTCATAATTTTAATTTACATCATTTCTCTATAACAAAGAAATTTGATACACTTTTTTTATTTTGTAAAAGTAACACATCCAGTATTGAATTTAAATATTTAATTTTCCTCTAATCTACTTGATGAGGAATAATAATTGTATGTTTTTTTTATCTAAGGCCAAAAAGAGAGCTTTTGTAATTCTTTTAAGAGTAAATTACTACTTTAGGTTTGTTAAAAATTTTGATTTTCTTCTTTATGGTTTAGAAATTTTAGTTTTGTCCCTATGGTTTGTAAATTATTGTTATTCTCATCCATATGATTTATAATTTATGTTATTTTGGTCCTTTTGGTTTACACTTCTTTAATAATTTGGTCCCTTGTACTTGAATATAGAAATTAGTGCCTACGGACGAATATAGCAACAAAATACAAACCATAGGGACGAAAATGGTAATTATTAAACCGCATGGACGAAAATCATAATTTACTCTTTTTTTAATTATTGTTTTTTTTGTAAATATATAAAGAGAAAATGTAATTGATATATGTAATAAGAGTAAACCAAGAATTAAACCAAATATGTTAACATAATCGGAAACATATGATATTAAATGTTTAGATTTGTAAACTAACCACTTTTACCTTATAGTGTTTCTTTTCACGATTTTTATAGTCCAATATCACATATTTAACTTGAAAAAAATAAAATATTTCCAACCTAACATGACATTATAGTGCGATCAGAATCACCAAATTATCGAACATACCTGCACAAATGTGATGAAAATCACGAACCAAACCTATATAAAACCATATTGTGATTAAAATCACAAAACGAAATGCATAAAACTATTATGCGATCCAAACCACAACATCACATATTTAACTTGAAAAATTAAAATATTCACAACCTAATATGACATTATACTGCTATCAGAATCACCAAATTGTCGAACATACTTGCACAAATGTGATGAAAATCACGAACCAAACCTATATAAAACCATATTGTCATTAAAATCATAAAACAAAATGCATAAAACGATTATGCGATCCAAACCACAAAACAAACACATATGAAATTACGGTGCTATAAATCCTAAAAATTACGTGCATAACATTCTTATCTTAGATGATAAGCCAAATGGTGATCATAAACATAATCTTACCTTATAACCGCAAAATCCCAAAACGAAACCTGACAACTCTGAATACATTGACAATTTGAGTGATTTGTGTTCAAATAACCTACATAGAATAAACATTATTTAAAATTTTTGATGGGAAGAAGAAAAATTATAATAATTATAAATAAACTCCGACTAAAAAACTAAACAATTTTTTAACAACAAAATATAATATACACGTAAAACTTAAAAAATATATGAAACTTTTTTAATAGACAAAAAAAAATGATACCAATTGAGAACGATAAACATATACACACATCAACAATGTATGGCTCACATAATCTAAAAATAAATAAATAAAATCTTTACTTTACCTTGAAATTTTATGAAGGATGAGCAATGATATCAACGAAAAGTAAATTCTACAAAAAGAAACAAACAAAACAAATATACAAACATTCATAGAACATAATATATATATACAACATAAAAGTGGTTAATTTCATTTTGATGGATCATTAGATTGTAATTTATAGATGATCTTGTAGTAGGTATTCTTGTAATAAATAAATGGGAGATGAAGAGAGCAAAATGAATATTATAGGAAGTTAAATAGTTTGTAAGTTAAAAGCTACTTAAATGACAATACAAATTACTAAAGTAACCTTCTTATAATGAAATACACAACTTTCATTTAGGGGGTAGATTAGTCTTTTACATATCCAACATTTAAAAAAATCAAAAAATTGAGAAAAAAGATAAATAGGTTTGAAGGCTTGAGAAGATGCCGTGTCATTGTCTTTGGTTGTTGTTTTAATATATACTAGTGTTCGACACCGCGCGTTGCGCGGTGTTGATAAAGTTCTTATAAAATATTGTAGTTAAATTAGTTGATGATTAAATATCATATATGAAATCAATAAAGAATCGATATTAGAATTGATGTGAAATTGTCTCATCATTTTAACTGTTTCTTTTGAGTTCTATTATTTATAATAAAGTAATAACTAATAAATTATTAATTGTAGTAAGTTATCATTTCGAGTTGAAACTGAAAATAACTATATATTATTGATAGTAGCAAGTTTTTTTTCCTAATTTTATTATTTGTTTATTTTAATATATATATATATAAATATATACATACACGAACGAAAGTTTGGTTGTGAACTCATGTTGAATGTAACATGTGTCATTCTTTCGTCCGTCCTCACGTTCACAATGAAAGGTAAATTTTCATTTGAACTCATCACTACGTATTTTTCTATCTATTTCTTTTACATATTGGTGGTTGATTATGATAACTTTAGTTTTTGATTGTAATTTTAAGTATATGTATTGATTCTATTAATTGTTTTTAACTATGTATTTATTTAATTAATGATACTAAATGTAGTAAATATTTATTAATGAAAGAGTTAACAATTATATATTAATTTTATTAACATTATTAAATGTAATAAATATTTCACTTAATAAAGAATTGAATAATAATAATATTTTTATTTTTATATATTGGTTCAAACTTTTTAATTTAATTAAAATTTAAATATTTAATTTTATTGGGAAATGATACATATCAATAAATATATATATATATATATATATATATATATTAAAATCGATTAAAACTCGTATGATTAGTCCTTTAGAAATATATTTTTTTAATAAGATATTAAATAATAATGGTATTTTAATTTTATATATTGGTTCAAACATTATATATTAATTGAAATTTAAATATTTATTTTTATTAGAAAGTAATACATATGAATATATATGTTATAATAAAATTGATTAAAACTCGTGAAATTTGTCATTCTAAATTATATTCTTTTTCAAATGATATATAAAAGCATGTTATGTAAATAGTATGACTAACGTTAATCATAAGATAATATTAATATGATTAATCATCATCTTAAATTGTTTATTTAATTTATAATCTTTTTAATGTAAAAAATACACACATTTTAATGTATTTAAATGCTGTCATGTAAATAGAAATGTACTTATTGATCGTAATTTCACATATATATATATATATATATATATATATACTAGATACTTACCCGTGCGCGATGCGGCGCGAAATTTGAAATCAAAACCAAGAACTCGAAGCAGATAATCATGAGGGTTCGGTTGCACAGTGTTTTTACGTAATGGAGGGAAATTGAGAAATAAAGTAGTTAAATGGTTAGACCTCTTATGTTCCTCCCGCAACCTCGGTACCTCACCTCGTGCAGCAGGGCACTCCACTCTGGCTCCATACACCCTTATGTGAGTTTTAACAATCCATCCCTATATTGGAACGGTGAATTCACGTCATTGACACCAATGAAATAATGTTTTATGTACAACATTCTATAAACATAAAATAGGCAATAAGTAATATATGATAACGGTGCAATCTCAAGTTTAAAATTCAACAATACTAACATAAGAAATTCATCACTTTTTATTATAAAAAGGAGGCATCGCAAGAAATTTTTTACTTATAACAACAAAAAACATGTAAAATCAAAAAATTTCCAATGTTTTTCTAAAAGCAAACTTTTATATACATAACCAACAAACCGATACACTTCGGTCCAACCAAAAATCAAAGCCAAACGGTGACCAAATTCATCTAACGACCAATCATACCGGCAATTTACGAGAAATGAACTACCATTAAACAACAGATAAACAAGCTACTTCTGAAGCAAACCAAACACAAACCAAAAGATAATTATAATGCATAGTGTTATGCAGCAATTGTAGCCTGAAAACCAGCAAAAAAATCGCCAAACGGTAACCACACAGCTGTGATACGACCGAAATGCAGCTGTGCAACCTGTTGCGAGACGCAGTTGTGAAATGGCGGAAATGCAGCTGTGAAATATGTTGCGAGACGTGTCTGTGGAACAACTGAAACGCAGCTCTGGACCACCCGAAATGCAGTTGTGAAACGACCGAACGCAGCTGTGAAACCTGCTGCATAACGCAGCTGTGAAACGACCGAAACGCAGCAGTGAAACCTGCATAATGCCAATGGTGATGGATGAAACTGAGCTGCTGCCGCTACCGGCTACCGACAAACTAACCGAGCTTCATCTTTTTTTTCTTTTGAACAGCAAAGAAAACAGCGCCACCACTGCATTGATCAGAAAAACAGTCCGTCTGAGACTCGGACCGCGCTAAGCCACTGCTTACAAACTCACTGTGACAGACACATGCCTCCTCTTCCCTTTTACAAAAAAAAATTCCAATGCATAGCTTACTAACTCAAAACAAATGCTATCAAGCTTAGAATCTGCCATATGAAAACAAATGAAATATGAAGACAGTTCAAGAGGGAAAAGGATAATCAAACTTGTTATCAATATTATACTACTCCACACTAATACCACCAATAACCGGATAAGTAATGTGAGAAGCAACTTCTTGAAATTACTAATTAAAAATACTCTTAAGAAATCAGTAAAAATCAATCCAACTTCAACTTTTCGTAGGGCTAATCTGTTTATTTAGGACAATTGTTATTTGGTTAGCAAAAAATTTGATAACAAAGTTATTTGGTTAGCAATACATAATGCCTGAGATTAAAAAAAGAACTCCTGAAAGAAAATAACATATAAATTGTTTAAGATCGGATATAATAGTTTGATAACCGTGGGTATCCAATGGAACTTGAAGTTAAGTATAAAATAAGATACAAATATTACTGCATACACCAAGCGATAAGATTAAGTACCAGCTTAGAAAAACATACCTTCTACCATCCTATCCTAGGCAACAGATATAGCCTAAAACATCTGCTCCAAGCCTCATTGTACTTGTCTTGAAGCCACTCTCATCTAAAGAAAATTGAACTCTTAAAACGTTTATTAAATGATGCTTATTACTGAAGATATTGAATTGCAAAACAATTAAGTATACTCACATTGACCTATAGTGTTTGCCAATTTGTTTTCTACAGAGTATCCAAGAGACATGCAAGCTTGCATGTTCTAATGAGTCATTCCACCCCACCCCCATTATTTGCCATCATATATGAAACAAAAACTCTTTGGGTGGAATATAAAAAGAATCAAGTAAATCTCAACTTTTATATATACAAAAATATGGAGAAACTTAAAGATTTAGAAGTTAAAAAAAAATTGAAGCTATGAAATATCACTCTTGGAGCAAGGATATACCTTAACCAGTAACTCTTTTCATTGTTCAGCACATCTACATTTACATAAGTAACTTTATTGTGCAGTTGAGCATGTTACACGTCAAACACAAATCAAAAGAACTTGCACACATTGTACCATGAAGAAGTTTATAATCATTTATACCTCATGTAAAGAGTTGTCATGAAGCTCAACAAAAGCTAAAAGGGAAAAAAACAAAGATGAGTCATAAAACATAGAACGCAGTTCCTTCGATTACAGTGAAATTTTAGACAAAATTAGTCAGAACTCGGAAGAATTACCTCCCAATGCCTGCTTGTGGCTGGTAGCATTTGGATACAAGAACCTGGGATGAACTTCTGTAACATCCCAGGCGACCGTGGTTCGATATTGTCTGCTTTGGAGACACAGGGCCCTAACCGGTCACCCCTACTCCCTCACGGTTTTGCTTTGGAGTTGCCCAGTCCAGGTCACAACCCAAAACGCGTCTCACCAGGTGAGGTATCAACACACCTTATAAGGAGTGCTTCGTTCCCCTCACCAGCCGATGTGGGACGAGTTGTTACACTCTCCCCCCCTTACGGACACAACGCCCCCGTTGTGCACATCGGCCCGAACCTGGCTCTGATACCATCTGTAACACCCCAAAACCCAAAGCTATAGGCTGGCCCAATAACTTCAAGTCCAACTAAAAACCATGGTGGAAGTTATTGGTAACCCATGACTTGAGGCTTATAAGGTGCTAACAACTTCTAGTTTTTATCCATGTGGGATGGGTTGTTACAAACTCCCCCACTTGAAATCCTGACGCCCTCGTCAGGCCTACTCAGAATCTTTCTCTCCTTGTCATCGGCGATGTGGGATTCGCCTAAGATGTTACCAACATCCCCCCTCGAGGACTCATCATTCCCGATGAGGTTTGCCCCACCATCCCGATGGTACAAGGATCGGCTCTGATACCATTATGTAAGGCTCTAGGAATTTTGACAAATTTTAGAAAGACTTTTAAAATAATTTCAACCAAACCCAAATTTAATTAAAAACGAACCATCGCTTAAACAGTTGAAACAACCTTTACCGCCAAAAATAATTATAATAAAAACCGTTATTCCAATCCTAACTATAATTTAAATAAAACCCAGGTTCAAAGTTGATAAATAAACTAAATAAAATCTATGCCAGCCGGGAGTTCGGATCCTTGAGAGTACTGTCACGCCACGCCCTTGCCCTTCGTATCCACATTACTAGGACCTGCAACATCTGATAAATGGGGGGGGTAAGCTAATGCTTAGTGAATCCCTACATCGTGCCACAAATCAATCACATGTTATCACACATAACTTGCCCGGAGACCCGGCCCTTAACCGATACCACACCTGTACCTCTAAGGGGACCACGAGTCTCCACGTCCGATGTCCGACATCCAGACACCCCAAAGGCTACGCTATCTCGACATCCAAGAAAAGCCGTGAACCTTTGGCTAGACAAAGTCACCCCGCACCCGACATCCAGGCCAGTGACACTTATCTAGGGACTAAGCCAACCAACAACACATAACATCCAAAAGCAATTAATAACCACACAAACAACCATTCGATGACATAAACCGCAATATACAATCATCACCAATCAAACGAATGCGATAAACACATAATATCATCATGACAAGACGAGGAACTCACCTCGAGTCCTAGTTAGCTTCAACGACTACTTAGTTGATTACGGAACTCCCGTTTGACCTATAATCCCGAAAAAAGAACCCTAGTTTAATTAAACGGTAAATACCCAACCCTACTACGGCTGTTTTCCGACAGCCACCACCAACAGCCAAGGCTGCCGGTGGCCGGAACAGCACTCCGGCGGCAACAGCCGCCTTCCGCTGTCCACCGACGATCAGCCACCCAAACACAGCCTACACACACATACAACGCACACACCCACGGGCTGAATATACATACACACACGGTACAAAAACACACACACTCACCAGCACACACCCACACAGATCATATATATATGTATAACACACACACACACAAATCATATATATATATATATATAACACGCACACACACACAGATCATATATATATAGGTATATATAACACACTCACGGATCATATATATATATATAGCACACACACACAGCTCGCATATATATACAGCACACACACACACACATCGCAGATATATATATACAGCACACACAAACACGCAAACACACATACAACACACACACACACACCACAGCAAGGGGTGGCGGGGCGGCGACCAGCATAAGCTGCCAAACACAGCCGATACATAGCAGGAATCAGAGGCGTTAGCCTCTGTTCCAGTTGCCATCGACGAGAGAAAGAGAGGGAGAGGGAGTTATACCGAGAGAGAGAGAGAGAAACAGGTCTGATCGGAACAAGGACGAGAGACTCCGGTCTCTTTCTTGCTGCTGGCGCCGGAAAAACAGAGAGAGAAAGGGTGGGAGAGAGAGAACGGCTGCTAGGGTTTACGGCTGCTAGGGTTTACTTAGGACTGAATTGTGACTCCTAGGCTCCCCTAGGTTAGCTTATAAAGAGGGAAAAGCCTGATTAATAACACACACGGGCCACGGGCCTGACTTCTCGTGCAAGTCACCCGACCCCCTACCTTTTTCTTTTAATTAATTAACTCTCTAATAAATCGAAAATAACAGAAATAAATAACACGGATGCTAATTAAGGAAAGGTAACTATATACCAGAATTACGAGGCGTTACAACTCTCCCCCACTTGACTCAGACTTCGTCCCCGAAGTCGACTCCATCAAACAACTCCGGGTAGTGAGCTCGCATCTCTACCTCGGGCTCCCAGGTCCATTCCGAACCTTTCCGATGCTGCCATAACACCTTTACGTACCTGATCTCCTTGTTACGCAAGGTCTTCACCTTCCACTCTAACAAGGCGATCGGTTTCTCCACGTAATTGAGTTTCTCATCGATCTGGATATCCTCCAATGGTACTACAGCCGACTCATCCCGCACGCACTTCCGCAGTTGCGAAACATGGAAGGTGTTATGGATCAACCTCAACTCATCAGGTAACTCTAGCCGGTACGCAACCTTCCCGACTCGTGCTATGATCTTGTACGACCCAATGAAACGAGGTCCTAACTTACCCCTCTTCCTGAATCGAATCACCCCCTTCCAGGGTGAAACCTTCAGTAGGACATAGTCGCCTACCTGAAACTCGAGGTCAATGTTGGCAAACATCTAGAATCTTTCTCTCCTTGTCCTCGGCGATGTGGGATTTGCCTAAGATGTTACCAACATCCCCCAAGATGTTACCAACATCCCCCCTCGAGGACTCATCAATCCCGATGAGGTTTGCCCCACCATCCCGATGGTACAAGGATCGGCTCTGATACCATTCTGTAACACCCCAAAACCCAAAGCTATAGGCTGGCCCAATAACTTCAAGTCCAACTAAAAACCATGGTGGAAGTTATTGGTAACCCATGACTTGAGGCTTATAAGGTGCTAACAACTTCTAGTTTTTATCCATGTGGGATGGGTTGTTACAAACTCCCCCACTTGAACTCCTGACGTCCTCGTCAGGCCTACCCAGAATCTTTCTCTCCTTGTCCTCGGCGATGTGGGATTTGCCTAAGATGTTACCAACATCCCCCAAGATGTTACCAACATCCCCCCTCGAGGACTCATCAATCCCGATGAGGTTTACCCCACCATCCCGATGGTACAAGGATCGGCTCTGATACCAACTTGTAAGGCTCTAGGAATTTTGACAAATTTTAGAAAGACTTTTAAAATAATTTCAACCAAACCCAAATTTAATTAAAAACGAACCATCGCTTAAACAGTTGAAACAACCTTTACCGCCAAAAATAATTATAATAAAAACCGTTATTCCAATCCTAACTATAATTTAAATAAAACCCAGGTTCAAAGTTGATAAATAAACTAAATAAAATCTATGCCAGCCGGGAGTTCGGATCCTTGAGAGTACTGTCACGCCACGCCCTTGCCCTTCGTATCCACATTACTAGGACCTGCAACATCTGATAAATGGGGGGGGGGGGGGGTAAGCTAATGCTTAGTGAATCCCTACATCGTGCCACAATTCAATCACATGTTATCACACATAACTTGCCCGGAGACCCGGCCCTTAACCGATACCACACCTGTACCTCTAAGGGGACCACGATTCTCCACGTCCGATGTCCGACATCCAGACACCCCAAAGGCTACGCTATCTCGACATCCAAGAAAAGCCGTGAACCTTTGGCTAGACAAAGTCACCCCGCACCCGACATCCAGGCCAGTGACACTTATCTAGGGACTAAGCCAACCAACAACACATAACATCCAAAAGCAATTAATAACCACACAAACAACCATTCGATGACATAAACCGCAATATACAATCATCACCAATCAAACGAATGCGATAAACACATAATATCATCATGACAAGACGAGGAACTCACCTCGAGTCCTAGTTAGCTTCAACGACTACTTAGTTGATTACGGAACTCCCGTTTGACCTATAATCCCGAAAAAAGAACCCTAGTTTAATTAAACGGTAAATACCCAACCCTACTACGGCTGTTTTCCGACAGCCACCACCAACAGCCAAGGCTGCCGGTGGCCGGAACAGCACTCCGGCGGCAACAGCCGCCTTCCGCTGTCCACCGACGATCAGCCACCCAAACACAGCCTACACACACATACAACGCACACACCCACGGGCTGAATATACATACACACACGGTACAAAAACACACACACTCACCAGCACACACCCACACAGATCATATATATATGTATAACACACACACACACAGATCATATATATATATATAACACGCACACACACACACAGATCATATATATATATAGGTATAATATAACACACTCACGGATCATATATATATATAGCACACACACACAGCTCGCATATATATACAGCACACACACACAGATCGCAGATATATATATACAGCACACACAAACACGCAAACACACATACAACACACACACACACACACACCACAGCAAGGGGTGGCGGGGCGGCGACCAGCATAAGCTGCCAAACACAGCCGATACATAGCAGGAATCAGAGGCGTTAGCCTCTGTTCCAGTTGCCATCGACGAGAGAAAGAGAGGGAGAGGGAGTTATACCGAGAGAGAGAGAGAGAGAGAGAAACAGGTCTGATCGGAACAAGGACGAGAGACTCCGGTCTCTTTCTTGCTGCTGGCGCCGGAAAAACAGAGAGAGAAAGGGTGGGAGAGAGAGAGACGGCTGCTAGGGTTTACGGCTGCTAGGGTTTACGGCTGCTAGGGTTTACTTAGGACTGAATTGTGACTCCTAGGCTCCCCTAGGTTAGCTTATAAAGAGGGAAAAGCCTGATTAATAACACACACGGGCCACGGGCCTGACTTCTCGTGCAAGTCACCCGACCCCCTACCTTTTTCTTTTAATTAATTAACTCTCTAATAAATCGAAAATAACAGAAATAAATAACACGGATGCTAATTAAGGAAAGGTAACTATATACCAGAATTACGAGGCGTTACAACTCTCCCCCACTTGACTCAGACTTCGTCCCCGAAGTCGACTCCATCAAACAACTCCGGCCTACCTCAACCTGGCTCTGATACCATCTGTAACATCCCGCCTACCTCAACAACAATATTGTCCGCTTTGCCCCACCGGCTCACGGCTTTGTTTTTGGCGACCTGGTGAGAAACTTCCCAGGAGGTCACCCATCCTGGGACTACTCCCACCCTAGCACGCTTAACTGCAGTGTTCCAAGAACCTGCAGCCCGTGTGGCCCCAAAACGCGTTGTTGTTAGGAAGGCCAAGATATTACTTATAACACCCAGCATCACTCCTGTCCACGGCCGATATGGGATATGCCTAAGGTGTTACAAACACCCCCCCTTGGGACTCATTGTCCTCGATGAGGTTTGCCCCATATCCCGAACGGCACAGGAGTGGCTCTGATACCATCTGTAACACCCCAAAACCCAAAGCTATAGGCTGGCCCAATAACTTCAAGTCCAACTAAAAACCATGGTGGAAGTTATTGGTAGCCCATGACTTGAGGCTTATAAGGTGATAACAACTTCTACTTTCTATCCATGTGGGACGGGTTATTACCCCCCAGCTGAGGTACCCAAATCCTGCCGTAGCGCGTCAAAATTCCCCGACTGTCCCTAACCAGCTTCGGAATCTCGCCAAATATCCGCTCACGCTTTGCATTGACGTCTAACACTGCTTCCTCCTGAGCCTTCTTGATTAACTCCAACAAAGGAGTCATAATCGTCATACGCAAGCACAAACCCCGAATGGGCTCACTGATCGGGTTCCGACTCAAAGCGTCCGCAACAACGTTCGCTTTACCCGGATGGTAAAGTATCTCGCAGTCGTAATCTTTCACCACATCAAGCCACCGCCGCTGTCTCATGTTCAGATTCGGCTGATCCATCAGATACTTGAGGCTCTTGTGGTCAGTTTAAATCGTGCACTTGACCCCATACAAATAATGCCTCCACATCTTGAGAGCAAAGACCACCGCCCCTAGCTCCAAGTCGTGCGTTGGATAATTACATTCATGAGGCTTCAGCTGCCTCGATGCGTATGCAATCACCTTCCCGCGCTGCATCAGAACGGCCCCCAGGCCCTGGTGAGAAGCGTCGCAATACACAACCATATCATCGACTCCCCCGGTAGAGTCAACACTGGTGCAGCACATAGGCGCTTACGCAGTTCGTCGAATACTTCCTGCTGCTTGCTGCCCCAACTAAAAGCGGCCGAATTCTTGGTTAAGCTCGTCAACGGTAGAGCAATCTTGGAGAAATCCTGGATAAATCTCCGATAATACCCCGCCAGTCCGAGGAAACTTCGGATCTCGGAGGGTGTCTTTGGTATTCCCCATTGCATGACTGCAGATATTTTCGCCGGATCTACCATGATGCCATCCTGATTCACTACGTGCCCCAGAAATTGCACCTCTCTCAACCAAAACGCGCATTTGGAGAACTTCGCATAGAGCTTCTCTCGTCTTAGCGTCTCCAAAACTTCCCGCAGATGGACCTCGTGCTCCTCCTTTGTCTTGGAGTAGACCAGGATATCGTCGATGAATACTATCACCGATCGATCAAGCATAGGACTACACACTCTGTTCATGAGATCCATGAAGGCTGCTGGCGCGTTGGTCAATCCGAAGGGCATCACCACGAATTCATAGTGGCCATAACGCGTGCGAAAAGCTGTCTTCTCGATGTCCGCCTCTTTGACCCGCATCTGATGGTAACCCGATCTCAAGTCGATCTTGGAGAACCACGAAGCTCCCTGGAGCTGGTCGAACAAGTCGTCTATTCGGGGTAACGGGTAACGATTCTTTACCGTACGCTTGTTCAACTCCCGGTAGTCAATACACATTCTTTGCGATCCGTCTTTCTTCTTCACGAAGAGAATAGGAGCTCCCCAAGGCGAACTACTGGGTCGAATAAACTCCTTCCCAAGCAGTTCTTGTAGTTGATCGAAAAGCTCCTTCATCTCTGACGGAGCAAGTCGGTACGGGGCTTTGGCTACCGGCATTGCCCCAGGCACCAAGTCAATCCTGAATTCCACCTGCCGTTCTGGAGGGACCCCCGGCAATTCTTCCGGAAATACGTCCGCGTAATCTTGCACTACCGGCACATCTGCAGCCGTCCTCACGGGACCCACTTCGCGAGTATCCCTGACATAGGCTAGAAGGCCCCGTCCGCCGTGCTGTGAATGTCTCCGAGCCCTCCCGATCGAACGTAATGTCGCACCAAGCCTCGAGGTATTGCCCTGGATGACGAGTTCTCCCCCACTTGGGGTTCGAACCCACACCCGCTTGTAGTGGCAGTCAATCACTGCCCTTACCGAGTCCAGCCAATCCATGCCCACGATTACACACAACTCCTTCATGGCGATAGGGATCAGATCAATTTGGAATTTCGTTCCCGCGAACTCCATATAGCAGCTGCGATAGATGTTCGTAACCGACACCGTACGTCCATCCGCCACGTCGACGATCAGCACATGGCCCAACTCTTCCGCTTCCCGGTCCCATAACGCGCAGAAGGATAGTGATACAAAAGAGTGGGTTGCCCCACTATCAAACAATACAAGAGCAGGCATAGAGTTCACAAAAAAGGTTCCTAACAGGTATCGAACAATACACAATTAAATACCGCAACTAAAGGCAATTCATATAAACAAGGCGGATACGTACCAGTCACCGCCTTTAGAGTTGCCTGAGCTTCATCTGCCGTCATCTGGAACGCTCGACCCCTAGCAGGCTGAGTATCCGCCGTTCCCCCACGGCCATCAAAGAATCAATAACTTCAAACCATCCAAAGCTATAGGCTGGCCCAATAACTTCGAGTCCAACTTAAAACCATGGTGGAAGTTATTGGTAGCCCATGACTTGAGGCTTATAAGGTGATAACAACTTCTACTTTCTATCCATGTGGGACGGGTTATTACAAACTCCCCCACTTGAAATCCTGACGCCCTCGTCAGGCCTACTCAGAATCTTTCTCTCCTTGTCATCGACGATGTGGGATTCTCCTAAGATGTTACCAACATCCCCCCTCGAGGACTCATCATTCCCGATGAGGTTTGCCCCACCATCCCGATGGTACAAGGATCGGCTCTGATACCATTATGTAACACCCCAAAGCCCAAAGCTATAGGCTGGCCCAATAACTTCGAGTCCAACTTAAAACCATGGTGGAAGTTATTGGTAGCCCATGACTTGAGGCTTATAAGGTGATAACAACTTCTACTTTCTATCCATGTGGGACGGGTTATTACAACTTCTTGAACACAGTTGAAATTTCTTATATTTTCAAAGGTCTCTATTGAAGGAGATAATCCACCGTGAAGACAAAAAAATTCGGAGTCAACCTAGAAAGAAAGGCAGGGAACCAGACAATCGGTATCACCGAAAATAACAACACACGGAGAGTATATATATTTTACTCCCTCCGTTTCAAAACATGCGTCAACCCGTCTATTTTAGTGTGTCCTAAAATATAGGATACACTTTAAAAAGTACACATGACTTTCAAATTATATCCTTAATTAGGAAGTATTAGTAAGTAATAGTTACTTAATTCTAAGCCAAATTATGACTGGATGTAACAGAATTCGCATAGTTGCAGCCTTTCATACGATTTACAAATTGTAATAGAAATGTGCAGGTGATACCAACTGATATAGTTAGCGGAAAATAGTCAAACAAATCTGTAAAGGTCTTCCACATGCTAGCATTACCATATCTGCGAAAGCTGAAGTAGACGGCTTAATAAAACACTAAGATGAACACGATATTTGTTATGTGTTTTATATCGCTACTTGATATATCAGTGAATCAAATCCACGCTACAAGTAAACAAATAAATTAGCCAAACAACGACATCACCCATGTACCAATTAACAACAAATAGTCAATCAAAGAAAAGCGTGAGTACTCACTTTCATAGGCGTTCATTCAGAAACTTTTTGTAACACGTAACATCAAAAGATAAAAGAATGAATTCGATAGTGAATCAAATAAAACTCATATCATATAACCCCTCAAAGAAAAAAGGAAGTAAGAATGCCAATACTTTCAATGAAGTTGCAATTTAAAGAAAACCTGAAAATTCAATGACATCAGAGCTCGTCCCTCATCAGCACACCACTTCACTCGCGATAGGCCTTCAATGAAAGATTTTCAAGTCCATACCCTATTGGTTTATCTTGAACCTGGGTTTACATGCATAGTTTTTAACATAAGTTAACGGCTTAAAAGTGATGAGATCACTGCCCTTTACATGAACCAACTATTTAGAAAAGAAGATAAGAAATGGAGAACTACAACATAGACTTAATGGGTATAGGGTAAGCAATAAAAAAAATATACAGAAAATGAGGTGCCCCTCTTTACCTCCTGCTGAATGTCTCCATGAGAAACCCTCGTCTTGCAGTGCCTAAATTTTGCCCCAACAATAGATCAAAACCATGATGATTAGCATAAATTGAGATAGAAACAATATTAAATGTTTAACCATGTCCCACATCAACAGATGGAATAAAGTTTAACTACAGTCATTATGTATCTGATTTTACAAATATAACAAGAACCATAGTATGAAAGAATCAGGTCCTAGAAATCAATATGCAAGTTAAAGAAGAAGATACAATCTTGATCAAGTAATAGTATTTGACAACTTAGAAACTCAAATTCATAGAACCCTAAAACTAAAATGGCTTGAGTTGATTGGGAAACACGTACATAAAGAAGATTCTGACCTGGGTTTGGTGTAAAATAAGTCAGACATTCAAGTATAAGTTGATGCCAATCCTGAATTTCAAAGAAGAAAAACCAATCAGAATTGAAGAACTCAAGAATTGAAGAACTCAAGAATTGAAGCCAAAATAAGGCCTATATTTCCAATCAGTACATGGGGATACGTCAAGCTAACCGAGTCGGAAAGCAAGAATATTGATGAAAATTATGCAAATATAACGAAACCCCAATTCAATCAGCCTAACACAGAATCCAAATTTCAAAACTATGATCTTTAAGTAATACATGATCCAATTAATTAGAATGTACAGAAAAGAAAGAAATAGATCAAGAGAATAAGATATTACCAAATCAACGTAACATTCAGATACTTGAAAGAGAATAAGCTCATAACAAAATCCCTAATTTCTGAAATTGAATGAATTATAGAGAAGGGTAGATATCGAATTCTTACTCTTACTTAGCAGGAATGTTGTTTGTTGAAATCGACTTTGTAATGCAGAAATTTCAGCAGGTGGCGTAACCTTGTGTTGAATTATGTTTTTAGGGTTACCATTGAGAGATTTGCAGAAGCAAATTGAATGTGTTTTCTGCATTACAAAGGGTAGGTTACAGCTTTCCTGAGGGAGACGTGGGCTAGATGGAGAAAAATCAGAGGAAACAAAGTATCGTGGGGAAGGAAGAAGGGATGGGATGCTTAAGATACTGTTCAAATTGTTTGAAATCAGTTTTCTTGACTTTGTAACTGAATTTTGAGGTTATTTCTTTTATAATATAGTATATAGATAATTACTTTTAAATATTCATTTGAATCAAATTTTTAGAATGTGTAAAATAAAAAAATAAAAAAATTTTAGGTACAAACCAAGAAGATGAATAGTTTAATTAATTAAATATTTTGTTCATAACAACATCAAAAAGAACAAAATCTGATGTTAAAAAAATTGGGATTGAAAATATTATCTCATTGATGGTGTTTTATTAGAAAAATAAAAACAAAATTAGAGACTACGAAAATATAAGAGAATGAGAAATAAAATTCCAACAAAACAAAGAGGAAATAAACCACATGGTCACACTTTAAAGTTTGATTGTTGTCAACAATTTTCTTTTCTAGAAAACTACAACAATGTAACCAAAAAATTGAGAAAAAGACCTAAGTAAAACACTCATACAACATAAATATTATGTGGAAAACATGAAAAAGAAAATCTAAAAATAACAGTTGTAAATAAATTCCAAACAAAAACTCAAAACTTATTAACAATCACATATAACACACACAATTCGAAAGCATAGCTTGAATCTATATATATATATAAAAGTAGGATGTTGGAAGAATGATGTGGCATCCTATATATTGAGTATTGGCTTAGGGGAATTTTCTCCTTTTTTTGAATTTTTTAAATATAAAATAAGCTAAAGACTATTTTACCCCTAAATGAAAATTGCATGTTTTAATATAATAAGGACACTTTGGTAATTTGACTTAACAATTTAATTAGCTTTAACTTTCATATTATTTAACTTATAAAAAGATTTATTCTACGCTTTTCACCTTCTCATTCATTAATTAAAATAAAACCTACAACATAATCATCAATAAATTAAACCAAATATTCCACCAAAAAACATTTATTATACCCTTTTCACCTTCTCATTCATTAATTAAAAGAAAACCTACAACATAATCATCTATAAATTAAACCAAATATTCCACCAAGAATGTAGTTCAACAACTTTTAGTTCTTTGTTTTGCTATTGGGTTTCTTTGTTTGTAAGATTGTTGTTCATTCTTCGTAAAATTTCTAGGTAAGCTAACACCTTTTATGATTTTCGTAATTATATATTGTTTATGTGTGCCAATCAATATTATTGTTTTTTTTCTATAAAAAAACACCATATTATTTTTATATGTTTTTGTGTATATTCCTTATTGTTATTATAAAAGTTTTTTGTTTTTTTATTTTGATATATATATATATATATATATATATATATGTATAAGCAAGATGTTGGAAGGATGATGTGGATATCCTATCTATCGAGTATTAGCTTATAGGATTTTTTTCATTGTTTTGAGTTTTTTATATATTAAATAAGTTAAATACTATACTACCCCTTAATTAAAATTTTGTAATTTACTACAAAAAGGTTTCTTTGGTAATTTTGCTTACAATTTAATTAGCTTTAATTTCCAATTTTTTAACTTCTTATATACATTCAATTTGGTCTTCTCAAATTCCCATTTATTAATTAATAAAAAAACCTACAACAAAACCATATATAAATACAACCTAATGCTCCCTTACCCTACAACCTTTATGTTCTATGTTATATTCTATTACGTTTGTATGTATTTTTGTTGTTTCTCTTTTATAGAATTTTTTTTCTTCGTTACTATTGCTCAACCTTCGTAAAAGTTTCCGGTAACGTTTCACTTTTTATTATAAATTTTATGATTATAAGATTTATATGTTGTTTTTGGGATGAGTATCATTAGTTTCTTATATATAAAAAGATTTTCATAGTTTTGTATGCAACGATAGAATAATGTTCTTTTTTCTTACTATTACTATTACTTTGCATTTGATATTTATGTTGTATTGGTGTTTTAAGTGATGCCATTCTTCTTAATTCGTTTTGCTTATATTTTGTATTTTCTTATAAAAGTTATTTTTGTTGACAACAACCAAACTACAAAGTACGATCTATGTATTTTTTATTTTTTTTTTGTTTTTTGTTTTGTTGTGGATTCACTTTTGATTTTTTAATGTACTTATAATTTTTTAATTTGCAATTTAAAAAAAATCCAACAATGAGATACCATTTTTCTAAGCAATTCAATCCTAAATTTATTCTTTAACTTTTCTTTAAAATATTTTCTTTTTTAATGTAGTTAATAACATAATTTTTATTAGATAAAATTATTCATACTCTTTGTTTGCGTCTAAATTTTTTTTATTTCATATTATTATAATATTTTTATACATATAACATTTAAGGATCAAGGGAGTGCATTGGTTCAAATTGTTTGTATATTATTTTTTTGGTTCACAAAAGATTTTCCCTCCTCTCTCTCTATATATATATATACATATATATATATATATATATAATCAACATATTTAAGAACTCATTAGGGATGAAAAATTACAACAATCAACATGTATACTTTCATTTATATGACACTTAAATATAATAATATGTGTAATTTAAATAAATAAAAATATTATAATTAATATAAATAAATAATTGAAGATAACGATGGATCACGTCAATATAATACATTTATAATTGTTGTTAGTTATACTATTTACATAACTCTTTATATATATATATATATATATTGTTTAGAAAACAATATATTTTTAGATGACCAATCATGCAAATTATAGTCATTTTCTTTAGTACTACATATATATTAATATGTATTATTCACAAAGAAAACTAAGTATCTAAAATTTCTATTAATATATAAAGTTTAAATGAACATATAAAATTAAAATCACCATTATTATTTAAAATCTTATTGGCACCAATATATAAATATAAATAACATTAGAGTCAATATATAAGTAAAATAAGAATGAACATTTAGTTAAATAATAAAATTAATATATAAATACAGAGACAGTATATATACATATATATGGAATGATAATATAATTAAATTTTATATTAGTCAATTCTTGAACAAATGACATACTTACTACTAAATAAAATAATATATATTTAAAATATATTAAGAATAAATATTTATTGG
This sequence comes from Centaurea solstitialis, assembly GCA_030169165.1. Classification (NCBI taxonomy): domain Eukaryota; kingdom Viridiplantae; phylum Streptophyta; class Magnoliopsida; order Asterales; family Asteraceae; genus Centaurea; species Centaurea solstitialis. The sequence goes on from CM058043.1 coordinate 31,401,554, forward strand.
ATTTGTTAAATCAATTTAATAGTAATTAACATTTGTAAAAATATATATAGATTAAATAGAATAAATAAGTATATAAAATTCGAAAATAACTTACTATAGTAATTATTTCAATTTCATTTTTATGTTAAATTTAAATTGAAATCAAAATATGTAAATAAAATTGATGTAATATTTTTTATTTTGCATAATATTATTAAAACCTCTTTTCAATATTCTTTAACGAGAAACTAAGCTATAAATAAATAGCCTTAAGTAGATCGAAAAAAAACTTGATAGATCTGAATATCACTTGATAGCTCTGATACCACTTGATAGATCTGAATATCAATCCACCATGATTAAGAAGCTTTAATTTCAATCACAAATCTCACTTTTATTGATATGAACAATATGAAGACAATACACACTCTTAACTTTCTCTCTCCTCTATCAATCACTAGATCTGACAATTACGTATCTCTAACTTCTCACATTCACATTCACATTCACATTCACCATCACTAGTTATCTTGAAATCTAACTAACACAAAAGCTTTTATACCCCTAGGGTATTTACACTTAGCTCCCCTCAACTTTACAACTAATACAAATATAAACCCAAACTTGAATACAACTATATTTTTAACCCTAACAATCTCCCCCTTTGTATTCAAGTTGGAAATAACCAACTATCACAAAACTTGTAAACATATACAATCTTCTCAATCTTCACTTTATCAGAATCATCAACGAACAAAACTTTTCCGCATCAGAAATCTTCACGAAATACAAGTAATCAACTTCAAAACTTCTCAAACGAATTTAACTTGAGAATCTCTTGACGTTAAAGATCTTCCACAGTCTTCAAAAAATATCTCAACCTTTTTCAAAGTAAACAATCTCCCCTTTATCAGCAAAATCGAATTATCTCTTTTGAAGTATCAACTTTCAATAAGCTCAGCTTGAATCAGAATTCACCAACTGATAACCACCTCAATATCAATCTCCAGATATTTTCATCCAATCAACCTTCAGAAAATAAACTCATCTCTTTTTCTCCATAAACTTCAAACTCTATTCTCATCTTCAGCAAATCAAATCATTCTTTCATCAACCTTCACAGCTCGAACTCAATCTTTAAACCTAAAGGCTTTTCAACCATAGATTCAAAAGATTTAAACTTCGATATTTCTTTATCTCCTCCTTAATACTTGCTTTCTTCACTTAACTGTTACTTTCACAAAACATTTCATCACAAACCAAATCATCATGTACTTTCAACTGATTACATCTTCAACTCTTGATACTTTCATCTTTTCTTCAAGCAACATCAACACTTGTATCACAATCAACATTATTACTTCACACATAACCTCAAAACTTGATTGAACCAACATCTTGAAATCTGTAATCAACCAAACTTGATGTCTTGAATTCTTCAACTAAATCTTGACTTCTTCAAACGAATATTAGGCTCTTCAACATAACTCTCATATCTTCATCATGTCTTTGACAAATGTCTTTGATACACCTTCCCCCCCTCATGATGGTTAGGAGAATCCGAAACATCATGAACAATCAAAGACATCATCATCAAATTTCTCAAAACTTGCTGCAACAGAAATTCTCCCCCTCAAACAAATATCACATCCATATCAGATTACTCCCCCTCAAATCCGGCTCAAATTCCTCCCCCTCAAATGATGGGTAATCGACTAACATAGAAGCACAATGAGCAACTATTGACACAACAACTCATAGAATTGTGTGGCCTATTTTCAGTGTTGGCAATGGGTAGCACTGATAGGACTTCCAGTCATCACTGAATCAAAGTTATAAAACTAAGTTCTCAGACTGTTCCGGCAATATCACAAAGATATGCAATTGGAATCACAAAGACTCGTGCAAGTGTCAAAGAAATATCATCAGAATCATTAGGCTCAAATATTGATTCAACCTGGGACGCAGATTGATAATCAATAGACTCTAGTGCATAGAATATGAAGTTCGAAGACCGGAGAGGATGTCTTCCTTGTTTCAATATCTAAATCTTCCGAGTGAAGATTAGATAGATGATGTGCTAATTCTCCGTGAGAATTGAAACAAACATCTTTTAAGAGATATTTGAGTAGCTTGGTGGGGTGACACGAGTTATCGACACTGGGTCCATGTCTTGTTTCAATATTCATCTCCAAAGAATCGAGAATGAATAGATGATGTGGTTACCCGGATAACTGTATAGGTTTGGGAAGGATCTTCTTTTATTCTTTTTGATCCTGTCGCACTCTCACCATTTTCTTTTAACTCCCCCTACACTCAAGCTCTCGGCATTTTACCTCATGCACACCCTCACAAACTAGGTCTAACCTAGGGTTGTGTTTCTTAGGTAGATCCTCCGGCTCTGGATTGATCATAGAAACTTCTATATCCTATCACACATAAGTTGATATCATGATATTCTTTGAAACGTTGAGTATATTCATACCAGAACGTGATATGATGGTGATTCATATGTGATACAATATGTATACGGAGAACATTCAACAGAACATTTGTTGATGAGATCATATATTGAAGAAAGTCATTCAAATGCTCTAACAAGTGATGATTGATTGTAGAAATCAAAAATCTTGATCGTGAATTCCAAAGAACAAAATTCAAGCGCGAAACAGATAGACTCAGTAAGCACAGTGTATTCAAGAAACGAATCAATGATTAGAAAGTTTAATTGTGAAGAACAATTCACAATTAATACTCTGAATAAGAATTGAATCATTGATATGAAATAACGTGCATTAAAATCAAATTGGAATTCAAGCGAGTGTATTTCCACCGAATAATTTCAACGAATATATGAGATGTGGAAATAACAATGTGAAGAAAAATATAACACGTGGTAATTCGTGAAACGATTTAGAATCGGAAAGAAACAAACACAAGTAAGTTCCTGAGGATGAACACCATTAAGCACCATTTCTAAGCTAAGGGTTTAGAGGGATACTTACAATAACGCTCATATAACACATTGATGCTCGGGTCTTGAACTGATTTATTCAAGAGCCATACACCTGCAAAATCAAGAGAAACAAGATTTTGGTATCCACGTGGATGTGGATCCTCTGTTGTTAGGTGTAATAGGTTTATAAGAATAAATCTTGTAAATCCCAAATCGTTCATCGATATAATCTTCACACACAAAATCATTTCTGTGAAAGTAAGAACCATATGAAGTTCTTTTGGAAAGACTAAGAAGTTTATTTCTAGAATAAACTAACCGAGACTTACCAAAAGAAGTATCTTGAAAAGATTTGTTCTTTAGAACGTTAGATTCGGAAGCAAAAGATTTTGTGTGATCTACATTTACATTCGATCCCTTAACTTGCCAAACAAACTTGCATTTAGAACAAAGATGAATACCTGAATAATCAACACGACTATCATAGAAGAGATTTGTAGGACGAATCTGACCACTTGATTTGATGTGACCGTGAGTAGGAACATATGTATGAATAGAACCATGAGCTTTAGAGATTATCTTTACAAGTCCCTTCACTTTGGTAGAAAGCATGTTCCTCTCGACAAGAAGATCATCAAGCTTCTTCTGTTGAACCAATCGCATTCGTTGCTCATTCATGATATCTGTTGATAAACCAGCTAACTTGCTCGTAAGTTTCTTTATTTCATTCTGAAAAGCTTTCTTTTGATCCTCAAAATCTTTTTGCACAAGACTCGGCTTCTTAGGTTCAGCAATTATCTGTTCCAAAACAGTCTTTTCATGTCGAAGAACCTTCTCTTTTTGTTTAAATTGATTTCTTACATCAGATAACTGATTTTGTAAGACAACAATCTGCTTTTGAAGCTCAACACTTTTCTTTTCATCAAAGTTCCTCTCAGATTTAACAACATGGATCTCTTCTTCAAAATCATGCATCATATTTTGATATTTCCCAACACGAAGACTCGGCTTCTTCAAAGAATTCTTCTTACTCTCAAAAACACTTTTCATTTTCTCATAATCTTTCCTCTCAAACACAATTTGGTTCTCTAAATCAGAAATCTTCTTTGAAAGTTTAACACTGTTTAATTCAAAAGATTTTCTCTCATTCTCAAAAACCTTTTTCTCTTCTTCAAAAAACTTTTTCTCTTTCTCAAAATTACTTCTCTCAATGATCACAATTTGTTCAAATTCAGTTAGTTGCTTTGAAAGTGCCGTCACTTTTGACTGAGAAGAGATAAACTTGTTTTCGAAAATCATCTTATCTTTATCAAGTTCAAGAAATTTCTTTTGCAAACATTCATTTTCTTTTCGCAAAGAAGTTACAAGTTTTAAATTTTGAGCATTTCCAAAAGAATGCTTCAACATTTGATCATGCTCATTTTGCAAATCCTTTTTCAAACTTGTAATTAGACTTCTTTCTTTTGCAAGAGAATCTTCAAGATCATTAACTTTAATAAGAAGTTCAGCTTTTTCACCCTGTGAAACAGATAAAGTAGTGTTTAACTCATCTATCTTCAGTGACAATGTAGCAATCTGTCCTTCAAATAATTGTCTTTGATTCTCAAAACTCTTGGTCTCCCTTTTTAATTTCTTAGTAAGAACAACTTGTTGATTATATGAATCATTTAACTTCGAGAATTGAGAAATCATTTTTATCATTGTTTTGTTCCTTTCCTCTGAATCTGAATCTGAAGCTGGATTATCAAGTTGTAAAGCTTCTCTCGTTGTCATGATGAACTGAACGGATCTTTTGATCAGTAGATGTTGAAATCTGAAATTGTTGAAAATTTTCACCGAACAGTTTTCCTTGAAAAACTTGAAGCAATGTCAGAGACTCTGAAACACTGAAAAACTGAAAGTCAGTAACTCAGAATATAATCAAAAAAAAAAAAATCCAAAACTTGAAATTCGCAAAATGACCAAGTGTCTCAAATGTCACATAAAATCATGAATATCTATCCATAGGCTTGGCTTGAGAACACTTGAAACCTTATCAAATAATCTCGAAAAATTTCGAAAATTAGTTGTTTTAAAAAATCTCACGGCACTCTACGTTCAGAAAATCAAATGGATACACGAAATATAATCGAGTCCACCGAAAAACACACCGAAGAATTGACGTTTTTACACCTTAGAAAAATGAAATTTATTAAACCTTTATAAGAAAAGAATGTTATATGTGATTGTGTGTAAATGTGAGATTCAATGAAATGTTACGTAAAAGAGAAAGAAAAATTGACATGCATATGCAAATCACATGACACATCCTTGCAAATAAACTCATGTAACTAGCTTTTGAGAAATCTTGACCATACACAACACACCTAACAATTTAAAAAAAAAAATCTCGCCTACAATGTTTGACTAAGAAAGTTGTTGTTGACCAACATGTTTCGAGTCATGTGTAAAGTCTTCCACGCGCCGACCACTCGCTGACACACCTGAACACACATTTAATGCTGACCTCTCACGCGCCTCACACACCTCTCGAGACAGACTCGAGATGATACCCTGACGCGCTTTTTCTTTCTTGTCTCCCACGCGCACACGCCACTTATTTAATGCTGACCTTTCTCTCTCTTACACGTCTTTTGCTGATGAATGCGTCTCGAGACTGACGTCAGCTGACACACGAGCTGACACGCTTTCTTGTCCTCTCTCCTACATGCCTCGAGACAAGACCACACATACACGCGTTTGACTCCTCGAGATGACTCGAGATAACCTCTTTGACACACTCGAGATGATCTTCTCTCTCTTAATTAATGTTCAAGTACACTCGAGATACTAAAAAAAATATTAAAAGGACACTCGAGATGACTCGAAATGACTCGAGATAGAAACAAACATACGCGTCAGACACGCGTCAAACTCGAGATATGACTCGAAACAGCAAAAATTTGAAAAAATATGCTCATAAATTTGAAAAATATGCTCGAGATAGCAAACTAAGACCCGAAAAATTCAAAAATACACTCGAGACATAACAACTTCTTCTCCAAACCTCCATTGAAGAACCTCCATTGATGAACTTCGAACAAAACCTCGAAAAACCTTCATTTTAGGCTCAAAAATCATCAAATCTTCACAATTAAACACCAAAAACTCAAAACTAACAACAAAATATTATCAATCTACATCCAAATCTTCAAATCTTCAAGATCTTCAAGCTCTAAACCCAAATTTCATCAACTTTGCTTCAAACTTCAAAAATCCAAAAATTACCTTCAAATATTCATCATTTTCAACAAATTTCACTGATCTCCTGCTCTGATACCACTTGATAGATCTGAATATCACTTGATAGCTCTGATACCACTTGATAGATCTGAATATCAGATCCACCATGATTAAGAAGCTTCAATTTCAATCACAAATCTCACTTTTATTGATATGAACAATATGAACACAATACACACTCTTAACTTTCTCTCTCCTCTATCAATCACTAGATCTGACAATTACGTATCTCTAACTTCTCACATTCACATTCACATTCACCATCACTAGTTATCTTGAAATCTAACTAACACAAAAGCTTTTATACCCCTAGGGTATTTACACTTAGCTCCCCTCAACTTTACAACTAATACAAATATAAACCCAAACTTGAATACAACTATATTTTTAACCCTAACAAAACTTGAACGTGGATACATTAACAATTAAATCAGATTCGCATATGATCGAAGTGAATATAAATATTTTATAGGAATATTATGTCGCGGATAAATCTATATATTACGAGTTTGAAAAAAATACCCATCATACACATCATTATTATAATAAGTAGCCTCACACATTTCTTTTATCGTTCGAGTCTATTACAAAGTTTGATAATGTTGAACTTATAGATTGTTATTTAATTATACATACCAAAAAAAACAACTAAGAATAATGAGGCAACTTCGTCTCAAATGTACATCAATTCTTATTATCTTATTATATGATATGTGATTCTCCGCCCGATTTAACTTCAAAATTGTCTAAATAATCTATCACCATCGCGCAACGTGCGATGCCGTTCAATGGTACATTAAGTATAAAAAAAAGTCCAATGATAAAATATGCTCAAACAGAATAGTTCATTACCCTTATAAGTCATTAACCCAAAAACTAAAGTATATTATCAATGTATTTAGGGTCTCACACCAGGTAAATGTGAAAATGACTCTTACTTGATAAGCATTTGTTGGAATTAAGATGTTTATCACCAATTCGTTTTTATGGACAAAGATGTTGAACGATAATATAAACGATTTTGAGTTATTTAGATAATGTGATTACAATCATGCAAAACAACATAAATGATAGGATGATTGATGGTAGAATGTCAATATTCTAAAACATGTATCATATAAGTTAAACGGTATTTACATAGGACGGATGAATAAAACTTATTAAATATAATTAATACACAGATACTTATATTACTTATGTAGGACAAATGAATAAAACATATTAAATATAATTAATACACAAATACTTATATTATTTTTTAAACACCGCGCAACGCGCGGTGCGGGCCACTAGTTTTGATGAAAGAAAAATGTTATACTATTAATATAAATATCAATTAGGAAGTATCAAGGAGAAAAACAAAGATAAAAATTGGAATAAGTTTCAAAAATAGAAAAAAAAACTTTTATAATAACGATAGAGAATATACGATAAGATGTATAAAAAATTATATGGAAACTTTTTATATATACATATAAACAATATATAACTCAAGAGAATCATAAAATAAATCATAGAAAATGTTAACCTACCTGAAAATTTTACGAAAGGTGAGCTACAATGTTGACGGGATATGAATTTTGTAAAATAGAAACAACAAACAAACATATCAACCCAATAGCATAACATTAAACTAAAGTTGTTCATCACATTTTGGTGAAGCATTAGATTGTAGTTTATATATATGATTATTTTGTAGGTTTTTTTCTTTTAATTAATAAATAAGAATGTGAAGAGGTAAAATAAATGTTTTTAAGAAGTTACATAATTTAGAAGTTAAGACTAACTAAATTGCAAGTTAAGGCTAATCAAAGCATAAGTAAAATTACCAAAGAGTCCTTCTTATAATTAAACATATAGTTTTCGTGTAAGGGTATTATAGTCTTTAACTTATTTAATATTTAAAAAAAATCAAAACAATGAGAAAATTTCTATTATCTAATACTCAATAGATAGGATGTCCACATCATCCTCCAACATCTTCCTTTTATATATATATATATAGATAAATGATTTCAGTTTTAATTTCCCTAAAAAATTAAGAAATCAAAAAAATATTTAAAAAAACAGTTGGTGAACCTGATTTATTTAGGTTCTCCATAAACTATCCCTCAAGAACAAGCCAAAGGGCTCAAATCATGAAGGAAACTTGCCCACAACCAAGTGACTACAAGTGCAGTAAAAATACAAGGTGGGATTACACACACATATATATATATATAGAGGAAAAATCAAATACAAACCACTTTTTTTTGTAAAAACTATAGGACCAATCTCAACCATCTATCTATTTTAATCAATGGTTATTAACACAAAGAAACACCATAATTTTTTTTTAATTTTTTAGTGTGCCACACAAGATTATAACCCCAAAGGGGTAATTTGGTCATTTTAAAATTACTCTAACTTCTCTCCTACATTACCCCATTTCCAAACCTGCAACTTTAACCCAAAAAAAATCAATTTCCCTTTCACTTTGTGTATAGAAATCTAACCCTAGCTAAAAATCCGGCCACTCTCGGCGGCGCCACCACCATCAGCCACCGTCATCACCGCCAACCACCATACTCCACCATCATCACCACCATAAACCACCACTACTTCGCCATTTGTTGCTGCTACCACCGTCATCTCCGCCCACCACCATTACTCTACCGTCTTCACCACCATAAACCACCACTACTCCCCCATTTGTTGCTGCTACCACCGACATCCACCATCTGCCACCACTTGATGACGTCGCCGCCACCACCGCCGACAACATCATCGTCATCACCGCCATCACCATTCGTCGGAGTTCGTCATCTGAGATCCGGAAATCATATCAGATCTCGATTTGAATATCATATCAGATCTCGATCCGCCATCACCGTCGACTCCTACCGATCTTCATCCATTTCAGATCTGAGAACGCCACCACCACCTGCTACCGCCGCCAGCGCCACCACCACCACCATCTTCTTCTTTCAGATCTGAGAACCTTCCAAGATGACGTCGACACATCGTTGGAGAACTGAATCGGCGTCGGAGGATGCCGGAGTAAGCTCACAATCAAAGTAGACACCTCGTGTAAAACCCTATATTGCTGATCTTGATGATGAGGTTGCCTTGACATCATCTTTGTTTTAGATTGAATACTCTAAAAATCGAAAACGTTTCAATGGAAATTATACAAATTGGTTGCTGAAATCGAGGAAATTGAATAAAGTCTCTAATTAGTGTTTGATTGGTGAAACTGAAATTGAAATTGAAACTGCATCTGCTACTAGAAGTGAAATTTTTTTCCTTTTTCCTATAGAATTCGAATGAAATTGAATTATTCTGATTCGATTGGATATCGAATTGAAGAAAGTGAAAATTGTGAATTTGGGGAAGAAATTTATGAGAAATCTCCAAAGATTAGATTATATGAATATTCATATGGTGAATATATGATGAATATGATATGAGAAATATGAATATTCATATGGTGAATATGAATATTCATATGGTGAATATGAATATATGATGAAATATGAATATTCATATGGTGAATATATGATGAATATGATATGAGAAATATGAATATTCATATGGTGAATATATGATGAATATGATATGAGAAATATGAATATTCATATGGTGAATATGAATATTCATATGGTGAATATGAATATTCATATGGTGAATATATGATGAATATGATATGGTGTTCATCTGGTGGATATGAATATTCATATGGTGAATATATGATGAATATGATATGGGAAATATGAATATTCATATGGTGAATATGAATATTCATATGGTGAATATATGATGAATATTCATATGGTGAATATTCATATAATGAATAAACTGCGATTTTTAGATCAAGGGCTTAGATTATTCCTCAAGTTTTTACAAAAAAATGAATATATATATATATATTTTGTAAAAACCACATATTTTGTAAAAACCTCTTCTTTTGTAAAAACTTGAAGAATAATCTAAAATGACGATCATGCCCTTTTTAGATCAAAGGCTTAGATTAGTCCTAAAGTTTTTACAAAAAAAAAAATGATTTTTAATTGAAGGCTCCTCTATATATATATATATATACACATGAAGGCAAGGGGAGTAAATCCGATCGGGGACAGCCTGATGGGAAGGAAAATCAGGTTTATTGAAGTAAAAAGGAAAGGGCATGGATCTCTTTGTCCCACATGGAAAATGCTTAGAAAAACAAGGGCACGTAAGCCTATATATAAGAGACCTCTAAGCTATACATTTAAATTTTTTAGGTATTGTAGACTTTTTAAACAAACAATTTGTAGAATATTATCTTTTTAATTTATCTATTATTATTTATTTATAGTATTTAATTTTTAATATATATTTATTATTATTTTATATTAATTGAGGCTCGTTTAGGCTCGCGAGCCTTACCGAGCTTATTCATAGAGGCTCGAGCTCGAGCTCGTTTTAACTCGAGCTCGAATCGAGCTTTAAACGAGTCGATCCCGAGCAGCTCACGAACAGCTCGACTCACTTACACCCCTATAATTAACCCAAACAACAAGCAATTTGATGATCTAACAATCATCATTCCACAAACCCTAACCATGACTGTAACTCGAAAAATCAACATCAATGTGCAACAGCGTGCTTAGAATTCATACCTTTGATGCATTGAACGTGATTACTAACGCGATTGATCAACTACGAGTCTCCAGTTGAATCCCTTGCTCCTCCTCCCTTCTCAATCGTCGCCTCTCGCTCTCTCTCTTTTCTTGTTCTTTGGTAACTGACTTGGAGAAAATGAGATTAAGAGTTCTCCACCCTTAATTACCTATTAACCTCTACCTTACACTTGCACAATTAACACTTTAGCCCTTGGACTCCTATAGACCAAAAACTTTAACGAAAATCTGTTAATTACACAAATGAGAAAATGGGGCGTTACAACTGACCAACACACTATTTTGAACCACCGATCACCACCGTTCTAAACCATTGCTGACCAACACTACATGTTTGTGGAGGATCAAAAGTGAACAACAATTGTTATTTCAAATAATTATCGTGAATGGAGTTTGGTATACCACTATAAGGCCATCATTTATACTTGCTTTGAACCCAAATTAACCAAACTGCTACATCAGTTTTTCACTACCTTACCCAAACCAGCTCAAACCATCCTTTATACCCATCTCAATGTTACTCACACTTTTATTTCATTACATTATAAAATAAATAAAAAAGATAGAGATTAGAGAGAGAGGGGGGGGGTAGGGGGCGTGGGGGGATGTTTTTTTTAAAGGGTGTCCGGGCCAAAGCCCGACTAATCCCTGACAACTTTGGAGGGTTAAACATGGCCCCACTTAGATGTCTTCAGGCATGCACACGAGATGTTGCTTATCGGCATGTAGAAGCCTAAGTATGTAGAAGCCGAAGGGGGGGAGGGGATGGTTGAAGCCGAACCACCCGTGATGGTGTTGCCGACGTTACCCGAACAAACCGGAGGAAGCCAAAGCCCTTGCCGAAGCCCCCTAACAGTTAGGCCATCCGCTAAGGCATCGGGAGGGAGGCGGTACCGGGTGCAGTACCGGCGGCAACACCGCCGTGCATGGCCGGTATGCGCACTGGTACGCACATACCTGATGTCCCAATGCCGATGCCAAACGGACCTTGTTGTTTGTGGTTTTGGAACTTTTACCCCCCAACGGCTATATGACCGTTGGGGTTAATCAAAATATTTTTTTATTTTTTTATTTTTACTTTTTACCTCATATATATATATATATATATATACTTACCATCTTTTATTACCTACTCACTAAAACACTATCTCCTCACCATCTTTTATATTCTCTTCACCATCTTTTTCTCTTATTTCATCCCATCTTCTTTTATATTCTCCTTACCATCTTTTATCTTTAATGGATCCACACGGCACCCCCTCCGGTTCGAGACGTACTAACCCGAACCAACCGTATCACCAACCGAACCAACCGTATCACCCACCGAACCTCTCGTATCACCCACCGAACATAGCCTCGGATTATTGGATGTATGCGCACTTGCTTGCGCAACATCCACCACCACCACCACCACAATCACAACACTCCGGTTTCCACCAACCTGCCGGTTTCCACCAACCTGCCGGTTTCCACCAACCTACCGGTTTCCACCAACCTACCGGTTCGCATCAAGCTACCGGTTCGCACGAACTGACCAGTTCGCACCAAAACCCGCCGACGGGAAGGTGGGCACTACGAGATGAGGAATACGACGACGACGAACTTGTACCCGAAACGCAACCTTTGTCGTCGTCGTCACCGCCACCACCACCACCACCACAAAAAAACAAACGTGGACGCAAGGGTAAGAGTGCGGTTACGGAGGCGGACACGAGTGGGACGCATACCGGTAAAGCCAAATGTAGACCGTGGACCTTGAATGAGGAGGTCGAACTAGCAAAAGCGTGGGTCGAAGTCTCGGAGGATCCGGCCATAGGTAACTATCAAAAAAGAGGTATATAAAAAACCGTTTTCATTTTATATAGTTTTTCACTAAGATTGTTTTAACTTTTTATTTTTTGTAGTAGATAACTATTGGAATTCGATCAAGGCTTCTTTCGACAAGAGCATGAACTACGACCCAAAAGTCTGGTCCGGCGACGCCCTTCCGACGAATGTGAGAATGCTCATAGCTAGCGTCTCGAAGTTCGCATGCGTTTACAATAACGTGTCGAACTCGCGAGGTAGCGGAGAAGATGACATTATGCTGCTTAACCGAGCCAAAGACCAATACCATCGCGAGAACGGCAAAAGCTTTCCGCACGAACACGCTTGGAGAGTTGTCAAAGAGTCTCCTAAGTTCGACCCGGTCCTCATGATGGACCCACGGAACGTATGGGCGCCGAAAAATAAACGGTCGAAAACGACCGAAACCCCAACCGATTCCCCCAACGAATCCGATGCTCGCACTCATTTCGTGAACCTCGATACCGACTCCCCCTCACAAACGGAGCGCACACGACCGATGGGTCGAAACGCCGCAAGACGTGCGGCGTCTTCCTCTACGGCAACCGCGTCATCCGAAGCCGTGTCGATGGTTGCGACCGAACTAGGTTCCCTCGCGACCACGAATAGTAGGTTAATCGATGCAATTTCGGCACGACAACGAAGTATCGATTACAAGATCTATATGACACCGCATAGGGGGCTCGAGGGTTTAGAGTTGGAGGCCGTTTTGGAGGAAAAAGAACGCGAAACATGGGGGTTTAAAAAATATTATTAGTTTTTATGTTAATGTACTTTTAATTTTAATGTTAATTTTAATTATGAAATGTTTTTTAGTTTTTATGTTAATGTAATTTTTAGTTATTTTAATTAATGTAATTTTAATTTTAAATTTTATTGTTTACTTAATGTTTATTTAAAAAAAATAAAATCAAGGGTTTGAATTAAAAATAAAATAAAATGAAGGGTATGAAATGAAAATTAAAAAATAAAATGAAGGGTATGAAGGGTATGATAGTGCATGAAAGGTATGGAGTTGGTAGGTAGTAGTAAAAGTAGTGGAAAACTGATGTGGCAACAGGTATGAAGGGTACCATAGGTACCATAAAGGATGGCCTTATAGAAAAGGACAATACTCCCCCTCGAACTAACGGGGGGTCCCTTGGCTTTTAAGAATTGAAGTAAACAGCAGGTATGATTTTATACTTATTGAAGCCTAAGGACGATTTTAAAATCTAGGTAGCCGGTAAAGCAAGCTTCCAATCTCTCTCTCTCTCTAAGGCCATCCACAGCCGTACCACCCATACCACCTGCATATGCTGCCACCTCAGCGCCACATCAGCTTTACCACTACCTTACCATTACCATACCATTCACCCACACCCGTACCACTCATACCACCTGTATTATTTAAATAATAAAATATTACCTTTATATATATATATTGTATCTATATATGTGTGTGTGTGTGTGTGTGTGTGTGTGTTTGAAATTCTTTTGAACGGTATCTCCTCACCGTCTGCATACCGGGTCTCCTCTTTGGTGTTACCGCCGGTACCATAGCGGTACCGGCTCCACACCGTCTTGGCCACGGATGGCCTAATGGAGATGATTTTTCAGAAAATTCTCTCGAAAACAGTAGCGAAGACTATGATGAATTCAACCGTCGACAATTCTCAAATGCCAACAACCACAAACTTGCATCATATATTCTTCTTCTCTTATTTTCGATTTCACATAGCACCAAATCATCATGTTGGACCTCAATTTAGGGCTCCGATTTGCAGCCTTTACCCTTCTACTGACCTCAATTGGTAATTTAGTTCAATCTAGATGCAATAGAGGTTGCGATTTAGCGCTTGCTTCCTACTACGTCGAACAAGGAAGTTATCTTAATTCAATTTCAGGATATATGAACAGCACTAGTGAAGATATTATGAGGTATAATAATCGTGATATTATCCCGAATCTGGATACTCTACCGTCCTTCGTCAGGATAAACGTTCTGTTTCGTTGCGACTGTATCAACGGGGAGTTTTTAGGCCATGTGTTCAGCTACGACGTTAGGTCTCACGATACGTATCATGTGATTGCGGAACAGAGATACGCGAATTTGACTACTGCCGAGTGGATTCGGAGGTTTAATAGCTATGATCGATACCCTATACCTGATAATGGTAGTATAAACGTGACGGTAAACTGTTCGTGTGGGGATGGTTCGGTTTCGAGGGATTATGGTTTGTTCGTGACGTATCCTCTTATGGAAGGGGAGACTTTGGATTTGGTTTCGTCATCGGCGAAACTTGGTTCCGACTTGATCCGGAGGTATAATCCCGATGCCAATTTTAGCGCGGGAAGCGGTTTGGTGTATCTTCCGGGGAGAGGTTAGTATTTACAAACCTTTTATTTTTTAACGACAGATAACACACGTACATGTCTAAAGACAAACTCGACGAGATATCTGGTATGGTATTCATACAACCATCCGACTGATCCTCGAGTACCATGAACCCGCATTAAAGCAAACCTTTTTTAAACCTGCATCAATGGAGTTCTTGTTTTTATACCTTCTGATGATGTGTCCTTCGTATAAATATCTTGAACCATTTGGACTTTTTAAAAAACTTTTTATTTGTTGGGCTCCATTGCAAGTTTTTTATCCAAATATTTATGTGCTTGATTGTGGAAATTTTTTTAAAGAAATAAAACTTTAGAAAACAAATTTGGTCCATTTAGTTTAAAAAAAATCTAAAAAAAAAGAATTTTTACTTTTTATTTTTATTTTTTATATAAATTAGAAAATTAATTTTAATAGTTTTTCAAGAATTTTCTTTAATATGTTTTCTAATTTGCTAAAATAAAAAATGAAGCTCCAATATTCAAGTTTAAACTAAACGGGTTTAACAAGCAATCCTAAACACCCCCTTCGTATGGTCCTAGTTTGGGGGGTTGGGTCAGGGATGGGACCATCTTATATTTAGAGTTAATTACATATTTGGTCCCTGTGGTTTGGGCGAAATTACGATGGAGGTCCCTGAACCCTAATTTTCATGCCTACGGTCCCTGTGGTTTGTATTTCGTTATGATCGTGGTCCCTGCCACTAACTTCTGTTAAAAGTCTCTGTTAAGTCAAGGGCAATTTAGTCTTTTTATTATTATTTTCATTTCTATTATTATTCATCTATCCTTTAAAGGACATGTGTCCCTACCACCACCCCTCCCTACCAACCACCTACACCCTATACCCTCCTACTTTTCTTCTTCCCCATTTCTTCTTCTTCCCCACAACCACCACCACTAACACCCACCACCACCACCACCCACTACCACCACCCACCACCTTCTTCTTCATCCCACCAACACCCACCACCTTCCTTCTTCATCCCACCACCACCAACACCACCACCTTCTTCTTCATCTCACCACCACCAACACCCACCACCTTTTTCTTCATCCCACCACCACCAACAACAACCACCACCACCATCACCCACCAACAACAACAAGAAGAACGACCGCCAACCACCTCCACCGCCACCCCTTCCCGGAGAAATTGAGCAGCCCTCCCAAGAACGACCGTCGGCCACCTCCATCGTCGCACGCATCCACCGCTGCTCCACCGCCGCACGCCGCTCCAGATCCCGTCGTTCAAACACCTAGCCTCCAGATCCGCTGTTCAAACCATCATTTTTCGTCGTTCACAACCGCGGGATTTGTTAAATCGAAATCGATTTGGTGGTGGTAACTCGAACCAGATCTGAGAAATCGATTTGGTGGTGGTAACTCCAACACCGGCCACCTTCACCGCCGGCCACCTTCACCGCCACCGTCTACCTGCAGAACTTCCCCCTCTCCCGCCCCCGTCGACCTACAAAAATCCGCCGCCGCCGTCGTTCCAGAACCTCTTCCCGTCGTTCCGACCAACCCCACCTCCGTTCACGTCATTCCATAGTGAACCACCTCCTAACCCTTCCAGAACGAACGCATATATGTTGTTCCATCTCCGTTCACGCCGACGGTAGCGGTGGTCGCGGCTGTAGCAGTTGTTCCATCTTAACCAGATCTGTTGTTCCATCTCCGTACACCCAGATCAGGTAGTGGTTCCGGCGGCATTAGCAGGTAGTGGTGGTGGTGGGTGTAGCAGGTAAGTCAATTTCACCTAGAATTCTGGAAATTTTAGCAGATCAAACACTATTCGAATGAACAATTGGTTAATAGATCTTCTTCAAAGATCCTTTAGAGATGGAAAGATTGAAAAAAAAAAGATTGAAAAAGCAATAGATCTTCTTTAAGATGATGTTTATGTGTGGGTTCTTCTTGCAATCATAAAAATAACTAAAATTGGGATAGGTTAAAAAGACAAAATTGAAGACAAAAGTGAAGTCTGTTAATGGGGGAAAAAACAAAGAAGAAGAAGAAAAGGGATTTTTGGTAAAAGGGGATTTTTGAGTTTGGAAATTTTAGCAGATCTGTGAAATCAATCGATTTGGGGGTGGTGGGTTGGGGTGGCCGGATTTCAGATTGGATTTCAGATTGGTGGTGGTTGGTGTTGGTGGTGATGGGTGTTGGTGGTGGTTGTTGGTGGTGGTGGTGGTTGTTGGTGTGTGGTTGTTGTTGGTGGTGGTGGTTGTTGGTGGTGGTGGTTGTTGGTGGTTGTTGGTGGTGGTTGTTGGTGGTTGTTGGTGGTTGTTGGTGGTGGTAGGTGTATTAAGGAAGAACATAGAAGATATTAACAGAAAACAAAAGAGAATTATGAAAAGACGAAAATACCCTTGCCCTAACGGAGCTTTTTAACGGACGTTAGGACAAGGGACCATGATCGTAACGAAATACAAACCACAGGGACCGTAGGCATGAAAATTAGGGTTCAGGGACCTCCATCGTAATTTCGTGTAAACCACATGGACCAAATATGTAATTAACTCTTATATTTATTTATTAATATAGTGGCACCATATACACATATATTATAGACAACAAATAATTACAAAAAGGCACGGTTTTTATCAATCTTAAACTCCTAACCTAAATACCGCCGACCCTTTTCGTATTCCATTTCCTTTAAAAGATTCTATTCCAATTCTGTCAACCAAACAACAGATGATTAAACCTAATAATATTCAATTCATTCAAAGTTGAATTCCTTTGACAAATTCGGTTCTATTAAAATACATTTCGCGAACCAAACACAATAATTTATGGTTTAGGACCCCAATCAACTAAAAACACTTTAAAATCAATTAAAAATCTAAAAAAAACTCCATTTAATAAAAAAAAGGAAAAGTTTCTCAAAATTGATAAACAAAAACTAAGATAACAAGTTTTTTATAATTTCTTTAATGTAAAAAACTAAAAATTAAAATCTGTAAAAGAATTATATTTCATTCAAACTTCTTCTTTATTTTAAGGACTTTAATATTAATTATATTATTAAAATATTATATAATTTTATTATTCCGATGCATTTTATTTTAAAAACAATTATATGAAACAAGAATACTTAATATTACTGGAGAATACGAATAAAAAAATGATTCTTTCCTATTCCATCAAGTTTTAGAGAATTATTTAAATTTGAAGTTTTTTTCTTATTTTCTCTATTTAAAAGAATAATTGTTGGAGCATTACACAAAACACTAGTTTCTCTATTTTAGAAAAGTGTTAGAGATACTCTTAGGCCATGGCCATCCGTAGCACAACCCAAGTTCACCGCGGGTGAGGAGGCCCGGTTTAGCAGGTGTGGAGGAAATGTGGTATGAGGGTAGCGGGCGAGGAGGGTGGGTACCCCTTCAGGTTTCCAAACCTGATCGAACCACTCCTCTTTCTCCGTCTTTCTCTCTCTCTCTCTCTCTCTCTCTCTTATATATATATATATATATATTAGCTAAAATAATAATAAAAAAATATGGGGTAAAGATTAAGATAGTTAGGGTAATTGATACTCCATTTTAGGGTAATAAGGATATGACAAAGAAAAAGCTGATGTGTGACACAGATGTCACATGTGGGGTTAGAGAGTTCAAAGGTTGATACTACACATGGCCTTAGGCTATCAGTAACACAGCCCGTTGAGCCCTTAAGCTCACTCTGCCACATCAACGCCAAATCACCTTTACTATAAACTCACTATAAGGCCATCCTTTATGGTGCAGGTCATACCTGTCATACCTGTTGCCACATCAGCTGCCACATCAGCTTTCCCACTACCCTACCAACTCCATACCTTTCATCCACTATCATACCCCTCATACCCTTCCCTTTATTTTTTTAATTTTCATTTCATACCCTTCATTTTATTTTATTTTTAATTCAAACCCTTCATTTTATTTTTTTTAAATAAACATTAAGTAGACAATTAAAATTAAAATTAAAATTAAAATTACATTAATTAAAATAACTAAAAATTACATTAACATAAAAACAAAAAAAACATTTCATAATTAAAATTAAAATTAACATTTCATAAAAACTAAAAAAACTAAAATAACTAATAATATTTTTTAAACCCACACGTTTCGCGTAACCGTTCTTTTTCCTCCAAAGCGGCCTCTAACTCTAAACCCTCGAGGTGCCGGTGCGGTTTCATGTAGATCTTGTAATCGATACTTCGTTGTCGTTGGGAAATCGCATCGATTAGCCTATTATTCGTGGTCGTGAGGGAACCTAGTTCGGTCGCAACCATCGACACGACTTCGGATGACGCGGTTGCCGTAGAGGAAGACGCCGCACGTCTTGCGGCATTTCGACCCATCGGTCGTGTGCGCTTCGGGTTTGAGGGGGAGTCGGTATCGAGGTTCACGAAATTAGAGCGGGCATCGGATTCGTTGGGGGAATCGGTTGGGGTTTCGGTCGTTCTCGACCGTTTATTTTTCGGCGCGCATATGTTTCGTGGGTCCATCAAGACGACCGGGTCGAACTTAGGAGAGCCTTTGACAACTCTCCAAGCGTGTTCGTACGGAAAGCTTTTGCCGGTCTCGCGATGGTATCGGTCCTTGGCTCGGTCAAGAAGCATAATGTCGTTTTCCCCGCTACCTCGCGAGTTCGACACGTTATTGTAAACGCATGCGAACTTCGAGACGCTAGATATGAGCGTCCTCACCTTCGACGGAAGGGCATCGCCGGACCGCACTTTTGGGTCGTAGTTCATGCGCTTGTCGAAAGAAGCCTTGATCGAAGTCCAATAGTTATCTACTACAAAAAAATAAAAAGTTAAACATCGTTAGTTACAAACTATATAAAATTAAAACGGTTTTTTATATACCTCTTTTTTGATAGTTACCTATGGCCGGATCCTCCGTGACTTCGACCCACGCTTTTGCTAGTTCGACCTCCTCATTCAAGGTCCACGGTTTACATTTGGCTTTTGTGGTATGCGTCTCACTCGGTTCCGCCTCCGTGGCCGCACTCTTACCCTTGCGTCCACGTTTGTTTTTTTGTGGTGGTGGTGGTGGTGGTGGCGGTGACGGCGACGACAAAGGTTGCGTTTCGGGTACAAGTTCGTCGCCATCGTCGTCGGAAGGGTATTGCTCGTCTCGTAGTGCCCACCTTCCCGTCGTCGGGTTTTGGTGCGAACCGGTCGCTTGGTGCGAACCGGTAGGTTGGTGGAAACCGGAGTGTTGTGATGGTGGTGGTGGTGGTGGTTGTTGTCAGGGCCGGTCCTGAGATTTCGTATGCCCATGGCGAAGGCAAAAAACAATGCCCCTTTATTAAGCAAACGAAAAACCAAAAAACATTTTAGGCCCCGTTTACTAAGCACTTACCCGAGTAAGTGCTTACCAACAAAATTCAACATTATCATTTACATACGGGGTAAGACTTTAGTCGGCAATAACAATATCGTGTGCAACATTTTACCCGGTAAGCGTTAATTGTGGTAAGAGACGACGACCCTCACGGTAAGACTCTCATCCTTGCCTTCGTTCTTACTCGGGTAAGATTCTTGATCCTTGCAACATGCTTCCCGTAAGATAAAATGACTTGGTAAGCGCTTACCCGGGAAAGTGTTTACTAAACGGCCCCTAAAATTGGTTTGGAAGTTGGAACCAAGTCAAGCTAGGCGGCTCATCCTCAACTTAAAGTTGTCCTATATATTTAAGTGGTTTTGTTTCTAAATTAACGATTAACAATTAACGAATAAACTCATCGTGCGTTACAATGTTAGAATTGAAGTTTGAATTAACAAGTAACACTAACACATAAACTTGATGATTTAGAGGCATTTGACATAACGCTTACCTGGTAAATGTTTACGGAATGAACAAAACAAGGATTAGAATCTTACCTGGTAAGAGCGATGACATGAACCGAGAGTCTTATCCAGTAAATGAGATTGGCGAATCTTACCCGGTAAAGGACAAATTGTTGCATACGATGAAGTTTTAAGAGACTAAAATATTGTCCAAAGTGGCCCCTTACAATATCTGTGTATCTAACTGACTGTGTCTAAACATCAAAACCAAACACAATAACACAAACAAATAATGAGTTTTTTAGACAAATTAAAAGATTCAATATCAACAACTAAATCACAGACCACAATTCCACAAACACAACGAAACAATCAAAATCTCTTTTGATAAACAAAGGGCTATTTACCATTTAGACAAATTATCAATCAAAGACGACAAAAAAAGGATAAAAAATGCCCTTTATTACCAATCAATAATCACTAGAATCTCAATCTAAACCTCACGGCTAAAACAAAATAACAACACATCTAACCCAACAATTTAGAAATTAGAAATACAACTTACATTGCAGAACACGAATCACTCAAATGTCAATCTAATAGCAGATTTCAATAGTTCAATCAAAAGCAGAATTGCAGAAATTAGGGTCGATCATCGCCGATGGTATAAATCAATCGACAGTCGAAAGACACTAGAAACTTGAGACTTCAATGTTCAATCGAAAGGGAAAGCAGAAACGATTTGGGTACCCATTGAATTAATTGATTTCGTACAAATCGTATCTTGAAACTTAAATGGTGAAGTAGGCGAGAAAGTGATGCAATCAAGGCTTCTAGTGTAATTAAAATTGGCCCAAATGAACCTACTAATACATAATTGGGCTTAAAAATTTGCTGCCCTTGGGATTTGTGATGCCCTAGGCCAAGGCCCCTCTCGCCTATGCCAAGGGCCGGCCCTGGTTGTTGTTGCGCAAGAAAGTGCGCATACATCCAATAATCCGATGCTACGTTAGGTGGGTGATATGAGAGGATCGGTAGGTTATACGGTTGGTGATACGGTTGGTTCGGTTGGTTCGGGTTGGTGCGTCTCGAACCGGAGGGGGTGCCGTATGGATCCATTGAGATGAAGATGTTGATGAAGATGTTGATGAAGATGTTGATGAAGATAAAGAGTATAAAGTATAGAGAAAATATTAGAGAGATAAAGAGATAAATATTTGAGAGTAGAGATGAAGATGGAGATGTAGGTTGGTTTTTTAAATATGAAGAAATATATATAGGGAATGTTTAAAAAGTAAAAAAAAAAATTCTTTTTTTTTTACCCCAACGGCTATATTACCGTTGTGGGGGGGGGGGGGTAATTTTGACAACATCTGAAAGTGTGAGGTGGGAGAAGCCGACCGGCATGGGCGTACCGTTGAGGTGCATACCGGTCTCCCTACCGGTCACCCACGGCGGTGTTCCCGCCGGTGCCGGTAGGGAACCGGTCCCCATACCGGGCCGATAGAGGATGGCCTAAGCCTTCTAGAGTCCTCGAGTTCCACAACCTACTAAACCAAATACCCAATGCATTATATTTTAAATAATAAAAGAAGAGAGAGAAAGAAAGTAGACTCTACATATAGATAGAGAGAAAGGATAAGAGAGAGGATGAAGCTCGGGCATTACAAGTGTGGGAAAGCCGATTGCCCAAGTCCGCCACTCACCCGCAGAGGTCGTACCGCACACCACTGAGCCCGCCACCATTCCCATCATAAAGCCCGCCCAACCCAAGAAAAACGTTAAGCATAACGTTAATGATCTCGTGAAATTAACTAAAAATATCAAAATCTTAAAATTAACTAAAAATTCAGTGAAAAAACTTTTAAAATCTTTTAATTATGTAACTACTTGAATTCTATCTCAAAATTGCCCTTGTTCAGCCACCGGCGGCGAAGCTGAATTCAACCGTCGACAATGAAACTTGCATATATATCCTTCTTCTCTTACTTCCGATTTCACATACCACCAAATCATCATGCTGGACCTCAATTTAGGGTTCCTATTTGCAGCCTTTCTGCTTCTATTAAGCTCAATTGCTTCAATTCAATCCACATGCAACAGAGGTTGCGATTTAGCACTTGCTTCCTACTACGTTGAATCAGGAGACGAACTCACTTCAATTTCACAATACACAAACACCGAAGACATCAACGATATCATCAGGTACAATCCTGATACTATCCCCAATGAGTTTAGTATACCGTCCTTTATCAGGATCAATATCCCCTTCTCTTGCGACTGTATCCATGGGGAGTTTTTAGGGCATGTGTTCAGCTACGATATTAGGGCTGAGGATACGTATACTGTGATTGCGGAACGGAGGTACGCGAATTTGACGACTGTGGAGTGGATTAGGAGGTTTAATAGCTATGATCCGAACCTTATTCCGGATACTGGTCGTGTAAACGTGACGGTGAATTGTTCGTGTGGGGATGGTTTGGTTTCGAAGGGTTATGGTTTGTTTGTGACGTATCCGCTCCGGCCCGGGGAGAGTTTGGATACGGTTTCGTCGGCGGCGAATCTTAGCTCCGATTTGATTCGGAGGTATAATCCGGATGCCAATTTTAGCTCGGGTTTGGTGTATATTCCGGGGAGAGGTTAGTGTTTTAGAAGTGTTTTAAAGGATTTTTCCTGCATCAATAGATTGTTTATTGATCCCGACGAGCGACTTCGTGTCGGGACGTGTGCATAAGTTATCTGCCATTTCAAAAAATAGATTGTTTATTTCATATATACTTATATAGATATAGTCCGGTGGACTTTAGCATACATATATAATAATATAGGGTTAGGTTCGGATGGAAACTCAAATTTGATTGCGAACGTGTGGACAACCGAGTGTGCGCCACCTGTCCTATTCGTCTCGTATTCAGTCCGAATAATACACGATTATTCAGACCGAATATTATGCATTATTCAAGTTGAATAATACAGTTTCAGACTGAATAATACAACATTCAGTGTTATTCGTATTGTTCAGTCTTGAATATTGTGTTATTGACCTTGAACAATGCATAATATTTGGTCTGAATAATCTTTAGACTAAATATGCCACATGGTGCGCCCTTGGTTGTCCACACGTTTGCAATGAAAAATGAGTTTCCATTTGAACTTTCCTCTAATAATATAATATATAAATAAGATTGTAGGGGTCCTCTTAAAAAAGTAACTGGATCTAAACACAATGGAGGGATTACTTTTCTTTAGAAACTTTTTTCAAGATTAATGCATGTGATGATACGATTAAAACCGAATATACAAACCATAGGTTGTTTTAGAATATTACCCTTATTAGGGGTTGTAGACGGTTTCGAACGGAGCATCAGGAAATAAGTGAGTAAGAGTGCTAGCCCAAAAACCTAATCTAGTATGTGTTTTAAACATACAAGAATGAGGGTTTTTTTTTTTTTTTTTGGTCTGTTTATTCAATAACGCTTTCCATCCTTTATTAAACTCGAGAACAAGGCGTTAGACCCTGTCACCTTTATAGACCGAGTTAGACCTTTATAGACTTAGAATTATGAATAAACCATAACTCTCAAACATGGGCCAATCTTACCTTAAGTCGTTAAGCCCATTTATTTAAAGGCACATCAAACCCAATAAGGTTTTATTTAATTTTTTTATCTTAACAAAATTATAAGTAAATACATTTACACATAAAATCCGTAATTATCATAGTTACCTTTTCCTACACATACTTTAATCATTCTACTAGTATAATAATTTAATAACTAACCATCAATGTAATAGATAAATGATATTATTTGGGTTTCTGATTATTCCATAATCATATTAGAGCGTACACATTTTTTGTGTGCGACCCAATGGTTTACATACTCTCGTCAACATCAGTATATGACACAGGTCGTGGTCTTATAGAAGTATAGAACTCACGAAGTGTTAAAGCAAAAACCAAATAGAACAACCATAAATAGAGAGGAAGGAATATGTAACTCTCATTAATCACAAGTTAGAGATATAAGTAGATAACTATGAGATTTTTCAGTTCTAATCTAAATAATATATTTATTTCTATCTCTATCGTCATATCCTTTAGACGATGACACATTTATCCTACAACACAAAGATGATTACGAAAAGTCCCTTGAAATTGACTGTAGAAAACATAAAAATCCCTTGAAATCAAGCAAAAAAATTTAAAAATCTCACAATGGGATTAGGCTGGGTAAAGCCTGGGATCAACCATATCTAAAAACAAAATAATAGTGATTTAAGTTCCTATTTTCATCAATGGTCTTCATGGAAAAAAAACTAACAAAGTCTAAGAACATTGTTTTAGTGAGGGAATTGTTTTCTCCTCTAATGAAGTTGGCATTCTCATGAAAGTGGCTATGTTCTAATGATTTGTGTTTTGGCAGATGAAAATGGAAAGTACCCACCTTTGAGAAAGAGGTATAATCTTTTCCTTAAGACCTGGCTTTTTTTTTTTGCTGACATTTATAACTGCTATTATCATTTTAACAAGCCTTCTTCTATTCTTGTTATCTTTTGCAGCTCAGGTGATCCACCCATCCTTTGCATTATTGCAAAATGACCTTATTCCATATTTTCTTGAATCCAAATGCTAATTTTTAAGCTACAATTTCTTTTCATGAAACCAGGAGGATTATCAGGTGGAGCCATAGGTGGAATAACCGTAGCAGTAGTAGCCGGGGTGCTGTTACTTATAGGAGGCTTATATTATGGATTTTACAGCAAGAAGGAACCCGAAGATAGTTCAGCATTAATAAAGAACCCACAGGCTCAACTTATGCAGGATGTTCAAGGTATTTCTCACTTTTTAGTCTTTTCACTTTCTACTGCTTATCTGTTTTGCATATAACCATGGTTTACAATGTGGTTAACTGGTAATCTCTAAACTTTAAGGTCACCCAAAGGCAACTAAACTTTCAATTTTAACCAGGATAGATTTCCATTTGGAATTAACAATTGATTTATGGGTGAATTGTGAATGAAATTAATTGCATACCTGAGATCATATAATGTATGAACTTCCTAAAAGAGTACTTATTTGTAATGAGTTTCCAAGGACACATTAGTAGTGATTTTTCTTGATACAAATGTTTTTATTAGCTTTTTGCATCGGTTCATCATTTTTTTCTCAAAATAGCAGTTCTTCTCATCCAACAGAAAAAGTATGCCAAGTTCTAAATTTGCTGTTGAGAATATGTATTATATTTAAAAAAACATAAACTCAATGACTAAAATAGGAAGTGGAACTAAATATATGTACAAAAAGTGAAGTGATGTGGACTTATTACACAAATGGCATCCAACTATGCTTTCTAAACAAAAAAGTGTAACAGGGATCAGCCATTAGTAAGATCTCCTGGTCCACATTAGTCTAAAACATTTATCTTTGAAAGTTCGATAGTTCTTATGTGGATTTTTTCAACTCCAGTAACTAAAATAGACATAGAAACAGATTTTGTTGCACAATTAATTTTAATTTATGTGCTAAATGTCCTTCAAGATTCATTATGAAGTGACAGATAACATGATGTGATGGACATGTAGGATTTGAGTAAGATTTATTAATAATAAATGAGTAACATGAGCTAAGCTATGACATAAGTTTATCTACCCAAATATGGTTGATTAATTAGTTACTTTAGCCGGGTCAGGTTCAGGGGAAAACCTCAAAAAAATAAAAAACTAAGGAACACTCTGGTAGCCCATCATTTAGACGGTATGCACTTGTGCATACAAGTAATTTATAACATGCACACATGCATAAAAAACAAAAAACAACTTAATTTACTTGTATGCACAAGTGCATACCGTCCATAAGAAGGGCTACCAAAGTGTTCCTCAGTTTTCCATTTTTTGAGGTTTTCTCCTGAACCTCTCTCTACTTTATTCATAGCTACGTAATACTGGATAAACAATTCCAACGCATGCTTCCCGTAATTCGTCCATCTTATTGGTAATTACGTATTTTAACTTGTTGATTTGTTTTCTTTTTGAAACTTATCCCCCAATCAATGGTTCTTCGGTTGGAGGTTCAGACTGTAATTACTTCTGGTACCTCTTCTGGCCTTACAGGTGTAACAGTTGACAAATCTATGGAGTTCTCATATGAAGAGCTTTCAAAAGCTACAGATGACTTCAGCCTTGCCAATAAGATTGGTCAAGGTGGTTTTGGGGCTGTTTACTATGCAGAGCTCAGAGGCAAGGTTTGAAATTAGGGTGGTTTTAGATCTTCTCTGCCGCTATAATTTTGTAATTTTGTGCTATATATTATGGTTTCCATATGTTTGGTGGGACAAAGCAGGATTAAGCGAGACAAAAATTCATTTTTTGTCGAGGGGTAACACAACCTTTCTAGAGGTCAAGGGTTGCATCCTCACCAAAAGGTGAATCGTGTGTGTGAGTTTCATTTTCCTTATATAAATATTATACACTTCAAAATAAGTGGAACAAAAATCACAGAGACAAGAAAAGATTGGTAAATTACTAAACCACCAATGTCAGTTTGAAACCCTAAAACGGCACCTTCTTATGAATATGATTCCAGCTTTCTTCTTGTTATCATGCATCATCTAATATTTATATTTGCACCTAGGAGCCAGTATTATAATGTGATTTTATGTTTTTGGATTTTGTTTCTTTTCTAATTCCTCAAAGCAAACTTCTGCAGAAAGCTGCTATCAAGAAGATGGATATGGAAGCATCAAGAGAATTTCTAGCCGAGCTGAAGGTTCTAACGCATGTTCATCACCTAAACCTGGTATGAGCTGTTCTAATTTGAACTTTCACTTCAAGATTCTGAGTTGATATATCACCTTTACCAACTTTTTTAGCAGGTCACCATGTTAAATGTTACACATTTGGTCCCTGAGGTTTGTTAAACCTTACAGATTTGGTCCCTAAGTCGCACCAGCACCTCCCTCCGCCGCCTGCTGCCGCACCACCATCTCCGCCGCGGCCACCACCGCTGCGCCACCACCACCGGAGAAGATGGTCGGAGTTCGCCGGAGAAGATGACCGGTGTGGTGGAGGGAGGTGGTGGTGCGACGGCAGGCGGCGGAGGGAGGTGGCGGTGTGACTTAGGGACCAAATTCGTAACATTTGACAGAACTCAGGGACCAAATCCGTAAATTACTCTAATATTTTAGTATTAAAAAAAATCAAAATTCAGAAAATTACCTGCAACTTGTGTAGTAGGTTTCCCAATACATAAATGGCATGTTTGGTAAGTTCAATACATTAATGGTAGTTTTCAAAATTGGATACATACAATAGCAAAAGGTGATAAGTTCGATACATTTTCAGGAACTAAACCCAATGATATATAATGCCTTACGTTTTGACCGTATCTGATGCAGGTGCGTTTGCTAGGATATTGTGTGGAGGGTTCTCTTTTCTTGGTCTATGGGTACATTAACAATGGAAACTTGAGTCAACATTTACATGGATCAGGTCAATTAAATTTGAATACAATTAAGGACAAATTTCTAATAGCGAATGCATTCAAACACGAGAATTTACGTTCTTTGTTATTTGTTTCCAGGAATGGAGCCACTACCATGGTCTGCCCGATTGCAGATTGCCCTTGATTCGGCACGTGCTCTCGAGTACATCCATGAACACACTGTCCCTGTCTATATACATCGTGATATTAAATCAGCAAATATACTGATTGACAAGAACTTCCGTGGAATGGTTTGCAAACGTTTATATCGCTGTACTTCTTTTTTGTTAATATATTGGACCTTTATGATCCTAGGGTTGGTTCTGGTTAGAAGTTGAAGTTAACGTGAGAAGTGGATGCACATTAGGATGAGATGCACGGTGATGCATTGGATAAATTCCCTTCTAAAGCGAAATTCATGGGAGGGCATGAGATTAACAGTGATCAACGGTTCAGATCTACTTCTCACGCTTCCCACGTTAACATCAACTTCTCACACGACCCTTTGCCTATGATCCTATTACATTTGTAAACCAAGTGAAAGATGGTTTTGATTTATTGTCCTCATGTTCACTATAGGTTGCGGATTTCGGTTTAACAAAGCTGATTGAACTTGGAGGTTCTTCTGTGCGCACACGTCTTGTGGGTACATTCGGATATATGCCACCGGAGTAAATCTTCTTTTAGTATAATGTGTGTTTGAGAGTAATTTAACGATGTTCCACGTATTCTCACATGGTATCAGAGCCAATGCTTACCACTTTAAGGACAGGACACTTGTATGTACTAGTCGATCCCCATCTTGTCACACTCAGACAATTTGTGCCCGTCTAGCCTCTGTTGGAGGGGTATGGCGTAGCCCCACATCAGCTAGACTTGGATCATTTCTCCTCCATATATGTTTGAAACTCCCTTTTATCCTCAAGAGCTCCTTTTGAGAGTAATCTAATGTGGTTTTTCATATATTCTCGCCTATCCATATATGTTGAAACTTGAAACCCCCCTTCGATCCTCAAGGACTCGTCAGGAGAATAATCTAATGGGGTTTCATATAGTCTCCCCCAGATGCCAATAGTTGCATGGGGTTGGGTTCCGGTGAGAAGTTGAGGTTAAAGTGGGAAGCGTGAGAAGTGGTTATCAACCGTTGGGTGAGAAGTGGATGCACATTAGGATGAGATGCACTAGGTCAATTCCCTTCTAAAGCGCAATTCATGTGAGGGCATGGGATTAAAAGTGATCAGTGATTCAGATTCACTTCTCACATTAAACTCAAGTTCTTGCACGATCCTTCGCCTATATAGGGTTGGGTTCCAGTGAGAAGTTGAGGTTAACATGAGAAGCGTGAACAGTGGTTATCTATGGTTAGATGAGAAGTGGATGCGCATTAGGATGAGATGCACCGGATCAATTCCTTTCTAAAGTGCAATTCAAGGGAGGGCATGAGATTAAAAGTGATCAACGGTTCAGATCCACTTCTCACAACGTTAAACTCAACTTCTCATATGATCCTTTACCTAGTTGCACGTAGGTTCATAGAATCAAAGTTGTAGATGGTGCCTTTTGAGTGCACCTCTTTTTGCTTAAAGACATTCAAATGGACATGTAGATCAAACTAGCCGATGCTCAGGTTTCTAATTATTCGGTGCAGATATGCGCGAAATGGGACCGTTTCTCCAAAGGTAGATGTCTATGCATTTGGGGTTGTACTTTATGAACTTATTTCAGCCAAGGAAGCCGTAGTCAAAGATAATGGCTCTGATGCTGAAGCGAAGGGCCTAGTTGCATTGGTGCGTTTAATTAGTAATTACTCACATTTTTTAGCTAATTCTGTACAATCTTTTCATAAGATGTGATTGCCTAGCTTATGACAGCATCTTCAATAGTTTCCCTATAATCCAAAATGGAGGGGAAAAACAATCTTCAAAAAATGTATATCAAACTTCAACCTTTTCTCCATTTTGTAGATCCCAACATTAAAAAATATTTCTCTCTGACCAAAAAGCAAAAGAATAAAACTCCAAAAACTTTCATTTTCTCTGCTTTGGAGAATCTGTAGAAGATGCTCTTAGATAACGACAAATGAATTCAACCTTTGATGATTTACAGTTTGATGAAGTTCTTAGTCAGCCGGATCAAGAAGACGACATGGTCAAAATGATTGATCCTAGGCTTGGGGATAGCTACCCTCTTGATTCAGTTCGTAAGGTAACTCTTTTTGTGCTTAAAAACATCATTTAGGTACATCATAAACTTTTGTTTTTCGAGATAACCAACGGCAGATACTCATTTTGTCCATTGAAATTGTTGGGTGAAAGCTTGTCTGGTGAGAAATAACTTGGATTAGAATTAGAGATGGCGTAAAAGTTCACTTTCCTTGAGCAATATTTTAACCCTAATATGTTGTGTATCATGAAATTTTCTCGAGGATAATCTCAATTGACAGTTATGAGTTTGACAGAAATCATAACCTATAACCCTAGAGAAATTGTTACCGTTCATACATTTAAACTGTGAATAAATGAATACTCCCGCCATATGGCACCATCTTAGGATCCGGGTTCTAGCTAGCTTATGAGTGTGTACTCTGCACCTCTTAACTCTGTATTATTCGAGGAGAA
The DNA here is from genome assembly GCA_030169165.1 of Centaurea solstitialis. NCBI lineage: Eukaryota > Viridiplantae > Streptophyta > Magnoliopsida > Asterales > Asteraceae > Centaurea > Centaurea solstitialis. The sequence goes on from CM058043.1 coordinate 31,432,542, forward strand.
ATGATCCAAGTCTTTTAACTTATGTTGGAATCCAACACTACCTATTTTAAAAGCAACACACAAATAACATCTGATGGCATGTATGATGAAATTTGTGAACTCGATTGTTGTAGATGGCTCAACTTGCGAAAGCTTGCACACACGACAATCCCCAACTAAGGCCGAGCATGAGATCCGTCGTGGTTGCACTAATGACTCTCTCATCCTCTATGGAAGACCAGGATGCCGGCTCCTTTTATGAGAACCAAACTCTTGTTACCCTCGTGTCTGAAAGATAGTCACCACGAATTGTCGTTACTTCCCTCATTATATACATCATGTCTATATTACATTATAAAGCATTTACCGAAAACTCTTAAAAAGAAAACATCTTTTTGCAATATGCACTACAAATTTACGCATGAAATGATGAAATCTCTTAATTACATTTTATTATGCATGATGTACAAGTAAGGAATGCATAGAACTTCACATTTGCTATTTGGAGTAGAGGTGCACAAAAAAACCGAAAAAACCGAAAAAATATCCGAAACCGGTTTTTTTGCAAACCGGACTGGATTTTTGCAGAACCGGTTATCGGACCGGTTTTTAGTTTTTTATTGGACCGGATTTTCTACCGGATTTTTACCCGGTTTGGAATTGATCCGGATCACCGGATAAACCGGTTCTTTTTTGATCCGGTGAACACTACTAAGATTTCAATAATAATTCATTTAAAAATGGTAATAAATGCGCCTGCCATCCAATTGCTTCTAGCTGTTACTTTTCCTTTTTAGCTAGATGTCATCTCAGACTCATCCCTTACTTTTTCCTTCAAATAACTTTTAGCTAGCTGTCATCCACATCAAATCCAAATAACATTTCAAATCCGGTGGTCGTGGTTTTACACAATAAGATGGAGTTACTTCTGGTGGCGATGGTGATGGAGAGGGTGGTGGAGGTGGTGACGACATTACTGGCGGCGGAGGAGATGGTGGTGGCTGAGAAGGCGTAGGTGGTGGTGGTGGAGACGGTGGAGGTGGTGGCGGGGAGTAAACTGGTGGTGGTGCAGGCGGTGGCGATGACGACGGTGGTGGTGACGGTGGAGGCGTAGGTGGCAGAGACGGTGGAGTGTAAACCGGAGGTGGCGGCGAAGGCGTCACAACCGGAGGTCACGACGCTGGAACTGGCGGAGACGGTGGAAGTGGAGTCAGAATCTCCGGAGCACTACAAATGTATATTCTTAGAAGCAAACATCCTACACTCCTTATACAACCTAAAAAAGGTTGACCAGATTAGTTTTAGACGGGTTTTTTCTAAATCGGTTCCAATCCGATCCGCAACCGGTTACATCAGACACGTATTTTGGCTCCAAATCCGGTTCAGATCCGATCCGGATATTTCTTAAACCGGTTTTTTACTGTTCATAAAAAAACCGGATCGGATCCAATCCGATCCGGATCGGTTTAAAAACCGCTCTTGTGCACCTCTTTTTGGAGTTACAATTGGAATGGACCAATCTTTTCTATGGGCCTGCCATGCTGATTGTAATCTGCACTAGATTATCTTCTGCTGATTTGGGCCACTCTCAGTATTGGGCTTCTTAAAAAAAAGGTATACGCCCCTTTGGGACGGCCCCACTATACCGATCCCAAGGTTATCATAGGGGAGGTAAATCACCGCTAAGACATATTAGAGGGGACTGTTTGGGTTTTATTAATAGCTTGTTACTTTGGTTTTTTCTAAAGCACATTTAAGGTGGGCATCTTGGCATTGTTTAGAGGGGACTGTTTGGGTTTTATTAATAGCTAACTTTTTTAGTAGCTTATGAGGAGCTTTTTATGACTTTTTTCTAATTATACCCCTTATTAAATTAACTATTATTAATTACAATTATATATTAATTATTAATAAATAATAATTATTTATTATTAATGAATAATAATTTTAAGTAATCAAAATTAATTATTAATTAAAATAAATTTTACCTTATATATTATTTATTTTCAAATGTTATTAATTATATTTAATATTGTTTAATTATTAAAAAATAAATATAACAATTTTTAAAATGTTATATAGATAAAACATGTTAAATACTTTAATAAAAAATATTTATATTTAATTCTTAATTATATTTTTTTTAAGTAATTAGTTATTTAAGATATGTGAAGTTGATCAATTTTATTTATATTTTTATTATAGTTAATAATAATTTAAATTATAAGTTAATATAGATATCTTTCTAAAATTTATTTTAGTGAATTCTAAATTTATAGTGTGTGTATATATAATAATAATAATCATTTCTATATTATTTTAATATATTATATTATATAATTTTTTTATTGTTTGTGTTATTTAACATATTTTATTTTTAGAAATTTGTTTTAATTATATTATTAAAATTTTGGCTTAATTATATTAGAAAATATTTATAATTGATTATTTATTAAATATGACTTTTGGTCATTTTACATATACTCATAAGCTAGTTTTTGTCAAATTTAGTTTGTTCATAAGCTAGCTTATCAGCTACCGGCTAGCTTATCAGCTACCAACTAGCTTATAAGCTAGTTTTCCAAACATAGCCTTTGTAATATTTGGGGCATGCCCCTCGTAATTTGTCCTCATTTTCTTTTATTTGAATGAAAGTTTTTCGGGTTCGATCCCCTTTTCCCGTAAACAAAAAAAAAGAACTTCACATTTGCATATTTGACTTCACTTTATACCTTGCAACTTTTACTTTTTCATAAGTTAAAGGATGTTTGATTTGCAAAATGAAAATTGATGGAATTGGAATTCATTGAAGGAATTTTAATTTGAAAGATTTGAAATGGAGTTTGATGGAATTTGACCACGTGTTTGGTTGGTAGGAATTCAAACTTAAGCCAAAGAACGATTAATTACTTAAATTGTGGAATTCAAATGATTTCATCTAGTTCATTCCGCATACCAAACATCACTAAGAAATTTGGTCAAAGAAAGTTGTCATTCCAGTTCCATCAAATTCCTATGAATTTTACGAACCAAACAAACCCTTACATCTAAGTGATGGCTTTTTTTGAATGTGTCCTAAACACTATGATGTAACTATGGTAAGGGTTGTATAAGTAGTTTCACGAATGCACAATTGCTTTTATTATCATTTGATTAAATCTAGAAATTAGTTGTTTCTTAATGGCTTAAGTGGGATTTCTTAATGGTTTGGAGCGGCGATGTTTTTAAGGCATGACCTATGACATCTAGTTTTTAATTCATGTATAATATATAATATATTATATATAAAAACATGAGTTTTTGTGTTGTTATTCGATTAGTCAATAGAGATAAACAACTTAAATCCGATTATATTCTAATAAATAAGATATTAAAAATATAAAAAAAAAGTCAAATACATAGAGACACTCACACAAGTCTTATGGTATGACATGCAGCGATGGCGATTGTGCGATTTAGTTTTTTAAAACAAGTGGTTTAGTGAAAGCATGGAGAATGGGAGTGAGTTGACCTTTAGCTCCCTTGATATTTTTATTGATAATTATATTTAAAATAATCAAGTTGTTTTATTTAAAAAAAAAATTCAAAATTGATGTTTTTATAATTAAAAGCAATATATTTGACATTTACATTAAGCAGTTATTTATTTATATAAAAATATAGACTTGAAGAAAAATGATTTTTTCTTGACATTCATTCTATTTATTCATAACACCAATTTTATGTTTTACAAATTAATTAAAAAGATAGTTGATAACGAATAAATTAATTGATAAACAAGTTATATTTGATAAAAACTAATTTACAAGCATGTAAATGGTTAAAAAATGCATCATGAATCTATAATCAATTACAAATATTTTATAATCTAATTAAGATAAATTTCTAATAATCTAACTAAAATAAATTTCTACTAATATAACAATCATGGCCAAGGGTAAAGATGTGCGGATACCAGTTAATTTGAGAATGTATTGCTTGTGTTCGAAATGGTGTTAATAAAGCATCAACGGGCATTTCCTTAGTGATTACTGCAAAGAAGGTAGTCTAAAAAAGATCATCTAAACCAAAAAAAAAAATAGACAATAATCAAATATATTGCGTGTAAATATCTTATGAAAAAAAGTATTAATATGGAATTTTATTTAAATAACCATGCAAACGCATAAAATAAAATCAAAAGAGACTAAAAATAGAACAAAACAAAAAAAAAATATTGAGGGTTGAGATGTTGGCTTTAAAAAAAAATATTGAGGGTTGAGATGTTGGCTTTAGGCTATCAGTATCCAACCTTCCAACCCTACTATTATATCACTTGTTATATCAATTTTTCTCTAACTCTCGCATTAACCTTTTGGACCCTCTCTGATTACTACTCAACCCTTCCAACTCTCTCACTTTATATTTAAATAAAACATACCACACATACACACCACACACACAAAAGCAACAGCCGGCCTATTAAACTAGTGGTGTGGCATATAAGTGTAATTTCAATTCCATATAAGTAACGTACACATTTTTAAAATTCTTGTATGTGCAGATAATCAAATATATGTTAAATAATGATTAAAATATAATTAATAACATTATAGATAATGATCTTAGCTCCGATTTAATACCAATTGTATTAATTATGATTAGAGTTAAAAAAATCATAAAAATACTTCTCTATTAAACTAATTTTGGTCGTTGTTTTTGAAATAATTATAGAAAAGACCCTTATGGTTTATATTATATCGCACAATTGGTCCATGTGAATTACACTATATTGCACTGTTGATTCTTATGCTTAACAGATTGATTTCACACGAAATTAAAGTTAGAAACTAATAGTGCAATCATATGGACCTTTTTCATAATTATCTCAAAATAGGAACCAATAATACAATATAATGTAAATTACAGGAACCAAATATGTAATTTAATCATATATTAGTTTATAAACTAATTCATATTTATCCAAACCGTATAAAAGATTTGACAAGTGTTTTAAAAACCGGTTGAACCGGTCCGGTCGAACCGGGAACCGGTGAGAGGACCAGTTCTATGGCGTTTTAAGAATCAGATTGAACCGTCCGGTTTAGTGGTCGAACCGGTGGATTGAACCGGTAAAAAACCGGTTAACTCGGTTTAAGAAAGAAAACTATATATAAAACTTGGTGTTATTATTATTATTTTTAATGTTTTTGATTAACGTAAAACTTATTATAATGTGTATTTTTAATGTTTTTTTAACTTATAGATATTAAATTGTTAGTTATATATATATATATATATATAAAACTAGAAAAATGAAATATACATACAAATACTTGGAACCGGTTGAACTGATCGAACCGTAAACCGATCATCACATAGGTTTAACTAAAAACGTGGTTTTTAAAACATTGGATTTGACTTTTCCATTCATAACCAAAAGAAAGCGACCCCACCCCCTAAGCACTTGCATTCACAAACCTTTTCTTCTGATGGCTAAAACACTCTCTTAACTGTCTGATGATATTTTGGAAAAAAAATGAGCCAAGAAGACTTTGAATCCAACCTCATCATATTCCTTCTTCAATCACAAATTTAGCATGTATTCATTTGGATATAAATTCAATCATTTTCTCATCATCATTCCTCCAATTTCAACTTAACCAGCACCAATTTTCGATTTCAAATTGCAGGTGAAGGTAATGTTGGAGCTCAATTTCAAATTAGGGCTCCAATTTGCAGCATTTGTGCTTTTACTTAGTTTCAATTCATTAGTTATTCAATCTAAATGCATCAGAGGTTGTGATCTAGCTCTTGCTTCTTACTACCTTGAAGGATTAAACAACCTTACTTCAATTTCAACATACATGAACAACAACGATATCAACACTATCATCAAGTATAATCGCGATATTCGGTCTCCGGTTCGGATAAATGTGCCTTTCTCTTGCGAATGTATCAATGGAGAGTTCTTAAGCCATGTGTTCAGCTACGTGGTTCAGTCTGTGGATACTTATGATGTGATTGCGGAACGGAGGTACGCGAACTTGACGTCTGCGGAGTGGATTCGGAGGTTTAATGGTTACGATCCGACGCGGATCCCTGATTTTGCTCGTGTAAACGTGACGGTGAACTGTTCGTGTGGAGATGGTTCGGTTTCGAAGGATTATGGTTTGTTTGTGACGTATCCGCTTCGGGAAGGGGAGACGTTGGATTCGGTTTCGTCCGCGGCGAATCTGAGCTCCGAGTTGATTCGGAGGTATAATCCCGGTGCCAATTTTAGTGCAGGGAGTGGTTTGGTGTTTATTCCGGGGAGAGGTTAGTATTTATAATTGTTGAGGGAGGTTTAAACGAGAAACATAACTTTTTAAGAAAACGTGAGAAGCAATCTCAGCCACTCATCCGGTCAACAAATGCAGCTTTGACCGGTCCCCCTTTAATAATCTCTACCCTTCCATGAATCGCGTCAATCATCCGTGATCACGTCCACCGTAACCGCAATATGAGTGGCTGAGATTGCTCCTCACGTTTTCTTAAATTGACATGCTTCTTGTTTGAACCTTCTCCTATAATCGTTTTCTTAGAAGGACTTTTTCCTTCATCAATGGAGTTCTTTGTTTGTACATAATCACCTTCTTTTGATGATCTGTTGCTTGTTTTTTATTGCTTCTGTATAATCCTGCTTGGTGGGGGGATTAACATAATATAAAATTGTATAAAATAATAATATGATATGATGTATGAAAATAGCGAAAGGAGTAAAAGGACGAAGCTGCCCTCAAGGTTTTAACTAATGAGGTTTCTGATGTAAACAGATGTAATCATGGGGACCAAAAGGTGGAGTTTGATGTCACTTTTAAATTTTTATATTATAGGGGCTACATAATCTGTTAAAATAGTGGATACGATGGAATGATGTGAGACCAAGTTGTTTTTAGGAGATTCATGAGATCAAGTTTTTACATTTGAAATTTTCGTAGCAAAACAACATGAAGGTAACCTTCACAGTGTTTTTGTTGTGAAGGTTTGAAATTCTTTTATTTCAGAATGTTTTGCTCAGAAGCTTCAAATACAAAAACTTGGTGTCATGGGTCTCAAGAAAACATGTTCGACTCACGTTAGCCTAACCGTATATATATAGAGACTAGAGAGAGAAAGGAAGGTTCATACAAGAACACTAACTATTTAATAGAGCAAGAAAAACCTAGCTTATGTACAAAATCACATGTGATTTTGCACTAACGGGAAAAAGCTGGACACGGGCGACTTTAGACGCGACTTAAAGTTGCAGGCAAAGTCACATGAATCATATGTGATTTTATACATGAATCATATGAAGTTTTTCTATGAATCATGGACTTTAGCGTTCTCGTATGAACCTACCCCTATATATACTACGATTCCATTGTGGAGGGGAAAAATTGTGGAAGATTTTAGAGTTTTAATTTGACATTAGTAATTTAATAATTTACCAACCTTGTCCCGTTTTTCAGATTTTTGTTTCACCTATTTTGGTGGTCTGTCCCATTTTTCAGTCGCGTAAAACACGGGACAACAAGATTATGTATCCTGTCCCAAACTGTGTCCTGTCTCATCTTGTCCCATATATAAAATATACCCTCGGAGAATAACCGAAGTGTTTGCGAAATTGATAATGAGGTGATTGGTATATGAAACAAGGTGATCCAGTTGTTGCTTAAACCAGTCAATACCCTTAGATGCAGTAGTAAGAAGGCCCCCGACATGGATGAGCATGAGTACACTATATGACCAATAAATGAACGAATAGAAATATCCTGAAAAAAGGAAGAGCCAGTTAGCATGATTTTGCACTTACAACAGCAAGATTCAGCCTTAGATTCAACCATGAAAGAAAGACAAAAAAACATGATAGAACCCAACATTAGTAAGTGTTCAACGGCGTTCCTCTTTTGTGTCATCTGTTTCCTGACATTAGTTTGTCATGACATTTGCTGAATGGTTTGGTGCTGTTTGATTAAGAGGCACTTATGATATAGTGAAAAATGAAATATAGTGGTTTGGTAATTGTTGACAATAAAATCAGGGCTCTGAATGGTAAGGGAGGCCCATGATGCAAAATCATTCAGAGGGTTTTGGAACCATTAAGAGGCAGTCCATTTTTTTGCCAAACAAGATTTATCTCTTAATGAATCAGAGGCTGCCTCTTAATGGAACTGTTAAGAGGTAAACAAGCAACCTAGTTACTGCACTAATTTGAGATGTCAGATCTGAACATATAAGGAGAACCAGAGTAATGTACCCACATGACAAAGAAAGAAGAGTGATTGAGTCTTTTTTCATCTATGATCTTAGGGAAAAGAAAACTAACAAATTGTAAGAACATTGTTTTATGGAGTTGGCATTCTCATGAAAATGGTCATGATCTGATGTTTTTGTTATATGGCAGATGAAACTGGAAATTATCCACCCTTGAGAACCAGGTATATCATCATTTTCCTTGAAATCTGGCTTGTTTTTTGCTGACATGTATAACTGTTATTAATTTATATTTATTTTAATAAGTCTTCTTCAATTCTTGTTATGTTTTTCAGCTCAGGTGATCCACCCATCCCTATGGTCTTATTCCATATTTTCTTGAATTCAAATGCGAGTTTTTAAGCAATAATTTTGCTTTCACAGAACCAGGATTATCGGGTGGAGCCATAGGTGGAATAACTGTAGCGGTAGTAGCTGGGGTGCTGTTACTTGCGGGATGCTTGTATTATGGGATTTACAGAAATAAGGATTCAGAAAATAGTTCAGCATTATTAAAGAATGCACAGGTTCAACTTATGCCAGCTGCCCAAAGTATTTCTCACTCTTCACTCTCTACTGCTTATCTGTTTTGCATATAACCATGGTTCACAACATGCTTAACCGCTAACATCTTAACTTCAAAAAGTCACCCAAAAGCAATCAAAATTTCAGAAGTAATGTTTTGATCCAATTTTTACTGGGACAAAGGGCGGCCAGTTATATTGTGTAAATTTCCATTTTAAGCTACAAATTTTGTTTTATAGGTGGATTGTGAATGAAGTTAATTGTATACAAGAGATCATAAATTGTAACCAATTTCCTAAAAGTACTTATTGCTAACGAGTTTCTAAGTACTTATTAGAAGTTAGTTTCTATATAGGTATGTTTTATTTTCTTATTGAAACTTATCCCGTAATGGTTCTTCAGTTGGAGGTTCAGACTCTAGAGGTCTTCCTGCTGGTGCCTCTCCTGGCCTTAGAGGTGTAACAGTTGACAAATCTGTGGAGTTCTCATATAAAGAGCTTTCAAAAGCCACGGATAACTTCAGCCTTGCTAATAAGATCGGTCAAGGTGGTTTCGGGGCTGTTTACTATGCAGAGCTCAGGGGCGAGGTTTGGAGCTAGGGTGGTTTTAAATCTTTGCTGTTGCTATAATTATGTGATTTTCTGCTATATGTTTTGGTTTGCCATCCATGGGATGTTTGGTTGGTTTTTCATTCAGTCGCGTATGAATGAAGTTGTTTGCGTGGATTAATCTTTCTTTATAGATTAGAAAGGTTTTTGTTTAGTTGGTTGTTTTCATAGATGGGAGGAGTGTTTTTTTTTAATTGGGAGGGACATGTTTGGACAAAAGTTAGCTTTCTGCAAAGAGCTCCCTCCTAAAAGCTTACTGAATAAGCCCACTTTCTATATCATTAAGCCACGGCCAAACAGTCTTGTCTAGCTGACCGAATAAGCTCTAAGTCCAATTAAGCTCATTAAGCTTCGAACAGACATGCCCATGAGTGAGATAACAGTGCAATTTTTTGTCCCACCAGCAGTATCCGGTAACCAAAGCTTTCTAGAGGTGAGGGGTTCCAACTGAGGCGTGTGTGGAGTTCCGTTGCAGTGTGTAAATGTTATATAGACTAAATTACGTTTTTAGTCCTCGTGGTTTGTTGAAAGTGGCGATTTTCAACCTTGTGTTTTAGAAATTGTGGTTTTTCGTTCCTATGGTTTGTAATTTATTGCTATTTTCGGTCTTATGATTTAGAATTTGTTATTGTTTCGGTCTTTGTGTTTTACGTTTCTTTGCTCTTTTTGTCCCTTGGGCCCTTGTACTTAAAGGTAGGAATTAGTCAAGGGACGGAAATAGCAATAAATTGTAAACCATAGGGATGGAAATCATAATTTCTAAACCACAGGACAAATATCGAAATTATTAAACAAAGGCCATGGACGAAAGTTGTAATTTACTCAATTATTTCATAAAAAATAGGTGGAACAAAAATCACTGGGATGAGAAAAGTTGGTAAATCACTAGACCACCCATATCTGCTTGAAACACCAAGACCTTCCATAATTCTTTTCAGTCCCGGCTGTCCCACCCACATACCAAATGCACCGTTATTGAGCTCGGTTTGGTGTATAAACTTAATTGTACACAACTTTTATTGTTGTTGATATCCTGTATTAAGTGATATCTTGTTATGCATATGATTCCAGCTTTCTTCTTGTTATCATGCATCATATAGTGATTATATCTACACCTATGAGCCAGTATTATAATGTGATTTTATGTCTGTCAGGATTCTTTTTAGCTTTTCTAATTCCTCACGGTGAAGTTCTGCAGAAAGCTGCTATCAAGAAGATGGATATGAAAGCGTCAAGAGAATTTCTAGCTGAGCTGAAGGTTTTAACACATGTTCATCACCTGAGCCTGGTATGCGGTGTTTTAAGTTGTACTTTCAGTCTGTTGGTTATGAATAGAACGACAACCTGCTGTTCAAGTTGCACCCGTTGTGTGACCTGCAACCGGATATGAAGAAAAAAGTTCCACCTTCACTATTCACCATATGAATTGGCTTTGAAAAGTATTGATATTCATTATGCATAACCCTTTAAAGCAGAAGTAAAAACATAACATCCTGACCTTGAGGGCCAGCTCAACCGGCAAATAAAGGCCAGATTTTGGGGTTCCTCTCCATAGGTCGCGGGTTCGAGTCTCTATAGGGCCTCTTGGGATTTTCCTGACTGTTATCTTCAATACCCAATGGGTGTTGTTCTATTATTAGAACCCTGAGAGATGTCAATTTCGTCACATTTATACCAATACTTGTATGATCTGAGTTGATATATCACCTTTCATCTTCAAAATGATGCAGGTGCGTTTGATAGGATATTGTGTCGAGGGCTCCCTTTTCTTGGTCTACGAGTACATCGAAAATGGAAACTTAAGTCAACATTTACATGAATCAGGTCAATTAAATTTGAATACGAGGACTCATTTCTGATAGCAAATGCATTCAAACACGAGAAATTATGATCTTTTTAATGTTTGTTTCTAGGAAGGGACCCACTATCGTGGTCTACCCGTATGCAGATTGCTCTGGATTCAGCAAGGGGTCTTGAGTACATCCATGAACACACTGTCCCTGTCTATATACATCGTGATATTAAGTCAGAAAATATACTGATTGACAAGAACTACCGTGGAAAGGTTTGCAAATGTTATCTGTATGCATTTATCCTAATACTTTATATCGTCATACTTCTTTATGTCTCATTTATTCGGCGCCATTATGGTCCTATGTCAATGGTAAAAAGTGAAATCTGGTTTTGATTTATCACCCACTTGTTGATTATAGGTTGCGGATTTTGGTTTAGCAAAGTTGACGGAAGTTGGAGGTGCATCTTTGCCCACACGTCTTGTGGGTACATTCGGATATATGCCATCTGAGTAATATATTCTTCTTTTAGTAAAATCACTCAGCGGGTGGTTGATGATGTGTTTTTATCTATACAAGTCCTATATCGGTTAGACTTGGACCATTTCTCCTCCATATGTGTTGGAACCTCCCTACTCTCCTCAAGGGCTATTTTGGAGAGTAATCTAATGAGGTTCCACATATTCTCACATGGTATCAGAGCCAAGCCTACCATTTTTGGGACTCGATGCGCATTTATGCTTGTCTATCCTCCTTTCATCACTTTAGGACAATACAAATTCTCTTCCACATATTGTAACATCCCAGACCAATTATACCAGATTTTGTCCGCTTTGTCCACACACTTTGGCACACGGTTAACGCGTGTGATGAGTAAGGAAATCTTTGTTCCCCTCCCCAACCATTGTGGGATCTTACGACCCACCCCTTGGGGGCCTAACGTCCTCACCGAAAAATCAGCCCCGATATTTCAGGCCAACCGTACCGGATATTTTCTGCTTTGTCCATACAATCATATACTTGAATTCACGGTTTTAAAACGCGTCTGATAGAGGAGGTATTCAATCCCCTACAAGGGAATTTTTGTTCCCTCCCCAACCGATTGGGATCTTACAATCCAACCCCCCCCCCCCCCCCCCCCCCCCGGGAGTCAGCGTCCTTGCTGGAAAATCATTCTGAACCTGGCTCTGACACCATCTGTAACATTCTACTGTTCTAGGCCAACCGTGCTAGATATTTTCCACTTTGTTCATACACCTGTACTCACCCGTGTGGTTTTAAAACTTGTTTAATGGAGAAGGTATCCGGTCCCTTATAAGATAATCTTTGTTCCCCTTCCCATCCAACGTGGGATTTTACGATCGACCCCCTTGGCAGTCCAATGTCCTTGCTAGAAAATCACTCAGAACCTGGCCCTGATACCATCTGTAACAACCCAGGCCAACCGTACAAGATGTCTGGTTTGTCCATACACTTAAATTCACGGTTTTAAAACGAGTCTGATAGAGGAGGTATTCAGTCTTTTACACCGAAATCTTTCTTCCCCTCCCCAACCAATTGGGATCTTACGATCATCCAACACCATCCCCCTCCACCCCCCGGGTGGGTGGGATCAGTCTGGAAATGTGGCTTCTTATAATACTACATCAAAGTCGTGGATGGTGCCTTTGAGTGCACCCGTTTTTGCTTGAAGATTTCTTATGGGCATGTAGATCAAACTAGACAATGCTTAGGTTCGTTTGGGAGATTCTGGTCACTTATCAAGTTTTCTAATTATTCTGTGTAGGTATGCACGAAATGGGACCGTTTCTCCAAAGGTAGATGTCTATGCATTTGGGGTTGTACTTTATGAACTTATTTCAGCCAAAGAAGCCGTAATCAGAGCAAATGGCTCTGATGCTGAAGCGATGAGCCTAGTTGCATTGGTGAGTTTAACTACTCACATTCTTTTAGCTAATTTTGTACATGCTTTGCATTAGATGTGATTGGCTAGCTTATTACAGTATCTTCAATAGTTTCTCTATACTCCAAAATAGAGAATGAAAAGTAAAAATCTTCAAAAAAAAGTACATCCAACTTCAGCAGTTTTTTCGTTTTGGAGATTCCAACCCTAATTGTATCATTAAAATATTCAATATATTTAATACCCCAACGAGCTTGGAACACTAAATTGGTGGGAGCAATAAAAAAAATATCTCTTTCTACCAACATTTAATTTGGGGTTCTCCAGATTTATGGATTTTTACCCTCTATCTCCTACTTTCTTGACGTTGGAAGTCTTGAAGGATCTGTTGAAGCAAAAAGAAAATAATAAAAACTCGAAAATCTCTTCATCTTGGAGAATTAGTTGAAGATGTTCTTAGAAATTTCCAACAAATTCTGTAAACTAGAGAAAATGAGACTTTTGTTCTCTAAATGGCTCCAACAGAATCTCTATACGATTCTCTACAATGGAGAAAACTATAGAAACCTCCAAGGTTAGATAATTCTCTAAAACTTGATGTATGGAGAGAGAAATGACTTTTTCTTTCATTCCATAACAATGGGGTTGATTTGTTATTATTTTATATAAAAAAATTAAAAATTGTATTGGAATGATACATTAATAGAATATTATAATATAATGGATGTTAAAATCTCTAAATGAGAATCTCTTGGTGTTTGTAATTCTTTTTAAAGATATTCAACTTTTGAGTCCCTATTTAAAAGAAATAATACGGAAACTGTGATAACAACTAACGGGTTCGACCTTTTGATGATTTACAGTTTGATGAGGTTCTCAATCAGCCAGATTTAAAAGAAGAAATGCTCAAAATCATTGATCCTAGGCTTGGGGATAGCTATCCTCTAGATTCAATTCTTAAGGTAAGTCTTTTTTGCTTAAAATATTAGGTTTTGATCATCTAGACAATGTGGGATTCCATCAGAGTTATATAGCTGAATGACCTCTTGGTAGGTGCTTTTGAAATCCATGACCTTCTAATAGGTTTCTAGACAGTTTTGTCATTTGCGTATGGAAGTGACATCTTTTTGTTAAGCAATGGTATTTTTTAACCCGTCAAGTAGTCGTATTATCTAACTATCCTATTCCAATATTCCCCCTTTAACGGAGTCTAGACGGGTATAGATGCCCCACAGTGTCTCCCTTGGCTCTGATACAATGTAAGATATGTGGAACCCCATTAGATTACTCTCTAAAGAAACCCTGGAGGGGAGAAGGGGTTCAAACATATTTCGAGGAGCACTGCCTATTATGAAAATAGCGCACAAATAACATTTGACGAGAATGTATGATGAAATTTGCAGATGGCTCAACTTGCGAAAGCTTGCACACATGAGAATCCCCAATTACGGCCAACCATGAGATCGATCGTGGTTGCACTGATGACCCTCTCGTCAACCACGGAAGACTGGGATATCGACTCCTTTTATGAAAACCAGACTCTTGTCGGTCTCATGTCCGGCAGATAGTCACCACGTACAAATTAATTGCCATCACTTCTCTCATAATACATTACACGGAAAATCATATAGAAACCGTCTAAAAGTTAGAAACCGTAAAATCAATTTCGTCTGCTGTTCCATAGATGAATCTACAAATGTAATATAATGGGTCAATTTTCTACGACAAATTCTGTATGTATTTCTTGATCTATTGTAGAGTACTTATTAATTGGATGAGTTGTATGTAAACAAGAGAACTGCATTATATGTGTTATAGTATAATACTGTAGTTTTGTGCCTAGGTGTAAAACTTATTGTAAATGGAGATGAAAATTTAATAGAACTCTAATAAAAAAATAAAATTTTGAAACTTTTTTTGCCTAAAATGTCTTTGTGAGCCTTCTACCTCGGCTGTAATTACCTTACTGAATGAGCATGACAAAGATCGAAAATCTAACCTGGTAAGAGGCATTTCAACAACTGAGGTTTTTACACTGTAAGTGAGGTAAAAGACTCTTACATGGTTAGCGCTTACCGGGTATGAGTTGATTACAAACAAACCATTTTTATAGCCAAGGATGTTACCCGACAAGGTAAGTGAGGGTTGTGACTTTTGCCGTTAAACATTTGGTAAACAACCTCTTAATGTCCATAGAGAATCTCTAGCTTTAACACCCAAATAAGTTCTTGGTATATAAAACAAGATTCTCACATAGTATAAATGGTGATACATAAAACGAAAATGCAAAGACTTGGAATCTTATCTGGTAAGAGCTAAGGCAAAGATCAAAAGTCTTTATTACCCATTAAGTGAGGGCGAAGCCCCTTACCGTTAGCGCTAAGCGGGAAATTTGTTGCATATTATGTCGTTTTGGTGGACCAAAATTAAACCCAATAAGTAAGTGATAGTGTTAGATTTTATCGGTTAGCGCTTATCCGGGTAAGCATTTGGTAAACGGCTCGTTAGTGAGTTTTGCACTCTGAAATGCACTTAAACCCACCTTTTACCTCACATTATATTTGTCTTGTCACCTAGTCTGAACTCTGAACCCTTATAAATCATAATTACACCAAAATGTGGAATATAATCTTGAGAAAACTATATACCATTTACTTCAAGCCAAATCCCTCATGATTTTAGTTGCCCAAGATGAAGTCTTAAACCCTTAAAAAGGGGAAAAGGGGGCTTTGCCCAACCCTTTTATCCGATAATTCTTTCCGTTCACGCGTGCATGCATTTGGGTGATGATTGTGAAACACCGCATTGTCCTTGAAGCTTCCTGTTTCTTTCAGCGCTTGCGATTCACGATCATGAGCCTTAACAAGGAGCGATCATGGATACCGAAACCTGGTTTTTGATCGAGGCATGTATCCGTTTTCGGCCGTTTTGATGTGAACTTGAACACCCTTTTTACTCTGCGCTACATGAAAAAAAGCAGCAATGTCATTTATCCAACGTACCTGATAAACGTTTGTTAGTAGTATTCAACACTTTTACTTAACTTACGGGTAAGATTTTGATTCAACATCGTATGTAACATTTTTATCAGGCAAACTCTTAATGGGTAAAAGCTATTATTATCACTTACCGAGTAAGACTCTTGATTATTGTTATCGGTTTATTGAGTAAGATCCTCGTCTCTCTTGTCATGCTAATTTTCTAAAGGTAAAACGGCCTAGTAATTAAACACATCAATTAAACATTTAGTGAATAACCTTTAGAGAATGAAAAATTAAAACAAGAAAATTGGTAAAAGTCACCTTATGCGTCGAGTGCGTTTTGGTCTTGTAGATTCCTTAATGCAGAAAATGGTTCAAATGTTAGAATATAGATATAGTAACACATACAACATACAATTTGAAATGTAGCAAATGGTAACAAAAATAAGGGAATCCAAATTTGCCTAGGATTTTAGCCCATAAATTAAATCAAAGAGAGATGATGATTAATAGAAAACGGAAAAGTACCTCCACCATTGTTCGTTCTGGAGTTCTTCAGAATCAGGCTTACGGAGGAGACTCTTGCTGTGGGTGGCTCTATGGTAGAACGTATCGTAGACGGAGTCTTCTCTATCGAACGAAAAAGTGCATGCATAATGAAGCAATCTTGACCCCTTAATATGCAAGCCTTCCAAAAGAATAATGCTCAACGGAAGATGACCGATGGATGTACCCTCTATATCCAACTCTTGTAAGCATTCTATATATCCAAGTTCCTTAGGCAAATTGTCTACTAGAACGCAACCTTTGAGATTTAAACGTATCAGACGTTTCATCTTACAGATGCTATAAGGAATTGCTTGTAACTTTTCACAGCTCTGTAGCAATAGATCTTCTAAACATTCTAATCGGCCAAGATCCTCAGGTAACTTCTCGAGAAGACAACAACCTTTCAGTTTGAGCGTTTTCAGATGTTTCAACGTACAAATGTTATCTGGAAGATGTTTAATCTCTGTGAGCGACAAACTTAGCTTTTGTAGACACTCTAACCGGTCGAATTTCTTGGGCGGCTCTAGAATACCACCGGCAAGTGTAAGCTTTCTAACACATTTTAAAACAAAAATGCGTTGAGATAAACGCACGAGGTTTATGCAAGCATGGAAAAAACCTATGGAGGTATTCTCTAGACCTCCGATCGATGAGGGTACAAGTTCTTCCAAAAAAGATGTAACTTGAAACTTTGGCGAATTACTGTCCGAGTGCAAGGGGCATATATCTAGGGACTCGGTACTCATATATAACTTGGATAAAAAACCAGCCTCAAGAAATCGAAATTCAAGACATCTTAATTTTTCCACAAAGGAAAATTTCGTAAACCCGAGACAACCATCTAATTGTATGCTCACAAGATTTTTTAGACCCCGAATAGGTCTGTGAAGTTCTACCAACTGATAACAATTTCTAAGAGATAATGCCTCTAGATTTGGATTCAACTCGAGGTCGAGTGTTCTCAACTTTGAATGACTAAGGTCAAGGGTCATGAGATTTAGACATTCAACCGGCATTTGACGTTCAACCAAATCAACACATTGCACAAGCTTTAACCTTTCAAGATTAGGAGTCCGTCCTAGGTCACGGGTCATCCACTTTACACGATCGAGGTGGAGAGATTTGAGCTTTAGACATTCAACTGGCATGTGAAGTTCTACAAAATCAATTAGCCCTTCAACATATAATGTCTTGAGATTTGGAGTTAGCCTAAGGTCAAGGATTCTAAACTCACAAAAAGTGACTTTTATGGATAGGAGCTTTTGACACTCGATAGGAATGTGAAGTTCTACCAAATCTTTACAATGATCAAGAACTAAAGTCTCGAGATTCGGAGCCAGCCTAAAGTCAAGAGTTCTAAACTTACAAAAAGTGAATCCGATGTGGATAAGCTTCAAACACTCAACAGGACTATGAATTTCTAACAGATTTTGACAATGGTCAAGAGCTAAGGTGTCGAGATTTGGAGTCAGCCCAAGGTCAAGGGTCTTCAACATTGAATAACTGATATCAAGTAATCTGAGCTTGTTAAGAACCTGGCATAAGCAAAAAGAATGAATATTGATGTCATAACAAACCAATAGAGCATATAGCATTATAATGAAACTTGCAAAACAACCAATTGAACTATTATTTTACCTTTCTGTCTCTCCCTTCCCAAAGTTTTGCAATTTTGTTCCCGTGTATTCGAAGTACAACAAGATTATTTGCTTGAAATGTTTTGGGTAAAGACTGAAAAGGGTAATTATTCCAAGTCAGATATCGTAAAGAATCTGGAAAGTATTGGCTAACCTCGTCAAGTTCTTGAAAGGGATCCTTGTTATATTTGGAATTCACGTGAAGAAATCTAAGTTTCTTCATGTTTCCAAGACCTTTTATAACAATTTCTGGATTAAGTTCCCACATGTACATTATCATACTTGTTGCTCTAGTAACCTGTCATCCAAAAGTAGACTTTATCAGAGAGAGAGAGTGTGTGTTGGGTGTATATTGAAAACCATTACCATATAATAGAATACGAAAATGGTCGAATCCCATGTATTTTTACATTAAAATTACATGTAAAAATAACAAGTGAAGCACACGATTATGTGCTACCTGAGATTACGGATCAAGTCACTTGTTAACCTTTACGTTGACCATCTTCGTAATTGCATGTAAAATAATTTTTTTTTGTTTTAGCCATTTATTTAAGTAAGATGAAGTCATGATAAAATTGGTTTATTGAATTTTAATTTAATTCGCTTTGAAAAACAAACTCAATCTAATTTATTAGGGATTATCACCACAATTACAAATGAATCGATGAACGGTTGCAGTGGTCTTCAAAATTTCATTTTCTGCAGTTTACCGCTGAACATGATTGTATATATATAGGGTCAGGCTCAAATGAAAACTCGTTTTCCACTACGAACATGAGGACAGTCGACAGCATGCCACGTGGCATATTCACTCTCAAATATTATATATTATTCAGAGTGAATAACATAACATTCATTCATTGTTATTCAGAGTTAATAATACAACATTCTATATTATTCTACATTATTCACTCTGAAATTCACTCTAAATAATACATTATTATTTAGAGTGAATATTCCACGTGGCACGATCTCAAACGTCCTCACGTTCGCAATCGGATTTGAGTTTTCATTTGAACTTTTGTCTATATATATATATATATATATATATATATATATATATATATAGAGAGAGAGAGAGGGGGGGGGGGGGGGGGGATGATCAAACGAGAAGGCCCCAGGTCATATATTAAGTGTGCTATCACGTGGTCATATATGATCTTGGAACTTCTCTCCTCATTTGAACCTGGCTTATGTGTGTGTGTATACACAGACACAAAAGCATTAACCATGAAACTTGTGTAATGATGAATGAAAATTGTTAGTTTTCTCTACCTTATAGATAAATTGATCCTTACCAAGTTGTTAGCCAATATCTTTTTAATTTCCTTGTCAATCCATAGTCGACTATGCTTGTAAGGCTCATGAGGGTGCAAACGTCGAACAATGTTTTTGCCCATTTCCTCTATATGGTCATGCATTCCCAAATACTTATTACCATCAATGGTTATAAGTGATTTTTGCTCAAGAACTCTTAAACCAATTCTAGCATGAAATCCACAGCTTTCAAGTGCTATGATTGCTTCATTTTTCCTCCAACCTTTCAGTATGCATGCAACATCAAGGAAAATTTCCTTGTAATCCTCCTCTAGACCAACATAGCTTAATTCCAACTTGTCTAGAGTTTCCTTCAATGGAATTGTTTCTAATCTTTTTAGGGCATCTTTCCATTCAAGCATATTTTTGCCACATAGAAATGAACCTAAAACTGTTATCGTTAAGGAAGACCTGCAGCATAATGTACAACTTGTTCTGATAGCTCTTTATACCCTTTATTTGGAATCTCTCTCCCAAATGCATACCTGCTAAAGAGGCAAATGGCTTCCATACGTGATAATAAATTGATATCACAAATCAAGTTCACACGGTGTGCTATCAGAACTTGTTCATCTCTGGTTGTAACAATAATTCTACTTCCGGGCTTAAACCAATTAAGCTCACCGGCTAACGCCTTAAGTTGTTCTACATGATCCACATCATCTAGAACAACAATAACCTTTTGACCGGACATCATCTTTTTCATCAAAATTTTGCCATCATAAACACTACTTACAAAGATACTTTGATCATTTAAAGTATCTGAAAGTACTTGTTTTTGCAACGAGGGCAATGAGGTTTTCGATGCTTCCCGTACATTCTCAACAAAACTTTTACCTTCATACCAAGGGGATATTTGATCAAAAATAGCCCTGGCCAAAGTCGTCTTCCCACCACCTCCTATGCCCTTGATCCCTATGATGCGAACATCATCAACACCTATTTCTAAAGATGTAACAACATCCTTCACTCGAGTCTCCATGCCAACTAGTTTTCCATCAACAATGAAATTGACGGAACGTAACTCTAGTGAAATCTCTTCAACAATTTTTTGGATAAATTTAGCTTCATGCCTGAATATTAAAGAAGATTAAATTAGCTTTCCTCAAAATCCCACAAGAGCAATTAATTTTGGATCTATAAATTACAAAGATCGATGAAGTAATAACATAGTCGTATAACCATTTTACATTTTAATCTTTCAAACAGACTCAAGCGCGGATTAGACTTTGACAATAAAACATTAGATGCCATAGATGACCCTTTTTACTTCATAGCATAAAACATATATTAATTAGACGAGAAGAAAAATGAAAGAATATTGCAAAGGTATGACATAGGAATTACCCATCAACAAGGGTCTTTAACTCCCACCCAGCCAGAACAGCTGCTTGTTCTAGAGCCTCTCTCCATTTTCGAGTGGCATGTTTGTTTTCATGCTTGGCAAAGATTCTTCCAAATTCCCCACTTTGTTTGCGGACTTCTGAGGGTTCCACATCATAAAAGATGGGGTAAGCAGTTTGTTCTGGCGTCTTTTGACACTCCATAATCTTTACAAGCTCGTCCAAGCACCATGATGAAGATGCATAGTTTTTTGAAAATACGATGATGTGGAACCGTGAGTCTTCAATGGATTTGATAAGCTCGTCACCAATCCTTCTCCCTTTTTTTATTCTCTCATCATCTTTATAGGTATGGATGTTTTTCTGTTGAAGAGCATGATAAAGATGATCAACGAATGTTTTACGAGTGTCTTCACCTCTAAAACTTAAAAACACATCATATTTAAAGCTTTTATGAATGAATGAAGTTGAAGAAGAAGCCATTGAAATCAAAGTTTTGTTGCTGGAAATAAAAGAGAAATGATTGCAAAGAAACTTCGATGAAATGAATAATCTAAAATAATTTATATAAAGAAGACAAATGGTTTTTTGGTGGTAATGTCAACCTCATGGTTTTAGGTGGAAGGTGCTAATGCCAACAAATATGGTAGGACAAAAGACATATTTTCTTATAAAATGAATAAAATAACCACAAGATTCCATAATTTTGTGTGCTTGTCTCCTAACAACACCCTATTGTTATATGGACCCCCTTTAGCTTCTGATTCACTCACATAAAAGTAAACTCTCCTATACTGGGTCCTACATGTACACTCACATAACCCTACCCATGAGAGTGATGAAATCAAGACTTTACACATGAAACTTAGCAAAAACATTGTGAAGATAAAAAAAAATCGAACATTGATAGTGAAAAACACTATCAAGGTAAAAAAAAATTCCAAACCTTCACAATGAAAATGTTGTGAAAGAAAGACTAATCAAACCTCCACAATGAAAAACACAATTTTCATAACATTTTCAGTGTCTTCACTATGAAAACTGAGTTTTTTACCTTCATAGAGTTCTGCTGTGAAGTTTCATGTGTAAAGTTTTAGTCTCATCGGTCTCACGAAAACATCTTAATCTCACGTGAACCAGACCCTCTCCCCATTTATTGAATGATATCATTGTTTAATATTGAATAAACAAGTTTTCCAACCTCTTATCTGGCATTTTGCTGCGATTTAACAAAGGGATAAGGTGACGAATAAAAAACTCATTATATTTTCTTCACAGGAAAAAAACAAAACTCATTACATGGTCAAACAAGACTAAAGATTCCTATCTGTTAACACGTCATTTTCATTAACATTTTAATACTTACAGTGACTTACAGGTTTGGTGCCTGTATTTTGTTTAAAGTTACAGCTGTGACTAGTCCCTAAACCTTTCACTTAAAATTTCTCGGTGACAACCGCCATATGGAACATTGGCTCAAGGCTCATGTCTAGCGTCAGTATATCATGTGGCACACCATAACATAGTGCGGTTTTTATAACATGATATTTGATTTTCTTCTTGCCTTTCAGTGTCTTACTATTTAGGTTTTAGAATATGACTTAACTGAACATGATTAATATCACCGCAACATTGAATAACTGTAGAAAACCATATTTTATATATAATTAATTAATTATATAAAGAGAGGTTAAAATGAGAAGTTGTAAAAAAATGTGAAATAGAGAAGTGATCTTAGCCGTTTATATGGTTGAGATCAAGGTTGAAAAGTCAAAGATTAAGTCAGTAGTAACACCTTCAAAAATGTTGTTGACTCGTCATGTAACAACATATGCTGGTACCAATGGCGACAGAAAAAGCAAACTAACAGACAAGCATCGGTACAATGCTTTTGGAGGCTGCTACATTTTCCAGACGCATCCAGGTTGATTCACGCTTCTTGCGGTTTTCCTTCTCTTTGAGTTCATCTTCTTGGTATCTGATCACACACTCGTCAAACAGTGATTGATCAGCGTCTGAAAATATTAACCTCACGTGCAAGGTTAGGCTTCGAACAACTTGGTTCCAGTGACCTCGTGTGTTTTTCTCCAAAGCAGGGAAGATTATGGGCAGGATCACCTTGCAGTTTTGAGTTATCAGATTCGTTATGTGTTCGTGATTCCATAAGCATAACGCACGTTCAGCTACCTGCAACCAGCCATGATAAAGTAAATAGAGGGGAGAAATCCAATTACGAACAACATTAGACTACTGAGACACCAACACCATGAATCCCAACTCAAACAAGAGTCGGTATTCAATAAGTTTCACCCGATGCACCTATGGAAGCAATGGGGCCGATCTACAATAATCTCAGGGTAGGTAGTTGATTTACATTCAATGTTCAGCATAAGATATATTCTTCGTTCAACAATTAGCCAATAAGCTAATCGGATAGACACTACAACAAAACCGTGTTTATGACACTTTTTTGAAGTGTTCTATACACACATCTTTGTATAACACACTTGTTTTATGACACTTCTTTTTCCATATAGTGTCTTATAAAATAGTCAATACGACATTTTAGTTTCAAATGTCCTTAAAAACTTAATTAAGCGCCTAAGAGCGTGCTATAAACTTATTGTTAACACTTTCAGATAAGATGCTTTATCGTTGGTCCTAAAAACTTAAACTCTATAAAGCGGTCTATTAGGACACTCCGAGACCTTTGTGTTGATAGGTTAATGAGTTTAATAGGACTCGGAGCTTATTTAGAGGCCATTTACTAATCACTTACCGGGTAACCAACATCATTTACGTTGTTGATTGAGAGCACAGAAAGGACCAAAAAGTTTACACTTTAAGAGACAAATTAAGGATCTCGAGTCTTACCCGCTAAGCGCGTGAAACGACTCTTACCCGGTAAGCGCTTACCGGGTTTAAGATGTTTACCAACAGACCATTTTCATGGCCAAAGATGTTACACGATAAGGTAAATGAAGGTGAATCTTGTGCCGGTAAGCACTTACCCGGAAAGAATTTGATAAATGAACCACAAGGGTTGTGGCGTACTGGTTGAAGCTCTGGGGCCTGAGGGGATGTGGTGGAATATCCCATCTGCCCAGGGTTCGAATCCAGGCATACACAACAATTGTGGCCATTGATTTAGCAGGGGCTGATGTTTTACAATCATAAATTGCCGGGATTAGTCTAGGCATAGCCTAGGATACCCTTCCAAAAAACAAAAAATTGGTAAATGGTTCCTTAGTCAGCTATGCATGATTGTTTGGAAGTGGCTTAATGGTATAGAAAGTGGTTTATTTGGTAAGCTTCTAGTGGGAGCTTTATGCAGAAAGCCAAGTTTTTTTCTAGACCTTCCCCTCCCAATTAAAAAACACGCTCCTTGTTAGTGATTCTAGTATCATCAACCATTGTGGTGTAATTGTGATTCATTTGAGATCGATGTAGGTGATAAGGCAAAGATATTGTAGATATTATGAGTTAGGAGGTGCAGAGTGCACCGTGTCAAATGTTGTCTCTATCACGTTAGATCGCCATCAGGTGCCCCCTTAAGGGTCCTAGGGGCAGCGTCTTTGGTGTTGGTCCAAGAGATCAAATGAGAGAACAAATGACTCTCTATAACACAATCTCATTATATTGACAAACAGAAGAACCAAAATGTCCAACAATCTAGAGAATATACTGAATCAATAAAATTCGGTTAACGGGATACCTGAGAATGTGAACTGTTACAACATCGTCCAATCTGACGGAACAGAGGAACCATGCATCTCTGAAACTCTGCAGCATGTGTAGATTCAAGAACTTCTTCCAGTTCACCAAGATACATGACTTCTTTCGAACTATTCGTTATCGGCCAATACTTCAATAGTCCTCTAATCGCCACGTCCGCCAGCTTGAAGTCTTTCTCCACAAATTTCGTGATGCAATACGTGAGCTGCTGATGGTACATCGATAAGCATCTCGGCTTGTGAAGCGGAACCAACGTGCGCATAAGAAAAACCTTGTGCTCTTCTTTCAAAGGCAACGTAAACCCGTTAATCACGCTACCCAACATCTCAAGCAATTCGGCAATCCCGTTATGCTTTTCTGTCTCGAATATGAAACGGTAAAATACATTGTTGATGGCTTTCCTAATGAACGGCCGATGCACCATGAATTTTTTATAGATTCGGTGTAAGATTAGCTTCAAATACTCCCTCTCCCTTGGGTCTTCGGAGTCAAACAGATGAAGCAATTTCGATACAAAAATAGGATCGATGTATCTCTTAGTAAGTTTAGCATCTGTCTGTGGTGAAGCCACAAACCTTAGAAGGAATTCGTACACGATTTGGAGATGAGGCCATGATGGTTCCATACTTAGTTCATCATCATCTTCTGAATCGTAGGGATCTTCTCCCAGTTCCTTATCGCGAATTGAGGAGGGCGTTAAAGACCGGAAAAGATTCGAAACAACCATTTTCGTGATTTCCATCATCATAACCTCGTCGAATTTCCACTTAACTGAGGATGCATAATCAAGAAGCTCCAACAAAGTCTGTCTCTTCACCTCCATCTCTTCCAAATTCTCAGATGGGTCACTGAAATCAAACACAACACAACACATATTCAGCTTCCTGATGAACAGATTGTGCTTTTCTGAGGTGGGTACATCCTGAAATCCAGGCAATGGCTCATAAGCACCATGATTGGCATGATTCAGTCCATGGATCATTTGGGTTGACCCAAGAGGACCTGATTTATTCCCTTGGGTTGACTTCATCTTTGGAGCATGAATCCGATTAATGGGGAATTCGAACCCTTAGCCGATGAACCAGTGGTTTTAGAACTGCTATTAACACCAGAATTCATTGATGGAAAAGCCCTAGAAGATGGATTAAATTCCTAGGAAGCTTATTCTGTATTTAGTTGATCATATCCACCAAACAAAACCACCCAAATTCCCAAATTAACAATCCATGTTTCAACTTGGAGATATCCAAAACCATAAACATTTCTAGACATCTTTAGAATTAAGTAAAGATAAGCTGTGGAGGGTGGGAATTTAAAAACCCTAGTTACCTGAAAGAGTCGAAATCAGATCGATATACTTATATCCATCCGAGTTCATCAACTACAGTCGCATTATATGGAGCTTCAATTCAACTAACAGAAGATTGAAAGCGAAATCTGGATAAAAGATAGAAGTTGGTTGCATTAACGACGACAAATTTGATGACGATGAGTCAGTCGATGACAGCATCACCTAACCTTGACCGCATCCCATCAACCCCACAAATCCACTCTATCCCGTCAGCGTCACGTCAATTTTACCACTCAGCAAGGCCATCCGATGTGGATGGCGGATAGGCCGTCGGGTACCCCACAAGCCGACGGGTAGGGGGGTGAACAACCGCTATATTTTTTTTATTTATTTTTTTCTCAATTTAATTTAATATATATCAACCTTCTACCTCATTTTTCACACAACTTTCAACCATTCTCCTTCATCTCTTCCAACCTTTCTTTCAACATTTCTTCTTCTTCTTCTCTTCCAACTTTCTCTCTTAACAATGTCTTCATCGTCATCGGCATCATCTTCATCAATTTACCACCCGGATTACGATAACGACGCTAACGACATGTTGGAGCTCAACCACTTGGCGGCCATAGCCGCCATGAACGAAGCGATCAAACTAGTTGTCGGTGACGAAGCAACTTCGAGTCGACAAACGAGGAGGCCGCCAAAAAGTCGAAATCGTATAGCAGAACACGAGAAACTTGTTAACGACTACTTTTCAGATAATCCGGTGCATGACGATAACGATTTCGAATGGCGGTTTTGTATGAAACGACGACTATTCCTTAGAATAGTTGCGGATCTTGAGAGGGAGTACGAATTTTTTAGGTGGAGTCATGATGCAAGAGGAGTTAAGGGGTTTTCTCCGCTTCAAAAATGTACGTCTGCTATCCGACAATTGGCGTACGGTACTGCTGCTGATGCCACGGACGAGTACTTGCAAATAACCGAAACGACATCAAGGGAATGTTTTCTAATTTTTGTCAAGGTATTATACATCTTTATATGAGAAGATATTTACGGAAGCCTACCGCAAATGATGTTCAGTTGTTGTTCGCATTGCATGAGCAACAACACGGCCTCCCCGACATGCTTGGTAGCATAGATTGTATGCATTGGGATTGGAAAAATTGTCCCGTAGCATGGAGGGGTCAATACCATAGAGGTGATCATCCTGGACCGACAACTGTTCTAGAGGCGGTAGCATCGTACGATGCTTGGATTTGGCACGCATATTACGGAACCCCAGGTGCCACAAACGACATAGTCGTTGTAAACCAATCACCGGTATTCAACGATTTGTTCGAAGACAAAGCACCCGATAGCTCGTTTTCAGTTAATGGCAGACAATACAAACATGGATACTATCTCGCGGATGGGATTTATCCAAAGTGTGCCACTTTTGTCAAAGCGTATAGATATCCAACGGAACCCGAACGGATAGCGTTTATGGAATGTCAAGAATCGGCTAGGAAGGATATCGAACGTGCATTCGCGATACTTAAATCAAAATGGCACGTTGTTAAGTATCCGGCACGGGCGTGGACAAAAAAAATTAAGGTATACAATGTACACGTGCATAATTTTACACAACATGATTCGTGAAGACGAATGCTTTGCAAATTATCCTTTTGATGGAAGTTGGGTTACAGCTGATGATATCGAAGTAGATATATCCGAAGAAGAACGAGCGTAAAACGTCAACGAATTCAAAAATAGTGAAACACACCTCCAACTTCGAGTCGATTTAACGAAACACTTTTGGGCATCCCAAAATTAATTTTAATTTTAGTGTAACGTTTTTATTTTATTTTTAATGTTAATATTATTTTTATTAAAATATTAAAATGTAATTTTTTAATTTTTATTTTTAATATTAGAATTGTTTTTTAAAATTAATTAAAATGAATTTTGATGGAGTGGGTTGCAGTGGGTTGCAGTGGGTCGACAGTGGATGAATTGGGTAGTTTTGGGTAAAATAGTGGAAAGTTGATGTGGCGCTGATGTGGCAGTTGAAACCATTGGGTTGCAGTGGGTCGACAGCGGATTGGCTAAGTCTATCGAGCCCACTCTATTAAGTGTCAGAAACCCACCAAACCGAATACCAACACAAAATATATTTCATTTAAAAAAGGAAAAAAGGGGAGAGAGGGAAAGGAGCGGTTTGATCGAGTTATGGTGCATTTTGAGAGAAAAGGCAATGGGAGTGAAAAATAAGCCAAAAAGAGAACCCAATCAAAAAGCCCAAATGATTTGTGTCAAGAAAGCGTGAGACATGACAACAAGAATATGAAGCTAGCTTATAGTCAATTTACATGGATTGAATATGTGTATGTTACTTAAAAATTTACGATAAACTTTTTGTTTTATTTTTGACGTATCCGCTATCATGATGATCTAGTACATGTTATTAGGAATACTTAGTAATTTTTTATTTTTTTCTTTCATTTTCTTGCTTGAGGACAAGCAAATGTTTTGTTTGAGGGTGGTGATAAGCACTATTATTTAGTGTTTTTTACACATCTAAGTGTCGTGTTTAGATATGATTTGTGTTAAAAGTATCCCAAATTGCGTCAAAATAACTATCTTTGTGTATCTTTGTGTCAAATGGAGTTTTGGAATTGTGATGAACTTGCTTTATATAAAAATGGTACTAATTATATTTTTTTTGATAATAGATTGTTTGCAAAAAGGAGAATGTTGCAGCAATAAGAAGACTGAAGAAAAAGGAGAATGCTGCAGCAATAAAAGGGGACTGCAGTAAAAGACAAAATGAAACTTGGAGAGCAAGTCTTGCTAGTTGGAAGGGGAATCTCGTCCATTGGATATTAAAGACAATTTTTTACTCGTGAAATGTTGACTTTTGAGTACCACATCAACTTGAATTGTCATCCTTTGCAAGCAACTAATATTTATTATTAGTTTATTATTTAATTTTATAATTAAACTTTAAAGAAGTTAGTTTTTTTTTTTTACTTTTGGTCTTCCCATCTCTCCTATAAATAGAGAGCTTGGGCAAGACATTTTGGCATCCCACAACTAACCAATAGTTGTGTTCTCTCTTCAAATCTCTTCTTCTTACAATTAATCTAAGTGATATTTTCCGGAAACTCAAAGCTTTTCTGTTGAATTGCTACAACAATTTAAAGGGTGTTCTTCATTTCAAAGTTTCTTTTACTTGCATCTTTACTTATAGTCATTTAAATTCCGTCTTTAATTTCTGTTACATTTGCATTAAGTTCTTCATAAAGGTCTTTACTTCAAGTATCGACCATCATCCTTTACTTTTCTTGCAATTTATCGCTTTCGGTTAATTTAGATTTACTTTTATCGCACTTTATATTATCGTCTTTTATTTCTCGCAATTTATTTTATTGTCTTACATTCCCTGCAATTTATTATGCTTTCTTATAACTATTTGCATCTTAATTCCGTTATGAGTAGCTAATTCCATTAGCTTGGGTGTGGGACAAAAGATGGGATTTTTGATTAAAATGAAGTAGGTAACTTTTGGTAACAATGGTTTTTATTATTATTTCATCTTAAGTATTTATCTTTTTAAAACTTCTTACCAAATGGATTTTCGTATGAGATATTAAAGTGTCATGGTCTTGGATACGAGCCATGATAAGCACGTCAATTTCGAATGACATAAGAAGTAGGTTTGAGAAAATTACTTTTTGACTAATATCATTGTTGTTGTCATTCCTTAAAATTGATTGAGTCTCATATGGTAAAACATTAGTTGAGATTAAAATGAGGTGCACTTAGAGATAAGGCACTAGTCATACTTTTACTTAGTGATATGGGATTTGGTGCAAAAGACCAAATTATAATAAAGAAATTTATTAGTCCATTTGTTTTGAAAATCACATTGAATTATTTACTAGGTTGAATATCACACAGACATGTGGGTTGAAAACTAGTTTATAAAGACATGATGAAAGTCCAAGAGGAATACTTTCATGACAAATAATAAAACTTGTTGTTACCAGAAGCATGCTAAAGCATTCCTGCAGCATGAACCTATAGAAATTTGTATTAAGATCCCATCCCAAGTCTTACACCCATGCTTCTTTTAAATCTTGTTCAAAGTTCAGAGCAATCAATCAATCCAAAGGTATTTTCTCCAAATTCACCATCTGAAACCTTTTCTTTCAACATACTTTTGTGGACAACTTTTTAGTTCAATCCCTGAGGACGATATCCGGTTTTAAAACCACTTTATTACTTGAATAGGCGACATAGTTTCAACGAGTATACTTGCTTGTTGACTCTATCTGGTCTAAGGGTATTTTCTGAGTTTTTATAACAAAGGAAATCTTACATCAAAAACTTACCGATAATCAATTATAAGTAAGTGACTATCGGAATACCGATAAACATCGGATACATGGTCCCACACCAAACCTTGTAAAAACGTTTTAACGACCACAAGTACCACCAACATTTCATACTTGTTCATTCATGACATCTCAATGTCATATTGATTGTAACAGCCTGTTTTTACAGCTTTAAAAACAAAAAATAAAGAGTTGCTAGATATTAATAAGCAATCAATAGATAAAAGATATTTTTAGGGGTTGTAATATAGTTATTTTGTAACAGCCTATTTTTACAGCTTTAAAAACATAAAATAAAGAGCTCCTAGATATTAATAAGCAATCAATAGATAGAAGATATTTTTAGGGGTTGTAATATAATTATTTTCTACACTAAGACAAGAAAAAATGGCTGAACAGAGGTTGGAAAGGGGTCTGTTAGTGACAGCATGAGGTGCATAATGGTGGCATGAGGTGCATAGGAAGAGGCCACCTCATGAGATGACTAACCTAGTTCTAAGCTCCTTCATCTTTAGTATAAATAGGAGTCTTATTCTTGTTATCTTAGCTCCTTTTTACTGCATCCTATAGCAAAAGGTATAGACACAACCATGTTTTGTTGAAGTAGAAAAAGAGTAAGAACCAAGAAAAAAAGGTTAGAAGCTAATAAAAAAGGGGATATCTAAAGCAAGGTGATTACTTGATTTACTGTTTTGGTTTGTTTACGAACCATGTGATACATACTTTAAGTACTTCATTTCACATATGATTCTCTAATTTTCTGCCTCATACATGTTATTATGATAACTAATAGTTCATGATCTTGTTTATATGCGCATAGCAATAAAAGATAAAAATCATCAATTATTATGTTATCTATAAATAAATCAATGAGTTCTAATCATAAAAGGATGGTTGGAATGAGGTGTAGGAAGGTGGTATCATTGAGACAGTATTAACTAGGAAAGGGGTTGTATAAATGATCTCGGACTCTTGACGAAGGGTCCAAAATAATGCTGAAAAGTGTGACATCCACCGATAGAAATTAGATTCTAAAAGAAAATGAAGTACATGAGCATATTAACATGTTTATTTCATTATGAGGTTGTAAACTCTGAGTACATGATATTTGATGTATAAACTTGTAATCACCAAGCAAATAATTGCTTAACAGTTAAGTATGTATCGCAAATTAAATGATTGATGACTTTGATGGCGGCAACAAAGGATAGATCAAGGAAGCTATTGTGATATATGACAAGTAGTTGACTTGTGGTTCGGTTGGTATTATATAGTTTTGATATTAGATTGTAGTTAGCTCATGTGTGTATGAAGAGTCTAGTTATGCATTTTAACTATGCTCTATCGAAATGGTTTTATATAACTAAGATTATGTATTAACTTCAAAAGCTTCCACTTTACTTAATATGTTTTTCTATATTCACATATAAATAACTATGAAGAAAGAAAGTCCGTAACACCCTTTAGTTGTGTCTCGGTTTAGAGACGGGAAAAATAGGGTGTTACACATATCAACTTTTTTATTTCCTATCCTCTAAACCCTAAAAGTAGAGTATTACTAACATTACATATTTTCACTCTCTGAAATTTTTTTATTATTTTAACATATACTTAAAAAAGGAGATAGAGGCGGCTTCATCAGGCTTGGAAAGCCCTCAACCAAGATTATAGGTGATTAATGAGTGTGCTTGAGATTATAAGTGATTAATGGTTCAAATCCGTTTCTCATGTTTACTCAACTTCTAACACGTTCTTTCGTTCTTACATATAGCGATGTTTTTATGTAAATCTTATATAAGTTGTAAATCATTTATATATATTAAAACAACAACCTCACAAGATGACGTGGCACATTCTCAAGCATAGAATACTTCGTAGAAATTTTCTCGGTTTTTTGATTTTATTAATTAACTTTTTTGCTAATTACCTTTTTATCCATGTTTGAAAATATATGTTCTATTGTATGTGAGGGTCTTTTTGGTAATTTTACCAACATCTTTAATAGTGAAGTGTTACTTCACCATTTCATATTCTCAAGCCTTTTCGGTTATCTTCATATTAAGCCAAATTTATTAATTCATAATTACTTTTTGTCCACTTATTACTAATATCTTTAATATTAAGGGGTTATCTCTAACCTCTCCATCTTCTCACCCCCTATACCTCATTATTTAACCCTCAGTTTCGAAATCTTTGTTCATTCTCAATTTCTTGCTTTGGTTTTTCTTCAATTATACATATTAATATGTTAGTGATAGTTTTGATTTTATTTTTGTAGGAATTTTTTCTACATTATTCCAACATAAATCATTCTATTTAGAACTGTGAAGTTTTTGTTTATGGAATTTTATGGTTATAAAGGTATGTGTTTTTTATGATTACCTTTCTTCTTATGATCTACGTAGGTATATTATGTATGTAACTTTCATAAATTTCTTCGGGTTTTTCTTCAATTATATATACTAATTTATTGTTGATAGTTTTATTTACGAATTTTTTAGGTTATTTCAACATAAATTATTCAATTTAGGTGTTCGTTTTTGGGATTTCGTGGTTAAAATATAAGGTATGATATATTTTTATGATCACCTCTTACGATGCAGAGTAAGAATATTATGTACATATTTTTCATTATTTTAGTCAAAGGTAATCAACTTATGTATATTCATTTCACGATTTAGATAGCATTATAATTTTTAGATATGTTTGTTTTATGATTTTGACTACATTGTAGTTTTATGCAATTTGTTTTTGTGATTTGATGACAATATGACTTTATGTATGTTGTTGTCATCCCGTTTTAAAAATTATTATGCAATGCATTTTTTTTTTTGCAGAGTCTTTATATCTTTGACAAAAATTGCACAATTGATTTCATGCATTTGTTAATGCACATGTAGAAGTGAATCCCATTGATGCTACAAATTTTTTCTGGAGAAATTGAATTGTTTACGAGAGGCTGACTCATCACATCCGGTACCATATTGGAGTAAACCTTTAGTTCTTCGTCATCTCTACATGTTCTTTGAAGTCTGTGTGCATAATAAAAGTACTTATTACAAAATGATTTTAATGTATTCATTTGTAAAAATAGGTTCACAAGCTAAATTAAGAATATCATTTTTGCTTACATAGATCATAGTGTTTGATACTAGGATATGATCGTGATGATGATGATGAAGACATTTTTTGAAGAGAAAATTGGAAGAGATGAAGGTTGTGTTTGAAAAATTGAAAGTTGTGTTTGAAAAATGGGGTTGGAAGATGATATATATATATATAGTAAATTAAATTGAAAAAAAAAGAAAAAAATTGAAAATAACCGTTGGAGTAGGGGGGGTGGGTGGGTAACGGTCACATTTGTCTCGGTTTGGTGAAACCGATTGCATGAACCCGATGGGGGAGGCGCGGCGGTGTTTCGCTATTAAACCGACGGCTTCAACCAAACCGAAGGCAACCCGAAGGCTACCCGCCTTCGACAAAGGATGGCCTTAGTAGGATATGTGATTACTCAAGCTTTAAGCTAGGGTTTTGGTGAAAATTGGGGCTTTTGGCTTTACAAGCCCGAGGTGAGTTGCTAAAACCATTTTGTTAAAACTGAGAGCACATCATCTTGTTTGATACTACGTGTCTTGCTCGATATTTGTGGATAACTATGTGTTTGGATGAAATGCCTAAATTTCTAGGTTTAGGATCTGCCATGAAATGAATAAGTGATGATTCTCGTATGTATGGCTTAAATTGGATTATCGTATACATGAAATGATTCATTGTGTGCTACGAATACATGAGTTATATCCATGTGATTACATGATGAATGTGTTTATGAGAAATGCGGGTTATTAAGTATGCCATGGATTGATGCAAAGGAATTGAATTCCGAACATGTTGATTTATATGAAATGAATGAAAGTATTGAGACTTTCGATAATAATTGTATAACTAAAAGGTTATGGAGCACCGCTAGTCAAAAAGTGGGATGCCATTGATAATAATATAAACAATTGATTGGCTGAAATTGAATCTCATTGTTATCACAAATTACTTCTCATTTGATTAGATCCCTATATATGTAACGCCCCGTTTTCTTACTTTCAGTTTTACCGTTACTTGGCTAATTGTTTAACTTGTTTAATTAAATTGTAGAAAGGAGGGACTAGAGTGTTATTCTGAAAAGTTAAGGGTTTGAGTAGAGGCTTATGTAAAAGGGGAAAACCCTCATTCCCCTGTCAGTTTTTGGGGAAAGTACGTGAAAGAGAGAGAGGGAGGCGATTTGGGAGATTGAGCCAGAGATCAATTGGAGGCTTGGTGGAACAATTGTGGTGAAATTCCCAACTAAGGTATGAAATCTATGTCTTTTGTTAGTTCTTTGGAGGCAAAGATCATGTAGGATTAAGGGTTAGGGTTGGGGATGTGAGTCCATGATCATAAGATCATCAATTGCATGTAATTGGAAGGAATTGAGTCAAGTTATTCGCATGTTAGTGTTAGGGATCGACCCTAGTTGTAGAAAGTCATTGTGATGTTAAATTGGAAAAATTGAGGCCTTGGCATGAGAATTCGAGGCTGGTCGCGATTTTTGGTCGAGTTTGGAAGTCCCGCGACCTATCCCCGCGACCTGAGGTCGCGGGGTCAAGTCGCCTAAGTCTCTAGTCATTTTCGAATTTTTGGTTTTTGGCTTTTCAAAGTTTTGGCTATGGGATCATGTTAGGGATGTTTAGAAAGGATGAGGCCTGGAGTTTTGGGTCAAATGGACTAGCCTAGCTATGTCTAGGTTAGCCTTTCGGTATGGATATCACGGGGTCATGTTAAGCATTATTTTGACATGTAATTGTACTTAATTGTCTAGGTAACTTGTCTTGAACATCGTGCTAGCTCGTGTAAGCAATTGAACGGCCGAAAGGTGAGTACTTTGTCTATGCCAATATGGTTGTACCTATGTAATAGACTTGCATGTGTGATTATATGTATTATGGATTATGCTATTGCTTAGTTGGTACTAGTTACCACTAGGTAATCAGTTCCTTCGGGAACAAAGGATTAAGTTTGGATTATGCGGCCTGGTACCAGTGTCAACGGATTAAGTTACGTGCCATATGATTGCAATGTGATTCAGTTATGTATGTATTGTCATGTTAGTATAGATATGTGCTCACTAAGCGAAAGCTTACCCGTGGTTGTTTTTCCCCTTTAGTGGCAGGTACTACTTCTAGTAGCAAGGGTAAAGCTCCCGCTTGATGATCCGGTTAGCCGCAGCTCAGTCAGTCACTAGTCATGGAGATATGGAACTTATGAACTGGATTTTATTTTGATTAACAGGAGTTGGATGTTTTTCCTTGAAACCTTAAATTGAATCATGCTATGTTTTGTTTCGCTAGACTCATACTTTGGGTTATATAGCCTAAACCTGGAGTGTTTCCTTTGAATGGAATTTCTCGTATGCAAGTTTTAAACAAAGCTTCTGCCTTATTTTTATGGATTCTCTTTAAATGGTTGTTACGAAAATTGGAGGTTTTACAATATATATATATATATATAGAGAGAGAGAGAGAGAGAGAGAGAGGGGTGAGTTCATACGAGAACGATGTCAATTTAAGAAAAAGCGAGGACGATTCTCATCCACATATTTTTCGGTTACGGTGGACGCGATCATGGAGGATTGGCGCGATTCATGGAGGGTGGAGATGATTAAAGGAGGGTAACCCGGTCAAAGCCGCCTTTATTGATCGGATGAGTGATTGAGAATCGTCCGCATTTTCTTAAAAAATTATTGTTCTCATTTGAACCTTCCTCTCTGTCTCTCTCTCTCTCTATATATATATATATATATAGAGAGAGAGGGAGGTTCATACAAGAACAATCCAATTTGCAAGAACAAAGGAACCATGTAAATCATATGTGATTTTGTACTAAACAAGAAACAGCGAGTGTAGTACACTTGCCGACAAGGCGCGTGGGTCGGTGCGAGTGGGCGAGCGTAGTACAAAATCACTTGTGATTTACATGGTTCTTTCATTCTTGCAAATTGGTTTTGTTCTTGTTTGAACCTAATTCTATATATATATATATAGGTGAAAGTTCAAATACAAACCACTTTTTCATTGTAACGTGAGGACAACCCAGAGCGCGACACGTGGCAAAAAGTTCAGAGGACACGCGCGACTTTTCCCGCGACCTTAGTGTTATTCATACTGAATAACAGTACTGTTATTCAGTATGAATAACACTAAAGTCGCGGGCTTTTTGGTTACAAGTCGCGCGTGTCCTCTGAATTTTCGGCGACTTAGTGTT
Source organism: Centaurea solstitialis (assembly GCA_030169165.1). NCBI lineage: Eukaryota > Viridiplantae > Streptophyta > Magnoliopsida > Asterales > Asteraceae > Centaurea > Centaurea solstitialis. The sequence goes on from CM058043.1 coordinate 31,469,132, forward strand.
ATTCATACTGAATAACGCTTTATTCAATCTGAATAATAGTGTTATTCAGTATGAATAACACTAATTCGCCGAAAATTCAGAGTGACACGTGGCGCGTTTTGGTTCAATTTTGCTTACATAGATCAAAGTTTTGATACTAGGATACATGGAAGTTTTTTTTTTCCAATTTGACCATAAAGTTTTGAATTTATTTTGATTTAACCATCAAAGTTACACATTTTTCTTGGTTTAAACATTAAAGTTTTTTTACAAATGATTTAACCCCTTAAGTTTTGTTAAGTTTCTATTAAAAATAACATGTATAACAAAGTAAAGAGAGTAAAATCAAAATCCATAAAAAACTTAATAGATTAATTAGTTTTATTAACAAAACTTTAAGGCTTAAACCATTTGAAAAGAAAACTTTGAGGTATAAATTATAGTAAATTTAAAACTTTATGGTAAAATCAAATAAAAAAGACTTTGATGGTTAAATCATAACAAATTCAAAACTTTAAGGTTAAACCGGAAAAAAAAAAAAAAACATTGACGGTTAAACCGAAAATGAACTAAAACTTTGATGACTAAAACATTATTTACCCTTTACGATTAATCATTTCTTAAATATTAAATTCCCTATTGGATAATTTTTACTCTTATACAAATAAACAATATGTATAAAATTTCTTTGTTAAGAGAAACAATAGAAATTAAAATCATGAAAGGAATCATGATCATTAAACAATAAGTTATTACACAACACACTTATATCATAATTTATTAAATTTGTTGTGAATATATAGATAGGAGGGACAATCAAATGAGCACCCTATAGATGTTGTACACCTTGAGAACCCATCTTAGCCATTGATTTAAGATCAAGAATTATCCATATTTAATTAATAGCAAGATCAATTAAGTAATTTTACTAATTTTCAAATACTTAATAATTTTTTTTACTTAAAATTTCATTTGAGCATCCTATATACATAATATGCATATGCAGATGGATGTATATGCAGATGGATGCATATGCATATGCATACTATTTTAATGTTGTTGCCAAAATGACGCTTATACCCATGCACGTCTTTCATCTCATTAATACAACCGCCATAAATTTTCTTAATTTGCACATAGGTCCCTTTAAATATATACCATAGAATTAAATTTTTAATGGTTTAGATGGGTTCTAAAGGTGTGCAACATCTATAGGGTGCTCATTTGATGCTACCCCATATAGATAGATATTCAAATGTTTAATGATGACCATATGAAAGCTTAGTTCTATATATAGCCTATAGTTTTATATAGCACACCAATACAATTATTACATAACACACTTATATCATAAAGCCCCTAATATTCTCATCTTAATTTGGTTTCACGTTGAACCAGAATAATATTGTATTTTATTAGTTATTAGTTAAGAATTACATTTCATTTAGATTCGGTTATATATTTCCTAACAAAAGAAAATATGTAGTTTAATATCTTATTCATAAAGAATCGTGTCAGTTAACTTTCATTTTTTTCTAAAAAAGTTACCGTCACCGCGCAACGCGCGGTGGCACACACTAGTTATGTAGAAAAATCTAGACCATTGAAATTTGATCGTGACCATAGATCATCCCCCCTTATGGAGAATTTTCATTTTTAGTTTTTAAAAAAATGTAACCCCCTTATCCCTAATTATTGATTGTTTAGAGTATGGTATTGGTATAGATGTGGTTGCATAGTTTTTAATTTTTTATTGATTGATATATGAAGTAACACACATATACACACACGTGGAGAGAGAGTCAAACAAAAATAATATATATTTAAAAGAATACAGGAACCAACAAAATAATATATGATTCATGCGACTTTGTAAGTTACTCCCGAAGTCATCCGCGTGGATTTTCGAAAGTTAATGCAAATTCATATTTGACATGTTGGTTTTCGTGTTATTTTAAATAGGTATTTTTTTTCATTTGAATCTATATATACACACAAAAGTTTATTGGGTGTTGAGAGACACAGTCCACCCTATATTACCCTACTCTATATTGTCATCAAATTATTACATATTAAATGTTCTTTTTTGACTTTTATAGTTAATGTTTAACTTTTGGGCTTTTCCAATTACACCCTAGCCTAATATCCAAATACACCTAGTCTAAGTAATTATTACTAACTAATAACAGAAGTTGACCATTTTTTATTGGTTGATTCTATATTAATTATCTAAGTTATTTAACTTTTGTATTTCCAACACATTTAAGTAATTATTAGGTAACTAAAAATATATTATCATTAATAAATTTGTATTATTTTAATTGTAAATTTTTACTATTATTATTTCTTTAATCTTTTATTATGATGAGTACTATCACTATTTTAACAAAAGTATTTTAATAATCATTATTATATAAGTATAATAAAAAAATACGACTATTATTTTATTATCACATAATTTTTTTTGAAAAAATCTTTTAAAATCATCTCTAACAATTTCTTTAAAACAAAGAAAATGAAGATTTTGTTCTCTATATTGTCCCAACAAATTCTATATGACGTTCTCAAAAACAGAGAAAACATGAAGAAAAAAACTCCAAGTTTTCATAATTTTGTTCCATTCCACTGAAGAAATTAGAGTTTCATTATTTATATCAAAATATTGTAGTTAATAAGTATTTAAAGAAATTAAATAATATTCTTTCTAAGTAAAATAGTATTATCTATGTTTAGGATCAACTTTACAATTAGATAACTAAAATTCTTGAGATTTTGTCAATACGATCTTAAATTTTAACTAAAATTTCTAATTAATTGATTATTTTTATTTTAAGGTTACTCATGAATATCAAAATTATTTGCATTACTTTAACTTAATTATGTTAATGTAGATTAAAATTAATTTTCAAACTTGTTTGTATTTTTAAAAAGAATTAAACTAATTCATCGTTATTAAAAGTATTTAAACTATTTATTATACATATATATATATATATATTATTTTAATAATAATGTATTAAAAATATATATAGAAAGATGAAAGAGAAAGTAATAATGAATTTATTAATGACTAACATTAATTAAGATAGATGAAAGAGAAATTCAAGCCTATAAAATTATAGATTAGGGTGCATATGGCAACACCCTTAACTTTTTTCTCTAAGGCCGTCCTTAACCGTACCCCTCATACCCCTCATTTCTGCTGTCAAATCAGCTTTCCACTATCTTTATCACTACCCTACCAGTTCCATACATTTCATTCTTAACCATACCCCTCATACCCCTCATTTTATTTTTTTTATTTCTAAAATATATTAAAATAATTTACTCAAGTTAAAATAACTAAAATTCAAATTAAAATTACATTTTATTAAAACTAAAAAATACAATAAAACTAATTATTGTGCAAAGAGTCCCACACGTGTTGAGATAAATCTTGGCGAAGGTTGGCGTGCCTCTCTCGGTTTTTCACTAGGTTGACGTTTCTTGCCCGGTCTGCTTCGGAGATATTTGTTTTAATATCTTCCGTTAAAACCTCCGTAGGATCAAAAGGATAATCTGAAATGCCTTCGTCTTCACGAATCATGTTGTGTAAAATTATACACGTGTACATGATTTCTTGTAGCTTCGTTCGTGTCCATACTCACGCCGGTCTTTTTACCATGTGCCATTTACTTTGAAGCGTGGCGAATGTCCGTTCGATGTCTTTCCTAGCCGATTCTTGACGTTCCTTGAAGTGGACCCGTCTCTCGTCGTCATGTGGATACCTAAATGCTTTGACGAAAGTCGTCCACTCCGGATATATCCCGTCGGCAAGATAATACCCGTGATTGTAGTGTGTGCCATTCATTACAAACGAACTATCGGGTGCTTTATCTTCGAATAAATCGTTGAAAACCGGTGATTGATTGACAACGATTATATCGTTCGTCGCACCCGGAACCCCGAAGAATGCGTGCCAGATCCATTAATCATATGATGCGACCGCTGCTAGAATTACCGTCGGTCCAACATGATCACCTCTATGGAATTGACCCCTCCATGCGACGGGGCAATTTTTTCAGCTCCAATGCATACAGTCAATGCTACCAAGCATGTCGGGCAAGCCGTGGACTTGTTCATGCATTGCGTAGATTCGTTGAATATCGCTAGCAGTAGGCTTTCGTAAATATTGTCGCATATATAGGTAAATAATACCTTTACAAAAATTCTCAAGGCAATCCCTTGACGTCATTTCGCTCATCCTTAAGTACTCGTCGGAAGCATCCGCAGCAGACCTGTACGCCAATTGTCGAATAGTGGACATACACTTTTGAAGCGCGGAAAACCCTTTCACGCCTCTTGCATCCCAATGTTGCTTGAAATATTCGACCTCTCTTTCTAGATCGTTAACTATCATTAAGAATATTCGTCGACTCATACGAAACCGTCGCTTAAAGTCTTCGTCGTTGTACACCGGGTTATCAAAAAAGTAGTCGGCGATAAGTTTATCGTGTCCCTCTTCCCGACCTCTTTCTTTATTCGGCCCTCTCGGTCTTTTATTTGACGGACCTTCTCCATTGTTTTGCAATACCCCGGTAGTCTCAAGTTTCCCGACCAACTCAGCAGCTTGAAGGTTGGCAAGAAGAACTTGATCTATCATGAGATCAAAATCATCATCGGAATCCGACATTTTTTTGTGTGGATAGGAGATAAGAGGAGAAAAATAAGAAGATTAAGAGGAAGAATAAGAAATGAATTAGAAGAGAATAGGAGGAGATGTGGAGTTGTTGGTTGTGAAGAGAATAGGTATGTATATCTATATAGAGATAAAAGGATTTTTTTTTATTTTAAAAATAGCCGTTAAAAGAGCCGTTGGGGGGGGGGGGGCTTCACGCGTTTTTTTGGCCGGTGTGGGGGTACCGACCCTCTCCACTGCCGGTTCTCTACCGGCCATCATTTTCGGTGTTACCGTCGGCATCCGGTCGGTACCAACTTGGTGCCGACCCCATTAAGGATGGCCTAACTTTTATGTTATCTTACTTTGACTATTAGTTACATTGTAAAACTAATTTTGACTACATTCAAAAGTCATTTTTTTTGTTTATTTTTCTTAAAATAAATATTACTTTAAAAATATATAAATGTAAAATCTAATAATAAGTTAATTTTAACAAATTTCTTGGGTAGTTACTAGTGTTACATTTATTTCAGGCTTATGAACTTATTATTTTAATTTCCTACATGCATAACCTATTATTATATATCTTTATAAATTTCAATAATGTGGAGTGTATGAATCCATACTCAAGTTTTAGGTTTTTTTGTAGAAACCTTAAATGATGGCTCAAACTTTTAGGTTTTTTTGAAATAATAGGTAATAATTACAATAGAGTAGGGTGTCCGTAGAGAGGAGTCTATGAATCCATACCCAAGTTTATTTTATTATCTATATCTATACTATATTATAAAAGCGCTTAAACAGTTATTGTCAATACATCTTGACAATTTTTTACAAGTTTTAATGCATCTTGTACAATCATTCTAAAGCACTCCCCACATTCTCTCCTTAATTTTCGTATGGAGAGAATGTGGGGATTATTTGTACAAGTTTTAATTATTTTATATTTTTTTTACATTCTCATTTTTCATTTTACACTCTTATCTATAATTTAAAGTTATACGTATAGTTATACTATCTTATAAAAAAATTTATTCGATTTTTCTTGATCTATACATTCTTATAAAAAAAACTTATTTGGTTCTTTAATGATCTATATATATGTTATTATATAAAAAACTTTACATTTAATTTTAATAATTCTTGAAATTTTGAAAGTCCTATTTTTAATCATCAAATAATTTTAACAAATATATCAACAATTCTTGAAATATTTTTTAACAAATCATATTACTATAATCGTCAAATCAAAACCTTCAAAAGGAGCTCAAGTGTTATGAGTGTGAATATCCACTGTCGAACAAATATTTTCAACTTTTTTGAACAATTGACTTTGAGTTTTACCCATGATACTCAATAATTTATTTACGATTTATTATGATTAGGTATATATATGATTGATACATACTTTGTGTTGCAACACATGCGGGTACGTATCTAATCTCTATATAAAAATGTAGATATGTTATATTATTACTTTTAGATAAACACCTCCCATACGGCATATCCATTTGACATTTGTAGTTTGTTTACAAGTTGATTTTTTTAGTTTTCAACATCCCTTCTACCTATATAACCAATCAAAAACTATTTAGAAGTTTTAGAAATGCTATTTTAAAATAAACTAGTCAACTTATTTATATTTTTATTATAAGTAAAAAGGGTTTATTTCATAGAATAGTAACTAAGTTTCATTTTTGTTCTTTTAAAGTCACCCAAACTTTTTTTGCTCAACAAAAACCACTAAACTTTTATTTTTGTTCCAATCCTATGTAATTTACCTATCATAACAGGTTACCAGGTAAACTTGATTTTTTTTATTTAATTAATCTTTATTTAATTCAATCCTAATTAAAATAGTCAATTTCTTTTTAAATTATTTTATTCATCAACTAAATACTCACTCCAAAACTTTTCTTTTTTTCCTTTTATATAATTTTATTCAATCTATAATTAAAAATCAATGTAGTGTTATCCACTACAATCTTGTGATCAAATTGCTCAAAAACCTTTTATCTTATTTATGTTCATAAATAAGCTCATACATCTCAAACATCTAACAATCACAAACATCTAATAAGCACTGTATTCGATTAAGCAATGGATTTGATTAAACACTAAATTGGATTAAGCGATAGATTTGATTAACCAATAAATAGGATTAAGCAATGGATTCCATTAGTCAACGGATTAATCAATTCGATTAAGCAACGGATTCGGCTTTGCAACGGATTTGAATGAGAGTTCGATTGAGCGGGAGTAAGACTAGGAATGGTCGTACTTATGGGGGAAGTCGAATCGGGTGGGTATGGCCGTACATTGATTTTTAATTAGGGGTTGAATAAAATTATTTAAAAGGAAAAAAAAGGTTTAGGATAGTCGAACGAGAGGATTTAGTTGATGAATAAAACAATTTAAAAGAAAAAAAGGTTTAGGATAGTCGAACGAGAGGATTTAGATGAATAAAACAATTTAAAAGGAAATTGACTATTTTAATTAGCATTGATATAAATAAAGATTAATTAAATAAAAGAAATCAAGCTTACCTGGTAACCTGTTACAACTAGCCCTATACCCGTCCGTAGGCCGGGCATACGACATGATTTTAATTTGAATTCAATTATTTAAAGTTCCCATTTAACTTTTAGCACACTTTGTGTGTGAACAAAATATTGTTTTTGGTAAGTTCTATAAGTAAAGTATCATATCAAGCATTGTAATATCAAAAGGTTGTCAAGCAAATGAACACCAACAATGGTCAGGTATATAGATTCAATTATTTGATATATCAAATGGTCCGTTGATCGGGCATACGACATGATTTTAATATAAATTCAATTATTTGAATAGTCGGTCTTTAACTAAAGTATAAGTACCTTCTCTTAAAAAAAATTAAAGTATAAGTACCTATTGTGTAAAATCTTAGTCCACCAAATGGTATTGTATGTAACAATTTACCCGTTAAACCCTAACCATGATAAGAGTTGTGACCCTAACTTACCCGATAAGACTTAGCAATGCCAATGCCATATGCTTGTCATATTAATCTGGTAAAGTAATATAATTTAGCAAGACCTTATCTGGGTAAGCATCTAATAAATGGTTCCATAAACAAAAGTTAACTCACATATTTGTTAATAAAACTCACAGATAAGAGACATATATCTTCTTTTTTTTTTAAAGTGGCTTCAATTTTATGTGGTGCTTTTATCAAACGTTCAAGTACATAAATGTTATCACCCAATAAAATAAAAATGTGAGGCAAAACAAACATTTTCCTTTTCCTACTAAATATATCTCTAAGTCTTGAAAACTTACATTAAAAAAATACAAGTAATCTTTCTTGTCTAGCTAGGATAGTTGCATTAGAATGAATTCAACCAACTCATATGTGCGAAGATGCCCAATGATCCTTCTTCCTTTATAAACCACCTGTCCATTGCATTAAAAACCCATGATCAAATATAATTAATTTCAAATATGTAATTACTTTGCAATTATATATATAATTAGTAACAAATGGTCAAGCTATAATCCATGAAGTAATTAACTAAGGTGCCATAAATGAATAGATTTTACAACCATCAGCAGTAGCCATAAATGGGAAACATATACAACTATGAAGTTACCAACATAAAAAACATATACAATTCAAACATCTGCCAAATCATTATCTTCATAAAATGTAAGATGCATAATACTTGCCAAAAGCATGCAAAATCACTCATACAACCACCATCACCCGATACAAGGCAAGGATCCAAGGACCGAGACTCTTACCGGGCTTCGAATGCTTACCAACAATCCATTTTCATGGCAAATGATGTTACACGATATGATATTAAACGACAATCTCCTGCCCATAAACGCTCTCGATCAGAATTTGGTAAACGACCCCTAAGACATTCCGTTGAACACTTTTTTTTTTTTTTTTTTTTTTGGAAGAGGTATCCCAGACCACATTGGACCCAGACTAATCCTCGGCAATTTTGGGCCGAAGCCCGACTACTAAAGCATGCAGCCCGGGGTCGAAGCCCCCGTACCTCCAGAATGCGTCCCCCAGGGCTCGAACTCGGGTTCACCACTATGTAGTGCCCAAACCTTACCACTAGACTAACACTCCTTTGGTTGGGATCCATTGATAAAGATGACACTAACCTCTTGATCAAACCACACCCATGGCTGTCAAAAAATCACCATGTCAACCATCATTTGCTTGGCTGCCTCGCAATACACATCCCTAGGGTCTCCCAGTTCGAATCCTGTCTCCACCTTCACTTGCTCAAAACGAAGCTAATTTTCTGGTATAGGAAGCAATGATACCTGAGAAAATAGAACAAAAATATGATCATTAAATTCAGTAAGTGAATTGGCAAAAAAAATAAATAAAAAGAAATCAATCTGTTTAATTGAACATTTGCAACATTTGCAGAAGGGTATTTAGGATTCTACCAGATAGCATTGTTTTCGGACAACACAAAAGGCAAGTGGCAACATAAGCCAAATCTACATGTGATGGCGATCAATCGGACCATCAATCCCCGATTCCCCGTAGCTGAATCAATTACCAATATCTAGTTTATCAAAGAAAAAGGAAAAACAGACCTCAAAATATCATGATGTAAGTAGTAATACTGATGGATCATGGAGAGACAACTCTTGACATGAACACTTTCATGCAAAATATAGTTTAAATTAATTCCAAAAAATATGAAATTTCATTTTCAAGAAACTGGCCAATTAAATCCAAAAAATATGAAATTTCATTTTCAAGAAACTGGCCAATTAAATCCAAAAAATATGAAATTTCATTTTCAATAAACTGGCCAATTAAATCCAAAAATATGAAATTTCGTTTTCAAGAAACTGGCCAATTAAATCCAAAAATATGAAATTTCGTTTTCAAGAAACTGGTCAACCTACCTAAATGGGAAAGTTTGCATTTTCAAATACAGTACTTGAATGAGTAAAGTTCATGTAACATCAAGCAACAAAACCTGGTAAAGGTCTGAATAAACTTTTGCACAAATTTGAAGGGTTTCAAGAGGAGCACCACTAAGCTCAAACTGACCACCATGTTCCGGAGAAGTGATTTGTTTTCCCTGAAAAAGAGTAACATAAATTACTTCTAATGATTCAAAAACGTAGATAGTGCAAAACTGTTTAGAGTTAAAGATAGTCAAAACATGTTGGAAATACAACAACATATGTCTTATTTAATGAGTTGCATATTTAGTTGGGAGTTCAAGCTACATTGGATTGACAATTGAGATCAGGTAAAAGACCATATTAACCAAGATCAACTCTATCATGTTTCTAGACCGGATAACAAATTCACAATGAGAATAAAGAGTACAAGCCAAGCACATCTGGATTTCAAAAAAGATTATAACTACAATAAACCATCAAATTAATTACAAAATTGAAAGTGATTGAATCAACATAAAATTTCAAAGAATGAACTTGAAAGTTGTGAATCAAAATGCACTCTTATGTAAACTTGATTATAAACTTACCACCATTATTACCACTGGAAAATGTCTCAAGAAAGCACACTTGCAAAATAAACATATCAATGTATCATCTCAATGCCTTGACAGAAGATTAAGCAGTAAAGGGGCATGTTCCAAAACCATCCATATATTCATTTCATGGTTACTAAAATTTCCCTATCACATCATCGATAAACGATGCGTACGTGTATATATACATATATCCACCATAGAAGTAATGGGATTGGAACCTTCATTGGTTGGGGAAAGGAAACTATTTTATATGGATGGATGTCTTCCACAAATTTTCTTAAATGTAATAAATCTCGGATGAATAAAGCATTATTAACATGTTCATATACATAAACCAAAAAAAAAGTATGCTTAGGGTAAAATGTAACCAATACAAACATGATTATGGCAAACTTATACAAATGAAAAACCAATTACCTCCATGTCCAAAAGCTTGAATCTCCTCCGGTAGAGAGTTGAAAGGTTGAAAAAAAAAACAATAGATGGAAGGATGGGAGAAACCTGACAAATAAAAATCAATACATAGATAAAATTATCATAGTTAGAAGAAACATTCTACAATAAGTTATAAAGTTGATTTTTAATTCATGAAACTAAAATAAAGTTCCTCCTCCTTTGTTAATTTAAAGAAACTGAAAGAAGAAAACCTTTCTGGATGTTAAAATCAGCAAGAATGGCCATACTCAAGCAAGATCAATATTTGCAAAAGCTTATACAACCTGAAGAAATAAAAATTATACCAATCTCTAATCAGTATATAAGAATGAAATCAGAAATAACAGAGCATGAAAATCAGAAATACCAACGAAGATAGACTAATTATGGCCGAAGACTATAAATGCTTTATAGAAGTATAGAAAACAAATTCTTCAATCTTCCTTTTTCTTTCTTTCCAAAATCGTCAATTCATCAACAAATTTACATGCAAAGTTATTTATATTTCAAATTTCCTCTAATCAATTGGCGTCTATGGAAATATTCCATCATTCGATGGTTAACAATTGCAAGCACAAAACGTAAATTAATAAAAAAGAAGATGAAAAGTCCAAAACACAAAACATGTTTAGGCATTTAAATAACATAAAGCACATATACAAAAACAAAGTTAGCATGAATATATCTCTCAGTAAAAAATTGCATATATACAAAAAAAATAGCACATTAAACTCACGTGGGATCAACATTCTTATAATTTAACATCTGGATACATGAATGCATTTAATCAAACACCTGGAACCAACAACCAAGTGCCCTTTTATTTATACTATTGCAATCCCTTTAATAGCTTGAACAACTTTCAAAATTACAAATTACAAATGATAATTAGAAACAAACCATAGCTGAGAAGAAACCCAAAGTTGATGATTTGAACCTGAGAACAACCTGAGTCAAAAAAGAAACCCAAAATCAGGTCCAAATTCGCATTTAAAAAGAAACCCAAATAAATACAATAGCCAAGAAATTCATCTAAATCAATTTCAAATCACATAAAATTGAACACAGTAGCCAAGAAATTCCCATTAAAATCAAATATTGATTTTGATCAATTTCATTTGCTAAAATCGATTTGGTTAATCAAAAGTTCAAAAATAAGAACCCAAAATAAAAAGAAACCAGATGAAGAAATCGAATTGTTGCAAATAACATTAAGCCGCTAATAATAAGTTGGGTCCAATAAAGAAACCCTAAAATCTCACCTGATTTTAGAAGCAGCCATGGCTGAGAGAGGCGGAGAACGCGGCGGCTTCAAGAGGGGATTCAGAGACCGTGGAAGAGGCGGTCGTGGTGGTGACCGTGGCAGAGGCCGTCGCCATCGCCGTCGCCGTGACGCCGACGAAGAGAAATGGGTCCGTTTGTGGTGGTCGGAGACGGCACGTCGGATTGGCAAAGCTGTCGGTGATTCTGATTTGAGAAGTATTGGACGTTGTTTGTGAGATTATGAACAAAATCGGCACCTGATTCAACGTTAAGCAGAGGAAAGTACATGGGTGAAGTGCAGTAGGAATCCATTTGATTTTGAAAGTTCCCCAATTTATAGAGCTTTGACATGGAGGTTGAAGATGATGGACGTCGTGGGAGATGGGAGGAGGTTGAAGATGAGTTTGAATGTGGGTGATGGGAGGAGTTTAGGTCGCGGGAGAGATGGAGCATACAGTTAAAAGGCATGGGATTAGGGATATGGAGAGGTTGCCAGCAAGAATTGAGGAGAGAAATCAGGAAGTCGTGGAGTGGATAGAAAGGAAGTCGTGGAGAAGAAAGCTGAAAAGAGATGGAGAGGAGAAGTAACTGTAAATAGCCTATTTTAAGTGGCTGAGATTAAAAGTTATGCTGATCTAATGGTTCATATTAACTCCCCTTTTTTAGGACTCACCGCGGTCAATAGATATATAATAGGTAAATTACATAGGATTGGAACAAAAATAAAAGTTGCGTGGTTTTTGTTGAGCAAAAAAAGTTTGAGTGACTTTAGAAGAATAAAAATGAAACTTGGTTACTATTCTATGAAATAAACCCAAGTAAAAACCACACTCTCGAACAAAATTTATCAATTCATAAACTAAAAAGAAGGTGATAATCCAAACCTTTTTATAAATTCTTTGTTCTTCTCCTTTTCAAGAAGAATAGAAGTCAACGGGTTATTCAACGTAATAATCGACGGCTGTGATTACATTCTCGAACAAAAACCCACCAAGATCAACGGGAACAAACCGAGAGTCCATCGACTTTCCATGTACATCAACCACACTCTAACTAAACTTACTCCCCAAAATTCAAATAAGTGTTCAAAAGAGGGAAAAGTTCATCAACTTCCAAAAAGATCCCAAATTCTTCTACTCTCCTTGATCCTGAATCCCTAACCCTAATGCTAACCTTTCTGCAACTAAATCACGAAATCATAAACATCTGTGGATCTGAAACCTAAATCGATCTAGGTTTTGGTGCGAAATTGAAGTTAAACGAAGGTTTTCTGTAAAAAATGGCTGAAGCATTAAGCCCTAACCCTACAGTGGTTCAGAAGCAGAGATCGACGGTCTTATCTCCGGTTAACACTTTCTTTCTCGGCTCCAACAATGACAAGCTCGAACGTGCTCAGGCGCGTGCTGCCCGTGCAGCCGCCATCCGCCGGAAGCCGGTGGCGGTCAACGATGCCGATGCTAATAATCCGGCCGGTTCGTTTCTAGGTCAAGAGCAGATTATGGAGATGTTCCAGAATTGCATCAAATTGGCTAGTGAAAATGTGTGTAGTAGGCTTTTTTGGATTGTTAATGTGTGTTTTGTGGATTGAGTTATTGTTTTGTGTGGTGTTGTTAACTTTTTTGTGTGGGAATTGGGATGCAGAAAATTAATCAGAAGAATACGTGGGAGCTGAATCTGATAGATCATCTTTGCGATATTATTAAGGTTGAAGAAGAAAATGATGTTGAGACCAATTTTCAGAAGGTACTGAAGATTAATTATGGTCCATGTTAAGTCTTAATCAAAGTAATTTATGTTTTGCTGGTGCTAGCTTTAATTTTTTAGAGTTTTATTTTTCTTTTCCTTAGTTGTGGGGGGTAGGGCTATGCCAAATGCTCAAATGATATGGTTTGCATTCACATAGGGCTGCACTAGTTTGGTCAAATTGTTAAGTAAGTTGCCTAACTGCTGGTATTTGATTACTTTGGTGCATAAGCTAGGCCCTTTAGGTGTAGGACTATGCCCAAAAAGCCCTAACAGGTGTGCCCTTAACAGGTTTGAACTAGTTGGTTCAAATTTGGCTCCATAATTTGCTCTCAAGTTTCAACTAACTAGTTTCCTAAAAATGGTTGGACTTATAACCTCCTTCAAATTGGAAAAAGGTATGACCTCTGTGAAAAGGCTCATCTAATTCCAATTATGACTGTAATAAATGGGGTATTTTGGTCATTTATTATTTGTTCGTTCCAATTCTAAAGCTACATATTACCAACCAAACGTGTAGATTCCAAATCATTTAACAGATTCCATTCCAATTCATGCCAACGACTTTTGAGATCATAAGTTTGATCTTTACATATTAATGACTTTTGGCTTCATACTTAGTATTTGATGGTATGAACTCAAACATTTCACTCACTGTTCAGATGATATACTCAAATACTCAATGTGGATTATATAATAAAAAGAAGATTCTTTACTCCCCAGTTGCTTAATTTGGGGTACTCATGGATGTTACATGGCACCTTTTTGTGAGTGCAGGCAAGTTGCACTCTTGAAGCAGGGGTTAAAATATACTCGGTGAGAGTGGATTCTGTCCATGCTGAGGCATATAAGGTCCTTGGAGGGATTAATCGAGTTGGACAAGACTTGGAGCAAGGTTAGGTCTATTATTTTGTACTTGCCTTTTCAAACAAGATCTTATTTTGAGCATATAATATTGTATATGGAAAAATACTCATGCACAATCCTAAGCTTTGGTGGAGCATTGGGCTCTACAGGTAACCAACATACCACTGGGCCGATGACCCTTTGGTAGGATCTTTAGTACCATGTCTCTGTTATAATGCAAGTCCTTGACTGGCTTGTAGCTGATTTTACAAGTTAGATTTTTGTCTTTTCCCATTTGATCGGTTCAAATGTTAAATGGGGAAAGCTGTTGCATTGTAGAAACACTGAAGGGTTTATTAGCTTCTGGATTACTTATATTCTACCTATTTTTATGGTTAGTTACTGTGTGATGTATGTTGAGTCAAACTAGTTTTCATCTTTAATGCCTTTTTCCCAAACAACTGATTTTGATTTGTGAAACTTCTTGAACCACCTGTCTCTTGCGGCTTAAGTTAATTATCAAAGGTAGTTACTTATTTCATACACCCTGTCCGGGGAAGTTAGTTCTCTTTGTTTGTTTACATGTGTATGTTTGTCTATATTGCATAATTGCCTATTGTGTTGGAATAAATAGTTAGTGCACCATTGCTTCAACTTTCTTTCTTTTGTTCATTATTACTACCAGGATTATTGGACTTGGTATAATGATATTGCATCCTTATCAATCCTATTAAGTAGTTATGATGCCTTCAATATAATTCTGACTATTTTGAAATCATATTTTGCTGTCCATTTAAATCAGACAGTGCAGAGGATGGCAACACTGGCGGTGATCAAGGGAAACAAAATTCTACTAAGGAGCAGGAGCGGAAGGTTTTTCATTATCTCATCTGCTGTGTTGCTTAAATACTAGGCTCTAAGTCTAACTAATGAATCATTAATATGCAGTTATCTCCTCTTTCAACACTGGAATCATCATTTGACAATCTTAATGTGAAGAAATTCGATGGTAAGTGCACAATCTATATCTATTTTTTCCCTAAGTTTTCTAAAAGGTTCTCAGACAATATCTTCAATTGCTAGTTGCATTTGCTGTGGATCCTCTTTATCATCAAACATCTGCCCAGTTTGATGAAGGGGGAGCAAAAGGTCTCTTGCTGAATAATCTTGGAGTCTTTGGTGGGTGCCGAGTACTTTTTGATTCACTTGAAGTACCTGGGAAGTGCATGTCTTGTTCAGTCCAAAGTGATAAAGCCGAGACAATTGATATTTCTCATCTCAGAGGTTTGCTTTTTTTCTGTTATATGGAAGTTCTTGCTGTAAGTTGCACTTCTTTCTGAACTTTATTTTTATTGTTTCATCCATCTGTAGACTGTATGGAAGAAATGCTAATCAACATCTCAAAGAACAACGAAATCTCACCAAGTCTAAAGGATATAGTCGATATGTTCGATGAAAGTAGTAGAAGACCATCAGATACCTTCTCGTTTGCCCAAAATTCCACAGAACATGATTATGAAGCTTATGACAATAATGACTTTGATGGTGATGTACATGATAACTCCGAAACGTGGGATTTCGTTGATGACAACAAAACCATTCCTACTGAGGATGGCATTTATGATAGAGAGGAAGAACCCTTCATACCCAATACTCATGAGGTGTTTTTTCACTCTAACCATGCAAGTATTTTCAATGTTACGTGTAGTTAATTACGTGCTATTGCACGGATATTGGACATATTCAAAAAATTGTCCAAATAGCGGTAAAAATTGTGGTAGCTTAAATATCGGCCGTATCGAATGATATTGCACCGATATTCAAGAAAAAAAGCGGTCTGCAATACTCCCAATAGCGGTTTGTCTTTTTTTGAGCTTTTGTTTTCACATGGGCTTTTATTATATTTTCATTTTAGCCTATTTTATTATAACCCATATTGCAATCCAACATCTGATTAGAATTTATTAGAAACTTAGGGGCCGTTTACTAAAAACACTTACCCGGTAAGCGCTTACCGGTAAAACTGAACACTATCATCTACCATATTGGACAATATAAGTCTCTCAAAATGGTATCTTATGCAACAATTTACCCTGTAAGCGCTTATCGGGTAAGACTCGGTTCATGCCATTGCTCTTACTGGGTAAGATTCTAGTCCTTGTCATTTTCATCCCGTAAGGTAAATTCACCCCGTAAGCACTTACTGGGTAAGCGTTAAGTTAACGGCCCCTTAGGCTTTTAGTTACATTCTATTATCATCGAAGAAGTGTCATTGAAGTCAAACGGAAGTCAGCGAGTTTGATCTCTATCGTAGCTCCAGCTTCACTCTCGATAGTTTATGAACAGTTTTTCTATTTTGTTTTGTGAAACTTGTTTAAGTTGATATTTTGATGTTGAAACCATATTTTTAGTTAAGCATATGATATGTTTATGTATGCATACATACATATATACATATCTACTATATATAATTCTAAGAGATATTATATGAACTGCTATAACCACTGCTATAACCGCTATTTAAAATATCGGTCCTGACTGCAGCATAGTGTGTAATATGCATCTGGAATAGAAGAAGGAAGCTAGCTGATGTATCGTGCATATTGTTTGCAGGAAAACGACCAATATATTTCTCATGATCCTGATGTAGATGACAGATTTATAGGAGTTGATGACTTCCTGTTTCTAAGACTTGGTGCGACTGCCCGACAAAATGCATGGGCAGGCCCTGATCATTGGAAGTATCAGAAGAGTAAAGGTATTGTCAACAAACCAAATCACCTATTTTTGTTCCGTTCCTTAAACTATCTCAAACAGAATTTCCAAAGTTTCTCTTAAATGGAGAACTAAAAGTCAAAATCTCCAAAAAATATAACATTTCATCTCCAAATAGATTCCCCGTTTTGGAGAATCCAACATTGGTTATAATATTGAAAAATTCTCTCTCTCTCTCTCTATATATATATTCAAAGTTTTCTATTGCTGCTCTCACTTGGTAGTCATTTTTGGGGTTTTCTTCATATTTGGAGAAAAAACCCCTCTTTACTACTTTCTCCATTTTGGAGAAGCTATTGGAGATGCTCTTAGTATGCACTCATCTTGCAGTTTTCAGTTTTGTTTGTCATATCATATGGGAAATGTTTTGTAGGTCCAGTAGATCCTGCCAAGGAAAACGGATCACCATCGTTGCCCAAAAAACCAAGAAACAGGAAACAAGTTGAAGTTGATATAGAATTTTTGAAAGAGTTGGACAAAGACGTGGCTGATCCCTTTGCTGCTTCTAAAAGTCTCAAGTCACTATTGTTGCCTGCAAATAAAGAACCATGTAACACGACACTTCCTGAAGATTGTCATTACCAACCAGAGGATCTTGTCAAGTTATTTCTTCTACCAAATGTTTTGGTAAGGTTTCCATCTTCTAAAGATGGATAATTTGAATTGTACTCAATGTAACCCCCCCCCCCCCCCCCCCCCCCCCCCCCACACACACACACACACCACAACACACACAAACACAAACACCAAAATGTTCATTTACTGACTGTTTTTTATGTGCAGTGCCTTGGGAAGAGAGGAAAGAGGCATTCAGGTCAATTGATTTCTGCTATCTAACTCCTTGTTATTGCTATTTATTTGCTAGATCTTTGAGTATATAGGTGTCGTTTGTTTTTTAAGAGGTCTGAAGTCTGATTTCTCATCTAAAAAATAAGAGGTGGATGGTGCACCTCTTAAAATTTCGGAGGACGATAAGAGGGTTTCAAACCTTTTCTTAAAAATAAAACAAGCAGTCTTAAGTCTGCAAACCTCTTAATGTTCAGACTTAAGAGGTTTTAAAGGTGTTTATTGAAAAAACAAACAGCCTCTTAGACTTCGTAGAGTATGGTCATTGGTCACAGCTAGTAACCGTAACTACAAACAAATTACAACTGTGTTTGAGCGCAAAATTATTTATAGAGCACAACAATTAATTTTCCACAATACGGGTCATGAAAATATACCGATTGAGCATTGAGTATAGAGATCTCTGCATTTAACAGTATTTTTGTAATGTTTTGTTGTCAGATGAACTTCATCAAGAAGATGCAAATGGAGCTTCTTCATCTTGGGATGACGATTGCGGGGTTGGTGGCCAATTTGATGACGGAAATGCTTATAGTGATGTTGAAGACTCTAGCACACTTGTCTCTCAACCCCGTCAGGTTTGTTTGTTGAAACTTCTATTATTTCTCTGATGTTCTTGATTGGAAAACATAACCATGTAATTCTTGATTGGCGATCACTTTGCTTTTACCATCTACTGGATTTTTTGTAATTTGATGCAACAAGTATATATTCCTAATGCTTTGTTTCATAAATTTAACACAGGTAAACAAGATTGAAGTCCAGTATGACAAAAAGTCAAAACAAGTTGATGTTCACATACTGAAAGAGACACTTTGGTCATCTATGCAAGAAATGCATAAATCAGCTGAAGTAAGTTCTCTTTTTCTGTTCCTGCTAATGGCATATTGTTTTATGATGGACGGATTAGTCCTTTTGATTGACGACAACCTCGAAAACACATCAATTTAAAGCGGTTGCACCTTTAAAAAATTAAAATGAAAAACTGGTCTTTAGTTTAGGCTGTGTTTGGCAAACTAGCTGATAAGGTAGCTGTTGAATAAATATGTTTAGTGAAAACTAGCTTATGAGTATGTAAAATGACCAAAAAGGGTATCTTGGGGTATATCAGTTAATATTAATAAGATTATAATTGGAAAAAAACTATAAAAAGCTCCTAAAATGCTACTCCAAATAGCGTTTCAATAAGCTAGCTTATTTTTGCCAAACATAGCTTTAGGGGGTATAATGGGTTCGTTTGGTTTGATTTGGTTTTACTGTTACATTGACACTTATACTTATAGGCAGTGCAGCAGGAGGAAACGTTTTCTTTTAAGAACATGTTGGCATCTTTTCCATCGGACAAGAAGAGACCGGCTGCTGCTGCTTCGATTGATGACATCTCTCCGCACCTTTGTTTCATCTGTGTACTGCATTTGGCTAACGAGCACGGATTAAGCATCGATGGCTCTCCTAACTTGGATGAACTCACCATACATCTACCATCACACCCTAAATGACATTATAAAAGAAGCTTTTTGTTATCTGGTGTTGTGCTTAGCTTTTGGTTTTCTAGTGTTGTAACTTTTCAATCTAATGTTTTAGTGCTCATCTCCACCTCATAGATATCACTGTAACACAACTCATCTTACTGAAGTTTGTATAATGTACACAAGTAGTTGTTAGTTTTGCGCCTTGTGTTTCCTTTGAGTTTTTTAGGGCAAAACAGATGAAATGAAGTTTGGTTTGGTTCTTATTTGGAGCAACTAAGATTTTAATGTAACAAGTTTCAATTTTTCCTATTATATATGTATGCATTTTGACTAGTAACCATGGTTGGAATCAAAAGGAACCAATGTGCTAAATTAAAAAGGAAACCAAAGATGATGCCTTGAGACCATTAGAGTTGAGTATTCTTCAGCCTTAAAATAAGGTTGAGTTTCATCATCCTACATTGGTGGGACGAGGTTAGTTTGGAAAAAGATGATAGGCATTAAAAGAAGGATGAATGGTTTGAAATCTGTAACTATGGTTGGAATCAAAGCCAACAAATCGGTAAAAATTATAGTGCAAAGAAACCAATCATGATGACTTGGGACTAGGGGTGTAAATGAGTCGAGCCGAGCTTGAGCTCGTCTTGAGACTTTATGGTAAGCTCAAGTTTGATTCGATAGCTCGAGGAATTTTCATACTTCAAGCTCGAGCATGACTCGTAAAAGATACATTATAGCTCGAGATCGCTTGAAAAGCTCGAAATTATATGAAAAATACATTATTTAGGTTATAGTTCGAGCTCGGCTAAAAAAGCTTGAAAGATACATATTTAGGTTATTTTGGTATCCGCCCTTATATATACATTATATATATATACTATACAAGGCTCGAAAAACTCCATAAGAACTTGAGTTGAACTCTTAAAAGCTCGAGCTTGGCTCGTTAAATATTCGAGCTCGTTTTTTGGGCTCGAACTCGATAAAGTTCTACTTGAACGAGCTGAGCTCAAGCTCGAGTTACTCGAGAAAAGCTCGACTCGTTTACACCCCTACTTGGGACCATGAAGTTTGAGTATTCCTTAAAATCTTGAAATAAGATTCATAACCCGAAATTGATGGTAATATGATAGTTTGGAAGAAGATAACGGGTATAAAAATTAGGGACAAATAGTTACGTATAACAATGGACATAATCAAAATCAACCAAATGGTAAATATTAGAGAGCACAAATAAAAGAGGAAATCAATAATGAAGATGGTTTATTTTTTAATCAATCAATTTTAATTGAAGAATTACGTTTTATTTTCATGTGGTTCAATTCTCCTTTAATAAAACGATTAGTCATCCATGCAACGTAGTCATCATGCAATTTTTTGGTCTTCTTTTCCAATGAGTTTGTTATTCTCAAGTAAATAAAGCATGGGATTTCATGGTTTGAAGTCGAGAATTTCAAGAGTTGTCGCGATGCCGTGGAAAACTCATAAAAGGCATGAAAAGCAAGGTTCCTTTGAGAAAACATCCGCAAAAAGATTCGATGAAATCCGGACAAGAAAGATGACTATTCAAGTGTTTGAGACTTGAGTAAAGACTTGAAGTTGAAGAAAATGCCTAAAAACTGAAATTGCTAGCGTGACTTGAACCCACCTGAGCTGAAATTCGCGTGACTTGGTACGTGGGTTGAAGTCACGGGACAGCCGTCTGAATGTTTTAAAAGCCTCTTTTGACTTAGGGTTTTAGGTATTCTTGATTCCACACATATAAGGGGTGACGGTGAGCACTTTGGGGCAATTTTGGCTTGGAGAAAACACCAAATTGAAGGAAAATAACGATTGGGAGGTGAGTTCTAACTCGGAATCTTGCCGTTCTTCGTGGGTATTACACATTAAAGAAAGTTATTTTTTAATGATTTTTGCTTGTTTTAGATTCATATAGTATTACCTATATGAAAAAGCGGTTATGTGGATCAAATAAATATGTTCTATTTTCTTGATATAGGCTATGTTTGGCAAGCGTAGCTTATAAGCTAGCTGGTAGCTGATAAGCTAGCTGTTGATTGATAAGCTTGCTAGTAGCTGATAAGCTAGCTGTTGAACAAATTATGTTTGGCAAAAACTAGCTTATGAGTATGTAAAATGACCAAAAAGGGTACATTTGAATTTAATAATTAATATTAATAAGGGTATAATTGGAAAAAGCTACAATAAGCTTCTCATAGGCTATGTTTGGCAAGCGTAGCTTATAAGCTAGCGGATAGCTGATAAGCTAGCTGTTGATTGATAAGCTTGCTAGTAGCTGATAAGCTAGCTGTTGAACAAATTATGTTTGGCAAAAACTAGCTTATGAGTATGTAAAATGACCAAAAAGGGTACATTTGAATTTAATAATTAATATTAATAAGGGTATAATTGGAAAAAGCTACAATAAGCTTCTCATAGGCTATGTTTGGCAAGCGTAGCTTATAAGCTAGCGGATAGCTGATAAGCTAGCTGTTGATTGATAAGCTTGCTAGTAGCTGATAAGCTAGCTGTTGAACAAATTATGTTTGGCAAAAACTAGCTTATGAGTATGTAAAATGACCAAAAAGGGTATATTTGAATTTAATAATTAATATTAATAAGGGTATAATTGGAAAAAGCTACAATAAGCTCCTCGTAAGCTACTCAAAGTAGCGTTTCAAAAAGCTAGCTTATAAGCTAGCTGATAAGCTAGCTTCCTGGTACATGTTTGGATGGACTAGCTTATAAGCTAGCTTATCAGCTAGCTTATAAGCTAGCTTATGCTTGCCAAACAAAGCCATAGTTGATAATGGAGCTATCGAAGATACATAGATATTTTTTTTAAAATGTTTTTGTTTTCGTGTGTTTTTGTTCATATAAATTGAGAAAAGATGAAAGATAATGGTGGGACTAATTAATTTAAAATGATAAGAGAAACTACTTTAGTAAGAAAATTGAATTTACAAACATAACCTAACTCATTCTCGAAAGCCATAAAGATCAAGTACGTTCAACTTTTTGTTTAAAATATCCCAAAGTTGCATAGCTGAATGCCAGAATCACATGTGATTTTAGTTACGGTCAACACAAGGGTGTGTACTTGGCTCGCTAGTTGAGGTTGCGGCCACGGTCTATCACATGTGATTTTAGTGTAAAATCACATGTAATTTGGTTGTTATCTTGTTTGGCCCGTGTTCTTATTTCAACCCGACTCTATATATGTACATTCTTATATAATACTATATATGAGGGACGTTCATGTGAGAAGGTAAACATTTTGCGAGAAGGCGATAAGTCATAATATCATATATGATTACACGCCATTTGGATGTGTTTAATCATATGTGATTAAGCGTCTATGTGTTGTCAATGTAACATGTGTATAATCATATATGATTAAACTTGTGTATCATGTATGATTAAACACTTCTCGCCTTCTCACAAAATATTTACTTCTCGTTTGAACCTTCCCCTACTATATATATATATATACACACACGTTTGTGTATGTACTTTAACTGAAGCGGCACTTAATCAGCTAACAACCGATGATCTTGAAGGAAAGGTACACTCTTTGCATTGCTGATTTGATTGATGCCATAAGCTAGCATCGGCTAGCTTCGAAATTGCAAGCATCATCGGCTAATCTCTTCAATACGAAAGACATATAAGTGAATACGAAATACAAATACAAAACGGAGTTTCAGCGGTGGCACTTTGGGGGCTGTAACAGTCCAGCACAACGCAATATGCCCTTATACTCGCACTTCTATCAAGATTAACAAAATGCCACCACAATAATTTTTCGGACCCGAAGGTGCGTTTACTTGTGAAAAACTGTTTTCATTTTCATAAAAAACGTTTTCAGAAAATGGAGTCGGGTTTTTATTTTCAATTTTCATAGAAAATTTTAGAAAACTCGTTACTTCGAATGATGGAGTTTTCATTTTTCATTTTTAGAAAATTAGAAAACTCATTTAGTTGTACATTTTCCATTTCCTTTTCATTTTCCATTTTCCATTTTTTCAAATATTGTAACGGCCGCGGTGACGGTGGTCACAGCGGTGGCGGCAGCGGTGGCGACGGCCTCGGCAGCGGTGGGGGTGGTGGCCTCTACGGCGACGGCGGTGGTGGCGGTGGCCGCAGTGTCCTCGGTGATGGTGGCGGTGTCCTCGGCGGCGAAGGCAATGGCCTCGGCGGCGATGGCGGTGGCCTCGGTTGTGATAATGGTGGCCTCGGCGACTACGGCAGTGGTGGCGGGCGGTGGTTGCGGCCGTGGGGCGGTGGTGGCAGCGGCGGTGGGAGGGTGGTGGCGGTAGTGGCGGTGGGGTGGCGACGAGAAGGAGACGGCGCTAGCGCGACGACGGTGGTGGCGGCGATAGAGCGACGACAGTGGCGGCGGCAGTAGCGGCATAGGGAGGCGGCGGAGGTGGCGGTAGTGGCGAGAGGTGGCGGCAGGAGGTGGCGGCGGAGGTGGCGGTGGGCGGCGACAAGAGGGGACGGCAATTGAAAATGAACATGAAAATTGGAAAACTATAAAAAGTAGTTTTCTAATTGAAGTGTAAATTTTGAAAAAGAAAAAAATTGTTTTCTGGAAATTTTTTTTTAAATTAAATCAAGTAAACAAGTTTTGTAAATTTTCATTTGTCATGGAAAATTTTTCTAGAAAACAGAAATTTTTTCCAAAAGCAAACGCACAATATTTTTCTAGAAAACGTTTTTAGAAAATGTTGTTGAATTTTCATTTTCAGTTTTCTATGAAAACTTTAGAAAACGCTTTAGGTTGAAATTGTGGAGTTTTCATTTTCCATATAGTTAATAGTGCATGAGTCATTGAGTTAATCGATGTCGTGTCTGCAGACGATATAGGGGTACTCCCTTTCCCTTGTTTGATCACTCACTTTTGTAAATCGGCAGGAATGGCTTCTCGTGTTCCGACCGAACCAACTTCGGATTTGACCAAACGCGCGCACGACTTGCTTGCCACCTATGCAACCAAGTTTGGTACACTGGAGACACTGGACTTGGATCATGTCCCGCAGGAGGTGGATGATGCGGATGCAGTGGAGGCACAATCTGACTCTGACGACGAAGAAGAAAATAATGATTCCACCGAGCACGACACTCCTTCGTGGGCCGTCCGCTTAGAGGACAAAATAGATCAGCTCCTCATCGAAGTCGCGGGCCTAAAGCGTGACGTGGCCAACATAATGGAGCAACTATCAGCCACAAGTATTCAACAAGAGGAACCTTCGGCCGAGGCGGATCAACACCGAAGCGCCCCTAAGCGCCGCAATGCCACTATGTCATCATCCCGCCGTTCATCATCACCATGCATAGTTGTGATTTCGACATTTTGATGCACTACTTTTCTTTTTGGCAGTCTGGATAACTGTAATAGATAATCCTACTCTCATACCTTGACACTGTGGTACTACTCGGTAACTCTGTTAGCTTATGCAGCTTTCGCTTATAATTGTTGTCATCTTTCCACACACAGTCACATACAACTCAAAACCAAGCGTGCACATTGGGGACAACGTGTCTGCATCTGGGGGTTGTAGACCCGGGTATACTCATCTGGTGCATTATTTTTCTGGGTTGGTTTGGCTTTATTTATTCGCGTAACCTAACAATATGACCAACGATTAAACAAAAAAAAAATATCAGTACGAAACGAAAAGACCATCAAAATATTTACATGGTTCAACAATTTATCTTCATTCCAGTGGTACATACTACATACACAAAAAAAAAAAAATATTCAAACAAAATGAACAACACCTGTAAACCGTAATCGTATTTTTCGACTGTGCCATCATTGAGCCTAAACCAGACTCGGATATCGCATGCCGAGAAACCGGAAAAGGTCTTATCTCTCACCTCGACCTCTAACGCATATCACATTTTCTATTTTCTTGCCACATACTATACCCAAAACAACCAGCTAGATAAATGTTCCAAATCTCGAAAAAATTAAAGCTCGATTTCGAGCTATCCATAACAAAACAACACTCGAGAACTAGTTTCAAAAGGTCTCGATACCACCCTGAGATTGCACACGAGCCCGAGCACCACCTTCTTTCCAGCCTCTTTGGCGAGCCCTTTGTTCCCACATCGCGCTTTCTTGTTTCTGTGACGCTAAAGCCGCTTCGGCTTTTTCTCGGGCTTCTTCACAAGTCTCCATTCCCGAGTTGCACTTGTCGGCCTCTTTTTGATATTGGGACGTCAGCTTCTTGGCCTCGAGCAGCGCCATGTCAGCACGCTGCTGACTTTCTAAAGCTTCGGCTTCACGAAGCTTCAGTTCCTCTGAGAGAAGCTCAGCGAAGTTCTTTTCGGTGTCTCCGTTCACTTCTGGATCGCGCTTTGCACAATCTGGTTCAGGGATTTATAAAAGTTAACCGATTTAATACAGAGTAAATGGTAATATAGTCATTTATGTTGTTTAGATTGTTTACTCAACACAACAACAAAACAACTTAATCCATACATGACTTAGGAGCTGTTTGGTTGGTTTTTCATTGAAGTCATGTATAGATAAAGTTGTTTGTGTGGATTGATCTGTCTATACAAACCGCAAAGGCTTTTGTTTGGGAGAGCTTTTTCATAGATGGAAGAAACGTGTTTTTTAATTGGGAGTGACAGGTTTGGAAAAACTTGACTTTTTGCTTAAAGCCCCTCTCTAAAAGCTTACTGAATAAGCCACTTCCTATACTATTAAGCCACTACCAAGCAGTCATGTATAACTGACAAAATAAGTTGTGAGTCTCATTAAGCTGCTAATGAACAAGCCCTAAATATCTGAAACAAGATTTGAATTTGAATATCATTAAGAGCATCCAGAATGGAGTTTTTAGCCACCTAAGCTTGTGAAAGAACTCCGGAAAAAAAATACCCCCTCTCTCGAAAAGCTTGTTTCTGCTTGTGGGTCCCACTCTTTCAAAAAAGCTCCAATGAAAAAGTCCAACCATTGTGGATGCTCTAAGCATTAAACGATATCCGGGAAATAAAAGTAAAAGCAATTATGGTCGGCTTTTATCACTAACCTGTGAAAGAACCATTGCCAAGTCCTGCAAGAAACATAGACCAAATATCAGAAACTTGAATTAAAACGAGTCCTTAACTTTTATCAGATCACATACTCATTATAAGTTTAGCCACATATGAATCTTACATATAGACAAATCATTCATATGTGTGTGTGGATATCGTACTATATCTATAGGTTTCTAACAGAAAAGTCAAAACAAATTGGCTACAAGTGGATAAAAACCAAATGAACTCAGTACATCCCATTTGAAAGCAGGGTCAAGAGATGGATGTATGCAAACATATCATCTACCCCCCAATAAGTAAAGTGGTGGTTTATGCAAAAACCCATCGCTTGTGCAAAAGTGTGAGCGAAAAGAACCAGTATTAGTAAATTGGGTATGAGTGGATGTGGCTATGAATATATAGACTCGCATGGGTGTCTTTAGAGTTGGGTCCCGTGTGAGGTAGGGGTTGGTTGCAGTTGCTGGTAATCAACTTTTTGTCCAAATTTCCCAACAGTACAAGATAATTCATGTTGCATACTGTGATTCTACTAGCAAAAATGCCATTTAAGGGGATTAAATGAGATAATGGTATAATGGGAATAAGAAACAAGCTAGATGGTGAACTATCATGAAGATTGGTTTAGTAAATATATCTCTCGAGCAACAAAAGAAAAATGTTTGAGCAAGGCAATCAAATAACGAGATGGACATTGTATTTTATTGGGTTTGGAGCAATAATCTCGTTAAAATACAAAAACTTGATGCGCGTTTTTACTCTAACTTAGTTTTGCAAACCATGAAAACATCAAAATCAAGTTTTACGACCTATATACAGTGATTACATTGTTTCAATGTGCCTACTTCTTCTTTCCTTTTTTTTCTTTCTGTTGATAACTGTTTACTAGTCTTAGGGGTCGTTTACAAAACGCTTATCAAGTAATCACTTACCAGCAAGAGTCACCGCTCTCAGTTGCCTTATCAGATAACATTCTCGTCCATTAAAATGAATTGTTGGTGTCTTTTACCTGATAAGTGCTTAGAGTGTAAGAGTTTTTTTTCCCTCACTAACATGGTAAGATTCTCAATCTTTGTTATGCCTCTCAACAGATAAGATTTTCGATGTTTGTCATGCTCCCTCGGTAAGCGCTTACCCAATAAGCATTTTTTATCACACTTATACACAAAGTGAAGGTTTTCACATAAATAGGCACTCTACCATTTAAAATAGATGTTAGATCTGCGTACATCTCACCCCCGTTACCCTGCCTTCAAATTCAGTTGATTTGATCTATGTAAACCAGCTTCGATCTTTCCCAAAACCTTAATGTTTCCAAACCATGCTTTTCTTTTTCCATCCAATCTACAATTCTCACATTCATCTAACAAACTAATGTGTTTCCCTTTTATTGTTCTTTTTTCACAAGAACAATGGTCAAATTGATGGCTTTCAAAACCAACAACTAACTGCAAATTTGATAAACAATTTACCCTCAACATGAACATCTTCAATTTCTACTACTTGTCAACCAAGATTTCTTCAAAAAAGAAAACATAAGCATCCCCCAAAAATTGAACTCCAAAAGTAGCCTATTTTTCCCCCAAAAGCTAAAATCTTTAACTCCAGACTTTGGAGGGCAATGAGAAATGAGATCTAAAGGGGTACACTTAATTACTTTTCAAGATCTAATTACTTGAAAAAATGGGTAAAAACTAAAAACACAATAAACCAAATCAAGATTCCTAATCTTTATCAACAAATCAAAGCATATAGAGATCAAATTACCGAAACCCACATGATAAAAAGCGTTTAAATCAAATCCCAATTTGGTAAAAATGTAAAAGTGAAGGATTTTAGGTTTACAGACCTTGAGGAATGGAGAGTACAGGTTTGGAATCGGAATTGCAATCGCAGTTGCAGGCAGGGCAAGATACGGCGGAGGAAGAGCGGCGGACGGCGGCTAAACCTTCTAGAAGATGCCAGTATAAAGGCGGACCGAGTAGATAACCTACCAAAGAAAGCCCTAAAAACACGATTCCGACCTTCACGGCGGCCGGATTGCAAGATCCAGCCCTGTTCAATGCCATCTGTGTTGTATATCTATCTCTCACACACACAGATATCAAATTGGTAGAAAGTATGTGTAAGATTGGAGTTTGATCTTGGAATTCGAGATGAAATTGATTGAATTGATAATGGATTAATGGTGATCTTGATCTGGTTGAAATTTGGGAGATTATTGATGGAGAAATTTTAAGCAGCCGATTGCATCTATTGTTAAACTTGCTGTCACTATAAGCGTGTTATCTTTACTCTTTTTTTTTTCCTCTCAATTTTGGTTTTTTTGCTTTTAAATACATAAAGTTAGGGGCTGTTTACTAAAAAAAAATTAAATAAGCACTTATCAGAATAAAAGATGTAATTAAAGAGAAATTATATTTCCTCCTACCATTTTAGCCTACCTATCCTCCTACCCAATTTATCATTTGACAAGTGTTAAAATTTATGAATTATATGAAGAAAGAGAAGAAGTGCATTACACTTGTCAAATGATAAAGTGGGTAGGAGGATAAGTAGGCTAAAATAGTAGGAGGAAATATAATTTCTCGTAATTAAAATAAGAGGTCTGACTTGAATAAGTGTGGACTGAAAATATGTGTTTACCAAATATTATATAATAGAGGCTGACTCAATGAAAATGACTATAATACCCTTTATCTAAAATAAATACTTATTAGAATTTAAATTATATTTCAAAAGATTTCAAATATTTTGCATATACTTTAATATTTATTTAATACGCATCAATATTAATTGTCTTTTTACTTTTTCAAGGAATTAAATTTCTTTTAACCTACCAAAATTATTTATTAATAAAAACACTTGATCAGGGTAAAACTTGAAAACCAGGAGCGGCCGCTATTCTTTGTTTTCTTCTCTATCTCAATCCCCTTTGTTTCTATACTTATTTGGAGCTGAAAAAACAAAAATTAAAGTTTCATTTAAAAGGGTTGAAATCTTTTGAGTTGTTCAGGGTGTGTTTAGTTGTGGAAAAATTTTCTGTTTTCTAGAAAAATTTTCCATGAAAAATGAAAAATCAAAAAAGTTGTTTACTTGATTCAAGTTTGAGAAATTTTTCCAAGAAAACAAAATTTTCATTTTCAAAATTTACACTTAAATTAGAAAACTGCTTTTCATAGTTTCCACTTTTCATTTTCATTTTCCATTTTTACTTTCAATTGCCATCCCCTTCTCGTCGCCGGCCACCGCCACCGCCACCACCATCACCACCGCCGCCACCCCTGCCGCCGCCGGTCACCGCCGTCGCCGCCACCGCCCGCCGCCGCCGTCGCTACCGTTGCGACCATCGTCCCCTTCTCGTCGTCGCCGCCCCACCGCCGCCGCTGCAACCACCCTCCTACCACCGCTGTCGCCGCCACCGTTACCGTCACCATCGTCGCCACCGCAACCCCGTTGTCGCCACCGCCACCACCACTACCGTCGCCGCCGTGGCCGCCGACGCCATCGTTGAGGCCGCCGAAGCCACCGCCGTCGCCGTCGAGGCCTCCGCCTCCGCTGCCGAGGCCGCCGAGGCCACCGCCGTCGCCGTCGAGGCCTCCGCCTCCGCTGCCGAGGCCGCCGAGGCCACCGCCGTCTCCGTCGAGGCCACCGCCACCACCGTCGAGGCTGCCGAGGCTACCGCCACCAACGCCGAGGCCACCGCCACCACCGTCGAGGCTGCCGAGGCTACCGCCACCAACGCCGAGGCCACCGCTACATCCCGCCTTGGCCACCGCCACCACCACTGCCGCCAAGCCCACCGCCTCCGCTGCCGCCGCCGCTGTGATGACCGTCACCGCCGCCGTTGCAATATTTGAAAAAATGGAAAACGGAAAATGAAAAGTGATGAAAAATGCACAACTAAACGAGTTTTCTAATTTTCTAAAAATGGAAAATGAAAACTCCATGATTTCAAGTAAACAAGTTTTCTAAAATTTTCCTAGAAAACTAAAAATGAAAAATCAACTCCATTTTCTGTTTTCATTTTCTTGGAAAACAAAAACAGTTTTCCACAACTAAACACAAGTGTTTTTCGACATCTTTCATCTGCTTGTCTTCATTCATACCAGGTCTGTATTTACAATCTTGAGACTTAAAATACCGTTCACCATTCCCATCCCCATCTTTTTCTCTTTCTACTAATAAAACAGAAAGTAGTTCCATTCTCTGTATTTTTTTTGTTTTCTATTTGTTTTGGTTGAACCATCTAATGGTTTATGATTATCGGCCTATGCAACCTACTGTGGAGAAGGGTTAATGTGAGAAATATCATCGCTAACCCTGGAAAGATGTAATATCCTCTCTGTTTACGGTCAGAGCACGGTAAGAGGTTAGAGCTCGGTCAGAGAAGTAATTTTTTTTGGTAAACAGGCGTGCCTCTTAATGGAATAAGAGCCTCACGTCGGTCAGAGGCAATAAGAGATTAGTAAACAACCCCTTAGAAGAAAATAGGTGAAATTCTTAAGACTTGAAGTTAAAAGTAATTAACTATATTTTTAAACATGTTATCATTATAAAAAAACTTTGAAAATGAAATTTTAGAAATGAAAATAGAGGTAGGCTAGTAGTATCCTTATACATTGCTAAGTGTATCATATCTAGTGATTTTCTTCTCATACATATTAATATTAAAATCTGTGTTTAAAAATCCTCAGTGTATTAATTAATTTGATTTTAACATTAATAATGGTGCTAATAGTATTGTTCAAAAAATAACGTTATATAGTAATTGGATTGGATGAATGAGACATTTTAATAGCATAATAGATGTTGTAATCTTTAATATGTATTTATGTTTTAGAGTTTTGAAGTTTTGTCATTTATTTTAGAGAAGCTCTAGAAGTTTTTTTTCCCATCTAATAAAACGGATAAAAATTTTTGGTTAGGAATTAGGAGTGACCAACTTTGAGTAATTTTTAAAAATTAAATAACGAATATGTATTTTATAACGATGGATTTTACTCTAAAACTAACTTTATACTATTTCAAAATAGTATCCGGACTATGATTTCAAATAAGTCATAATTTACCACGTATCATTATATTAATCCAACAAAATCTAATTATTAAAATTAAAATACATATACGATAATAAAGATAAGGTTCAAACGAAAAACATGTCAATTTAAAAAAACGTGAGAAACAATCTCAGCCACTCATCTTACGATTATGGTAGACGTGATCATAAAGGATTAACGCGATTTATAGAAGGGTAGAGATTATTAAATGGAAGGACCGATCAAAATCGCATTTGTTGATCGCATGAATAGCTGAAATTGTTTCCCACTTTCTTTCTTTTTAAACCTCCCTCACCATAATAATAGATCAATAACTAAGATAATTAAACAAAAAATTAAATACAATAATATCGTAGATTTAATTAAAAAAATATTTTCATTAGTATAATATCATTTCTTACTAATTTTAAAAAAATAACCTAAAATATTGCTTAAAAACCATACACCGTGACCTAGCCGGAATCACCACCGGAGACGGAGATCACACACACTCATAACTGACACACACACACACAAACAGAAAAATGTCCGGCGAGCTGCCATCGGATCTCATCATCCAATCTCAGATCCACTTCCGAGAAGACGCCGGTTTATCATCCTTATTCCAAACCCTAGCTTCTCTTCCAACCCTCCAAGACTCCATCTCCGGTTTACATCCATCATCATCGATCAGGTGCACGCGTTGCAAAGGAAAGCTCCTCATGGGCTCCAAATCGCTCATCTGCATCCATTGCGGCCAGTGTCAGACCAATCACCTACCTCCTCACCCTATCTTCTTCAAATCCACCGCTGCTTATCGATGGCTACTCAACTCCTTGGAATTCACCGGCATGGTTAGGGTTTTTTTCTTCTTTTGTTCTTTCTTCAATCTGGTTATTGATAAGAATTTGATCAGATTCGTTCGTTTTATGTATCGATTTTGGTAGGATACAATATTGTCTGCTTTGTCCGTTGGCTAACGTGTTTTGGCCGTGTTTGGCAAACTAGCTGATAGCTGATAAACTAGCTTATGAATAAATTATGTTCGACAAAAATTAGCTTATGAGCATGTAAAATGACCAAAAAAGGTCTTTTAGGGTATAATAATTAATATTAATAAGAGAATAATTTGAAAAAGGCTACAAAAAGCTCCTCAAATGCTACTCCAACTAGCATTTTAGATAAGCTATCTTATGGGCCATCCAAACATGTATTAGCTTATAAGCTAGCTTATTTTTGCCAAACACAACCTTTGTTTTGTTTCTCGAGACCTGGCGAGGACTTCCAAGGGGTTACCCATCCTGGTATTACTCCAACCCTTGCACGCTTAACTGTAGAGTTCTAAAAACCTGCCATGCATGTGGCCCCAAAATGCGTGGATAGGAATGATACTGGGTTCATACGTAAACCATGGCCAGACAACAACATGTTTTGGGGTCACAAGCATGGCAAGTTCTTGGAACGCTGTAGTTAATTGTGTGCTTGGGTGAGAGTAGTACTAGGATTGCCAGGTCACCAGAAACAAAGTCGTGAGCCACTGGGGCAAAGCGGACAATATTGTGTGGTGATAGGCAGGGTGTTACATTTGAGGGGAGATAATTTTACTATTTTTTCGATTCAAACTGATCATAAAAACGGGTTTCATTCATGCAGATTTGGGGACTAGGTTTAATTCTGTCTTTGAAGTGTATAATTCGAGTGTTGAATTATAGGGCCAATTTTGATACATTATGCCTTGCACTAAAAGTTTATGTTACACTATCAGGAAAGAATCGGGTCTTTGGACGAAGAATATAGAAAGGCCAAAGGAGGGACACCGGCTGAAGATTTAAGAACCGTATCCGAGATCTTAGATTTGCAGATTACTTGGCGAGATGAGTGTGAGAAACCCGAGATTGATTTTGTCGACAAGACATTCGACAGTAGCACCATATCTTTGGAGTTCAGTAAAGGTGGATGGGAGGATTTCGTTACGGAATCACAAAGAGGTATCGTATTTGATGCATTTGAAGAACAGCTGGTTACTAGCGAAGCTGGATTGAACAATTCGGTTATAGGATCACAAAGCGAAAGTGATGACAGTGATGATGTTGTAGATGAACACAATCTTAGTCTATTCCAGAACGTTCTCTCGGCCGCGATATCTTCTAATCATAAAGGAGAGTCTTCTTCATCTGGAAGTGAGGTAGAAATCGGGTCCGTGAACTCCGAGATACAGAATGAGGATTCTAAAATTACCTCGGTATCCCCTGAACTGCGTGGTGATTCTTCATCGGGAGACGATGCAGAAGTTCGGTCTGTGAACTCCGGTACACTGAATGAGGATGCTAATCCTGCTGCCATATCCTCTGATTTGATTAATGATTCTTTATCCGGAGATGATGCAGAGGTTCAATCTGAGAATTCCGCGATAGAGAATGAGGATTCCAAGATTGCGGGCGTATCCTCTGATTTGCATGGTGACTCTTTATCCGGAGATGATGCAGAAATTGAGTCCATGAATTCCGAGACAGAAAATAAGGATTCTGAAGCTGCTGCGGTAGCCTCTGATTTGAAGGAAGATTATTCACCTGTGAATTCCACGACAGAAAATGAGGATCCCGAAGCTGCTGCAGTATCCTCTGATTTGAAGGAAGATTATTCACCTGTGAATTCCACGACAGAAAATGAGGATCCCGAAGCTGCTGCAGTATCCTCTGATTTGAAGGAAGATTCTTCACCTGTGAATTCCACGACAGGAAATGAGGATCCCGAAGCTGCTGCAGTATCCTCTGATTTGAAGGAAGATTCTTCACCTGTGAATTCCATGAGAGAAATTGAGGATTCTGAAGCTGTTGCGGTATCCTCTGATTTGAAGGAAGATTCTTCACCTGTGAATTCCAGGACACAGGATGAGGATCTTAACGGTGCTTCTGTACCCTCTGATTTAAGGGAAGATTCTTCACCTGCTCATGATGCAGAAAATCAGTCTTCCAATTTGAGGGCACAAATTGAGGATTCTAAATCTGACGCCTCATCCTCTGATTCAAGCGGTGAATCTTCATCCGAGGACGAAATAGAAATTCCAACTGTGGAGTCATTGACACAGTTTGACGATTCAAATACCGTTGGATCCCCTCCTGATAATGTGAGCACCGATACTTCATCTGCCGAAGATGCAGAGATTCAGTCCGTGGATTCGATGGCACAGAATGACGACGACCCTGAACCCGCTGATTTGAACGGCGATTATTCATCCGGAGACGACCAAGAAGAAGCTCCGTCTGTGGATTCCGAAGTTGCTGCTGACCCCGCATCCCCTGATTTTCGCGGTGATGATTCATCTGGAGATGACGCAGAAATCCAGTCTCCGAATTCCGAGACACAGAATGCGGATTCTAAAACATCTGTGTCTGGAGATGATGATGCAGATATTTAGCCAGTTAACTCCGGGATGCAGAATGAGGATTCTGAAGCCAATAATCTCATGGACTCAGATTCTGGGTAAATGGAAGAAGACTTGAATGACGAAAAGCGGAATAGCAATGTGGACCCTCTTCCTCCCACAGGCGGTGATGACGGGATTCAAGATGACGACCCTATTCCCGAAGATTAGCTCTGAAGTCTCTCGGAAAGCTGACAAGTTTTGACTAGGTTGGTTCAAGCAAAAAAAAAAAAAAGACCTCATCTGCTAATCTAAATGATGCATCTTTTTAGATGGTGTATGATACAGATCTTGGTTTGAAGATGCCATCTGGCAGAAAGGTAGTGTCAATTTGTAAATAGTTTTCAGAAGTTATTAATGTATATTGGGTTGGAAATGATGCTAATTGTTAGGAATGTAGTACTGCCAAGATAGCCGTTACTAATAAAAAAATGACTCTTGATTTGATAGCCCAAAGTCGATGCAATGGCTTTTTTTCTATCTATCCTTGCTTTAATAACTTGATTCTAGATGAACTAGAGTTCTTGCAAAAGCTACCCATTGGCTCTGCAGTAGATGCATATATCAGAACTTGATTCCAAGATGGTCAGTGACAAATCAATGTTTATAATAGTGCTACGAATATGGTGGCTAACGAAAATGATCATTGTTTTGAATTTGATGAATCGGCTTATTTGCTAGGGTTGATGGTATCAAGATTGTTTCCAAGATTCATGGAACTGCTGCTGCTAGTGAGAAGCTGTAAAAAGTTGGTTCATTTCCGCCTATAAGTTATCTGCAGGTGGTAGATTTTGAAACTTTCTGCAATCTGATATTTTTGTTGGTCCTACTATGATAATTGCTCAGGCAGTGAATAGCATTTTCTGATTAGCATCTACAGCAAGCAAGTATGTGTAATTTCAAAATAATATTTTTTTAAATTCTGTTATGTGCTCATTATAATTGTCGTTTCCACATATGGCTGTGAACTGTAGAAGTTCAATAATCAAAGAGTCATTGGTCAATGAGTATTTTGAGGATTCTAGATGTTAATAGATCAAACAGTTGATGATCAAATAGCATGTGGGTTAAATGCATACAGGCATGTAACTTTTTTGTTAGAGAGCTGAGGTCTTGGATATTTAACTACATTTACCATTTATCCCTTTTTAGATAATTCTGTGAATCTTCCATTACAATCTTCCAACAACTTTAGAGATTTCTAGTTTATTGTATTCAGACTAGACAATTAACAGGAGTAATCCGATATTCCAATATTAATTATATCAAGTTAAGTTTACACTCTAATGATTTGTTTTCGTACGATGAAAGCATATTGTAGTATATAGAAGTATAAAACAATACACACTAGTAAGTTATTCATCCCAATTTTTGTGTTCTGACCAGTGCTTATTCAATTCCTATGGCTCTCATTTTCAGCATTGGAAGATACCTTTTGCTGTTTAGAAAAAGAAGTACTAAATCATTTCTGTTTCTAGTTAATGCATGAGTGTATATGCTGCAATCTTGATAGATGGTGATTCATTAATCTTTCTAACTCTTATTGTTGGCATAATTGATGCCTGATGGGGATGCTAGTAATTTTGTTTATATTGGCTATCTTGATACCATATTATGTAAAGTGAACATTAATTTAACAGCAGTTGTTATACTAATTGTAGAACAGCAAACCAAAGGGAATTAAGATGTCATGTAAAGCTACTAGTGACTTAGTGAGGCTGACCATGTGATTATAACAAAGCCATATAGAATATCACAAACCTTATCCTTTGTGAAATAATGATTTGTGGAGTTTGGTCTAAAGAAAATTATTCATGTAAATGTGTGTGTGTAAGTTCATTTAATGAGAAGAGAATGACGTTTTTTTTGTTGCAACTCCACATCCGGATTTTTCTTCAAATAGACTTGCTCAAGTGATCGAGACTTTCTCAAGATAACCTAAATGTCATGACTAAAAATCACACTTGTAGGGTGCACCAATAGATGGTAGGTGTTCCGCTCTCTTAGTTGTGGTTTCAACTCTCAAGTCTTATAAAAGTAACTAGGGTTAATTTTTAAACACCTGGGGAAAAAAATTCACGCAGAGGATTGTTTTTTGGTCAATTTGTTCCTTTTGTTGCTTCTTGCTAGACATGTAATTGCTTTCGTTAATTTTGAACAAACAAGCAAAGTTATATGTTTTTATCAGCTTAGAGGCTTATTGTCTCCATCGATACTTGGTATGAAAGAAGCAGCAGAGGGTTTCCAAATCACTCGCCTTAGTCCAGGTCATGGTTACTGCAAACTTTATATTTCTTTACAATTCCTTGTGTTATATTTGACCAAAATGTTAATTATCGGCAACCCAACCGGCCCCACACAGAGCCCACCCCCTAGAAACCATATTTGAAGAGGCATTTTTAGAGTTCTTGCCCGTTTTCCGCAAGATTTGAACTTGAACTTATTGTGTATTTGAGCAAAATCGCTCCCCCTCTTTGCCAACTGAGCTTGAACTTATTGTGTATTTGAGCAAAGTCGCGTGGAAAAGCCGTGAATAATATTATTTTGTAAATTCTAAAATTCCAACATACTAGTTTTTATAGGCTGCACCAATTTAGGATATATATACTTGATCCGCTGTCAGTTTTCTTTACTAATTTCTTAGGTGCCAATATATCCTGCTAGATGCACAATCTGAAAAAAGGGGAATAGAATTTGTTCTTAGATTTAGTATCGATAGGTTGGTCATGGATGGATAGCCGTTTCTGCACCAATGAAGTATAGTCCTGTCTATTGCAACTTACTTTATTGTGGATTTCTTAAGGCATTTTGAGTTTTTGTTTACTTCTCTTCTAATATCAAATTGGTATCGGAGTTCCGATTCTATCCATGGTTTATTGTGGTTGATGTCAAGATAGAAATGCCAATCAGGATGAAGATGCGTAGTTTTTGGAGAAAACAATGACATGGAATCTTGATGTTTCAATGGCTCAATGAGCTCCTCACTAATCATTTTCCCTTTCTCCAGGTTCTTGTCATCCTTGTAAGTTTCAATGTTTTGTCGCTTAAGAGCATGATAAAGATGATTAACAAAGTTGGTACGAGTGTCTTCACCTCTAAAACTCAAAAACACATCGTACTTAAAGCTTGTCTTGTGAATGGATGAAGTTGAAGAATACCATGAAAGAAAGAGGTAGATGGATCAACGAGATTGACGACAAACAGATCGAGAAATTACCTTGTAGGCTGTAGCAATCAGAATCTGCTTTGATGTTTTTAGTCAACTACAGGTCAAGTTTTATGTTTATTTCAATTTCAATGTTACAAATGGAATAATTATTGAAAAGAGCCCTGTTGCTTATATGTTTTGATAATCTTGGTCTCTGCTCATAACTCTGTTAAAAAATTTCGTTAACTTGTATTAGCATAAGGGCATTTTGGTCATTTTACATATTTCTTTATTTACTTATGACAAATTGCTTGCATAAATGTCACACTCTTTAACATCCATAAATAAGTTGCCTTCATTAATGCCCTTGTATGCTAGTCATGTGAGGGCCTTTTGGTCATTTGAAAAAAAGTACACTCCAAAGATTTTTCAAATTCAACTCTAGCTCAAGCTAAGGTAACCTATGGTTGATTCAATCTTTGTAGTTTGTAGCTAATAATTCACATTTGCTACATATATGGTAGCTAATAATTCACATTTGCTACATATATGGTAGCTAATAATTCACATTTGATACATACATGGTTTTGTAGAACTACCAACTGATATATAATTTGCTACAACGTGGCAGTAGGTTAGGTGGTGGTGGTCAACGGCAGTCAACGCCGGTCGACGGCGAGAGGTGCTGACTGGGCTGCCAGTTGGACAGACACATCAGCATCTTACCTGCTGACTAGGTGGGTATCAAGTTAATCAGGTCACTTTACCTTTTTTTGGCAAAAAGTTGAATGCATAATCCTTTATTGGCAAAAAATCGAATGTATAATCCTTTCTTGGCAAAAAATCGAATGTATAATCCTTTCTTGGCAAAAAATCGAATGTATAATCCTTTCTTGGCAAAAAATCGAATGTATAATCCTTTCTTGGCAAAAAATCGAATGTATAATCCTTTTGGCAAAAAAAAAATGTACGTTTCCTTGATTGGATTTTTTTGACATTTATATTACCTTTTTCGGCAATTTGCCCTTTTTTAAACTATACTCTACTTTATTTATAATTCTTACTTATTTCTTTGCTTATATAAGATTGCCATTCCTCATCATTGCCCGATAAATAAATATGGCTTATTTCAAAATTACTATTATCACAGTCATTTTGTTTTACTTTATTTCGATTTCTGAAGCAGTTCGTTATGTGAACACAATCAACGGTCAGGATGATTTATCCTCACCGTTGGTTGATCAGGTTGGCATATGTAGCTTACTGATCGAGACAGAAGGCTACATGTGCGAAGAACACAAGGTATGTTGCATGTGGAAAATGGGACCGGATGGATGGATAACCATTAAAATGAAATTGAAACTATTAAGGGCAACATGGTTTTTTTTTTTTCTAGTTACACCCTTAGAATTTATTTCGGCTGTAAATAAATCTTATTAAACAGAAACTGAAGACGGGTATGGTTGGGTTGGTGAGATGTAACATTTTATTTTGGTTTAGGTGACGACCAAAGATGGTTACATTCTTAGCATGCAACGGATTCCAATGGGACGGGGTGGGAAAAAGGCAGACAAGCCACCGGTATTGCTGCAACACGGGCTCTTTATGGTAAGTTTACAAAATACGTACTATACTGGCATTTCCTTGAACGGAATATGATGTTTTGGGATTTGGCAGGATGGTGGGACGTGGGTTTTAAACAATCCAGACGAATCACTAGGGTTTATTTTGGCAGATAATGGGTTTGATGTGTGGATAGCGAACACTCGTGGAACCAATTTTAGTCGTGGCCATACGTCACTTAGTCCTAGTGATCCGGTTTGTTTTTTTAGTTATAAATAATGTCATGGTTTTGGTTTTATAGATTTGCGATTATTTCTATATATGGTTTCAGCGTTGAATTACTTTATATCTTGTAGGAATATTGGGAATGGTCGTGGGATGAATTAGTAGCGTTTGATCTTCCGGCTTCAGTGCAATTTGTTCACAATCAAACGGGCCAAAACTTGCATTATGTTGGTCATTCCTTGGTAATTTGCTCATTATTTTTGTCAGAATATGTGGAACCCCTTAGATTACTCTTTAAAAGGGCTTTTAAAGATAAAATAGTTGAGGTTCCAATATATATCTAGGAAAAATTGTTCAAGTTTAACTTATATGGGACTTAAACAGTTCTTTTGTTTTCCAAAACCGTTGTGACTTGTGACGCCTTGTTTTTATGTGACGATGATGTTTCATTAGGGAACTTTGATCGCGTTTTCTGCGTTTTCAAAAGATCAGACGGTGAACATGTTGAGATCGGCCGTGTTACTGAGCCCCATTGCGTATTTAGGACAAATGTCGTCAACTCTTGCTAGAGTTGGTGCCGATGCTTTCTTAGGCGAAGTAAATATCTCTCATTTTCATCATTCTAACGAGATTTTCGCCCATTAACTGTTGCCTTTTTTGTATAACAGACATTATATTGGTTGGGTCTTCATGAATTTGCTCCAAAAGGGTAAGTAAGATGCATCATTTCTGAACCAATCTTATCACCGACGGGTTTTAATCTCTTGCGAGAGATTTTCCATCGCCAAAGACCGCTTTTCTCGTAGTGAATAAAACATTAATATTGCGTCTTTCTGACACAACTTTATATAGGAAAGCGTTTGCCGATCTTCTGAGTGTTATCTGCAAGATGCCCTATAATGATTGCAGCGATTTAATGACATCGTTTACAGGTATTTTTAACATCTTACCAGATATTGTGACATTCAAGAAGAAACGAGAAGAAACGACATAATGAAAATTTGTCTTTTGTGGGGATGCAGGTCAAAACT
The DNA here is from genome assembly GCA_030169165.1 of Centaurea solstitialis. Classification (NCBI taxonomy): domain Eukaryota; kingdom Viridiplantae; phylum Streptophyta; class Magnoliopsida; order Asterales; family Asteraceae; genus Centaurea; species Centaurea solstitialis. The sequence goes on from CM058043.1 coordinate 31,510,156, forward strand.
GTTGTTTGAACTCTTCAATGACCGATAAGTTCCTTCAACACGAACCTCAGTCCACGGCAACAAAGAACGTGATCCATCTCGCTCAAAGTAAAACATTTTGCTACTAATGCGTATTGTACAATATTTTAATGCAGACATGTATGGCAGTATTAATGTTTTGCTTGGCAAACAAGCTAATAAGATAGTTATTAACTGAAAAACTAACCGTGTTTGAAAAACAAGTTGATAAACTATATACAAATATAAAATGACCTAAGATAAGAATATAGGGGCCATTTACATAAATATAAAAGGTTTAATTCTAAACTTCTTTTTGGCATTATGTTTAAACCTTAAACTTTAACTTAAAACTTTTTTATGTTGATTCTATTATAACTTTTTAATATTTTAAAATATAGACCTAAAGCAGTTTTCTAAATTTGTGCAGTGATCCGAACAGGGGCAATAAAGATGTATGATTATGGCAATGCTTTTTGTAATCAGAAACACTATGGGCAGTCAACACCTCCGGTTTACGATATGGGAAGCATCCCGAGAGACTTCCCAATGTACCTAAGTTACGGAGGTGCAGACGAGCTATCAGATGTGGAAGATGTGAAGACATTGCTTAAAAGCCTTAACGATCACAATCCAGACAAACTTGTTGCACAATACAAGGAGGATTATGCCCATGCTGATTTTATTTTTGCTGTCAATGCTAAAGAAGTAGTGTATAATCCTATGATGGCATTTTTCAACCTTCATTAGGAGGAAAATTGTAGTAGAGGTTTTTGCATGCAAGCATGCTATTATAGCGTACTTATATTATGTTTAATAGATAGTTAAAGTTAAATTAGTTAAAAATAGTTTAAAAGTCATTTAAATTATATTAATTGTTCACAATTTTAAAGTTAATTACAAGGTATTGAAATATTGTTTTTATAATATTAAGAGCATTTTCAACATGATGTAAAATGTGTGATAAATTTTTTGTTTTTTACTTTTAGTCTATCGTTAAATTTTTTTTTAGATAACTAGCATGATAAATTGTTTATTAATTAATAGATATAGTTAACGAATGATAAGTTGGTGGTAGTTAAATAACAACTCATAGGTAAAACTTTTACATTAAACTTAAAAGTTCTATTATTTTATAAACCAGTTTATGGCTTTATGAGGATCAAACCTCAATCTACATTGACTTTTTAATCTTAATTGTGTAGATTGAAAATGCCTAAATAATGTGAACAGTAAATTGCAACTTTGATCCTTGCGCTTTGTTCTTTTTCTTGGTTTTAGTTTTTACAAAAGTTTTATTGCAAGCAAGCCCTTGGTGTGCAAAAATGTTTGTCTTTGGTCCCTCCCACTAACAAAGTTAATTTTCATCCATTAAGTCATCCATATGCTTTGCACATGAAGAAAAAAATAGTCATTAATATGAAGTATGATGATAATTTTAAAAAATACATTGTTACCGTATCATATTTTAGAGATAAAATGACTACTTTACCCTCTTGTGTATGGCACATGAGGAATTCAACGAATGGAACTTAGCTTTTGTTAGTGGAACTGACCAAAACCACAATTTTTTTGCATTTTGCTGCAAAGAGGTCCAAGAAGTTGTCTTAGAGGCCGTTTACCAATCACTTATCTGGGTAAACGATTATTAAGTTACACGACCTTACTGAATGCATATGACTAGGACCGAAAATCTTAGCAGGTAAATGCGAAGGCCTGAGGGTCTTGCCCGGTAAGTGAGGGTTGTCGTCTCTTACCACGACTAGCGCTTAGCAAATAAATTGTTACATGCACTACCGTTTTTGTGGGCTAAATCTCCGATAAGTAAGTGATAGTTTTAAATCTGCAGAGGTAGAATTATGAATTAAATCATAGCAAAATTATTAATGGATGGAACCTTTAAAAACTAGAGCACAAGCTTTCGAAACCATAACAGGTGGATCATCAAACACCTCTTTTTTGGGATTATAAAATGTCTCCCTAGAAAATGCTTAAGAAAAGAACCATAAAAAAGATCTAACTCCAAAAAGCCCAAACTAGAGATAAATAACCATTAACCAACAAACAACCTTATATCAACTAAAGAAAGCTTTTAAATAAGCAGCCCAACCCAAATGGGATTAACCCATTAGCCCAATCTAGATGTTGGGACTTGGGAGTCCATCTTTAAATCCAAGCTTAACAAATTGTAATAACCAGATCTACCCAAATTATCTTAAAAGCCCAAATTTTAATAGAAGCCCCAAATAATATAAGGGACTATAAAAAAAAACCCAACTAAGAATCAGATGGCCCAAACTTAAAATCCATATTCCAATCCCACCACCAGTGCTTTGATTCCAAATTTCCAATTCTGGCTCAAATTGGCATCTGATTCTGATGTAATACAAGATCAAAATGCATATTCAGAGTCTTATAAGTTATAAAACAAACCCATTTGCTTAGATTTTAATACCATTCTCCCACCAAGGGACTTCTTCTAACTACTAACTAAATCGAAATTATACTAAATGCAAACAATGATTTTGCCTTCCTCCTTGACGAACAATGATTTATGTTGTCTTCCAGTGCTGTGGCGGATTGGTCATCGCTCGAGGGTTCATAGCGCCCGAACCGAGTTCAAACCTTCCCGTGCACATGCCTGGGGACATTTAAGTGGGGCCATGTTTAGCCCCCAAAATTACCGAGGATTAGTCGGGCTTTGGCCCTGACACCCTTCTAAAAAAACAATGATTTATGTTTGTTAAAATAATAATACTATCGCTAACTCTGCAAGAAGTGTAGAAACAATGAAGCAAGGAGCAAACGAAGGAATTGAAAAATGAAATTCGCCCATATGATATTTATATTTTGTTTGTAACAGAATTGGCTGTTGAAATAAGCATCAAATTTGTGAAAAACTTTCATAATGACTAAATGATAAGGTTTTGTTGCTTCTTATAATCGTATTTCATCATTTAGGGTATGTTTCTTAGCATCTTAATGAGCTTAATAGGACTAATAGCTTATTTTGTTAGCCATATATGATTGTTTGATTGTAGCTTATTTAGTAACCTTCTAGGGGGGCTTTATGGAGAAAGCCAAGTTTTTTTCTTCTTCTCTCTTTTCCTATCTAAAGTACCCCTTCCAATTTAAAAACATGCAAAAAAAAAAACCCAAACAAAAATCTTCGTGATCTATACATATTAATTAAACCAACACAGACAACTTTATCCATACATGACTTAATGAAATTAATGTGTCCTAACATAAGAAAAGGATTTGAAAGGCTAATCAAGCTAGATGACTCATCCGGGATTAAATAACATAAACAATGTCTTACTGTATTTCTTGAAGCAAAAACAACAACTAATTTTATCATAGATCACCTAAACTCAGTTCACAGATACCAACAGTTTGGGTTGCTTAAGACTATTAGGGTGTGTTTGGTACGCAGGACAGGATGGGGCAGGACATGACAGAACAGACTTGTCCCATGTTTGGCAGACATCTATGTGGGACACACCAGATAGAGCCTGAATTCCTAAAAATAGAGCTTCAACTTCCCCTCAATCTGTATGCATTTCCAAAACAAAGAAATACAAGAAGAGTGATTATAGAGACACTGATTGGCAATATTTTAGTTAAACTTCAGAAGTATCATGAATCAAATGGTGGACAATGAGCTTGTATCTCAATCTAATGCCATCAATTCACAAACATATAAAACCAACCATCAGATTAATAACCCTACTTGATTCATAAGATGATAAACATAATTACTGCTTTTTGCCCAAAAAAGTTAATCATGTGATACAAATTTCAAAGCTTAATTGATCAACGTAACAGAAACAGCATAAATACCTCTTATTGCCAACCAACCAACAGCAGCAGCAGCTAACATCGACCTAAAGGGGTTCCATACTCTATAAGGTTTGTCCATCTTTGTTCTGAATACAAAACACATTAATGTATGTCAATACAATGCACTTGGCAGACAGTGAGGCCAGTCGATGTTGATTACCGACCTCCAACTTCAAAGTCCAATTTTAGTATTGCTTAAATTTCGTTCCTAACAGAATTAGTGCCGTTCCTGACATTTTATAGGCCCTGGGCGAGATGTTAAAAAGGGACCTCACTAAGTGCGAAAAAGAACTTTGATATATCGTTTTTATAATTAAAAAGTAATATACTCTTGAATTTTAGACATACTAATTTATATAAAACCATTCTTCAAGTATTTTCAGACATATAATCATTAACTATTTTTAAATTAATATTATCTACTATATCATTTTTATATAGCATGGCCATTAGTTTCACCATAAAAGACATCATATGATATATTTTTTATATATAGATTGACGTTATTTGGAGTCACAATATTGAATATTCATAATAACACTCACTATAAAAATATGGATTTATAAGATATGTCTAAAATATATAAGTGTCCGAATAAAGACAAGTTTATACGGTCAACCTATAAAACTTCTTATTTGATAGCATTTTAATAGGTTTATAGGACTTTTAGGCATCTTAACAATCTTTTTAGTTCATTTTTAAAGTAAAAGGTTTTTATTAGCTATTTTATAGGACGCGTTTGAAAAAAGCCCATAAAATCATAATTTTATGGGACACTTGTGAATTGTGATTATATGATAATTTTTTAAATAGTGTCATAAATATTAGTTAATATGACAATTTGTTTAAAAACATATGTAAAAACTTGTAAAATGCCAAAGGGATGTCCTAAAAACATATTATAACACTTTTAGATCAGACGTTTTTAGTATGCTTCTATAAACTTGAGTCTTATAAAGTATAAAGTATGCTATTACGAAGTTTAGACATTTTAGGTGTCTTATAATGCCAATTTAATACTAAATATATCAAAGAATAATCAATTAAGTAGTTTTAGATTTTGGCCCTAAATAAAAAACTTAGAAAAACAATAATGAATACTATAAAGTGAATGACCAATTGTTTTTTTTCTACATATTTTCGTTGACAATGTAATTAATTATGTTTTGGGCCTTAAGATAATCCAAAAAAGGTTCTATTAGATACTAAAACATTTGCCATTCAAAAAAAAAAAAAAAGATACTAAAACATTTGTGTTACTTTTATTTACAATTTTTTTATTACTACTATATGTATATATGTAAAATTTTGGGCCCCTACTTTTTGTGGGCCCTGGGCGTACGCCCGGTCCGCCCCCCTCTAGGCACGACACTGAACAGAATGATTGGTGATTGCTAACTGGATACTATGACTCTAAATCAACAACATACATACATTATGAGTAACAAACACAGATGTTTTTTTTTGGAAGAGGTATCCCAGACCACATTGGGCCTAGACTAATCCTCGGCAATTTTTGGGCCGAAGCCCAACAAACACAGATGTTATGGAACATAAACAGTTCTTATGAAAATTCAAACTGAAGTATATATAAGATGATAAACTTAACCTCTTGATCGCTAACTTTCTTCATTCCTCCTTTTCTTTGTGGTTCTCAACTCTGTATGCATTCAAAACAGAGGAAATTGAACAACACAAACAAAATATTTTACAGTTGACGACAAAATTGGTAATCTAAAGCCATAAAAGTGTAGTGAAAGTGAAGAGCGTAAAGCAAAATGCTTAAGAAACATGATACGTATAAATCATATCCCAATGTGATACATCCATCAAATGATACCTAACAAAAAGTTTCTCAAAACCCTAACTTTCTTCATTCACAAAAGAGTTGCTCACACCTCATTATAGCAAAATGTGGTGCATAATAGTAAAATCAGATGGATCCAAGAATAACCCATTTAATGCTTAGTAGGTTGTATACTTGCATTTAAAAGTTTTTATTGAAATGATTTATAAGATGCATGGCAAAGATAATTATTTATTTTTTAAGCAGAAAATTAATCATATATTAGTTTCAAAGTTTTTGTTAGGACGTATTCTGTTGTATTACCACTGCTGAAGGTCTTTTGATTAACACTGCTGGCTTTGGAGTTCTTACCACTGCTAGTTCATCTGAAGGTTACCACTGCCAATATGTGTGTTTCCACTGAAGATCAAATTACCACTGCTCTTGGAGAATTACTACTGCCTGTAGAAGATTACCACTGCTGGTTGAAGGTTAACACTGCTTTTGTTATTACCACTGCTGACAAGATAATGATAAGGAAAGGATTGCGATGACTGAAGATATGGACAAGATACGATCTGCTTGGAGATATTTTAGAGATTATCTTGTAAATCTAGTTTCCTTATTGTAATCTTGTAACTCGTATATATAGCTGATAGGTTTGTCTATGTTAGATATGAGTTTTTCATAGCTTTTGTTTTAGAATTAGAGCCTCAAGATTGTTCTTGTAATCCCTGCAATTGAGAAGAGTTGCACGTCTGTTTGAGTCTGTTCAAACAGATTGGGGCTTGTGTTTGTAATCATTAAGCTATTGAAATCAATACACATACAGTTTGTTACAAATCCATTGTTTTGTTCTTATAATCAAAGTGTTATTCCGCAAACTTCTTTGATTAAGTTTTCTGATCTTGATATTTCGATCCTGTCAAGTGGTATCAGAGCAAGTTTAATCCAGAAAACTTATTTACAATGGATACTCAGGATACAGTCTTGGTCTCAAAAGTTCCCATGCTCAAACCCAATGAGTTTGACATGTGGAAAATCAGGATCCGTCAATACATGCTTCTCACAGACTATGGTATGTGGGAAGTTGTTGAAAACGGACCTGGTGTTGATGAAGCTGCTGCTGAAGGAGGTGCAAGACCCCCACCCAGATCTGATGCTGACAGAAAGAGAAGGCAAACTGAGATGAAGGCATTAAGTACCTTGCTGTTGGCTATTCCTAATGAATACCAACATCAATTCAGTACTTATACTGATGCCAAATCTCTCTGGACTGCACTTGAAAAGAGGTTCTCAGGAACAAAAAGCACAAAGAGGAACCAGAAAGCCATTCTGAAGCAGCAATATGAAAACTTCACATCATTGAAGAATGAATCTATGACTCAGACTTTTGATAGATTCAACAAGCTGATTGGAGAGCTAGCAACTGTGGATGTGAAGATGGACAAAGATGATGTGAATAGAAAATTCCCCAGATCTCTTGGAGAGGAATGGACTATTTACACTGTCTCATTCAGGCAGGGAGATAACTTGGAGGACAAGGAACTTGAAGATCTATACAATGATCTAAGGATCTTTGAAGCATAAGTAGAGAAGAAGAAAAGACCCATTGGATACACTCATAACACTGCTCTTCTTTCTTCTGAAAACCCTAGTTCTTTCAATACCACTGCTTTTAATAATACCACTGCTGCTTATAATACTACTGCTAATGAAACTGTTTCTAACGTAAATTCTTGTTCATCACAGGAAATCAATGAGGATACAGTTCTGGAAGCTTTCTTAGCAAGTCATGTCAAGTCATCATTGATCAATCAATGCAGATGATCTTGAAGAGATGGATATCAAGTGGCAGATGGCCATGCTTACCCTGAGGATGAAGAGGTTTATCAGAAGAACTGGAAGGAACAACTTTGATCTCAAGAGAGGAGATAAAGCTGGTTTTGATAAATCAAAAGTAAGATGCTACAAGTGCAATGAACCAGGGCACTTTGCCAGAGAATGCAAAGGTGTAGCCACCAACAATCAGAACAATGGAGGTGGATCTGCACAAGCTCCTAGATTCAACAACAGGGGAAGCAACTCAAATCCTAGTTCTTCTCAAGCATTGGTGTCTCAAGAGGGACAAGGATTTGACTGGAGTGATCATGCTGAAGAAGCAGTTCAAAATCAAGCCCTCATGGCTGAAATCAAAGAGACTGAAATTCCCACTGAGGTATCTTCTAAACTCTGTTCTGATTCTTGTTTAGAAACTGTGAAAAAGTATAGGGATCATAATTAGACCATGAGTGATAGTATCAAGAAGATGGAAAGAGAGAGGAGAGAGTATGTTAAGATCATAGACAATCTGGAGGATCAAATAAAGGCCTACAAAGCCAATGAACTTCAGTTTGAATATGATCATAACTACTGGAAGTGGGAAAAGAAAGAGCTTGAGAGAAAACTGTCAAAAGAAAAGGAGGAAGTAGAGAGTGCTAGGAAAGAATTGTCCAAAGCCAAAGAAGACCTAGATAAATTTTCAAAGTCCTCTAAAGCTTTAGAATCAATCATTAGAGCACAGGTGACTGATGACATGAAAAGGGGTATAGGATACAATAGTACCCCTCCTCCTTACAATCAGAATTACATTCCTCCAACAACTGATCTCCTTGAAAGAATGGACAGAAGTGAGATGAAAGAAGGTTTAGATAGTGTAGATCCAGTTGACTCAGAGGAGGAAACAGATAGGAAAAGCACTGCTGAGACCATTCCTGATGAAAACCATCTTCTCACCAATGAGAAAGGTGGTATGCCATTTGTTCTTAGCAAAAAGGTAGAGACCACTAGGAAAGATAAAGGGAAATATGTCATGCCATCAGAAAATAAAGGGAAAAAGACTGAGACTACTAGGAAAGAGAATAGGAAGGACCACTACACCCATAGGACTGTAGTTGAACCTGGTACTTCCTCATAGTCTCAAAACAAAAATCATCCTAGAGGGAATAAAAGGAACTGGAACAACCATTGGGCTCAATGTCATGGTGTTGATCTGAACAAGATTAACAGACCAAAACCATGCTTTATCTGTTGTAAGACAAATCATCTAGCAAGAGACTGTTATTTCAATCCTTTTAATCAAAGAAACAGATATCAAGCTAGAAGATTTGTCCCTACACACAAAAAGGTTGTTCCTAAACAAAACAGATCTAATCAACCCAAAAGAAAGGTTCAAAAGAAAAAGGTTGAAAAGAATTCTGTTAAATTGGTTACTAAATGGGTACCTAAAGCTTCACTTAGTAATACTACTGCTTCAACAAGCAGTGGTAACAACAGTGTTGCTTCTGAAAGCAGTGGTAACAACATTAATGGTGTAAAGGTTAACACTGCTGCTAGTAATATCAGCAATAATAACTCAAACACTGCTACATCTCAAGTTAACACTGCTGTTAGCAATAACAGCAGTGGAAACACAAACAATGTTACCACTGACAAGTTGTCATTGAGAAAACCCATTATAACCAAGTATTCCAGTCATAAGATCCCTAACAAAGATTATCTTTTAAAGCTTAACAGATTGACAGAGGTCAATTATGTTAATGAAAAGGGAGAACCCAAGACCATATTGGCTTGGGTTCCCTCAAGACACTAACTGTTTCATTCTATGTGCAGAGCAACCAAGGAAGAAGGAGCAGTCTTTGGCATGTGGATAGTGGTTGCTCTAGGCACATGACAGGTATCATGTCATTACTTGAAGACTTTAAAAGGTTTGAAGGTGGACATGTTGCCTTTGGGGATAATCCAAATGGAGGTAAGATCAGTGGCAAAGGTAAGGTATCAAAAGGTAAAATGACTTTTGATGATGTCTATTTTGTAGAGCAATTAAAGTACAATTTACTTAGTGTTTCTCAAGTTTGTGACAAGAAGTTTGGTGTATTTTTCACTGATACTGAATGTCTCATTCTTGCTCCTGGCTACAAGATAGATGAGAGTAAGGTGATGTTAAGAACACCTAGGAAAGATAATGTTTACTGTTTGGACATTGAAGATGCTTCTTCTTTATCATCCTTAAACTGTTTATTCTCAAAAGCATCTGTGAGTGAATCATCACTGTGGCATAGGAGGATGTGCCACATGAATTTCAAAAACATGAACTTACTTGTCAAAAACAACCTTGTAAGAGGTTTGCCTGCCAAGGAATTTTCAAGTGATGATCATTGTGTAGCATGTCTCAAAGGCAAGCAACACAAAAACTCACACAAGTCCAAAGAAGTAAACACTATCTCATCACCTTTACAGTTATTGCATATGGATCTTTTTGGTCCTACCAATGTGATGAGTATAGGCAAGAAATCCTATTGTCTAGTGATAGTTGATGATTACTCTAGGTTTACTTGGGTTTACTTTCTGAGAACAAAAGATGAGACAAGTGGACTGATCAAACCCTTTGTGACCAGAGTGGAAAACAAGACAAACCTTAGGGTAAAAGTCATTAGATCAGACAATGGCACTGAATTCAAGAATGCTGATTTAAATAGCTTTTGTGAGGAAAAAGGTATTGAGAGACAATACAGTGCTCCTAGAACTCCTCAACAGAATGGTGTTGCTGAGAGGAGAAATAGGACACTAATTGAGGCTGCAAGAACTATGTTGGCTGATTCTAAACTTCCAATCACTTTCTGGGCAGAAGCAGTTAACACTGCTTGTTATGTCCAAAACAGAGTTCTTATAGTCAAATCAAAAGGCAAGACACCCTATGAACTCTTTGAGAAAAGGAAACCCTATATAGGATTTTTACAACCATTTGGGTGTCCTTGCACAATTCTTGATACCAAAACTCACTTAGGCAAATTTGAGAGCAAATCTGATGATGGATTTTTTGTTGGATACTCTTCTCAGAGCAAAGCACTTAGAGTTTTCAATAGTTCTACAAGAATCATAGAGAAAGTGACAATGTCAAATGCAATGAGAACACTCCTAACATACCTGGAAGTGGTCCCAATTGGCTATTTGATATTGATTCACTAACTAACTCTTTGAATATGAGCTATACAGTGAATTCAGGTTCAGGTAAAGAGCAAGCACAAGAAACAAGTCCAACATTTGTCATGTTTCCCATGCCTCTTGTTGATTCAAATGATGCCTGTACCACTGATGAGTCACATGGTGATGATCAAGCAGACTCAGGATCTACTGAGAAGAATGATGATCACCCAATTGAGGAATCCTCACCCTCTCAGAATATAGAAGGCATACCTGTTTTAGAAGAGGGACCTCAATGGGATCAAGAACCAGAAGTGAATGATTCAAATCTAGGGGTGGATCTGACTGAAGAACCCCTGCATCTTACAAGGACACAAAAGAATCATCCACCTACACTGGTAATAGGAGACATTCAGTCTCCTAAGATTACAAGGAAGCAGAGTAAATCCCTTCCCAATCCACATTTGAGCATGATTTCTGTTTTCCTTTCACAAACAGAACCCAAGAAGGCCTATGATGCAATGAAAGACCCAAGTTGGATAGAGGCCATGCAAGAGGAATTGCTGCAGTTTGTCCTACAACATGTTTGGGATTTGGTAGACTTACCAAAAGGACACAGAGTTATTGGCACTAAGTGGGTTTTCAGAAACAAGACGGATGAGAGAGGCATTGTTATCAAGAACAAGGTCAGATTGGTAGCACAGGGGTATACTCAAGAAGAAGGCATAGACTATGATGATGTATTTGCACCTGTTGCCAGAATTGAAGCCATCAGGCTATTCTTGGCATTTGCATCTTACAAAGGATTCAAAGTCTATCAGATGGATGTCAAGAGTGCCTTTCTTTATGGCACTATAGATGAAGAAGTATATGTCAGTCAACCACTAGGGTTTGAAGATCCCAAATACCCTGATAAAGTCTACAAATTGAGGAAAGCTTTATATGGTCTTCATCAAGCACCTAGGGCTTGGTATGATACCTTGTCCTCATATTTGTTGGAAAACAAATTTGAGAGAGGTGTCAATGATAAGACCCTGTTCATCAAAAGAACTAAGACTGACATGCTTCTAGTGCAGATTTATGTAGATGATATCATCTTTGGATCTACAAAGGATGATATGTGCAAGGAATTTGAGGAACTGATGCACAAGAAATTTAAAATGAGTTCTATGGGAGAACTAACTTTCTTTCTTGGTTTGCAGGTCAAGCAGAAGCCTGAAGGGATATTCATCAATCAGTCCAAATATGTTGCATCCATGCTTCAAAAGTTTGGAATGAATGATGCAAAGCCAGCAAGCACCCCAATGGAAACTCATAAACATCTTACTGCTGATGTTGAGGGGGAGGAAGTTGATGTTCACCATTATAGATCCATGATTGGATCATTAATGTATCTTACAGCTTCTAGACCTGATATTATGTTTGCTGTTTGTGTTTGTGCCAGGTATCAAGTTAGACCAAAGGAGTCACACTTGCATGCAGTCAAAAGGATATTCAAATATCTGAAGGGCCAACCAAGATTGGGACTGTGGTATCCCAATGATTCCTCCTTTGACTTAGTGGCATACACAGATAGTGATTATGGAGGAGCAAACTTGGATAGAAAGTCTACATCAGGAGGATGTCAATTTTTGGGAGGAAGATTGGTCTCATGGCAATGCAAGAAACAGACCACTGTTTCACAATCCACAACAGAGGCTGAATACATAGCTGCTTCACAATGCTGTTCACAAGTGCTATGGATTCAAAATCAGATGCAGGACTATGGTCTTTCATTCTTGCAGACACCAATCTACATTGACAATAACAGTGCTATTAGTATTGTCAACAATCCAGTCAAGCACTCCAAGACCAAACATATAGAGATCAAGTACCATTTTATTAGAGACTGTAATGAAAAGAAGATAATTCAAGTTCTGAAAGTCCACACTGATGATCAATATGCAGACCTGTTCACAAAAGCCTTTGATGTAGGCAGGTTTACATTTTTGGTTACAAGTGTGGGAATGATGAACTCTGAATAACACTTCTCTTTATTACACTTTTGTTTGTACTTTCTCTGTATACTTTCTTCCTTTTTGTTTTTATTCTTATTAGTATTTTAATGAGTTTGTGAATGTTGCAGATACATGGTAAAGTTCATGGTATTGATCGCACAACGCATGAGGATGTTACCACTATTTAGTTGGAATTACTTCTACTAGCAGTGTCAATATTCCAAAACATGATTTTTATATCCAAGCCTTTACCACTGCTAGTATCACATGTTACCCCTGCTTGCACATTCGCACATTACCCCTGCTCGCACATTCGCACATTACCCCTGCTCGCACATTTGCACATTACCTCTGCTCGCACACTCGCCCATTACCACTGCTCGTGCATTCGCTTTTTACCTCTGCTCTTACAATCGCATGTTACCACTGTTGGTTATGTGTTTCATTGCTTGATTTTTACCACCGCTGGTGTTACATGTGTCTTTTTACCACTGCAAGTGTAATTACCACTACTTTTAAACTTACACGGATTTTTACCACTGCTTTTAATTTGGCACATGTAGTTACCTCTGCTTCAGTGTTTTACCACTGCTTTTGAATAGACACATGTAATTACCACTGCACATGTAATTTACCACTGCTTTCAATGAATATCTTTGCTAGTGTAATTTTACCACTGCTACGTGTGTTCGTTACCCCTGCTTGTGGTAGTTACCCCTGCTCATCAGTTCACTATAAAAGCCCTAACTTGACCGCCTTTTTCACAAACGGCTATTCTGAACTTTCTCTCTAAAAACGTTTGCGATTCTGCATCTTTTCTTCATCTGTGTTCTTGAACTTTTGATCGAGTACTGATTTTCTTCTGATTTTAGGGTTTATTGTGTGAAATCGATCATGGATTCTCTGTGTTTCGTCAAGGATCACAATAAGGTGGGATACTTCACAAAAGATGCAAATTCCGAAGGGTTTGAAGACATTCTTGACTTCTTGGCATCCTCACATATTGCCTATGCTGTGACCATCAATCCAACCATCTACATTCAACACATGCACGATTTCTGGTCGAATGTTGTTATTCAAGAAGAAGAAGGGGTCAAAATCATTCAGACCACCATCTGTGGTCATTCATTAACCCTTACCCCTGCAAAGATCAGATTTCATCTTCAACTACACGACGAAGGAGGTATTTCTATGCTTACACCCTCAGTCATCATGGAATCTTTTATAAGAATGAGGTATACAGGCTCTCGCACTTCTTTAAAATACCTTAAGGGTAAATTTTGCCCTCAGTGGAGGTTCTTTGTGCATACCCTATTGCACTGTTTTTCAAAGAAAACCACCAGTTTTGGTGAGTTTAGCAGCACCATTGCCTCTGCTTTGGTCTGCTTGGCCACTAATCAGGTGTTTAGCTTTTCCCAAATGATTTTTGATGATCTTGTGTACAATCTTGAGAACATTAACAACTCTAAAGTCAAAACGTTTTATATGTTCCCAAGATTTGTCCAAGAAGTGATCACCAAGGAATTGACGGCTGTACCAATGCATGGTGACATCTATAAGAGCTCTGCTCTTGGTCATAAGATGTTTGCCAATATGCAGAGACCTGCAGAAGGCTCAAATGACCAATTCACTCCATTGTTCTCTACAATGATGAGAGTGAACCACCCACAAGGTGAGGCATCAGGCTTGCAGCCCACACAACCAAGCATTCCCACTGATGACCTACCCACACCTATCACTGACACAATCCCCCAGTCCCTTGATACAACCCCCACCCCCCACACTCAAACAATATATAAGAAAGAACAGGGGAGCTCCTTCCTCCTCTGGTTCTAAACTCCATGAGCCTTTAAGCCATCAGTTGGAGCACTCTCCTTCTGATAATATCCAAAGGGAAACCCCTGGAGTGATGCCCCACTCAAGTATAAAGAAGGTGCCCTCTAAGGAGAAGGATGGGCATGTGGTTGGTGAGGCTCAGACTACTGATGTTGCACAAGGTGTGCATCAGGACAGTTTAAACATAGCTAAGACCCCCACCACGGCAACTCCTATTGAGAAATCAAAGGGAGGTCCCAGGTGCCAAGAAACCAAGGGGACATCTAGTGCTTCAGCAAGGCTGAAGACTAATGTCAAAAAGCTCAAAGATCCAGTAATGGAGGTAAACACTCCTAAATCTGGTGAGGGCAGTTTTTCACAAAAGGAATTGATGGCCAACTTCACTGCCATTGCCAAGGATTTGAAGGCATTTGAGCAGAATTTTAATGTGCATGATGAGAAGCATGGTTCTCATGAGGCAAGGCTGGATACTTTGGAGGAGCTAGTGACTGCCCAACATGATTTGCTCAAGGTGCATGATGCAAGAATTGTGAAGCAAGCAAAGATTATTCAAGCTCAAGGTGCTGCTATGGCTTCAATGAAAGGCACTATTAGAGCTCTTAGGAAGAAGTACTCCACTTTGGTTGCATTCACAAAGGGGGAGAGGAAGTCTAAGGTGAAGGGGGAGTCAAAGAAAGAAAGAGTTGTTGTGAATGAACCAGCTGATAATTCTGAGTTGCCTGATGAGCTGCCTGAAATTGTGATGGAAACTGGTGCTAAGGGGGAGACTGAAGAAAGAGTTAATGAAGAAACTAAGGTTGCAAGTGAATCTTTAGTTAATGTTGTTGATACAGGGGCTGAACCAGAAGTGGAAGTTAATGAGGATGAGATGACAATTGCTGAGCTACTTGTGAAAATGCCTGAGGTGATTCCACCAACCAAGGGTGTAGTGATTAAAGAGCCTGAAGTAGCAAAGAAGAAAAGTGAAGTCCCTCTTGATCCAAAAGACAAGGGAAAAGAGAAAGTAGTAGAAGAGGCTGATGAAGAAGCTGATGATGAAGCTGTTAAGGCTCAAAGGAAAGTGTTGGAATTTGAAGCTTCAGAGGCTCTTGCTAAAAAGCTAAGTATGGAGGATCAAGAGAGATTGAACAAAGAAGAAAAGGAAAGAAAGAAGAAACAAGCACAACAAGACAAAGCTGGAAAGGCTGCTGCTAAGAAGCTTCAAGACAGGTTCAACAAGGAAGTTGAGAAACAAAAGATCAAGAAGAAGATTATCAAGCCATTGACCAGAACTGAAGAAAGAAGAAGAATGGTAAGAAGTCTGGCTGGGATTGTTGGAAGACCTGTCCAATACTTCTCAAAGTGGTCTTTTGAGAAAGTTAAGAAGCACTATGAAGAAGCTAGAAAAGAAACTGATGTTGTAAAGGAGGCTGATGAGGAGAAAGAAGTCCATGTGCAAAGAAGAAGTAAGAGAAAGCATGATGTAGTTACCACTGCTGAAGGTACTACCACTGCTGAAGAAAAGGTTCCCGTTGCTAGTGAAACAGAGAAGAAGAAGGTTGATAAAGAACCAACTCAGATAGAAAAGGATACAGCTAAATTGGCTAAACAAACCAGTCAAGCAAAGAAGAAGAGGAAGAAGTCTATAGCTCACAAAAAGCCAACCAAGAAGAGGAAGATCTTCACTGAAGCTTCTAAAGTGATAGATTGGTACTGCTTTGAAGATAATAAGGGTGTCTTCTTCAGAATTGTGAGAGAGGATCAGACAAGTGAAGTGTTCTCAAATGTTTACAGAATGTTCACAAAACTCTCAGCTGCTGATTTGAAGAAGATGTATGAGATTGGATGCTCAAAGGAGATGACTGGGTTTG
This sequence comes from Centaurea solstitialis, assembly GCA_030169165.1. NCBI lineage: Eukaryota > Viridiplantae > Streptophyta > Magnoliopsida > Asterales > Asteraceae > Centaurea > Centaurea solstitialis. Next base: position 31,526,427 of record CM058043.1, read on the forward strand.
ATGAGGTTGCTCTTGTTCAAGATAACCTTCAAACAATGTTTGCATATGAGAAAGCCAAGGAGGAAAAGCAAAAGAGAGACATGAGATTGGGAAAAGAAGTGAAAGAAGGAGAGGTAGTTGCCTGGAACTGCTATAAGGCAAATAGAGTATTTACTGTCACTTATGATGGTGGTGTCAAAAGCTACTTCTTGGTGGATAAGAGGTATGATTTTGAAAGAAAGATGATAGAAGGAGTTTTGAAACGTAAGAAGTCAGTTATGACTGATCTTGAGAAGGAAGTCATTGAAAATCTGACCACTCAGCTATCAGATTTAAGAGAAGAAGAAACAGCAGAAGAAGAAAAAGTAGTGCTTTGGGGAGTAAGAGGAATCTTCAAGAAGTTTTATTTTGTGCAGTGGAACAATGGAAAACAAAGAAGCAATGCAGAGTTTGATGAGATTCTGAACTTAGTTACTGCTGAAGATAGAGTAACTATGCATGAGTATGGGTTGGAAAAGCTTCAAGAATTTTTGAAGGACTCAAATAGTTCGGACCATGCTAAGATGATTAAGAAGGCCATGCAACAATTGAAGAACTTAACTTCTGATTAAAATCAGAAGTTAAGTTAGGGGGAGATTGTTAGGACGTATTCTGTTGTATTACCACTGCTGAAGGTCTTTTGATTAACACTGCTGGCTTTGGAGTTCTTACCACTGCTAGTTCATCCGAAGGTTACCACTGCCAATATGTGTGTTTCCACTGAAGATCAAATTACCACTGCTCTTGGAGAATTACTACTGCCTGTAGAAGATTACCACTGCTGGTTGAAGGTTAACACTGCTTTTGTTATTACCACTGCTGACAAGATAATGATAAGGAAAGGATTGCGATGACTGAAGATATGGACAAGATACGATCTGCTTGGAGATATTTTAGAGATTATCTTGTAAATCTAGTTTCCTTATTGTAATCTTGTAACTCGTATATATAGCTGATAGGTTTGTCTTTGTTAGATATGAGTTTTTCATAGCTTTTGTTTTAGAATTAGAGCCCCAAGATTGTTCTTGTAATCCCTGCAATTGAGAAGAGTTGCACGTCTGTTTGAGTCTGTTCAAACAGATTGGGGCTTGTGTTTGTAATCATTAAGCTATTGAAATCAATACACATACAGTTTGTTACAAATCCATTGTTTTGTTCTTATAATCAAAGTGTTATTCCACAAACTTCTTTGATTAAGTTTTCTGATCTTGATATTTCGATCCTGTCAGTTTTAAAATTGTCAAAGCAAGATGATTAAAAGAAACAGAGGAAGTACCTCTTCTTGTGAATTGGTTTCTTTGAGCCTTCCTCAAAGTTTTCCTTAGAGCATGGTACGACAGCAGTTGTAGTTGTAGTTGCAAGCATTTTGTCATTTTTCTGAATACTAAGCCGACGTTGCTCTTCTAACAATAAAATGCTCCGAGGAAGATTATTTATGCATGTACCTCTTATATTTAATGATTCCAAACATTCCAAATGTCCAAGTTCCTCAGGAAATTCCTCAACCATGTAACAACATAAGAGACTGAAACGCCTTAGACTTTTCAACCTACATATGCTCTTCGGAATATCTCGTAAAACTATACACCATTCTAGCTTTAGTGTCTCTAAACATTCTAATTGACCAAGATCATCAGGTAACTTCTCAAGAAGGTTACAAAGTAAAAGCCTGAGAGATTTAAGATGTTTCAACCTACAAACGCTATCTGGAAGATGTTTAACCTTGTAGATATCAAAGCTAGCTCCTCTAGACATTGTAACCGATCAAGGTCCTTGGGCAACTCTGTAACGTTGCCTTGGAGTGTAAGCTTTGTTAAATGTTGCAAACCACAAATTCTTCCAAAAAAACTCTCAAGGTCTGTGCGAGCACAAAAGAAACCTTCTGAAATAAGCTTCTCAATATTTCCAATGGATGAGGGTAGATCTTCCTTGTATGAACATTCAAAGTCAAGCTTGATAAGACTACTATCCAAGTGGTGAAACGGGCATATATCTACAGACTCGGTTGTCATATGTCCCTTTAACTTGATGAGTAGTTTTCCACCTCCAACAGGAGCATGAAGTTTTACCAAACTACAACATTCTTCAAGACATAAACTCTGGAGATTTGGAGTTCTCCCAAGGTCAAGGGTCTTCACCTTTAAACATCTTTTGATGGCTAGAGATTCAAGATTTACATCTCCATCTGGGATGTGAAGTTCTACAAACTCACAATCTTCAAGAATCAACTTTTTGAGATTATGGGTAAGCTCAAGGGTCTTCAACTTTAAACATCTTTTGATGGCTAGAGATTCAAGCTTTACATCTCCATCTAGGATGTGAAGTTCTACAAACTCACAATCTTCAAGAATCAACTTTTTGAGATTAAGGGTAAGCTCAAGGGTCTTCAACTTTGAACATCTTTCGATGACTAGAGATTCTAGCTTTGCATCTCCATCATCAGCGATGTGAAGTTCTACCAAATCACAATCTTTAAGAATCAACGTCTTGAGATAACGGGTAAGCTCAAGGGTCTTCAACTTTGATTTAACGAGTGTGAGGTATTCCAGTTGTAGGCATCCGACAAGAATGGAAAGTTCTACCAAATCAGCATTTACGTGAAGAGTCAAAGCCTTAATATTCTGAGTCAGCCCTATGTGAAAGGTCCTCAATTGTGGACATTGAAGGCAAAGGGTTTTTAGTTTGCAATGTTCATCAGGCATGTGAAGTTCCACCAAATTATAACATCGTTGAAGCTTCAATTTCTTGATATTCGGAGTAGGCCCAAGATCAAGGGTCCTCAACTTTGGAATCCATAGATAGAGGGATTCGAGTTGTGGACATTCAAGGAACATGTCAAGTTCCAATGCCTAACTATTCAGAGTCGGACCAAGGTTAAAGTACGTCAAATTTGGACACATCAACCAGAGGGATTTGAGTTGTGGACATTCACAGGACATGTCAAGTTTAACCAAACTTGTACTATATCCAAGATGCAGTATCTCGATATTCGGAGTTACCCCGAGGTTAAGGGACGTCAGCTTTGAACAATCGAGGTTGAGGTATATGAGTTGCGGACATTCACATGACATGTCAAGTTCTACCAATTCATTGCATCCCTTGAGATTCAACATCTTGATTTTCGAAACCAATGTATGGTCAAGGTTACTCAACTTTGAGTCATTGAGGTTGAGGGATTTGAGTTTTGGAGATCCAACAAGCATGTGAAGTTCTACCAAATCATGACAATATTCAAGATCTAATATCTCAAGATTTGGAGTTAACCCAAGGTCAAAGGTCCTCAACTTTGAACCACGAAGTCGAAGGAATCGAAGCTTGTGAAGAACCTATCGTAAGAAAAATAAAAACATGAATATTGGTGTCATAACAAACCAATAGATGTGCAGTGCTATAATGAAAAGGGTAAAACAATAATTCAACCATTACTCTTACCTTTCTTTCTCCTCCTTCCCGAAGTTGTTGCATTCTGCTATCACTCATATCAATAGAAACAAGATCACTTGCTTGAAATGTTTTGGGTAAAGAACAAAAAGGGTAATTGAAACATTCCAGATATTGCAAAGAATTTGGAAAGTATTGGCTAACTTCATCAAGTTTCTCATCACTATAAATATCATAAAAATAAGTAAAAAGAAGTCTAAGTTTCTCCATCTTTCCAAGACTTTTCATAGCAGCTCCTAGATTGATTTCTGATAAAATGAATAGTTTCATACATTTTATTGCTTCAGTTCCCTGTAATCCAAAACCAGTGACCATGAAATTAACCTGGGTCATGATAGATAAAAGTGTGTTAGTTTTCTCAAACATGCAAATAAATGAAAGTGTGTTAGTTTTCTTAAACATGCAAATAAACTTTACCCATACCTGATTATTAGCCAATATATCTTTAATTTCCTCTGCAAGCCATAATCGACTATGTTTGTTAGGCTCATGTGGGTGCAAACGACGAACAATGTACCTCCCCATTTCTTGTATATGGTCATGCATGTCCAAGCGACCATCTCTAGTAGTTATGAGAGATTTTTTCTCAAGAACACTCAAACCACGTACGGCATGAAATCCGCAGCTTTCAAGCGCTCTGATTGCTTTATCTTTCTTCCATCCTTTCAATATGCACACAACATCTAGGAATATTTCCTGACAGTTGGTATCTAGACCCTTATAGCTTAACTCCAACCTTTGTAGAGTTCCATCCAATGGAATTTTTTCTAGTTCTTTAAGGGTATCTTTCCATACATACCTAGTTTCACCATAAAGAGTTGAACCCAAAATTGTGATTGTTAAGGGGAGACCTGCAGCATAACTTACAACTTTTTCTGATAGCTCTTTGTACCCTGGACTTGGAATCTCTGTCCCAAATGCACACCTACTTAAGAGGCAAATTGCTTCTTCGTCCGTTAGCAGATTGACATCATGGATCGAGTTCACTTTGTGTGCCAACAACACTTGCTTGTCTCTTGTTGTAATGATAATTTTACTTCCCGGCATAAACCAATTTGGTTCACCGGCTAAGGCCTTAAGCTACTCTATATGATCAACATCATCAAGAACAACAAGAACCTTTCTACCAGGCATCTTCTTTTTCATCATGCTTTTCCCATAAAAAACATTATTTATAGAGATGCCTTGATCATTTGATACATCTCGAAGGACTTGTTGTTGCAACATATTCAAACAGGAGAAATCGGGTTTTGACACTTCCCTAACATTTGCAACAAAGCTTTTGCCTTCAAACTGAAAGGATATTTGATCAAAAACAGCTCTAGACAATGTTGTCTTCCCAATACCTCCCATCCTGGTGATTCCCATCATGCAAAACTCATCAGGAAATGCGTTTAAAGACGAAACTATGCTATTTATCCGAGTCCTCATGCCCACTAAATTTTCATCGGCGCTGATGGACGGTAACTTCAAAGAAATCTCCTTAACAACTGTTTTGATAAATTCAACTTCATACCTGTATGTTAAAGAAAAATCAAATGAACAATTACTTTTAGATATGCAAAAATTACAAACATATAAGAAATAAAAGCGTCCTATAAATAATCATATTTCAGTTTTATCTTTCGAGAAGAGTAGTCAAGTTTGACATTAGAACACGAGATACCTTGGCTTTTAATTACATCCTATGGCAAAGGTAGATTATAAAGAAGAAACAAAACGAAAGAATATTGCAGATTGAGATACGGCGAAGGAATTACCGATCAACAGTTAAGTCCTTTCCCACTGAAAGATGCTGCTTCTACCAAAGCCTTTCTCCATTTCTCAGCAGCCTCATTATTTTCGTGTTTGGAAAAAGCTTTGCCAAATTCTCCACTTTGTTTGCGGACATGAGTGGGTTCCACGTCATAGAAGATAGGGTATACAGTATGCTCAGTTGGCCTCTCTTGGCACTCTATAATCTTAACAAGCTCGTCTAAGCACCACGATGAAGATGCGTAGTTCTTGGAGAAAACAATAACATGGAATCTCGAGTCTTGGATGGCTTGAATGAGCTCCTTATTGATTTTCTTCCCTCTCTCCAGGTTCTCGTCATCCTTGTAAGTTTCGATGTTCTCTAGCTTAAGAGCATGATAAAGATGATCAACAAAGCTGGTACGGGTGTCTTCACCTCGAAAACTCAAAAATACATCATACTTAAAGCTTGTCGGAACCGATGAAGTTGAAGAAGACGCCATTGCAGGGTATGAAAGAAGTATCCTATTAATCATATCAAAACCCTGTTAGGTCTTGGGTATTTATTTTTAAATAAATGAAAATTTTATATAACTATTTATTTTTTCTTTTCTTTTCTTGTCAGTTTTGGTTATTGACAGTTTGATAAGTGGCTTTATGCCTTATCCTCTTATTCATATAAACCTATATAGAGGGAGGTTCAAACGAGAAACATATCAATTTAAGAAAACGTGAGAAACAATCTCAGCCACTCATCCGGTCAACAAAAGCGGCTTTGACCGGTCCCCTCCTTTAATAATCTCTACCCTCCCATGAATCGCGTCAATCCTCCGCTATCACGTCCACCGTAACCGTGAGATGAGTGGCTGAGATTGCTCCTCACGTTTTCTTAAATTGACATGCTTCTCTTTTTCTAATAGGGGAAGGCTCAAACGAGAAGCATGTCAATTTAAGAAAACGTGATAAGCAATCTCAATCACTCATCTCGCGGTTACGATGGACGTGATCATGGAGGATTGACGCGATTCATGGGAGGGTAGAGATTATTGAAGAGGGGGGGGGGACCGGTCAAAGCCGCTTTTGTTGACCGGATGAGTGGCTGAGATTGCTTCTCACGTTTTCTTAAAAAGTCATGTTTCTCATTTGAACCTCCCTCTCTATATATAATGTAGTTCTTGTTTATTTTTTTGGGACGTGAGCTTTTGTTGACCGATGTTTTCTGAGTTTCATTACAAGAGAAGAGAGACGCATTATTGGGTTCGATTGACTTCAAATATTGGTGGCGTGATTGACGAAGGTACATTTATACGTTGTTGTATCGTGGGAGACATCGTCGTTTGATTCCGTTGTCTTAAGGAGAGAGATCATAATCTCAACTCAACATTTTACTTATTCATGTTTCTATTTTATGCATATATGTTTTATTTTCTGATGAAATTTAGTGCATAACAAACAACATTAGGGAAATATTCTATGCCAAAGAATTACACTTGACAACAATGATTCAAAATCTAATTTCTTACAAGCATCCTAAAGCATATAATGAGTAAACAGGGAGAAGAGAAAAGAAGGATTATGTAAATATGAGATTATAGCAAAAAATTAAAGGGGTATCAAAACAATGAAAAGATTTAGTTTAGACTCAATTTATCAACTGGGTTTTGATCAAAATGCTAATTTCAGATCTTCAATTTCAGCCAAGAAAACAGAGATAGATGTAGACAGATAATAACAAATTAGCCCTAGAAAATAACTATAGGATCAAAGGGAGAAGAACCTGATAGATATCGATCAACCAAATTTAACAGCAAATAAATCACTCAGTAGCAATCATATCTGAATCTACTTCAGATGAATTTAATGATACAAAGTTAAGTCAACTGCTGGTCACATTATTATGTTTATTTAAGTGTTAGAATTTGACGTTTGGTCCCTATATTTTACATGTTTTAACATCTTGGGTCCCTGCAAATGAAATAATTCTTGAAAAGAAATAACTCTGTTAAAAAATTCTTAAAACTTGTTTAACATTGGGGAATTTTGGTCGGTTTACATATTTCTTTATTTCTTTGTCATTGAATTTACTTGCATAATTGTCGCTCTTTCTAATTTACTTGCATAATTTACTTGCTAAAAGGTGATGTGCTCCTTAGGCTTAAAAGTACTTCACATTGTTAGGAAATAATCTGTTGCATTACCACTGCTGGAGATATAAGGATTAACACTGCTGGCTTTGGAGTGATTACCACTGCTAGTTCTCTGAAGGTTACCACTGCCAGTGTAAGTGTATTCACTGAAGATCAACTTACCACTGCTGTTGAAGATTACCACTGCCTATATGAAGTTACCACTGCTGGTATGAAGTTAACACTGCTTTTGTTTTACCACTGCTAACAAGATGAAGATAAGGAAAGGATTGCGATGATTTGAAGATATAGACAAGATACGATCTGCTTGGAGATATTTTAGAGATTATCTTGTAAATCTAGTTTCCTTATTGTTATCTTGTAATTCGTATATATAGCTGATAGGTTTTTCATTGTTAGATACGAGTTTTCATAGCTTTTGTTTTAGAATTAAGAGCCTCAAGATTGTTCTTGTAATCCCTGCAATAGAGAAGTGTTGCACGTCTGTTTGAGCCTGTTCAAACAGATTGGGGCTTGAGTTTGTAATCAGTAAGCTATTGAAATCAATATATACACAGTTTGTTCTAAATCCATTGTTTTCATTCTATAATCAAAATGTTATTCCGCAAACTTCTTTGATTAAGTTTTCTGATCTTGATCATTGATCCTGTCAAGTGGTATCAGAGCCAGTTAATTATAGAAAACTAATTCACAATGGATACTCAAGAAACAGTTTTGGTCTCAAAAGTTCCCATGCTCAAACCCAATGAATTTGACATGTGGAAAATTCGAATCCGTCAATACATGCTTCTCACAGACTATGGGATGTGGGAAGTTGTAGAAAACGGACCTGGTGTTGATGAAGCTGTGGCTGAAGGAGGTGCAAGACCGCCACCCAGATCTGATGCTGATAGAAAAAGTTTTCTGATCTTGATCATTGATCCTGTCAAGTGATAGAAAAAGGAGACAAACTGAGATGAAAGCATTGAGTACCTTGTTGTTGGCCATTCCCAATGAATACCAACATCAATTCAGTACTTATATTGATGCCAAATCTCTCTGGACTGCACTTGAAAAGAGGTTCTCTGGAACCAAAAGCACAAAGAGGAACCAGAAGGCCATTCTGAAGCAGCAGTATGAGAATTTCACATCCCTAAAGAATGAATCTATGACTCAGACCTTTGATAGATTCAACAAGCTAATTGGGGAAAGCTGGCAACTGTAGATGTGAAGATGGATAAAGATGATGTGAATAGAAAATTCCTCAGATCTCTTGGAGAGGAATGGACTATTTACACTGTCTCATTCAGGCAGGGTGATGACTTGGAAGACAAGGAACTTGAAGATCTGTACAATGATCTAAGGATCTTTGAAGCAGAAGTGGAAAAGAAGAAGAGACCCATTGGATATACTCATAATACTGCTCTTCTTTCTGAAAACCCTAATTCTTTAAATACCACTGCTTTTAATAATACCACTGCTGCCTATAATACCACTGCTAGTGAAACTGTCTCTAATGTAAATTCTTGTTCATCTCAGGAAACCAATGAGGATACGGTGCTGGAAGCTTTCTTGGCAAGTCATGTCAAGTCATCTCTGATCAATGATGATTTGGATCAAATCAATGCAGATGATCTTGAGGAGATGAATATCAAGTGGCAGATGGCCATGCTTACACTGAGGATGAAGAGATTCATCAGAAGAACTGGAAGGAACAATTTTGATCTTAAGAGAGGAGATAAAGCTGGTTTTGATAAAACCAAGGTGAGATGCTACAAGTGCAATGAACCAGGGCACTTTGCCAGAGAATGCAAAGGAGTAGCCACCAACAACCAGACTAATGGAGGTGGATTTGCACAAGCACCTAGATTCAACAACAGAGGAAGCAACTCAAATCCTAGTTCTTCTCAAGCTTTGGTATCTCAAGAGGGACAAGGATTTGACTGGAGTGATCATGCTGAAGAAGCAGTTCAGAATCAAGCCCTCATGGCTGAAATCAAAGAGACTGATGTTCCCACTGAGGTATCCTCTAAACTCTGTTCTGATTCCTGTTTGGAAACTGTGAAAAAGTATAGGGATCACAATCAGACCATGAGTGATAGTATCAAAAAGATGGAAAGAGAGAGGAGAGAATATGTTAAGATCATAGACAACCTGGAGGATCAAATAAAGGCATACAAAGCCAATGAACTTCAGTTTGAATATGATCATAACTACTGGAAGTGGGAGAAGAAAGAGCTTGAGAGAAAACTGACAAAAGAAAAGGAGGAAGTAGAAAGTGCTAGGAAAGAATTGTCAAAAGCCAAAGAAGACCTGGATAAATTTTCAAAGTCCTCTAAGGCATTAGAATCAATCATTAGGGCACAAGTCACTGATGACTTGAAAAGGGGTATAGGATACAATAGTACCCCTCCTCCTTACAATCAGAATTATATTCCTCCTACAACTGACCTTCTTGAAAGAATGGACAGAAGAGAGATGAAAGAAGGACTAGATAGTGTAGATCTAATTGACTCAGAGGAGGACTCTGATAGGAAAAGCACAGCTGAGAGCATTCCTGATGAAAACCATCTTCTCACCAATGAAAAAGGTGGTATGCCATTTGTTCCTAGCACAAAGATTGAGACCACTAGGAAAGATAAGGGGAAGTCTGTTATGGCTTCAGAAACTAAAGGGAAAAAGACTGAGACCAATAGGAAAGAGAATAGGAAGGACCACTACACTCAGAGGACTGTAGTTGAACCTGGTACTTCTTCACAGTCTCAAAACAAAAATCATCCTAGAGGGAACAAAAGGAACTGGAACAACCGATGGGCACAATGTCATGGTGTTGATCTGAACAAAATTAACAGACCAAAACCATGCTTTATTTGTTGTAAGACAAATCATCTAGCTAGAGACTGTTATTTCAATCCATTTAATCAAACAAACAGATACCAAGCTAGAGGATTTGTTCATACACACAAAAAGGTTGTTCCTAAGCAAAACAGATCTAGTCAACCCAAAAGAAAAGTTCAAAAGAAAAAGGTTGAAAAGAAGTCTGTTAAATTGGTTACTAAATGGGTACCTAAAGCTTCACTCAGTGATACTACTGCTTCAACAAGCAGTGGTAACAACAGTGTTGCTTCTGAAAGCAGTGGTAACAACAAAATCAGCAGTGATAACACAAGCACTGCTACATTTCAAGTTGACACTGCTGTTAGCAATAACAGCAGTGAAAACTCAAACAATGTTACCACTGCCAAGTCTCCATTGAGAAAACCCATTGTAACCAAATATTCCAGTCATCAAATCCCAAGCAAAGATTATCTTTTAAAGCTTAACAGATTGACAGAGGTCAATTATGTTAATGAAAAGGGAGAACCCAAGACCATATTGGCTTGGGTTCCCTCAAGACACTAACTGTTTTACTTTTATGTGCAGAGCAACCAAGGAAGAAGGAGCAGTCTTTGGCATGTGGATAGTGGTTGCTCTAGGCACATGACAGGTATCATGTCATTACTTGAAGACTTTAAAAAGTTTGAAGGTGGACATGTTGCCTTTGGGGATAATCCACATGGAGGTAAGATCAGTGGTAAAGGTAAGGTTTCAAAAGGTAAGATGACCTTTGATGATGTCTATTTTGTAGAGCAATTAAGGTATAATCTACTTAGTGTTTCTCAAGTTTGTGACAAGAAGTTTGGTGTATTTTTCACTGATACTGAATGTCTCATTCTTGCTCCTGGCTACAAGATAGATGAGAGTAAAGTAATGTTAAGAACACCTAGGAAGGATAATGTTTACTGTTTGGACATTGAAGATGCTTCTTCTTCATCCTTAAACTGCTTATTTTCAAAAGCATCTGTGAGTGAATCATCACTGTGGCATAGGAGGATGTGCCACATGAATTTCAAAAACATGAACTTACTTGTCAAAAATAACCTTGTAAGAGGTTTGCCTGCCAAGGAATTTTCAAGTGATGATCATTGTGTAGCATGTCTCAAAGGCAAGCAACACAAAAACTCACACAAGTCCAAAGAAGTAAACACTATCTCATCACCTTTACAGTTATTGCATATGGATCTTTTTGGTCCTACAAATGTGATGAGTATAGGCAAGAAATCCAATTGTCTGGTTATAGTTGATGATTACTCTAGGTTTACTTGGGTTTACTTTCTGAGAACAAAGGATGAGACAAGTGGACTGATCAAACCCTTTGTGACCAGAGTGGAAAACAAGACAAACCTTAGGGTAAAAGTCATTAGATCAGACAATGGCACTGAATTCAAGAATGCTGACTTGAATAGCTTTTGTGAGGAAAAAGGTATTGAGAGACAATACAGTGCTCCTAGAACTCCTCAACAGAATGGTGTTGCTGAGAGGAGAAATAGGACACTAATTGAGGCTGCAAGAACTATGTTGGCTGATTCTAAACTTCCAATCACTTTCTGGGCAGAAGCAGTTAACACTGCTTGTTATGTCCAAAACAGAGTTCTTATAGTCAAATCAAAAGGCAAGACACCCTATGAACTTTTTGAGAAAAAGAAACCCTATATAGGATTTTTACAACCATTTGGGTGTCCTTGCACAATTCTTGATACCAAAACTCACTTAGGCAAATTTGAGAGCAAATCTGATGATGGATTTTTTGTGGGATACTCTTCTTAGAGCAAAGCACTTAGAGTTTTCAATAGTTCCACAAGGATCATAGAAGAAAGTGACAATGTCAAATGCAATGTGAACACTCCTAACATACCTGGAAGTGGTCCAAATTGGCTATTTGACATTGATTCACTAACTAACTCTTTGAATATGAGCTATACAGTGAATTCAGGTTCAGGTACAGAGCAAGCACAAGAAACAAGTCCAACATTTGTCATGTTTCCCATGCCTCTTGTTGATTCAAATGATGCCTGTACCACTGATGAGTCACATGGTGATGATCAAGCAGACTCAGGATCTACTGAGAAGAATGATGATCACCCAATTGAGGAATCCTCACCCTCTCAGAATATAGAAGGCATACCTGTTTTAGAAGAGGGACCTCAATGGGATCAAGAACCAGAAGTGAATGATTCAAATCTAGGGGTGGATCTGACTGAAGAACCCCTGCATCTTACAAGGACACAAAAGAATCATCCACCTACACTGGTAATAGGAGACATTCAGTCTCCTATGATTACAAGGAAGCAGAGTAAATCCCTTCCCAATCCACATTTGAGCATGATTTATGTTTTCCTTTCACAAACAGAACCCAAGAAGGCTCATGATGCAATGAAGGAACCAAGTTGGATAGAAGCCACGCAAGAGGAATTGCTGCAGTTTGTCCTTCAACATGTTTGGGATCTGGTGGATTTACCAAAAGGACACAGAGTCATAGGCACCAAGTGGATTTTCAGAAACAAGACTGATGAGAGAGGCATTGTTATCAAGAACAAAGCCAGACTAGTAGCACAGGGATACACTCAAGAAGAAGGAATAGACTATGATGATGTATTTGCACCTGTTGCCAGAATTGAAGCCATCATGCTATTCTTGGCATTTGCATCTTACAAAGGATTCAAAGTCTATCAGATGGATGTCAAAAGTGCTTTTCTTTATGGCAATATAGATGAAGAGGTGTATGTCAGTCAACCACCAGGGTTTGAGGATCCCAAATACCCTGATAAAGTGTACAAATTGAGGAAAGCTTTGTATGGTCTTCATCAGGCACCTAGGGCTTGGTATGATACCTTGTCCCCATATTTGTTGGAAAACAAATTTGAGAGAGGTGTCATTGATAAGACCTTGTTCATCAAAAGAACTAAGACTGACATGCTTCTAGTGCAGATTTATGTAGATGATATCATCTTTGGATCTACAAAGGATGATATGTGCAAGGAGTTTGAGGAGCTGATGCACAAGAAATTTAAAATGAGTTCTATGGGAGAACTAACTTTCTTTCTTGGTTTGCAGGTCAAGCAGAAGCCTGAAGGGATATTCATCAATCAGTCTAAATATGTTGCATCCATGCTTCAAAAGTTTGGAATGAATGATGCAAAGCCTGCAAGCACCCCAATGGAAACACATAAACATCTTACTGCTGATGTTGAGGGGGAGGAAGTTGATGTATACCATTATAGATCCATGATTGGATCATTAATGTATCTTACAGCATCTAGACCTGATATTATGTTTGCTGTTTGTGTGTGTGCTAGGTTTCAGGTTAGGCCCAAGGAGTCTCATTTACATGCAGTCAAAAGGATATTCAAATACTTGAAGGGACAACCAAGATTGGGACTGTGGTATCCCAATGATTCATCTTTTGATCTAGTGGCCTATACAGATAGTGATTATGGAGGAGCCAACTTGGATAGAAAGTCTACATCAGGAGGATGTCAGTTCTTGGGAGGAAGATTGGTTTCATGGCAATGCAAGAAACAGACCACTGTTACACAATCCACAACAGAGGCTGAATACATAGCTGCATCACAATGCTGCTCTCAAGTGCTATGGATTCAAAATCAGATGAAGGACTATGGTCTTTCATTCTTGCAGACACCAATTTATATTGACAATAACAGTGCTATTAGTATTGTTAACAATCCTGTCAAGCACTCTAAGACCAAACATATAGAGATCAAGTACCATTTTATTAGAGACTGTAATGAAAAGAAGATAATTCAAGTTCTGAAAGTTCACACTGATGATCAATATGCAGACCTGTTCACAAAAGCCTTTGATGTAGGCAGGTTTACATTTTTGGTTACAAGTGTTGGAATGATGAACTCTGAATAACTCTTCTCTTTATTACACTTTTATTTGTACTTTCTCTGTATACTTTCTTTCTTTTTGTTTTATTTTTATTGGTCTGTTAATAAGTTTGTGAATGTTGCAGGTACATGGTGAAGTTCTTGGTTTGACCATTCATTGCATACGGATGTTACCCCTGCTCAGTTGGAATTCCTTCTACTAGCCGTGTCAATAATCCGAAATATGATTTTTATATCCAAGTCTTTACCACTGCTAGTATTGTGTGTTACCACTGCTAACACATTCGCATATACCCTGCTCGCACATTCGCACATTACCCCTGCTCGCACATTCGCACATTACCACTGCTCTCTCAATCGCATGTTACCACTGTGCTTGATTTTTACCACCGTTGGTGTTATGTGTGTCTTTTTACCACTGACAGTGTAATTACCACTGCTTTCAAACTCACTCGAGTTTTTACCACTGCGTGCCCTAAGTTACCACTGCTTTTAATTCGGCACATGTAATTACCACTGCTTCAATGTTTTACCACTGCTTTTGAATAGACACACAAAATTACCACTGCTTGTAACTTTTACCACTGCTTTTAAACGAACCTTACTACTAATACGCTTTTACCACTGCTACATGTGTTCGTTACCCTGCTTGTGGTAGTTACCTCTGCTCACAAGTTCACTATAAAAGCCCTAAATTGACCGCCTTTTTCACAAACGGCTAGTCTGAACTTTTTCTCTAACAAACGATTGCGATTCTGCATCTGTTCTTCATCTGAGTTCTTAAACTTTCAATCACGTACTGATTCCTTTCTGATTCTAGGGTTTTTATTACGAAATCGAGTATGGATTCAATGTGTTTCATCAAAGATCACAATAAGGTGGGTTATTTCAAGAAGGATGCCAATTCCGAAGGGTTTGATGACATTCTTGATTTCTTGGCATCATCACATATTGCCTACGCTGCGATCATCAATCCAATCATCTACATTCAACACATGAATGATTTCTGGTCGAATGCTGCTATTCAAGAAGACGATGGTGTCAAAATCATTCAGACCACCATCTGTGGTCACTCACTAACCCTAACCCCTGAGAAGATCCGATTCCATCTTCAACTCAATGACGAAGGAGGTATTTCTATGCTTAAACCCTCTGTTATCATGGAAGCTTTTGAAAGAATGGGGTATACAGGATCTCACACTTCTTTGAAATATCTTAAGGGTAAATTTTGCCCTCAGTGGAGATTTTTTGTGCATACCCTGTTACATTGTTTTTCAAAGAAAACCACCAGTTTTGGTGAGTTTAGCAGTTCTATTGCCTCTGCAATGGTCTGGTTGGCCACTAAACAGGTGTTCAATTTTTCCCAAATGATTTTTGATGATCTTGTGTACAATCTTGAGAACATTAACAATTCTAAAGTCAAAACGTTTTATATGTTCCCAAGATTTGTCCAAGAAGTTATTACTAAGGAGTTGACGGATGTACCAATGCATGGTGACACCTATAAGAGCACTGCTCTTGGTCATAAGGTGTTTTCCAATATGCAGAGACCTGCAGAAGGCTCAAATGACCACTTCACTCCATTGTTCTCTACAATGATGAGAGTAAACCAACCCCAAGGTGAGGCATCAGGCTTGCAGCCTACACAACCAAGCATTCCCTCTGATGACCTACCCACACCTATCACTGACACAATCCCTCAGTCCCTTGAGAAAACCCCCACCCCTACACTGAAAAAGTATCAAAGAAAGAACAGGGGAGCTCCTTCCTCCTCTGGTTCTAAACCCAATGCGCCTATAAGCCATCAGTTGGAGCACTCTCCTTCTGACAATATCCAAAGGGAAACCCCTGGAGTGATGCCCCACTCAAGTATAAAGAAGGTGCCCTCTAAGGAGAAGGATGGGCATGTGGTTGGTGAGGCTCAG
This sequence comes from Centaurea solstitialis, assembly GCA_030169165.1. Classification (NCBI taxonomy): domain Eukaryota; kingdom Viridiplantae; phylum Streptophyta; class Magnoliopsida; order Asterales; family Asteraceae; genus Centaurea; species Centaurea solstitialis. The sequence goes on from CM058043.1 coordinate 31,542,402, forward strand.
ACTACTGGTGTTGCACAAGGTGTGCATCAGGACAGTTTGAACATTGCTAAGACCCCCACCATGGCAACTCCTATTGAGAAATCAAAGGGAGGACCCAGGCGCCAAGAAACCAAGTGAACATCTAGTGCTTCAGCAAGGCTGAAGACTAATGTTAAAAAGCTCAAAGATCCAGTAATGGAGGTAAACACTCCTAAACCTGGTGAGGGCAGATTTTCACAACAGGAATTGATGGATAACTTCACTGCAATTGCCAAGGATTTGAAGGCATTTGAAAAGAATTTCTTTGTACATGATGAGAAACATGGTTCTCATGAGGCACGGCTGGATACACTGGAGGAATTGGTGACTGCACAACATGATTTGATCAAGGTGCATGATGCCAAAATAGTGAAGCAAGCCAAGATCATTCAAGCTCAAGGTGCTGCTATGGCTTCAATGAAGGGCACTATTAGGGCTCTGAGGAAGAGATACTTGAACCTGGTTGCATTCACAAAGGGGGAGAGGAAATCAAAGGTGAAGGGGGAGTCAGATAAAGAAAAAGAATCAGCTGTTGTGAATGAACCAGCTAATGTTGCAATTAATTCTGAGTTGCCTGAAGATGTGATGGAACTGATGCTGGTGCTAAGGGGGAGGCTGAGAAAGAAGTTAGAGAAGAAGAAACTAAGGTTGCAAATGAACCTGTAGTTGATTCTAGTTTTGGGGCTGAACCAAAAGATGCTGTTGGTACAGAGGCTGAACCAGAAGTGGGAGTGAATGAAGATGAGCTTACAATTGCTGAGTTGCTTGTAAAAATGCCTGAGGTAATTAAACCAATCAAAGGTGTAGTGATCAAAGAGCCTGAAGTGATCAAAAAGAAGATTGAAGTTCCTCTTGATCCAAAAGACAAAGGAAAAGAGAAATTGGTGGAAGAAGCAGAGTCTGAAACTGATGATGAAGCTGCTGAAGCTAAAAGGAAAGTATTGGAGTATGAAGCCTCTGAGGCTCTTGCTAAGAAACTAAGTTTGGAGGATCAAGAGAGGGTGAATCAAGAAATAAAGGAAAGAAAGAAGAAACAGGCACAGCAAGATAAGGCTGGAAAAGCTGCTGCCAAGAAGTTACAGGACAAGTTCAACAAGGAAGTGGAGGCTAAAAAGATCAAAAAGAAGATTATCAAACCATTGACAAGAACAGAAGAAAGAAAAAGAATGGTAAGATGTCTAGCTGGAATCCTTGGAAGACCTGTTCAATACCTCTCAAGATGGTCCTTTGAGAAGGTTAAGAAGCATTATGAAGATACTAGAAAAGAAGGTGAGGTTGAAAAGGTGGTGGTTGAGGAAAAAGAAGTACAAGTGCAAAGAAGAAGTAAGAAAAAGCATGATGTACATACCACTGCTGAAGGTGATACCACTGCTGATGGTGTTACCACTGCTACTAGTGCTGAGATTGATGAAGAGAAGGTTGAAACAGAGAAGAAGAAAGTTGATAAAGAACCAACTGAGATTGAGAAAGAGACTTCCAAATTAGCTAAGCAAATTAGTCAAGCAAATGTAACGCCCCGATACCCGAAATATCATAACAAATATAATTACGCAATAATCATAATTCCCAGTGATCTAATACGCATAAGTCTCAGAATTCTCAACTCAAAGTAAAAGGTTAAAGAGTGCATGCGGAACAACCCTCCACAGCTGAGATTCTAATTTAGGACAAAATACTAGACTTCTATCGGCAGAGCCACTCTAGACGTCTACCTTCTCCTTGCCTCTCGCCACACGATCTTTTCCTGAAAAGGGGTTTTAGATTTTGAAAACGAGGGTTAGACCGAAAGGTCTAGTGAATTCCCTCAAAACAGTTTAAACAACAGTTCCGGCCCGCTGGCCGTAAAATCAGATATCACAAGGTACCAGAAAAACATCATGAGTAACAAAGTCACAACACAACAAACCGGATGGCCGGATCTCTCAGATTCACAATTAAGGAGTGACGGACGTAGTCCGTGCCTCGCACCATCCCACAACCAACCTTACGTGGCCGGATCTCCCAGATTCTCATTTAAGGAGTGACGGACATAGTCCGTGCCTCACACCACTAAACCTCCCAGGGATGTATGGTCCCATGGTACACATTACTCACGATGCAATTCCGCAATATTAAAACATCATGCATATGATGATCATCAATATAGCATTCACAACCATTTACAATTTCACAAAATCACATTAATATCATCATCATCAAAACATTTGCAAATCGAATGGATATGTTTAAAACAGTGAAAGCAGTCCATTCATTTTCAGGTAAGGGAACTCACCTGAGCTTATCTCGCTGCTTACTCTATCTCCTGGTATCTGTATAAATTCCTAAGGCATTAGTGATTCGCATTTAGAAAACCCACAACTAGGATACCCCTAGGCAGACTTAGCACGGGGGTTCCGCTACCCGGTTAGCGGACGGGGTCAAGGGGAGCCGCCCTTGCGGGGTCTAAGGGGCAGCGCCCCTCGAATTTTTTTTTATTTCTATAGGGTTAAATCACTATGGAAAAACCTCTCCGAAAACCAACCCTACAAAGAAACTCCTCAAAAATCCGAATCGGAAAAACCCCCCCTTTTTCCGAATCGGAAAACACCCTTTTCCGATTCGGAAAACACCCAATTCCGATTCCCGATTCGTAATGAACGTGGTCAGCATAACGACTAGACTAGCCCAATTCCCGATTCGGAAAACATAGTTTTCAATTCGGGAAAGGCATTTGAGATACTCAAACAAGGTGCATAAAAAACCGATTCGGAAAACATGAGTTCCGATTCGGGGAACATGAATTCCGATTCGGAAAACATGTTTCCCGATTCGGAAAACTCATAATCCGATTCGGAAAAGCTGAACAGATCCGTAAAAGCTCCAAAATCTTGATAAAAACCGATCCAAATGCATCCAAAGCAATTCTAAAAGGTTACTAAACTATTCCCGCATTAATCTAAATAAATCGTACGCAAAATGACATCGTGATCTTACCTCGGCGATGATTTCCCGACCTTGAAGATGATAAAGTGGCTCCAAGCTCTTCTCCTAAACACACACTAAGCACACACTAAGCTTTTCTCAAAATGGCAAAAACCCTAAATTTGCTCTCTTAAATATGATGGATCATAAGGCCAAGCCCACTAACTTCTTAAGAGTCCACTAATCAAATAAGTTTCAAGGATTGACACAAATGGTCCCTCCTTCCCAAGGACTTTCACAAACTAGATCACAGTTAAAGTTAACCACTAGCTTATTCTAGGTTTCAGGGTATTACAGCAAAGAAGAAGAGGAAGAAGTCCATTGCTCATAAGCCAACCAAAAAGAGAAAGATCTTCACTGAAGCATCAAGAGTGATAGACTGGTCCTGTTTTGAAGATAATAAAGTTGTGTTCTTCAGAATAGTGAGAGAAGATCAAACAAGTGAAGTGTTTTCAAGTGCAAACAGAATGTTTACAAAGCTCTCAGCTTCAGATCTGAAGAAGATATACGAGATTGGGTGTGCAAAAGGAATGACTGATTTTGTAGAAGCCATTGTCTTTCAAGAAAACCTTCAAATCATGTTTGCATATGAGAAGGCCAAGGAGGAAAAACAAAAGAAAGACATAAGGTTGGGAAAAGAAAAGAAGGAAGGAGAGGTAGCTGCTTGGAACTGCTACAAGGCAAATAGAGTTTTTGCTGTCACTTTTGATGGAGGTGTCAAAAGATACTTCTTGGTAGATAAGAGGTATGATTTTGAAAGGAAGGTGATAGAAGGAGTTCTGAAGAGAAAGAAATCTGTTATGTCTGAACTGGAAAAAGAAGTGTTTGAAAATATGACAAATCAGCTAGCAGAATTGAATGAAGAAGAAACAGCTGAGGAAGAGAAAGTGGTGATTTGGGGAGTAAGAGGTATCTTCAAAAAGTTCTATTTTGTGTAGTGGAACAATGGCAAACAAAGAAGCAATGCAGAATTTGGTGAAATACTGAATCTAGTTACTGCTGAAGACAGAGTAACTATGCATGAATATGGTATGGAGAAGTTCCAAGAGTTTCTGAAAGATTCAAACCACTCAGATCATGCTCAGATGATTAAGAAGGCAATGCAACAGCTGAAGAACTTAATTTTTGATTAAAAATCAAAAGTTAAGTTAGGGGGAGATTGTTAGGAAATAATCTGTTGCATTACCACTGCTGGAGATATAAGGATTAACACTGCTGGCTTTGGAGTGATTACCACTGCTAGTTCTCTGAAGGTTACCACTGCCAGTGTAAGTGTATTCACTGAAGATCAACTTACCACTGCTGTTGAAGATTACCACTGCCTATATGAAGTTACCACTGCTGGTATGAAGTTAACACTGCTTTTGTTTTACCACTGCTAACAAGATGAAGATAAGGAAAGGATTGCGATGATTTCAAGATATAGACAAGATACGATCTGCTTGGAGATATTTTAGAGATTATCTTGTAAATCTAGTTTCCTTATTGTTATCTTGTAATTCGTATATATAGCTGATAGGTTTTTCATTGTTAGATACGAGTTTTCATAGCTTTTGTTTTAGAATTAAGAGCCTCAAGATTGTTCTTGTAATCCCTGCAATAGAGAAGTGTTGCACGTCTGTTTGAGCCTGTTCAAACAGATTGGGGCTTGAGTTTGTAATCGTTAAGCTATTGAAATCAATATATACACAGTTTGTTCTAAATCCATTGTTTTCATTCTATAATCAAAGTGTTATTCCGCAAACTTCTTTGATTAAGTTTTCTGATCTTGATCATTGATCCTGTCACACCTCTTCGCTTTAAAAGCGTATACCGTATCTGCTTGAAATAGTAGAATTTGCTTAAAGTGTTTCTAGAGAAAGATGACAAAAATGTATGATTAAGAAGCAGAAATTATAACAAAGATCAAATAGGACGAAAAAGATTATGTCTCACAAAACTTACCACCCATATATTGTAAGCCGACCGGTTCTAGCACTCGTTATGTGAACGTGGTATGTGTTAGTTTGGAAAAACTGTAGTATTTTGACATTCAAACAAAAGCTGCTTATTTGGTCAAAGTAGACCCATTCCTCAAACCGCGTGACCCACTCATTTATCTCAACATGTGAGGGAATTTGGCCAAAAGAGCCAATTCTCTCTCTTCATTGGCATATCTAGCCTTCTCTCTCCCCATTTTGCACTTATAGCCATCATTTACGAACTCTCCAACTTCGTGACTTCGTATTGGACTAAATTGTAAAGAAATTTTGATGAAGGTCACGAACTCCAAACATCAATGAGTTCGTGACTCCGTGCTTGCCACTTGTCACCGTCTAAGGCATCCATGTACAAAGTAGCACGAAGTCAAGAAGTTGCTTATTTCGCGATTGTGTCAGGAAGCACGAAGTCACGAAGTACGTGACTTCGTGATTTCGTACCATGCTTGCCCGATTCCATGCTTTTCGTACGTAGCACGAAGTCACGAAGTACGTGACTTCGTGATTTCGTACCATGCTTGCCCGATTCCATGCTTTTCGTACGTAGCACGAAGTCACGAAGTATGTGACTTCGTGATTTCCTTGCTTTTTCGTTGGACGTGCCTGCCATGTATATGACTTCGTGATTTTGTAGGAGGAGGCTATATAATGTATATATTGAGAGGAGTTTTAGAATTTGTAGGATTAGTAAAGAAATGAGAGGAGTAAACTTAGATTAATTAGAATCAGCTATATAAATTTTGTAATATAGATTAGGAACATATGTTGAAGTTGTTGTGTTTAAAGAGATCGTTGTTGTGTTTAAGGAAACTGCGTTGGAGGCGGATCGTTGGATGCGGCTTGTTGGAGGCGGCTCGAGTGATCTTACCGGGAAAATCCCGACTATCCAAATATGCAACAACAAATCAAAGCTAATGAAGACTGGATTGCTTCGATAAAACAACTCTATCCGAATGATAACTAGGGGATCTCAACTATATTAGATCTGTTGTACTTTGGTATCCCACTGTTATTTGTTATTGTTGTTGTTGTTGTTGTTGTTTATTGCGCGTTCATCCCTCCTAATTTCTTTTTTGGTGCAACTAACCCTATATATATTTTTAAATATATAAATTATAAGTTCCTATATGCATTAACCCTAATTAGGGTTTTAATGACACTAACCATATATTTTTTTAAAATAATATGTAAATTATATGTTTCTATATATCCTAACCCTAATTAGGGTTTCATGACACTAACCCTATATATTTTTATTTAGGGTTTAAAAAAGAGGATTTAAATTTAGAGTTTCATATAATTAAATTTAATATATACAGTAACACTAATTTGGGTTTCATGACACTAACACTATATTTTTTTTAATTAGGATTTAAAATTAGGGTTTTAATGACACTAACCCTATATTTTTTTTACATATGTAAATTATATGTTCCTATATACACTAACCCTAATTTACAAAGAAAAAAAACTAAATATATATTTTTTAATTAGGATTTAAAAAAGAGGGTTTCATGTCATGACACTAATCGTATATTAATATATACACTAACCCTAATTAGGGTTTCATGACACTAACCCGATATTTTTAAATTTAAATATGTAAATTATATGTTTCTATATATCTAAATATAATTAGGGTTTCATGACACTAACCGTATATATTTTTTTAAATATGTAAATTATATGTTTCTAAATTATTAATACAAAATTATATGAAATATTAAAGAATAAGAATAAAGAATTTTGCAACCACACATTTATATTACTAAATTCTGAAATAACAACTAATAAAATAAATACTGATAAGTCACGAACTCTGAAGTCATACATTAAATATTGAAGTCATACATTAAATAATATGAACTCATACATTAAATAATTTGAACCAATACATTAAATAATTTTGTATCTGATGGCAAACAGTGGAGCAACTTCAAGTTCCAAGTGCGATGTGCTAGAGAAGCGCACTAGGCTTCCCATAAATGTATACCCGTCGGCGAGTTACGGCAGTCCAAATACTTCTTAGAAATAAACCCTGTCCCTAGATTCGATGCTGCAAGTCCGAGTAAATAAAGACAACCCGATAAATGATAAATCCTACAAATGCCAACCATTAATTTTATACTATTTTAAACCATATAAAAATAATGTTTGGCATTTGGCGGGTCGTATATCATGTTGTCTTTCTTTAATTGGACTCGCAACAACGAATCTAGGGACAGGGTTTATTTCTAAGATGTATTTGGACTGTTGTAACCCGCCGACAGGTATATATTTATGGCTAGCCTAATGAGTTCCCCTAACGCATCGCACTTGGCTGAAGTTGCTCTACTGTTTGAATCATATACAAAATTATTTATTCACGCAAACGGCTATCTATGCTAAGTAAAGAAAAAAACCAATAACGTAAACTTAAAAAAAATAAAAAATAAGTCTTTGGAATCACTCGAGCCGCCTCCAACAAGCCGCATCCAACGATCCGCCTCCAACGCAGTTTCCTTAAACACAACAACGATCTCTTTAAACACAACAACTTCAACATATGTTCCTAATCTATATTACAAAATTTATATAGCTGATTCTAATTAATCTGAGTTTACTCCTCTCATTTCTTTACTAATCCTACAAATTCTAAAACTCCTCTCAATATATACATTATATAGCCTCCTCCTACAAAATCACGAAGTCATATACATGGCAGGCACGTCCAACGAAAAAGCAAGGAAATCACGAAGTCACATACTTCGTGACTTCGTGCTACGTACGAAAAGCATGGAATCGGGCAAGCATGGTACGAAATCACGAAGTCACGTACTTCGTGACTTCGTGCTACGTACGAAAAGCATGGAATCGGGCAAGCATGGTACGAAATCACGAAGTCACGTACTTCGTGACTTCGTGCTTCCTGACACAATCGCGAAATAAGCAACTTCTTGACTTCGTGCTACTTTGTACATGGATGCCTTAGACGGTGACAAGTGGCAAGCACGAAGTCACGAACTCATTGATGTTTGGAGTTCGTGACCTTCATCAAAATTTCTTACAATTTAGTCCAATACGAAGTCACGAAGTTGGAGAGTTCGTAAATGATGGCTATAAGTGCAAAATGGGGAGAGAGAAGGCTAGATATGCCAATGAAGAGAGAGAATTGGTTGTTTTCGCCAAATTCCCAACATGTGAACTACCTCACAAAAGGATAAGAGAGATGTGGTCCCACAAGTGTCAACATAATAAGATGAACCACACAACAACATAAGAGATAACAATGGTTCTTATACCACAAATATTAACTCTCTTTGCTTGACACGGAAAATAAAGACGTATCTCGTCAAGAATGACAAGTAAGATTCTTCTTTACACGTTAAAATATCGTTTTATTATTATATTTTTATATTTATTATGACTTTTGACTGTATGGATGTTAAACAAGTTCATGTGGGAGTCTCCAAATGAAGCACATCCTTTGCCTTCCTTCAATTCACACAACTCCATTCATTAATACTACTATGGTATTACGACAAATATTCATTGAGGTCCTCCTAATATTTTTTGGAGGCCCTGTTACACCCATACTAAAGAATTTATATCATCAAAAATCGTCCCATCTTTGTTGTGAATACAAAACAAATTAATATACGTCAATACCAGTGCCGTTCCTGACATTTTATAGGCCCTGGGCGAGATGTTAAAAAGGGCCCTCACTAAGTGCGAAAAAGAACTTTGATATATCGTTTTTATAATTAAAAAGTAATATACTCTTGAATTTTAGATATACTAATTTATATAAAACCATTCTTCAAGTATTTTCAGACATATAATCATTAACTATTTTTAAATTAATATTATCTACTATATCATTTTTATATAGCATGGCCATTAGTTTCACCATAGAAGACATCATATGATATATTTTTTATATATAGATTGACGTTATTTGGAGTCACAATATTGAATATTCATAATAACACTCACTATAAAAATATGGATTTATAAGATATGTCTAAAATATATAAGTGTCTGAATAAAGACAAGTTTATACGGTCAACCTATAAAACTTCTTATTTGATAGTATTTTAATAGGTTTATAGGACTTTTAGGCATCTTAACAATCTTTTTAGTTCATTTTTAAAGTAAAAGGTTTTTATTAGCTATTTTATAGGACGCGTTTGAAAAAAGCCCATAAAATCATAATTTTATGGGACACTTGTGAATTGTGATTATATGATAATTTTTTAAATAGTGTCATAAATATTAGTTAATATGACAATTTGTTTAAAAACATATGTAAAAACTTGTAAAATGCCAAAGAGATGTCCTAAAAACATATTATAACACTTTTAGATCAGACGTTTTTAGTGTGCTTCTATAAACTTGAGTCTTATAAAGTATAAAGTATTTTATTACGAAGTTTAGACATTTTAGGTGTCTTATAATGCCAATTTAATACTAAATATATCAAAGAATAATCAATTAAGTAGTTTTAGATTTTGGCCCTAAATAAAAAACTTAGAAAAACAATAATGAATACTATAAAGTGAATGACCAATTATTTTTTTCTACATATTTTCGTTGACAATGTAATTAATTATGTTTTGGGCCTTAAGATAATCCAAAAAAGGTTCTATTAGATACTAAAACATTTGCCGTTCAAAAAAAAAAAGATACTAAAACATTTGTGTTACTTTTATTTACAATTTTTTATTACTACTATATGTATATATGTAAAATTTTGGGCCCCTATTTTTTGTGGGCCCTGGGCGTACGCCCGGTCCGCCCCCCTCTAGGCACGGCACTGGTCAATACAATGCCCCTGGGCCGACAGTAACGCCCAAACCACTATGCTACTAGAAATTATAACAACTTTGGGTAGTATTTAGTAAAGATGAAGGTAACAAATCCAAAATTTTGGATTATAAACAACAAGTTTCGATGAAGATGAAGCTTTATCTTTTTTGAGTGAAGCATACAAACGAAGAAAGTTGATTACCGTTGGTAAAAAAGGTTTGGACCTCCACAACTTTAAAGTCGATTTTAGCATTTCTCTAATGTGTCGTTTTGCTTTTGCCTAATTGAAGCTTGAGATTGGTGATGCTGATAACTACATACAAGTTGCTAAATCCTAATTAAGGAGAAAAACAAGCAACATTATATCAAACATATTAAAATTTTGCAATTTATTTCTTCTTCTGGAGTATTAGTAAGCAAAATCATGTTATAAACTAATTATAAAATTCAAATTGTTTGGCTAATCGGCACATGATTTTAAGTTGCAACGGGTTGGAATTACATATAATGGATGTAAACTAGAACTATAGAATAAAGTGTCCTAGATGTAAGAGAAAACGAACAAGCACAAACTATTTGTAAGGGGTTTGGAACCTAGTCAAGCTAGGCGGCTCATCCCCACGCCGATTTTTATTAAATAAAGTTATATAATACAAACATAAATCAAAACCCCAAGTAATTAAGAAAACATAAATATAGATCACCTAAAACAATGTCTTCAGTCTTCATGCATTTCTTGAAGCAAAACATCAACTAATCACAAATCACCTAAACTCAGTTCTCGTATCATAACAGCTTGAGTTACTAAGAAGCAAACGCCAAAAGCTTTGCGACCGACAAGATATCGAACATGAAAGTCCTGTTCCAACCTCGTTATAGGAACAACCAAAGGCATATCGTCCAAGACCCTGTAAAAATGCTCGAAAATGAATAAAACGTAGTATAACCAACCAATGTAGTAATTTTTGAAAATATACTAAGGTAAGTGTCTCACATGTTTGACTCAATGCTCATCGTCTATTTTCTACTTGAATTTTGTGGCTGTTTTCCTCATTCAAGTGTTATGTGACATATTGCACTTTTATGGCATTCACAATGGCAACTTTGTATCTGAAATTGACCCATGAGACACCATACAACAACAGTGAAGTTGAGATTGAAGACCCAAAGTGAAGGTAGAATTCAAAGTTAATTGAAATTGCAGGATTAATGTAGGCCATTTGATTACATAATTGTGGGCAGTACTGTGATGCAGTTATCCGTTTCGTTGCACTTTTATGGCCTGGTTCAAAGGTGACCTGCTCCATAGCTTCAAACTGCTTCACTTATTCATTTCTGAAGCAAATATAGTATATGCTCGAAATAGTAGAATTTGCTCAAAGTGTTTCTAGCAAAAATGACAGATATTTATGAGTAAGAAGCAGAAGTTATAACAAAGATCAAATAGGACCAAAGAAATTAAGTCATAATGTTTATTGATGATACAAAGCTTACCATCCAAACATTGTCAACTGACCAACAACAGAAGCAGCTAACTTTGACTTAAAGGGGTTCCATACTCCACATTCAATCTTTGTTCTGAATATAAAGCAAATTAATATATGTCAATACAATGCACTCGGCAGACAGTCAGGTCCGTGCATGCAATTGGTTGAACGGCTGTGTTGCTAGAAAATTATACAAACTTTGAGTGTTTAGTAAATGTAAACATAAAGTTAACGAATCCAAAATTTCAAAGTTGCAGTGACAGAAAAGCAGAGTTTGTCATGTGTAATGGATACAGAAATGGTATTATAGTGAGGGGTGTAACCTTCAATTGATCCAGAGTCATCATGACGGAGCAACACCTTTAAAAACCACCTCTTCACCCTGACACTAATTTACATACAAGTTGCTAATTATGGAGAAAAACAAGACCTACTACATAAGCATATTAGAATTTTGCATCTTTGCATCATTGGTTGATAGATACATCCTGTTGAGAATATGGAAACATGGCAATTGATCAAAAACAAAGAACTGAGATGGATCAAAAAATAACCCACTTAGTAGGTAGTATATACTTGCATTTAGAAAGATAATTATTGATTTTTGGCCTAAAAATTGATTATGTCATTGATTTCAACGTTTAAATGATCAAAAGAAACAAAGAAAGTACCTTCTTTTGTCCTTCCCCAAAATTCTTCTTAAGAGCACAGAACAGCAGCCTCCTGTAGATGAACATAGAACAACTCTAAAAATATGCATTTAGGTTCAATTTATATGAAATCATGAGTAATTAATGTAAAAAAAAAGAAAGAAAAGAAAATACCTTTGAATAGTATTCAACTACCCCATTGTAATCTTGCTCCCTTTGTTGCACCCTTATACACATATAACACAACAAAGCAATTAAACAAAATATGCAAAGTGATCTTAATATATAGAAAAAAGAGTAACCAATGATATGAAAGACTGTTCACCAAATTAAAAGTGTTTGTTTAGGCTTCTTGAAAGAAAAGTTGTTCTTTTATTAGTCTAAAACTGAAAATTTCGTTTGTTTTGATGTGAAGGTTCAAGTAAAATATGTTGGTCTCACCGGTCTCATCAAAAAGGCTTGGTCTCACCAGAACTTAACCCTAATTGTTAAGAAACAAAAGTAGCCAATTTGATATTCAAAGATAAAAGTGTATCTAGAACTTCCTCAAAACTAAAAAACACAAGAAAACTTTTGCCAATTTGCAGGCCTCTAGTCACCTCTTAATAAACAGAATCACAACTTTTGAGAGTTGAAGAATAAGACTTAAAACCCCGAGAAAGAAAATAAAGGAATGTTTATAAAAGTTTATGCAATAGTACTAAAACCGTTCAAAAAGAATTGTATATCAGTAGGTTGTATTTGAGAGGTTTTCACCTCAATGCTTGATAGAAAACAGAGAAAGTACCTCTTATGGTAGAGGAGACTTCTGTTGTGCGTGTTTCTATTATTCATGAATATACATAACAAAAGGCGTCATCATCCGAAGTTTCCAAATGCCAACCACCACCGATATAACAAACAAATGACTTTGGAGAGGAACAAAATCGATCGAGCCAAAACTAAACCTTTGAGGATGGAGATGGCGTCATCCTTTCGTTCAGTCAAACGCCGAAATGTAGAGCCTAAGAACATAAAACAACAAAACCAAAGAAAACTTTTTATAGGAAAGCTAATTGCAAGAAACGGTTCACCTGTTAGAATCTGTGTGAAAAAGAAGTATTGAGCATCAAGTCAGGTTTGGTTTTTAACAAAAACACCAGATAAGCTGTTTGTAACTAAGACACTTTTTTTAGAATTTCAGTAAAGATAATCAGAGTTGCAGTGCAAGAATAAATTACTTTCAATAGTTAAAAGTTTATCAATTTTGAAACCAAATGAAAGTAAGATGATTACTCAAGAATTGAGAATTACATGTTGCTATACCTTGTTGGGAGTTGACTCTTTTTAGCCATTGGAGCTTATCAAACTCGTCCCTGGAGAATGGTATTCACGGCTATATGTGGCAAAAGGCCACGCATCCCAAAGTATGGATCTTGGATGCAAAACCAAATGACTCAAGAAGCCAACTAAAACCAACAATACACAGACCTTTCAACGAAAAAATGCCCAGCGGAAGATGTTTTATGCCTGTACCTTCTATATTCAACATTTTTAAGCATTCTAATCGTCAAATATCCTCCGGCAATTTCTCTACCAGAAAGCAATAAAGGAGATGAAAATCTTCTAGTCGTTTCATCTTACATACGCTGCTCGGAATATCTCGTAAAACTATACATTCCGATAAGGTTAGATCCTCTAGAGATTCTAATCTGCCTAGATCTTCCGGTAACTTCTCAAGACACCAACAAGACTGAAGTTTGAGAATTTTAAGACGCTGCAGCATACAAATGCTTTCCGGAAGATGTGTAATCTTGGTAGTCGAGACACTTAGCTCCACTAGACATTCTAACATGCCAAGGTCGTTGGGTGCCTCTGGAATATCACCCTCGAGTGTAAGCTTTGTTAAACATTGTAAACCACAAATGCTTCGAGAAAATCTCTCAAGGTCGGTGCAAGCACATAGACCTGTAGAGAGAAGTTTCGCAAGATCTCCAATCAAAGTGGGTACCATATGTTCTTCTTCTTCATAAGAACATGTAAATTGGAACTTTGGCAAATTATTGTCGGAGTGCAGCGGACACATATCTAGGGACTCTGCAATTAGATGTAACTTGGATAAACAACCAAATCCAATTGCTTTAAACCTTTTCTTGCATAAAAAAGATTTAAATCTCAAACAACCACTCAAGTTTAAGTAGGAAAGCTTTTTTAGACACTCAACAGGTGCGTGAACTTCTACCAAATAATAACATTTTGTAAGACTTAACTTCTTGAGATTTGGAGTCAACCCAAGGTCGAAGGTCCTCAACTTTGAACTCTCGATGTCGACAGATTCGAGCTTTAGACATTCAACCGGAATGTGAAGTTCTACCAGATCAACACATTCTTGAAGATGTAAATTCTCGATATTCGGAGTCCCTCGAAGGTCAAGTGTCCTCAACTTTGAACGGGCGATCTTGATGTATTTGAGCTTTAGACATTCGACGGGAATGTGAAGTTCTACCAATTCAACACATTCTTCAAGATATAATTTGTCGATATTCGGAGTCCCTCGAAGGTCAAGTGTCGTCAACATAGAAGCAGTGAGGTCGAGGTATACGAGCTTTGGACATTCAACAAGAATACAAAGCTCTACCAAATCTCTACATCCTATAAGACTTAATCTCTCGAGATTTGGAGTTAGACCAAGATCAAGGTTCTTCAACTTTGAGTTACCGAGATCAAGAAATCTGAGCTTGTGAAGAACCTGTTGTAAAAAAAATAGAATTGAGTGATGATGTTATTAATATATAACAAATGAAACCGAAAATTAACTTTATAATGAATAATGCAAAATAACCGATTAACTACTAATATTCTACCTTTCTATCTTCGTCTTCCCAAAGTTCTACAATTTCGCTGTAACGCATTTGAAGTGCAACAAGATTGTTCGCTTGAAATGATTTGGGTAAAGACCGGAAAGGGTACCATTCCCAACTCAACCATCGTAAAGCATTTGGAAATGCCAGGCAAACTTCATCAAATTTCCAATTGTTGTCAAACCAATTCTTGTCTTCACCAGAATTATTGAATAAGTAGTTGAAAAAATTGTTAGCACACACTTGAAGAAACCTAAGTTGCTTCATGTTTCCAAGCCCTTTCATAACAATATTTGGACTGATTAATGTGATCAATTCTATACATCTTATTGCTTCATTAGTGCCCTATAATCAAAAAGCAAGTGAAAATTATTTCATTACAAATGAAAGTATGTTAGTTTTCTAAACTTTACAATAAATGTATTTAATACTTACCTGATCACTAGCCAATATATCTTTAATTTCCTCCTCAACCCATAATCGACTATGTTTGTTAGGCTCATCTGGGTGCAAACGACGAACAATGTACCTCCCCATTTCTAGTAAATGGTCATGCATCTCCAAGCGGCCATATCTAGTAGTTACGAGCGATTTTTTCTCAAGAACATTCAAACCACGTATAGCATGAAATCCACAGCTTTCAAGCGCTCTGATTGCTTTGTGTTTCTCCCAGCCTTTAAGTATGCATGCAACATCAAGGAATATTTCTTGACAATTGGTATCTAGTCCCTTATAGCTTAACTCCAACCTTTGTAGAGTTCCATCCAATGGAATTTTTTCTAGTTCTTTAAGGGTATCTTTCCATACATGCTCAGTTTCACCATAAAGAGTCGAACCCAAGATTGTGATCGTTAAGGGGAGACCAGCAGCATAACTTACAACTTTTTTTGTTAGCTCTTTGTATCCTGGACTAGGAATCTCTGTCCCAAATGCAGACCTACTCAAGAGGCAAATTGCTTCCTCATCTGTTAGCAGATTTACATCATGAATCGAATTCACTTTGTGTGCCCGCAGTACTTGCTTGTCTCTTGTTGTAATGATAACTTTACTTCCCGGCATAAACCAACTTGGTTCACCGGCTAAAGCCTTAAGCTGCTCTATATGATCCACATCATCAAGAACAAGAAGAACCTTTCTACCAGGCATCTTCTTTTTCATCATGCTTTTCCCATCAAAAACATTATTTACGGTGATGCCTTGATCATTTGATACATCTCGAAGGACCTGTTGTTGCAACTTATTCAAACCGGAGAAATTGGGTTTTGACACTTCCCTAACATTTGCAACGAAACTTTTACCATCGAATTGAAAGGATATTTGATCAAACACGGCTCTGGCCAACGTTGTCTTCCCAATACCTCCCATCCCTGTGATTCCTATCATGCAAAATTCCTTTGGAAAAGTGTATAAAGATGAAAGTACGCCGTTTATCCGAGCCGTCATGCCTACTAAATTTTTATCTGTGCTGATGGACGGTAACTTCATGGAAATCTCCTTAACAACTTTTTTGATAAATTCAACTTCATACCTGCATGTTAAAGAAGAATCACATGAACATTTACTTCTATATCTACAAAATACAAACATATAAGAAGTAATAATGGAGTCATATGTATACTCATATTTCAATTTAATCTTTCAAGAAAATTAGTCAAGTTTAACAATAGGATACAAGAAGCCTTGGATTTTACATCCTATGACAAAGGTAGATTATAAAGAAGAAACAAGATAAAAGAATATTGCAGATTGAGATACGGTGAAGTAATTACTTATCAACTGTTAAGTCCTGCCCACTGAAAGATGTTGCTTCTACCAAAGCCTTTCTCCATTTCTTAGCAACCTCACCATTTTCGTGTTTGGAAAAGGCTTTGCCAAATTCTCCACTTTGTTTGCGGACTTGCATGGGTTCCACGTCATAGAAGATAGGGTAAACAATATGCCCACTCGTCATTTCTTGACACTCCATAATCTTGACAAGCTCGTCTAAACACCACGATGAAGATGCGTAGTTCTTGGAGAAAACAATGACATGGAATCTTGAGTTTTCTATGGCTTGAATGAGCTCCTTACTGATTTTCTTCCCTCTCTCGAGGTTCTCGTCATCCTTGTAAGTTTCGATATTCTCTAGCTTAAAAGCATGATAAAGATGATCAACAAAGTTGGTACGAGTGTCTTCACCTCGAAAACTCAGAAACACATCATACTTAAAGCTACTCTTGTTGATGGATGAAGTTGAAGAAGATGCCATTGAAGATGTGAATGAAGGATCCTATGAATTATATAAAAACCCTCTTAGGGAAATATCATATTATCTATGCAAAAAAAACGGCAGTTGCCAACAATGATTTAAACCTAATTTCTTACAAACATCCTAACAACCACCTTACTTTAATTTTATTTAAGCAGGTAATTATGCATATAATGAGTGAGAGGGAGAAGAGAAAAGAGGGATTATGTAAATATGAGATTATATAAAGAAATTTAAAGAGGTACCCAAAACTTGTAGAAAACCAATTGAATAGCTCTTGACTCACTTTATCAACTGGGTTTTAATCACAATGCTAATATCATCAACTACATATCTTCCATTTAACCATGAAAACAAGAAATATGTGTGCATAGAAAATAACGATCAAGGGAGAAGAATACCATAATATATATCAACGAGATTGACAGCAAACAGATGGAGAAATCAATGTGCAGCAACAGAATCTACTTTGATGTTTTCGGATAAAAATCGATAATGAATTAGTCAACTACAGGTCAAGTTTTATGTTTATTTACTAACGTCCATCAAGTTGCCTTCATTAACGTGTGAGGCACTTTTGATCATTTTACAAAACGGTTTAGTTCCCAAAATGTATCCAAGTTGTCACATTTTTACTATTGTGTGTATTGTACTTAAAAAATTACCATTTAATGTACCAAAGTTTCAAAAACTACAATTTAAGGTAACATGTGGTTGATTCAACCTTTGTAGTTTATATGCTTTACAAAACAACCATCAACTGATATATAATTGGCTATGGGAATAAAGTTTCTCGGTCTCTTTAGCTCACTCGTTACCGACTCGATCACCAACTTAGAGCATGCGGGATTTAATTTGCGATTACTTAACATACTCTGGAATAACTATGTATTAATGATGCTTCTTCTAGAGCCTTGAGAGCATGTTTTTTGACTTTATATATAACAGTCTTATAAAATCACTTTTTGCATCATAATCATCCTTAGACAAAATGCTTTATATATAAAATAAGAAAAAAAGAACTTGACTCTATTGATTATGGAGTTTTAAGCTGGAATTTTTGCCAAAGATTATGTTGTTGCAAAGATCTAGCTACCACAACGGTTTGACCGTTTGCTATCAGTCAAAGCACGGATACTCCAATGGTGACATTATTAGCATCGCTAGTTGCTGATGCAAAAAGAATAAGTGATATCAGCAATTTAAGATATAATATTGTCATCTGACCTGGTATCGAAGGACTAAAGAATTACACAAGCCTGAAACCATGACGATATTCTCGAATTAGGGCAGTCTTGAGGTGTTTCATGCCCAAGGCAGAGAGGCTGTCCCCAAAATATAACATATTCTCCAAGATGACCCTTTGCTAGGCTGCTCATCCCCACACTGATTTTTTTATCAAATAAAACATATAATATACAATGGAGGACAATAGCCAAGAAATGTCCGATTACAAACAGAAACATAGATCACCTAAAACAATGTCTTTGTGAACATCTTGAAGCAAAAACATCAATAGATTTATCACGTGGTTTGCATATCCTAACAGTTTGAGCTATTAAGATAAGCAAACAACAAAACTTTGTGACCAACAAGATATCCTCTATTCCACCCTCGTTATACAGCAACAACCGTTGTTCAAAACCCTGTAAAAAAGGCTAGAAAATGAATAAAATGTGATAACACATGAAGTAATTTTTATAGAAATTTCTTGGAAGAACTGTCTCACATGTTGTCTCGATAGTCATTGTCTATTTTTTCCTTGAATCTTTTGGCTGAATTCTCATTAAAGTGTTATGTGACACATGATAAGGCACATCCATGGCACTCACATAACAGGAAATGCAACCGATAATTTCGATAAGGAGCTAAGGAAGGAGATTTTTCCCATACAATATTTACTTTATAAAACATTTCATATGAAACAGATATAGAAAGAGTACATCAATTTTAAGTAGTGTTGGGAACGAAACATAAAACAAGAGAAATGGTAAAAAGAAAATATCACCTTGTGTAAATGTTAACATGCATAGAATTTCAAATGTAGAAACTATATGTTTTGTATTTGATATACTTATCAACTTTCATATCCATTTGAAAAATCAAATCAAAGTAAAAGGATTATTAGAAAATAGACAAAGTACCTGTTAAGATAGTTCTTTGTGAAGTGACTTCTTTCAACCTTCGGAGCTATATGTAGCAGAATGATTCGTGTTCTGAGGCTTGTATCTCGGATGTAAAACCACACAACTGAAGAAGCCTAATAGATGCAATGATACGCAGACCTTTCAACAAAAAGATGCTTTGCGGAAGTTGTGTTATGCCTGCACCATCAATATTGAGCTCTTCTAAGCACGTTAAACGTCCAAATTCATCTGGCAATTTCTCAATGGCAAGACAGTGCTTGAGATGAAAATACCTTAGACGTTTCATCTTGCAGATGTTCTTCGGAATATCTCGTAAAAGTACACACTCTAAGAGGATTAGCTTCTCTAAACATTCTAATCGGCCAAGATCTTCAGGTAACTTCTCAAGAAGCCAACAACGATTAAGTTCGAGAAGTTTTAGATGTTTCAAAAAACAAATGCTATCGGGAAGATGTGTAATCTTTGTGGACAACAAATGTAACTCCTTTAAACATTCTAACTGATCAAGGTCTTTGGGAGAGTCCGGGATACTACCTTCAAGTGTGAGTGTTGTTAAACATCGTAAACCACAAATGCTTTTAGAAAACCGCTCGAGGTTTGTGCAAGCACATAGACCAAAAGAGATAAGCTTCTCTAGATTTCCAACCAATGAGGGCTGTCCATGTTCTTTATAAAAACATTCAAATCGAAACTTTGGCAAGTTATTGCCAAAGTGCAACGGGCACATATCTAGGGACTCTGCAATCAAATGTAACTTAGATACGGAAGGAACTTCAACCAAGTCAAATGGTTTTGTAAACGAAAACGACTTAAACCTCACACAATAACTCAAGTCTAAGTCGTCAAGCTCTTTCAAACACCCGTCATGTGCGTGAACTTCTACCAAATCATAACATTCTGTAAGACTGAACGAATTGAGTTTCGGAGTCCGTCCAAGATCAAAGGTCCTTAGCTTTGCACCCACTATGTTGATGGATTTGAGCTTTAGGCATTCACCATGAATGCGAAGTTCTACCAAATCAACACATTTATAAAGATCTAATTTCTTGATATTCGGAGTCCCTCGAAGGTCAAGTGTCCTCAACTTTGAACCGTTGATGTTGATAGATACAAACTCTAGACATTCAATGGGAATGTGAAGTTCTACCAAATCAACACATTTATAAAGATCTAATTCTTCTATATTCAGAGTCCCTCGAAGGTCAAGTGTCCTCAACTTTGAACCGTTGATGTTGATAGATACAAACTCTAGACATTCAATGGGAATGTGAAGTTCTACCAAATCAACACATTTATAAAGATCTAATTCTTCTATATTCAGAGTCCCTCGAAGGTCAAGTGTCCTCAACTTTGAACCATTGATGTTGATAGATACAAGCTTTAGACATTCGGCTGGAATGTGAAGTTCTACCAAATCAACACATCCTTCAAGATCTAGTTCCTCAATATTCGGAGTCCCTCGGAGGTCAAGTGTCCTCAACTTTGAACCGTTGATGTTAACAGATACAAGGTTTAGATATTCGACGGGAATGTGAAGCTCCACCAAATTAACACATTCTTTTAGATCTAATTTCTCGATATTCGGAGTCCCTCGAAGGTCAAGTGCCCTCAACTTTGAATCGTTGATGTTGATAGATACAAGTTTTAGACATTCGACGGGAAGGTGAAGTTCTACCAAATCAACACATTCGTAAAGAGATAAGTTCTCGAGATTTGGATTCCCTCGAAGGTCAAGTGTCGTCAACGTAGAAGCACTGAGGTCGAGGTATATGAGCTTTGGACATTCAACAGGCATGCGAAGCTCTACCAAACCACTACATCCTATAAGACTTAATCTCTCGAGATTTGGAGTTAGACCAAGATCAAGGTTCTTCAACTTTGAGTTTTTTAGATCAAGGAATCTGAGCTTGTTAAGAACCTGTTGTAAACAAAAATAGAAGTGACCGTTATTAATATATAACAAATGAAACTAAAAAATCAGTATTATAACGAATAATGCATAATAACCAATCAACTGTTGATATGCTACCTTTCTATCTTGGTATTCCCAAAGTTGTTCAATATTGCTATCACCCATTTCAAGTGCAACAAGATTATTGGCTTGAAATGATTTAGGTAAAGACCGGAAAGGGTACCCTTCCCAACTCAACCATCGTAAAGCATTTGGAAAGTATTGGTGAAATTCATCAAATTTCCAATTGTTGTAAAAAAAATCCTCATCTTCATCAAATTTCCAATACCAACGCCCATCAAACACGTGAAGAAACTTAAGTTGCCTCATGTTTCCAAGCCCTTTCATAACAATTTCTGGATTAATATACGATGTGTCCACTTCTATACATCTTACTGCTTCATTAGTTCCCTATAAAACAAACAACCATGAAATTATGTCATTACAAATGAAAATATGTTACCTTTCAATAAATTTATTTCATCCTTACCTGATCACTAACAAATATATCTTCAATTTCATTCATAATCCACAATCGACTATGTCTGTTGGGCCTATTGGGGTGAAAGCGACGAACAATATTCTTTCCCATTTCTTCTATATGGTCATGCATGCCTAATTCCCCATATTTAGAAATATTTATTAGAGATTTTTGCTCAAGAACTCTTAAACCAATTCTAGCATAAAATCCACAACTTTCAAGCGCTCTTACCGCATCCTCTTTCACCCAACCTTTTAGTATGCATGCAACATCTAGAAATATTTCCTTTTGCTCTTCCTCTAGACCGATATAGCTTATTTCCAGTTTATCCAAAGTATTCTTCAATGGAATTGTTTTTAGTCGTTGAATGGCATCTTTCCATTCCAGCTCATTTTTACCTCGAAGAAACGAACCCAAAACTGTGATTGTTAAAGGAAGACCGGCACCATAACCTACTACTTGTTTCGATAGCTCTTTGTAGTCTTGAATTGGAGCGTCTCTCCCAAATGCATATCTACTGAAAAGGCAAATTGCTTCCACATGTGATAAAAGATTGACATCACGTATCAGTTTCACTCCATGTGCTACCAAAACTTGCTCATCTCTTGTTGTAATGATAATTCTACTTCCCTCGTTAAACCAACTAAACTCACCAGCTAACGCCTTAAGTTGGTCTATGTGATCCACATCATCTAGAACAACAAGAACCTTTCTACAACACATCATCCTTTTCATCTTCTTTTTCCCATCATGAACGTTACTTATTTTGAAGCCCGAGTCATTTAACACATCTCTAAGTACTTGTTTTTGTAACTTCTTCAAACCAGAGAAATTGGGATTTGAACTTTCCCTTACGTTCTCAACAAAACTGCTACCTTCGAACCGAAACGATATATGGTCAAAAACAGCTTTGGCCAAAGTTGTCTTCCCACCACCTCCCATCCCCTTGATCCCTATCATTCGAACGTCACTGTGACCAATATCTAAAGATGAAACAACATCCCTTATTCGAGCCTCCATGCCTACTAACTTTTCGTCAACGCCGAAATTGTTGACTCGTAACGCTAGTGAGATCTCTTCAACAATTTTTTGGATAAATCTAGCTTCATTCCTATATGTTAAAGAAGACAAAATTAGTTTGCTCAAAATCCTACATCAACAGTTCATTTAGTTTCGAATATTCTATAACATACAGATGCTGATATGCATATGAAGTAATTATGATAACTGTCTTTCATGTTTAATCTTTCAACGAGACTCTGCATTCTAATACAACTTGACGATAAACCTTTTACATCCCATGTTAAACGTAGATTAGAAAGAATGAAAACGAGATATATGGAGGAATTACCCATCAACAGTGTTCTTCAACTCCCACCCCGCAAGACCGGCAGCTTCTTCCAAAGCCTTTCTCCATTTCCCAACAGCCTCTTCCTTTTCGTGTTTGGCGAACACTTGTCCAAATTCGCCACTTTGTTTTCGGACTTCGGACGGTTCCACATCATAAAAGACAGGGTAAGCAGTCTGCTCCGCCGTCCTCTGGCACTCTATAATCTGTACAAGCTCCTCCAAGCACCAAGATGAAGATGCATAGTTCTTGGAGAAGACAATGATGTGGAATCTTGAGTCTTGAATGGATTTGATGAGTTCATCACTAATCTGTTTCCCTTTTTGGATTCTTTCGTCATCCTTGTACGTGTGAATGCTTTTGTGCTGAAGAGCATTATAAAGATGACCAATGAATGTCTTACGAGTGTCTTCACCTCGAAAACTCAAAAATACATCATACTTAAAGCTCCTTTGAATGAATGAAGTTGAAGAAGACGCCATTGAAAACAACTTTTTCAAGTCAAAATCCAGAGAGCATCAAAGAGGAGATGGATCTAATTAAGAGAGATTGATGTCTAACAGATGGATAAAGCAGAGATGAATGAGAGCAATGAGAACAAAAGATGATTGATTTTCAATGAGAACAAAATATATGATTATTCAAAACCATTATTATTTGGCCAAATATATAAGACAAAAAGATTTCAATATGTTAGCATATATTTCTTTGTGACATTTCAATTTTTAATTAATGTGACTTTCCATGTAATTATTTGTTTTCTCATGATCACTTGGGCATCTTTTTGCCGTCTAATAATTTTTTTTAATGTCTACTTATTGATTCAATCTTCTGCAACATTAATTAAATTAAAATAAGAAATTATATTCTATTCTACTTTTTAACCTACTGATCGTCATACTCACTTGATCATTTGACAAATATTAAAATTAAGGAGTGATAGAAGGAACGAGAATTAGTGTATTACACATATCAAATAATCAACTAAATAGAAGAATAGATAGGTTAAAAAGATAGAAAAAGATATAATTTCACAATCACAATATTTGAATTGGAGCTCTTAATAAATACGACGCTCGTGAATTAACTTGGATTGTTGCTCAAGGCCTTTTCAGTCGTTGAAATTTCATTTATACTCTTAAGATAGTTATAACGGTTCCACCATTTTAATGGTTTTAAATATATTTTGTCTTTTATATATATTTTAATAATTATTATTGACATTACAGGGGCTAGGTATATGTGTATGAATATTATAAAGAGCCCTGATGAAGAGAGAACTCGGTAGTTTGTAAGAACTATGAAAACTAATATTTCGATCACCGTTGGTTAGTTTTTTTAGGGAATTTTTATTCTATTTTTTCTTTTAAGTCATTAGTTATTGAAATGAGTAGTATATATTGGTTCTCACAGTTTCCACAAACTATATATATATAGAGAGAGAGAGAGGTTTAAATGAGAAGTGCTAAGAAAATGAAAAGCAGATAAGCGATCTCCACCACGCATCCGGTCAATATTAATAAAGGCGGCTTTGACCGCTCATAGAGGATGCGATCACGAAGGATTGATGCAATTCATGGAGGTGGAGACGATTCAAGGAAATACTAATGCCTTGACTGTAGTAGCAAGCACCAAGCAAATCTCAATTCTATATGCATTTCAAACAAGACAAACTGAACAAATTAAAAACATAAAGCTTTTAACATTTAACCTTAAAATGGCATGAATCAATGGCAAACAGTAAGCTTATGTTGTCCTTCACTTCTTTGTAAAACTCAAACATATATAGAATATAGTTTTACACTGCCAATGTAATAAATTTCCAGAAAACGATCTAAAATCATGAATCTTGAAGTATAGTGGCCAAGAAACAAATATTAAACAAGTTCAGGGGCAGCATATGTAACTTCTAACAACTTACAAGCTGACGAACTAACATGGAAACTAGTTTTAATACCTGGGGCCAAAGTATAAATAAATGAAGTTTCTATTTAGAAGTTTGTGGCCAAAGTGTAAAAATCAAAACTTGAATCAAATATGGAATTCCTTTTCTGTGGGTCGTCTCCTTGACCCGGTTTCGACCCAAATAGAATCCGACTCCATAAACACACAAAAATCAAGCTTCAAATCGACAGGCAATGTAACCTTACAAATTCAATCATAAATTTAAAACCCAAATCAGTCCCAATTTTAGGGTTTTTGGAACTATGGTAGTGGTAGCGATTAACCAATCTTTTTGGGGTCCATTATTCAACCAATTGATTATAATCTATCAAGCAAGTAACTTTATACTATCAATTTAATGTATAAAAATACAATATTACCTTCAATTTCGGTGAACCAAAAGCGGAAACTTGTTTGAAAAGTGTTCCTGGCCTTTGTGCTTTGAACCGCCTAATATGCACAAGGGTTTGGGGTGTGGTATAACAGGCCCTTTATCTAATCGATTTTATCTACTTTTGACCCTTGAAGAAATGTTCCTACTCATTTAAACTTAAGCTAGTTATGTGCAATGAACTAGTAGTAGAACCCGCATATTTTCATATATGACGGTTTAAGATAAATGGTTTAAAATAAAGGTCAAGTACAAGCTAATTGTAGCCATTACCCGATTACATATTTGACGTTATCAAGTCTTATGAATGAGCACACTAGAGATGCACAAAAAAACTAAGGTATGCCCCTATCGAGTCCAAAGGGCTTCAAAGCCCGATAAGGCCGAAAATTTGGGGCAGGCCTTGTCCGCATGGGCAGACCTGTTGTTGCGCATACGGTGGCACACATGCCACCGTTTCATTCCTCCATCAGAGTGTAAAAAATTCAGGGTCGTGAAGGTGCCACCATATCAATTGTTGTTGTGTACCACTATATATATTTTGAAACTGGGTTCTTGGGTCTTGGGTTCTAGTCCCTACTTGAACTTGAAAGTTGAAACCTTACATTTGAAAAACAATGAACCAATTACCAGACAAATATTGATTTTGTGAAAAATATCTTTATACATTTTTCTTATAGTGAAATGGTGCCATGCCACTGTTCGAAAAAAAAAAATCTAGGTCCGCCCCTGCTAGCCCGAAAAAGCTGATCGGGCCCCTTTTCAACCCAATAGCATGGTCCCGACCAACTTTTTCCTACTCGCTAAAAACAGGCTTGGAAGACCCGGACCCAGGCGTGAAAAAGCCCGGGCCTTGTGTTTCTCTACCGCACACCATCCATCCTTTCTTCTACAATTCCTTGCAATTCAAATTTACATGGGACATCGAATTGCCAGAATTTCAATCGAGTATGGAACTTACAAGAATAATACTTTTCACCACAATAGTAACTACAGAAATTGCAAATCTTGCAGCAGATAATAACAAGAAAGTTGCATTAGCATTACAGTCATCAACCTTAGTTTCAGAAAATTGATCTGAAATGTGCATTTGATTTTAAAGAGTTCCAACATCTTGTGTACACCATTTTACTTGAATTTAGTCTCTAAAATTCCACCCCATAAAACATCATGGCTACTATTATTCTCGATTCATGATAGTGGCGTCCCTTGTATGTGACTTTGACTAATCACGGATCATGTGATTTCCTCTCTTCTTGCTTTCTTAATGTGCATCCAGCAGTTGTAATAACTCCTGCATCATGTGTCCATAAGTTGACATAAGTTGTTTAAGTGATATAAACGGCTAACCTAGAACAAGTTTTGCAAAAATATTTATGATGCATAATGGATACAGATCGAAATGGTAATATTGACCTTCAATCGATCCAGAGTAGCAGACATGAGAACAGAGACCAGTGAAGCAACACCTTAAAAATCTACCTCCTGTAAGAAGGAAAAAACAAGCAATATTATATCAACAATATTAAAACTTTGCATATATGATTGGACAATTTTTTTCATAGGTGTATTTCTTCTTTTGGAGGATCTGTAAGGAAAACCATGTTTTATATCAATTTGAATAATCAAATGGAAGTATATTATAAGATGGATCAACAGAAAATGGAGAAAAGTACCTGTTATAGTAGTTCTTTGTCAATTGGCTTTTTCAGGCCTTTTGAGCTTTATAAAATCAACCTTGAAGACTCTTGTTGTGGGTAGCAGAATGTTTCGTCTTGTGCATGTATCTCGGATGTAAAACCACACAACTCAAGAAGACATCTAAAACCAACAATACACAAACATTTCGACGCAAACATGCTTTAAGGAAGATGTCTTATCCCTATAACCTTTGTATCTTTAACTCTTTGGGCAAAAATCGCCTGAGTTCCTCTTCATTTTCAGCCCCTTCTTCATTTCTATATGCCATTTTTAGCAAAATGTCACGCACAGCTTATACATATAACACAAGAAAGAAATTGAATAAAAGATGCAAAGTGATCTTAATATAGAAAAATTCAACACTTCAGATATTTATTAGCTACTTACTGCTGCTGTTTATAAGATAATTAATAGGATGAATTTTTTTGCCAATTTTCAAGCCTACAATAACCTGTTAATAACAGATCGAGATTTCAAGAGAATTAATAGGATTCAATTCACCTCTTAATAGACTGCAACCATGTATCACGAGTTTGAGTGTTGAGAATAAAATCCAACGTCGTTGAGAAAACAAAGGAAAGTTTTGTAAAAGATGATTAATACTAGAAAACAGAGGGAGTACCTCTTATGGTAGTAGTTCTTCATGAATTAGCAAGAAATGGTTCAAATGTTAGGATCCTGGTAAGATACATACAATTTCGAATGCAGAACCTTTTCCAAAAACTAGTTACTGTTATACATCCATTTCAAAATTCAAATCAAAGTAGGTTGACAAACAGAAAATGAAGTACCTGTTACGATAGTTGTTTTTGAATTAGCTTCTTTGGAGCTCTCCAAATCATCCTTGAGGCTTCTGAGCTGGTTTCCTGATGAATGTTATTCACAGTTCTACATAGCAAAATGCTTTGTCTTCTTCATCTTTTGATGTTTGTATCTCGGATGTAAAACCAAATGACTCAAGAAGCGATCTAAACCCAACAATACGCAGACCTTTCAACTCAAAAATGCTTTGCGGAAGATGTCTTATGTTTGTACCTTGTATATTCAACACTTTTAAGCATTCTAAGCGCCCAAGTTCCTCCGGCAATTTCTCAACGGCAACACAGTTGTCAAGATGAAAACATTCTAGACGTTTCATCTTACAGATGCTGCTGGGAATATCTCGCAAAACTGTACATTCCGATAGGATTAGCCCCTCTAGACATTCTAATAGGCCAAAACCCTCGGGTACTTGAAGTTCAACCAAATGAGAACATTTTGCAAGCCTTAACATCTTGAGATTTGGAGTCAACGCAAGGTCAAAGGACCTCAACTTTGCACCAATGATGTCAATGGATTCGAGCATTAGACAATTAGAATGAATGTGAAGTTCTTCCAAGTTATAACATCCTCTAACATCTAAATCCTCGAGATTTTGAGCCCCTCCAAGGTTAAGGGTTGTTAACTTTGAATCTTCAAGGTTGAAGAACTTGAGCTTTGGCCATTCGTCAGGAATGTGAAGTTCTGCCAAATCATCACATGCTATAATTAAGCTCTCGAGATTTGGAGCCCCTCGAAGGTCAAGGGTCTTCAACTTTGTATGAGAGAGGTTGATGTTTGTGAGCTCTAAACATTGAAGGGGAAATAGAAGTTCTACCAGATCACGACATCCTTCAAGGTTTAAGCTCACGAGATTCGGAGTCATCCCAAGGTCAAGGGTCTTCAATTTGGACTTCCGGAGGTCAAGGTGTTTCAACTTCTTAAGAATCTATCATAAAAGAGAAAAGAATTAATATTGGTGTAATACAAACCCACACATGTGTAGTACTATAATGAATCATGCAAAAACAACCAACCAACTATTAGTGTACCTTCTTTTCTTCCCCTTCCCATAGTTGTACAATGTCACTCTCTTGCATTGAAAGTGTAACTAGATTATTTGCTTGAAATGATTTCGGTAGGGAAGAAAAAGGGTAATAAATCCACATAAGATATTGTAAAGAATTTGGAATGTATCCGGTAACCTCATCAAATTCCCAATTGCCACTAAAACAATATTCGTCATGACTTTTAGTATACGCGAAAAGATATCTAAGTTTCTTCATCTTTCGAAGACCTTTCATAAAAAGTTCTGAACTGAGTTCCGCATAGAAATATTCAATACATTCTGTTGCTTCAGTTCCCTGTAATCCAAAAAGCAGTAAACTCAGTTTAGTTCCATGTAGTCCAATAAGCAGAAAATGATGAAACACGTGTCACAACGAATGAAAAAGTGATAGTTTTTCACTTCTTCTTCACCTTACGAATAAATGTGATCCTTACCAAATCATTAGATAGAATATGTTCAATTTCCCGCTTCTCCCATAAGTGGCTATGTTTGTGAGGCTCTTTGTGGTGTGGACGACGAACGATATTCCTGCCCATTTCTATTATCTGGTCATGCGTGACCACTTTTTCAGAATCATTTGAAATAGTTATAAGAGATTTTTCCTTAAGAGCATCTAAACCACATCTAGCTTGAAAATGTCCACAGCTTTCAAGAATAAAGACTACCGAATTTATCGAATAATTAAGCCTCAGGCATGCAACATCTAGGAATATTTCCTTGATATTGTCCTCTAGACTGGTGTAGCTTAATTCCAATATTTCTACAACTTCCTTCTTAGGCATTCTTTTTAGGCTTTCTAAGACACCTTTCCATCCACATGTACTTCTACCACGGAGATGCGAGCCCAAAACTGTTATCGTTAAGGGAAGACCAGCAGCATAGCTTACGACTTCTCGTGATAGCTCTTCGTACCCTTGAACTGGAACCTCTGTGTGAAATGCATTCATACAGAAGAGCAAAAGTGCTTCCTCATTTGATAAGAGATTGACTTGAATCACTTCCACATCGTGTGATCTCAACACTTGCTCATCTCTTGTTGTAATGATAATTACACTTCCTTTCTGAAACCAACTACGATCACCAGCTAGCGCCCTAAGCTGCTCTATTTTGTCCACGTCATCTAGAACAATAAGTACTTTTCTACAACACAACTTCCGTTTTATCTCCTTCTTCCCTTCAAGAACACCATTTACAAATATGTCTTGCTTTTTAAATACATCTCTAAGAAGTTGTTGTTGCAACGATTTCAAACCTAATGAAGGATTAGTTGAAGATTCTCGGACATTCTCCACAAAGCTGCTACCATCGAACTCATTGCATATTTGATCAAAAACTGCTCTGGCCAAAGTTGTCTTTCCACCACCTCCCATTCCCCATATGCCTATCATGCATAACTCATCCGGAACAACATTTATAGATGAAAGCACGCCATTTATCCGAGTCCTCATGCCTATTAAATTATCTTCGGCAACGCCGATGGAAGGTATCTTCAACGAAATCTTGTTAACAACTATTTTGATAAATTCGACTTCTTCCCTGTAAACATGTTAAAGAATAATCAATTAACTTTCTCAAACTCACATACGACTAATTACTTTTATATCTACAACATACAAACATATAAGTAATGATGGATATAATCATATTTTAGTTTACTCTTTTAAGAAGAGTACTCAATTTGAGTCAAAGTTAAAAAATGAGCATGAGAGAAAAAAAAATGAAAAAATATTGTAGAGATGTGATGAAGGAATTACCCATTAGCAATGGTTTCTAAGTCCCAACCACTGAAAGATGCTGCTTGTACCAGGGCATCTCTCCATTTCAGAGCAGCTTCTGCCTTTTCATGCTTGGTAAAGGCTTTTCCAAATTCCCCAATTTGATTACGGACTTCGGTGGGCTCCACGTGATAGAAGATCGGGTAAACAGTTTGCTCAGTCGTCCTATTTTGGCACTCCATGATCTTCGTAAGCTCTTGCAAGCACCACGATGAAGATGCATAGTCCTTGGAAAAAACAATGACGTGAAATCTCGAGTCCTCAACAGCTTGGATGAGCTCCGTACTAATTATTTTCCCTTGGTCGAGGTCCACGTCGTCCTTGTAAGTTACAATGCCTTCTCGCGTAAGAGCGTCATAAAGATGACCAACGAATGTCTTACGAGTGTCTTCACCTCTAAAACTTAAAAACACGTCATATTTGAAGATGCGATTCTGAACGGATGAAGTTGAAGAAGACGCCATTGATTGTATGGTTGAAGGATCCTATTAAATAAATCAAAACTTTGTTGAGAAATATTGAGGTAAGTTCACATGTTAAGCTATATCTAGACCTAAAAAAGAAGTAAAATTAGACCCCAAAATATATTTTTACAAACTATAATATCATGAAAACATATTAATATCACATACAATTCGTAATCGAACAACCTAAGAGAATCTCTACTTATTTAACATTAATTAATTGAATAAAAAGGAGAAGAGAAAAGAAGGATTATGTAAATATGAGATTATAGAAATAAATTATAGCGGTATGAAAACTTGTAGAAAAACAATTGAATAGTTCTTGACTGAATTTATCAACTGGTTCTCGTCACAATGTTAATTTCCTCAGCTGCAACCGCAAATCTTCCAAAAAAGTTAATAATTAATATTAATAAGGGGTATAATTAGAAAAACCTACAAAAAGCTAGCTTATGGTCCATCCAAACATGTATCTAGTTTATAAGCTAACTAGACTATACCTGCGTGCAGCGCAAAGTTTCTCAAATATTTGTATCTAGTTTATTTTTTATTTTACATCTTATATTTGTATCTAGTTTATGGCCATATTTCGGGTTCGGGCCGGGCCGGGCCGGGTCGGCCTTCAAACCGGGTTGCTACAGTGTTTGGCTAAACCGGGTTGGAGCTAAACTGGTTCGGGTTCGGGCCGGGCTGGGAGGTTGGTTCAAAACCGAGTTAGCCAAATCGGTTCGGGCCGGGCCCAAAACCGGGTTGGGTTCGGTTCGGACCATTTTCGTAACATTTTTTTATAATATTTGTTTCATTCTTTTGTGTATAATACAATCATTCTAATAAGAGAACTCGGGAGTAGAGAATACGAGAACTAGGGAATACGAGAACTAGAGAAACAAATATTGCGAGAAACATATATACGAGAGCCGAGAAATGAGAAAGTTAAGCGTTTTTTTGCGATTTTGGGAAGTGGTGGTTTGATTCATAACACCCCACTAGTATTTATATACATTGGAAGATGAAAGAAACAAAAAAATGGTTATAAATGGCTCTACCCAACAGCTATATTTTTTGAAAATTTGAAATTGCGATCGGGTTGCGATCGGGTCGGGCTCAACCCGGGTTGGGACCGGTTCTTGAACCGGTTCGGGTTCAAACCGGTTCGGGCCGGAGAATTCCTAGAAAATTCAAACTGGGCCCAGCTTTCGGGCTGTAAACCGGGCTGGACCGGGCCGGGCTGAAAACTGGTTTGGCACCGGGTCGGGTTCGGGTTGACCTATCGGTTTGGTTCGGTTCGGTTTCGTTTGGCTAACTTAGGCTATGTTTCTCAAATATAAGATTATTTATTTTATGACTAACTTAGGCTATGTTTGGCAAAGTAGCTGACCGATAAACTAGCTGGATAAGCAAGTTAGCAGCCGATAAGGTAGCTTATGAATAAATTATGTTTGGCAAAAAACTAGCTTATGAGTATGTAAAATGACCAAAAGGGGTATCTTTGAATTTAATAATTAATGCGGGTATAATTGGAAAAAACCAAGGTTGTTAAAATCACGATCCCGATCGTAGGATCGTACGATCCTACAATCCCACTTTCAAAAACCTTGTCGGATCGTATATGGGATCGAAATACTATAGGATTGCAAGTAAGATCGTAGGATCGCTCGTAAGATCGTAAGATTCTACCTTCTATATAATAATATTTACGTTTTGATAATGTTGTAGATTAGATGTATAGAAAACAGATATACATAAATGGGATCTCAAAATTATACCTTATTCACCATTTCTCTAAGTTGAATGAAATAAAGTGAAGCCACCATTTTCTTTCTTAAGTTTTTGTGGGTTTCTCTGACTTAAATAGGAATAAAGTGAAGCCACCATTTTCTTCTTAAGTTTTTGTGGGGGTTTTCAACCGATTTGTGAGTTAGTGTTGAGTGTATGTTTGTGTGAGTCTCTGGCATGGGTGAACAAAGGTAACAACAAAAGTAAGAATAAGGAAGTACGTTTATCAAGTAGTGGGCCCCAACGGTTACAAATTGTAAAAAGTAGAAAACATTGGTAAGAGGTAAACGACTACTCTTTTCACTCTCTATATATAAATATATTATTTATTAGTAACTATTATTATATTATTAGTAACTATTTGGCTTTTCTGTTAGTTCATGTATCGAGTAACATGTATTTTAAAAATGTAATTATAACCACCTCAAGCTTTTACTAACTACAATCTTACTTGTGTGGGAGCCAGAAACTAAGTTGTATGGGAGCAAACTGTAGGTTCCAAATCAACACTCAAAAATGAACACAATCAAGATAGTCATTTCAATCTCATATATTGCTCTCAAAATGATTAAGAAATGTAAAGTACAAATGAAGTTGAAGACATCTATTTATCCTACTACTAATGGACTAGGCTTTAAAGAAATTATAGGCCCTAAACAATGGGCCTCAATCACAAATTACAATAAAAGAACAAAGTTTAAACAAGTTACAAAATTAACACAACTAAAAATTTTTCTAACAGAAACTCTGAATAACAATCTTAATTTTAAAAAAGTAGTTCAAGGGGAAAATTTTAAGGGGGCAATTACCCTAATATCCCTAATATAATATATATATATATATAGGGTCATGTTCATTTGCAAACCACTCTTAAATTATAAACCGTACAAACCATTGGTTTCGTTGGTTAAAGAGTTTGTACAGTTTGTAATTTAAGAGTAGTTTGTATTTGATCGCTCCTATATATATATATATATATATATATATGAGTAAACTACAAATTTGGTCCCTGAAGTTTACCCAAATCTGCACGTTTCGTCCCTAAACTTCAAAAACTACAAAAAACGTGCCTGAACTTCCATTTTTGCAACGCGTTTCGTCCCAACTCACTAACGACGTTAGAACTCAGTTAACTGAGGGGGTTATTTTGCCAAAGTAAAAAACAAGGGGCCAAATTGTAACTATCTATATCTATATCTCTCTCTCTCTCTCCCTCTTCCATCTTTAACCACCCACCACCACCACCACACCACCACCACCACCACCACCACACCCACAACAGCCACCAACAAAACCACCACCACCAAAACCACCACCAAACACCCACCAACAAAACCACCACATCCACCACCACATCCAACACCAAAACCACCAACAAAACCACCACAACCACCACCAAACACCCACCACTACCACCACATCCACCACCAAAACCACCACAACCACCATTAAAACCACCACAGCCACCACCAAAACTACCACCACCAAAACTACCACCACCACACCTATCACCACCATCTCCCTAGATCTAGACACCACCAAACAACCACCATCACCAATCGAAACCTGGATCCGCAAATCGGACCCAAGATCTGCAAATCAGACCAAAAGAAGAAACAAACCGAAACTTACCAACAAGATCTGCGGCGGTTTGGAGGTCGTAGGCAGGCGGCGGCGGTGATTTGGGGGTCGTAGGCGGGCGACGACGGTGGTTCGGGGGTCGTAGGCGGGCGGCGGCCGTGGTTCGGGGGTCGTAGGCGGGCGGCGGTCGTGGTTCGAGGATTGTAGGTGGGCGGCGGTCGTGGTTTGGAGGTTCTAGACAGTGGTGATTGGGGTGTTCAATGGTGGCGGTAGTTAAGAGGTTTCAGGCGGCGGCGGCGGCGGTGGTGGCAGGGGTCGCCGGCAGGGTTGTGCGGTGTGCAGGAGGTGATGGCGGTGGTGTCTTCCGGCAATGGCAGTGGTGGTGTATGGTTTTAGGGCTTGGGTGAAGAGGGGATGATGATGGTGGTAT
Source organism: Centaurea solstitialis (assembly GCA_030169165.1). Taxonomy (NCBI): domain Eukaryota; kingdom Viridiplantae; phylum Streptophyta; class Magnoliopsida; order Asterales; family Asteraceae; genus Centaurea; species Centaurea solstitialis. The sequence continues at coordinate 31,577,229 of CM058043.1, forward strand.
AACAAATGAGAGAGAAGGGAAGAGGGAGAGAGAACAAATTTTTTACCCTTCTTCTTTCATTTTTGACAAAATAACCCCCTCAGTTAACTGAGTTCTAACGTCGTTAGTGGTAGGGACGAAACGCGTTGCAAAAATGGAAGTTCAGGCACGTTTTTTGTAGTTTTTGAAGTTTAGGGACGAAACGTACAGATTTGGGTAAACTTCAGGGACCAAATTTGTAGTTTACTCTATATATATATATAGGAAAGTTCAAATGTGAACCACTTTTTGGTTGTGAACGCGAGGACAACCAAGAGCGCGACACGTGGCGACTTTGAATGTGGTCCCCCCCTTTAATTCAATGCCCTCCCATGAATCACGCCTAGTCACCCGCCGTGGACCTGATGTGACGCCTAGTCATCCGCCACATGTCGCACTCTCGGCTGTCCTCACGTTCACAACCAAAAAGTGGTTCACATTTGAACCCACCCCTATATATATATATATATATATATATATAGGGGTGGGTTCAAATGTGAACCACTTTTTGGTTGTGAACTTGAGGACAACCGAGAGCACGACACGTGGCAAATGACTAGACGCCACGTAAGATCCACGGCAGATGACTAGGCGCCACGTAAGATCCGCGGCGGATGACTATGCGCGATTCATGGGAGGACATTGAATTAAAGAGGGGGACCACACTTAAAGTCGCCACGTGTCACGCTCTCGGTTGTCCTCACGTTCACAACCAAAAAGTAGTTCACATTTGAACTTTCCTCTATATATATATGTATAAATAAATAAAATTTTAAAATGTTAGGGGGGCAACTCCCTACTCTGCCCCCTTATGGCTCCGCCCCGGTCCAAGTAAGGTTTCAATAACTTAGCTGGTATGCCAACTTATGGTACATGTTTGGGGATGGACTAGCTTTTAAGCTAGCTTAATGAGAAATCTAACTCAAGAACCACATGTAAATATGGCTGCCCAAAATAGAAAATAGATTAACTTAAAACTTTCAATGAAATCCAACAATACTTCAAGTTTGCAAGTTAACCAGACCTTTAGAAATAAATTTGGCTAACTAAAACAAACTAGAATAATAATCAAGAGAATAGAAGGCAAAAACCTGTTGAAAAGTGATTGTGTTGGTTGAAAAGAAACCCCAGGACATGATCATCCAACTAATTCTGTTGGATTTGGTCAACGGAAAATAATTCAGCAACAATCGTGCCCCAAAATCCATCTTTTCTGCTGCTATGAAAATGATAATGAAAATGAAAATCCCCTTGTGTATATATGTATGTTCTCGAGAGCTCTTTCTAGGGAGAGAACGAAAAACTAGGAAAAAATGTTGTGATTCGTAGGAGGAAAAGAGTGGAGGAGAGGATACAAAAGAAGTTAGAAATATTAAAAATGTTCTTATAAATATGACTTTTGTATATAGTTTTAGAGGAATTTACAATTTTAGTCCCTATGGTTTGTATAAATTTCTATATTCATCCTTATGGTTTAGAAATTGCCATTTTAGTCCTTGTGGTTTGCAATTTATTTCAATTTTCATCCCTAAGCTACTTTTAAGCACAAGAGACCGAAATAGTAAAAAAAAAATGTAAATCATAATGACTGAATCAACAATAAATTATAAACTAAGAGGACGAAGATAACAATGAATTACAAACGTTAGGAATGAAAATTGCAATTTCTAAACCATAGGAACGAAAGTGATAATTTTTAACAAACTACAGGGATAGAATTCATAATTTACTGTATTATTTACTTGTCTACACTCTACAACAATAAAAAAAAATTTAATCCGCTAAAGTTATTGGCATTTACTTCATAAGACTCGAGCATAAATTGGCCCTTTTGTTTATTTTACATTTTAATGTTATAAACTTCCAAAAAGATAAAATCCGAGAATCATGAGAGTAGAGTGGCTAAGAACAAATTATTAAACTAGTCCAGGGGATGCACTAACTAAGGCCATCCTTTATACTTGCTTTCCAACCCAAACCAACCCAATGTCAGATCAGCATCACAACAGCTTTCCACTACCTTATCCAAACCAACCCAAATCATCCTTTTATACCCAACATAATCTTACCAAAATCTTTATTTTATTAAATAATAAAAAAAAGAGAGAAAAGAGAGAGAATGGAGGTGGGGTGGGCATGTCACTCAGCTTGTGGAAGTGGATCCCTTCCATACCGAAGTAGCCACAGTGGTGTTGCCGAATATATCGACGAAGCCGAAGCACAACCTAAAGCTTTCGGGTTGTGTATAGCGGATGACCCAACTGACTAACTTTACTATTATTACAAAAAAAGGAGTTTATAAGACGTGTAAAATAAAAAAAACGTTTTAGTAGTCTTTTATAGGACCAAACAAAATAACATCAATTTAACGTGTTATAAAAAATTTATAGGACGTTTTTGGACGTAATAACAAACTTTTTAGAACAGTTTTTTTCAAATAAAACGTTCTATTACCTATTTTATAGGATACTATTTGAAAACGCATCCTATAAAAAGATGAGTTTATACAACATTTCTCAAAAGTGCTCCATAAAGTTAGCTAATACGACACTTTTATTTTGAAAATGTTCTAAAAACTTGTTATGCCGCTCAAAAGTGTTTTATAAATTTATTGTAACACTTTTAAATCAACGTTAAAAACGACATTACTAAGTAACCTTAGGGTTTTAGCTAGAAGTTATTTCATACTACATACTATAATCGAAATCAACCTGGTTTGTGGTTTTTTTTTTTTGATAAATAAAATAAACCTCCAAATTTTCGATGCTTTGGAAGCAAGTCATCAACCAAATTAACACCATTAACCAACACTTTTGGTTTGATTATGGATCCATTATTCGATCAATCGATGTGATCTACTAAAGATTATATACATACTACCAATTTAATGAATAAACAACGATCTTACCTTCAATTTACGAAAACTAGTTTGCTAATTGTTATACGGGCGGCTTAAAACTCCACTTTCATGACTTACGCATATATGATAGAATAGGTCCTCAACTTTTTTCTTTTATTTACTTTTGACCCTTCAAACAGTTCTCCCTCTCATTTTTAACATCCAACAATAGTAACTAGCACTATACCCGTCCGTTGGTCGGGTATACACCATGACTTTAATCTAAATTCACGTGTAAGTCATAAATTTAAACCAATGAATGCTTGCAAGTAGCAACCAAAACCGAAAGCCAATTTGGCAATGTCAAGGAAATTCAAAAGTTCACCCCACTTAATACCATAGCAAAACAATTCAAGATAATTATGACAACATCGTTTAACATAAGAAGGCTAGGTTATAAACAATGGAGTATTTTGCAATATCGGCACTCCAAGCATAATCAACTGCAAGAAAATTCAAAAACGGTAGCAAAAAATGTTTCTAATCCCTCACAAATGAGCCAAAAAACATCAAAATTGTCAAACAAAAAAGGATTGGAAAAGCAAAAAACCCAAAGCTTTGCATGCAACAGTGAAAAGCCAAAAATTAGGTTTCAACCTGAACTAATACAATTGAACATGTCTTATCCCTTCGTGATGAATTCCTGATTTGTTTTATTTATATGAAGCCAAAAATGATCGTGAAAATTAGACTTTTGATAAGTAGTTACCCACTATGACAAGCCATATCTTTTAAAATAATGTGGGATAGTTTGGCATGACCATGCGTTTCAAAAAACATCCTACAACATATTAGGATATTGCATCAAAAGTAAAAGAGCCAAATGTACAAAGTTAATGGCTTTCATGAAAAAGAGAATTTAATCTTGTTGATGACTTAAAAACACAAATGACCAAACATTGTAGAATAATATTTTACATAATTTCAAAATAATAATCTAAGAATTATCAATGTAAAAATCATTATGTTCCACCTCAACCACAAGATCATAGCATGTGGTGTATTTGAATCATCAAAAAGATCTCGAAGCTGAAACTCCTGAACTTTGGTTGAACCATGGATTTCCTCCTAAATGTACCATCTGCATATACACAAAAAAAGATTATCATCTAGATTGCAAAAAACACTATAATAGTTAATACTCATTGGCCCATTGCAAGTTATAATGTATATAATTTGAAAAGAAACTTTTGTTTTATCTTGAAGTTGATGAACGGAGAACTTGGGACAAAAGTGAAACAGAATATTCACCCATATAATGTATTCAACAACATTTGGCATAGTGAGATAACTGAGCTACATAGATGGCGTCTTGATTTTGTATTATATTAAAACGGAAACGCACTTACAACATAAGGTTTACTTATCGGCATGATTGTAGCAAACCATCAATGAAATCCATTCTAACATGAAGTATATTAATGTGATCGTCACAAAACCAAGCAAATCTCATAGAGAGAGAGAGAGAGAGAGAGAGAGAATGTAGAATGGGTTTTGCATGGGCATCAGGAAAGAACAACGGATGCCAGGTATTGGTCGCTAGTGTGCCAAGAAGGATTGAAAATATAAAAAACATCTTAATTGACGTTCCATGCCTAAATTTGTCTTGCTTATGGAAGAAAGGAATGCTAGCAGAGTAATACAATTTGAAAGAATAACGATAAGATAGAGAAAGAAAACCAACTAAGTTTTCTCACCATCTCTGAGACGGGTATTGACAATACCGATTTCGTTTGTTCTCATTATAAATCCTAGTGTAACTACATTTATCACAATTACCATGTACTTTGTTTCCACGCCAATGTCTCGCGAAGCCCTCTCTATATTAATCCATATTTGACCTTTTCCCATAACAATGCTAGTGGTTCGCTTCCATCAAAAGTCTTGAAGTAAACCAAAGTTAGATGATGCTATAGATATTTAAAACCCCGAACATGTCAAACACCAAAAGTACCAAAGAGGCTGAATTTAAGTCAATAAAGGTCCTTGTAGCCACTCTATAGATGAACTTCCATCAAGTTATGGAGGCTCATAGTTTCACCTTTTATACCAACCTGCCATAAATAAAGATAAAGATCAGAAACCAAGTAATGTTACATTAATCTAAGGAAAGAATTGACAAAAGCGTTTAATTAATAAGTGAAGGTGTTTTTAAGAAATCAAAATCAAAGATGATGGAAATTGAAAATCAAAGATATTTAAGAAATCAAAATCAAAGATGTTTATGGAATCAATGTCAAAAAGGTTTAAGAAGCTAAAATCTAAACCAAAAACAACGAAAATAATTTTGTAGCTTACCTCTTTCGAGAATATTTGGGATAAATAAATTTCACATCCACAGCTTGTCCTCTCATACAAGTGACCAAACCCAACTAACCCGAGACCCGACTTGAAAATACCCCTAAATTAACCCCCCCTCCCACCAAAATCAGATCAGATTCACGATCTCTTCTCTCAACTCTTTGTCTCTCTACATCTACACATCGATCGTCGGCCCTCCTCAACGCTCGACTAATTGGCGCACCACCTGACCACCATACAATAAACTTAAGGTATGTAAAAATAAAGAAAATAGTCGTAGAGATGAAGAAAACTTATCTTGTGATGTTAAATATATAAGGCCATCCACTGTGGGAGTGGAATTGGCCATCGGGTACTCATTGGGTACTCCAAACCGACGGCTTAAATGAGTGAACACCATAGTGGATGGCAAAGGGTTGTTGCCAATCGGCTTCTCCAAGCCGAAGACCCTCTACCCACTACCCACTTTCTCTCTCTTCTTTCTCTCTATCTCTCTCCTCTTTCTCTTTTTTGTTTTCTTTATTTAATAAAATAAAAGTGTGTGTAAGATTGGGTTATGTATTGGGTCGACAGTGGATGAATTGGGTAGTTGTGGGTAAAATAGTGAAAAGCTGATGTGGCGCTGATGTGGCAGCTGAAACCATTGGGTTGCAATGGGTCGACAGCGGATGGCCTAATATTCAAATCTCAAAAGATAGAGTGACATAGAAGAAGAAACATGTCAAATTTGAAGTTGAAAAGTATCAACTTCAACTACAACCAAGTCAAAAATCTTACCTTTTTTTTAGTGAACCAAAAGCATGAAATGTAGGTTATCTACTGATCTTTTGATGGCAGCTTCATGCCTTCTTTAAATAAAAATGTTGGTTCTAGCCATGATTCTTGTCAATCAAATGATGATTTAGCATATAAACCCTAACAAAAGTGGTACACAGACTAAAACATGAATCCCAATCAAAACTATACATTTTAAACACATAAATTGGAAAGAACAAACGTAATCAATATGCAGTCAAAAGTATTCAAAAAATATCAATGAGTTATTTACATAAATCTTTTTGAATACTTTTTTTTGTCGTAATAAATATCCAACTTCCACATTCAAAACTTTTTGAATATCTTTCTCTCTCTTTCTTTCTTCCATCTCACAACAATTCAATTCTCTCTAGCTATCTGCAATTAACAATCAGAGGTGAAGAAAACCTACATAGATCGTGTTTTTGATGATCAATTTTACCTGATGTCGGCTTTAGATGACGCCGACGGCGATGGATTCCCGTCTCCTACGAGGTCGGTTGGCTCCTTGGCAGGGGCGGCCCTGGGGGTGTGCCAGTGGTGCCACCGCACGGGGCCTCCGATTTCGTAGGGCCTCCAATATTTTCATACATTATATATATATAGTATATATATTAACAGATGAAATAAAAAATACATAGAGCTCATTTATCCTAGTGGTGAAGCGCAGGCATCTCCTCTGCCTTAGACCATCTCCAACCATACTCTATTTATTAGTTTTTGGAGTTTATACAACTCCAACCATACACCATACTCCAAAAAAAATTGGAGGTCATCAAAACCACACTCCAAATTTGGAGTGTTTAATTCACACTCTATATTTATAAGGCCCACCAACAACAATATTATATAGCTTTTTAATGGGACCCACTACCACTAAATTTATTTTTTAATATAAATCTGATTGTTATCAATTGTACAAAGTTCTATTTTTATATATAAAATATGTTGTTTAATATAGAGTTTATAAATTTGATGTTTTTTATAGAGTATGGTTGGAGTTGAGATTTTTTTTAGTGTTAAAGGGCCCACCATTTTTAGTGTTTTTGGTGTTTTTTTAGTGTTCATGGTTGGAGATGCTCTTAGAGACCCTGGCTCGAATCCTTGAGGTATATGGAAATGTTTTTTAAATTAAACTGATTTTGATTTCCTTTTAAATTAAACTGATTTTGATTTCCTAATTTCCTTTAAGTGCAGCATTCTAAATTAAAATTTTCAGATTATGATCCCTTTTAAATTAATTTCATTTATAATTTATGTTTAATATTTTTTTTTTTAAATTAAATTTATTTATACTAATATTTTCTGATTTTCTAATTTTCTTTTAATGCATCATTAGAAATTAAAATTTCAAGATTACAATTCCCTTTTAAATTAATTTCATTTATGTTTAATAATTTAGATTTTCTGTTGATTACAAACAAAACGGGATATATTATCCATATCCTATTTAAAATTTAAAATAATATAATGGATAATTTTTAAAATTTTAATTTTTCTAAATAAGATGAGTATATTAAGTTTTCAATGTCAATTCCATCTAATTTCTTATCTTCATTTATTATTTTACCGCCGTCATCTATACATTTTATAGCAATTCAAAAGTTCAACGACTCAACAAGTTTAATCTTGTTCAAAATTTTCAGTTCTCTCATTCGACTTTTAAGTAGGGGTGGCAATTCGCGGGTTGAAGGGTTGGCGGGTCACGGGTTGGCGGGTTGGAGGGTCAGAAAACCTCAACCCAACCCAACCCATTTAACTAATCGTGTCGAGTTCTTCAACCCAACCCACGAAGGGTCGTGTCGTGGTTCGTGTCAAGGGTTGGCGGGTTGGCGGGTCATTGGTGGGTTGGTGGGTCATTGGCGGGTTGGTGGGTCATGAATGGGTTGGTGGGTCATAAAAGGGTTGACGGGTCAAAGCTCATACTTTATATAATTCAAATAAAAACAAGTAAACAACATCCAAAAGCAACCAAAATACCAAATGCAACCAAGTACCAAAATACCAAATACAACCAAACAAGTTTCAAGTTCAAATAAACCAAGTTTCAAGTTTAAACAAATTTAGAGTTTGTTTGACTTTTCAGTTTTCAATTCATAATTGATTTTTGATTTGTAATTTCTTTAGTTTTTTATTTTTTTATAATATAATAATAAATAACTATATAAATATAAAATAGTTATTTAAATATAAATGGGTTTGCGGGTCAACCCGCCAACCCGGTGGGTCAACCCGCGAAATTTGGCGGGGTTGGCGGGTTGACGGGTTGGAGGGTCAGAAAACCTCAACCCAACCCGCGAAACCTTTGTGTCGTGTCGTGTCTGGTTGGCGGGTCGTGTCGGAAACTGCCACCCCTACTTTTAAGGTTTCACATCAAAGTCTTATAGTTTATATTTAATGTTTTTTAGTTTTTTTTAATGTTTTTATTAGTTATCTTCTATAAATTTGTTATTTGATTATTTATATGTCTTTTGAAGATTTTTAATTTTTAATCTAAGTGTTTTTTAGTAACAATAAATAAATTTGTTGATATGTGTTTTTATATATTAGAATAATGATTGATCGATTTTATATAATATATGATGCCTCAAACTAGAAAATTTGAATCGGATTATTCTAAACGTCAACAAAAAAAGAAACGATGAGTCGGGTTATTCCAAAAATGCTAGAAGATCCATGTTTAGCAAATGGTAACAACTAGGGGTTTGTTTTCATTTGAAAAAATGTGTGTGATAGTACCAATCGGGTTTTGCTTCCATACTAAAAAAAATTAATATGCAATATAACAAAAAAAAATTATAGGGCCACATTTATGTTACTGCACGGGGCCTCCAAAATGTCAGGACCGGCCCTGCTCCTTGGCTATGGCGCCTTCGCCAAGGTCTACCATGACTGAGATTTGCATACAAAGCAGAGCGTCGCCATTAAAGCCATCAACATCAACTATACATAACAGCCAGTCACTAAAACACGATTCTCTTAAATTCTTGATAGATATTTTTAGCGATTGTATCAAGACTTATAAAGAAAACAAAAAAAAAATTTGAAGTAAGGGTGTACAATAGAAACATGAAATTTAAAATCAATAGAAGCAGCAAAATAAAAAGAAATAAAAAGAGATAAAACCTTGCAGTAAGTGTAGAGAGATTCGATTGCTTTTCACCTGTAAGGCACTCAATTTTAAGACCTTTAATCGGTAGAAAATTGCATATATTTTTACCAAATCTTTGTTGAGAACGTGATTTCCATGAGAGGGAAGCATGGTGGGAGAGACATGGAGGATGAAGAATTGTGGAGTTCGTGGGTACAGGAGGAGTCGCTTGCAACTGGGAGGGAGAGGAAGACGATGATTGGGAGGGAGTGGGCTGATATCTAGGAATGGAGTGGGCTGATAAGTTGAAAAAGTCTTGAAACCGTAAAATAGCTTAATTTAAATGGATCCTTGGGATCAATAATGTATAGAATTTGTTCAATTAAATTGAAAATTTTAAAACATTATATGCTCAGAAGCCAAGCGTAACAAAAATATTTCATAGAAGATATTCTTCAACACAAAGTTGAAGATACCTTCTTACATGTTAGCTTTCTCATCACTGCAACATTCAGTTTTCCCAAATTGTATAAATAAAATTCAAACTTTTTAATAAACCACAATTGTTAAACAAATATCACAAATTCTCTAAGAAAACCTCACATAAATCTGCTTAATAAACGCAAAATAACATAAGAACACTTGTATTGATTCATCGAAAGCATTTTGTCAAGAAAAAAAAACAACAACAAACGCATAATTTGTATCAGAGATCACGTAACGAAAACCTGATCTAAAATGCAAACATTCATGCAATCTGTAATAACCGAATGATCGAATCAATTTTGAATATAACATCATATAGAACAATTTTGGAAGGATCACATGAACTTTCAATCAACTGCTACCTATTAAAGAAAAAGGGAAAAGAGGGAGTAACAAATGGGAAAGCAAAATTACCTGAAAATGACAGATTTTTTAGGGTTAGCCTTCATCCCTTTATATATACCTGCAAATTGGAATCGTGGGAGGAGGAGTGGAGATGGTGAAGAAGCAGGAGGATGGCGAAAATTAGGGGAGGAGTTCGTCGTGCGTGAAGAAGCTGTGTTGAGGAAAGGGATTGGGAGAGTGGGCTGGTTCCTTTAAGGTGGGACAGTGGGCTGTAGTGGTTGAAAAACCCTAATAACCGTAAATAGGTGATTTTAAACGACCGAGATTGAAAGTTGATTTGATCCGATGGCTGATATCCAAAGAGCGGTTTTTTCACTCACCGGGAACAATAGATATGTAATTTCCTTGTGCATCATAATCTTCATTGACAACATGTTCCTTTTGATGAAATAAAAAACTTGGCCATATTCATTCTCCAAGTATACAACTTACTCTATATAAAAAATTAAAAATTAAAAAAAAAACTCTTAATATTTTGAATGTTTAATTAACCCTAACAAAATTTTGATAAAACAAATTAAATTATTTATAACATAATTTTATTGAATAAACGAAGCTAGTTGAAAAATCAATTTAAAACATTAATCATTCAAACTAATTACAAACATTAATTTTAAAAAAAAAAAAAATCCTTCGATAAGATATTGATGTGTTAATTTGAAACATAAATAAGAAGCTCCAACATGAGGGGTTGAACTTGGGCCCCAAAGTAAAACTTGACGCACCTTGTCATTGTGCCAAAGGTAGTTTTATTTAATGGATTGTTATAATTAACTTACAGTCTTACATAGTAATTTTATTACAAGTAAATGAGTAAAAAATATCTGAAGGCTTCCGACGAGCGGAGACCTTGTGCCATGGCACCTCTCGACAACAACCCTAGAGGTTAAGCGTTTCATACGTGAATTTATGCAACATCAACATGTTTGTTACAGTTCATATGTAAACCGGTATCAACTATGTCCTATGCAATTTACATACCTTCTATTAATACGTTTCACAATAGATATTCAATCTCATGTTCGTAACTAGAATTTTTCAAAAGTCTGCATAACCAAAAATAATTGATAAAAACTATAAGGCTTGTGGCGTAGCGGCCTGTAGAGGATGTGGATGGTATCCCATTCACCCCAGGTTCAAATCCACACGTGCGCATCTTGTGGCTAAGCTTAGTTTCATACGGTCGAAATTTCAGTTTCAGTTCTAAATTACCAAGGATGTAGTCTAGTCGAAGCCTAAATGAACCTTATTCAAAAAAAAAAAACAATTGATAAACAATTCCTGCTCATTGTTTATAAGATTTCCAGCACCAACATAATATAAATTCATAGTTAAAAATTGGGTATAATTAAATTTTTATGAAATGAATACTTTAGCGGTGAAATCAATCAGGTTTTAAAGAAGATAATGATTTAAAGTTTGAACATTCCACCATAGTCGGGTTTAACCTCCAATTTCGTGCTAGCGAGCCAATTTTGACTATAACACTGATTTGACCATAATACCCCCGTCCCTATGAACGTAGGACAGAAGGTTCAACACGTTCAATTAATTCATTAAGTGTCATAGATTGAAACTTTGTATAGTTATATGATTAAACAATCACAAAAAGTATAAAAATAAGATTCGAAGATTCAACCAAAAAACCACTTATTTGGTCAAATTATACTCCAAGATTCGAAGAAGTAAAACAGTATCATATTTTATCTATTTTAATATTAATATATATTAAATTTTAATAATTTAGTCAATTTATACATTATTCCATTTCTCAAACCACATCACATGCCCATTTATCTCAAGTTGCGAACTATCACACAAAAGGATAAGAGAGAGTAGGCCTATAAAGTGTCGACATAAGAGTGTGAACTAGAAAATAAGATAAGAAATAACAATGTTTTGGTACCACCAAAATCAACGCGGTTTGTCTAGATCGGAAAATGAAGACCAATTATTTGGTCAATATCGACAGATAGAATTTCTCTTACATGCTAGGGCTATGTTTGGCACACTTAGCTTATAAGCTAGCTGGTAGCTGATAAGCTAGCTGTTGATTGATAAGCTTGCTAGTAGCTGATAAGCTAGCTTATGAACAAACTATGTTTGGCAAAAACTAACTTATGAGTATGTAAAATGACCAAAAAGAGTATATTTGAATTTAATAATTAATATTAATAAGAGTATAATTGGAAAAAGCTACAATAAGCTCCTCATAAGCTACTCAAAGTAGCGTTTAAAAAAGCTAGCTTATAGTACATGTTTGTGTTAGAATATGTGGAACCCCTAGATTAATCTTCAAAAGAGCCCTAGTGGAGAGAAGGGGGTTCCCACATATATAGTGAAGATTTGGTCCAAATCTAGCCGATGTGGGACTCTAACAGTTTGGATGAACTAGCTTATAAGATAGCTTATTTTTGCCAAACACAGCCTAAGATATCATTTTCCTTGTTATATTTTAGTATTTATTGTAACTTTGAGAGTAAACTTTAGGGCATTGTTTGGCAAAAATAAGCTAACTTATAAGTTAGTCCATCCAAACATGTATCATTAGTTAGCTTTTTGAAACGATACTTTGAGTAGCCTTTTGGGAACTTTTTGTAACTTCTTCCAATTATATACCCTTATTAGTATTAATTATTAAATTCAAATATACAATTTTTGGTTATTTTACATATACTCATAAGCTAGTTTTCGCCAAATATAATTTGTTCATAAGCTAGCTTATCAGCTACTAACTAGCTAATCAATCAACAACTAGTTTATCAGCTACTTTACCAAACATAGCCTTGGTAAGATCAAAAGTAGCTTATAAGCTAGTTTTTTGATAAGCTACTTTGAGTAGCTTATGAGGAGTTTTTTGTGACTTTTTCCAATTATACCTCATATTAATTAAAATTATATATTAATTAATAATAAATAATTATTAATTAATAAATTATAATTATTAATAAATATTAACTTTACTCTAATATTTAGAGTAAATTACATTCCTGGTCCCTGTGGTTTTGTGAAATTTTGGATATGCTCCCTAATTCGCGTTTATTACCCTGGTCGTCCATGTGGTATTCAATAACGTACGAATAGGGACATCTCGTTAACGGAATATAAAAAAGATTATGTTAACCCTATTAAGTCAAACGGTATTTTTGTCCTTTTAATATTTTTTTTTCTTTTCTATTTTTTTCTACTAAGATATGCCACCTAACCCACCTCTCTCTCTCTCTCTCTCTCCCTCTCTCTCTCCCTCCCTCCCTCCCTCCCTCCCTCCCTCCCCACCTGCAACTTTGTTGTGATAAACAAAAACAGCTCTAATCCATTAATTATTAATTAAATTAAATTAAATTAGATATTATTTAACATGTTTAATTATTAAAAATAAATACAACAATTTTCAAAATGTTATAAAGTTAAAACATGTTAAATACGTTAATAAAAAAATATTTATATCTAACTCTTAATTATATTCTTTTAAAATTATTAATTTTAAGATATGTGAAGTTGATTAATTTTATTGTTATTTTTATTATATTAAATAGTAATTTAAATTATAAGTTAATGTAGATTTTTTCTAAATTTTGTTTTAACAAATTCTAAATTTAAAGTGTGTATATATAATAATAATAATAATAATCAATTCTATATTATATTATATAATTTTTTTCGTGTGTATTATTTAACATATTATTAGAAACTTATTTTAATTATATTATTATAAATTTATGTTGTAAACTCCCGTAAGCGTTTAGTAAACGGCCCGTACTTGTTCTTCCCGTAAGTGCTTACCGAATGAGCTTTTGGTAAACAAACCCTAACTTTGAAACTATTTTAAATACTCTGCGGCCATAAATGAAAAGATGAAATCTTTGTTTAAAAGTGTCAAAATCTAGACAAAAGTAATATATTTAACTTCGTTTTTCTCCTGGGTTATCTTCTTGATCCGGTTTCAATCCAACTAGGAAAATAGTACATCATGTAACCTCACATATGTTTACCATCATTTACACTACCAATTATAAGCAAAATGTAGCCTTTTGATTTCTATTGTGTTCAAATATTATTGCCTATAAATCAATGTATGTTAGCAGCATCCATTCAAGATGAACCTTCTGTTGGATAAATCACAAATGTTCTTACGACTTACATATTCAATTTCTCCTGGCTTATAAACAAACAGCAGTGAACTTAATTCGTTTCCATTTTTACTTTACTTCCAAGAATATTGTTGCAATTTATATCCCTGCAAAAAGCGCAGAAACAGTGAAACAAAAGAGCAAAACAGAGAAGAAGAGAGCAGAGGAATTGAAAAATGCAATTGATTTTCCCCCTTCTTTCCTGCCCATATAAACAATATTTATAATCTGTTTGTAACACTTGAACTGGTACATGGTTTGACATTGAAATTTTTGGCTTTCTACCCACCGGGGGTGGAGAGGGTAAATTTGAAGTGTCCTAAATATAAGAAAGAAAAGAGAGACAAAAAAAACACCAATTTTTAAGGGGTTTGGAACCTAGTCAAGCTAGGCGGCTCATTCCCACGCTGATTTTTATTAAATAAAATGTATATAATACAACAGAGGACATAAACCAAGAAATGTCGGGTTACAAAACATAAACATACATCACTTAAAACAATGTCTTCAGTCTTCATGCATTTCTTAAAGCAAACATCAACTAATCACAGATCACCTAAACTAGGTCCTCATATCCCAACATCTTGAGTTACTAAGAAGCAAATAGCAAAATTTTGCGACCAACGAGATATCTACTATGCTGATATAGACCATGAGAGTCCTTTCCCAACCTTGTTACAGGAACACAACAACCCAAGGCATATTGTCAGAGACCCTGTAAATGAAACGTGGTATAAGCCAACCAATAATATATGTAGTCATTTTTATAAAATTACCAAGATAAGTGTCTCACATGTTGACTCGATGCTCATCATCTATTTTCTACTTGAATTTTGTGGCTGGTTTCTCATTCAAGTGTTATGTGACACAATATTGCATATCTATGGCATTCGCATTTGAGAGTGTAAGTAGATCATTTGGGTAAGAATCTGCAGAGAAAACAGTGATTTACATAATATAATGCATCACGTGGATTTCTACCTGATAGCAGCAGAGAGAGATCAATCAGAGCTTCACCCATGAACAACGATAACAAGTCCCAAATTTCACAAAAAATAATTGAGCCGAAATCAAACCATTGAAAGATTAAACATCAATTTCAACATGGCATGTGAAGAGGGTATGATCCTTCGATTCAATTAAGTGCTGAAATGCAGAGCCGGCCTAAGCAAGCGAAAACATATAACATAACCAATAAAAAGTATGCAACCACCATAAAACAAGAGATATGGTAAAAGAATCACATTGTATGTTGAATTTGATTGCTTCCCTGTACATCAAAACTCGGACATGCAAGAAAGGTTTCAAATGTTACGATATAGAATCATCTTTTTGTATTTAAAATAATACTACATATCAACTTTTCCAAAAGTAGAATTGATAGGAAATGGAGAGAAAGTACCTGTTACAATATGTAGTTAACAAACACATATGTTATGGAACATAAACAGGTTATTACGAAGCATGTAACACAGAGAATTAACTGACCAAGTGACCATAAATGTGCAAACCAATTCAGAACAAGTTTTGATGCTAATAACAATAGAAATGTGAAAGCTGCAGTGACAAAACATCCGAGTTTATCATGCATAATGGATACAGAAATGGTAATAATGACAGTACGAACTTCAATTGATTTATAGACGAGAGCCATCGGTCATCATCATGGCGGAGTAACACCTTAAGAATCCACCTCTTCATCCTAGCACTAATTTGCAAACAAGTTGCTAATTAGAAAAAAAAAGAAGAAAAAAGAAGGAATATTATATCAACATATTAAAATTTTGCAAAGGTCTACCAAGATTGGCAATTTTCGAAGCTGGTTGGTGAGTCAGGAGCTCCAAAGTCATATCAGTAAGCAGAGAGATGAGACACATGGTATTGCACAGCCATGGTACTGTAACGGATAGTTTAGGTAAGAATCTGCACATATGAAAAAAGAAGCAAATTTGAAGGATGATCTCTAAGAACTTCCGCTTACCTCTTAGGGAGAATTTTCTGCAATGGAGTTGGGTTTTCGTGGATGAAAGTTCGTTTTCTTTCACCTTCAGGATATCCCTGCCATATAAATATGAAGAAAAAATACACGATTATCAAGAACAGAAACACAGGATACTGGTGGATATTATCCCATAGGTATGAAACACATCAACATATTACATTTTTATTATTAAAGATTGATCCAACTGTGTTGGGGTTTGAACATTTTTTGAAGTCATTTCAAGACATACGATACATGTTAATCAAAACCAATGACAAAATACCATTTGTAAAAAACCATTAGCTGATCAGAGTGATTTACTGCTTTGAATAACCTCTAATAATGAAATGTGGGTGGATATAATTAACAGAAACCCTTAACGAACAAAAAAAACAGAACCCAACTGCAGATTACCCCAAAGGTTAATCAAGTGCTCTTCATCAGAACTCACACCTGCAAGAAAGGATTAACATTTTTAATTAGGTTCTAAATGAAAAATAAATATCGAGTTTTGGGTACAACAAGTGAGGGTTGGTTTTAACTCCAATAAGGCTCCATATAAACACCAACTTTGCTGTCGTAAGAAATATTCGCTATAATTTTATCAACTTAAAAACCAAATCAAAGCAAGATGATTAATTAAGAATGGAGAAAATACCTGGTACACGGCTATATGTCACAGAAGGTCGCATATCCTAAGCCATGGATCTCGGATTCAAAACCAAATGACTCAAGAAGCCATCTAAACCCAGCAATACGCAGACCTTTCAACGAGAAAATGCTTTGTGGAAGATTTCTTATGCCTGTACCTTCTCTAGAGAGGGTTAGATCCTCTAGAGATTCTAAGCTGCCAAGATCCTCTGGTAACTTCTCAAGACTCCAACAAGATTTAAGTTTGAGAACTTTCAGATGTTTCAACATGCAAATGCTTTCCGAAAGATGTGTAATCTTGGTAGTTGACAAATTTAGCTCCATTAGACATTCCAAATTGCCAAGGTCCTTCGATGCCTTTGGAATACCGCCCCTGAGTGTAAGCTTTGTTTAACTTCCAAAACCACAAAAGTTTCGTGAAAATGTTTCAAGGTCTGTGCAAGCAGAGATAAGTTCCTCAAGATTTTCAATCGAAGAGAGTGCCCAATGTTCTCCACAAGAAAAGATAATGCGAAACTTTGGCAAGCTATCGCCGGAGTGCAATGGGAACATATTGAGGGACTCTACCATCAGATGTAATACGGATAAAGAACCGACTTCAAGTGCTATAAACTTTTTTTGGAATAAAAAATACTTAAACATCAAACCACTACTCAAGACTAAGTGGGAAAGCTTTTTTAGACACCAAAAAGGTGCATGAAGTTCTACCCAATAATGACATTCTGTAAGACTTAATGATTTGAGATTTGACGTCAACCCAAGGTCAACCATGATGATGTCGATGGATTCTAGCTTTAGACATTCAACATGAATGTGAATTTCTACCAAATTGTAACATCCTCTAACATTTAATGTCCTGATATTTGGAGCCTTTCGCAGGTCAATGGCCGTCAACTTTGCACCCATGATGTCTATGGATTCTATCTTTAGACATTCAATGGGAATGTCAAGTTCTACCAAATCAACACATTCTTTAACCCATAACGTTTTTAGATTCGGAGTCCCTCGAAGGTCAAGTGTCCTCAACTTTGAACCATCGATGCGGATGGATTCAAGCTTTAAACATTCAAAAGGAATGTAAAGTTCTACCAAATCAACACATTTGACAACCTGTAAAGCCTTGAGATTCGGAGTCTCTCCAAGTTCAAGTGTCCTCAACTTTGAACCATCGATGCGGATGGATTCAAGCTTTAAACATTTAAAAGGAATGTAAAGTTCTACCAAATCAACACATTGGACAACCTGTAAATCCTTGAGATTCGGAGTCCCTCGAAGGTCAAGTGTCCTCAACTTTAAATTGTTGATGTAGATGGATTCGAGCTTTAGACATTCAATGGGCATGTGAACTACCAAATCAATGCATTTTTTAAGATTCGGAGTCCCTCGAAGGTCAAGTGTCCTCAACTTTGAATCGTCGATGTAGATGGATTCTAGCATTAGACATTCAACGGGATTGTAAAGTTCCACCAAATCAACACATTTTACAATGTGTAATCTTTTGAGATTCGGAGTCCCTCGAAAGTCAAGTGTCCTCAACTTTGAACCGTTGATGTAGATGGATTCGAGCGTTAGACATTCAACGGGATTGTAAAGTTCCACCAAATCAAAACAATCGGAAACTGTTAAAGACTTGAGATTCGGAGTCCCTCGAAGGTCAAGTGTCCTCAACTTTGAACCGCCGATGTAGATGGATTCGAGCGTTAGACATTCAACGGGATTGTAAAGTTCCACCAAATCAAAACATTCGGAAACTGTCAAAGTCTTGAGATTCGGAGTCCCTCGAATGTCAAGTGTTCTTAACTTTGAATAGTTGATCTCGATGAATTTGAGCTTTAAGCATTCAACAGGAATGTGGAGTTGTACCAAATCAACACACTCTACAAGACTTAATCTTTCAAGATTTGGAGTCCTTCGAAGGTCAAGTGTCGTCAACTTAGTATAACTGAGGTCGAGGGATTTGAGCTTTGAACATTCAACGGGCATGTGAAGTTCTACGAAAAGCTGACATCCGTAAAGACTTAATGTCTCGATATTTGGAGCCAGACGAAGATCAAGGTCCTTTAGGTATGTAAAATTGAGATTAAGGAATCTGAGCTTGTTAAGAACCTATCGTAATCAAAAAATAATATAAAAGTGAGCGTTTGTGCAATAACAAACCAAACCAAACCAAAAAGTGATTATGAATATGAATAATGCAAAATAACCAATCAACTATTAGTATTCTACCTTTTTATCTCTCCCTTCCCAAAGTTGTACAATGTTGCTGTGCTTGATTGTAATTTCAACAAGATTATTTGCTTGAAATGATTTGGGTAAAGATCTAAAAGGAAAATGGAACCATCTCAAACATCGTAAAGCATTTGGAAAGTATGGGCAAACTTCATCAAATTTCCAATCACTATCAAGCCAATCCACCTGTTCAGAATACACTTCAAGAAATCTAAGTTTTTTCATGTTTTCAAAGCCTTTCAGGATTTCTGGATTGAGTTCCGATGTGATAAACTTTATACATCTTATTGCTTCATTGGTGCCCTGCGATAGCCAAGAAAACCATGTCATAACAAATGAAAATGTGTTAGTTTTCTCAACCTTACAAATAAATTTACTTCATTCTTACCTGATTGTTAACCAATACATCTTTAATTTCCTCTTCGATCCATAACCGACTGTGTTTGTTAGGCTCCTCGAGTTTACGACGAACAATATACTTACCCATTTCTTCAATTCTGTCATGCATGTTCAACTGCCCATATTCAGAAATAGTTATGAGAGATTTTTGCTCAAGAACTCTTAAACCATTTCTAGCATGAAATCCACAACTTTCAAGCGCTCTAATTGCCTCATCTCTCATCCAACCTTTCATTATGCATGCAACATCTAGAAATATTTCCTTGTAATCCTCCTCTAGACCGATATAGCTTAATTCCAACTTTTCTAAAGTTTCCTTTAACGGAATTGTCTTTAGTCTTTCTATAGCATCTTTCCATTCAAGCTCGTTTTTACCACAAAGAAACGAACCCAAAACCGTGACCGTTAAAGGAAGACCGGCAGCATAACCAACAACTTGTTCCGATAGCTCTTTGTAGTCTTGAATAGGACTCTCTCTCCCGAATGCATACCTACTAAAGAGGCAAATTGCTTCCTTATGAGATAAAAGATTGACATCACATTTTGAGTTCACTTGATGTGCTACCAACACTTGCTCATCTCTTGTTGTAATGATGATTCTACTTCCCCCATTAAACCAATTAAGCTCACCTGCTAATGCCTTAAGTTGGTCAATATGATCCACATCATCTAGAACAACAAGAACCTTTCTACAACACATCATCTTTTTCATCATCTTTTTCATCATCTTTTTCCCATCATGAACGTTACTTATTTTGATGCTTTGATCATTTAACACATCTTTAAGAACTTGTTTTTGTAACTTCTTCAACCCAGAGAAATTGGGATTTGAATTTTCCCTTATGTTCTCAACAAAACTACTACCTTCGAACTGAAAGGATATATTATCAAAAACAGCTTTGGCTAAAGTTGTCTTCCCACCACCTCCCATTCCCTTAATCCCCATCATCCGGACGTCGTCAACACCAAGTTCTAAGGATGAAACAACATCCCTTATTCGAGCCTCCATGCCTATTAACTTTTCATCAACACTGAAATTGATGGATCGTAACTCTAGAGAGATCTCTTCAACAATTTTTTGAATAAATTTAGCTTCATGCCTGTATATTTAAAGAGATAAAATTAGCTTGCTCGATCAAAATCCCACATTAACAATTTTAATTTAGTTTCATATCTATAAAACGCATATGTATATGAAGTAATTAAGATAGCCATTTAATCATATTTCATGTTTAATCTTTCAACAACACCACAATTGAGTTGAAGTTTGAGTTAAAATTTAACAACACAACCTGTGATTCCATAGATTAAAAAGAATCAAAACGAGATATCTGAAGGAATTACCCATCAACGGTGTTCTTCAACTCCCACCCTGCAAGACCGGCCGCTTCTTCCAAAGCCTGTCTCCATTTCCCAACATCCTCTTCCTTTTCATGTTTGGCAAAGACTTGTCCGAATTCCCCAGTTTGTTTTCGGACTTGGGAGGGTTCCACATCATAAAAGACAGGGTAAGCAGTCTGATCCGCCATCTTCTGGCACTCCATAATCTTTACAAGCTCTTCCAAACACCAAGATGAAGAAGCATAGTTCTTGGAGAAGACAATGATGTGGAATCTAGAGTCTTGAATCGATTTGACGAGCTCATCACTGATCTTTCCCCCTTTTTTGATTCTCTCGTCATCCTTGTAAGTGTGAATGCTTTTCTGTTGGAGGGCGGAATAAAGGTGATCAACGAATGTCTTACGAGTGTCTTCACCTCGAAAACTCAAAAATACATCATACTTGAAGCTCCTTTGAACCGATGAAGTCGAAGAAGACGCCATTGAAACCCTAGAAAACAACTTTTTTAAGGTCAAAATTCAGAGAGCATCAAGTAGGGAGATGAATGTAAGAGAGATTGACATCTAACAGATGGATATATAAACCACAGATGAATGAGAGCAGGTAGATCTTGTTTTAAAATTTGAAATCTAATTAATTAACATGAATTATCAAGCAATAACATATCTAGAAATCACCTGATAGCAATCTCAGAATCTACTTTTGATTTATTCACATGAATTATAAGGGATACAGAATTAGTCAACTAGAGGTCAAGTTTTTATGCCTATTGAAACTTAGGCTGACTGGTTTCTAAAAATTAAGAAAATATATAAATAATTGGTTGAAAAATGAATAAAAATATTGTATGGATCCAACATGATCCTAAGATAACCAATATTTTAATCAACAGCATATTAAACTCTTCCAATAATACTCCGATTAAGGGTATATTTGTCATTTAATCCTTCATAAATTACAAACATCCTAACAATTGAATAGCTCAGCCTCTTGACTCTATTTTAAGCAGGTGATTAATTAAGCATATATAATGAGTAAAAGGGAGAAGAGAAAAAGAGGGATTATGTCAATATGAGTCAGATTATATAAAGAAATTAAAAGGGTATTTTGACTAATAGAAACCAAATAAGTAGTTTTTTACTCAATTTATCAACTGGGTTTTCAATTTTCATCACAATGCTGATTTCATCAACTACAGATGTTCCATTTTCAGCCAATTAAGAAAACAAGAAATAGATGAGTAAATTAGGCCTAGAAAATAACTAACTATAAGATCAAAGGGAGAATAATTAATACCAGGAAAGAAAGAAAGGGAGATCGATCGATCGACGAGATTAACAGCAAAACAGATGGAGAATTCAATCACTCAACAGAATCTACTCTGAATCTTTTGATGTTTTCAGATGAATTAAAGCGATACAGAAGTAGTCAACTACAAGTCAACTTTTATGTTTATTTAAATGTTAGAATTAGACGTTTAGTCCTTATGGTTTACATGTTTTAACATCTTGCATCCCTGCAAAGAAATTAGTTCTTGAAAAAACAAGGTTTAAATGTTTTTACGATCTTGGTCCCTACTCCTAACTCTGTTTAAAAAATCTTGTCAACCTGTCAGGATCGATTTCTTAACAAGAAACAAACACTCAGAAAACAAATTAAAGTATTGCGGAATAAAACTTTAAATGGAATCAAAACAATGGACTGAAAACTTGCTTTACTTCAATACATTCAATTACAAACTTACTCACAAAACCTCAATCTACTAGAACAGATCTCTAGTAAACGAGCAATACTTCTCTATTGCTAGGAAAACTTCTTGAGGTTCTGATTTTCTCTTAAGAACAAAAAGATTTTCAGTAATCTATTCTTAATCAACTATATATACAGATTACAAGATAAGTATAAAGGAAAACAAATCTGCTAAACAAATTCCAAGATATTCGGAATCTTTTCCTTATCGCATCCAACAGATTATCATCCTTATCGTCTCATTAGAAGCAGTATTAACAGAGAGAAGCATTAACTACAACTATTACACTAGCTAGCAGCAGTAACAACTAGCAGTAATAATATGAAGCAGTTATAACTTCTACCAAGGTAACAACCATTACTACTTCTAATTCTTCTTCCAGCAGCATTAATAAGCGATAGCAAAAATACTCTTCATTAAGTCTTCTCTTTTATTCATTACCACTGCAGTATTAACAACCCTTCCTTCACGCAGTAATAACTTTCTTCAGCAGACATAACCAGACTTAAAACTTTTCTTCAACTCCATACTTCTGCATTCCAAAATAACCCAACAAACTCCCCCTACTTAACTGTTCATCCCTGAACATTTAAGTTCTGCCATAGTTGAAGAAACTTCAAAACCAACTCTGTTCCCATAGCAGAATTTTCATGCCCACAAAGCTTCACTCTTTCCATTCCACGTAACCTTTGAGCATCATGCACCTGATCACCATCCACAAAATAGTATTCCTTGACCACACCATTGATAGTTAATGAATATATGCCACATTTTGGAAATAATCTCCATTCATTAACTGTCTCGCATGGTTGATTCATAAGGGATTGTACCCTTGAAGGCTCAAACAACCAACACAGACCTTCTAAAGCACTTTTGAGCTTTAAAATGACTGGTTCATCACTATCATCCTCCAAAAGATTTTCATATAGCTGCATACCAATCTCATACATTTCTCTGAGATTCTCCCTTGTGCATACCTTTAGTATATCAGCTAGAATTCCTCCCCAGCTTGCTTTCCCATCTTCCCAAATGACTTTATAGTATAGTGATCCACTTAACTCTCTGACAAACCACTCCTTCAACTTCTTCTCAGCTCCATCATCTTTGCCAATCACCTCAGGATCAAAATCATCATCAAATTGCATAATTCTCTGATTGATTCTCTCCACAAACTCCTTGTCAAGATCAGACAAAACAGACTTCCTCTTTCCAATATCAAGTAGACTTGTGCACAGTCTGTGATCAAAGTCATACCGTTTGTCCACCAAAAAGTAGTACTGTCTTGTTTTGAAGCTGATTGAAACCACTCTGTTTTTCTTGAATGTGCTCCAAGCTGTTGCTCCAACTCCTCCAAATGCTTCACATGCCATCTGAGATACTTTCTTCCTGAAATCATCTCTTGACTTTTCAAAGGCAAACATCACTTTCAGATCTTCTATTAAATGAATAATCTCTGTTCTTCCCTTGGAATCCTTCACACAGCCAATCTCATACAATTTCTTCAAATCAACTATGCTCATTCTTGAAAATAGATGATATGGGCTTCTGTAAGTCTCCAACTTTCCTCCTTTGCTTTCAATTACCCAAACCATCTGATCATCTTTCCCTTGTGAATCCCAGTCTATTATCTCAGATCCTGCTGAGTCATGCACCAACTTAGCTTTCTTAGCAGACTTCTTCTGAGCAATTGATTTCTTCCTCTTTGCAGCTTTCTCCTTTAGTCTCTCTTCCTCCTTTTCTTTTTCTTTCACAGTCACCTTCTCTTGTTCTTGTTCCTTCTTCTCTTCAACCTCCTTCTCATTCTCAGATTCACTCACCACAGCCACATCATGTTTTCTTTTGCTCCTTCTTTGTATCACAGGCATCTCTTCTTCTTCCTCTTCAGCCACTTTTACTTCTTCTTGCTTTTGCTGCATAGCATCTCTTTCCAGATTGTACCTTTCCTCAATTTTCTCATCAGACCACCCAGCATACATACCTTCAGTTCCACCAACAGCATTTACAAGGAATTTAATTCTGCTTTTCCTTTCTTCAGCTTTTGACACTTGCTTTGTTCTTCTAGTGACCTTCTTTGGTGCAACCTCCCTTTTCTTTGGTTTTGGCTTTGTTACAACAACTTTCTTTGCAGCTTGATCTTCTTCCTGTTGCAGCTTCTTAGCCAATTCCAGTGATGCTTCTTGTTCAGCAGCCTTCTTCCTTGCCAATTCTATCTCATCTTCAGTCATCATTGAGACAATCTTTCTCAGTGACATTTCTTCAGCAATCTCCTTTGGAATATGTTTTGGTGTTTTCTTCTTAGGCTCTTCTATCATAATGCTCTTTCCCTTGTCTTTTGAATCACTTGCTTTCTTTTCATTCTTCTTCACTTCAGCCTTCTCCTTCAACACTATTCCCTTGGTTGGTATCACCTTAGGAGTGGCTTTTGATAGTGGTGTTTCAGCAGCAACTCTTTCTTCAATGTTCACAGTGGGTTCAGTGGCAGCCCTTTCTTCAACATCCTTCTTCTTTTCAACTTTCGATACTGCTGCTTTCACAATCTCAGACTTCACTTTCAACTCCCCCTTAGCCTTTACCTTCTCCCCCTTTGTGAAGGCAGCTAGAGTAGCATACCTCTTCTGTAAGGCTGAAATTTTCATGTTTTGCACAGCAACCTTTGCACCCTGAGCTTGACACTTCTTGGATAAATCAGAAACCAGTTGATTCTGAGTTTTGACCATCTTCTCTAAAATCTCCATTCGGATGGCAGTCTCCTCATGCTTAGAAGCATGATCTTGGAATTGAGCATCATGGTTCTTCAAATCTTTGGCTATTGCAGCCAATGTAGCCATCAATTCATCATGTGAAAAACTACCCTCACCAGCTTTAGAAGTTGAACCCTTCTTTGCTAGATCTTTGGGAATTTTAGTAGTAGTTTTCAACCTAGTTGAAACACTATCTACTCCCATGGTTTCTTGGCACCTGGGTCCTCCAAATGATTTCTCATTCAGAGTTGCCGTGGAGGGGGTCTTATTGATGTTCACACTGTCCTGATGCACACTTTGTGCAACACCAGTAGTGTGAGCCACACCATCCACATGCCCTGACATCTCCTTAGAGGGCACCTCCTTAACATTGGAGATGGGGGACACTCCTGTGGTTTCCCTTTGGATATACTCAAGTGGAGAGTGCTCCACAAGAGGGCTTTCAGGTTGAGGGTGAGTAGACTCAAAAGAGGAAGGAGCTCTTTTGATCTTTCTTATATATACTTGTAGTGCAGGGGAGGGGGTTTTATGAACAGGGGACTGAGGGATATTTGAGGTGGAAGGTGTGGGTAGGTCATCAGGGGGTGTGCTTGAATGGGTAGGCTGCAAGCCTGATGCCTCACCTGTGGGTGGAATCACTCCCATCATTGTAGGGAACAATGGGGTGAAAACTGAAGTGCCACTTCTTTTCATGTTCGAAAACATCTTGAAAGAAGGGTCATTCCTGTTATAGGTCTGACCAGTGGCAGGTACATCCGGCAATTCCAGGTTAATCACTTCTTGAACAAATCTTGGATACATGTAAAACGATTTGGATGTAGATTTTGGATCCAGATTTGCCACAAGATTTTCAAAAATCATGTTTGAAAAGTTGAATCTTCTAGATGTGGCCAAACAAACTAATGCAGAGGCAATAGTGCTTCCAAACTCATCCCATCCAGAAGATTTCTTAGAAAAACAGTGAATAAGGATATAAACAAGAAACTTCCATTGATGGCCAAAAAACTTTTTCTTTATTTTCAAAGACTTAAGGGAGCCTTCATATCCCATTTGGGCCAAAGCAGAAAATATCTCGGAAGTAGAGATAGAGGTCTCACCTCCTTCATCATCAAGGTGTAAGCACCTTCGAATAGTGGATTCTGAGACCGTCAAGGGCCTGTCGCTTACAGTGGTTTGAATAACCTTGGTGTTGTTGAGGGTTTCTACGCGAGCATTCCTCCAAAAATCCTTCTGATGAATGATGTAGATCTTTGGATTGAGTAGTATAGCATGAGCAATTGTGGATGCTTGAAGAAAATCCACAATATCATTGAAACCCTCAGATTTCTTCCCTTTGGTGAGAAAGCCAACCTTGTTGTGCTCGTCGTTGAATTGCAGATCATCCATGATAAGAAATCAAGGTTAGAATACTCGAATATGATGCAAGAAAGTACACAAACGATCGAAATAAGCAGAGGATTGCAAAATCGCAAGAAATCGCCTTAGAATATCAAGGGTTTTCTGAGTTAGGGTTTTGAAAATAGCCGTTGTGAAAAAGGCGGTGATACTAGGGCTATTTATAAATTTCCAAGTTAGTTAAAAGCAGCAATAATGAAATAGCAGTAATAACTGTTGGAGAAGTAATAACAAGAAACCCGTGAAAAGCAGATAACCCTATGTCCCTGAGAAGCAGCAGTAATCTTGAAATGCTACCTCCTGCAGTAATAACATGTGACTGCTATTTCCTGCAGTGGTAATGTCCGATTGACTCTTCCAGCAGAAGTAACGTACGATTGGCACTTTTAGCAGAAGTAACGTGCGATTGTCACTTCCAGCAGTAATATCATGCGATTGTCACTTCCAGCAGTAGTAACGTGCGATTGTCACTTCCAGCAGTATTAACGACTCTTTGTACACCTAGACCACTGAAATCACTAGAGAAACACATCACACATACCTTGAGGCATACAGGAAATTGCAAAGAAAGTGACAACTACCAGATAAAGAAACATTATTCAGAATTGATCATGCCAACACTTGTAATCAAAAATTTGAATCTTCCCACATCAAATGCTTTTGTGAAGAGATCAGCATATTGATAATCAGTGTGCACTTTCAATACTTGAATGAGTTTCTTTTCATTTGAATCCCTAATGAAATGGTACTTGATTTCTATGTGCTTGGTTTTAGAGTGTTTGACAGGATTATTAACAATGCTTATGGCACTGTTATTATCAATGTATACAGGAGTGTTAAGAAAAGTCATACCATAGTCCAACATCTGGTTTTGAATCCATAAGACCTGAGAGCAGCATTGTGCAGCTGCTACATATTCTGCCTCTGCTGTGGATGTTGAGACAGTGGTTTGCTTTTTGCACTGCCATGACACAAGTCTTGCACCTAAAAACTGACATCCACCTGAAGTGGATTTTCTATCTAAGCTTGCACCTCCATAGTCACTATCTGTATAGGCCAAGAGCTCAAAAGGAGATTCATAAGGGTACCACAGACCCAATCTTGGTTGTCCCTTCAAGTATCTGAAAATTCTCTTGACTGCTTGAAGATGAGACTCCTTTGGCCTTACTTGAAATCTTGCACAAACACATACTGCAAACATGATGTCTGGTCTTGAAGCTGTGAGGTACATGAGTGACCCAATCATAGATCTGTATTGATGCACATCGACTTCCTCCCCCTCAACATCAGCTGTCAGTTGCTTATGAGTCTCCATTGGTGTTGAGGCTGATTTGGCATCCAGAAAGCCAAATTTTGTGAGCATATCCTTGACATATTTGGACTGGTTTATAAGAAGTCCATCATTCTTCTGCTTAACTTGCAGACCTAGAAAGAATGTCAATTCCCCCATTGAGCTCATTTTGAATCTCTTGTGCATTAGATCTTCAAATTCTTTGCACATCTCCTCCTTGGTGGCACCAAAAATGATATCATCCACATAGATTTGTACCAACAACAGATCTGATCCTTTCTTCTTGATGAAAAGAGTCTTGTCTATCACTCCTCTTTCAAACTGATTTTCCAAGAGATAGGTAGACAGTGTGTCATACCATGCTCTTGGTGCCTGATGTAAACCATATAGTGCCTTCCTAAGCTTGTAGACTTTGTCTGGAAACTTTGGATCTTCAAAACCAGGAGGCTGACACACATACACCTCCTCTTCAATCTTTCCATACAGGAATGCACTTTTTACATCCATTTGATACACTTTAAACCTTTTGTATGAGGCAAAAGCTAGGAACAGTCTTATGGCTTCAATTCTTGCCACAGGTGCAAAAACATCATCATAGTCAATCTTCACTCCAACAGTGACCAATTCTCCTATGAGTTTATTATATCTATCAAAGGTCTGAGTCATAGTCTCATTCCTTGTAGACATAAAGTTCTCATATTGTTGTCTGAGAATTGCCTTTTGGTTTCTTTTGGTGCTTTTGGATCCTGCAAATCTTCTCTCCAGTGCTTGCCAAAGAACTTTAGCATTTTCACAGTTCTTGAATTGATGCTGATACTCATTTGGGATAGCAAAAAGTAAAGTACTTAGTGCCTTCATCTCAATCTGCCTTGCTTTTCTTTCTGCATCAGTCCTTGGTGGAGGTACAACTCCATCTTCTCCAGCTTTTCTTTCTGCAGGGCCATTCTCAATGACCTCCCACATGGAATAATCTATGAGCAACATGTGTTGCCTAATTCGAATTTTCCACATGTCAAACTCATTTGGTTTGAGCATGGGAACCTTATTTGCAAAAACACCTTCTTGAGAGTCCATGTTTGAATTCAGATTCTGAGTTTATGGCTCTGATACCACTTGTCAGGATCGATTTCTTAACAAGAAACAAACACTCAAAAACAAATTAAAGTATTGCGGAATAAAACTTTAAATGGAATCAAAACAATGGACTGAAAACTTGCTTTACTTCAATACATTCAATTACAAACTTACTCACAAAACCTCAATCTACTAGAACAGATCTCTAGTAAACGAGCAATACTTCTCTATTGCTAGGAAAACTTCTTGAGGTTCTGATTTTCTCTTAAGAACAAAAAGATTTTCAGTAATCTATTCTTAATCAACTATATATACAGATTACAAGATAAGTATAAAGGAAAACAAATCTGCTAAACAAATTCCAAGATATTCGGAATCTTTTCCTTATCGCATCCAACAGATTATCATCCTTATCGTCTCATTAGAAGCAGTATTAACAGAGAGAAGCATTAACTACAACTATTACACTAGCTAGCAGCAGTAACAACTAGCAGTAATAATATGAAGCAGTTATAACTTCTACCAAGGTAACAACCATTACTACTTCTAATTCTTCTTCCAGCAGCATTAATAAGCGATAGCAAAAATACTCTTCATTAAGTCTTCTCTTTTATTCATTACCACTGCAGTATTAACAACCCTTCCTTCACGCAGTAATAACTTTCTTCAGCAGACATAACCAGACTTAAAACTTTTCTTCAACTCCATACTTCTGCATTCCAAAATAACCCAACACAACCCGATTAACATACGGGTATTTTTGTCATTTTATGTGTTTCTTTATTTTTCTTATTACAAATTATGCTAAAGCCCGTGTATTTGAATTTGCTTGCATAAATATTGTCACTCTTTTTAACTCATGTAATGTAAAATTTCCTTCATTAATACCCTTACAAGTCTATTAGTGTTGTGGTGGAGTGGATAAGGCTTGGGAGGTTTATAGCGCCTAACCCAGGTTCGAATCCCTCCATGTGCAACTTGTGGGCATTTACAAAGGGGCATGCTTTAGCTCTGATCTTGCCGGAGATTAGTCGGGCCATAGGCTCTTGGGCACCCTTCCAAAACTAAATAAATAAAATGCCCTTACGAGCTAGTCATGTGAGGGCATTTGTCATTTTACAAAAAATACGCACCATCCCAATGCTCAAGCTAAGGGAACATGTGGTTGATTCGATCTTTGTAGTTTGTAGCTAATAACCCGCATTTGATGCATACCTGCTTTTAACAACCATCAACTAATATATAAATGGCTAAAATAAAATTTATCGAACTTTTGTAGCTCATTCTCGTTATTGAATCCATCCACAACATATAGCATGTTGGATTTAATTTCCAATTACTTAACATATTCTTGAACAACAATATATTGATGATACTTTTTCATCTTGAGAGCATGATGTTAAGATATAATATTGTCATATGATCATGTTTTGAAGGACGGACGAATCACACAAGCTGGAAATACGACAATATTCTCAAATTAGGGTGCTTATGAGGCCTTTCATACCCAAGGCAAAGAGGCTAAATTAAACTACTAAAGTGTCCCCAATATTAAAAAAAACACTAATTTTTAACATGGTTTGGAACCTAGTCAAGCTAGGCGACTCATCCTCACACCAAATTTTATTAAATAAAGTGTGTAATACAACGAGGACATAAACCAAAACTTAACCCCGAGTATGAAAACATAAACATAGATCACCTAAACCTTGTTTATGTGCATTTCTTGAAGCAAAAAACAACAGATAAATATATTATAGATAGCCTAAACCTAGTTCACATATCCTAACGGTTTGAGTTATTAAGAAACAAACAAAGCTCTTTGACCAACAGGATATCCATGCTGATATAGAACATGAGAGTCTTGCTATAAGAACCCAAGTAGATTGTCCAATATCCTGCAAAAAAATCGCTCGAAAATGAATGAAATGGTATAACCCATGAAGTAAATTTTATAGAAATTTCGTGGAATAAGTGTCTCACATGTTGACTCAATACTCATTATCTACTTTCTCCTTGAATCCTGTGGCTGATTTCTCACTAAAATTGCAATACCACATCAAAAGAATGTTTTAGGTTGCAGTGCAAAGCCATGTGACATGATTGGTCAAACTCGTTATCTTAGATCCATATGCATCATTCCAATGACGAACTTTAAAATTTCTAACAATTCATCTTTGATACATGCCTACAAGAAACAAGCATCAAGTCAAGTGTTATAATTGGCTCAAATAAAACATCATCAATCTTTTTGGCTCACCTTTAATCACCACAATAGAAACTGCAAAATTTTCAAATCTTGTGCCAGATAATAACAGGAATTACTGACTGATATTACATCAACGGCACCAAAATCTGTCTGCCTGAGCACAATTAAAAGTTAGCGAATATTTTTTTTTTTTTTTTTGATAAGGTTCATCTAGGCTTTGCCTAGACTACATCCTTGGCAATATAGAACAGAAACTGAAAATTCGGCCGTCTGAGACTAAGGGCCAGTTTACTTGACGCTTGCCCGGTAAGTACTTACCGGTCAATTTACCTTACTGGGAGAACATGAACATAACTACAATCTTACCCGGTAAGAGCGATAGCATGGACCGAAAGTCTTACCCGGGTAAGTGAGATCCACAACTCTTACCCGGTAAGAGCTTACCGGATAAATTGTTGCATACGATACCGTTTTAAGAGACTAAAATGTTGTACCATATGGTAGGTGATAGTGTTCAATTTTACCGGTAAGCACTTACCGGGTAAGTGTTCAAGTAAACGGCCCCTAAGCCTGGCCACAAGATGCGCACGAGGGGATTCGAACCTGGGGTGAATGGGATCCCATCCACATTCCCCATAGGCCTTACCGCCACGCCACAAGCCTTGTGGTTAAAGTTAGCGAATATTAGCATTTTAAGTGCAACCAACAGCAAATTACAGGGTATTTCAGTCCAACTCCATCACCTCCTTTTCGAATACGGATCATCACCATGATTATCTTCATTGTTGTAGTTTAACTATCGTTAAATATCCAATAACGCAAAGCATACTACCATACAATATATAAAGATGAGCTCACCTCAACCACCTTTTCTTAACTTTTACATATATTTCCGATTTCCCTGCACCAGTATTAATTTCCCAAATGTTTTTTTGGATAAAGACTACATCCTTGGTCCCTGTGTTGCACCCATATACACATACATATAACATAACAAAGCAATTAAACAAAATATGCAAAGTGATCTTAATATATAGAACAAATTTAACAACTGAGATTCCTGTGAGCTACTTACCACTACAGATGCATCTCGGCCAAGCTGCAAACCCATGCCTCGTTCATTGGCCATAAAACGTGAACCTAAACATTTCATATTAATTTGTTAAGAAAAAAATGTAACCAATGATACGAAAGACTGTTCACCAAAAAGTGTTTGTTTAGGCTTCTCGAAAGCAAAGTTGTTTCTTATTAGTCTAAAACTGAACATTTCATATTAATTTGTTAAGAAAGAAAAGAGGGAACCAATTTGATATTCAAAGATAAAAGTGTATTTTCTTTTAAACCTTCACTCAATTTGCGGGTGATCTCAAACGGTAGTAGTTCTTCGTGAATTCGCTTTTCTGGGCCTCCAAAGCTTCACATAATCATCCCTTGAGAACAGTAGAGGAGACTCCTGTTGTGCAAACCTATCATCATATGAGGTTTCTGCCAACCACGAGAAAATTTTACATAAATACTCAAACTTGACATGTGAGAAAAAACAAAAGTTCTTTTATTGAGGTGCTGTTGGTTCGCCTCTTTAACAGTTCCATTAAGAGGTAACATCTGAAATGCTAAGAGGTGAATCTTGTTTGGCATCCTAATGGTTCCAAAACCCTCTGAATGATTTTGTATCTTGGGCCTCCCTTAACCATTCAGAGGCCCTGATTTCATTCTCAACCATTACAAAACAACCATATTTCATTTTGCAGTATATCATAAGAGCAGCTTAAACATTCTAACCACTAGTTAATCATTCAGCAACTGCCAAACAGCCCCTGATTTTATCAGTCGGCCACAACTAAAGCAACCCCATTTCTCTTGCAAGGAATTAAAATACCTGCTTGGTGTATTTTATTCATATACAAAACAATGGCAGCTCTGTATGTGGACCCCTGTGGGTGCCAAATCAATCAAATCAAGAACACTTTAGATTTTATGTGATGTATATGCTAAGTACAAGATCTAAATGTGATTGCATTCCATTCAATGATTAGAGATTCAAGTTGTAGGAAAGTACAAATGAGGTAAAGGTCTCCTATTTATACTAAGGAAATGGACTAGGCTTTTAAACTAAATGGGCCTAAACAATTGGGCCTTTAAATGAAAATTACATAAATGATAATAAAGTTTGGGAAATTACAAAATTGACACAACTAACAAATATTTCTAACAATTTCCCCCTTTGTGTCAATTTCTTCGCTTCTGATGACTTGATGACTTCTTCTCTGACCCTTCAGTCTCTATGGGCTTCTTTGATGATCCGTCTCTTCTTCGTGATGATGATGGCGGCGGTCTCTCCTCAACTCTTTTGACTGGTCCCTCTATCTTCCGAAGACCGCAATATGATTCGAAGCGTCGTAGAATGATGCGATGTTCTAGACGATGCTCGATGATCTGGAAAACCTCATCGATCAGAATAGAGGGATTTATCCAGTGCTTGGTCTTCAACACCTCAAGCTCAAGCCTCTTTTTCTCAGTAGCCAACCCCTTGTTGATTAAGTGGAGCGTCCCGTCACTGTACTTGTGAATCTCATCGCATCTCATGAACTTCTTCTCTTCCTTCTGGTTCTGGTACACTACCCCAAGAGTTGGTTTCTCGAGGACTTGGTAAAGAGAATAGCGATCGATATTCGGGAGGTCTTGGTTTGGCGGGGAGAGGTTGATCGTGCTCTGATGACTCTCTAACCCGATCTGGAAGTCATGAGTCTCTGAGTTCTTCCGGTTCCTCTCCATAAAATGCTTAACAGCTTCCAGTCCCTTGAATGTCTCCTTAGGTCGGGTTGTAAGCGTCTTCAAGTCAGTGTACAATGTGTCAATGTCATCAAGATGCACATTGTCAAAATCAGCTTCGGTGAACGTGAACTCCCCGTTCTTCTTTCGAATGACAGAGAAGACTGAGAACCATAAGCTCTGGAAGCATACGGATGAAACATCACTGACTCGGATGATTGGGTTGTCATAGAAGAACACGCTTGCTTTGGGTTTGGCTTGAGTATCCATCCAGTAGAGATACTTGTTCTGCTTTTGAGGTGGCAGATCGGTGATATCGTAGTACTTCTCCAAAGGCACGATCTCCACCTTGTCAGTGAAGATGGATCTATGAGTGTCTTCAAGATAACTGCCACGCCTTTTTTCTCTATCCCACTTGACTGTCTTGAACGGCTCCACGTACTTTCTGCGATTTGAGAGTGCACCCTTCTCCCTGGTATAGATCACTTTGGGAGGTGATACTGATGGCTGCCTCCATTGACCATGAATTGGTCGCTGGGGGCCATGTGTCACGGGGTTGTTCGGACCACGACGAGAAGCTTTAACTGGTGGAGATGGAGTGCGGGAGGGTGAATCATCCTGAACTGGAGATGGAGGGTGAGGCAATACCCTCAGTTGAGGACCTCTGTATGTCGGAGACGGCGTCAGAGGAAGAGGAGACCGACGTGGTGAAGGCGTACCATATGAAGACTGTGGAGACATAGGTGGTGAAGAAGAGTCAGAACTATACATCTCCATGCCAGGAAGAGACTGATGTGGAGGCGACTGATATGGTACCAGAAGAGGAGAATCAGAACTGTAGCTTTCCATGCATGACTCATAATCATCAGAAGGAACATCAACATCATTTGAAGCGAGTACGCGGACAGGGTGAGAGATTTCCGGGTTGACACAAAAAACAATCTCTCGACCCTCCGCTGAATCTGCCGTCGGGTTCTGACCAGGCTGAGACTGAGATACATCGGCACCGGTCCCCATATGAGTACCAGAAGGAGCGGCGCCGGAAGAAGTGCCTGTCAGAACTGAAGAGCCAAGCCGAGCCTTCTTATGGATTTCCCCCTCACGGCGATCGGGGTCATCTCAGTCGTCGTGTCTGCGCTTAGGTGGCTCGGCTGATGCACGGCAAGAAGTCTCAAGGGCTCGGATCTGAGTCTGCATGTCTGAAATGGAGCCCTTGATCTCAGCTAATTCCTCCTTCTTCAGGGCATCAAGCTTCCCTTCGAGCCTCTGGATAGATAAGACTACCTCTTGAGAAGAGGAGGTAGCCGGCTCGGGACGGCTCGCGGGAAGTGATGGATCAGAGAACCGCTTCAAGTATCCCAGAAGATTGACCTCATGGTCAGAAAGATCACTTCTGGATAGTAACGATGCCATAAGAAGATCCCGTAGCTCATCAGAAGAGGAAACGGGAGCGGTGGATCTCGGAGGTGGTGTTGGTGATCGGGGAGGTGGTGTTGGATCGCGTACAGGCTCAGTCACCTTCCCTTTGCCCTTTATCCGGGCTTCAAGTGCCGCAAATTTCGCATCAAACTCCTCACGGACAGCCTTTAGGGCGCTGTCCATCATGTCCCTGACAACAAATGCCGGGTAAGTAACACCGGGCTCACATAGAGTACCCGTTTGCACAACCGCTGAATCAACGGTGTGGCCTACTTTCACAGTTGGCGTGATGATAGCCGTGGTAGGACTTCCCTCCGGTCCTCGTGAAATGCCCTTCGTGGACACCACTCTCGGGGTTCCGGTCACGTCACTTAGAATCGCGACAGGTGGAGCTGAGACTGCGTCACACAGACTGGCAGTTTGTGTACCTAGAGGTGTATCGGGCACTAGACTCTAGTGCACATGAAGTGAAGGTGGGGATCGGGGCAGGGATCCTCCTGTTTCAATATCATCACCCTCCAAGTGAGGGCTTGATAGCCGTTGTGCTTTGTCCCCGTGGAATGAAACACCCACCTTTTGAGAGATGGATGAGTGGATAGGTGGGGCGTGCAATTGCACCTCTGGGTGGGAGGTGTCTTCTTCAATACCCGTACTCAACACATGTGTACGGGTAGCAGAGGTGGCTGCCCGGCGTCTACCTATGGATAGGCGAGGACCGGTTAAAACCTTTGGTCCAGACTCCCACTCATCATTTCTTTCACTTCCCTCGCTCAGCTCACTATCATAACTGTCTTCGACTGTTTTGTCTCCCTCAAACCTTATTTCAACCTCACCGGAGTATTCAGACTCAGAATAATATTCCACCAAAGAGAAAGGTGTTCTGTTGGCCAGTACAGGTAGAGAGAAGCGAGAAGGGCCTGCTCCGGTCTGATCATCGTTACCGCCTAAGTTACCCCCGTCATCTCCCCCGACTCCTCATCCTCACGCCCTTGGTCATCATCCCCAGATGAATGACCACTCTCAGAACCCTCACTTTCTTGACTAAGGGATTCCTCCGGGGTGCCAGCCTCCGGCTCTGGAGGTCCTGGTAGAGGAAGTGAGTCTAAGTATGCTCTCAGAATCGGTGAACGAGGATCAAGTGTATCAAGTAATTCTTGGGGAATCGGCATAGGAACAATCTGTTGATGATCAGTGTTATCAACTAATTTCGACATAGGCCATGTAGGAAATAATGGAAGCCCCTTCCGTGCAATGCTACAGTTCTTGTCGATGATGTGAGAGATGATAAGTGCCAAGAACCGGGGATACGGAAGGAACTTTCTGGCCTTGGTTCCTGTCTTGTCTTTGATCACGGATGAAAACTCCTCCCAAAGAAAATACTGATAATCGGTGTCGGGGTTGTTGGTGGCACAACCAAGAAAGACTTGCTTTAACTCTTTGCCGCATTGATCGGTTCCTTTGGTGCGTGAGGAAAGACACTTGTTGAGAATGGCAAATAGAGTGGACCAGGCACCGGCGATAGATTTGCGTTTGAATGCACCAAGAGTGAGAAGGTCTTCCTCATATCCGAGGGCATAGATGGTTTGGAACATTTCATCTTCAGACAAGTGCGCTGCCTCAGGGGTTCTAACAGGTACTTGGAGGATGCGACAGAATCGGTCTCGAGTGAGTTTGTACTTTAAGCCGTCAACCTTGCATCTGAAGTGCTCAGGTTGGGAAGAGGTACGCGGAATAAATTGCATTGAGGCATAAAATTGTTGTATATAGACTTCCGGAATCTCAACACGACGGGTGAGAAGTGGGGTAAGTGGGTGGTTTCGAAGGATTTCTATGATGATTGGGTGTGAGGTTTGAAAGTGATCAAGGTCTAGGTAGTGGTTATTTTGGTTGATAGGGAGGAATTTGGCATGAGGGAATATGCTATCAGAGATTAGCTGCATTTGAGGTGACAGGGTATCGTAGGTAATGGGTTGGGGTTGGGAGACACGGGTCTGTCGGTGAGCTGAGGAGCTCGGATTTACCATTGTACCTGAAAACGAAGAGGTTAGTAAAGCGGTAAAGGCAAGGTTTGAGATATAGGGCACACATCATTGAGATGTGTTATTGTGTACTAAATCAAAAGATTTGGTACAGAATAATACAACACATTGAGTGTGAATTTTTCTCAAGTCTGGAGGATGCACAATTCAAAAGATCTTACCAACCCGAGACATGAGGGTGAACACTTAGGATAGTTCGGAATGAGGTGGTATCATGACATGGTGAACCAAGTAACCAATTATAACAATTAAGAACAATGGAACATGCATAATAGATATACAAGCAAGGAAAATATATCAATAACAATCAGGCATGCATACATGACTTTCTTGATACCAGATCCTGAAGCAATCTCTCAAGTACTCATATCCATGAATTTTAGAGACAAACAATTCGAATTCGCATTTTAACCAAGAGAAAAAGCTCTAGTAACAATAAACACAAAAACAAAAAATAAGAACAAAAATAATGAGAAGAAAATCAAAAGAATAAAAAAACAAAGAGAGAAAAAAAAACTAAGTTAAAAGAAAACATAAAAGGAAAAAAGAAAAAAAATAAATGAAAAGAAAAAAAAATAAAAAATAAATGAAGAAAAAAATAAAAAATAAATGAAAAGAAAAATATTAAAAAAAAAACGTGGTTAAAGGGGGTAAAAAAGGCTGGTCAACAGCTCGTTCAACACGGAAAGAGGGTGGGCCAACGTGTCGCTGACGTGGGCGTGAAGTGGCGGCCACGTGGCGGTGACGTGTCGCCCACGTAGGCAAAAGGCGTGTGAATGGCGTGTGTGATTCGTGTGTGTGCGTGAGGCGTCCGTGTGTGTGAGTGGGTCTTGCATGTGTGGTGAGAGTGTGTGGGTGAGAGCGAATGAGAGATGGACAGCTGGCCGAGGAGGACAGGAGGAGATCAGAACTCGTCAGGCGTGTACGGCGCGTGAGGAGAGAGAGAACGCGTTAGAGGGCGCGTGGGGACGCGTTTCTGGCGCGTGGAAGACGCGTGTGATGCGCGTACGCGCGCGTGGCGGCGCGTGGAGCCGCGTTGAATGCGCGTGAAAGCGCGTGACGGTCTTTGGTAAGCGTGTTGACAGCTGCAGACCGAGTTGGAAGGCGTGTTACATAGAAAAACGCGTTTTTTGGTGATAAAATACTCCTTCTTTCTTTTTTAATTGGATTTACGATTAGAATTCCACACAAATGCAACCAACACTACATAAACGAAGGGGAAACGAAAGCCACTGTAAACTCCGGTCGCCGGCGAAAACTCTGGTCCGGTCGACGTCCGTCGGTCCGGTCCGGTTCCAAAACACGCACAACTAAACAAACACAACCATCAGTGACGAAAGAGACGAGCAAAAGAAAAAACGGCCAACGTCCGGTCCGGTTCCGGCCACCGTCCGGTCCGGTTCCGGTCCGGCTCTTCATCTCTCCTTTTTAATTTTAATATATGGTCAAGGAGGTTCACAAGAAAAAAACCTTTGGTCGCCGGAAAAACATCCGGTTCCGGCGACGTCCGGTTCAGGCGATTTTCGGTTCCGGCGAGGTGGATTGGTTGACAAGGATTCTCGAACAAAACATAAACACTCTTGACTTCAGATCCGGTTCCGGTGACATCCGGTTCCGGTGACATCCGGTTCCGGTGACATCCGGTTCCGGCGACACTTTTCTCCTCACTTTCTTTTCAAAAAAAATTGGACAAGACATTTTCCGGTCCGGTTCCGGCGACATCCGGTTCCGGCGAGTTCCGGTTCCGGCGAGGTCTCCGGTCCGGTTCCGGAAAGAAAAAGACTTGGGTGGAATTGAGGTTTGACATCCGGTCCGGCTCCGGCGACATCCGGTTCCGGTGACACCCGGTTCCGGCGAGGTCCGGTCGCCGGAAAAACATCCGGTCCGGGACGAAAACACTTAGGATTTTAGCAACACTTTGGATGAACTCTTGAAAGATTCGGTTCCGGCGACATCTCCGGTCCGGTTCCGGCGAGGTCCGGTTCCGGCGAGATCCGGTCGCTGGATTTGTCTCCGGTCAGGACTTGAAATTTGGAGGACAAGAGTAAAATAAAACAAAACAAAGAAAATAAAATAAAAGAAAAATAAAATAAAATTAAAGGTAACATCAGATAAAAATTAAAGAGTAAAAAAAATGACCTTGGGTAAAAAAAAACTTATCAGCTCACAAACACTTAAACACACTCAAAAAGAAACTTTTCAGGATTAAAAAGTGATTTTTGAAGATTTTGATGAAGAACACTTTGATACCTTCAAGAACATTAACAATGGTGGAAATATTTCACAGCTCAAAATCGCACCAAATCACATAAAACATATATGAAATGAAAGCTCCAGATTCGATTTACAACTTTAATAAGCACAATTAGCACAAAAACCAACCCAAAAACTCTCAAAAATCAAAAATTATGAGATTGGGGTTTTGTTAAACCCTTGAAACTTTTCAAATAGGGTTTTCAAAAATCTAGCTTAGATGTGAATAAGATAGGCATTAAGATGACTAGAATTTGATGGAAAATGCTAGGTTTTACCTTGAATAACAAGTGAATGATGAAATCTATGAGTGTTTGGAAGATTTGAAAAAAATATGGTTATGGGGAAAATATGGAGAAGATGAGGTTAGAGATGATGAAT
The DNA here is from genome assembly GCA_030169165.1 of Centaurea solstitialis. Lineage (NCBI taxonomy): Eukaryota > Viridiplantae > Streptophyta > Magnoliopsida > Asterales > Asteraceae > Centaurea > Centaurea solstitialis. The sequence continues at coordinate 31,617,279 of CM058043.1, forward strand.
GAGGGTAAAAGACAAAAGAAGTAAAAAGAAGGCTGATTTTTTTTTTTTTTTGATCTAAATGAGACTATTAAAAAAATGAAACCTATATAAAAAACTATTATAAGTATATAAAGTAATAGAAAACTTACCTGGGTACTTACCTGTTCCCCTTCTGATCAGGCGGAGTCAGACTACGTTCCCCCTCAGAACAGGCATGGGGATGGAACGTTCCCCTTAACACATGCACTCTCATGACACAATATTAGTAACAAGGAACTGAAAGAGATAGATACAGAAACGAAAAAGACAAAACCTAATCTATCAGCGACTTAGTCCAAGACAACAATGACACAGTGGTCAAAAACATGGGTCTGAACACTGAGTCATGGTTCTGAAGGACTGAGTAGTGGATAGATGATCACTCTTGAGGATCAAACATCCCAAGCTTGGAGATTAGGAAATTAAACCGTTTCTCATCCAAGGGCTTGGTGAAGAGATCCGCAAGTTGATACTCGGTATTAACAAAATAAAGTTCAATCGTACCTCTCTCCACATGGTCCTTGATGAAGTGATACCTGATGTCGATATGCTTAGTGCGAGTGTGTTGGACTGGATTGCATGTGATGGCTATGGCACTCTTGGAGTCGCAGTAGATGGGTATGTGATTGAAATTGTAGCCATAGTCTCGGAGCTGGGTCCGCATCCACAACACTTGGGAGCAGCAGCTGGCAGTGGCAACATACTCCGCCTCAGCCGTGGATGTAGAAACACAGTGTTGTTTCTTTGAACCCCAGCTGACTAGCTTATCACCCAAGAACTGGACATGGCCTGAAGTACTTTTCCGGTCCAGTTGACAACCCCCATGGTCCGCATCCGAAAACGCGACGAGCTCAAATCCAGACTCTTTTGGGTACCACAACCCACGGTTGGGTGTGCCTTTCAGGTACCGAAGGATGCGTTTGACTGCCATCATGTGTGATTCCTTTGGGTTTGCCTGAAAACGAGCACAGAAACAAGTAGCGAACATAATATCCGGTCTACTAGCAGTCAGATATAACAAAGAACCAATGATGGCTCTATAAGTCTTTTGATCAACAGGCTTCCCTTTAGGGTCAGCGCCGATCAAAGTGCCCGAGGCCATAGGAGTTTTAGCAACCGAAGAAGTGTCCATATGAAAACGTTTTAAAAGATCTCTGATGTACTTTGATTGATTAATCAAAATGCCATCAGGTTTTTGTAGAACTTGAAGTCCCAAAAAGAAGGACAACTCCCGGAGCATACTCATCTCAAACCTGGTGGTCATGAGATCACTGAACCAAGTGCACATATCTGAGTTAGTAGAACCAAATATGATATCATCGACATAAATTTGAACTAACAAGATATCATCACCTTCGGTCTTGATGAAAAGAGTAGGATCGATTTTACCTTTGTAGAAACCATTGTCTAGTAGTGCATTGGAGAGATGATCATACCAGGCACGGGGAGCTTGCTTCAACCCGTAAAGAGCCTTGTCTAGGATGTAGACATGATTAGGCTTGGTATGATCAACAAAGCCTTCAGGTTGAGAGACATAAACTTCTTCTTTCAGTTCGCCATTGAGAAAGGCGGTTTTCACGTCCATCTGGTAGACAGTGAAGTTCTTATGAGCGGCGTAGGCTAAGAAGATCCGAATGGCTTCAATTCTGGCCACCGGTGCGAATGTCTCATCATAATCAATTCCCGCTTGTTGCTTGAATCCCTTGGCTACTAGACGAGCTTTGTTTCTGGTTACAATCCCATCTTCATCCTTCTTGTTCTTGAAGATCCATTTCAAATCGATGATTGTCTTGTTCGCTGGTCTCGGTACAAGTCTCCAGACACCCAGGCGTTCAAACTGGTTCAGCTCCTCTTGCATGGCGGTCACCCAGTCAGAGATATCGAGGGCTTCCGTCACATTCAAGGGTTCATGTCTGGATAAGAAGGCTGCAAATAGGCACTCATTTTGAGTTGCAGACCTTGTCTTGACTGGCGCAGATTTGCTGCCAATCACTTGTTGGAGTGGATGAGCTCGCGTCCACTTGGTTGTATGGGGTAAGGTTGGAGGGGGTAAAGGTTCTATCCTCAGATCGATATAGAACTCAGGTTCACGTCTGGTCGTTGCTAGAGTGGTAACAGTAGGTGGCACTTGAGATTGTACCACACTGGGACCAGGAGCTGCTGGTGTGTCTGAAGAGACAAGTGAAGGGCCAGCAGCTTGTGGAGCAGGCTGAGCGCTTGAACTGGGACCTGCCACTTGTGGAGCAGGTTGAGTGGTTGTACTGGGACCTGCCACTGCTGGAGCAGGTGAAGTAGTGGTACTGGGACCTGCCACTGCTGGAGCAGGTGGAGTAGTGGTACTGGGACCTGCCACTGCTGGAGCAGGTGAAGTAGTGGTACTGGGACCTGCCACTGCTGGAGCAGGTGAAGTAGTGGTACTGGGACCTGCCACTTGTGGAGCAGGTGAAGAAATGCCTTGATATTGACTTGTAGTAGGCATTGTGGAGGAAGCACCACTCTGTGGACTTGAAACATTCACCACCGGGGCCTGCTGGAAGGTGTGGAAAGGTTCCCCCTCAACAGGTGCAGGAGATACTCTAGAACTTGGTGATGCTGAAGCAGACGTTGATGATGAAGTTCCTTGGAGGTTGGAAGATGAAATGTCAGTGGTAGAGACCATGACATGAGGTGCTGGTTGTACAACTGCAGGAACAGGAAGAGCAATATTAGCAGGTGCAGGCAATTCTTTATAAAAGAATTCAAACAAATCATCCAAATCACAAGTATTAGAGTTAGAAGAAGATGGTTTGTTCGCCGGTGAAGAAGAAGTCATGGGATTGCCATGAAGTTGATCAGAAGCCAGAACACCAGAGATTCCTGGTGCAACTGGAGCTGGTGTAGAGTCTTCTTCAATGCCTTCTTCAAAATCCACATTTGTGCTCTCAACCACTCATCTTGTTTTCTTGTTGTACACACGGTAGGACGGAGAGTCCTTGGCATACCCAATGAAAACACCCTCATCCCCTTTGGACTGAACTTGTCAAGATTGTCTTTATCATTTTTCACGTAGCATTCACAACCAAACACTCTGAAGAATTTGATGCTGGGAGGTCGATTGTACACCAACTCATACGGAGTCTTCATGAACCTTTTGGTAATAAGGGATCGGTTTTGGGTGAAACAGGCAGACGCAACGGCTTCAGCCCAGAAGTGTAGCGGAAGCTTGGAGAATGTCAACATGGTGCGTGCAGCTTCCACTAGGGTACGGTTCTTTCTCTCAACAACACCATTTTGTTGAGGTGTTCGGGCAGCCGAAAAGGTGTGAGTGATGCCGACAGAATCAAGAAACGAGTCAAGCTTGCGATTCTTGAATTCAGTGCCGTTGTCGGTGCGAATCACTTGAACAGGAAGTTGTAGTCTGACCTGCACATTTCTGATGAAGGAAATGATGATGTCTGAAGCACCATCCTTACTTCTGAGAAAGTTCACCCATGTATATCTTGAAAAGTCATCCACAATTACCAGTACATACTTCCTCCCGTTGATGCTCTGTACACGCATTGGTCCGCACAAGTCCATATGGAGAAGCTGAAGTGGTTTGGAGGTGTTGTGTTCCACTTTCAGCTTGTGCGAAGATTTCTTAATCTTTCCCATCTCACATGCTAAGCACAACTGTTCTTTGGTGAACCTCAAGGAGGGGAGACCAGTCACCAATCCTGTCTTAGCTAGTTGATTAATTGTAGCATAATTCAGGTGGGATAGTCTCCGGTGCCACAGCACGTTCTGATTGAAGGTTGCTTTTGAGAGTAGACATACTTCTGTGAATGGTCGTTGTTTCCGGAAATTGACGGTGTAGAGATTCGACTTGCGAGTTCCCTCAATGAGTTCCTGTCCATCATATGTCCTGACACAGCATCTTGTTTCCCGAAAGTTAACCTCAAGTTTCTTGTCACAGAACTTTCCAATGCTGAGCAGGTTGTGACTCAGGCCTTCCACATAGGCTACTTTATTGATGGTGATTTTATGATGAAGGATATCACCATATCCCATTATTGGTGCTGAAAGCTTATTCCCAAACCGAACATTCCCGCCATATTTTTGTTTGAAGTTGGCGAGAAGTTCCTTCCTTCCGGTCATGTGCTTGGAACACCCTGAATCCATGTACCATACATGACCGTCCTGCAAAATCACGGAGAAACATTTTTAGGTACCCATTTGGTATTGGGTCCTTTCTGATTAGGATTAGCAGGTTTGGATACATGTTCCTGTTTGCCCTTAGGTGGAGATTTTTGTTTGGGTTTTGGATTAGGTCTCTTGTTATAAGTATGATGATAACCATGATTGTAGAATCCATGATAGTTAGGAACAAAGTAATCATTCACGAAAGCATTTGCACAGTACCCAAATCTAAATTGATTTTGACAACGAAAATTGCTATTACATCCATAAACTATGTGTTCACATTCATAACATTGAAATGGAGTTCGTGGTACATGCCTATTAGTTCTATGATATACAAAATTGGAAAAATTGTTTTTCATGAAACTAGGCTTATGTGCAAATGGCTTCGGATGACTGCCTTCTTTAGATCCACTCTCCTTGTTCTTACTTCTACCATTTCTCATATTTTGATCTGTCACATTTTGAGAACCACGGTTAGTACCTTTGACATTTGGAGAATGAGTATGTGAAGGGTTTTTCTTCGGAGTGAAGTTGTGTGATTGTTCCTTTGGTTTGGAAGCATTCTTTCGTTTTCGAAAACGTCTGTTTTTCTTAGGAACATTCACATTGGTACGAGATGAACTCGCAACTTCAGACTCAGGTGTGACCACTTTGTCCTTCCCTTTGTCTTTCCGGGATAGTTTAGGAGGAGCCTTGTTTCCTGGTTTAGATTGGCCTGATGATCTACCATTCTCACCAACCCTATTGGTACTATCATCCGATACAATTTCAGAAATTTGTACCGTTGATTTAGGTGCCATATACGCTAAGTCTTCCATGTATGAAATAGTGGTGCAGATTGGAGACCTTAGTACCATGGATTTAGAGTTTGTAGAAGAGGTACTTGAAGGTATAAAATCTAACGCATTCACATTCCATCTATGGTGATGATGACGTGAGTTATCACGAGTTCCAAAGGTGGATTGACTTGCTGTTGGTGTGCTTTTGGATTTGAGGGCTTTCTCCAATTCATTGATTTTACTCAAGAATAGGTCCTTTTCCCTAAGGCTCATGCGCCTCTCATCCTCTAGCTCAGCCTCCAGTTTAGCAATCCTTTTCTCATAAAATGTTTGGTTATCTTTGTAAACCTTTTCAAGGATTGGAACTCCCTGATTCATCTCATCCTCAGTATAGCTAGGCGTGTAGTCCTTAGACAAAGGAATCTCACGCGTTGCATAACTGGCATTGAGAGATGAATAGTTGAAGGGAAATGATTGTTTGGTTTTTCTAGCTTTTTCTTTCTTCTCAATTTCCTTCAACTGTTCAGGGTCATCAGACTCTTTCATGAGAATAATTTTGTATCCAAGATTCATGTACCTCAGATCATACAAGGTAGGAGTCTTGGATATGGCACGCTTCAGGTAGCATGGACTTTTATATCCAATGCCTTCCTTTGGATTGTAATAATTGAACTCTTTGGGTTGATTCATGTGAATGGTTTGATCAGTCTGGCCTCTCTTTAAAAATTTGTCCTCCATGTCTTTTATTTTAGCAAAAAGGTTTGTTCTTTGAGCAAAAATCACTTCATATTTTTGTAAACTTTCTCTACTCAAAACTTCAGCCTCATGAAGCTTCTTTTGCAGGTCTGAGATGTTATCATTCAGACTGGCAACTTTATCTTCTAAGGTTTTGTTTGCAAGAGTAAGAGTGGTTACCTTTTCTTTGGAATGAGCTAGTTCAGTAGAGAATTTTACAACTAAGGCATGCTCATTAGCTAATTTGGATTCAACAATTGTGGTTCGTTTGTTAGCTTGTTTGATCTTATTTTCGTACTCAGATACCTTTTGTGCGAGACTTTTTACTTGATTTTCAAGTTCAATATAAGGATCAGGAAGTACCTCAGAAGATGAATCGGAATGATCTGAGTCAACATCATTGTAATCCCTATCACTGTCTTCTGAATACTGTTCCTCTACATCAGCCATCAAGCACAGTTGATCTTCCTTTCCTTCATCACTATCCACATTCCATGCGTCATCTTGAGCTAGCATGCAAACAAGTCCTCTTTCCTCATCATCACTGGACATCTGCAACCAGGCTTCATCTTCAGCTAACAAGGCATGTCCCTCGTCTTGTCTTTTGGCCAGGTTCATCTTGTTTTTGTAGTAGTCATACTTTGAAACATGATTGGTACAATTCTTAGCAAAATGACCAGGCTTTCCACACTTGAAACAGGTTGGTCCTCCATCAGCTTTCTTCACCTCTTTGCCCTTGTCTTCTGGTTTAGCAGCTTCCTCAGGCTTCTGGTAGTCAGTTCTACCACCTTGTTCATATCTCCTTGGCTCATATCTCTTTGGTTCTTCAAATCTTCTATCTCTGGGAACCTCATACCTCCTTTCTTCATATCTTCTCTCCCTTGGCTCTTCATACCTTCGCTCTCTGGAATCTTCATACCTTCTGTTATCTGTCTCAGTTGTCCTCTCATACCTTCGAGCATCATTCTTTGGTTCATACCTGTCCCTAGCTTCATACCTTCTGCCACTGGAATACCTATGATTGTTGGAAGACAAAGGTTTCCTTGAAGTTCTTTTGGCCATTGTTCTGGTGACCAATGTCAATGCTTTCTTCATATCACTCATCTCTTCATCAGATTCACTTCCTCTTTCACCGATGTCGGAAGGAATGTCATAGTCTTCTTCATATCTTGATGATCTCCCAGATGAGTATTGTCTTCTGTCAACAACTAAGGCAAGTGGATCGGTATACTTTTCTGGTTTCTTCTCGGTACCAAGTATTTCAAGTACCTCATCTTGATTATGATTCAGCAATTCAAACAACTCATGAATATCAAGATCTTCCAAGTTGCGATTCTGTTGAAGATTGGAAGCAAATCTCCGCCATTCAGACCTGAGTGAGTTGATGAACTGGATATTGATATCCAACTGAGACTTCTTGAGGTTGTTCTTCCGGAGCTCATTGATCATGGTACAGAACCTGTGATAGGTATCTTCTAGCAATTCTCCCTCACGACCCTTGAAGGTGGCAAACTTGGTCAGGAGGTTTGTTCTCTTCATTTGTATGCCTTTCTCAGTCCCATGCATTAGGCTAGTGATCTCATCCCACATAGCCTTTCCGGTGTCATTGCAGTCAATGTTAGCATATATCTCATTAGGCAGGCTCTGAATGAGATAGGACTTGGCAAGAATGTCACCCCTGACTCGGTTGGCTTCTTCAGGAGTGAAGTTTGTTTCATCCTTTTCCACTATACCTCCGACAATTGGTGGATTACCATCAGGGACTGCTGGAATTTCAGTGTAGTACTTCACGGGTCCATTCTTGAGGGACTCCATGATCTGCTTGTGAAGAGGTTGCTTTGCCACAAAGTCGAGGAATCGTGACTTCCATTGCGAAAAGTCTCCACGGAACAGTACCGGAGGACGGGTGTCGGACCCGATCGCTAATGCATCACGTGTGTTCATGATTAAAGATTGATTGTGGATCTTAAACCACTTAGTATGATCAGGTGAATTGGTTGGTGAAAGGTTTCAAGACTTGTGAAAATTTTGAAAAAAAAATTCAGTTCTGGAGGTCAGGGTCTGATCAGGTGGTCAGGGTCTGATCAGGAGGTCAGGGTCTGATCAGGAGGTCAGGGTCTGATCAGGAGGTCAAGGTCTGATCAGGAGGTTGGATGTAGTGAAGAGTATTAGGTGTAGGGTGATGAAGGAAGACTTAGAGAAATTCAAAAATCCAAGTCTGAAGAGTAGACCCGGTACCCGATGCTTGAGGTCTGAAGAATCGATTTCACCAGAACCAGAACACAACGGATCAAGAGCAAGTGGCAGGCTCTGATACCAATTGTGGGTGCCAAATCAATCAAATCAAGAACACTTTAGATTTTATGTGATGTATATGCTAAGTACAAGATCTAAATGTGATTGCATTCCATTCAATGATTAGAGATTCAAGTTGTAGGAAAATACAAATGAGGTAAAGGTCTCCTATTTATACTAAGGAAATGGACTAGGCTTTTAAACTAAATGGGCCTAAACAATTGGGCCTTTAAATGAAAATTACATAAATGATAATAAAGTTTGGGAAATTACAAAATTGACACAACTAACAAATATTTCTAACAACCCCACATCTGGATTGGCCCAGGAGACAACACAAAAGCATGTGAAGAGGGCATCATCCTTCTTTGGTTCAATTGAATGCAGAAATGCACAGCCTAAGAACAGCAAATTGAACAAACAATTTAAACCAAACAAAAAAACATGTTATAAAGGTAAAACATTTTATAAGGAAAAAAAAATACAAAACATAACGTCTGGATGTTGAGAAAATGAAACATTAAACAAGAAAATTGGTAAAAAAAAAAACAAATCACCTTGTTTGTTGACTTGCTTTCTGGTTATCAGAACTCGCTCCTGATTACAAGAAATGGTTCAAATGTTAGAATCTATATGAAAAAGAAATATTGAGTTATTGATAAGTCTAGCTTTAAGGTTGGTTTAAACTCAAATCTTGGTTTACATTTCAGTAAAGATAAGAATCAAGGTTGCAGAGTGTAATGGAGAAAGTACCTGTTGCTTTAGGTCTGTGTGAATTGGCTCTTTTTGGTCGTTGGAGCTTATCAAAATCATCATTGGAGAACGGTTTCAAGGTTATATGTTGCAAGAGGCTACGTATCTCGACTTTTGGATAACGGTTGCAAAACCAAATGACTCAATAAGCCATCTAGAACCACTAATACTCAAACCTTTCAAGGAAAAAATGCTCTGTGGAAGATGACTTATGCCCGTACATTCAATATCCAGCACTTGTAAGCTTTCTAAACATCCAAATTCCTCGGGCAATTTCTCAACTAGAATACAGTAGGGGAGACACAAATATTTTAGATGTTTCATCTTACACATACTCTTTGGAATCTCTCGTAAGAATATACATTCTGATATGAAAAGCTCCTCTAGACATTCTAATTGGCCAAGATCCTCCGGTAACTTCTCAAGAAGCCAACAAGATTTAAGTTGGAGAACTTTAAGATGCTTCAACATACAAATGCTTTCTGGAAGTTGTGTAATCTTGGTAGTCGAAAAACTTAGCTCCACTAGAGATTCCAACTGACCAAGGTCCTTGGGTGCCTCCGGAATACCACCTTCGAGTGTCAGTTTTCTTAAACATTGTAAACCGCAAATGTTTCGAGAGAATCTCTCAAGGTCTGTGCAAGCACATAGACCTATAGAGATAAGTTTCTCAAGATTTCCACTCAAAGAAGGTACCATATGTTCTTCATAAGAACATGAAAATCGAAGCTTTGGCAAGCTATTGTCCGAGTGTAACGAGCATATATCCATGGATTCTGCAATCAGATGTAACTCGGAAAAATAACCAACTTCAATTGATCCAAATATTTTCTTAAATGAAAATGATTTGAACCTCAAACAACCACTCAAGTCTAAGTCGGCAAGCTTTTTCAGACACCCAAAAGGTGCGTGAAGTTCTACCAAGGAATAACATTCTGTAAGATTTAATTTTATGAGATTTGAAGTCAACCCAAGGTCAAAGGTCCTTAACTTTGCACCCATGATGTAGATGGATTCTAGCTTTAGACATTCAACATGAATGTGAAGTTCTACCAAATCGTAACATCCAAGAACAGTTAATGTCTTGAGATTTGGAGCCTTTTGAAGGTCAAGGGTCCTTAACTTTGAATTGTCGATGTAGATGGATTTGAGCTTTGGGCATTCAACAGGAATGTGAAGTTCCACAAAATCAACACATTTTTCAAGATTTAGTTTCTTGAGATTCGGAGACCTTTGAAGGTCAAGTGTCCTCAACTTTGAACCGTTGATGCATATGGATTCGAGCTTTAGACATTCAACGGGAATGTAAAGTTCTACCAAATCAACACATTGTACAAGATGTAATTTCTCGAGATTCGGAGTGCCTCGAAGGTCAAGTGTCGTCAACTTAGAATGACCGAGGTCGAGGTATATGAGCTTTGGACATTCAATAGGTATGCGAAGCTCTACCAAATCATGACATCCTGTAAGATCTAATCTCTCAAGATTTGGAGTTCGACCAAGATCAAGGTTCTTCAACTTTGAGTGGCTGAGATCAAGGAATCTGAGCTTGTTAAGAACCTGTTGAAAACAAAAATAAAAGTGAGTGTTGATGTAAATATAACAAACGCAACCAAAAAGTCACTATTATAATGAAAAATAACCAATCAACTATTAGAATTCTACCTTTCTATCTCCGTCTTCCCAAAGTTGTACAATATTGCTGTAAACCATAACAAGTTCAACAAGATTATTTGCTTGAAATGATTTGGGTAAAAACCTAAAAGGGTATCCATTCCAACTCAACCATTGTAAAGCATTTGGAAAGTACTGGTGAACTTCATCAAATTCCCAATTGTTGTCAAAAGAATCCTCATCTTCATCAGATTCCCAATTGTTCCCCCAATAATCCTTGTCAAACACATGAAGAAACCTAAGTTCCTTCATGTTTCCAAGGCCTTTCATAACAACTTCTGGATTGATTTCCGATGTGATCAATTGTATACATCTTATTGCTTCATTTGTGCCCTATAATCAAAAAACATTAACCGTGAAAATTATGTCACTGCAAATGAAAATATGTTAGATTTATAAACGTTACAATAAATTTACTTAATCTTTACCCGATCACTCGCCAATATATCTATAATTTCCTTGTCGATCCATAAGCGGCTATGTTTGTTAGGCTCCTCAAGGTGCAAACGACGAACAATGTACCTCCCCATTTCTTGTATATGGTCATGCATCTCTAAGTAGCCATATTCAGAAATGGTTATGAGAGATCTTTTCTCAAGAACACTCAAACCACGTATAGCATGAAATCCACGGCTCTCAAGCACTTTGATTGCTTCATCTTGCTTCAAACCTTTCAATATGCATGCTACATCTAGGAATATTTCCTTGCAATTGATATCTAGACCCCTATAGCTTAATTCCAACTTTTGTAGAGTTCCATCCAATGGAATTTTTTCTAGTTCTTTTAGGGTATCTATCCACACATGCTCATTTGCATCACAGAGAGATGAACCTAAAATGGTGACCGTTAAGGGAAGACCGGCAGCATAACTTACGACTTTTTTTGATAGCTCTTCGTACTCTGGACTTGGAATCTCTTTCCCAAATGCACACCTACTCAAGAGGCAAATTGCTTCCTCATTTGTTAGTAGATTGACATCCTGAATTGAGTTCACCTTGTGTGCTAACAGTACTTGCTTATCTCTTGTTGTGATGATAATTTTACTTCCCGGCTTAAACCAATTAGGTTCACCTGCTAAGGCTTTAAGCTGGTCTATATCATCTACGTCATCTAAGACAACAAGAACCTTTATACCATGCATCCTCTTTTTCATTTCCTTTTTCCCTTCAAGAACACCATTTATAAATATGTCTTGCCTTTTAAAGACATCTCTAAGGACTTGTTGTTGCAACGATTTCAAACCTAATAAAAGAGAAGTTGAAGATTCTCGAACATTCTCCACAAAGCTGCTACCTTCGAACTGACTGCATATTTGATCGAAAACTGCTCTGGCCAAAGTTGTCTTTCCACCACCTCCCATTCCCCATATGCCTATCATGCAAACCTCATTAGGGGCAGCGTTTAAAGATGAAATCAGGTCATTTACCCGAGTCCCCATGCCTACTAGATTTTCATCAGCACTGACGACGGGTAACTTCAATGAAATATCCATAACAACTAGCTTAATAAAGTCAACTTCATGCCTGTATGTTAAAAAATTAATTAATTAGCTCTCTCAAACTCCGATATGAATATTTACTTGTATATTTAAAAAATAGAAACATATAAGAAGTAATTATAAAGGAATCATACATATAATCATGTTTTAGTTTAATCTATCGAGAAGATTACTCAAGTTCGATGCAAAGTTTGATAACATAACACAAGAAGAAACAAAATGAAAGAATATCGAATAGATATGGTGATTACCCATCAGCGGTGGTTCTTAACTCCCGACCACTTAAAGATGTTGCGTCTACCATAGCCTCTTTCCATTTCTTGGCAGCCTCATTATTTTCGAGTTTCGCAAAGGCTTTTCCAAATTCTCCACTTTGTTTGCGGACATGAGTGGGTTCCACATGATAGAAGATAGGGTAAACAGTATGCTCCGTCGGCCTCTTTTGGCACTCCATTATCTTCACAAGTTCGTCTAAGCACCACGATGAAGATGCATAGTTTTTGGAGAAAACAATGACATGGAATCTTGATTCTTCAATAGCTTCAATGAGCTCCTTGCTAATTCTTTTCCCTTTCTCGAGGTTCTTGTCATCCTTGTAAGTGTCAATGCCTTGTCGCTTAAGAGCGTCATAAAGATGATCAACAAAATTGGTACGAGTGTCTTCACCTCGAAAACTCAGAAATACATCATACTTAAAGCTTGTCCTTTGAATGGATGAAGTTGAAGAAGACGCCATTGAAGGTATGAATGAAGGATCCTATTAATTATATCAAAACTCTATTAGGAAAATAATCTATACAAAAAAATTGCAGTTGCCAACAGGAGAAGAGAAAAGAAAGATACTAAAGGGGATGAAAACATGTAGGCTCAATTTATCAAGTGGGTTTGCATCACAAAGCTAATTTGCTCAACTGCTGATCTTCCATTTCATGCAAGCAAACAAGGAATAGATTTTCACAGATAACAAATTAGCCCTAGAAAATAACTAGCTATTTCAACTCAAGAAGGATAAAGGGAGAAGAATACATTATACATGCAAGAAAAACGGATATCGATCAACGAGCTGATTAACAGCAAACAGATGGAGAAATCACTTGACAGCAACAGAATCTACTTTGATGTCTGAAGATGAATTAATTGATATAGAATATAAAATAGTCAATTACAGGTCAACATCTTCCGTTATAATTGGGCGTTTAGTCCCTAATGGTTTATATGTTTTAACATCTTGCATCCCTGCAAATGAAATAATTCTAGAAAAAATTAAAGCCCTGTTAGAAAAAGAGTTAAAAGTGTAATAACAGATCTACACCCTTTCACAGTTCACACCTAAGCAATACTTTTAAGTAGTTCTCCAAATTCGGAAAATTGTACTGTTTCTTTCCTTTCTCTGTGTTGAAGAAAGTTTGTAGAATCTATCGGTAAAAGATTTTGCCCAAAATCTTTATTTTCTCTAGTTCAGAAAATCTGTTAAAGATGCTTTATCATCCACAACAATTATTAGTTTATTACCAATATACATATAACAAGATGCAATGAGCATAAAGCTATAAAAAGAGTAAATCAAAAACATAAATTAACAAAATGCAGCTAATGAGGTAGCATTCCCACTTAAACCTGAGATACCCCTTCTGCTTCTACTCCAACTAAATTTAGTTCCTCTTGAACCTCAGAAACATTAATTTGGATTACTGTTTTTTTTAATAAAATGTAACGGAAATAATACTACAAAACGGATTTAATATATGTTTAAATAACAAATAAAACTTACCATTATATGTACTGAATCTGCTAAGATTGTCATTCTATATACTAAATTACCATTCTATGTATCCATTTAATGTACTTAAAAACTTACCATTTAATGTACTGAACCTGCAAAGATGACAATTTTTTAAGTTTGGTACATATAATGGTAAGTTTTTAAGTTGACTACATACAATGTTAAAAGGTGACAACGTGGATACATTTTGGTGTACTTAACCCAATACTTTACAATAAAGTAATTGTCAAGTATGTATTTTTACAATTCAATGGAAAAACCAAAAGCAGAAGACAACTATTTTCTTTCAAGTTGATCACCCCTAAAGCAGAAAGCATGTGATCAAATAAGATGAAAAAAACACAAGATATCCTAAATCATGTTCAAAATGAATATGACAACAAAATTATAAAAATCAAACCACTAAATGGCAAAATCCCAGACTCCTATTCACAGATTCAAGAAATCAAAAAGACGAACAAATAAAAATAGCAAAAAAATTCAAAAACCCACATGAACATAGCATGATAACATTGAAATTGATACCTTGGAGGCTAGAAAAATGAAATACACTTAGGGTTTGTGAGTTGTTAACCTGAGAATGATCTGATAAAGAATTGAATTAGAAATACTGATATCTTCTTCTGAGAAATTGATATTTGAGGTGTTTGGGGGAAATGAGTGGGTTTAACTTTAGGAATGAAGTGGAAAAGTTGGACTTGCAGACAAATTATGGAGATTGGAGTGTGACTGTTTGGAGGGACCTACACTGTAAAAACACTTTTTCTATGCAAATTGGTCCACCAATATTTCATAGAGTAAATAATTTATATAGCCATTTGAAAATATACAAACTACCAACTAGCTATCTCTTTCGCCGATCACTCAAATAGTCGCCCTAGGGAAAGTCACCTGGGGCAACTTCCATTATTTACAAATTTGGTCTTAGAGTGTGTATCGCCTGGGGCGACTTCCATTATTTACTTAAATGTCTTTGAACAAATTGTTTGCTTTGCAAGCATTCTTGACCATGGATTTGTTATGAAACCTTGTAGGCGCTTTTTCATATACATTTTTACTATTCAAAGCTTTTGTGCCTGTTCTACCATTAATTGTCACTCATTTGATTCCTTGAAGCTCTAATGGAAGTCGCCTGGGGCGACTTCCATTATTTACAGATTTGGTCTTAGAGTGTGTGTCGCCTGGGGCGACTTCCATTATTTACTTAAATGTCTTTGAATAAATTGTTTGCTTTGCAAGCATTCTTGACCATGGATTTGTTATGAAACCTTGTAGGCGCTTTTTCATATACATTTTTACTATTCAAAGCTTTTGTGCCTGTTCTACCATTAATTGTCACTCATTTGATTCCTTGAAGCTCTAATGGAAGTCGCCTGGGGCGACTTCCATTATTTACAGATTTGGTCTTAGAGTGTGTGTCGCCTGGGGCGACTTCCATTATCTACTTAAATGTCTTTGAATAAATTGTTTGCTTTGCAAGCATTCTTGACCATGGATTTGTTATGAAACCTTGTAGGCGCTTTTTCATATACATTTTTACTATTCAAAGCTTTTGTGCCTGTTCTACCATTAATTGTCACTCTTTTGATTCCTTGAAGCTCTAATGGAAGTCGCCTGGGGCGACTTCCATTATTTACAGATTTGGTCTTAGAGTGTGTGTCGCCTGGGGCGACTTCCATTATTTACTTAAATGTCTTTGAATAAATTGTTTGCTTTGCAAGCATTCTTGACCATGGATTTGTTATGAAACCTTGTAGGCGCTTTTTCATATACATTTTTACTATTCAAAGCTTTTGTGCCTGTTCTACCATTAATTGTCACTCATTTGATTCCTTGAAGCTCTAATGGAAGTCGCCCCGGGCGACTTTCCCAGGGGCAACTTCTTCTTGTTTTCGCCGGAAAGTCTCAAATTTGGCCGGAAAAGCGTAAGTCGCCTGGGCGACTTTTGTGGAGGCGACTTTTGTGGCTATTTGAGTGATCGGCGAGAGAGATGGGCTAGTTGGTAGTTTGCTTATTTTCAAATGGCTATATAAATTATTTACTCTATTTCATATCCTTATTTTAACTCAGTTTCATATCAGTTTTTTTTTACTCTCTAAAGTGTCAACATTTCATATCCTCATACCCTTATGAGTTTTTTTATTATAATTTTAAGAGAGAGAGAGAGAGAGAGAGAGAGAGGCGGGTTCTACGGGTTTGGAAACCCTCACCCCTACCCGCCCTACCCGTACCACCAACATTTTGAACCCGTTGACCTGGCCATTGAACCCGCCTCCTATGCGAGTAATGCTACGAGTGGCCTAACAAGTAACACCTTTTTCGAAATATATATCATGGGAAATTTTGTTCTAGTAGATTCTCTAAGTTTTTTTAAATGGAAAAAATATGAAAGATGAATTAAAATCTTAAAATTTAAAGATAATTTTTAAAAATAATTACTTATGAAAGAGAAATATTTTTTACTCATTATACTACTGAAATTGTTTGAAATTATATGTATTGAAAGAGAAATAATATCTTATAAGTCCATTAACATTAACAATATGATTGATTCTATAATCTTCAAAATAGAGAATCTATTTTTTACTTCTTCATTTTTTAGAATCTATTAAAGATGCTCTAAAGTTGTATATGTGAATTCCTTTGTCTGAATAGATTTTTAAGTTTTTTTTTTCAAAAAAAAATTAATTTCAAAAAGAGATTTTTAAGTTTTTTTAGGTTTTTATTTATGAGGATTTTTTCATAGATTGAATGAGCCTGCTTTTTTAATTGAGACGAATATGTTAGAAAAAAAACTTTGACTTTCTTTATAAACCTCATTTCTAAAAACTTATTGAATTAGTTATTTTCTATATCATTATTTACTACCAAACAATCATTAATAATTGAGCAAATAAGTTATGAGCATCATTATACTGTTAAGCTGCTAACGAACATGTCCTAAGAGTTGTGTGTGTTGTTGTTTCTTAACGGATTGTATAAGCCTTATAACTTATTCCGTAACAATTAAAGATTTGATCATTGAATTTAACCCATGTTAAGAAGGAGAATTATAGGTATGCATAACAGCCCTTGACCCTTATGACACTTTTTTAATTGTTTTCGACCCTTTGAAACAAATTTACCTCTCATTTAAACTCACTTTATAGGTTTATTGGTTCAATTATCTTACCAAGTGAACATAATAATGATTGTAAATTTTCACCCAATAAAATTAAGAATTTTATTCGATAAGTATTTACTGAGTTATAAACACTTACCATCAAATTTTAAATGGAGGAAATCTGAGAATAATGATTGCAAAATAGACATGAATAGTTCTAGTGCTAATAATATGAGTGTTGGAGGCGGACAACAAAGACTCTTATTTCATTAAAAAAAGACCATAAGATTCAATGGGTTACGCTTTATGTAATTTGAACACAATTAATTATAGATATGTAAAGCGTGAAATTAGGTGGAAAATGAAGAGTAATTAGCCAATCTAATTACATATAAAGGCTTTTTTATTTGGTCAAAAAGAGACTATTCCTCGAGCACTAACATATTCTTTTTTCTTCTTTTTACATTTAAATATTTATAAATATATAATTATTTGTGTTTTTTAAAGATGAACCTAAGACCGATAATATTTTAGGTGGAAAATGAAGAGTAATTAGCCAATCTAATTACATATAAAGGCTTTTTTATTTGGTCAAAAAGAGACTAATCCTCGAGCACTAACATATTCTTTTTTCTTCTTTTTACATTTAAATATTTATAAATATATAATTATTTGTGTTTTTTAAAGATGAACCTAAGACCGATAATATTTTGTGATCTTCATTTATTTATCAATATAATAATTATAAACAAGATATATTGAATAAACATTTATACGACTTTACTAAAAAAATAAAAGGTCGCATAAGAATTAGTGACATATACTAATTAGAAATGCACATAAATAATCCAAGTTCAAAGCTTGGCTTGGGTTTAGCCTAAAAAGCATTAGCTTAAGGGAGCCCAAAGCCTAATCAAACAATATTTTGGTGCATGTTTGAGATTGAAAAGGCTTATCAAACCCCTTTGATAATAATTTACTGGTGCTGAGACATGTTGATCAATATGATACAGTATGACATTTTTCTCCATGTGTATCAAATTAAAAACTTTAAAATTTGGAGCTTTTCTTTTGTGTAATGGATTGAATTCAGTAATGAATAGTAATACTCATAATTTGTAGCTGCCAAGCCAACACTATAGACTTATACTTAACAGTAGGGGTGTGCATCGGGCGGGTCGGGTGGGTTCGGGTGAATAAATCAAAAACCCGATCGGATTTCGGATTTGAAAATTAAGCCCCAAACTTTTGATTTCGGATTTCGGATTATTTCGGGTTCGGGTTGGTCGGGTTTCGGGTTAAGATCGGGCGGGTTCGGGTATATCCGTAATGAAAATTTTGTATATATTCAATCAATGTTGATGATGAAAACAATCAATTGTAAGAATTGATGAAATCGATGATAGTTTAGGAATTAGAAAATTGAACAAACGGTAAGAATTTAGAATTTTCAAAAGATAATTTGATAAATATATGTATTTGTATAATATTAAAAAATATATATTGTATATATATTTCGGGTTTTCGGGCGGTTCGGGTGGAAGAAGACTAAACCCAACCCAAACCCGAATATATCCTTACAAATCGGGTTTCGGATTTTCGGATTTCGGGGCATTCGGTTTTGGCACAAATACGTAATTTTCGGTTCGGGTTTGGGTTCGGATTTCGGACCGTTCGGGTTTTGCACACCCCTACTTAACAGGGCCGTTCCTGATATTTTAGAGGCCATGTGCGAAGAATTAATGTGTTATTGACCTTTTAATTTATACTTTTTGTTTAATTATTTTTACTGTGGTTTAATTATTTTTACTGCCAAGCCCACCGAATCCTTCATCTAGTCCCACCGGCGCCGGCGAAGGGTCAAAACCTTGCAATTGCCGGATCTTATCTCGTCGGATTTGATGATCGATGTTGCTATTGTTGATCTTGAGATGGTCATTGAAACCCATGCGAGAAGTTGTAGAAATGTAAAAGTCTCTCTCTCTCTCTCTCACTCTCTCCGGAAAAGAGGTCACCGGAAAGATGGTTGTGGTTGCCGAAAGTCTCGCTGAAGAAGATGACCAGATGGCCAGAATGACCCGCAACCTCTTGAACAAGTTTCTCAATACACTAAATGGTATGTTTTGAAACTTTGATACATTAAATGGTAGATTTTTAAATACAATACACACAATAGCAAAATGTGACAACTTGGATACATTTAGAGGAAGTAAACCCTTTTAATATTGCATTTCTTATATATTTTATTGCTTATTTTGGTTTTTATAGAATTTAAAGTGTTTAGGTGCAACCATAAAACATGGTAGAAAATCATGATTAAATGGAAAGAATTGAAGCATCCAAATCATCCCCTTTTTTGGGTTTTTTTTAAATCAAGTCGACGAACCATCACTGTGACTGCGGTGGTGGTGGTGGCGGCGATGATTAACCAACCCTTTTGGTTTATATTGGCTCCATTTTTCAACCAATTAAAACTACCAATTGATCAATATATAAATAATGATTTTACCTTCAATTTTTCAGAACCAAAACCTAAAACTTCTTTGCTACATAAATGTGCCAAACAGTAAACTTCCAAGGTTTTATGGGTATCGATTAGAAAGAATATATAACCTTTTCAAAAATCTTCCAATTACTTCAACAAAATGCCATATAGATTCTTGAATAACAATGTATTGATGATTCTTCTAAAGCCTTGAGTGGTATGAAATATTCACTCTTGCATCATAATCATGCTTTATGAAATCAAAAACTAGCTTTATTCACTATGTTATACAACTAAGGTGTTGTTTCTAATCAACCTGGTGCTCTTCCCATCATAAAGCTGCTGGCTAAGACAAAAAAGAACCACACAACAGATCATAATATAGCTGTTTGGTTAAAATTGGGAGCAGGCTTGCAAGCCATTGGGGGTCGAAATAATCCGATCATCGTTTAATTAGATATGAAAAAATAGACAAAGGGATTTGGAATAATCACTATAATTGTCTTGTGATTATGTTTACCAATTTCTTAGTAGAAAGCTGAAAAAGAGCAGCCTGAATTTACAAGAGGTGGGTTTGCAAGAATGATGCAGTAGAATCTAATTGAGGCCTTCTAGAACAAGTAGAGCGGTTGTTTCTTTGAAGACTTCCGACAACGTGATCAGACATGTTAAAAGACCAAAGACTTCAACAAGATAACATATAACTCTGGTTTATTATAAACTGATAATGGAATATTAATGTAATTCCTCATCGAGCAGAGTATGATGCTTAGATAAAGAATACATGGACCAAAATAGAAGCATATCAACATTTTTGTGACAAGCTGAAAGATCCAAGGCCCATTTGTTAATGACTGAAATTGAAGAGTTCTACTTCGTTAATGAGAACCATAGGCTTAAGGCGTTCTGATATATATTGTATATAATCCTCGGACCACTTCGAGAGTGTTAAGGCATTGAGTATTCTCCATCTCGCCATGGAAGATTCTCCTGGCAATAGTAAATACCATAAAGAAATAGTAAGTTAATAGAAGACAGTGAGCAACAATATATGCAACATTCAATGCATTTTGTAGACCTAAATCAAGCAAAAAAAATTACA
This sequence comes from Centaurea solstitialis, assembly GCA_030169165.1. Taxonomy (NCBI): domain Eukaryota; kingdom Viridiplantae; phylum Streptophyta; class Magnoliopsida; order Asterales; family Asteraceae; genus Centaurea; species Centaurea solstitialis. The sequence goes on from CM058043.1 coordinate 31,637,666, forward strand.
AATTTTAAGCCATGGTGAACCTATTGTTTCTTCCTACACCTCAATTAGTCTCTAAAGAAATGCATTTAAGGTTTAATTTATATGAAATCATGATTAATGAAAAAAAAAAGATACATTTTTGAATAGTATTCAACTGCACCGTTGTAATCTTGCACTTGCCAAGTCCATTCTTAAAAGGATAGCTTCATAAGTCCACTTGATTCTTGTCGAGAATAGGAAAACAAGTCAGACAACTCGATCTTTTTAGCGCATTCTAACTCAAGTAATCCGAGAAACTTGGGGAGTAGATAGGACAAAAGAGTTTTGCACACCTCATTTTCAGCCGCCTCTTCAATTCTATACCCGTTATTAGCAAAATGTTACGTATTGCAGTAAAGACCATTCGTGCTAAGACGAGAGAGTAACGTTGAAACATTCACAAGAAAGCAATTAAACAAAAGATATGCAAAGTTATCTTAATATAGAAAGATTCTACAGTTCAGGTTTTTATTAGCTACTTACTACTGCTGTTTTCAAGAGAATTAATAGGATGAAAAATTTTGCAAATTTTCAAGCCTATGGTCACCTGTTAATAACAGATCGAGATTTCAAGAGAATTAATTGGATTCAGAGTTTGAGAGTTGAGAATGATAGAAAACAGAGGGAGTACCTCTTATGGTAGTAGTTCTTTGTGAATTAGCTTCTTTTTTGGGCCTTCAGAGCTTCTCATAATCATCCTTGAGCACGACAGAGGAGACTCCTGTTGTGCGTGTTTCTATTATTAATGAATATATGTAACAAAAGTTCATTTGCGGATTTTATTGGTCGATCACAATCAAATCATCCGGGGGTTTGAGCTCAATCATCGACCACCACCAAGACCGTTGGCTGGTAAGATATGCAAGAAATGCTTCCCGGTCATCAGAAGTACTTCTAATTTCAAGAAATGGTTCAAATGTTAGGATCGCTGGTAAGATACATACAATTTCAAATGCAGAACTTTTTCCAAAAATTAGTTACTGATATATATCCATTTCAAAAATATTCAAATCAAAGTAGGATGATGAATAGAAAACGGAGAAAGTACCTGTTGTTACAATAGTTGTTTCTGAGTTAGCTTCTTTGGGCCTTCGGAGCTCTCCAAATTCATCTTTGGAGACTCCTGTTGTGGTTTCCTGATGAATGTTATTCACAGCTCTACGTAGCAGAATGTGTTGTCTTTTGATGTTTGTATCTCGGATGTAAAACCAAATGACTCAAGAAGCCTTCTAAACCCAAAGATATGCAAACCTTTCATCTCAAAAATGCTTTGTGGAAGATGTCTTATGTTTGTACCTTCTATGCTTAACTCTTCCAAGCATTCTAAGCGCCCAAGTTCCTCTGGCAATTTCTCAACAGCAACACAGTACTTGACATGAAAACATCTTAGACGTTTCATTTTACAGATGCTGTTGGGAATATCTCGTAAAACTGTACATTCCGATAGGATTAGCTCCTCTAGACATTCTAATTGGCCAAGATCCTTGGGTGCTTGAAGTTCAACCAAATGAGAACATTTGGCAAGCCTTAAAATCTTGAGATTCGGGGTCAACGTAAGGTCAAAGGTCCTCAACTTTGCACCCAGGATCTCAATGGATTTGAGCTTTAGACAATTAAAATGAATGTGAAGTTCTTCCAAATTATCACATCCTCCAACATCTAATTTCTCGAGATTTTGAGCCCCTTGAAGGTCAAGGGTTGTTAACTTTGAACCACTGAGATTGAAGGACTTGAGCTTTAGCCATTTAGCAGGAATGTGAAGTTCTGCCAAATTGACACATTCTAAAAGGTATAACTCTTCGAGATTCGTAGTCGCTTGAAGGTCAAGGGTCCTCAACTTACAACAAGTTAGGTGGAGGATCTTTAGATGTGGACTTTTAACAGGAATATTAATTTCTATCAAATCATCACATCCTTCAAGTGTTAATGTGGATAGAATTGGTGTACGCCAAAGTTCAAGGATCCTCAACTTTGTATGAGAAAGGTCGATGTGTTTGAGCTTTAGACATTGAAGGGGAAATAGAAGTTCTACCAGATCATGACATCCTGAAAATACTAACTTCTTGAGATTCGGAGTCATCCCAAGGTCAAGGGTCTTCAATTTAGAATTCTCGAGCTTGAGGTATTTCAACTTCTTAAGAATCTATTATAAAAGAAAAAAGAATTATTGCAAACCAACAAATGTGTAGTACTATAATGAATCATGCAAAAACAACCAACCAACTATTAGTGTACCTTCTTTTCTCCTCCTTCCCATAGTTGTACAATTTCACTCTCTCCGAATGCAAGTGTAACTAGATTATTTGCTTCAAATGTTTTGGGTAAAGAAGTAAAAGGGTAATACATCCATATCAGACATTGTAAAGAATTTGGAATGTATTCGGTAACTTCATCAAATTCCCAATCGCCACTAAAACAATATTCGTCGTGACTTTCAGTATACGCACAAAGATATCAAGTTTCTTCATCTTCCGAAGGCCTTCCATAAAAAGTTCTGAACTAAGTTCCGAAGCAACATAGAAAATACATTTTGTTGCTTTAGTTCCCTGTAATCCAAAATGCAGTAAACTCAGTTCAGTTCCATGTAGTCCAAAAAGCAGTAAATGGTGAAACACGTGTCAGAACAAATGAAAAAGTGATAGTTTTTCACTTCTTCTTCACCCTACGAATAAATGTGATCCTTACCAAGTCATTAGCTAGAATATGTTCAATTTCCCGGATCTCCCATAAGTGGCTATGTTTGTGAGGGTCTTTGCGGTGCGGACGACGAACGATATTCTTGCCCATTTCTACTATCTGGTCATGCATGACCATTTCTTCACCATCTTTTGAAATAGTTATAAGAGATTTTTCCTTAAGAACATCTAAACCACATCTAACTTCAAGATGTCCACAGCTTTCAAGAACAAGGACAACAACATCTATCGGATAATGAAGCATCATGCATGCAAGATCTAGGAATATTTCCTTGATATCGTCCTCTAGACTGGTGTAGCTTAATTCCAATATTTCTACAACTTCCTTCTTAGGCATTCTTTTTAGGCTTTCTAAGACACCTTTCCATCCACTTATACTTCTACCATGGAGATGCGAACCCAAAACTGTTATCGTTAAGGGAAGACCAGCAGCATAGCTTACGACTTCTCGTGATCGCTCTTCGTACCCTTGAACTGGAATCTGTGTGCGAAATGCATTCATACAGAAGAGCGAAAGTGCTTCGTCGTTTGATAAGAGATTGACTTGAATCGGTTCCACATCGTGTGATCTCAACACTTGCTCATCTCTTGTTGTAATGATAATCACACTTCCTTTCTTAAACCAATTACGTTCACCGGCTAAGGCTTTGAGCTGATCTATATGATCTACGTCATCTAGAACAACAAGAACCTTTATACCAAGCATCTTCTTTTTCATCTGCTTTTTCCCTTCAAGAACACCATTTATAAATATGTCTTGCCTTTTAAAGACATCTCTAAGAACCTGTTGTTGCAGCGATCTCAAGCCTAATAAAGGAGAGGCTGAAGATTCTCGGACGTTCTCAACAAAGCTGCTACCTTCGAACTCATTGCATATTTGATCAAAAACTGCTCTGGCCAAAGTTGTCTTTCCACCGCCTCCCATCCCCCATATGCCTATCATGCAAAACTCATCAGGAATGGCGTTTATAGATGAAAGCACGCCATTTACCCGAGTCCTCATGCCTACTAGATTTTCATCAGCACCGACAACAGGCAACTTCGATGAAATATCATTTAAAACTAGTTTAATAAAGTCAACTTCATGCCTGTATGTTAAAAAAGAATAAATTAGCTCTCTCGAACTCCAACATGAATATTTACTTGTACATTTAAAAAACAGAAACACATAAGTAATTATAACGGAATCATATATAATCATGTTTTAGTTTAATCTATCGAGAAGATTACTCAAGTTCGATTCAAAGCTTGACGACATAACACAAGAAGAAACAATATGAAAGAATATTGAATAGATATGGTGATTACCCATCAGCGGTGGTTCTTAACTCCCGACCACTTAAAGATGTTGCTTCTATCAAAGCCTCTTTCCATTTCTTGGCAGCCTCATCATTTTCATGTTTGGAAAAGGCTCTTCCAAATTCTCCACTTTGTTTGCGGACATGAGTGGGTTCCACGTCATAGAAGATAGGGTAAACGGCATGCCCAGTCTTCGTGTTTTGGCACTCCATTATCTTCACAAGCTCGTCTAAGCACCACGATGAAGATGCATAGTTTTTGGAGAAAACAATGACATGGAATCTTGATTCTTCGATGGCTTCAATGAGATCCTTACTAATCTCTTTCCCTTTTTCGAGGTTCTTGTCATCCTTGTAAGTGTCAATGCCTTGTCGCTTAAGAGCGTCATAAAGATGATCAACAAAGTTGGTACGAGTGTCTTCACCTCTAAAACTCAAAAACACATCGTGCTTAAAGCTTGTCTTGTGAATGGATGAAGTTAAAAAAGATGCCATGAAGGTGTGAATGAAGGATCCTATTATTAATTATATCAAAACCCTGTCAATTAGGGAAATATTCTAATGCAAGAAACTTAAGAGTTGTATTCAAATCTAATTTCTTACAAACAACCTAACAACCATCTTACCTTAATTAAGCAGCATATAAATGAGTAAAAGGGAGAAGAGAAAAAGAGGGATTATGTAAGTATGAGTCAGATTTATCAAAACTTGTAGAAACCAATTGAATAGCTTTTGACTCAACTACAAATCCAGCCAATTAAGAAAACAAGAAATAGATAACAAATTAGCCCTATAAAATAACTAATTTTCAACTTGAGAACGATCCAAGGGATTAATACCGGAAAAGAAAGATGAAGATCAATCAACGAGATTAACAACAGAATCCAACTTTGAATCCTTGATGTTTTCAGATGATGAATTAAGCTATAGTCAACTACAGGTCTAATAAGTTTTATGTTAATTCAAGTGTTAGAATTAGATGTTTAGTCCCTATGGTTTAAATGTTTTAACATCTTGTGTCCCTGCAAATGAATTAATTTTTGAAAAAGCCTTGTGGTTTAAATGTTTTGACAATATTAGTCCCTGCTCCCAATTCTGTTAAAGAACTCTTGTCAACTCATTTAACATACGGGTATTTTGGTCATTTTACATATTCCTTTGATTTCTTATTTAAATTATGCTAGAACCGGTATATTTAAATTTGCTTGCATAAATATTTCCACTCTTTCTAACATATGTAAAATTTCCTTTACTAATGTGAGGGTCTTTTGGTCATTTTACAAAAAATACACTCCAGTCCAATGCTCAAGCTAAGGGAACACGTGATTGATTCGATATTTGTAGTTTGTAGCTAACAACACATTTGATATATACATCAACACATGCTTCTACAAAACAATGATCAATTGATATATAATTGGCTATGATAAAACTTCTTCGATCTTTTTAGCTCAGTCTCTTTACTGACACGATCGCCAACATAGAGCATGTTGGATTTAATTTACAATTAATTAACATTCTTGAATAACGATTTTATAATGATGCTTGTTCTAGAGCCTCGAAAGCATGTTTGACCTTATATATAACACTCGTATAAAATCACTTTATGCATCATAATCATCCTTACCACAACAGTTTGACCCTTTCATATAGGTCAAAGCACATATACTCCAAGGGTGAGATTATTAGCATCATCGCTAGTAATTGATGCAAAAAGAATCAGTGATATCAACAATTTAAGATAAATATTGTCATCTGATCACGTTTCGAAGGTTGGAAGAATTACACAAGTTGGAAATATGACGATATTCTCATATTAGGGTGGTCATGAGGTATTTCATGTGCCCAAGGCGGAGAGGCTAAACAAGTAACGGATGTTTATCATCACTAGATTGTCTCTAAAATGTTTTTTACTGTTTCCTTTATCACATAAAACGTAAGTCTATTTTACGTTGTTGATCATGTATACCATACAACTTAGCATTGGTAGAGATATTGAATTTTTACCATTATTCAACTTCTAATTTCTGTTGATTATGACTATGAACTAGTGACAATTTTTTAAAGTTTCTTAGCACTAACTTACCGATGATTTCCAAAAACCAATGCTAAACACATTTGTATAATGATGATACACTTATTAATTCTTCCAATTTAAATCATGTTAACTATGTATGATCGCAAATTTCACAATTTGTTCTAATTTAGTTAAGGATACAGTCGTCATTCACTTCTTTGTAAAACTCAAGCATATATAGATTATAGACTTTGATCTAATTTTACACTACCAATGTAAAAAACTTTCCAGAAAAATCATGATGAATCTGGAAATATAGTGGCCAAAAAAATATATTAAACAAGTTCAGGGGCTGCATATGCAATTTCTAACAACTTACCAGCTGACGGACTAAAATAGAAACGATTTTTAATACCTGGGATTAAAAGTCTAAATAAATGAAGTTTCTGTTGTGGCCAAAGTGTAAAAATCAAAACTTCAATCAAATATGGAATTCCTTTTCTCTGCGCCGTCTCCTTGACCCGGTTTCAACCCAAATAGAATCCGAATCCATAAACACATAAAATCAAGCTTCAAATCCACAGGCAATGTAACTTTACAAATTCAATCATAAATTTCAAACCCAAATCGGTCCCAATTTAAGGGTTTTTTGCTTTAAGAATAACCAAAGGGACCAAAAGTGTAAGTTACTCTATTTATCTTTATCATCCCATATTACCCTTCATCGTCATTAGGGCTGTAAACGAACCGAACGAACACGAACGGAGGCTTGTTCGTGTTCGTTTATTTAACTTAACCGAACAAACGAACGAACACGAACGGTAAACGAACAAAAAATTTTGTGTTCGTGTTCGTTCGTTTAGGTATTTGGTGTGTTCGTATTCGTTCATGTTCGTTCGTTTAAGATGCTAATCGAACATAAACGAACGAACGTAAAAGCTAAACGAACATAAACGAACGAACGTAAAACTTAAACGAACATAAACGAACGAACGTAAAAGCTAAACGAACATAAACGAACGAACATAAAAGTTAAACGAACAAGCTTACTTGTCATTTTATTAACTAGGGTTAATTACATGAGTATGTATCGAACTTGTCACGTTTTATCATTGTATGTACTTAACTTATAAACTTAGCATTGTATGTATCGAACTTTCTAAAATTGCCATTGTATGTATCCAACTTTATCAAAACCTATCATTGAGTGTATTCTACTTGTCGGCGAAAGTGTATCGAACTTGAGGTTTTGATAAAGTTGGATACATACAATGGCAATTTTAAAAAATTCGATACATACAATGGTAAGTTTATAAGTTGAGTACATACAATGATAAAACGTGACAAGTTCGATACATACCCATGTAATTAACCCTATTAACTATTAGGAGATGCATTTTTTAAAACTTAATATAAAACCAAAAGAATAATCAAGTTCAAATTTAAAACTAAATTGAATTATAAAAATATATAGGTTAGATAAATAAGTATTAAATGTTTTAATACAAACGAACATAAACGAACGTAAACGAACGACATAAACGAACGTAAATGAACGAATGTTCGCGAACGTAAATGAACGAACGGTGTATTTGTTCATGTTCGTTCGTTTAACTAAACGAACAAAAAAACTTGTTCATGTTCGTTCGTTTATTAAATAAACGAACATAAACGAACTTCCCGCCGAACGGTTCACCGAACGTTCGATTCGTTTACAGCCCTAATCGTCATCATCCCTCACCCACCACCACTACGCACCATCACCACCCTTCTTCATCTTCATCTTTATCATCCACCACCATCACCCACCACCACCACCACCATCACCCACCATCACCACCCTTCTTTATCTTCATCTTTATCATCACCACCTTTCTTCACCTTCATCTTTATCATCCACCACCCACCACTACCCACAGACACCCTTCTTCATCTTTATCATCCACCACTACCCACCACCGCCATAGTCGCCACCACCAAACCACCACCACCACAGCCGCTGCCACCAAACCACTGCCACAGTCTTTACACACACGACCACCGCCGTCGCTGATAGCACACGCGACCACCACCGTCGTTGGACAAATTTGATGCTCTCTCTTTCATCATCTCAATTCTAGATCTGAACCCATATTTGCAGATCTGGTCCGATTTTGGTTTCTCAGTGGAGAGGGTGGCCGGAGGAGGGAGGGATGGGTAAAGTGGGTGGTGGTGGTGGTGGTGGGTAGAGTGGGTGCGGTGGCGGTGGTGGGTAAAAGTGGGTGGCGGTGGGTAAAGTGGGTGTGGTGGTGGTGGGTAAACCGGGTAAATTAGGTAAAATGGGTGTGGTGGTGAGGGTGGTGGTGGGTGGATGATGAAGATGAAAACAGGATGTGTGTATATAAATAGAGTAAATTACACTTTTGGTCCCTATGGTTATTCATAAAGCAAAAACAAGAAAAAAATGGAGAAAGATTAAACTACCCTTGACTTAACTGGTTTTTTTTAATGAATGTCAGTCTCAGGAACCAAAATTGGACGAAATCGCATATTCGGATGGCTAATGTGTATTTTTTAAATTGTAGGAACCAAAAGTGAGACTTTTGGTTAACCATAGGGACCAAAACTGTATTTTACTCATATTTTTATTAATTTAACCAACGAAATCGATGATTTGTACGGTTTATATATATATATATAGAGAGAGAGAGAGAGAGAGAAATGTTCATGCGAGGACGATTCTCAACCACTCATTCGTTCAATAAAGACGGCTTTGACCGGCTCACTCTCCTTTAATCATCTCCACCCTCCATGAATCACGTCAATTATATATATATATATATATATATATATATATATAGAGAGAGAGAGAGAGGAAAGTTTAAATGTGAACCATTTTTTCATTGTGAACATGAAGACGAATCTCAGCCACTCATCCGGTCAATAAAGACAGATTTGACCGGTCGCTCCCCTTTAATAATGAAAAAATGATCACAACCTCCGTAATCACATCCACCGTAACCGATGATGTGTGGCTGAGATTCGTCCTCACGGTTCACATTTGAGCTCACCCCTATATATATATATATATATAGAGAGAGAGAGAGAGAGAGGAGAGAGAGGTTCAGATCAGAAGTGCTAAAAAAATACGAAGTAGAGAAGTGATCTACACCACTCATCCGGTTAATAAAGGTGGCTTTGACCGGTTACGGTGGACACGATCACGGGGGATTGACGCGATTCATGGGAGGGTAGAGATTATTAAAGGAGGGGACTCGGTCAAAGCCGTCTTTATTGAACGGATTAGTGGTGGAGATCACTTCACTACTTCTCATTTTTTAGCACTTCTCATGTGAACCTAATACTATATATATATATAGGTGAAAGTTCAATTGCAAACCACCTTTTCATTGTGAACGTGAGGACAAACGAGAGAGCGCGACACGTGGCAATTTGAAAAATTTCGACTTAGTTATTCAGACTGAATAACACTAACATGCACTCTGATGCAATTGGACGCGGGCGGGTCAGCCGCGGGTCATCCGCGGGTCAAGGCTTATTCAGTCTGAATAACGCTTTATTCAGTCTGAATAACGCTTTATTCAGACTGAATAAATCTTGACCCGCCGATTTCAATTGCCACGTGTCGCGCTCTGGCTGTCCTCACGTTCACAACGAAAAAGTGGTTTGCAATTGAACCCGCCCCTATATATATATATATAGAGAAGGGCCTTCAATTAAAAACCATTTTTTTTGTAAAAACTTTAGGACTAATCTAAGCCTTTGATCTAAAAAGGGCATGATCGTCATTTTAGATTATTCCTCAAGTTTTTACAAAAGAAGAATAATCTAGGTAACAAACCACTTTTTTTGTAAAAACTATAGGAATAATCTAGACCATCTATGTATTTTAATCAATGGTTAAGATTATTGATGGCATTTTTTTTGTAATTTTGTAACAACTACTTGTTCACACTAGATTATAAGCCCACAAGGGCAATTTAGGTATTTTCCCATTCTTCTCCCCTGCAAACCCTAACACCCACCCCCATCTCCTCCACAATTACAGCCACCACAAATCTAACCCCTCATCTTCCCCAAGCTTCTACGTGGCTGCCACCACCGCCATCCACGGCCGTCCACGACCATCCACCGTCGTCTACTGCCGTCCACGGCCGTCTACCGCCGTCCACGGCGGTCTTCTTCTTCTTCCAAGCTTCTACAGCGGCCATCCACGTCTACCGCCATCCATGGTCGTCCGCCGCTATCCACGGCCGTCCGCCGCCGTCCAAGGCCATCCACCGCCGTCTACCTCCGTCACGGCGGTCTTTTTCTTCTTCCAAGCTTCTACGCCGTCCACGACGGCCATCCACGTCTACCGCCATCCACGACCATCCACCATCGCCGGCCACTGAAGCACCACGCCACAACGCCACCGTCGACTACTGCCGCCACCACCGTCCACTCTCCTCTCCCAGATCTACGCCTCCGCCGTCCAACGCACCATCACCACCACAGCTCCGCAGATCTGAAACCGACGCAGAAAAACCAGATCTGAACTGAGGGGAGGTGGCGGTGGCAGTGCCGGTGGTGGTGGTTGTGCTTGGTGGTGGTGTCGGCGGTGCTTTGTGGTGGTGGTTGATGTGCTTGATGGCGGCAGTGGAGGAGGAGGTTCTGGTGGCGGCGGTGGAACGGTAGTAGAGGTGGAGGTGGTGGTGGAGGCGGCGGTGCTTTGTGTGGTGGTGGAGGTAGTGGTAAAGGTGGTGGTGGAGACGGCGACGCTTTGTGGTAGTGGTGGCCATGCTTGATGGCGGCGGTGGAACGGCGGTAGGGGTGGTGGTGGTGGCAGCGGTGGTGGTGGTGGGGTAGTAGTGGGTGGTGGTGAATATGAATATTCATATGATGAATATGATAAGATAAAATATTTATCTGGTGATATGAATATTTATGTGATGAATATAATGTGGTGAATATGAATATTCATATGGTGAATATGAATATTCATATGGTGAATATGAATATTCATATGGTGAATATGAATATTCATATGATGAATATGATATGGTGAATTTGAATATTCATCTGGTGAATATGAATATTCATATGGTGAATATATGATGAATATGATATGGGAAATATGAATATTCATATGGTGAATATATGATGAATATTCATGTGGTGAATATATGATGAATATTCATATGGTGAATATTCATATAATTAATAAACTGCGATTTTCAAATCAAGGGCTTAGATTATTCCTCAAGTTTTTACAAAAAAATGAATATATATATATATATATATATTGTAAAAACCACATATTTTGTAAAAACCTCTTCTTTTGTAAAAACTTGAGGAATAATCTAAAATGACGATCATGCCCTTTTTAGATCAAAGGCTTAGATTAGTCCTAAAGTTTTTACAAAAAAAATGGTTTTTAATTGAAGGCCCCTCTATATATATATATATATATTGGTTGTGAACATGAGCACCACTAAAATCGCACCACGTGGCAATATTCATATCCATTGATTCACTCTAAATATCAAGCATTATTCAGAGTGAATAAATGAGTCTAAGCTTTTTCACTCTGAAATAATGCATGATATTCGGAGTGAATATTGTCATGTGGCGCAATTTTAATGGTCCTCACGTTCACAATGAAAGATAGGTTCACATTTGAACTTTCTTAAAGGGACTTTCATTTGTGAACCATTATTTTGGTGTGAACTTGTGAACTACATAACAACCGTTCATATTCAAGATCGATGACTATGATTAAAGTTGTGGCGGTTATGATAACTACCCTAATTTGTTTTAAAAAAAATAAAAATCCTTCTAAAATCTCTGATTGCTCGGTTTTGGTTCATAAAGTTCACAAGTTTAAAATAAATAGATTCACAAAAGAAAATCCCTCTATACCACTAATGATTAAATAAGATTGAAAAACACAAGATAACCTAAATCATACTCAAAATAAATATAACAATAAAATTGAAGAAATCAAACCCCTAAATGGCAACATCCCTGCCTGCTATTCACATATTCATGAAATCAAAAGGATGAACAAATAAAAAAAGCAAGAAGTTCCAAACCCACGTAAATATAGCATAATAACATTACAAATGATACCTTTGAGGTTAAGAGAGCCTGAGATGATCGGATAAAACAAATTGCCGTTGAAATAGCGATGTCTTCTTCTGCTAAATTTTATCAATTGGCCGAAATTGATTTTGAGGTTTTGGGGGTAAATCAGTGGGTTTTAATTTATTAGGAATGAGAAGAACCGAAGGAGTTAGAGACCGTCGAGGGCCCCACACTCAAATATTTCTTTCTTGGTTGACTGACTTTTTATCTAAGTTGTTTTTTTAAGGGGAATTATAAATGGATCCATCGTACCTATTAGTTGTATATTGGCCCATGGGCCTTGGCCCATTGTTGTTTTCCTTTTCCTTCTATATATATAGCCTAGTTGTTTACTCCTTTTGTACTATTATTCATTAATTAATACAATCAATCTTTCAATCCCTTACCTTTTCTAACATGGTATCAAAGCATTAGGCTTCTTAATCTCATCCCTCAATCCCGAGTCGGGATTCTCAATTCCGAATCGGAATTCCCCCTTTTCCGAATCGGATTTCATATATTCCGAATCGGACTTCTCTTTCCCGAGTTGGAATTTTCCTCATTTCCGAATCTGTTTTCCGTTTTTCTGAATTCGATTTCCGAATCTGATTTTCGAATCCAATTTCCGAATCCGTTTTCCGAATTGGTTTCAAATCCGAATCGGATTTCTTGCTTTCCCGAGTTGGGATTTGCCCTTACTTTATCTTTCCCGAATCGGCTTCCGAGTTGGAAAATCTTTTGATTTCCGAGTCGGAACCCGCTTTCCGAGTCGAAACTCTACTCTTTCCCGAATCGGCTTTCGAGTTGGAAAATCTTTTGATTTCTGAGTCGGAACCCGCTTTCCGAGTCGAAACTCTGCCACCCCCGCATTAAGTTTTTCGAATCGGAAAACAACATCTTCCGAACCGGGCTTTGCTTGCCTTGTTCTTTTACCTTCAATGACGACAAATCTTAGTCATCCAAATCCCATATCAGTTGTTCTTAATGGGAACAACTATATCCTCTGGAACCATCATATGACCATTCTTCTGAAATCTCATGGTCTTTACTCCTATGTCACTGGGACGACTGTAGCTCCAACGAGGACGGCAAACGAATCCGCAATCGACTATGCCAAGCGTGTTAATGAGTGGGAAATTAACAACGCCAAAATCCTTGGCTTCATCAATGCCTCAACCACAGCGGAGATCAATCAACAATTCCTCGGCTACACGACCGCAAAGGGTCTTTGGGATTTTCTGACAAAGAGATACTCCTCCACTGGATTAGCTCACCAGTACCAACTGTGGACCACTTTCCAAAGCAAACGCCAGCTTTCTGATCAACCTGTCAGCTCCTACATCTCCAAGATGCAAGCTATTCGTGATCACCTAAATCTGGGTTCCCCTCAAGTCCATGACAACACGGCGAAACTCTACCAGGCCTACTTCAATCAGTTGCACCTGATCACCATTCTGATGGGCCTCCTTGACAAATTTGAAAACGTGCGAGCCTCCCTCCTTCACAGGCACCCTCTGCCCTCGCTTGAAGATGCCATCACGGAACTGCTAAGTGAAGAAACTCGTCTTCAACTTCGCACTCTAGCCTCTGCTCCTTCAGAATCTATCTTCTATACTTCGACCTCGAGCTCCAGCTCCAGCTCCAAGGGAAAAGGTTCCCAGAAATCTTACAACAGGCCTCCAGGCTTCCAGAACTCCTCCAACAAGCCTCCAGAACTCCCTTACAACAAGTCTTTCGGAAAACCGTCAGGAAATGAGTGCACTTTCTGTCACTCACCATCTCACTTCCTGGTTGACTATCCAATCAGAAGGTGCAAGCACTGTGGCATCCAGCATCCTCGCCACCTCCTATTTGAATGCCCTCAAAACCCGAAGAAACACCAATCTGCGGTCAAATTTGTTTCTCAACATGAGCCTACAGGAATGCCTGTTGCTGCGCCTATCTTCTCAAACCCTGAGCTTATGGAACTTATGCGCCAAAATCAAGAACTCATGGCTCAAATCATGACAGGTTCTCTGGGCATGAACTCCCAGCACTCCACTCCTTCAGGTACTCTGTGGATTTTTGACTCCGGGTGTTTCAATCACATGTTGCCTTGTTCTAATGGCTTTGTCTCCAAACGACGTTCCTCCCATCCTACTGTTAGAACATCGGATCTTACCCCAAATCTGTTCTATTCGAAGTGGATGTTTCTACTAACAATGTTCAATTACCTAAAGTTTTACATGTGCCGGACCTAGCAATAGGTCTTGTATCTCTTACTCAACTTCAAGAGATGGGTTTACTGACATTCTTTAATTTTTCTGGCTGTGTTATACAGGATCCGAAGACCAAGCAGACCCTTGGTGTAGGCCGTAGAGTTGGTCGAATTCTCGAGGTCGTTTAAATCCGCATTCCTCTACAGCCAAACACCTTTGCCGCTTCCGTATCTCAACCATCTTCCCTTGACCTGTGGCATGCTCGTCTAGGTCACTTATCGTCGAATAGAATAAAATTGTTAGCTAGTTCAGGATCATTAGGTCATGTTACTCCTTCTAACATTTCCTGTCTACCCTGTAAACTTGGCAAACATCATGCCTTCCTTTTGAGATTAATGAATCTAAATCTTCCTGTCCTTTTGATTTAATTCATTCTGATGTTTAGGGACCAGCACCACACCCATCTATGGGTGGTGCTCGGTATTTTGTTATCTTTATTGATGATCACACACGCTTCACCTGGATATATCTTATGAAGCATCGCTCAGAGCTGCCTCAGCTCTACATTACCTTTGCAGAATGATCTTCACTCAATTCTCTAAACCAATAAAGATTCTTCGTGCTGATAATGCCATGTAATACAAAGAATCCTCCCTACTCTCATTTCTTAAATCTCAAGGTACCCTCTCTCAGTACTCATGCCCTGGCACTTCACCCCAAAATGGTCGTGCAGAACGCAAACATAGGCATATACTTGATACTGTCCGTACTCTCCTTTTCTCTGCTAAATGTCCTGAATGATTCTGGGGGGAGGCAGCCTTCACTGCTGTCTATACCATCAACAGACATCCAACTCCGATACTTCAACACAAATCTCTCTATGAAACCTTGTATGGAGTTTCCCCTGCTTACAACCTTCTCAAAGTCTGGGGTTATGCTTGTTTTGTCCAGTTACAACCTCATGAGCATACCAAGCTTGAACCTCGCGCTAGGGTATGCCTCTTTCTTGGATATGGCATTGAACACAAAGGTTATCGCTGTTGGGATCCTATCTCCAAACGTCTGCAAATCTCTCGTCATGTCACCTTTTGGGAGGATGTCCCCTTTGTTAGGGATTATGTGCAGAATTGACAAACCAAGTAATTACACATCCAATGTTGCAAGACACTTGAGGGTCACACCTGTGAGGACCTATAAATCGAATAAGTTAAATGAAACCCGGAAATGGGAAGTTAGGATTTATAATAGTGAATTATAAATCAGTTGGGTAATTTCAGTCAGAAATCCCAAAGTTGGAGGGTTATTAATTAATTAGAACATTATATATTTATTAGATAAAATAAATATATAATAGTTAATTAATAAGTAATATATATATTAGATAAATATATATATATAATTATCATAGGCAAATTCTTTTTCAGTAATTAAAGAGGGAAAAGATTTGAGATAATTATAATATGGAAACTGGATTCTATTCAAACTGTGTTTTTCCTCCATATAAATAAGGCTTATGGGTTAAGGAAAAGTTAAGCTTTCAATCAACTAAAAATCCAGTTCCAGTTTCCTCTCTCCCTCTCTCTCTTCCCCAAATCGGCGCCGCCACCGCCCTCCTTCCGGTCAAATTCCAGTTTTTGGTTTTTCAGCTTTCGGGTTTCAATTCTACTAGAGGAACATTCGTTGGTCAATCACCGGTGGACTAAATCTCAAGCAATCCAGGTAATTGATCTAAAACTGTTAAAATTAATTGAACTAGAAACGATTAAAGATCAATAAGTGTTTAAGGGTTTTTGCTTTATCGCTTCCGCTTGATAAGATCAAATCAGTGTGTTTTTGATCGTATGGGTTTTATCAGTTTGATTGTTAAACCTATGAGATTTATCAAACCAGTGAGGTTCGTTAGATCTGTGTTAAACCTCGAGTCAGTTTGATCCGAGGATACCCATAAAAACCCAACAGTGGTATCAGAGCCAATGGCTATAATCGTTATAGTTTTTTTTATCAGGTTCTGTGATCCGTTATAATTATTGTTTCTTGCATAACAAGTTTAAAAATCTGAAATTTATTATATGGTTTATAATTTTTGTTTATCGTATAAACCCTAATTCCATCATCGACTTTTGAATCGCATCCCCGGGCTGCACCACCGTTTGTGGTGGCGGCAACCGGCTGCTGTCCTAACAAGCCACCAGGCCGCACCACCAGTTAGGTGGTGGTGGCCGACTCCACCACTGCCGTGAAGCAACCGAGCCGCACCACAGCCGTTGGTGGCGGCACCGGTCGTCGAAAGCAAAACCACCAAGCTGCAACCACCAGATGGTGGCCGCGGCATCCACACACCCACAACCGCAACCACCAGTACGGTGGTGGCGGATTTTTTTTCTTCGTTTTCGAAATTAAACGGCGATGGATGGATATCGAAGCCGCCACCACCGCTAGGTGGTGGGTACGATAGTGGTGATGGTTGTTCACCGGCAGCCGCGAGATCCAAGCGGCGATTGGTGGCAGCCAAGGTTCGAACACCGCAACCACCAGAAACCACAGATGCGGTGGTGGATGGCAGTGTTCACGATGGTGGTGGATGGCGGTATTCACAGCGGCAGGAGGCGACGATTTCGCGATCGCCAAGCCAGACCACCAGCGAGGTGGTGGCGGCGATTTCGCGACCGCCAAGCCAGACCACCAGCGAGGTGGTGGCGGCGATTTCGCGACCGCCAAGCCAGACCACCAGTTACGGTGGTGGCAACGGCTATTCGATCGCCGACCGCAAGTGTTAATGGCAATAGATTGGACAAACCACCGAAGCCGGAAACGGCGACGGTGGTGGTGATGTTATGAAACAGCTGCGGAGGCGGCGATGGTGGTGGTGGATACTATTACTATCGTCGAAATGACCATCACACCACCGTTCGTGGTGATGGTGGCGATTATGGTTGTTGACTAACGGGAAGCGGCGGTAACCGATTAAGAGCCACACCACCGTTTGTGGTGGTGGCGATCAATGAATTTGAAACCATCAAAAAAATGATGGCGGCCGTGGTTGCCATCGTCAATGACGATAGTGGCTCAGTTGTTGCCATCGTCAATCGTTTACAAGTCGATAACAATTGGTGATGATTGCTTGCGAAACACGAAACGATACACGGCGATTAGGGTTTTTCGTTTTTGGGTCAAGTTCTGTTATCAGGCCCAAAGCCCAGTTCTTTGGACCAAGTTATGGCCCAAAAGGGATCGTTTGGTTTTAAGTTTTCTTATCCAAAATTAATTTCTGTTTAATTTTTATCTAATAAAATTTGTTCAAACCAGTTGGATTGTTTTTCCGGTTTGATGAATCTTTTATAAAAATTAAATTTTTCACCTGTTTTTCAAATAGGCCTAATATTATGTTTTTACTATTTAATTAAAACACAAAGGCCAGTATTTTTTAAAATTGGATCGATAAAACCAGCTTGATATGTTTTTGGATAAAAGGGAATTATTTTAGCTAATCAGTTTTATTTATAAAAGTGTATTTTATAAAATTAGATAAAACTAATTTTAGTCTAAAATGTTGTTTTCGATTTATAAAACAGTTTGTTTTATAAATTAGTTAAAACCAAGTTTTGTGATAATTAAGACAAGATAATTTTAACGGATCCAGGTTTATTTCTCGTTTTTACTATATTGCTTTTATTATATTGCACATATATATAATTGCGTGATTGCTTGGATCTTATATATGCATCTCAGTTTGAGTATATATATATGTCTATTATAGTATTTGCCAACCTAGACCCTTGACATATTCACGGGGAGGCCTGCGTGCCATTTACAACCCCTTATGTAATAATGACCTTAGGATAGATATTTTTATTCTTTCGGGATGGCGAGGCCAGTGGGAGTTACTGAAATTCTTCCTCTTACCGGAGTTCTAACAAACATGGCGAGGCCAGTGGGAGCTACGCAAGTTTTGAAGCTTTTAGTGAAATAGGTCATTATTGGTCCCTAGGAAACGAACGTTGGCAAAAACTATAATTAGCTATTATGTGATTAATTATTGTTTAATTGCATGGTTGATTGATTATTTGTGATATCTTGCATGTTAGTAGTTTTAAATAGAAAAGTTATTTTAAAACTATGTTGTATCACAAAAACATATAGGTTTTGTATTTAAAATTACCAGTTTTTCAAACCTTTTAAAACGGTAGTTTTTATTTTAAACCTATAAATGATTGTTTTACATAAAAGGCAAGTTGACAAAAACAGTTAGTTTTAATCAACTAGATGTGCTATTAAAACAGTTAGTTTTAATTAGCAAGTGATTTTAGAACAGTTAGTTTTAAAATTGCATGCATGTTTGAAACAGTTAGTTTAAAACATCAGTGGCCTTTATAACAATCAGTTTTTCAAAAAGCCTGGAAGTAAAGTTTTTCAAAACCCCGAAAATCATAGATCAGTAGTGCAACCCATCTAGGGGCACCTTCGGCGTAAAGTACACAGGCGTTGTAAGTGATCACACATTCAACGTCCGTGTTCAAACTGAAGCTGGAGGGGTTACATAACTCTGCGAATTATCTCCGGGTGGTACCGGCCAGAGTATAGTGATCAGGTCCCCAAAATGGTGAGATCTATTTTGGTACTATTAAGTTCACCGGGAGGTACCGGGCCAAAAAGCACTTAGAGGGACTAAAACATGCACAGGTAGTTGCCGTGGTCCCGAAAAGATCTAGGAGTCATGTCAGCTAGACATGATTGGTAAAAGTCCGTACCTACCGAAATAAATACGGGTCTGGTGGAGCAAGAACATTACGCACATCAGTATGTATGAAATAAGGATCCTAGTCCAATAAATTGATCATTTAAGGGTTTATTGATAATTATTGGAATTTAATCTATTTACAGTTGCTAAAGACCAAAAGTTTTAATTTGTGTAGATGGCAAGCACTGTTACCAGCACTAACAATCTTTCCCTCCGCTCTATCCTAGAGAAGGATAAGCTGACCGGCTCTAATTTCCTCGACTGGGAGCAATCTGATGATTGTGCTCAGACATGAGAGGAAATGGTATGTCCTTGAAGAGCCTCTTGGGGAGGCACCTCCGGCAAGTGCTCCGGCTGCTGCCAGAAATGCCCACAAGAAGCACTCAGATGATCTCCTTGATGTCGCCTGTCTGATGCTTGCAACTATGAGCCCAGATCTGCAAGCAGGGCTCATAAATACAAATGCTTATGACATGATCCGCCAGCTGAGGGACATGTTTCAGACCCAGGCTCGTACAGAACGATACGATTCCACAAAAGCATTTAATGAGTGCAAGATGATAAAGGGGACATCAGTAAGTGACCATGTCATGAAAATGAAACGGCACTTGGATCATCTGGAGAGGCTAGGTCATCCGGTTCCGTTGCAGCTAGCAACAGATACCATACTCAATTCACTGTCAGAAGACTACAGGCCCTTTGTAGTCGACTACAGGCCCTTTGTAGTCAATTACAATATGAATAACATGGAGAAGTCAATAGCAGAATTGCACTCCATGCTAGCACCAGCAAAGGAAAGGGACCAGTCCAGGTCATCCAGAGTGCACCCAAGAAAGGCAAAGGCAAGGGCAAGGGCAAGAAGGTTAAGCCAAATAAAGCTAGGACCGAGAACCGCTGCTTCACATGCAATGAGGTCGGTCACTGGAGGCAAAACTGCCCTAAGCGTCATGAAGCAGGTATGTAAACCTCAGAAATTTATGATTGCTTTAATTTGTCACTTCTTACTTGTTGGTTTACAAGTATACTGATACCTAGAGCAAATGACTATTGCAGGAGGTCAGAAGTGAAGTGCCCAGAAGTTGCTGAGGATCTTAAGTACAAGTTAATTTCGATATAAGTCAAGACATTTTGGATTTATGTTTTTAAAACAGTTAATTTTGGGTTTATGTTTTAAACAGTTTTTGGGATGATTATATTTTTGATTTATAATTTTATAGTTTTATTTTCAAAAGTTATTGTCTTGACATTGAAATATCTGATTGTGCTTAGTATTCTTAAATCCGTATGATCCTAGTTGTTGCCTGTTATAGTTACTTCAAAAATCTATTAAATTGAAGTAATTTGTATAAAAACTATCAAAACACACGAAATTCTACAGGAATGTGTTTTGAGAATAAAACATTTATGAATAATAGTTTTGTGATCAAATTTTATTAACTCAGATGGCGTTAATAACAGTATTTATAAAACTAGAAAGATTCCAAGTTCTGGAATTAGGATTTAATCAAATCCGGTTAAGTTTTATTGACTAATCAAGTTTGATCAAGTTTTATTATTCAAATGTTTTAAAAGGAGAGTTTAGGATATTAACTCAGATGGCGTTAATAACAGTATTTGTAAAACTAGAAAGATTCCAAGTTTTGGAATTAGGATTTAATCGAATCCAGTTAAGTTTTATAAAAGAAATTCTCAAAGTTTATTACTTAAAATAGAATTGACAAATCAAAGTTTTGACTAAGTCAATGGTAAATTTTGAGTAATAGTTAGTTTTTATATAAGTAAGTGGGAGCCCAATTTATTCTCTATCTAGTTTAAGATAAAGAATAAAAGATACAATTATTGATTCGATATATCTCGGAATTCATAATTCAGATAGGATAAGAATTCATAAGATATAACTTACCTTTCTAGTCAAAAGGATAAAAGTTTCAAGACCCTTGAAACAAAGTAAAGTCATAATTGACTTTAAAAATCAATAATAAAAGTGTTGGATTAAATATAGAATTCCAGTAGATTTGCCAGCATTGCAAATGGAACCTGATTTCAGGTAGAAATCATTCATCTACACAGCAACTAAGGAAAGTTGTAGTTTTACATATTCAGGAACTAGAAGTTAGTCCAGGTCTCCGAGTTCATGGAATATGATAAAAGTCTAGTTATTGTTTTAAGAGGTGTTTGCAAAACAATAATTAGCAGATACAAGTAGATCGTATAAACAGACTTGTATTATTTGGTTATCACTATGATTAAAATGGTAAACTTTAATCAAAGGGTTTAAACTGAAGATAGGTGATACTTCATTTTAGACCAGTATTTAACAAATGTTAAATGGATATGATGAAAGTTATTAAAGAAAAGACATTCAATCTTGTTATTATTACAGCGTGTAATATGGAATATACAAGATTGATTTCTTTATCACTTTTACAATTTTGCATGTTTTAATATATCCAGGAATGAAACTAGTTTCCAGTTTTCATTCAAAACCTGTCCGTGACAACTTATCATTGTGGGAACATGATAAGGTGTTAAAGTCATTGTGAACTTTTAGGTAGTTATGATCAGTTGCTGAATAACAGCTACAAGCGTTGTAGACTAAAAGTTGCACATATATTTGATAGAGTAGCAAATATTGGACGTGATCCGCAGTTGAGATTACTTCTTGGAATCGGTCATAAGTAAGTGCATGGCCATGCCCAAACGAACTGATTAGTTCTTTGTCGTTTACCTATCAGTAAAAGTCAGATAGTCAAAAAAAAAAGAATCTTGAGTATTTAGAGTTGACACTTTCCAAGCTCATACTCACAGATGAAATATCGCGATGCAAAGGGAAAAGCCAAGATATACCCAATCAATGAACAGTAGTTTCATAGATACTATTTCCTTACGGAATGTTTATATCACCAGTCTGGGTATAAGAGTTCTTGTAACCTGGTCAGCCTAAGTGTCTGTCTAGGGGCCTCCTTAGGTCAGTGTAATCAAAGGCGGTATTGCCAACTTGCACAAGTGGGAGTCTGTTAGGGATTATGTGCAGAATTGACAAACCAAGTAATTACACATCTAATGTTGCAAGACACTTGAGGGTCACACCTGTGAGGACCTATAAATCGAATAAGTTAAATGAAACCCGGAAATGGGAAGTTAGGATTTATAATAGTGAATTATAAATCAGTTGGGTAATTTCAGTCAGAAATCCCAAAGTTGGAGGGTTATTAATTAATTAGAACATTATATATTTATTAGATAAAATAAATATATAATAGTTAATTAATAAGTAATATATATATATTAGATAAATATATATATATATATATAATTATCATAGGCAAATTCTTTTCCAGTAATTAAAGAGGGAAAAGATTTGAGATAATTATAATATGGAAACTGGATTCTATTCAAACTGTGTTTTTCCTCCATATAAATAAGGCTTATGGGTTAAGGAAAAGTTAAGCTTTCAATCAACTAAAAATCCAGTTCCAGTTTCCTCTCTCCCTCTCTCTCTTCCCCAAATCGGCGCCGCCACCGCCCTCCTTCCGGTCAAATTCCAGTTTTTGGTTTTTC
The DNA here is from genome assembly GCA_030169165.1 of Centaurea solstitialis. Classification (NCBI taxonomy): domain Eukaryota; kingdom Viridiplantae; phylum Streptophyta; class Magnoliopsida; order Asterales; family Asteraceae; genus Centaurea; species Centaurea solstitialis. The sequence continues at coordinate 31,660,297 of CM058043.1, forward strand.
AGCTTACGGGTTTCAGTTCTACTAGAGGAACATTCGTTGGTCAATCACCGGTGGACTAAATCTCAAGCAATCCAGGTAATTGATCTAAAACTGTTAAAATTAATTGAACTAGAAACGATTAAAGATCAATAAGTGTTTAAGGGTTTTTGCTTTATCGCTTCCGCTTGATAAGATCAAATCAGTGTGTTTTTGATCGTATGGGTTTTATCAGTTTGATTGTTAAACCTATGAGATTTATCAAACCAGTGAGGTTCGTTAGATCTGTGTGAAACCTCGAGTCAGTTTGATCCGAGGATACCCATAAAAACCCAACACCCTTTATACCATGCCAAACGCTGAGTCCAATATCACTCCTACTACTCCTTTCTTTACCGATCCCTCTTCCTTTTTCGACTCTCCTACCCCACCTTCGATTCCTACAACTGTTCCTAACTCACCTACAACGACCTCTGATCCCTCGCCCCTTGTGCCAACTCTATCGCCTACACCTGAGGGACCTGCTGAATCTACGGATCCTGGACCCTCAACCTCAAAAGCGATTCGCCGTTCCGATCGGGTAAGACAGGTTCCCGCTCATCTTCGTGATTATCACTATTACGCTACCTTATTATCAAATCACGAACCCACTTCCTACAAGGAAGCTGCCTCTAGTTCACATTGGCAAGAAGCTATGCAGGAAGAACTTCGAGCTCTCGCAAAGGCTAAAACATGGGATCCTGTTCTGCTACCGCCTGACAAAAGACCCACTGGATCTAAATGGGTCTTCAAGATCAAAACCAAGTCTGATGGTTCCATTGATTGGTACAAAGCCCGTCTCGTGGCCAAGGGCTTCAATCAAGAGTATGGCATCGACTATGAGGAGACTTTTGCACCCGTTGCGCATGTAACATCTGTTCGCAGTCTCCTTGCCATAGCGGCCACCAAACACTGGCCTTTGTTCCAAATGGATGTAAAGAATGCATTCCTGAATGGCGATCTGTCTGAAGAGGTTTACATGACTCCCCCTCCTGGTGTCTCTCTCCCCTCCGGCCATGTGTGTCATCTCCGCAAAGCTCTGTATGGTCTCAAACAGGCTCCTCGCGCATGGTTTGAAAAGTTCAGCAACACGATGCTCTCCTTGGGTTTCTCCGCGAGCAACTATGATTCAGGCCTTTTTACCCGGACCACCGCCTCTGGGAGCATTCTACTTCTTCTCTACGTTGATGATATGATTATTACCGGGGATGACGCCATCGGGATTGCCTCTTTAAAGCAATCTCTCAGTTCCAGTTTTGAGATGAAGGATCTAGGCAAACTACACTATTTTCTTGGGTTAGAGGTACTATCTGATTCCTCTGGCACCTATCTTTGCCAAGCCAAGTATATCTCGGATCTTCTCTCAAAGGCAGCCCATTCCGATAACAAGGTGACATCCACTCCCCTGGAAACACAATCTTCATCTGGCACCTAACTCTGGTTCTCCCTTACAGGATCCAACACGATATCGTCAATTAGTTGGCTCTCTTGTCTACCTCACGGTTACTCGACCAGAGATCGCCTATGTTGTTTATACCGTGAGTCAATTTATGGTTGCCCCCTGTTCTGATCACTACGTCGCTGTCATCCGCATTCTTCGCTATCTCAAAGGAACCATGTTTCATAGTCTCCACTTCTCCTCCAAATCGTCGTTAGTACTACGTGGATTCTCGGATTCTGACTGGGATAGCAACATGGCTGATCGTCATTCAACCACTGGCTACTGCTTCTTCCTTGGCGACTCTCTTATCTCATGGCGCAGCAAAAAGCAATTTCTCACTGCCCGGTCCAGTACTGAAGCTGAGTATCGCGCTCTGGCCGACACTTCCCAAGAACTTATTTGGCTCCGTTGGCTACTCTCAGACATGGGTGCGCCTCAATTGTCCCCAACTCCGCTATGGTGCGACAACAATAGTGCCATCCAGATCGCTCACAACGATGTCTTTCATGAGCGCACGAACCACATCGAAATTGACTGCCATTTTGTTCGTCAACATGTTGTGCGCAACACCATTCGTCTTCAGCCTATTTCCACTCTGGATCAGCCGGCCGACATCTTCACCAAAGCTCATCTACCCGGACGGTTTCGAGAGCTTGTTACCAAACTCAATCTGTCTCGTTCCTCCCCTGATTAAGTTTGAGGGGGGTGTTAGTTGTATATTGGCCCATGGGCCTTGGCCCATTGTTGTTTTCCTTTTCCTTGTATATATATAGCCTAGTTGTTTACTCCTTTTGTACTATTATTCATTAATCAATACAATCAATCTTTCAATCCCTTACCTTTTCTAACAGTACCAAGGAAATGAATTCTTTATGTGAGTGTACATGAGAGACCCAGTATAAAGGGGTTTACATTTATGTGAGAGGAACAAAAGTAAAAAATGGTCCATTTAACAACACCCTTTTTTTCTGCCACATTATCGACACCTCAATAAAAGAAAAACGTCAATGAAACTCCACAATAGAGATTCTTACATAAACCTTACTTTCCATATTTTGAATTTATAAAATGATTAAGAAAAGAACAAAAATAAAAAAGAAAATAATAACACACAATGAAAGTATATACAAGAACCCGGGTTCTTGTTCAAGCACCTGAGTTCTAATAAAAATATGTGACTAAACAGAAACCTCTATCACACAGTTGAGGTTCCTGTAAAAACCTCGACAAAAACCCCAATGGAAACCTCCATCATGGATGCTCTTATAAGCTAGAATTTTGAAAAGCTACTTAGAGATAGTTTTTTTGAACTTTTTGTAGTTTTTTTTAATTATATTCTTATTAATATTAATTATTATATCCCAATATACCTTTTCTGGTCATTTTACATACCCATAAGCAAGTTTTTGTCAATCATATTTTGTTCATAAGCTAGCTTATCAGCTACCAGCTAGTTTGCCAAATAGAGCCTTTGTCTACGAGAGTTTTTTCATTTGATAAAATCAGATTTTTTTTAATTGAGAAGGACATGTGTGGAAAAAATTTGGTTTCTTTTATAAATTAAGCTCGTTTCTTAAGAACTACTAAGGTTGTGTTTCATAAAAACAAGCTAGTTTATTGAAGCGCTAGTTGGAGTAGCGATATAGAAGTTTTCATGTAGCTTGTTTCAATTATACCCTTATTAATATTAAGGCTATGTTTGGCAAGCGTAGCTTATAAGCTAGCGGATAGCTGATAAGCTAGCTGTTGATTGATAAGCTTGCTAGTAGCTGATAAGCTAGCTGTTGAACAAATTATGTTTGGCAAAAACTAGCTTATGAGTATGTAAAATGATCAAAAAGAGTACCTTTGAATTTAATAATTAATATTAATAAGGGTATAATTGGAAAAAGCTACAATAAGCTTCTCATAAGCTACTCAAAGTAGCGTTTCAAAAAGCTAGCTTATAAGCTAGCAGATAAGCTAGCTTCCTGGTACATGTTTGGATGGACTAGCTTATAAGCTAGCTTATCAGCTAGCTTATCAGCTAGCTTATAAGCTAGCTTATGCTTGCCAAACCAAGCCTAAGAGTATTTTTACTCCAAGATGACTTTTTTGGCCATTTTACGTATATACTCATAAGTTAGTTGTTGTCAAACATAATTTATTCATAAACTAGCTTATTAATTACTAACTAGCATATCAGTCAACAACTAGCTTAGCTATCAGTTAGTTTGTCAAACACAGCTTAAGTAAGTCATTTTTATATCATTAAAGGAAAAGTTCAACAAAAAAAACCAACAAACTATTTCATTTTAAATAATTATGTCCTTAAATTATTTTTTTATGAACTTTTATAAAAAAAAACTTTTTTTAGTTTTGAATGATTAAGCCATTAAATTGTTTTTTTTTTTTTTTTTGAAAAGCAACAAATGAATTATAAAAAAACCAACAGGAACCAAACAAAGTCCACCCCAAAACAAGGGAGCGAAGCAACCCCACTACAAAACAGAAAACATGGACCTCAAACAAACAGAAGGAACCAAAATATTAACAGCAAAAGGAAGGTTATGAGAAGTAACCCTCTAAGTCATGCGACCCAACCACTCAGCCTACGAAGATGATTTCTGCCAAAAAGCTAACCGCCTAATCAGATCGATGTCTCCCGGCCGAATTCGGGTCTGCGATCCATTCTTCCCAAGTTGTCGACCAACTTTTTGCTCTCTTCAAAATCCACTCGTGCGCGATTCTTTGGATCTCTATCAGCTTATCTGAAAGTTTTGACGATGTTTTCGAGAAAATTAACGAATTTCTGTAAATCCAAATGTAGTACATGAAGACCCACTTCACCGCCGTCCACACTTCTTCTCTACCTTCTATCAACGTCTTAGTGTTATCCGCTTGTAACACATCTTGAACCGTTGTAACCCCGTCTAATGGTTTACTCCACCATTTACCAACCAAGCTCCAAAGATGTTTTACCTCCGGGCACGATACTAACGCATGATCAACCGACTCTACATCATTGCCGCACCTTGGACATAATAAGGAGTTTAGGTCTATTCCTCGTTTGTCCAAATTTACCCGGCAAGGAATTCTATCAAGTCTAACTCTCCAAATAAATATACACACTTTTCTTGGATATGCCTCTTGAAGTCTCTCCATACCGAGCCACCTTTCTTTCCACATCATGGTCTCTTTACCGTCTCCGATTCTTTTCTCAAACGCCTTCGAAAAACTTGTGCCTTTGCTGTCCATGATTGTACCGCTGCGAATAATGCCTAACCAAGTTGTACCTGCACCATCAAAATCAAGATTTTTATCAAAAAGCCCACCCCCTCCCCATAAAGGCTCTCGATTACCTTAACCCACAACGCTTCTTTTTCGGTACAAAACCTCCACCACCATTTACCCAAAAGACTAAGGTTGAAGGAGTCGAGACAACCTATATTAAGACCTCCCTCCTCGAATTTTTTCAACGTATTTTCCCACTTGACCCACACCCCCCCCCTTTCTTTGGACACTCACTACCCCCCCCCCCCCCCCCCCCCAACTCCAAAAAAAATTACATCTAAGACTCTCGTAACTTTAGAAAGTTTGATCCGTTATACTTGTTCGTTTTAAATGATTGAGTCCCTGGAATCCCCAACAAACAATAAGATATCAAGCTTTTAGAAACTTGTTATTTACATTATTTTTATCCTAAGTGATTAGTTTTTTTTTGCTTAAAAACATTTTAAGAGTCATTTACACGTATTTTTTTTTTCAATTCTTGTTAAAATAATATAGTAATCAATTTTTAAAAGTTTAATGATTTTTACTAAAAAAAATGTTTAGAAACTTAATCAAATACACAGTATAATATTTTTTATATTCAAAAAAGTGTTTAGGGACTACATAATTTAAAATGATAAAGTTTAATATTTTTCTATTTAAAATAGTCGTTTAAAGAGTTAATCATTCTAAAATGAAAACGTTTAATTGTTTGTTCAAAAAAAAACAAAATACAGATTTAATAATTTAAAATATAATAATTTTTTTTCAAATATTTCCCATGATCATTAAACTATTACCACCTAAGAGACCACAAGGGCACAAGGTGTGGGCCTGGGCATGGATGGCTCTCCACAATCATTTATAATTGAGTGAATAAATTAAGGGTTTATAACTTGTAAGGGTAACCAACTATTTGATTTGTACAAATGTTACCATTAAACTATTTTTTGTACTCAATAGACCATTAAACTCTTTTTTTTACACATAATACCATTATGACCGGGAATAGCCGGTTTTGACGTGGATCTGTACACATTATACCATTGAACTATTTTTTTGTATACATTATACCATTGAACTATTATTTTTTGTACACATTATACCATTAACCTTTGATATGTTTACAAAAAGGCGGCAATTCCTTAAACATAGGAGTCAACCAGTCAGGTAATCCTCTTCGTTGCTCTCTGTCTCGATGGAACCCATGACGGACTCCAACAGAGAACTCAGATCCAACCCGAACCCGTAAAACCCAGTGGAAGAACCCTTGTTGTTGGTGGTGGTAGGTTTTAGTATGCGAAGGAGAAATGGAGAGTGGTGGTTGGAGGAAGGAGGTGGTGGCGGTGGTGGTGGTGATTGTGTCTTGAAGAAGAATAAGAGAATGTCTAGTCATTGCCATTTTTTTTGTAAACATATAAAAGGTTAATGGTATAATGTGTACAAAAAATAATAGTTCAATGGTATAATGTATACAAAAAAAATAGTTCAATGGTATAATGTGTACAGATCCACGTCAAAACCGACTATTCCCGGTCATAATGGTATTATGTGTACAAAAAAAAAGTTCAATGGTCTATTGAGTACAAAAAATAGTTTAATGGTAACATTTGTACAAATCAAAAAGTTAGTTACCCTTACAAGTCATAAACCCATAAATTAACACTCTTTAAGCTCGTTAAACTGTTAATAATAAAACGACCCTTAAAAATTATAAAAAATCAAAATTTATTATAACCTTTTATATGAATATTGGTTCCGTTGACATTGATATAAATATATAAGTTCAAATCATATAATATCCACTAATCGTGTAAAGGAACTACTTTTTAAAAAGAACGACCCTAAGTCCCTAAGAACATCTCCAATCAACCTCTAAAAAACCCAAAATCATCAAATATGAACTCCAATCAACCTTCAAATACTAAAAATATTTGGTATTGAAGGAGAGAGAAAAGGGTTTGGCCTCCAAATTTGGAGGGCCAAATTCCACACACCATTTTATATGCCACACACAACACCTCTTATTTTTATCATTAATTTAATTATAAATACAATTTAGGGTGCGTTTGGTGCACTGGATAGGGTGGGACAGGACAGGACAGGACAGCCCTGTCCTGCGTTTGGCGTGCCCCAACCCTGGACTAAGTAGAACACACTGGCACAAGACATGGGACAAGTGTGTCCACCCCCTACCCCATGGAACTAAGTGGAACAAGGAGCTTATTGACCAAAATACCCCTAAAATAAGAAACCTAATCTAATATCCCTTCTTTTTTCTTCAACCGCTTTCTCCCGAACTCCATCTCCTCTTCGATTTCACGACCTCAGATCTACCTCCCTCTCCGGCGATGTCCGGCGACCTGCGGCTGTTACCTCCGGCGACCTCCGCCTCTCTCTACGGTGTTGTCCGACGACATGCGGCTGCTACTTCCGGTAACGTCCGACGACCTCCGCCTCCCTCTCCGGCGACCTGCGGCTGCTACCTCCGGCGACGTCCGACGTCCGGCGACCTCTGCCTCCCTCTCCGGCGACCTGCGGCTGCTACTAGGGGTGAGCATCGGAAGCGGGTACCCGTCTTTGGAACCGGAACCGCTTCAGAACTGTCGGTTTTGGAACCGGAACCGATGTGAGTGGTTCCGGTTCCGGTTCCTAAAATACGGAACCGATCAAGACCGGTTCCGGTTCCGGTTCTCATTTTTTAGGAACCGTTACCCGCCGGGTACCCGCTATTTTTAAGTGTGTATATATATATGTTATATTTAATAATTAATATATTTCTTTTGCAATTTTGTGACATGTAATAGCGATTGTGTTCAGTGGCACATATGATTGTTTACACTTTTGGTTAACAATCAGGTGATAATAGTCACTGTTTGCTTAATACACATTCAATTTAATAGAAGTAGATCAAGTTCCTAAAAAGTCATAAAGATCTAGTTTTTATCTTTTATTGGAATTATTATGATTTTGTTATTTTAAGTTGGTACATTTTAGTTTCTATGGAATTTTTACGTTTTTAAAAAGGAAACCGGGTACCCGGTAGCGGAACCGGTTCCCGGCGGTTCCGGGACCGGTTCCAAGATATGAAGAACCGGTGTAAGCGGTTCCGGTTCCGGTTCCATCATTCTAGGAACCGCCGGTTCCGGTTCCGGTTCCGGTTCCATGAAAAATAGGCGGGTACCCGGTTATGCTCACCCCTAGCTGCTACCTCCGGCGACGTCCGGCGACCTCCGCCTCCCTCTCCGGCGACCTGCGGCTGCTACCTCCGGCGACGTCCGACGTCCGGCGACCTCCGCCTCCCTCTCCGGCGACCTGCGGCTGCTACCTCCGACGTCCGACGTCCGGCGACCTCCGCCTCCCTCTCCGGCGACCTGCAGCTGCTACCTCCGGCGACGTCCGACGTCCGGCGACCTCCGCCTCCCTCTCCGGCGATGTCCGGCGACCTGCGGCTGCTACTTCCGGCGACAACATATAGACTTTATCAATAAAACAATATTATAAGGTTTTAAGTTCTTTGTTATTATGCATTTAAATTGATTATTTATTAATAAAACAGTAAACAACTCATCAGGGGTAAACTGGTCATTTTAACATGTTCTGGCTTGTCCTGTCCTATGTTGTTCTAGCTTACCAAACGCTGGACACCTGTCCTGTCCTGTGCTGTCCTGTCCTGTCCCGTCTGCGTACCAAACGCACCCTTAGTGTTTTATTTGGAGTATGGCTGGAGTTGGATTTATTTTTTGGTGTTAATGGCCCCACCAATTTGGTGATTTTGGTGATTTTTTTGGTGCAAAGGTTGGATATGGTCTAAGTGAACCATTTTATTGTTAGCATTCATATTTTTATATTTTGGGATTGGGCTTAATGCCCAAAGCCCCACCCCCTCGTCCCATTTGTCTATGTTAGAAATATTTGTTAATTAGTTGTGTCAATTTGTAATTTCCTTAAAGTTACTTTCTTTTTATGTAAATTGTGGATGCAGCCCATTTGTTTAAGGCCCATCCATTTCAAAGCCTTTTAGGCCTTCTAGAGTAGTATAAATAGTTGTCTTCAAGTTCATTTGTAGTTGATTCATCATCCACTTCCTTTAATCAACTTTGAGAGAATTACTTTGTGTGTTCAATCCTTGTGTGTTGATTTGGAACCTACAATCTACTACTCGTTCTCTCTATTGTTTAGCATCTTATATTCGTGCAAGTCTGTTAAAGGGTCCATTTTAACGGACGTAATACAAAAATATAAAAAATAAATATAAAGTTAAACCATTTAAAGAAGCTGGTGGTCCGTTTAAAAGGACTCGAGTCTGTTTTAGCGGATCCCAATCCGTTTAAAGGATCAGCTCCTTTAAACGCCAAACAAAAGACAAGTTTGATCAAAATTGACATTTTTTTGACATTATGTGTTGGGTCCTTTAAAACGGACTTATTAGAGGACTTTACGTGGACATGGGGTACTAAATGAACGGGTCTTGGATAGGAGGCCAATAGGAGGGGTGGGTTTTGGGCATTAGTGCCAATTTCCCCATATTTTGTCTAGAATCACCTACACTACTTTTGGATATACAAGCTTTAATTTGATTTATTATAAGTAAAATCGTTTGTTCTTTCAAACTATAATGCTTATCTGGATTTATATGACAAAAAAATGGTTGATTTGCAATGAGAACACAAATATGATCATCTAGAAACCATTTATCCATTTCTTTAATGAATCATTATTTAATTTTGAATAGAGGACTTTCCGAGGCTTCTTATTCGACATTTTGCAATACATTTTCTAGCATCCTGAATGTGGACATGATTTGTTTGTCTAAAAAAAAATATATACACGGTAGCATTAGGTGGAGGAATAATGAAAGACCGCTTTGGTCAAAGAAGACTCGATATAAAATTACTATGTGCTAACATATCGTTTTCTTAGTTACATTTTAATAGTTAATACACGACTTAGGCGTCTTTTAGCTGTCCGATAATATTAATCAATGTCTACTTGTTGATCCAACCTTCTTCTACGTTGAATTAAGAACTACAAGTTTAGAGTTTATTTATGTTATTGGAATCTTTGAGTAATGAATATAACACTCGTATATGGATTTTACATCTCAATCCTTTTGGTTACTGAATAAAGTGCTTGATGCATTTTGATTAATGTACATGTATTATTTTTTTATTACAATTGTTGATGTAATTATTACTTTAAATAATCTTCAATCATACAAAATTTAGCATTAATACATAGTACATTTTAACGATAATACATGAAAATATATAAAGAACTGACCATAATTTAATCACCCTTTTAACTTGGGCTTCTGTATACATTTTTAATTTCTCTAAACCAATGAATTTTAACCCAATATTAACTTGTCCTCACAAACTATGTTTTCCATTTATTTCTTCATAAAAGCTCCAAAGATATATTTTCTTCTAATCTTACATTGATGTAATAAAATTTCAAAATTGGTCCAAAATCATGATTGTTGAAAGTAGTGTGGCTAAAAACAAATTCTTAAACAAGTTCAAATGTTGCAAATGTAACTTTAAAACTATTTGTTATACTCACTAAAGTGAAAAAAATGAAGCTTATGTTTAGAACTTTGTGGCCAAAGTGTCCAAATAAAACTTCAATACTTTGTTTTCTCATGGGTCATTTTTTAACCAGTTTCAACCCAACTAGAATCCGACTCCATTGACACATATAATATCAAACTTCAATTTGTTTGAAATTGATGTGCAATGTAATCACACATCCTTAACCATCAGCCTTGTATGAGGCTTTTCTTTTATCGAATAAAATGGATCTTAAACTCAAACTTGATCTGTAATAACAAATGCATGTTTATCTAAAAATGACACCCAAAGTAGCCCAATTTCGAGGGTCTTTGAACTCAATCGTTTGGTTCGAATATGGTTCCATTCTTCGACTAATCGACCAACGGACTCCGATCTATTAAGAGACAGTTTACCAAATACTACCTAAGTAAGTGTTTAACAAGTCACATATTCACATTAATTAGCCTTATAAGATAAATATGGAAAGGGTTAAGAATTCTATCTTATACTACCAAACGTACAAATTCCCTCTCGTCTTCAATGAAAAAGAAATATTATGGCAATTTGTAGTTGAAATCCAAGAATCTATGATTATTTGACATCCTCTTTTGCTTCCATATATTAAATAGGTTTGCCTAATAAAAAATATAGAATTTTCTTTTAGTCTTACCCTTCTGATTTAATAAGTTTTCAAAACTGGTCTAACATAGACAAACTATTAAACAAGTTCCGGGGTTACATATGTAAAATGTAAACATACGATGTTCAATAATACATTAACATTACGTTTTTGTTGGCTCTGCGTAGAAGGGTTTTTGCGGATAAACCCAAAAGATATAAAACGTACTATTTTTCTATCGTTTATATTTTCATCCTCAAACAAATGCTTACCTGATAAGTCCTAGATTATCATAAGATTCAAACACTCCAACTTAATTTATCGGATAAAATTGTGGTTCATTAAAACGGTATAATATTCAACAATTTACCTCGTAAATGCTTATTGAATAAGAGTCACCCCCCTTACTTGCTGGATAAGAATCCTTATTATCTCTACTATCGGGTAAGGTGGTTTAGAAGTTAACCCGTAAATATTTACCAAGTAAGCATTTACTAAACCACCTATTAGTTTATTATATGCAAGGCACTTATTCTTTCAAACTAAAATGTTTCTTATTTGCATATATTTCACAATAAAGACGGTTGATATCAGTGAAAACACAAATTTGAATATCTAGAAAACATTTGTCCATTTTTTCAGTGATACTATTAATTTAATTCTGAATAAATGACTTTTCGAGCCTTCTTATTTGGCATTTAGTCATATGTGATTAGCTTGTTTAGAGAAATTATACACGGTAGGTATTAGATGCATCATTTTCTTAACTACATTTTAATACTTAATACACATAACTTGGGTGTCTTTTGTCATTTGATAAATATTTTTCATCGTTGTTAACGTGTTGATTCATTCTTCTTCTATATTAAATTACAGTTACCTATTTGAAGTTTATTTGTGTAAATGGAGCCTTTGAGAAATGAATAATGACCTCTTGATCAATTCAATTCATTTTGGCTTTATTGAATTTTTTACTTCAATAGCGGATCAAATTAGAACAATACATATTTAAAGAACACGAGAACCAACAAAATCATACATGATTCATACGATTTTGGATGTTGCCGTGACGTTTTTCGAATATTAATGCAAAATCTCATATGGTTCTCGTGTTCTTTTAAATATGTAATATTTCTTATTATAACTTCTCATGTAAATATTATGTTGAATAATCTTCATACACACAAAACTTAACAGTAATACACAGAACATTTTAGCAACAATAAATACCCTTTTAACTTGAACTTTAATATACAAAAGTTCAAGTTAAAATGGTGTGTATTGTTGCTAAAATGTAGTATAACTTCCCTAAACCAGTGAATTATAACTTATACAATATTAACTTATCATCACAAACTATTTAAAACTAATTTCTTCATAAAGCTCAAAAGATAAATAAGATATTTCTTCTAATCTTACTTACACTGATGTACCTGAATTTCAAAATTGGTCCAAAATCACGAATATTGAAAGCACAGTGGTTAAAAACAAATTCTTAAACAAGTTCAAACGCTGCATATGTGAAACTGTTTATAATACTCGAGTGGCCAAAGTGACATGCATGAAGCTTCTGTTTAGAACTTTATGGCCAAATTGTCAAAATCAAAACTTCAATAGATATTATGACTTCATTTTTCTCATGGGTTATTTTCTTGACCTGGTTGCACCCAGGCTAGAATCCGACTCCATTGTCACATAAAACCTTAATTCAATTCCTTACTAAAATCGATATGCAATGTAATGACAAATGCTTAACCATCATTTACACTACCAATCATAAGCAAAATCGGCCTTGTTTGAGGCTTTTCTTTGATCGAATAAAACTAATCTTAAACTCAAGCTTGACATGTAAGAACAAATACAAGTTTATCTAATAATGACGCCCAAAGCATCCCAACTTCAGGGGTCTTCAAACTCAATTGTTTGGTTCAATTCTGGTTCCATTCTTCGACCAATCAACCAACAGAGTCCGATCTACTAAGAGGGCGTTTACCGAATGCTTACCCGAGTAAGCACTTGTCAACTCACATCAATTACCATATCAGACAAATATATGGTAACTGGTAGGACTAAGAATCTTACTCGGTAAGAGCAACACAAGGAACAAGAGTCTTACCTAGTAAGTGACAACGATGACTCTTACCGCAATTAGTGTTTACCTAGTAAATTATTGCATATGCCATATGGTGCCATTTTGGTTAACTAAAAACTTACCCGGTAAGGAAATGATAGGGCTGAATCTAAGTGGTAAGTGCTTACCAGATAAGTGTTTGGTAAATGGCCTATAAGTATACAAGATTATACTGCAAATTTACCTTCAATTTTTCACCAAACCAGAACAGGTAACTTCTTTGCTGCTAAGTTCAACCAAATACGTCCCCTTTTGAGCCAGAGATATTATGCATGACTTAAGGCTACTGGCTTCAAAAACCACGTTCAAGAATTACAGGTATGCATAACAGGTCCCTCAACTCTTTACCTTTATTCACTTATGACCCTTGAAACATTTTCTCTCTCATAAATCTTTCAGTTTGTTCATATAACAACCAGTAATCTTCCAACATGCTTTATATGAAAATAAAAATACAAGCCGTAAGGATGGACCATGGAGATAACTTCAACAATTACATTTTTGACAAAGATATGTTATTTAATGTCATACAAATTGAATCACTACTTAGACATTTATCAAGTCATAAGCTTAGAAATGCAAGATGGATTTAGGCAATTTGATTGTAGCATTTTGGGCAGCACCTGTGACGCAGTTTTCCGTTTCTTTGAGACACTACAAGCATGATCTGGTTCAAAGGTGATCTGCTCCATAACTTAAAACTGGTTCACCTCTAGAATTTGCTCAAAGTGTTTCTAGCGAAAATGACAAGGATTTATGATCAAGAAGCAGCAATTATAACAAAGGTCAAATGTGGCTAAAGGAATTAAGTAATGGTACAAAACTTACCATCAAAATATTGTCGACCGATCAAGAACAACAGCAGCTAACTTCGACTTAAATGGGTTCCATACCCCATACTCTTTGTCCCATCTTCGTTCTGAATAAAAAAGAAAAAAAAAAACTATATATGTCAATACAAAGCATTTGGCAGACAATCAGGCCCAAATGGCTGTGTTGCTAGAAATTATACAACTTTGAGTGTTTAGTAAATGTAGACATGAAGTTAACGAATCCAAAATTTCAAAGTTGCAGTGACAAAACAGCCGAGTTTATCATGCATAATGGATAGAGAAATGGTAATAATGAGGGTATGACCTTCAATTAAGTTTATCATCCTTGTGTTGAATCTGTGAAAGCTTGTCTATCTCTAATGGATCAAACCTTTCACCACCCATTATCACAAAATTACCAAAATGGAGCATGTGTCTTGGCCGCATACTACTCGGGAAACAATGTACCGGCTTTTGATAAGGCCACTGCATCATCGGTTGACAAATAACATGATTCAGAAAACGATTAGGGAACACTAATTGAACTCTAATCTCATAAACAATAGCGCATCGAATCACCTCTGCTCCAGGGTGACATGATTTTAGCTTTAAACAACAGTTTGCGTGAACTTAATCTCGTCAAAAAAACTGATGATGTCATTAATTTCAACGTTTTAATGATCAAAAGAAACAAAGAGAGTACCTCTTACTGTGATTTGGCTTATTTGGTCCTTCCCCAAAATTCTTCTTAAGAGTATTGGTACAACAGCCTCCTGTAGATGAACATAGAACAGCTCTAGTTACTTGAATTCTTCAATACTAGTTGTGTACCCATACAATGCAGCGAGATGTAAAAGTTCATAATAAGGTGATAATGGAAAATTGATGTAATTCCTGATATAGCAGACTATGATGCTTATATAAAAAATACATGGACAAAAACAGAATCATATCAATATTACTGATAAAAATCAAAAGATCCAAGGCCCATTTGTTAATGGCTGAAACTGAAGAGTTCTAATTCATTAATGAGAACCATCCACTATAACAAACACAAGTGGTTATCGAGAACTAAAGTCTGACCAATTGAGCTACCACATAGGTTACATTGAGCACTGCTGATGCTCTACAAAAGGTCATCTTTCCATAGTGGGTTAACTAACTAAGTTCATTGTGTCCTAACAAAAATCAACTGATGTTGTGTTCCAGTTTTCAAAATATCATCTAACTGCAAGAAATGGTTCAAATGTTAGGATCGCTGGTAAGACACATATAATTCAAATGCAGAATTTTTCCAAAAATTAGCTACTTTTATACATCCATTTCAAAATTCAAAAATACCATCTAACTGATGTTGTGTTCCAGTACCTTTTACTATAATTGTTTCTGAATTAGCTTATTTGGGCCTTCGGAGCTCTCCAGATAATCCTTTAGACTCCTGTTGTGATTTACAGCTCTACGTAGCAGAATGTTTCGTCTTCTGATGTTTGTATCTCAGATGTAAAACCAAACGACTCAAGAAGTCTTCTAAACCCAACGATACGCAAACTTTTCATCTCAAAAATGCTTTGTGGAAGATATCTTATGCTTGTACCTTCTATATTCAACTCTTTCAAGCATTCTAAGCACCCAAGTTCCTCTGGCAATTTCTCAACGGCAACACAGTTGCGGAGATGAAACTGTTCTAGACGTTTCATCTTACAGATGCTGTTGGGAATATCTCGTAAAACTGTACATTCCGATAGGATTAGATCTTCTAGACATTCTAATAGGCCAAGATCCTCAAGTGCTTGAAGTTCAACCGAATGAGAACATTTGGAAAGCCTTAACCTTTTGAGATTCGGAGTCAACGCAAGGTCAAAGGTCCTCAACTTTGCACCCATGATGTCGATGGATTCAAGCTTTAGACAATTATAATGAATGCGAAGTTCTTCCAAATTATCACATCCTCTAACATCTAATTTCTCGAGATTTTGAGCCCCTTGAAGGTCAAGGGTTGTTAACTTTGAATCATAGAGGCTCAAGCACTTGAGCTTTGGCCATTTAGTGGGAATGTGAAGTTCTTCCAAATTGACACATCCTACAAGGTATAACTCTTTGAGATTCGGAGTCACTTGAAGGTCAAGGGTCCTTAATTTACAACAACCGAGGTAGAGCTTTGTCAGACATGGACATTTAAAAGGAATGTGAATTTCTACCAAATCATCACATTCTTTAAGTGTTAATATGGATAGAAATGGTGTACGCCAAAGTTCAAGGATCCTCAACTTTGTATGAGAGAGGTTGATGTATTTGAGCTCTAAACATTGAAGGGGAAATAGGAGTTCTACCAGATCACGACATCTTGCAAGGCATAAATGCACGAGATACGGAGTCATCCCAAGGTCAAGGGTCTTCAATTTGGAATTCTGGAGATCAAGGTATTTCAACTTCTTAAGAATCTATCATAAGAAAAAAAGAATTAATATTGGTGTAATACAAACCAACAGATGTGTAGTACTATAATGAATCATGCAAAAACAACCAACCAACTATTAGTGTACCTTCTTTTCTCCCCCTTCCCATAGTTGTACAATTTCACTCTTTAACATTGCAAGCATAACTAGATTATTTGCTTGAAATGTTTTAGGCAGAGAAGAAAAGGGGTAATACATCCATAACAGACATTGTAAAGAATTTGGAATGTATTCAGTAACTTCATCAAATTCCCAATTCCCACTAAAACAATATCCGTCCTGACTTGCAGTATGCATGGAAAGATATCTAAGTTTCTTCATCTTTCGAAGACCTTTCATAAAAAGTTCTGAACTGAGTTCCAAAGCGACATATCTAATACATTCTGTTGCTTCAGTTCCCTGTAATCCAAAAAGCAGTAAACTCAGTTCAGTTCCATGTAATCCAAAAAGCAGTAAATGATGAAACACATGTCAGAAGAAATGAATAAGTGATAGTTTTTCACTTCTTCTTCCACTGACGAATAAATGTGATCCTTACCAAGTCATTAGCTAGAATATGTTCAATTTCCCGCTTCTCCCATAAGTGGCTATGTTTGTGAGGATCTTTGCGGTGCGGACGACGAATGATATTCCTGCCCATTTCTATTATCTGGTCATGCATGACAACTTTTTCAACATCATTTGAAATAGTAATAAGAGATTTTTCCTTAAGAATATCTAAACCACATCTAGCTTCAAAATGTCCACAACTTTCAAGAGTAATGACTACACCATATTTCGAATGATTATAAAGCCTCATGCATGCAACATCTAGGAATATTTCCTTGATATGGTCCTCTAGACTCGTGTAGCTTAATTCCAATATCTCTACAACTTCCTTCTTAGGAATTCTTTTTAGGCTTTCTAAGACACCTTTCCATCCACATATACTTCTACCATGGAGATGCGAACCCAAAACTGTTATCGTTAATGGAAGACCACCAGCATAGCTTATGACTTCTTGTGATAGCTCTTCGTATGCTTGAACTGGAATCTGTGTGCCAAATGCATTCATACAGAAGAGCGGAAGTGCTTCCTCATTTGATAAGAGATTGACTTGAATCGGTTCCACATCGTGTGATCTCAACACTTGCTCATCTCTTGTTGTAACGATAATTACACTTCCTTTCTTAAACCAATTACGTTCACCGGATAAGGCTTTGAGCTGATCTATATGATCTACGTCATCTAGAACAACAAGAACCTTTATACCATGCATCTTCTTTTTCATCTCCTTTTTCCCTTCAAGAACACCATTTATAAATATGTCTTGCCTTTTAAAGACATCTCTAAGGACTTGTTGTTGCAATGATTTCAAACCTAATAAAGGATTAGTTGAAGATTCTCGGACATTCTCAACAAAGCTGCTACCTTCGAACTCATTGCATATTTGATCAAAAACTGCTCTGGCCAAAGTTGTCTTTCCACCACCTCCCATCCCCCATATGCCTATCATGCAAACCTTCTTAGGGGCAGCGTTTAAAGATGAAAGCACGCCATTTACCCGAGTCCTCATGCCTACTAGATTTTCATCAGCACTGACGACAGGTAACTTCAATGAAATATCCGTAACAACTAGTTTAATAAAGTCAACTTCATGCCTGTATGTTAAAAAAGGAATCAATTAGCTCTCTCAAACTCCAACATGAATATTTACTTGTATATTTAAAAAACAGAAACACATAAGAAGTAATTATAACGGAATCATACATATAATCATGTTTTAGTTTAATCTATCGAGAAGATTACTCAAGTTCGATGCAAAGTTTGATGACATATCACAAGAAGAAACAAGATGAAAGAATATCGAATAGATATGGTGATTACCCATCAGCGGTGGTTCTTAACTCCCGACCACTTAAAGATGTTGCTTCTATCATAGCCTCTTTCCATTTCTTGGCAGCCTCATCATTTTCGACCTTTGCGAAGGCTTTTCCAAATTCTCCACTTTGTTTGCGGACATGAGTGGGTTCCACATGATAGAAGATAGGGTAAACAGTATGCTCCGTCGACCTCTTTTGGCACTCCACAATCTTCGTAAGCTCTTCCAAGCACCACGATGAAGATGCATAGTTTTTGGAGAAAACAATGACATGGAATCTTGATTCTTCAATGGCTTGAATGAGCTCCCTACTAATTTTTTTCCCTTTCTCGAGGTTCTTGTCATCCTTGTAAGTGTCAATGCCTTGTCGCTTAAGAGCATCATAAAGATGATCAACAAAGTTGGTACGAGTGTCTTCACCTCTAAAACTCAAAAACACATCGTACTTAAAGCTATTCTTGTGAACCGATGAAGTTGAAGAAGACGCCATTGCAATAGCAGGTATGAATGAAGGATCCTATTAATTAATTATATGATAACCCTGTTAATTAGGGAAAAATATTAATTTCTTAAAAGCATCCTAAAAATCACCTAACCTTAATTAAGCATGTAGCTAAAGCATATAATGAGTAAAAGGGAGAAGAAGAGAAAAGAGGGATTATGTAATATGAGATTATATAAAGAAATTCAACCAATTGAATAGCTGTTGACTCAATATATCAAGTGGGTTATCATCAAAATGCTAATTTGATTTTCAATTTCAGCCAATTAAGAAAACAAGAAATAGATTTGAACAGATAACAAATTAGCCCTAGGAAATAAAATTTTCAACTTGAGAACGATCCAAGAGAGAATAATTAATACCAGGAAAGAAAGAGAGAGATCAATCAACGACATTAACAGCAAAACAGATGGAGAAATCAATCACTGGGCAGCAATTAGAATCTACTTTGATGTTTTCACTTTCTTTTCAGATGAATTAAGCACAAAGTCAACTACTGGTGAAGTTTTATGTTTATTTGAATGTTAGAATTAGATGTTTAGTCCCTATGGCTTACATATTTTAACATCTTGAGTCCCTGTAAATGAATTAATTCTTGAAAAAGCCTTGTGGTTTAAATGTTTTCATGATCTTGGTCCCTGCTCCTAACTCTGTTAAAAAAATCTTGTAAACATCCTTTAACAAACGGGAATTTTGGTCATTTTATATATTTCTTAATTTTCTTATTACAAATTATGCTAGAACCAATGTATTTTGAATTTGCTTGCATAAATATTGTCACTCTTTTTAACATATGTAAAGTTGCCTTTATTAATGCCCTTACGTATTAATCATGTGACGGTCTTTTGGTCATTTTACATAAAATACAGACCATCCCCCAAAGCTCAAGCTAAGGGAACATGTGGCTGATTTGCTTCTTGTAGTTTGTAGCTAACAATTAGCATTTGATACATACATGCTTTTATGGAACAACCATCAGCTAGTATATATAATTGGCTATGATAAAACTTCTTCGATCTTTTTAGCTCAGTCTGTCTCTTTACTGACTCGATCGCAACGTAGAGCATGTCTGATTTAATTCACAATTATTTAACATTCTTGAATAACGATGTTTTAATGATGCTTCTTTTATAGAGCCTTGAAAGCATGTTTGACCTTATATATAACACTCATATAAATTAACTAAAAAAATTAATGGAACACTCCGTTTATTAGTTGAGATCGATTATATATTGTCTTAAATTTGAGTGTATTTATGAGTTAATTCTATAGATTTTAAACTTTATTAAAAGGGTTTATGACTTATTTGGGTAACTAACTATTCCATTTGTACTACCAAAGGAGTGTTAGCCTAGTGGTAAGACTTGGGCACTACATAGTGGTGAACCCAAGTTCGATCCCTGGGGGAAGCATTCTGGAGGTACGGGGGCTTCGACCTCGGGCTGCATGCTTTAGCAGTCGGGCTTCGGCCCAAAAATTGCCGAGGATTAGTCTGGACCCAATGTGGTCTGGGATACCTCTTCCAAAAAAAAAAACTATTCCATTTGTACTAATATTACCATCAAATTATTTTTTGTACTAAATATACCATTGAACTCTTTTTTTGTACTCATAATACCATTATGACTGGTAATAGCCCGTTTTTTTCTTACGTGGCATTTAAAATTATTAAAAAAATGCTTATGTGGATATGACGTGTGTTCCACGTAAATCTGACGTGTATTTTTGACTTTTTATGAGTATTATGAGTATAAAAAGTCAATGCTATTATGAGTATAAAAAGTCAAAAACACACGTCAGATCTACGTGGAACACACGTCATATCTACATAAGCATTTTTTTAATAATTTTAAATGCCACGTAAGAAAAAAAACGGGCTATTATCAGTCATAATGGTATTATGAGTACAAAAAAAAGTTCAATGGTATATTGAGTACAAAAAATAGTTTGATGGTAATATTAGTACAAATGGAATAGTTGGTTACCCAAATAAGTCATAAACCCTTATTAAAAATATACAATTAAATTTTAAATTTGAGCGTGTTTATGAGTTAATTTTATAGTTTAGTCAATCACCAAAGCTACAGGCCTACAGCAATGTGGACATAATTTGTTTGTTTAGAAAAAGTTTAATATTAGGTGGGGAATTATAATAAAATTATACCCAAATTATTATTTGGCTAAATATATAAGACAAAAAATTTCAATATGTTAGCATATATATCGTTTGACATTTCAATTCCTGATTAATGTTGTTTTCCATGTAATTGTTTGTTTCCTTGGTCATCCTTAACCGTACCCTTCGTATCCTTTATACCTGTTGTCACCTCAGCGCCATATCAGTTTTATCAACACCATACCAATCCATCCTTAACCGTACCAATTCCATACCCCTCTAATTAATTAATTAAAAAAGAAGAAGAGAGAGATAGAGAGAAAGGTGGGGTGGGATGGAGTGGGGTGAGAGACCGACATGGGGATACCGACCCTCTTCCCTACCGGCCGAATACCCCCCACACGCAATGGTGTTGCCGTCGGTAAGCAAGGGGTACCGGTCTCCTACCGGTACCCATTGCGGATGGCCTTATGGTATCTCTTTGCCGTCTAATAATATTTTTCAACGTCTACTTAGGGGTTATTGTTTTTTAAGAGGTCAGAAGTCT
The DNA here is from genome assembly GCA_030169165.1 of Centaurea solstitialis. Classification (NCBI taxonomy): domain Eukaryota; kingdom Viridiplantae; phylum Streptophyta; class Magnoliopsida; order Asterales; family Asteraceae; genus Centaurea; species Centaurea solstitialis. The sequence goes on from CM058043.1 coordinate 31,681,604, forward strand.
GAAGTCTAATTTCATATCTGAAAAGTAAGAGATGATACTCAAGTCTGAATCTAAATATACAAGACTTTGTTTTTGTATTATGAAATCTGAATCTGAAACTAACACATTTTTTCTCTACCTCACTAATATTAATAAAAAAAATCAAAAAACTCAATTGAAAAAAAAAAATACAACTAGAGAAAAGCAAAATCAAGAACAGACTTCCAAAAACCCCCAAATCGAATTCCAAAAACCCCAAAATCGAATTCCAAAAACCCCCCACTAATTCCCATTCCAAAAATTCCCCACTAAAAACCACCCATTAATTCCCTTGAAAAACCCCACGCAACACAAATTCCAAAAACCTCCAAATCGTTGATTCCAAAAAGCATTCAAAATCAGAAAATTACCTTATATAATACCATAGATTTGTTGAAGAAAAACGGAAAGCAAAGGATGACGTCGTGAAAGTTTTGTAGATTGACCGGCGGCAACGGTGGAACAGGGCGCAAATGTTAGAATTCGTTTAGTCCCCTAAGGTTTACATGTTTTAACATCTTGCATCCCTGCAAAGGAATTAGTTCTTGAAAAAGCCTTGTGGTTTACATGTTTTGATGATTTTGGTCCCTGCTCCTAACTTTGTTAAAAAAAATTGTGTCAACCCATTTAAGATATGGGTATTTTGGTCATTTTACATATTTCTTTATTTTTTTATTACAGATTATGCTAGAACCCGTGTATTTGAATTTGCTTGCATAAATATTGTCACTCTTTTAACGTATGTAAAATCGTCTTTATTTAATGCCTTTATGTGCTAGTTATGTGAGGGCTTTTTGGTCATTTTTACAAAAAATATGATCCGTCCCAATGCTCAACAGCTCAAGCTTAGGGAACATGTGGTTGAATGTTGATTCGATCTTTGTAGTTTGTACTTTGTACCTAACAATTTAAATTTGATACATACATGCTTCTATGGAACAACCGTCAACTGATATATAATTGGCTATAATAAAACTTCTTCGATCTTTTTAGTTCACTCTCGGAATTGACTCAATCGCCAACATAGAGCATGTCGGATTTAGTTTCCAATTATTTAACGTTCTTGAATAACACTGTATTGATGATGCTTCTTCTAGAGCCTTGAAAGCATGTTTGACCTTATATATAGCACTCATATAAAATCACTTTTTTTGCATCATAATCATCCTTACAATGCTTTATAAAAAAAAAAAAAAAACTTGACTCGGAATGTTGGCGTGGGTTGAAGATGCTTCAGCAATCAAGTTTGATGGGCGAGAATGTTATACAATAAGGTAAGTGAGAGTAATGTCCTTGCTAGTTAAATGGCACCTAAGCATAGGAAATGAATCTTAACCGGTAAACACTTACTGGGTTTAAAATGTTTACGAACAATCCATTTTTCAAGGCCAAAGATGTTACACGATAAGGTAATTGAATGTAAATCTCTTGCCGGTAAGCACTTAGCTTGTAAGAATTTTGGTAAACGACCCTTCATATACGGGTCATTTACTAATACAAACTAGGTAAACGCTTACTCTGTAAGAGTACCACCCTCACATTACTAGAGAAGATTTTTGGTCATCAATATAGCATGATATAAACTTCTTGTAATTGGTAAGCACTAACAAGGTAAGATTCTTGGTTAGCAAAATGGCATGGCAAGATAGTTGCTAATTTGCTAAGGCCGGAATTGATACGATTACAAGAATTAAGTATGTGATCCATAGAAAACATTTCAACATGATACTTTAGCATAATTGTACCGTAAAAGGTTCAAAAGAGAATGTTATAATTTAGTCAATCTAATTATTATCTTTCCCTTGCTTGAAAGGTAATGTTTAGTACATAAACATGATCAGAGTGTACTAAACGGTTTGTCCTATGTGTTTGATACGACTAAAACATAATTGAACAGAACTGTTAAAATAACTAAATAGTTACTAAAATGTTGTTTATTGTTACTTCTATCACATAAAGCATAAGTCTATTTTACATTGTTTACCATATTTACAATGCAACTTACTATTGGCAAAGATATTAAGTTGTAACCATTATTTAAATTCTATTTTCTACTAATTATGATTATCAATTAGTATTTGTTTTTTGTAACTTTTTTAGCATTTACTTTCCCATAAATTTTCAATTTGTTTTAAAAATTAATGAATCTTTGGTTGATTAACACGAATTAATGATTTCAAACACTAAGCAAACACATTTGTATAATGTTGATAAACATATTAATTCTTCCAATTTTAATCATCTTAAAGCATACATGATTGTAACATTCACAATTTGTTCTAATTTAATTTAAGGGTATAGTTGTCATTCACTTCTTTGTAAATCTCAAACATATGTAGTTTACTGACTTTGTTCTAACTTTACTCTGCCAATGTAATAAATTTCCAAAAAACAGTCTAAAATCATGAATCTGGAAATATAGTGGCCAAAGAAAATATTAAACAAGTTCAAGAGCTGAAAAATGTAATTATATATATGACAACAGTAAACTTTCAACATTTTCACTTTACCCCCTATTATAATATATACTTACTTTATACCTTTTAGTTTTTTATATTTTATTTTACGTTTTGGTCGTATATATATCGTATAATATTTTAAATATGTTAAAAAATACGTTTTAATTTTAATAAACTACGCCATTATAATCGTATCGTCGATACCTTCGAAATGAGTCTAATATTGAATATTTTTTGATCTAAATATTTATTATATACTATATATAGTACGATTATATATGTATTCAAAAATAATTGAGGGGTTAAAAACGTTATTTAATCAAACGTTTATTATAATAATAATAAAATAATAAAATCATCATTCATCGGTTTTAATTTAGCAAATTACGCCATTATAATCGTATCGTCGATACCTTTGAAATGAATCTAATATTAAATTTTTTTTATCTAATTATTTATGCAATTATATATGTATTCAAAAATAGTTGAGAGGTTAAAATCTTCAGTTAATCAAACTCATTAATCAAACTTTTATTATTATAATAATAATCATCATCAATATCGATAAGAGTAAACTATATTCTTCTTTCCACCGATTCATCTTCTTTCTCTCTCTAAAACTCTTTCCTTCTCTCCAAAATTATACTTAAGTTGTTGAAGAACCTATCAATACAATTACATATTCTGAATCTTCGCTACGAATCCTTCTTAAAGGTATAAAATTACACCATTATAATCCTTCCTCGCTACGAATCCTCCCTACCATAACGTTTTATGTAACACCCGTTTTTTTTTCTTTTCCGTTACAACTTGGTTTAAGTAATTGTCATGGTTTAGGAGTTGAAGGGCTGAAGTGTAATTCTTGTAAATGCTAGGGAAGAGGGTGGAGTATATAGAAAGAGAAACCCTTAGTTCTCTAGTCAGTTTCCAGGGAGACGTACGTGAGAAGAGGGAGCGATTGGAGAAAGTTAGCCGGGCGAAATTGAGGCTTGTGGTGATTCGATTGGGTTAGCATTCACACCGATCGTGTTGGAGGTAAGAATTCTATGTTAGTTTGATTGTCAAGTGATGTCAATTTTGGAGTTTTGTATTGGTTAGGGTTGGATGTTAGATTGGTGATCATAGAATCACCAATTGTTGTAATTGGTATGTTTTGGGGTTGAATTACTCGCGTGTAATCGCTAGTTATCGACCCTAGTTGTTGTAGAATCGTAATTTTTGGAGTCGTTAGTTGAATTTGGGTTTTTTTGGCACGAAGTTCGAGGCTGGTCGCGATTTTTTTTGGCCGAGATTGGGAAACCCCGCGACCAATCCCCACGACCTGAAGTCGCGGGGCAAGCCGCGCAACTTTCTGCTTCTTTCAAAAAATTATTTTTCTTCTTTCGGAGTTTGGGCTATGGGATCATGTTAGGGATGTTAAGAGAGGATGAGGCCTAGAGTTTGGGGTCAATTGGATTAGCCTAGCTATGGCTAAGACTAGTGTTTCGGTATGGAGTGTCGAGTGGTCCTTTTTGGGCTAAGTTGATGTGTTATGTGTTTATGTTGATTAGGTGTTTGTCAGTGATTGTTCTAGCTTGTGGAGAGTATTGAATCGCTAGCACTTGTCAGGTGAGTACCTCACTTAACTCTTGTTGTTATGTATGTATGGTTACGATTGCATGTGTGATTATGAGATGTGTTCCTTCGGGGACGTTTGGCAGAGTACCTATGGTGGTAGCAATACCCCTAGGGAATTATGATGAGATGTGTTCCTTCGGGGACGTTTGGAGAGTACCTATGGTGGTAGTAATACCCCTAAGGAATTTGCAGAGGCCTGGTACCAGTGTCATTTGTTCTTCCTTTATGGTTTTGAGCCGTAAGGAAGATTGGAGACTTGCATGTATGTGGTTGCTATGTACTTGTGATTGTGTGTGCATGATGGTAAGTGGTTAAGTGTGTGCTCACTAAGCTTTATGCTTACCCCGTTGTTGTTTATCCTTTTTAGTGTCAGGTGCGTCCCGGAGGGGAAAAGAGAAAGTTTCCGAATGAGACTCCGAGGTTGCAGCAGTTCAGTCTAAGCATGGAGTATAATAAATGACTAGGTTCAAGGGATGAGTTAGTTTTCTTGGTTTGGCATGTAACATATGAATATGGGTTGTTTAAACTACGTTATGATTTCAAGCTTATAATTCTTAAAACGTATGAATTTTAATGGTTTTAATGTTGGTTTTGGACGAGCTTCCGCTTTTGTACGAACTTGGTTACTTTTCAGTTAAATTGAATGTTTTTAAGAATTGGGGTGTTACAAGTTGGTATCAGAGCCTAGGTTTAAGGGATTCGAGTATTCACAAGTGGTGGATACTTGAATTTAAACCAAATGCTCGTTGTTTTGTAAATAAGAGTAACCAAAATGAAATGTTTTATGGAGAGATGAGTATGAAAAGTTTTATGGAGAAATGATTATGAAGAGAGGAGTATAAAATGTTTTAGGGAGAGATGAGTAGTGAGACTGAACTGCGGACCGGAGTATCAGACGGGGGTGAGCACACTAACCTTACCTTATTGAGTTGATGATTTGTTATGCTGTGAATGTATGATATGTGAATATGTGAACACTAGTATGTGAATTACTAGTGATATGCAGTTAAGTTGAGCATGTATGTTATGATAGCTGTTAAGAATGTATGTATGAATTACATGAGCTTATGGCATGTGTGGCAAGTGAGCAGCAATTGTGTGAATAACTAATGCTATGTAGTTATGTTGAGCATGTACCCCTATGATAGTTGTCATGTAATGTAGTGTATGCATGTTGTGATATATGTTACGTAAAAGTATGGCATGTGTGATGAGTAAGCACTAGTATGCGAAATACTAGTGCTATGCAGATTAATTTGAGCAGGTATCCATTGATAGCTAATATGGATTGTGTATATGCATATGTGTTGTATGTAGGCTGTAGCTATGTGCTGGTAAGTAGAAAGGCATGATGTCTGTTATGTGATTAGCTGGTAGAGGAGCCTTTGAGCCCTAGTGATGAGTTATGTGCATGTGACAACTGAGTTGGGAAGTGGAGCTTTAGTAATGGCTTTTCGGACGAGGTACGGGCATTTCGAATTCATCGTGATGCCCTTCGGTTTGACGAACGCACCGGCGGCGTTCATGGATTTGATGAACAGGGTGTGCAGACCGATGTTGGATAGGTCGGTAATCGTTTTCATAGACGATATACTGATCTACTCCAAGTCGAAGGAGGAGCACGTGGAGCATTTGCGGGAGGTGTTAGAAGTTTTGCGTAAGGAGAGATTATACGCAAAATTTTCGAAGTGTGACTTTTGGTTGCAAGAGGTCCAATTTCTCGGGCATCTTGTAAACCGAGAAGGCATAAAGGTGGATCTAGCAAAGATAGAGACAGTGATGAACTGGGAGACACCGAAGACTCCCACGGAGATTAGGAGCTTTCTTGGGTTGGCCGGATATTACCGCCGGTTTATCCAAGATTTCTCCAAGATAGCAGTTTCGTTGACGAGATTAACGTGGAAGAGTGAGCCGTTTGTGTTGGGTGAAGAGCAAGAGGCAGCATTTGATACGTTGAGGAGGAAGCTATGCGAGGCTCCGGTCCTGACGTTACCGGAGGGAGTGGAGGACTTGACAGTCTACTGTGATGCCTCATATCATGGGTTAGGCTGCGTCCTTATGCAGAGGGGGCGGGTGATTGCCTATGCGTCTCGTCAGTTAAAGGCGCATGAGGTAAACTACCCAACCCATGATCTGGAGTTAGCTGCAGTGGTGTTCGCGCTCAAGTTATGGCGGCACTACTTGTTTGGGGTTCGCTGTACCATTTATACGGATCACAAAAGTCTCCTTATTTTATGGACCAGCAGAACCTCAATATGAGGCAGCGGAGATGGTTAAAGGTGATTAAGGATTACGACTGCGAGATCCTCTATCACCCGGGAAGGCGAACGTGGTAGCGGACGCCTTGAGTCGGAAAGGGAGTATCCTACTCCTTCGGGTACCGTGTATGAGGATGACCGTGACGACGTCCTTGATAGAGTTGATTCGACAGTCGCAAGTGGAAGCTGTAAAGGAAGGTAACCATAAGAGAGAGCGGATCAAAGGACAAGTGGATCAGTTGATAGCGGACAGCCGGGGATTGTTGACCCGATATGGTCGGGTGTGGGTTCCAGTCTCGTGTGAGGCAAGACAGACTCTTCTGGAGGAGGCACATAAGTCGAAGTTCTCAATCCATCCCGGTGCTACTAAAATGTACCGAGACTTGAGGACCGACTATTGGTGGCCAGGTATGAAAAGAGATGTGGCGAGATACGTAGAGAAGTGTTTGATTTGTTTAAGAGTCAAGGCTGAACATCAGAGACCACACGGGAAACTCCAACCTTTGGAGATACCCGAGTGGAAATGGGAGCATGTGACGTTGGATATGGTTACTGGTTTGCCGAGGACAGTTAGGAGACATGATGCCATTTGGGTGATTGTGGATAGATTGACGAAGAGTGCCCATTTCATAGCGATCAAGGAGGCTTCCTCTTCGGAGGAATTGGCGGACATTTATGTCCGAGAGATAGTGGCAAGGCACGGAGTGCCTGTAACGGTGATCTCGGACCGAGATGTACGATTCACATCCCGGTTTTGGAGCAGGTTTCATGACGACTTGGGTACGAGACTTCAGTTCAGCACGGCTTTCCATCCGCAGACGGATGGTCAGAGCGAAAGGACCATTCGGACTCTTGAGGACATGCTACGGGCATGTGTGCTCGATTTCGGAGGGGGTTGGGACTCTCATCTTCCTCTGGTAGAGTTCTCGTACAATAATAGCTACCATGCTAGTATTGGTATGCCTCCTTATGAGATGCTCTACGGGAGGCGGTGTAGGACTCCCGTATGTTGGGGAGAGGTCGGGCAGAGAGAGCTCGGGAGTACTGAGATTGTGCAGAAAACGACCGAGGGTATCCAATTGATTCGAGATAGGCTGCGGGCAACACAGAGTCGCCAAAAGAGTTACGCGGATAAGAGACGATCAGACATAGAGTTTAATGTGGGCGATAAAGTACTTTTGAAGGTATCGCCTTGGAAAGGGGTGATACGCTTTCGAAAGCGAGGCAAGCTAGGTCCAAGATTCATTGGACCATTCGAGGTAGTGGCACGTGTGGGAAAGGTTGCGTATCGGCTCGAGTTACCGCCAGAGCTCAGCCAGATACATAACACTTTCCATGTTTCTCAGCTTCGGAAGTGCCTAGCGGACGAGTCAGCTCATGTGCCAATAGACGACATTCAGGTAGATGAGTGGCTAAACTATGTGGAAAGGCCGGTTGCAGTCTTGGAGCGAAAGACCAAGATTTTGAGGAACAAGGAAGTCGGAATAGTCAAGGTCCAGTGGGAGCATCGTAAGGGCTCAAAGTGGACTTGGGAACCGGAGGATGAGATGCGAAAGAACTACCCTGATTTGTTCCAAGTTTAAGCGATTTCGGGGACGAAATCCTGGTGAGTGGGGGAGAGTTGTAAAGCCCCGTTTTCTTATATTAAGTTTTACCGATGCTTGGCTATTTGTCTAACTCGTTTAATTGCAATTGTAGAAGGGAGGGACTAGAGTGTCATTATAAGAAGTTAAGGGTTTGAGTAGAGGCCTATGTAAAAAAGGAAAACCCTCCTTCCCTTGTCAGTTTCTAGGGATACGTACGTGATAGAGAGAGGGAGGCGATTTGGGAGATTGAGCCAGAGATCAATTGAAGACTTTGTGGAGCAATTGTGGTGAAATTCCCAACCAAGGTATGAAATCTATGTCTTTTGTTAGTCCCTAGGATGCAAAGAGCAAGTAGGATTAAGGGTTAGGGTTGGGGATGTGAGTCTATGATCATAAGATCATCAATTGCATGTAATTGGAAGGATTTGAGTCAAGTTAATCGCATGTAAGTGCTAGGGATCGACCCTAGTTGTTGTAGAAAGTCATTGTGATGTTAATTTGGTAAAGTTGAGGCCTTGGCATAAGATTTCGAGGCTGGTCGCGATTTTTTGGTCGAGTTTGGAAGTCCCGCGACCTAGCCCCGCGACCTCAGGTCGCGGGGTCAAGTCGCCTAAGTCTCTGGCCATTTTCGAATTTTTGGTTTTTGGCTTTTCAAAGTTTTGGCTATGGGATCATGTTAGGGATGTTTAGAGAAGATGAGGCATAGAGTTTTGAGTCAAATGGACTAGCCTAGCTATGTCTAAGGTTAGCTTTTCGGTACGGATGTCATGTGGTCATGAAAGCTATGTTTTGACATGTAAATTGTACTTAATTGTCTAGGCAACTTGTCTTGAACATCGTGCTAGCTCGTGTAAGCAATTGAACGGTTGAAAGGTGAGTACTTTATCTATGCCTACGTGGTTGTACTTATGTGATAGACTTGCATGCGTGGTTATATGTTATTCGGATTATGCTATTGCCTAGTTGGTACCAGTTACCACTAGGAAATTGGTTCCTTCGGGAATAAAGGATTAAGTTATGGACTAAGCGGCCTGGTACCAGTGTCAAAGGATCAAGTTATATGTTATGTGATTGCCATGTGATTCGGTTATGTATGTATTGTCATGTTAGTATAGATATGTGCTCACTAAGCGAAAGCTTACCCGCGGTTGTTTTTCCCTTTTAGTGGCAGGTACTAGTTCTGGTAGCAAGGGTAAAGCCCCCTTTTGATGATCCGGTTAGCCGCAGCTCAGTCAGTCATTCAGTCATGGAAGGATGGAAGTAGTGAACTGGATTTGTTTTTTTTTTTATGAACTTGTGTTAGATGTTTTCTTTGAAACCTTAATAGGATTATGTTGCATTGTGTTTTAACTAGACTCATGTAGCCCCAACCTCAAAATGTTTCTTTTGAATGGAATTTCTTTATGCAAGACTTTTAAACTAAGCTTCCGCCTTATTTCTACGGATTTCTCTTTAAATGTTTGTTGTAAAATCTAAGGCTTTACAGGATGAAATTGAAGAAGACGCCATTGCAGGTATGAATGAAGGATCCTATTAATTATATCGAAACCCTGTTAGGGAAACATCCTATGCAAAAAAAATTTACAGTTGACAACAATGATTCAAAATCTAATTTCTTACAAGCATTGAAGCGTTAAATGCATCAACCACCATGTCAACCCGGGTTTTACCGGTTCATACCAACCGGGTTTTTATACCCAGCCCGGTCAATCTGGGTCAGGATTTGCTCAAAAAGAAACCCAGCCATAGTTGGCCTGTTCTCTCCCCTGGGTCACAGTTCCTGCCTGGTGAACCGGGTTTTTAAAGCATTGAATATAATTGACTTAAATTAATCAATTTATCTAATTTCTTACTGTTGAGAACAATGATTCAAATCTAATTTCTTACAGGCATCCTAACATCACCTTACCTTAATTAAGCAGGTAATTAAGCATATAATGAGTAAAAGGGAGAAGAGAAAAGAGGAATTATGTGAATATGAGATTATAGAAAGAAATTAAAGGGGTATCAAAACTTGTATATAATTCAAATTGAATAGCTGTTGACTCAATTTATCAAGTGGGTTTTCATCAAAATGCTAATTTCATCTTCCATTTTCAGCCAATTAAGAAAAAAAGAAATAGATGTGCAAATTAGGCCTAGAAAATAAGTAACTATAGGATCAAAGGGAGAATAATTGATACCAGGAAAGAAAGGGAGACTTCGATCAGCCAAATGTACAGATCGAGAAATTAGTTGGCAGCAATCAGACAGAATCTAGTTTGGTTTTTTCAGATGAACTTAACGATTCAGAGTCAACTGCTGCTCACATTTTTAAGTTTATTCAAGTGTTAGAATTAGACGTTTGGTCCCTATGCTTTACATATTTTAACATCTTGAGTCCCTGCAAATGAAATAATTCTTGAAAAAACCCCGTGGTATATATGTTTTGACGAATCTTGGTCTCTGCTCTTAACTGTCTCTTAAAATAAATCTTGTTAACTCATTTTTGAAAAACCCCCATGGTTTATATGTTTTCACGAATCTTGGTCTCTGCTCCTAACTTTTTCTTAAAAAAATCATGTTAACTCATTTAACATTGGGGATTTTTGGTCTTTTTACATGTTTCTTTATTTTTTATTATTATAAGTTATGCTAGAACTCATGTCATTGAATGCCCTCACAGACCCGGGAACATGTGGTAAATTCGATTTTCGATTTTTGTAGTTTGTAGCTAACGATTCACAGACCCGGCCCAAGGGGTGAGCGAAGCGGGCGACGGCCAAGAGCATCAAAGCCCAAGAGGGCATCATTTTAGGCCCGATATGTTATTATACTATTAAAAAAAATATAATTGTTGACTACAAGGCTTGAACCCTGAATCTTTAAGATAAAAGAACACCTCCTTACGGCCTTACCACTAGGCCATTAATGCCCTTTACTATTATTTTTCGTCTACTTTTATTTTATTACTTTTCTCGCTGATTCATTTCTAATTTTTATAATTATTTTTTTTTCAACTTTTATTTTGTTTTCATGGCAACACTTATTAATCTTAAATAAAATAAAATAAATCATATTCAACACTTATTAATCATGTGATATATTTAAACGTTTATTATTATTTCCGTCACACATTTTGTATGATCATACTTTACATAAAACAATTTAAATTGCCTAGTTAATTTCAACAAGAAACCACAAAAATCTTTTGCTATATTTTTTTAAATCAAACCTCATATAAAATAGATCATTAAATAGTGTCAACTTTTTTTGTTGTGATTTCCACAATCATAAATATGATTCTCAAAAATATTGTTTATTTTGTATTCGATCTTGAATCTCATATATCCAATTTCACACAATAAGTGTATTAAGATATTTAAAATTTTGATACAAGTATAATATTAAGTTTCCTATGTTTTAAGACAAATTAAACATCCAACATGGTTGTATACAATTAGTTCGATCACAACTATTATTATATACAACTTTTCTAAAATTCAATTTAGCTTTGATGTTACATTATAGTACTATATAATTATAAGATATGCATTGCAAAGAAGACATTATTATTCTGTAATCGTAATAAAGATTGATCTTAAAAATAATATGCATTTATATCTTATAGTTTTAAATAATGGGGGCATTATTTAGTTTTTTCGCCCAGGGCATGAAAACCCCTAGGACCGGCCCCTGACGATTCACATTTGATGCTTACATGCTTTTGTGAAACAACCATCAACTCATATACAACTGGCTATGATAATAAAACTTTTTCTATCTTTTTCGCTTGCTCATTATTGATTTGATCACCAAAATACTCATTTCAATCACCGTTTCATGACTTCGACTTTTCTATACTTTTGATTTTCCTATATCAACATGAAAATTTAATCCATTAATTTTATTTTGTCTTTTGTTTAATTTTATTTTACATAAGATATAACAATGGTTCTTATACCACTAATATTAACATTGTTTGCTTGACTTGGAAAATAAAGCCCCTTATGTAGTCAAGAATGACAAATAAGATTTTTCTTTAGTTGGAATCTGTATGTCACACATCTTCTGTTAACTCATGTACTATATAAAGGTGTTTGTATTATTTTATTATAGACATTCATTTGGGGTGAACACAAATCCAAATGACATATCACGTCTTCTTATGTTGGTCAACCAAGTTGACATAAAGAAGATCCAACATTGATCTAGAATTCGAAGTTATGGCGCCGATACATCAATGTAATTCTTAATCCCGATACATAAAAACCCTGCAAATTTCTCTAGATCAGAAGCCTAGAAATGCAAGATAAATGTGGGTAATCTGATTATGGGCAGTACCTAGGATGCAATTTTTTTTTTTGGTTTCTTTGGGACACTGCAGGCTCCAACTGAACAAGCATGGTCTCGTTAAAAGGTGACCTGAGCTCCATAGGCTTCAAACTGCTTCACCACTTCGCTTCGCAAATATTGCATCTGCTCGAAGTGTTTCTATCGAAAATGACAAATATTTATGATTATGAAGCAGAGAGGTGAGAATTGCTTCCCAAATTCTAGATTCTATGCTTTGCAGTAGAAAAGAGATATGAACCGGTGTTCACTTTCATCCAAATTGAGATGAATTCTTTATAACTATCCTTTAGATTTTTGTTTGTTAAGGTAATATTTCACAAGAACTCACTGATAGAGCGATTAACCATATTTAATCCAATGCAATCCACAAACATATAAATGAAGCAACGGATTAATATCCCCACTTGATTCATGTTGAGAATATGTCAACATGTCAATTGATCAAAAACAAAGAACTAAGATGGATCAAAAATTAACCCACTTAATGTCTTAGTAGGTAGTATAATTGCATTTAAAAAAATAATTATTGATTTTTTGGCCAAAAAAATCGATCATGTCATTAATTTCAATGTTTAAATGATCAAAAGAAACAAAGAAAGTACCTCTTATTGTGAATTGGCTTCTTTGGTCCTTCCCCAAAATTCTTCTTAAGAGCATGGTACAGCAACCTCCTGTAGATGAACATAGATTGAACAACTCTAAAGATACACATTTAGATTCAATTTATATGAAATCACGAGTAATTTATGTAAAACAAAACCTTTGAATAGTATTCAACTAGACCATTGTGTTGCATCCATATACACATATAACATAACAAAACAATTAAATAAAAGATGCAAAGTGATCTCAATATATAGAAAAAATTAAATAACTGAGATTCCTGTGAGCTACTAACCGATGTAGATGTATGTCGGTCAAGCTGCAAACTCATGCCTCGTTGATTGTCCATCAAACGTTTGTCTAAACAATCCATATTAAAATTATAAGAAAAATAGGTAACCAATGATACAAAAGACTAATCACCAAAAAGTGTTTGTTTAGGCTTCTCTAAAGCAAACTTGTTTCTTATTAGTCTAAAACTGAACATTTCAAATTAATTTGCTAAGAAAGAGAAAAAGGGAAGAGGGGGGGGGGGGGGTACCAATTTGATATTCAAAATAAAAGTGTATTTTCTTTTAAACCTTCACTCAATTTACGGTAATCTCAAACGGTAGTATTTTTTTTCTTGAATTGGCTTCTTTGGGCCTTCAGAGCTTCTCATAATCATCCCTTCAGCATGGTAGAGGAGACTCCTGATGTGAGAAGGTATCATCATATGAGGTTTCCAAATGCCAACCACCACCGATTTAACATAAATACTCAAACTTGAAATGTAAGAAAAAAAACAAAAGTTCTTCTATCAAGGGGCTGTTTGTTTACCTCTTAACAGTTCCATTAAGAGGCAACACCTGAAACGCTATGAAGTAAATCTTTTTTTTTTGGCAAAAAGAAGAGCCTGCCTCTTAATGGTTCCAACTTCCAAAACCCTCTGAATGATTTTGTATCTTGGGCCTCCCTTAATCATTTAGAGGCCCTGATTTCATTCTCAACAATTACAAAACAACCATATTTCATTTTGCACTATATCATAAGAGCCTCTTAAACATTCTGACCAATTAATCATCCAGCACCAAACTATTCAGCAACTGCCAAACAGCCCCAGATTTTATCGGTCGGTGACAACCAATCAACCCCCACCCCCTTCTTTTTTTTTTCTTTTTTTTTTTTGGGGGGGGGGGGGTGGAGTTCAATCATCGACCACCACCGACACCGTGGTAGTGGCCCCAATTAACCAACACTTATAAACTTAACTGTTATCTGCTTTCAAATTCATTAGCAGGTGATGGTAGCAACTTGCCCCTACACCCAGACTCTTGCAAGGATTTAAAATACTTGTTTGGTGTCTTTTATTGATTAACAAATCAACGGCAGCTCTGTATCTGGACCCCACATCTGGATTGACTAACAAGACGAAGCAAAAGCATGTGAAGAGAGCATCATCATCCTTCTTTGGTTCAATGCCGAACATCAAATTGAACAAACAATAAAACCAAAAAAAGAAAACATGTTATAACAATAAAACATTTTATAAGAAAAAATACAAAATATAACATTTGGATGTTGAGGAAATGAAACATAAAACAAGAAAAACAGTAATAAATTGTAATAAAAACAACAATTTTTAAAAAAAAAAAAAGTTACCTTGTGTATTGACTGCTCTTTGGTTATCAGAACTCCTAAATTGCAAGAAATGTTTCAAATGTTAGAATCTATATGAAATAAAATATATTGAGTTTTTGATACATCTAGCAATTAAGGTTGGTTTAAACTCGAACTTTGGCATAAATTTCAGTAAAGATAAGAATCAAGGTTGCAGAGTGTAATGGAGAAAGTACCTGTTGCTGTAGGTCTTTGTGAATTATGCCCATACCTTCGATATCAAAATCATCGCTGGAGAATGGTACAAGGCTATATGTGGCAAAAGGCTACATATCTCGACCTTCCGGATATGTTTGAAAAACCAAATGACTCAAGAAGCCATCTAGAACCACTAATATTCAAACCTGTCAACGAAAAAATGCTCTGTGGAAGATGACTTATGCCCGTACCTTCGATATCTAGCCGTTGTAATCTTCTTAAACATCCAAATTCCTCCGGCAATTTCTCAACTAGAATACAGTAGTGGAGATGTAAATATATTAGACATTTCATCTTACATATACTCTTTGGAATCTCTCGTAAAAGTATACACTCTGATAGGAATAGCTCCTCTAGACATTCTAATTGGCCAAGATCCTCAGGTAACTTCTCAAGAAGCCAACAAGATTTAAGTTTGAGAACTTTAAGACATTTCAACACAATAATGCTTTCCGGAAGATGTGTAATTTTGGTAGTCGAAAAACTTAGCTCCACTAGAGATTCCAACTGGCCAAGGTCCTTGGGTGCCTCTGGAATACCACCTTCAAGTGTAAGTTTTCTTAAACATCGTAAACCACAAATGTTTCGAGAAAATCTGTCAAGGTCTGTACAAGCACATAGACCTATAGAGATAAGTTTCTCAAGATTTCCAATCGAAGAAGGTACCGTATGTTCATAATAAGAACATGAAAATCGAAACTTTGGTAAGTTATTGTCCGAGTGTAAAGCGCATATATCTACAGATTCAGCAATCAGGTGTAACTCAGAAAGAGAACCAACTTCATTTGATTCATATATTTTATAAAATGAAAAGGATTTGAACCTCAAACAACCACTCAAGTGTAGGTCGGCAAGCTTTTTCAGACACCCAAAAGGTGCGTGAAGTTCTACCAAGGAATAACATTTTGTAAGACTTAATTCTATGAGATTTGAAGTCAACCCAAGGTCAAAGGTCCTTAACTTTGCACCCATGATGTCGATGGATTCTAGCTTTAGACATTCAACATGAATGCGAAGTTCTACCAAATTGTAACATCCTCCAACACTTAATGTCTCGAGATTTGGAGCCTTTCGAAGGTCAAGAGTCCTCAACTTTGAACTGTCAATGTAAATGGATTTGAGCTTTAGACCTTCAACCGGAATGTAAAGTTCCACCAAATCAACACATTCTACAACGCGTAATCTTTTGAGATTCGGAGTCCCTCGAAGGTCAAGTTTCATCAACTTTGAACCGTCAATGTAGATGGATTTTAGCTTTAGACATTCAACGGGAATGTAAAGTTCCACCAAATCAATACATTCTGTAACCCGTAACATTATGAGATTTGGAGTCCCTCGAAGGTCAAGTTTCCTCAACTTTGAACCGTCGATGTAGATGGATTCGAGCTTTAGACATTCAAAGGGATTGTAAAGTTCCACCAAATCAACACATTTTACAATGCTTAATCTTTTGAGATTCGGAGTCTCTCGAAGGTCAAGTGTCCTCAACTTTGAAGCATTGATTAAGATGGATTCTAGCTTTAGACATTCAACGGGAATGTCAAGTTCTACCAAATCAACACATTTGAAAACATTTAAAGTCTCGAGATTCAGAGTCCCTCGAATGTCAAGTGTTCTTAACTTTGAACAGTTGATGTCGATGAATTTTAGCTTTAGGCATTCAACAGCAATGTGGAGTTGTACCAAATCATCACACTCTACAAGAGTTAATGCCTCTAGATTTGAAGTCAATCGAAGGTCAAGTGTCGTCAACTTAGTATGACTAAGTTCAAGAGATTTAAGCTTTGGAAATTCAACGGCCATGTGAAGTTGTACCAAATCAACACACTTTACAAGACTTAATCTCTCGAGATTTGAAGTCCATCGAAGGTCAAGTGTCGTCAACTTAGTATGACTAAGGTCAAGGGATTTGAGCTTTGAACATTCAATGGCCATGTGAAGTTGTACCAAATCAACACACTTTACAAGACTTAATCTCTCGAGATTTGGAGTCCTTCGAAGGTCAAGTGTCGTCAACTTAGCATAATTGAGGTCGAGGAATTTGAGATTTGAACATTCAAGAGGTATGTGAAGTTCTACCAAACCATGGCATCCATCAAGACTTAATGTCTCGAGATTTGGTGTCAGACCAAGATCGAGGTTCTTGATGTCTGAATAATTGAGATTAAGGAATCTGAGCTTGTTAAGAACCTATTGTAAACAACAAATAAAATAAAAGTGAGCATTGGTGAAATAACAAACCAAGCGAAACCAAAAAGTGAGTATTATAATGAATAACGCAAAATAACCGTTCAACTAGTAATATTCTACCTTTTTATCTCTCCCTTTCCAAAGTTGTACAATTTTGCTGTGATCCATTTTAAGTTCAACAAGATTATTGGCTTGAAATGATTTGGGTAAAGACCCAAAAGGAAACCAGGTCCATCTCAAACATCGTAAAGCATTTGGAAAGTATGGGCAAACTTCATCAAATTTCCAATTGCTATAAGTACGATGAACACCTTCATGATGCACTTGAAGAAACCTAAGTTTTTTCATGTTCTCGAGGCCTTCCATAACGATTTGTGGATCGAGTTCACATGTGATCAATTTTATACATCTTATTATTTCATTAGTTCCCTACAAATAACCAAGAAAACAGTGTCATAATTAACAAATAAAAATGTGTTAGTTTTCTCAACCTTCCAAATAAATTTACTTCATTCTTACCTGATTACTAACCAATACATCTTTAATTTCCTCTTCGATCCATAACCGACTGTGTTTGTTAGGCTCCTCAAGTTTACGACGAACAATGTACTTACCCATTTCTTCAATTCTGTCATGCATGTTCAATCGCCCATATTTAGAAATAGTTATGAGAGATTTTTGCTCAAGAACCCGTAAACCATTTCTAGCATGAAATCCACAGCTTTCAAGCACTCTAATTGCTTCCGCTTTTGTCCAACCTTTCATTATGCATGCAACATCTAGGAATATTTCCTTGTAATCCTCCTCTAGACCGATATAGCTTAATTCCAATTTTTCTAAAGTTTCCTTTAACGGAATTGTCTTTAGTCTTTCTATAGCATCTTTCCATTCAAGCTCATCTTTGCCACAAAAAAACGAACCCAAAACTGTGATCGTTAAAGGAAGACCAGCAGCATAACCTACAACTTGTTCCGATAGCTCTTTGTAGTCTTGAATAGGACTCTGTCTCCCAAATGCATGCCTACTAAAGAGGCAAATTGCTTCCTCATGAGATAAAAGATTGACATCGCGTATCAAGCTCGTTCGGTGTGCTACCAACACTTGCTCATCTCTTGTTGTAATGATAATTCTACTTCCCCCATTAAACCAATTAAGCTCTTCTGCTAACGCCTTAAGTTGCTCAATATGATCAACATCATCGAGAACAACAAGAACCTTTCTAAAACACATCATCTTTTTCATCGTCTTTTTCCCGTCATGAACGTTACTTATTTTGATGCTTTGATCATTTAAAACATCTCTAAGGACTTGCTTTTGTAACTTCTTCAAACCGGAGAAATTGGGATTTGAGTTTTCCCTTATGTTCTCAACAAAACTACTACCTTCGAACCGATAGGATATATGATCAAAAACAGCTTTGGCTAAAGTTGTCTTCCCACCACCTCCCATTCCCTTAATCCCCATCATCCGGACATCGTCAACACCAAGTTCTAAGGATGAAACAACATCCCTTATTCGAGCCTCCATGCCTATTAACTTTTCATCAACACTGAAATTGATGGATCGTAACTCTAGAGAGATCTCTTCAACAACTTTTTGAATAAATTTAGCTTCATGCCTGTATATTTAAAAGAATAAAATTAGTTTGCTCAATCAAAATCCCACATGAACAACTTATTTAGTATCAAATCTATAACATGCATATGTATATGAAGTAATTTAGATAGCCATCTAATCATATTTCATGTTTAATCTTTCAACAGACCACAATTGAGAAATTACCCATCAACGGTGTTCTTCAACTCCCACCCTGCAAGATTGGCAGCTTCTTCCAAAGCCTTTCTCCATCTCCCAACAGCCTCTTCCTTCTCATGTTTGGCAAAGACTTGTCCGAATTCCCCGTTTTGTTTTCGGACTTCGGATGGTTCCACATCAAAAAAGATCGGGTAAGCAGTCTGCTCCGCCGTCTTCTGGCACTCTATGATCTTTACAAGCTCCTCCAAGCACCAAGATGAAGATGCGTAGTTCTTGGAGAAGACAATGATGTGGAATCTTGAGTCTTGAATGGATTTGATGAGTTCATCACTAATCCTTTTCCCTTTTTGGATTCTTTTGTTATCCTTGTAAGTGTGAATGCCTTTGTGCTGAAGAGCATTATAAAGATGACCTACAAATGTGTTACGAGTGTCTTCACCTCGAAAACTCAAAAATACATCATACTTAAAACTCTTGTGAACAACAGATGATGTTGAAGAAGACGCCATTGAAGCCCAAAAAAACAACTTTTAAAGGTCAAAATCCAGAAAGCATCAAAGAGGGAGATGGATCTAAGAGAGATTGATAAAACACATATGGATGAGAGCAGGTAGATCTTGTTTTCTATTTTGACATCTGACATGAATTACCAAGCAATACAGTCAACTCATGCTCAGGGGTTGTTTGTTTTCTTTTCTTGGTATTGTCCCCTTGATAATATTTAATATTAACTTATGATTGTAGTTTGTATTTTTGGTTGTCTTTTCCACTAATGGTTGTTTAAAGAATCTGTAAGATGAGTGTTTCTATGTATATATATATATATATATATAGGCAAAGGATCGTGGGAGAAATTGAGTTAACGGTGACAAGAAATGAGAAGTGGATTTGCACTCTTAATATCTTTTAATCCATAACCTCCTATGAATTGCGTTTTAAAAGAGAATTGAGTTGGTGCATCATGCTGCATCTTATTTTGATACATCTCGTCCTAATGTGCATGCCCTTTTCATCCAACGGTTGATAAATCATTTCTCAAGCTTCTCACGTTAACCTCGACCTCTCATCGGAACCCAAGCCTATATATAGATGAAAGTTCAAACGGAAATGCAAATTTGATTGCGAACGTGAGGATAGCCAAGAGCACACCACTATGAATATTGTGCATATTCAACTCGAGCTTTATAAACTTAAACGAACCGAGCTCGAGCTTATCCGCGCTCGAGCTCGGCCTTATCCCTAGGGTTTCAGACGTAAAAATCCACGTTCAGAAGAATTACAGATATGGCATAACAGGTCCCTCGACTCCTTTTTGTTTGTTTTTGACCCTTATAAACTCACTTCAACGGTTTATGTTGATACTGTCTGAAAGGGTTCCTGTGCATAAACCCAAAAGATAAAAACTATTGTTTTCTTTTGCTTATATTTCTGCTTTAGGGGTTCCATCCTAAACATTTATCTTGGTAATTACTTATCGGTTCAGTTATCTTATCGAGTGAATATAACAATGACCAGTAATTTGATCTAATGCTAGAGGA
The DNA here is from genome assembly GCA_030169165.1 of Centaurea solstitialis. Lineage (NCBI taxonomy): Eukaryota > Viridiplantae > Streptophyta > Magnoliopsida > Asterales > Asteraceae > Centaurea > Centaurea solstitialis. The sequence continues at coordinate 31,701,820 of CM058043.1, forward strand.
GATAAAGATCGAGAGTCTTACCTCATAAACATTAACCAGGTTATAAACGATTACCATCAATAGTCTTCACTCTTCGGCACCTCTTAAAAAAACAAACGCTACCTTATTGTTTTTATAACAACACAATAGTTTTAAACTTCTATTTTAACCAGAAACTCTGACCCACTTTTAAGCTCCATCTACTAAAAACAATCCATTTAAGATAATACTAATGCCTTGGCTGTAGTAGCAAGCACAAAACAAGTCTCAATTCTACATGGATTTCAAGACAAGACAAATTTAACAAGTTATAAACATGCAGCTTTAACATTAAACCTTAAAATAACCAAAGGATTGTTAGCCTAGTGGTAAGGCTTGGGCACTACATAGTGGTGAACCCGAGTTCGAGCCCTGGGGGACGCATTCTGGAGGTACGGGGGCTTCGACCCGGGGCTGCATGCTTTAGCAGTCGGGCTTCGGCCCAAAATTGCCGAGGATTAGTCTGGGCCCAATGTGGCCTGGGATACCTCTTCCAAAAAAAAAATAATAAAAAATAAAAAAAATTAAACCTTAAAATAGTATGAATCAATGGTAAATAGTAACCTTGTGTTATCTTTCACTTCTTTGTAAAACTCAAAACATATATAGAGTAGAGACTTTGTTCTAGTTTTACACTACCAATGTAATAAATCTCAAGTAAACCCCAATGGGGCAGCCTACCGGTTAAGGCTTGGTGTTGGGGAAAAACCCCCCCAAGTTCGAATCCGGGGGTGAGCAACCAGGGGCCACTGAGTGTTAATCCCAGGGGAGCATGCTTTAGCTCTCGGTAAAAATTGCCAAGGATGTAGTCCGGCCAAAGTCCAGGTGAACCTTCCCAAAAAAAATAAATAAATAAATAAATAAATCTCAAGTAATAAAGGCCAAGAAAAACAATTAAACAAGTTCAGGGGCTGCATATGTAACTTCTAACAACTTACGAGCTCACGGACTAACATGTTAACTATTTTTAATACCTGGGGCCGAAGTCTAAATAAATGAAGTTTCTGCTGTGGCTAAAGTGTAAAAATCAAAACTTGAATAAAATATGGAATTCCTTTTTCTGTGGGTCGTCTCCTTGACCCGGTTTCGACCCAAATAGAATCCGACTCCATAAACACACAAAAATCAAGTTTCAAATCAACAGGCAATGTAACATTACAAATTCAATCATAATTTTAAAACCCAAATCAGTCCCAATTTTAGGGTTTTCCGGTAAAGGTAGCGATTAACCAATCTTCTAGGGTCCATTATTCATCCAATCGACTACAATATATCAAGTAAGTAACTTTATGCTATCAATTTAATGTAAAAACAACAATTTTACCTTCAATTTCAGTGAACCAAATGCGGAAACTTCAATTCTTTGAAAAGTGTTCCAGGTGGTACGTCCCCTTTGTCCTTTGAACGCAAGGGTTTGGGGTGTGGCATAACAGGCCCTTTATCTAATTCTTTTTATTTACTTTTGACCTATGAAACAATGTTCCTCCTACTCATTTAAACTTGAGCTAGGGCCTGTTTGTTTGCAGCTTAACGGGTTTAATGAAACTCACGGTTTATTCAGTCAGTTATATATATGGTTATTTGGTAGTGGCTTAATGGTACATGAAGTGCCTTATTCTGTAAGCTTTTATTCGGACAGAAAGCTAAGTTTTTTCAAATATGTCAATCCGAATTAAAAAACATGTTTCTACCATCTGTATGAATATACTTTCACCAACAAAAACGTTTCAGATATATACACAGACAGACAGATTAGTCTACACATACAGCTTTATTCATGCAGAATATAATGAAAAACCAACTAAACAACCCCCTAGTTATGTTCCGATTCAATGAAGTAGTCACTAGAATCTGAATAGATGTAAACATGAATGAATATATGGTACAATATGCGATTACCTTGTAAAATACATAGCTAAATCCAACAAAGTGGAGCTATGCTTGTGGAAAACATATTTTCATATATGGGAAAAAGTTTGGAAAACCAAACGAACTATCCTTTTTGAATTTTTTATTAATTAAGTCTTTAAACTTTTTTTAATGAAGTTACCATTGTATGTATCCAACTTTATCATGCCGAATTTTGACAAGCAAAAGAAGAGTTGATTTTGCAAGAATGAAGCTGATTGAGGGAAAAGATTACACCAACGGCTGCTATAGCAGCAAATTGACATCAAGAAAACAGCAACAAGACTGCCCTAGAATCTATCCATCGACAACATACTGCAGTTGATAGAATGTATGATGGACTTTTTTTAGGATAGATTCTAGAATGTATAGATGATTACACCAACAGCTGCTATAGCAGCAAATTGACATCAAGACCAGAATGTATGATGGACTTTTTTAGAATTGAAAACCAATAATTCTCTGATCTCATTGTAGCTTTGGACATATCTATACATGCACACCTATTTGTGTATATAATACAACAGAGCATATAAACCAAAAAATGTGTTGGGGTTTCAAAACATAAACATAGATCACCCATAATAATGTCTTCTGCAATTCATGGCGCAAAAGCTTTGCGACCAACAAGATATCTATGATGATATAGAGCATGAGAGTCCTGTTCCAAGTTCGTTATAGGAACGACCAAAGGCATGTTATCCAGGATTCTGTAAAAACGATAAAAAATGAACAAAATGTGATATAACCCAAGATCCTAAGATAAGTGCCTCACATGTTGAAATCTGTGGCACATCTATGGCATTCATATATGGAACTGTAACAGATCATTTGGGTAAGAATCTGTATATATAACACAACAAGAAGCAAATAGACGATGATCTCCAATAACTTCCGCTTACCTCATAGACAGAATTTTCTAAAAGGGGATTTGTTTTTTGTGGATGAAAGTTTGGTTAATTTCACCTACAGGAAATAATTTAACTAAAAAAAATTGGAATAAAAAACAGTGATTTATGTAATGCATCTGGTGGATTTATACCTGATAGCAGCCGATCAATCAGAGCTTCACCCATGAACAACAATAACAAGTCTCACATTTCACAAAAAGTTCTATAATTAAACCATTGAGATCGAAGATCAAAAATCAAGTTCATCACGGCATGTGAAGAGCATATGGTCCTTCGATTTAATGAAGTGCTCAAACGCTGAGCTAAGCACACAAAAACATAATTTACGGCATCAGTAAACATGAAGTTAACAAATCCAAAATTTCAAAGTTGGAGTGACAAAACAGCCGAGTTTATAATGCATAATGGATATAGAAATGGTATGACCTTCAATTGAGTTTATCATGCTTGTGTTGAACCTGTGGAAGCTTGTCTGTCTGTAATGGATCAAGCTTTTCACCACCCATTATCACAAAATTTACAGAAAATGGAGTATGTGTCTTGGAGACCTACCACTCGAAAAACAATGTTCCGGCTTTTGATGATGCCGCTGCATCATCAGTTGACAAATAACATGATTCAGAACACGATTAGGGAACACTAACTGGACTAATCTCATAAACAATACAACATCGAATCATATATCTGAGGTCCATGGTGATATGGTTTTCTTAAACAACGGTTTGCGTAACTTAATCTCGTCATATTAAGCCCATGGCAGAGGTGCTGATGGTAGAAGAAGTTATTCACAGCTCTATGTAGCAGAAGGTTTCTCCTTCTTCGTCTTCTGAGGTTTGTATCTCGGATGTAAAACCAAATGACTCGAGAAGCCTTCTAAAACCAACAATACGCAGACCTTGCAGCTCAAAAATGCTTTGTGGAAGATGTCTTATGTTTGTACCTTGTATATTCAACACTTTTAAGCATTCTAAGCGCCCAAGTTCCTCTGGCAATTTCTCAACGGCCACGCAGTTGCGGAGATGAAAACATTCTAGACGTTTCATCTTACAGATGCTGTTGGGAATATCTCGTAAAATTGTACATTCCGCTATGTTTAGCTCCTCTATGCATTTTAATAGGCCAATATCCTCGGGTGCTTGAAGTTCAACCAAATGAGAACATTCGGTAAGCCTTAACCTTTTGAGATTCGGACTCAACGCAAGGTCAAAGGTCCTCAACTTTACACCCATGATGTCAATAGATTCAAGCTTTAGGCAATTAGAATGAATGTGAAGTTCTTCCAAACTCTCACATCCTCTAACAACTAATTTCTCGAGATTTTGAGCCTCTTGAAGGTCAAGGGTCGTTAACTTTGAATCTTTGAGGTTGAAGGACTTGAGCTTTGGCCATTTAGCGGGAATGTAAAGTTCTACCAAATCATCATGACATAATATCTTTAAGCCCTCAAGATTTGGGGCCCCTCGAAGGTCAAGAGTCCTCAACTTTGTATGAGAGAGATGGATGTATGTGAGCTGTAGACATTGAAGGGGAAATAGAAGTTCTGCCAGATCACGGCATCGTGAAAGCCATAACTCCTTGAGATTCGGAGTCATCCCAAGGTCAAGGGTCTTCAATTTCGAATTCCGGAATTGAAGGTATTTCAACTTCTTAAGAATCTATCATAAAAGAAAAATAAGTTAATTAATATTGGTGTAATACAAACCAGAAAATGTGTATTACTATAATGAATCATGAAAAAACAACCAAGCAACAATTAGTGTACCTTCTTTTCTCCCCCTTCCCATAGTTGTACAATTTCACTCTCCGGCATTGAAAGTGTAACTAGATTATTTGCTTGAAATATTTTGGGCAGAGAAGAAAAAGGGTAATAACTCCATATCAAACATTGTAAAGCACTTGGAATGTATTCGGTAACTTCATCAAATTCCCAATCGCCACTGAAACAATATCCGTCGTGACTTTTAGTATACGCTCGAAGATATCTAAGTTTCTTCATCTTTCGAAGACCTTTCATAAAAAGTTCTGAACTTAGTTCCCCATACAAATATTCAATACATTCTGTTGCTTCAGTTCCCTGTAATACAAAAAGCAATAAACTCAGTTCAGTTCCATGTAATCAAAAAAGCAGTAAATGATGAAACACGTGTCAAAACAAATGAAAAAGTGATAGTTTTTCACTTCTTCACCTTACGAATAAATGTGATCCTTACCAAGTCATTAGCTAGAACATGTTCAATTTCCAGCGTCTTCCATAAGTGGCTATGTTTGTGAGGCTCTTTGCGGTGCGGACGACGAACGATATTCCTACCCATTTCTACTATCTGGTCATGCATGACCACTTTTTCACCATCATTTGAAATAGTTATAAGAGATTTTTCCTTAAGAACATCTAAACCACATCTAGCTTCAAAATGTCCACAACTTTCAAGAAGAAGGACTACATCATCTATCGGAATATACACCCACATGCATGCAACATCTAGGAATATTTCCTTGACATCGTCCTCTAGACTGGTGTAGCTTAATTCCAATATATCTACAACTTCCTTCTTAGGCATTCTTTTTAGGCTTTCTAGGACACCTTTCCATCCACGTGTACTTCTACCGCGAAGATGCGAACCCAAAACTGTTATCGTTAAGGGAAGACCAGCAGCATAGCTTACAACTTCTCGTGATAGGGCTTCGTACCCTTGAACTGCTATCTCTGTGCCAAATGCATTCATATAGAAGAGCGAAAGTGCTTCTTTATTTGATAAGAGATTGACTTGAATCAGTTCCACATCGTGTGATCTCAACACTTGCTCATCTCTTGTTGTAATGATGATTATGCTTCCTTTTTCGAACCAATTACGTTCACCAGCTAAGGCTTTGAGCTGATTTATATGATCTACGTCATCTAGAACAACAAGAACCTCTATACCATGCATCTTCGTTTTCATCTCCTTTTGCCCATCAAGAACACCATTTATAAATATGTCTTGCCTTTTAAAGACATCTCTAAGGACTTGTTGTTGCAACGATTTCAAACCTAATAAAGGATTAGTTGAAGATTCTCGGACATTCTCAACAAAGCTGCTACCTTTGAACTGACTGCATATTTGATCGAAAACTGCCCTGGCCAAAGTTGTCTTTCCACCACCTCCCATTCCCCATATGCCTATCATGCAAACCTTATAACGGGCAGCGTTTAAAGATGAAATCACGTCATTTACCCGAGTCCTCATGCCTACTAAATTTTCAGCAGCAAAGACAACAGGTAACTTCGATGAAATATCCTTAACAACTAGTTTAATAAAGTCAACTTCATGCCTGTAAGTAAAAAAAGAATCAATTAGCTCTCTCAAACTCCAACAAGAATATTTACAAAATTGAAACATATAAATAATTATAATGGAGTCATATATATATAGTCATATTTTAGTTTAATCTATCGAGGAGAGTACTCAAGTTAGATTCAGAGTTTGACGATAAGACACAAGAAGAAAGAAAATGGAAGAACATTGCATAAATCTGATGAAGGAATTACCCATTAGCAGTGGTGCTTAAGTCCCACCCGCTGAAAGATGTTGCCTTTACCAAAGCCTTTCTCCATTTCTCAGCAACCTCATCATTTTCGTGTTTGGAAAAGGCTTTGCCAAATTCTCCACTTTGTTTGCGGACTTGAGTGGGTTCCACGTCATAGAAGATAGGGTAAACAATCTGTCCGGTCTTCGTGTTTTGGCACTCCATGATCTTCACAAGCTCGTCCAAGCACCACGATGAAGATGCGTAGTTCTTGGAGAAAACAATGACATGGAATCTCGAGTCCTCGATGGCTTGAATGAGCTCCATACTGATTTTCTTCCCTCTCTCGAGGTTCTCGTCATCCTTGTAAGTTTCGATGTTCTCTTGCTTAAGAGCATGATAAAGATGATCAACGAAGTTGGTGCGAGTGTCTTCACCTCTAAAACTCAAAAATACATCATACCTAAAGCTTGTCTTGTGAATGGATGAATTCGAAGAAGAAGCCATTGCAGGTATGAATAAAGGATCCTATTAATTACATCAAAACCCTGTTAGGGAAATATTCTATGCAAAAAAATTGCAGTTGGCAACAAAGATTCAAATCTAATTTCTTACAAGCATCCTAAAAATCACTATACCTTAATTAAGCAGGTAACTAAGCATATAATTAATGAGTAAAAGGGAGAAGAGAAAAAAGGGATCATGTAAATATGAGATTATAGAAAGAAATTAAAGGGGTATCAAAACTTGTGGAAAACCAATCGAATAGCTCTTGATTCAGTTTATCAATTGGGTTTCATCAAAATGCTAATTTCGTTAACTGTAAATCTTCCATTTCAGCCAAGAAAACAAGAAATAGATGTGCACAGATAATCAGCCCCAGAAAATAACTATACGATCAAGGGAGAAGAATACACCAGTACAGAAAAAGGGAAATCGATCAACCAGATTAGCATCAAACAGATAGAGAAATCACTCAGCAAGATAATCTACTTTGATGTTTTCAGATGTCAACTAGAGGTCAACATCTTGCGTTAGAATTAGACATTTAGTACCTAATGGTTTACATACATGTTTTAACATCTTACGTGTCTGCAAATGAAACAATTCTTGAAAAAAGTCCCATGGTTAAAATGTTTTGACGATCTTGATCGATGCTCCTAACTTTGTTAATAAAATCTCGTTTACTCGTTTAGCATAGGGGCATTGTGGTCGTTTTACAAATTTCTTAAATATTTTTTATTATGAATAACACTAGAACCGTGCCATTGAATTTGCTTGCATAACTGTCAGTCTCTCTAACATCCATTAACTTGCCTTCATTAATGCCCTTACGTGCTAGTCAAGTGAGGGCCTTTTGGTCTTTTTACAAAAAATGCACATCATCCCATTGCTCATGCTAAGAGCATCTCCAATGGGTAACACTATTTTTTACACCAAATGTTAAAAGTAGTGTAAGAAATAGTGTAAGATTTAGTGTTACTGGTAAATCTTCTCCAATGGGTAACACTATTTTTTACACCAAATTATTTTTACATTGAAAAGTAGTGTTAAAAATAGTGTAAAAAATAGTGTTACACCAAATATAGTGTGATACTATTCATCACACTAAATTTAGTGTGAAAAATAGTGACCCCATTGGAGATGTGAATAGTAACACTTACACCAAATTTAGTGTTTAGTGTAAGATTTGGTGACCCCATTGGAGATGGTCTAAGGGAAGATGTGGTTGATTCAATCTTTGTAGTTTGTAGCTAACAATTCACATCATAATCATTCTTTAGACAAATTGCTTTATGAAATTAAAAAAATAAAAAAATAATAAAAAATACTTGGCTATTCATTATGGAATTTTGGCTGGAACTTCTCTTGTAGCAATGATCTAGCTACGACAATGGTTTGACCCTTTAATATCGGTCAAAGCACTCCAATGATTAGATTAGCAGCTCCACCGTTAGTTGTTGATGCAAAAAGAATCAATCATCTCAGAATTTAAGATATAATCAATGTTTTCAAAACCCAGGTTTTTAATTGACCCGGTGTGGTAATGGGTCAACCGGTTCAACCCGGTGGACAACCCAGTTTTAAGAATTTCTTTGTATTTTTCATTTTTCTGCATACATATATATAGATATATAACTAAGATTTGATGTCCACAAGTTCAAATTTTAAAATACACATAACAACAAGTTTTACATCAATCCAAATACATCAAAAAGTACCATAACGATCAAACTAAATCATAGATTTTGAGACCTTTAAGTGTTAAATGCATCAACCACCGGGTCAACCCGGCTTTTACCGGTTAACTGCAACCGGGTTTTTTAAAACCCGGGCATAGTTGACCTCCTCTCTTTTCCGGGTCACGATTCAACCGGCCGGGTCGACCCGGGTTTTAAAGGCATCAGAAACAAATTGACTCAACTTAACCAATTTATCTAATTTCTTACAGTTGCCAACAATGATTCAAATCTAATTTCTTACAAGCATCTTAACAACCCACCTTATATTAATTAAGCAGGTAATTAATTAAGCATATAATGAGTAAAAGGGAGAAGAGAAAAGAGGGATTATGTAAATATGAGATTATATAAAGAAATTAAAACTTGTGGAAAACCAATTGAATAGCTCTTGACTCAATTTATCAACTGCAAATCCTCCATTTCAGCCAATTAAGAAAACAAGAAATAGATGTGCAAATTAGCCCTAGAAAATAACTAACTATAGGATCAAAGGGAGAATAATTAATACCAGGAAAGAAAGGGGGATATTGATCAACCAAAATTACAGCAAACAGATGGAGAAATCAATCACTCAGCAGCAATCAGAATCTAGTTTGACTTTTTCAGATGAATTTAAGGATACAGAGTCAACTGCTGCTTTCATTTTTAAGTTTATTCGAGTGTTAGAATAAGACGTTTGGTCCCTATGCTTTACATATTTTAACATCTTGAGTCCCTGCAAATGAAATAATTCTTGAAAAAGCCCTGTGGTTTATATGTTTTGACGAATCTTGGTCTCTACTTCTAACTTATGTTAAAAAAAAATCTTGTTGACTCATTTATCATTAAGGTATTTTTGGTTATTTTACATGTTTCTTTATTTCTTGATTATAAGTCATGCTAGAACTTGTGTCATTGAATTTGCTTGCAATACTGTCACTCTTTATTTTAACTTTACATTGTTAATGTAATAAACTTCTAGAAAATAGTCTAAAATCGAGAATCTTGAAAGCACAGTAGCTAACACCAAATTTTTAAACAAGTTCAAGGGCTGCAATAATTGATGGAGTACCTTTGAAACTATTTTTAATAGAAGATAAGACAAGGGATTATTTGAATATGAGATTATGGAAAGGAAGGGGTACCAACAATTATGAACCAATGAAAATAAGATTAAAGATTATCTAAATATGTGATAAATTTTCCAAAATGTTTAGTTAATGATCATTTCTTGCTAATAGATGGAACTAAAAGGTACATAAACTAGGAGAATCATAAACCACAATAAATTTCGATTGACAAAATCTCATAATCTTTAATGATATATTACTTATACTAGATCGGTCCAAGTATTATTGTTTGATGATTAACATTGTATTCTTATAAGTAGGGGTGTATCTGTGTATGGTAAAGTAAACATATCTAATTTAAATTGATCGATCCAATTAAAGTCTGGTCAAGCATAATGGGATATCCAACTATAACTGAACTGGATTGGATCCAACATTTCAACATCGATATTGGATTGGTCGATTCTTAGATGACAGTCCGTCCAATAAAACCCAACCGATCCAATCCAATGATCAACCAACTATCATTCAGTTATTAATTATATATAATTATTATAATTATTAGCACTTTACGATATTGTTTTGAATTGATATTTATATGCCATGGTTTTTATAAGTTAAGAAAATATATGAATAATTGGTTGAAAATTGTATCAAAATATTGGATGGAACGAGTCCGATCCAAATATAATCAATATCTTTCCAAAACTATATAAGAAATGATTAGATCTTGAGGGTGCTTTACAACTTGACTTAGCGTTGATAACACAAAAATTACGTTTTCAAATTTAGGAAATGAAGTAGAAGACAATGGTTCTAGCACTCAGTAATGTGAACGAGGTATGTGTTAGCTTGAAAAAACTGTGATATTCGAGATTCAAACAAAAGCTGGTTATTTGGTCAAAGTAAACTCCATTCGTCAAATTGTGTGACCCACTCGTTTATCTCAACATGTGAAGTGTAAGTCCAAAATCAACAAGATTCAAGGTTTGATAGAGAGATTCATAAGAGAAATCAAATACAAAACTAAGTGGCTTGTTTTATTGGAGAGCTCTCAAGGCTACAAGCACACACACTCAAAACACACTAAATGACTCTCATTAGAATTGTTCACTCTCCTCTTCCCAAACCCTAATCCCTTTATATATAGGGTCTATATACAAAAGCCCAAGCTCAAGCCCATTAGCTACAATAACTAGCTAATTACAAATTAACCACTCTCAGGACTTACTTTATAAAACTTTCACTAATTAAGACAATTTGGTCCTAACATGAAGTACCACACAAAAGGACAAGAGAGACGTTGTCCTACAAGTGTCAACATAAGAAGATGAACCACACAATAAGATTAGAGATAACAATGGTTCTTATACCACTAATATTAACACAGTTTGGTTGACCGGGAAAACAAAGACCCCTTATCTAGTCAAGAATGACAAATAAGATTTTCCTTTACGCCTTAAAATATCGTCTTCTTATTATATTTTTATATTTAGAGTAAATTATGGATTTGGACCCCTGTGGCTTGGTGGTTTTTATGGATTTGGTCCTTAAACTTCAGTAATTATGGATTTGGTCCCTATGGTCTACAATTTCTTTTGAATTTGGTCCCTATACCAAACGTCTGTTATGCTTCTCTGTTAAACTCAAGGGCATTATAGTCCTTTCATTCTTTTTTGTCCTTTTATGCTTTTAGCACACCAATTATAATGTGACAGGTGTCTTTACATATACTTTTTTTCTTTTTGTTATTATAAATAGAAAAATTAAATATTATATATATTTTATCTGTGTATACATCTTCTTCTCCTATGAAACTTTAAGGACCAAAGTGGTGTGTTTACGATGGTTGTGGTTTCACGAATTAACCACGAAACCTCTGTCTCTCTTCTTCGGAGTAACCACCGTGACCCACCATCACCACCACCATGACCCACCATCACCACCACCGTGACCCACCACCACAACCAATATTATTGAGACGTTTTTGTGTTTTGTGTTGTTACATAAGGTTTTATAGTGGATAAGGAGGAGGAGATGGGTGTTGTATAATGGGGGGTGGTGGTGTGTGTGTGTTCGCCGGAGAAAAATGGGGTGCATGTGTTTTTACCGGAAAATGATGGGGTGGTGTGTATGTGTGTTTGCCGGAGAAGAATCAAGGTGGGGTGTGTGTGTTTGCCGGAAAAATAGGGTGGTGTGTCATGTGTGTGTGTTTGCCGGAGAAAATGGGGTGCGTGTATTTTTATCGGAGAATGATGAGGTGGTCAGTGGTGTGTGTGTGTGTGTGTTTGCCGGAGAAAAATGGGGTGCGTGTATTTTTGCCGGAGAACGATAGGGTGGTGTTTGTGTGTGTGTTTGCCGGAAAAATGGGGTGGCGTGTCATGTGTGTGTTTGCCGGAAAATGGGGTGGCCTATGTGTAGTTTTGCCGAAGAAATGTGAGGGTGGTGTGTGTATGTGTGTTTGCCGGAAAAGAGATGGGGGTGGGGGGGGGGGGGGGGGTCAAGTTTGGCGGTGGGTAGTTCCATTGTAGAAGATGAAACACATATTATAATTAAATATAATATAATATAATCTTAAATTTTAATTATTATATAATATCTTACATAAAAGACAAACAGAAAAGGACAAACAGAGAAAGATAAAAATAGTAATAAAAAATAATGTTAAAATTATTAAAAATGAAAAGACATAAATGCCCTCAGATTTAACGGATAAGTTGGACGTCAGTTTGGTTCAGGGACTAAATCCAAAAGAAATTCCAAACCACAAAGACTAAATCCATAATTACTGAAGTTTATGGACCAAATCCATAAAAACCATCAAACCACAGGAACCAAATCCGTAATTTACTCTTATATTTATTAGTATGAGTTTGAAATTTTGACAAAATATCATTTTCCTATTAATAAAGATAAAATGGTCATTTAGTGAACTAAAATTGCAACAGTAACGTATTTTTAGGAACTATCTGTTATTTTTATCATAGACACATTCCAAATCTGAATGACATATCACGATACACATTTCTCAGCAATTGATTAAGTGTTAGAATTTGAAAACAAACATTTAACTACCCCTAAACATCACTCTCAAGCATATACAACATACAAATTAATGATAAATTGCACATATAAACATTATAATATTTTCATTCTTCCTAATGTCCTACATCTTGGTTGTAAATCAACTGTATGCACCAAACAACTTGACCAATAACGGTATAACTGCATCTTCCTGATTCGATCAACCAAGTTAACATCAAAAGGGTCCAACACGGATCTAGAATTTGATGTTATGGCCCCGATACATCAATGTGATTCTTAATCACAATGCATAAAAACCCTACAAATTCCTCTAATTTAGAAGCCTAGAAATGCAAGATAAATGTCGGTGATCTGATTGTAGCATTGTGGGCAGTACCTTTTGATGCAGTTTTTCGTTTCTTTGGGAGTTGGGACACTGCAGGCTCCAACTACACAAGCATGGTCTGGTCCAAAGGTGACGAGCTCCATAGGCTTCAAACTGATTCACCTATTCACTTCTGAAGCAAATAATGTATCTGCTCGAAATAGTAGAATTTGCTCAAAGTGTTTCTATCGAAAATGACAAATATTTATGATTATGATGCAGAAATTATAACAAAGATAAAATAGGACGGAAAAAATTAGGTCATAAGGTAATTTAGTGACGATACAAAACTTACCATCCAAATATTGTCAACCAACCGACAACAACAGCAGCTAACTCCATAAGCTTTGTCCCAAATTCATTCTAAATACAAAAAAAAAAAAGAACAAATTAGTATATGTCAATACAATGCACTTGGCAGACAGTCAAGCCCAAATGATTGTTCATGTTGCTAGAAATTATACAACCAACTATGAGTGTTTAATAAACAACAAGCTTCATTTAGGTGAACCATACAAACGAACAACTTTGATTAATTACCATTGGTCAAAAAGGTTTGGATCTCCAACTTTAAAGTCAGTTTTTAGTATTACTCAAATATTGTGTCTTTTTTCGCTTTTGCCTAATAGAAGCTTGAGATTGAAAGTTTTGCTACTAACGATATAAATTTGAAAGTTGCTAATAACAATATAAATGTGCAAACCAAGAACAAGTTTTGCTACTAACAATATAAATTTGAAGGTTGCAGTGACAACACAGCCATGGTGATGTAACAACACCTTTAAAATCCACCTCTTCACCCTGCCACTAATTTACATACAAGTTGCTAATTAATATTTCATTTGAACTACCCCTAATCGTCCCTTCCAATGATATCCTACACACGAATGATAAACTCTTGATACGATAGACTGATGTCAAATGATGTGTATGAATCTTACATAAAGAGTCACAAATCCTAAGGTCGATTAGCTAATAAGATTTAATGCAGTTTGTAGACCCAAATGAAACAAAAAGGTTGCATTTTGTATGCCATGTTGAGTCCCTGGTTTCCTCAAATTAGTGTTATAGAAATATGAAATCATGAGTGATGTAAAAAGAAACACCTTTGAATAGTATTCAACTGCACCATTATTGTAATCTTTGTCCCTAAATGCAATATCTTCAAATTTCTTCACATTTAGCATATCTTGCACTTGTTGGGTCCATTCTTGAAATGAAAACTTCATAAAGATGACAGTACCCTCAACAAACAAAAAGAAACATAATTAGATAAATAGTCATGCAAAAAATAAAATTCCCCACTTGATTCATGTCGAGAATAAGAAAACACGTCAAGTAAGTCAATCTTTTTAGTGCATATTAATTCAAGTAATCGTAGAAAAACTTGTGGAAATTAAATACAGGACAAAAGAGTTACACACACCTCATTTTCAGCTCCCACTTAATTCATCTCTATAAGACTATATCTTATTTTTAGCAATATGTGACTGCAGTAGAATCCATTTGTGCCAAGAGGAGAAAGTAAGGTTTGAACAATACATGCGCGTCCTTGATCAGCTACTTGGTCTTCTTTTGTGTTTTTAACCTCTGTTACATGTAACATAACAAATCAATTAAACAAAAAAAAAATTCAAAGTGTTCCATATATATAGAAAAGATTTAACAGGTGGGATTCTTATGAGCTACTTACCACTGCAGATGCATTTCGACAAACCTGCAAACCCATGCCTGGCCGTGAAACGTAGCTAAACATTTCATATTAATCTGTTAAGCAAAAAAAAAAAGAACATAACCAATGATAAGAAAGATTTTTCACCAAAAAGTGTTCGTTTTGGATTCTTGAAGGTAAAGTCTGTTTCAAAATATTCTAAAACTTAACATTTCATATTAGTTTGTTCAACAAAAGATCACGAATTTGATGGAGAGAGCAGTCAATCGAGAACTTTCTCAAAGCCAAATTGGGAGCATCCAGTCACCTCTTAATAACAGTTCAAGAGTTGGATAAAGCCGCAAAGGCAGAGAGTCAAAGAATCCATAGGATTCAGTTCACGTGGTAATTTAATAAAAACTGAAGCATAAGATTGAATAATGGGCACCTCAAGAGTGTGAATCGAGGCAGGAATCATGACTCTGAGAGTTGAGAATAAAGCTTGAGTGAATAAGTCACAGATTCTGTTAAGTCACACACAAATGGCACCATCCTTCAAATCTTCTTGAAATGAATCTGTTGAAGGAACGTGCTAATATATTATTTGTACCCAACAAACTAATTTTTGTCATATAAATTTCAAAACTCAAATAAAGTAAGATGATTAAAAGAAACTAAGAGAAGAAAGTATCTCTTACAACTTCGTGAATTGACTTGTTTGGCCTTTTGGAGCATGGTAGAGGAGACTCCTGTTCTTCACTCACAGATCTATGTAGCCATGCGTCCCGAAATCTGTGGTTATCTCAGGTAGAGATTTATACAACTCGAGAAGCTCCATAGACCCAACAATACGTAGACCTTTTTTCAACAACAAAACACTCTGCGGAAGATGATTTATGCATGTACCTCGTATATCTAACTCTTCCAAACATTCTAAACGTCCAAGTTCCTCAGGCAATTCCTTCACTCTTTTACAGTAGCCGAGATAGAAATGTTTTAGACATTTCATCGTGCATATGTCGTTTGGAATATCTCGTAAAACTATACACTCTGTTAGGACGAGCATATCTAAACATTCTAATCGACAAAGATCCTCCGGCAACTTCTCAAGAAGCTTACAACCAATAAGTCTGAGAATTTTCAGATGTTTCAACAATAAAATGCTATCTGGAAGATGTTTAATATTTGTTGACCACAAAGTTAGCTTCTCTAGACATTGTAACCTATCAAGGTCCTTGGGTGCCTCAGGAATACTACCATGGAGTGTAAGGTTTGTTAAATGTTGTAAACCACAAATGCTTCCGTAAAAACTCTGAAGGTTTGTGCACGCACAAGAAAAACCTACTGAAATAAGCTTCTCAATGTTTCCAATCGATGAGGGTAGATCTTCCTCATATGAACATTCAAATTGAAACTTTGGAAAATTATTATCAGGGTGCAACGGGCATATATCTATCGACTTCACAAACAGTTTTAACTCAGGTAATCCACCCTTATTTAAAATCTCAATATCTGTAAACCTCAGAAAACCTTGTGCTTCTAGGTGGATAAGATTTTTTAGACCTCCAATAGGAGCGCGAAGTTCTACCAAATTAGAGCATTTTTTAACATGTAAACTCTTGAGATTTGGTGTTCGCCCGAGGTCAAGAGTCTTCAACTCTGAATATCCTCTGATGTCTAGGTTTTCGAGCTTTGGAAATACCAAATCATCAAGGTTAAGGGACCTCAACCGTGGACAACTCAGGTTGAGGGATTTGAGTTGTGGGCATTTACGGGGCATGTCAAGTTCTACCAAATACTTACATTTCTCAAGATTCAATATCTTGATATTCGGAGTTCTCCCTAGGTTAAGGGACCTCAACTTTGGACAACTCAGGTTGAGGGATTTGAGCTGTGGACATTCGTGGGGCATGTCAAGTTCTACCAAATCTTTACATCCCACAAGATTCAATGTTTCGATATTCGGAGTCAGCCTAAGGTTAAGGGTACTCAACATTGTATCATTAAGATTGAGGGATTTGAGTTTCAGACATTTAACAAGTATGTGAAGTTCAACCAAGTAATAACAACCTTGAAGATCTAACATCTCAAGATTTGGAGTTAGCCCAAGGTCAAAGGTCGTCAACTTTGAATAACTTAGACGAAGGAATCGGAGCTTGTCAAGAACCTATCACAAAAAAAATTAAGATAAAATGAGTATCGGTGTAATAAAAAACTAACAAATGTGTAGTGTCACATTGAATCTAATGCAAAACAATAATTCAACCATTACTATACCTTTCTTTCTCTCCCTTCCCAAAGTTGTACGATTTGACTATCATACATTTCAAGAGCAACAAGATTACTTGCTTGAAATGTTTTAGGTAAAGAACAAAAAGGGTAGTTTGGCCAAGCCAGGTATTGCAAAGAATTTGGAAAGTATTGGCTAACTTTATCAAATTCCCAATCAACATTGAATCTATACCCGTACACGAGAAGTAATCTAAGTTTCTCCATGTTTCCAAGACCTTTCATAACCATTTTCAGATTATTGATGTTTGACTGTGAATATAAGCGGAACTTTACACATTTTGTTTCTTCAGTACCCTGTAATCCAAAATAAGTGACAGCAAATTAACTAGGATCATGACAAATGAAATTGTGTTAATTAGTTTTCTCCACCTTGCAAATAAACTTTATCCTTACCTGATTATTAGCCAATATATCGATAATTTCCTTGTCAATCCACAATCGACTATGTTTGTTTGGCTCATCAGGGTGCAAACGACGAACAATGTACCTCCCCATTTCTTGTATATGATCGTGCATGTCCAGGCAACCATCTCCAGAAACAGTTATGAGCGATTTTTTCTCAAGAACACTCAAACCGCGAATAGCATGAAATCCACGGCTCTCGAGCACTCTGGTTGCTTCGTGTTCCTTCCAACCTTTCAACATGCAGGCAACATCTAGGAATATTTCTTTACAGCTGTTATCTAGACCCTTGTAGCTTAACTCCAACTTTTGAAGAGTTCCATCCAATGGAATTTTTTCTAGTTCTTCTAGAGTATCTATCCACACATCCTCATTTGCATCACAGAGAGATGAACCTAAAATTGTGATTGTTAAAGGAAGGCCGGCAGCATAACGTACAACTTGTCGTGCTAGCTTATTGTACCTTGGACTTCGATTCTCGGTCCCAAAAGCACACCTGCTTAAGAGGCAAATCGCTTCCTCATCCGTTAATAGATTGACATCATGTATCAAGTTCACTTTGTGTGCTACTAGTACTTGCTTGTCTCTTGTTGTAATGATGATTCTACTTCCCTTCATAAACCAATTAGGTTCACCGGCTAAGGCCTTAAGCTGGTCTATATGATCCACATCATCTAGAACAAGAAGAACCTTTCTACTACGCATATGCTTTTTCATCATCGTTTTCCCGTCAAAAACGCCATTTACAATGATGTCTTGTGTATTTAACACATCTCTAAGGACTTGTTGTTGTAACGACTTCAAACCTAATAAAAGGGTACTTGAAGATTCCCGAACATTCTCAACAAAGCTGCTACCTTCGAACTCATTGCATATATGATCAAAAACAGCTCTGGCTAAAGTTGTCTTCCCAATACCTCCCATCCCTGTGAGTCCTATCATGCAAAACTCATCTGTAAAAGTGTTTAAAGATGAAACTACACCATTAATCCGAGTCCTCATGCCTATTAAATTCCCATCAGTGCTGACGGTAGGTAACTTGGATGAAATATCCTTGACAACTAATTTGATAAATTCAGCTTCATGTCTGTATGTTAAAAGAAGAACCAATTAGCTTTCTCAAACTTTCACCTGAATAATAACTTCTATATCTACATATACAAACATATAATAAGTAAAAATGGAGTCATATATAATCATATTTTCAATTTGATTTACCGAGCAAAGTATGCAAGTTCAATCCAAAGTTTGTCGATGAAAATGAAAAGAAACAAAATGAATGAATATTGCAGAGATATGGTGAAGGAAATACCCATCAGCGGTGGTCCTTAAGTCCCAGCCACTTAAAGATGTTGCTTCTACGAGAGCGTCTTTCCATTTCTTAGCAGCCTCATCATTTTCGTGTTTGGCGAAGGCTTTTCCAAATTCTCCACTTTGTTTGCGGACTTCGGTGGGTTCCACATCAAAGAAGATAGGGTACACAGTTTGCTCAGACATCGTCTTTTGGCACTCCATAATTTTGACAAGCTCGTCCAAGCACCACGATGAAGATGCATAGTTCTTGGAGAAGACAATGACGTGGAATCTTGAGTCTTGGATGGCTTGAATGAGCTCCTTACTGATTTTTTTCCCTTTCTCAAGGTTCTTGTCATCCTTGTAAGTTTCAATGCTTTCACGCTTAAGAGCGTGATAAAGATGATCAACGAAGTTGGTACGAGTGTCTTCGCCTCTAAAACTCAAAAATACATCATACTTAAAACTACTCTTGTGAATGAATGAAGTTGAAGAAGTTGCCATGGAAACTACAATTGAAGGATCCTATTAATGGGTTAATGTATATAAGGAATGATTGCAATGTGAAATTGGATGATATAATTATGGGAAAATTGCCGAAAAAGGTAACATAAATGTCTAAAAAATCCAATGTAGGTAACGTACATTTTTTTTTGCCAAGAAAGGAGTATACATTTAATTTTGTAAAAATTAGGAGAACATACCACCTGGATTACCTGCTTTTTCAATCAAAGGAATGAAGGAGAAAGCTGGAGAGATGATATATGCCCAAATACAAGAGTCAAACTTGAAGAAATGAAGAGAAAAAGCAGGTAATGCAGGTCGTATGTTCCCCTAATTTTTACAAAATTAAATGTATATTCCTTTCTTGGCCAAAAAAAATGTACGTTACCTACATTGGATTTTTTGGACATTTATGTTATCTTTTTCGGCAATTTTCCCTATAATTATCAAGAAGGCGAACTGAAAGTGATGTGTTTGTTTGGTAGTGGAGAAACAAAAGCATCTTAAATAATTGGGTCAAAAAAAGATAAAGATGTCTTATCTGATTGATGAAAAAGTGCAATTACCATGATTTTTGTATTTATATTTTCATTTTTTTTAAGTTTGCTAATTCTTGAAATCATATATTTTGTTTTTTACTCTTCTTTTATTTACAAAGATTCACTTAATTAACAAAAAAATAATGATAATAATACATATGTCTTGATGGCATGCATGTGACTGTCCCCTAATACCCTGATTTTCTTTAATTAATGTGGTGGTCCATTACATATGGAAAAGAGAAGAGATAAGAAAGAGCTTTTCTAAATATGAAATTGTGAAAAACAAGGGTATCAAAAATGGTGAAACCAATATAATAAAAAAGCTCTTCAGTCAAAGTTTTTTGGATTTTACTACTGAGTTTTGATCAAAATTAATGATAATTTCATCAACTCTTGCATATCTTACATTTCACCAAGCAAAGAAAACAAGAAATAGATTTTGTGAGTATCTTGGCAATAGAAAGAACTTTTATGAGTTAAGATCGAGAGAGCATCGCATGGTAAAGAGAGAATGCTGGGAAAGACAACCAACTATTGACGAAAAGCCACAAACACTAGTCGAAATAGACTAGACAACTAGCCTTTTCTCTTCATCATTTTCACAAGGCGTGTTCACTTGATTAGGGGTATATTTGTCATCAATTTTCTCCAAAAAACCCGTTAATTAACTAATTAGAGATTGTTCTTCTAGTTTTCCATTGCTATTGTAACAAATTTCCATAAAAAAGATATAAAATTCAAGGTCCACATGTGTAATATCTAACTGAAAGAGTAACTTTGAAACTATTTTTAAGCATTAATTAGTATGAACAATTGCCTTGTAATCTATTAGTTAAAGTACAGCAGTGGTAGTAAAAAGCTAAAAATAAATAAAAAGCAGGCCCAATTTTCAGAAGCAAAACAGAACTAAGTTTTCCAGGATGACATTTAGAAAACAGCAAATCAATCTATCGATAGAAAAGTTCAGTTGACAGTAACATCATTTCAGTGAATGACTTTTTCTAGGATTCAAAAGCAACTCGATTTACCTGCTTGATAAGTTGTATATTGACAGGAATGTAGGATAGACTTCCAGGAATCGAAAATAGTAATTCACGTAACGAAGATCTCTTCGTACCTTAGACATATATTTACATGCATTGAAGTGTCCCCAATATAAGAAAAACAAACAAAAACACTAATTATTATGGGTTTAAAACCTATTCAAGCTAGACGGCTCATCCTCACGCTAATTTTTATCAAATAAAATATGTATATAATACAACAGAGAACATATACCAAGAAATGTTGGGTTACAAACACATAAACATACATCACCTAAAACAATGTCTTCAATCTTCATACATTTCTTGAAGCAAAACATCAACTAATCACAGATCACCTAAACTCGGTTCTCATATCCCATCAGCTTGACTTACTAAGAAATTTACCTAAAACATTTCTTCATGCATTTACTAAGAAATTTACCTAAACTCGGTTCTCATCACCTAAAACAATGTCTTCGATTCCTTTTTAGTTGTTTATGAACCTTTGAAAGAAATTTACCTTTCACTTACACAAGCTTCAAATGCTTATGTTTCTCTTTTAGTGGTTGCATCGTACATTTACCTTGTAATTATTTATCGGTTCAATTATATTACACTTACCTTGTAATTATTTATCGATTCAATTATATATATATATATATATATATATATATTACCGAGCGAACATTACAATGACCGTTAATTTTACCCGATTAGAAAAGAGATAAAGATCAAGAGTCTTACCTCTAAACATTAACCGGATTGTAAAGTAAACGTTTACCATCGATCAATAGTCTTCAGCACCTGCTAAAAAACAAACGCTACCTTATTTTTTATAATAACAAAATAGTTTTGTATTTATTTTTTAACCAGAAACTGTGACCCATTTTAAGCTCCATTTTCTTCAAACAATTAATTTAAGAAAATACTAATTCCTTGGTTGTAGTAGCAAGCACCAAGCAAATCTCAATTCTATATGCATTTCAAATCAAGACAAATTGAACAAGTTAAAAACATAAAGCTTTAAAAATTAAACCATAAAAATAGTATGAATCAGTGGTAAACAATAACCTTGTGTTATCATTCACTTGTTTGTAAAACTCAAACATATATAGATCACAAACTTAATTTATTTTACATTGTCAATGTAACAAATTTCCAGAAAACAGTCTAAAATCGTTAATCTTGAAGTATAGTGGCCAAGAAAAAAAATATTAAACAAGTTCAGGGGCTGCATATGTAATTTCTAACAACTTACTAGCTAACGGACAAACATAGAAACTATTTATAATACCTGGGGCCAAAGTCTAAATAAACGAAGTTTCTGCTTAGAACTTTGTGGCCAAAGTATAAAAATCAAAACTTGAACCAAATATGAAATTCCTTTTTCTCTGGGTCGTCTCCTTGACCCGATTTCGACCCAAATAGAATCCGACTCCATAAACACGCAGAGAAATCAAGCTTCAAATCGACAAATGTAACCTTACAAATTCAATCATGATTTAAAACCCAAATCAGTCCCAATTTTAGGGTTTTTGGAACTATGGTAGTGATAGCAATTAACCAATCTTTTTGGCTCCATTATTCAACCAATTGACTACGATCTATCAAATATAATGTATAAAAACACAAATTAACCTTCAATTTGGGTGAACGAAGACCGGAAACTTGTTTGCAACTTGTTCCAGGTATGTCTCTTTTTGTCTCTTGAACCAACCACCACCTATATGCGAAAGGGTTTTGGGTGTGGCATAACAGGCCCTTTATCTAATTCATTTTATTTAATTTTGACCCTTGAAGTTGAAGGGATGCTCCTAGTTATGTTGGCGTACAATAAAGTAGTCTTAGAATTCGATTAGATATAATCATATAAACAAGAATGTAGGTTTTTACCTTGTAAAATACATAGCTAATAAATCCACCAAAGTGGAGCTATGACTGTGGAAAACATATTTTCTTATATGTCAAAGTGCACAAAAGATAATCTTATAAAAAAAATATAAATAAGAGGAAACTCTAATTTTGGTCCATGTGGTTTATTGAAATATTTGAAAGTGGTACCTAAGGTTTGATAACTCTAGAAATTATCCCCATGGTTTATGTTTTGCTATGAAAACGGTCCTCCATCATTAATTTAAGTAATTTTCTCTATTGACGAGAGGGGTATATTTGTCCAATTATATTTTCCTTAATTATTCATAAGAGATTAAATAATATAATATACTATAAACTAATTATTGTGTAAGTTATATGTATTTTAGTTTGAAATTTTCAAAAACATTCATTTTAGTTATTATGTTTTTATTTTTTTATTTTTTTATGTAACGGTTTTATTTCACTATTGTAATTCTCGTCACCTTATTATTGCATTTTAGTGCACTATTGGTTTTCTTAATTTTTTTAAAATAACCAAAATATATAAAACTTATTTTTGTATACCTTCATTACAATTTATATTTGATAAAATGACCACTAGATAAAATTCAAAATAAAAAATATATACTATTTAAATACAATGTATACATAATAATTTATGTAATTATGTAACTTATTTGTTTTTTAGTTTGATATTTTCAAATATATTCATTTTAGTTATTATTTATCCCATTTATTTCACTATTTTTAATTTTCACCTTATTAATTATTATTGCACTTTAATACATTATTCGTTTTCTTATTTTTTTTTAGAAACTAATTGTTATAATATTTTCATAAAACTTATTTTTGTATATATACTTCATTAAAATTTCTATTTGAAAATTAAACTAACAACTTGATGAAAATGAAAATAATACAAAAAATATATCATCTAAATATAAATAAGATATACAAAAATAAGTTTTTATAAAATATTATAACAATTATTTTTTAAAAACTAAAAAAAATTACTGATGTACTAAAATGCAATAATAAGTTAACAAGAATTTAAATAATAACATAAAACCAATAAACAATAATTAAAATAAATATATTTGAAAATATCAAACTAAAAAACATATATTACATAATTAATTAGTTTATAATATATTATATTATTTAATCTTCTAAGAATAATTATGGAAAATCTAATTGGACAAATATACCCCTACCACCAATAAAGAAAATTAATGAAATTAATGATGGGGGACCATTTTCAAAGTAAAACATAAACCATGGGACCATATCTAGAGTTATTAAACCATAAGTTCCACTTTCAAAGATTTTAATAAGCCACAGGACCAAAATTAGAGTTTACTCTATAAATAATCTTAAGCAAGGGAAAAGTTTAAAAGAAAACCAAACAAACTATCTTCTTTAGAACGCAAATAACACATGCATATGTCCTGATACGAAGTCGACAAGGTATCCAAGATTCATACGGATACCCAACTAATCTTTGGCTACCATGAACCGACCCGAAGCCGATCCATGGTAAGGGTATCGCCACATGCTCACCTCATGAATCGAACCCGGGTAGACAAGGATGCATCTAGTGTCCCTCCCAATAATTTAACTAATAGACATCACTAATTATGCCACTAATCATGCTAATTATGCCACTAATTATGCTTGTATTTATAGGATTGTAATTAGTGTTTATTGTATCAATTATCTCCAAAAATACTCATCTTTGTATCATTATATATTGATTATTGTAAATGAATGAAGGCAAGGGATTATCATAATTCTACATGGTATCACCCTAAAGATCCTCCTACCTATCTCTCCTATTTTTTTCGAAAACCTCCAAACTCTTGCTACCTCTTCTTCTTCTTCGTCAACCACCACCTTCGAACGTTCCTTTTCAATGGCCGATCACAAGTTGCACCCTGCTGTCACAGTTTCCAACATCCGAACCTTCGTCCCTATCACCTTAGACAATGAAGCCGCCGATTATAACACATGGTCGGAACTTTTTCGAATCCATTGTACGGCGTTTCTTGTGGCTGACCACCTTGAGCCTCGTAGTCCTTCACCCACTGCTACCCCATCTACCGATAAGGAAAAGCAATCGGCTTCCCCTCCTACCGACTCGTGGAACGTCTTGATGCCATAGTTCTCCAATGGATCTATGGCACAATCTCCACCGGCCTTCTAAAAACTGTAATAAAAAAGAGCACCACAGCATATGATGCTTGGAAAGCCATCGAGAATCTTTTCCAAGACAATAAAGCCACCCGAGCCCTCTTTCTCAAACAAAAATTCGCAAACACTCGTCTTGAAAATTTTTCTTCCATGCATGCTTATTGTCAAGAGATTAAGGTTTTGGCCGATCAATTGAATAATGTTGATGCCCCGGTTGACGAGCAAGATCTCGTTTTGCAAACCATAGCCGGTCTCACCGAACAATACGAAACCGTAGGCACCATACTCCAAAACACCAAACCTTTGCCCTCGTTCTTTGAGGCCCGTTCCCAGTTATGCATGAATGAAACTACAAAAGCTAACCAAGCCCTCCACTCTTCCCAACAAGCCGCAACCGCTCTACACGTCAAAGCCAAACCCGCTCCTTTTCAGCCAATCCTAACACCACCGCTTCTCAAAACACATCCGACACTACCCGCGGCCGAGGCCGTTCCCGTGGACGCGGTAGAGGTCGTTCATCGACTTCTCAGCCAACCCGTTCCAGGGGGCAGCCCAATTATCCGGCCCAATCCCAACACCCCTACATAATATTTCCCAACAATTAGGCCACTACCCAATGGGCCTCTCTTCTCAATAATACCTACAACCCACAATCCAACCAAACATCACCATGCCCTTACCCATCAACCCCTCGGCCGAATGGTTCACAGGGCATTCTGGGTCCACGGCCTGCACAGGCCCACATGGCTACTTACAGCCCGACGCCGACTGACATTGTACAGGCGCTCTATACTCTCTCTATGAGTCAGCCTTCTGACCCAGTTGCCTACATGGACACCGGCGCCTCTGGCCACATGGAGCAACCAGGTATGACTTCCCCGTTTATTTTTAATACTTGCACTAATAAGGAAATAATTGTTGGCAACGGCACAACCATTCCCGTAATTGGACAAGGCAACAAAACATTACCACCGCCTTTTCCGCCCTTAAAACTAAACAATATTCTTTATGCTCCTAACCTCATCAAAAACCTCATCTCTGTCCGTCGCCTAACGACCGATAATTTACTTTCAATTGAATTTGACCCGTTTGGTTTTCTTGTAAAGGATCTCAAGACCAAGGAACCTATCCTACGATGCAATAGCTCGGGAGACCTCTACCCTCTGACCACCAACTTCATCAAGCCTCCCTCCAAACCTATTGCTTTAGCTGCTGTTACTCAAGACCGTTGGCATCAACGCCTTGGGCACCCGGGCAAATCTTTATTGCATTCGTTAAAGTCTAGTTCTTTTATTGATTTTAGTAAACCGAACAATACACTTTGTCAATCATGTGTTTTTGGCAAAAGTGTTAAACTTCCGTTTTATGATTCTATGAATAAAACTCATTTACCTTTTGACATCATTCACAGTGATTTGTGGACCTCCCCGGTTTTAAGCACCGGCGGTCACCGCTATTATATATTGTTTCTTGATGATTTAACGGATTTTCTATGGACTTATCCCCTAACCAATAAATCTCAAGTTTACAATACCTTTACCAACTTCCATAACCATATTCACACACAGTTTGAACGAAAGATTAAACAGTTCTAATGTGACAATGGCACCGAATACACCAACAATAATTTTAAACAGTTTTGTCACATCAATGGAATGCATTTTCGTTTCTCCTGTCCCCACACCTCCTCCCAGAATGGCAAAGCCGAGAGAAAAATACGAACCATCAATAACATGATTCGTACCCTTTTATCTCAAGCCTCTTTACCTCCCTCCTTTTGGCATCATGCCCTTGAAACCGCCACCTACCTCCTAAACATTCTCCCTAAGAAAACCCACAAATTCTTATCCCCCTCTACCCTTCTATACAATGTCCTCCAAACCTACACCCATCTTCGCGTGTTTGGTTGCCTATGCTATCCCACCACCCCCTCCACCACCATAAATAAACTCACCAACCGCTCTAAACCTTGTGTCTTTCTTGGTTAC
The DNA here is from genome assembly GCA_030169165.1 of Centaurea solstitialis. NCBI lineage: Eukaryota > Viridiplantae > Streptophyta > Magnoliopsida > Asterales > Asteraceae > Centaurea > Centaurea solstitialis. The sequence goes on from CM058043.1 coordinate 31,728,624, forward strand.
CCTTCCAACCATCGCGGATATAAATGTATTGACATCTCTAATAATCAAATCTTTATATCTCGTCATGTCCAGTTTGAGGAATCCATTTTTTCCTTTAACACTCCAATACTACCCTAGACTACAACTTTCTTTCCCCTCCATTTAACCCTCTGTTGTGGGATAATGTCCGCCCATCACAACCCATTTCCCCACCTAATTCCCCACTGTTAGGATTATGTGCAAGATAGTAACAGGGTTTACCGTGTCCAATGTTATAAGGCACTAGTGGGTCACACTGCTACACACCCAATTGGAGATCAAGTGGTTTGATGGAATAATTAATTAGTACAAATTAATTATTGAGTGGGAAATAAATAATAAATAGTTATTTATTATTTAGTTATATATAAAATATCAGTTGGAATATTTTATTGGATTAATTAATGGTTAATTAATTAATTAAGGGTTAAGTTATTTAATTAATAGTTTATTAATTAAATAAAGAGTTTGAGTTTGATTAAATAAGCTTAATGGACCTTTTAATCAAACGGGCTTTCTTTATTGGGTACTGCCATATTTAATTTTATAAATATGGCAAACCCTGGTCAGTCTTATTCATTCGATCAATCTTAACTGAAAAGAAACCCCAGAGAAAAACCAAAAACCCTCCCATCTCTCTCTCCATCGATTTTATAGAGGAACCCGACGGTGGTCTAGCAGCCGATCTCACGGTGGTGCAGTAGCGGTGTATTCCCCACCAGCAGTCCAATTTCGTTCACGTAAACTAGCAACAAGGTAATTTTTCGTAACCCTCTTTTGTGTCTGTATGAGTTTAGGATTGGATCCTCGATTGGGAATCAGGCAATCTTATTCCGCTGTGCATGTTTTGTAGCCTATGATTCCCAACAGTGGTATCAGAGCCACTTCCTAAACCTAACAGATCAGGTTTAAGTTGCTTGCTAGTTAATTAGGTTTTGTAAAATCGTTATTTTTCGTGTTAAAAATCTGATTTTTAGTAAACCTAACGAAACAACGATCGGCGGTGGAACGGCGGCAGTTAGCCGGCCGGACCTCCAGGCCGATCGCCGGGAATCGAATCACCAGTCGCCGGAAGCCATAGCCAGCTGCACCACCGTTTGTGGTGGCGGCGTCGGCTGTCAAGAACACCGGCCGCACCACCCGATTGGTGGTTGCGGTGTCGACCGCGGCTGAAGACCATCACCACGCCACCGTTTGTGGTGGTGGTGTTTGGATCTGGATCGGAATCGCCGATCGGCGGAGGTGGCGGAAGCCATCACCGTCGATTGCGACGGTGGCCGCTGAAATCAAAAGCCGCGCCACCAAGGGTGGTGGTGGCGATTGTTTATTGCTGCTGTAAACCGACCACAGCGGTGATGGTGGCGCTGAGCTATTGTCGCCGGTGGTTGAACGGCGGCCATGGCGTCGATGTTGTTATCGCCGGGGAACGGCGACGGTGGTGGCGGTTTTATTGCTGCTGCCATCGAACCCTTGATCCGCCGCACCACCAGTCACGGTGGTGATGGCGATTGTTGTTCTCGTCCACCGCGTGACCACGGTGGCAGTGGTGGGGCGATCCGCTGCTGTCGCCGGTGGATGGTGATGGTGGTTGTTTGATTCGATAAGCACCGACGAGCGGCGGTGGTGGCTTTCAAGCCACTGCTGTCGCCGGCGATTGATGGTGATACGGGCGGCGGTGGTGGCATGTTCGTCATCATCGCTGGCAATGGAGATCCACCGATTGACGGCCACGTTTTGGCGGATCGGTGATAATCAAAATTGTTGTTCCTTTCGATTGTTTATCGTTAACGGGTCTCAGTTGGGATCTGTTTCCGGATAGACTTCGAGGTAGGGATCGTTTTTAATCAGATAAGGTTAAAACGATTTAGGATTAAATTAATTTTTGGTTTTATAATTATCCAGTTAAAATTCAGTTATATTTTAATTCGTTTAATTGTAAAAAGTCATAGCTGAACCCTTTTAGACCCGTGGTTGTGTTTTTTTTTTATTTATTTATCCGTTTTAGAATAGTTGGGAGGCCTGCGTGCCATTTACAACCCTTCTTGTAATTTCAAATTATTAGAATAGCTTGGGGGCCTGCGTGCCATTTAAAACCCTTTTGTAATAGTTAGTTATCAAGACGGAGACAAGATGACAACCATGGATCTCGGAGCCAGTGGGAGTGCCAGAAGACGAAGACTTTTGTCACTTAGGGTTGAGACCGTTGTTTTGTGTTGGCTCACAAAACAACATTAGTTTAAGGTTTTAGGCTATGACTGTGCTTTTTATATTTAAATTGCGTGGTTGTTTTACATAATTGTTATTAAATATAAATTGCCCTTTTGAACAAATTGTTTAAAAATTAAGAGGATACAAATACAGTTAGTGTTTGGATCCAGTTTTTCAAAGTTTTTGAAAAAAGGAAACTGGCAATTTTGACCCTTGTTCAAATCATAGATTAGTAAGTGCAACCCACTTTGGGGGCACCTCTGGTGTAAGGTACATAGGGCGTTGTAAGTGCACACACTATGAACGCCCGTGTTCAAACCGAAACTGGAGGGTGATAAAACTCTGCGAATTATCTCCGGGTGGTACCGGCCAGAGTTTGTCCAGGTCCCGGGTGGTGCAATCTATTTTGGTAATTATTTATTCACTGGGTGGTACCAGGCCAAAATGCACTAGAGGGACTAAATATTCACGGACTATAAATATCCGATGTCCCGACGATCTAGAAGTCGTATTTTCGAGTTAGAATACGATTGGTATAGTTTTACCTACCATAGATCGCATGGGCCGGTTTGACATGATCACATGCTTCCCGACACATGTGAAATATGGATTCTAGTCTAATAAATTTATTTTAAGGGTAATAATTTATTAGAATTATATAATTATAAACTAAATTGGAATTTATATTCTTCTGTAGATGTCTCCAATTAGCATTCCGTTTTATTCACCTGAGGAATCACTTCGCCTTATCACGGGCAAGTGGAAGCTTACGGGCCAGAACTTTCCAGTTTGGAAGTTACACTTACAGAATGTTTTGAGTGCCCAGGGTAAGCTTTATGTGATCAATAAGCCCATGTCACGACCTAAAAGCAATGCCCCTGAAGAGGAATTTGCTGAGTATTTCAGATTCATGGCAGATGAATCGGATGTAATGTCCATTCTAGTTTTCTCTATGTCACCCGAGTTCACGGGAGATTTAAGAGTGAAATTCTGTCACGAGGTTGTGAAAAACGTGGAGAACCAGTTAGGTTTCTACAAGCATACGGGCAAGCTTTTGATCATGCAAGAAATTCTCTCCCTGAAGCTGCAAAAGGGTCAGTCAGTTAAAAACCATCTTATAGAAATAAGAAGGCTTTTTAAATGTTTATCACGTCTGGGGTACAAGATGACTCAGGAAGAGTTAGTGTATCTCATGTGGTTCTCCCTCACAAAGGAAGTTCAGGACACAGCTAGTGCCTACATGAAGGAACTAAAAAACGACGTGGATAAAGTTCATGAAGATATCCTGGCCAGTCTGGAGCCAGCACCCGAACCTGCGAATCTCATGGACACTGATATAATTGATGAGCTGGGAGATCTGAGTTGCATAGAGTGTGGCAGCGAGGATATTTGCGAGCACTCGATGAACATCGACTAGATAGAGATCGGTTTACCCGATGCTCCAGGTATCTTTATGATAGATTGCTTAATCACTTCTTATGAATCATGGGTAATTGATACAGGCAGTGGTAACCACATTTGTAATCATTTACAGGGATTCACTAGAAGAAAGACTCTGAGAAAGGACCGTTCGAACCTACGAGTTGGCGAAGGCACACCGCTGATAGCTGAAGCTGTAGGATCCTATAGTCTTAGTTTACCCTCGGGTCTAGTTTTGGAACTGGATAATTGTTATTACATTCCAAATATGATTAAGAATGTTTTGTCTTTTGATTTATTAGTAGACCAAGGTTTTTATTATAAATATGATTATAAAATGATTTCAGTCTTTAAAGATAATATTTTCTATTTTAAAGCTACACCCGTGAATGGTCTATACACAGTAAATCTACAAGACAACAGTAGTGAAATCTATCATATAAGTAAACGATCCAAGGATATTGAGGATCAGACTTACCTCTGGCATTGTCGTTTGGGCCACATAAACAAGAAACGCGTTGAACTACTCCTAAAAGGAGGTTTTCTTGGAAATTTCGATTATAAACCTTTTGATAATTGCGAGTCTTGTTTATCTGGCAAAATGACAAAGCAACCTTTCAACAATGAAAATGAAAGGGCTACTGACTTGCTTGAAATAATCCACACAGATGTATGTGGACCTTTCAGTCATGTAGCAAGAGGAGGATACCGGTACTTCATTACCTTTACTTACGACTTCAGTAGGTATGGTTATGTCTACTTGATGAGACATAAATCTGAAACCTTTGAGAAATTCAAGGAGTATCAGAATGAAGTACAGAATCTACTTGACAAGAGGATCAAGTTCTTACGGTCAGATCGTGGTGGCGAATATCTCAGTGATGAGTTTGACAATCATCTGATGGAGTGTGGGATTGTATCCCAACTCACACCTCCGTATACACCTCAGATGAATGGTGTATCAGAAAGGAGAGATCGTACTTTACTTGATATGGTGCTAACGATGATGTGTCACTCTACGCTGCCAATATCATTCTGGGGACATGCGCTCGAAACAGCAGCACACATACTGAACAGAGCGCCAACAAAGTCGGTGGAAAAGACTCCATATGAATTATGGAAGGGTAAGAAACCCAACATATCTTTTCTGAAAATTTGGGGTTGTGAGGTTTACGTCAAACGACCCACCTCAGAAAAAACTCAAACCCAAATCCGACAAGTGTTTCTTCGTTGGATATCCCAAGACCACCGTGGGATATTATTTCTACAACCCTGAAGAGAACAAAGTGTTTGTTGCTCGAAATGGAAAATTTCTGGAAGAAAAGTTTCTCAGTCTAGAGAACACCAGAAAGGATGTAGATCTACAGGTAGTAGACGAAGAAAACACTACACCAGTTGTTGAGCCAGAAATTCAACATAACAATGTTGAACCTCAATCAGAGCCGATTGAGGAAGTGCAAACACAGGACCTTCGCAGATCCAGTAGGGTAAGACAAGAACCAGATAGGTATCTTGGGTTTCTAGTCTCTCAGGATAGCGGAGACTTGAATGAACCAACATCCTATGGAGAAGCTGTGTCAGGCAGTGAGTCTGAACAATGGCAGGAAGCCATGAAGGCCGAGATGCAATCCATGTACGACAACCAAGTTTGGGAGTTGACTGATTTGCCACAACACTGTAAGGCTGTTGGGCGCAAATGGGTTTTCAAGAAGAAAACCGACATGGATGGAAATGTACACACCTTCAAGGCCAGACTGGTCGCAAAAGGATTCACGCAAACTCATGGTATTGACTATGATGAAACCTTTTCACCAGTGGCCATGTTAAAGTCAATTAGGATTCTTATGGCCATCTCAGCGTACTTTAACTACGAGATTTGGCAAATGGACGTCAAGACAGCCTTTCTGAATGGAAAGCTAACAGAAGACGTCTATATGGAACAACCAGAGGGGTTTGAAGATCCTAAGAATCCTAATAAAGTGTGTAAACTGCTAAAATCCATTTATGGATTAAAGCAAGCATCTCGAAGCTGGAACTTACACTTTGATGAACGAATCAAAGAGTTTGGTTTTACCAAAAGTGAGTTCGAGCCGTGTGTCTACACTAAGTTCAGTGGGAGCATAGTAACCTTCTTGGTCTTGTATGTAGATGACATTCTACTAATAGGAAACGATGTACCAACTTTACAGAGTGTTAAGAGTTGGTTAAGCAAATGTTTCCAGATGAAAGACCTTGGAGAAGCCGCTTATATACTCGGTATAAAGATCTACAGAAATAGATCTAAGCGGCTTATCGGGCTTAGCCAAAGTACATATATCGATAAAGTCCTGAAGAAATTCAGGATGGATGAATCCAAGAAAAGATTTATCCCGATGCAACATGGCATAGTGTTAAGTAAAACATAGTGTCCTGTTTCTAGTCAAGATCAGGACAAGATGAAATCGGTCCCATATGCTTCTGCAATTGGATCGATTATGTATGCCATGCTGTGTACTAGGCCCGATGTTGCTTACTCAGTAAGTGTTACGAGCAGATACCAACAGAATCCGGGTGAACCCCATTGGGTGGCTGTCAAGAACATTCTTAAATATCTGAGAAGAACGAAAGAAATGTTCTTGGTCTTTGGAGGTTCTGAGGATGAAATTATTGTCACCGGATACTCTGATGCTAGTTTCCAGACCGACAGAGATGACTTCAGGTCACAGTCAGGGTACGTCTTTACCCTAAACGGAGGTGCGATCTCATGGAAGAGCTCGAAGCAGGACACGATTGCAGATTCAACTACAGAAGCAGAGTACATTGCAGCATCTGATGCGGCAAAGGAAGCTGTCTGGCTAAGGAATTTTCTATCGGATCTCAGAGTGGTTGCCAGTATCTCGAGACCGATCGATATATTCTGTGATAACTCAGGAGCCGTGGCGCAAGCAAAGGAACCTAGAGAGCATCACAAGTCAAGACACGTGCTCAGAAAGTATCACCTCATCCGAGAGATCATTGGAAGAGGAGATGTGAGAATATGCAAGATTTCAACAGAAGACAATGTCGCAGATCCGCTGACAAAGCCACTAGCAAGGGTAAAGCATGAGGCACATGCGAATTCCATTGGGATGCAGTACCTGGAAGCCAGTAGCTAGTTCTTAGTTTATTAATTATTACTATAGTTTAATTTAGAAACAATGTAATCATGTAAAGTTTTTATTTCACAGTGTGTTGGAAATAAATGGAGGTTTTATTTTCATGATTGTTCTAAATTAACTATTTTTTGCATATTTAACGTATCCGTGATTTTGCAAAGTTTTGTATGAAATCTAAATTTCCGTAGCCACTTATTGAAATGGGAATTTCAATAGGGAGTTTAACGCTATTATAAATACTTGATGATTTATTCAAAGTAGAGAATAAAAGCACAAGTGATGTGACCAAGTATTTATAGATACTCATCAGAGTGTTTGGGTATTGGAAGTGACCAGTAATCAAGTCTGCTTCATGGAGCCTCAGTCATAAGCACTGACTTGATAGGTTGTCCTTAGACCTGAGATACTTGGTTTGGGAACGCGAGGACTACTGTATTCTTAGCACGTACTAACGCTGCACCGTAACAGGGCGGCCATACGGGACGTGACTAGATGCAGCGGAAGCCGTGGATCCAAATGCAAGTAGTCAAGAAGGGATTTGCACCTCTTTCAAAAGAGAGATATTTCCGGGCCCCTTGACGATTAAGATTGGCAGAAAACGCGTGGCCACGCTCGGATAGAATAACAGGGGTTATTTAGTAATATCCGTTACTGCAGGCAATCGAAATCAGAGTCAAGAAATACTTGATTTTAAGAAATGAATCCTCCACTCCATGTCTTAAATCACTTTAGAAATATCGTGTGCAAAAGGAATGAACCTGTGTGCAAATTCAAGCGTGAATTGTATCTCTGGATATAAGAGATCTTATAACCTGGTTAACCTAAGTGTCTGGCTAGGGACCTCCTTAGGCTAATGGTAACAGTACAGTTACTAGTCTGGCACAAGTGGGAGTCTATTAGGATTATGTGCAAGATAGTAACAGGGTTTACCGTGTCCAATGTTATAAGGCACTAGTGGGTCACACTGCTACACACCCAATTGGAGATCAAGTGGTTTGATGGAATAATTAATTAGTACAAATTAATTATTGAGTGGGAAATAAATAATAAATAGTTATTTATTATTTAGTTATATATAAAATATCAGTTGGAATATTTTATTGGATTAATTAATGGTTAATTAATTAATTAAGGGTTAAGTTATTTAATTAATAGTTTATTAATTAAATAAAGAGTTTGAGTTTGATTAAATAAGCTTAATGGAATTTTTAATCAAACGGGCTTTCTTTATTGGGTACTGCCATATTTAATTTTATAAATATGGCAAACCCTGGTCAGTCTTATTCATTCGATCAATCTTAACTGAAAAGAAACCCCAGAGAAAAACCAAAAACCCTCCCATCTCTCTCTCCATCGATTTTATAGAGGAACCCGACGGTGGTCTAGCAACCGATCTCACGGTGGTGCAGTAGCGGTGTATTCCCCACCAGCAGTCCAATTTCGTTTACGTAAACTAGCAACAAGGTAATTTTTCGTAACCCTCTTTTGTGTCTGTATGAGTTTAGGATTGGATCCTCGATTGGGAATCATGCAATCTTATTCCGCTGTGCATGTTTTGTAGCCTATGATTCCCAACACCCACATCCAGCTTCCCTCGGCCCAACTCCCGCCCCTTTAGCCCAAACTCTGTCTCCACCTTCTGCCCACCCTTCAGACCCAGCACCGAACACTCAGACTCTACCTCAACTGTCACCTCAACCCACCCCTCCTCACTCGGTTCCACAACAACCGCCCCGTACCATGTGCACTAGAGCAATGGACGGTATCACCAAACCCAAACAACTATTCAACCTTAACACTACTTCCATTGTTCCAATCGCGAAAACTCCCTACCTTGCCTTGTCCACACCAGAATGGTATGATGCCATGCAAAACGAATTTAGTGCACTTATTAAAAATGAGACTTGGGAACTAGTACCACGTCGCTCGGACATGAATATTATTCGTAGTATGTGGCTCTTTAAGCACAAATTTTGTTCTGATGGCTCTTTAGAACGTTACAAAGCAAGGTTGGTATGTGATGGTCGTAGTCAACAGGTGGGGGTTGACTGTGGTGACACTTTCAGTCCGGTGGTAAAACCAACCACTATACGGACGGTTCTCACTCTGGCTCTCTCTAAATCATGGCCCATACACCAATTAGATGTTACAAATGCTTTTTTACACGGCCACTTGCAGGAAACCGTCTACATGCACCAACCAATGGGATTTCGCCATCGGGACTACCCTGATCATGTTTGCCGCCTCAAGAAGTCTCTTTACGGCCTCAAACAGGCACCCAGGGCCTGGTATCAACGGTTCACTGATTTTGTTCTTCAGCATGGATTTACTCAGTGTAAAACGGACAATTCCTTATTTATTTATCACCACGGTCATGATGTCGCCTATCTTCTAATCTATGTGGACGACATCATACTCACCACCTCCTCTGACCAACTCCGTCAACAACGCATGACCATTCTTGCAGGTGAATTTGCTATGAAGGATTTGGGACCCTTATCCTATTTTTTGGGCATCTCGGTCACTAGAACGGGTGACACGCTTTTCCTGTCACAACATGCATATGCCAAATACATCATTCATCGCGCAGGTATGGACTCATGCAAACCTGCAGCGACCCCGGTAGACACCCAGAGTAAATTGGCCAGTGAACCGGATTCATTATTTGATGATCCTACCACTTATAGAAGCCTTGCAGGTGCATTACAGTACCTGACCTTCACAAGACCCGACATAGCATACGCCGTTCAGCAAATATGTATGCACATGCACTCTCCTTGCATGGCTCACTGGAACGCTCTTAAGCGTATCATCAGGTACATACAAGGCACGACTGACTATGGTCTTCATCTCCGCTATTCTTCGGCACTCTCCATTCGTGCCTACACAGATGCTGATTGGGCAGGTTGCCCTGATACTCGTCGCTCTACATCCGGATACTGTGTCTATCTCGGTGACAACCTAATTTCATGGTCCTCTAAGAGACAATCCACCATTTCCCGTTCTAGTGCAGAGGCCGAATACCGTGGAGTTGCCAACGTAGTTGCAGAAATATGTTGGCTGCGAAATCTTCTTCTTGAGCTACATCGTCCTTTGACCAAAGCTTCCTTAGTCTACTGTGACAATGTCAGTGCCATTTACTTATCGGGCAACCCAGTCCAGCATCAACGAACCAAGCACATCGAGCTCGACATTCACTTCGTCAGGGAGCATGTTCAAAAAGGCCTGGTTCGTATCCTTCACATGCCTTCCCGCTTTCAGATTGCCGACATCTTCACTAAGGGTCTTCCTCGGGTTCTCTTCGATGATTTTCGATCCAGTCTAAGCATACGTTCACCTCCCGCTTCGACTGCGGGGGTGTAATAGACACCACTAATTATGCCACTAATCATGCTAATTATGCCACTAATTATGCTTGTATTTATAGGATTGTAATTAGTGTTTATTGTATCAATTATCTCCAAAAATACTCATCTTTGTATCATTATATATTGATTATTGTAAATGAATGAAGGCAAGGGATTATCATAATTCTACATTAACCGATCACTATGAATTGAACCCCGAGTAGACAACGATGTCATCCACTGTCCCTATCAAGGATGTTACCACTTACCAACCACAATGCTTTAGAACTATCTATTTTGAATTATTAGGTTCCTAAACATTTTTTATTTAAATGAAAAACTAATAACTTCTACGTTTTAAATGATAAAGCCCCCGAACTATTTCGTTGATTTAAAAACACAATTAAAGCTAGAGATGAGATGATTGTTGCCGTTGCCGTTGCCAATAACCATTAGATATTTGAGGATGTCAAGTCTCATGAATGTCCAGCCAGCCTTATTGGGTCCAGAGTCCAGACCGCTACAAAGCCTAAAAAGGATGTAATTCTGGGGCAGGCCCATGCCCAAAATAGCTGGCCAGCTGCACTTTTTTCTGCTTATGAAAACGGGCTTCAAAGGCTTGGGCCCAGTCCATCAATGCTTCTACAATTCCTTGCAATTTAAATTCAGCAAATGTATCTTTGATTAATGGGCTTTCACATGGGAGATTGAATTGGAAGAATTTCAATCGAATCCTACAAGAATAATAATACTTTTGACTCTTGAACACACAAATTTTCTCCATGACATTGTAAATATATTTTTTTTCAATTTTACCAATATTCTTTAATTTTTATAAATTACATCATTAAATTATCAAATTTTTTTTTCAATAAACCCAAAGTTTACCTACTTAGCAGGTTACCTTTTACCCATTTAACCCTCAATTTGACAACTTTACATTTTTCTTCGTAGTTTCTACCCCAAATCTAGAGTAAATTACATTTTTGGTTCATGTGGTTAACACTCATTATCAACTTTGGTCCCCTTTTAAAACTAATTACAATTTTGGTTGTCATTGTTGCCACTTTATTTAAGTTTTGGTCCCTTTGACTATATTTAATTATAAAGATTAGTTAGTTTAAGGGTATTCATGTCTTTTCAATTTTTTTTGTCTTTTCTTATTGTTGTCTTATTGGATCGTAGAGTAATTTACAATTTTTGAAACCCGACGTATAAAATTTAAATAGTTTTATTAGTGTAGACACATTTATAGTATACATCGAATAAAATGCATAAAAGTTTAAAGATTACTTAACTCATTTTAAAGGTACAGACATGACTTTTTTTGAACGGCAAAAAAGATCATTAGAACGGGGCTTCGACATGACCATCAACCCGCCTAGCGAACCCAAATTTATTAAAAGAACCAAAACTAAAAAGTATGTAATTTAAAAAGGTACGGGCATGACTTTTTTTAATGGTGTAATTTAAAATGATATTGTTTCTAAAATGTGTTGTTGTTAGTTGGTTATATATTATGATTAAAATATGTTGTTAATTGGTTATTTATTATTAACATTACATGCACTCTTAATGTATTATTATTTAAAATTGCTACTAATGAAAAATGTAGGAAAGACAAAAAAAACTATAATGACAAAAATTTAAATTACTCTCTGATCTAATAAGACAACAATAAGAAAAGACAAAAAAAGGTTGAAAGTATAGAAATACCCTTAAACTAAATAACACTTATAATTAAATTTATTCAAATAGACTAAAACTGAAATAAAGAGGTAACCACGATGACTAAAATTGTAACTAGATTTAAAGAGGGACCAAAGCTGATAATGAGTGTTAACCACAGGGACCAAAAATTTAATTTACTCTTAATTTGAGGTAGAAACTATGGAGAAAAATGAAAATTGTCAAATTGAGGGTTAAGTGGCTAAAAGGTAACATGCTAAGTAGGGGAAACCTTGGGTTTATTGAAAAAAAACTAATAGTTTAATGATGTAATTGGTAAAAATTAAAGAATGTTGTTAAAATTAGAAAAAAATGAATAGTATGTTGGTAAAAATGATAATTTTCCATATAAAATAGGGGAGTGATATCTCCACGGCACAAATTGATTAATCCACTTACTTTTATTTGAGTTGACAATTTTACCCTTCATTAAATATAAGAGAGAGAAAAAATCATGACCCTACTTATTTGTATCCTATTAACTCTCCTATTTCCACTTTTTTTAAACCTATTAATTCTCTTTTCTTTTTTAAAACAGCAAATAATATTTTTAGCTACAAAGAAACTGATTATACCACCAACTAAACACAAAACAACAAAAACCCCAAATCACCATTTTAAAACAGAGAGAATAATGAATCCAACCAAATTGATTCTTACATCACAAGTTATATTAAATAATATAAAGAAAAATAAACTAATAACAATATACTCATATTAAAACCCATATGCATCAACAAATACTCAGATGGAAGTGACAAAATTGATTCTTACTGTTTGATGGTTTGAAGCAACGTTTGTGAAAGAAGCATTAACTGAGAAACCTGGATCAGCGGCCATTAAGTCAGTGGTGATTCCGACGACAATGAATCAGAACCGACGACCACTATTTTCGGAGGAGTAGAATCAACGACGATCAGAACCGGCGATCACAATGGTGATTCCGCCGACAACCACGGTGATTAGGGCGACGACAACGGTGATTCTGACGAACACAACGGTGATTCCGGCGAACACAACGGTGATTATGGCGACAACAATGGTGATTCCGGCGGTAATAAGAGTGATTCCGGCGAACACAACGGTGATTATGGCGACAACAATGGTGATTCCGGCGGTAACAATAGTGATTCCGACGACCACGATGGAGTTCCGTGGATGGAAGGAGGCGACAAGAATGAAGGAGCGACTGTTTAGTTTTCTGGAAGGAAGGAGATGATATTTTTTTTTTTTTAGAATAATCCCTTAATTTTAGCCTTGGAAATAAAATAGGTAAGGGTAAATGGGTAAATTTGTTAAACTTGCCGTGGAAGAAGTAATATCATGCAGTGGCAATATCATGCCCCTATAAAATAACATGGAAATAGCATTGCGTGAACAAAAATAAGAGTAACTGATCATTTGGGGAAAAACATTGTAAGTTTCATGTCGTTGTTATAGTTTCTGTCACTAATTTGCAGCTAACAATTCACCTTTAATACGTGGCTACAGAAATTGCAAATCTTGTGGTAGATAATAACAAGAAAGTAGCATTAGCTTTATAGTCTTCAACCTTGTGTTTCAGGTAGTCACATATGAGTCGAGATCCAAACAGCATGGCATGGTCAAGAGAGAATGCCAGGAAAGAAAACCAACTATTGACGAAAACCAACTATTGACGAGAAGCCAGGAGCACTAATCGGAATAGACTAGAGAGCTAGCCTTTTTTCTTCATCAAAAAGACATGTTCACCTGATTAGGGGTATATTTGTCATTAATTTTTCTTTAGAAAACCCATTAATCAATTAATTAGAGATTGTTCTAATTAATTTTCCACTACTATAGTAACAGGGTTCCAGAAAAAGTTCTAAAATTTTTGGGTCTACTTTGTAATATGGGAGACTAAGGGGCTGTTTTGTTATTTTAAAATACCTCTTAAAACCTTTTTAAGTGTGAAAAATAAGAGTTTGCAGACTTAAGACTATTTGTTTTAATTTAATAAAGGTCTAGAAACCTTTTATCCTCTAAAATTTTAAAAGATGCATCATCTACCTTTTTTAGAGCTAAAATCAAATTTCATGCCTCCTAAAAACAAATGAACCTAACTTTGAAAGTATTTTTAAATATTTAGTATTTACAATTGTCTTATAATTATTTAGTTAAACTGCATAGTTTCAAGTAAAAAAAAAGGTTATAAATTAAATAAAGAAAACCGGCCCAATTTTCTCAAGCAGAAAAGGAGTTCATTTTGCAAGGATGAAGTTGATTGAGGGAAATGATTAAACCAACAGCTGATGTAACAGTAATTTGACATAAAGAAACAAACAAGGCATTAACTTTTAAGGGGTTTGGAACCTAGTCAAGCTAGGCGGCTCATCCCCACGCCGATTTTTATTAAACAACATAGAACATAAACCAAGAAATGTCGGGTTACAAAAGCATGAACATCACCTGAAAACAATGTGGTCTGGCTTCCTGCATTTCTTGAAGCAAAACATCAACTAATCATAGATCATATCCTAACAACTTGAGTTACTAAGAAGCAAATGGCAAATTTTGTGCGACCAACAAGATATATATGTTGATATGTATCCAACATGAAAGCCTTGTTCCAACCTCGTTACAGGAACAACCAAAGGCATGCTGTCCAAGATGCTGTAAAATGGTCGAAAATAAACAAAATGTGATGTAATCTATGTAAATAAACAAAATGTGATATAACCCATGTAGTAAATTTTGAATTTTTTAAGATAAATGTCTCACGTGTTTGACTTGATCATCATCATCATCATCATCATCTATTTTCTCCTTGAATTATGTGGCTGATTTCTCATTCAAGTGTTACGTGTCACAATATTGCAAATCAATGGCATTCACATTTGAAACTGTAACATACCATTTGGGTAAGAATCTGCAGAGAAAACAATGATTTATATAATGCATCAGGTGGACTTATATCTGATAGCAGCAGATCAATAAGAGCCTCACCCATGAATTTGACAAAAATTGATTGAGCCAAAATCAAACCATTCAGACCGAAGATTAAACATCAAGTTCAACATGACATGTGAAAAGGGTATGATCCCTTCGATGCAATGAAGTGCTGAAACGCAGAGCCTAAGCACATGAAAACAAACAACATAACTAAAAAAAGCATGAAACAACCATAAAACAAGAGAAATGGTAAAAGAATCACCTTGTGTATTGAATTTGATTGCTTCCTTGTCAACAAAACTCAGAAATGCAAGAAATGGTCAAATGTTAGGATACGTAAATTGTCGTTTTGTATTTAATATAAGACTATATACCAACTTTTTCCAAAAGTGGATTGATAGAAAAGGGAGAGAAAGTACCTGTTACAATATGTAGTTTGTGAATAAGCCTTTTGGGCCTTTGGAGCTCTAAAATTCATCCATGGAGACTCTTATTGTGGTTGTTTAAATGCTATCCACATCTCTACCAACTGCAAATGAATGAATTTTTTTGTTTAGAACTTTGTGGCCAAAGTGTCATAATCGAGACTCCGGTGATATATTAACTTCGACTTTTTCCTGGCTCATCTCTGACCCAGTTTCAACCCAACTAGGATCCGACTCCATTCACACATAAAATCAACTTCAGTTTCTTAGTGAAATTGACGTGCAATGTAACCTCACATGCTTAACCATTATTCACACTACCTATTATAAGCAAAATCGGCTTGAGGTTTTTCTTAAATGAGTATGGCACCTGTTGAATAGTTTCGTGCAGGTTGATTAAGTGGTCAGAATGATTAAGAGGCTCTTATGATATGGTGCAAATTGAAATTATTAGAATATGTAAAGTATTTGAATTATCTTTTATTTATAGAATTTGCATAATTAGGATTCTTTCTATTGATTTTGGCATCGTAATTGTTGCCATGATTTTCTCTTATTTTTGTATATATTGTAAATCAAATCAATGGAAATGGACACAAAAACATTCCTTCCTTTATGGTATCAGACTAGGAATAGCCAATCCTTCTCTTCTTCTCTATCGTGCACTTACCTTAGCCTTCCTGCTCCATTTTTCTGCTACCATGGCAGGCCACCAAATTGACCCCAAAAATGCTTCTGCTTCCTCTAATTCTACTCTTCCTCATCCCGCTCTTGCGGTTTCAAACATCAATAGCTTTATCAAAGTCACGTTAGACATTGAAAAGGGTCAATATATAACATGGTCGGAGCTCTTTAAGATCCATGCTAGAGCTTATCAGGTTTTGGATCATATTATTCCTCCTTCGTCAGAAAAATCGGAATCGTCTCTAAAAGCCAAAAATCCCGACCTTTGGTCACGTGTTGACGCCGTTGTCCTTCAATGGATTTACGGTACAATATCAGAAGATCTTCTCAACACCATCCTTGAACGTGATTCTTCAGCCGAACTCGCATGGAACAGGCTACGGGATATTTTCTCCGACAATAAAAATTCTCGAGCTCTATACTTGGAACAAGAGTTTTCGAAAGTTCAAATGGCGCACTTTGCTGATGCCTCCTCTTATTGTCAACACCTCAAATCCCTCTCGGATCAACTATCTAATGTCGGGGCTCCCGTGTCGAATGAAAGGTTAGTACTTCAACTTGTTTCCGGGTTAACCGAACCTTATGCTAATGTTGGTTCACAAATCCGCCATGGAGATTCTCTACCTCCATTTTATAAAGCCCGGTCTATGCTAGTTCTGGAGGAAACAGCAAGGGCGAAAAAGGCCGAAAATAGCGATGATTCCTCAGCCCTCTTAATGACTAACGATGACAATTTGGGTGGAAATTCGGGTGGCCATTCTTCCCAAAATCGCAACCATCGTAATAACAATCGCAACACGACCAACCGTGGAGGCAGAAACGCTAGTCGCGGTGGCAGGGGAAGAGGGAATCGAGGTAGTCAGTCGGCACATAATTCTTCCATTCCTATGCAACACCGACAATCTACTCCACCATATTGGGCTTCTCTACCTCCTTGGGCTCAATGGCAGCCTTGGGCTCTTCCTCCATGCCCTTACCCAACTACAAGTTGGTCCAGGCATCAACCATCACACAAGCAACAACAACAACCGGGTGTGTTGGGTCCTAGACCTCAACAGGCCCACGTTGCTTCCGTTAGCCCGCCTCCTTCCTCCTACGCTCCAACAGACATTCAAGCGGCCATGCATACTCTCTCCGTTGCACCTCCCGATGATCAATGGTATATGGACACCGGTGCCACCTCTCATATGACTGCAAACGGAGGTAATCTCACGTCTTATTCCCATATGAGCAAAAATCAAAATATTACTGTTGGAAGTGGTCATTATATTCCAATTAATGGTTATGGAAATGCATCGTTGCCCAACCTTTATCCACCTCTCACCTTAAAAAATGTCTTGCATGCCCCCAAGTTAATTAAAAATCTTGTCTCTGTCAGAAAGTTTACTATTGATAATGACGTTTCTATTGAATTTGACCCTCTCGGTTTTACTGTGAAGGACCTCCAGACGGGGATGCATTTAATGAGATGTAACAGCAAGGGTGATCTTTATCCAATCACATCAACGCCCTTCATTGGAACCTCTCCCCCAACTGCTTTTGCTGCTTTATCTCCCGATGTAACGTCCCATTTCCCAAGTTAGTGATGTAACTGACTTTGGTTAACTTAAGTTAACTTTTAGTGTCTTTTATGTAAATTCAGGTAGGGGGACTAGAATGTTATTTGTGATAGTAGAGGGTTGTGGATGACCTATGTTTATATACTAGTTTAGAAGCCCCAAACCCTTTTGATGGTGGAACGTTTTTCAGAGAGAGAAGTGAAGAGGGTTTGAGAGCTTTAAAGGAGACTAGTGCAATTGGAGGTGAATTTGAGTTTTGTGGTGCAATTGATCATCGAGTGATCATTAGAACGGGTTTCCTAACGCAAGGTAAGCATCAATTTCACCTTTCTTCATGTTATTTTGCAAGATTGATTCATGTCTTTAGTTAGGGTTTTGGTTGGAAAATGGGGATTGATGATCTTTGGATCATCAATTGAGTGTTGTATGGCGATATGATGATTAAGGGTTGTTAAATTACGTTAAGGGATCATCATATACGCCTTATTTGGTCTGATTAGTGAGGAAAACGAGTTTTGGGGTTTTGGGTTCGAATTTCGTTCAAAATCGCGTTGAAGAAGATGGTGCTGTCAGGTTGGCGCTAATCTCCGCGCTGATCTGATTAGCGCCAAGATCAGCGCCAAACCTGCTGATGGGTTTCTGACCTAGTGTCGGCGGTACGTCGCGCGCTGATTTGCTTAGCGCCATGTTTAGCGCGGAGCAATTTTGCCTTGGCGCTAATCTCCGCGCTGATCTGATTAGCGCCAAGATCAGCGCCAAACATGCTGTTATGTTTTGAGTTGTTTTGTTGCGGCGATCTTTTGAGGTTTTCTTTTATGGAAATCTCTTAGAGATATTTATAGTAGAATTTGAGAGCCATTGAGATAGATATGCTTTGTCTACGGCTCGAAGGTTGGGTACGATTTTAGAGTCATGTCGAAAGGTTGTTTATATGTACGTTATATGTATGTTCTAGGTGCGTGAACTCTTAAGTGTGATATATATCAAGGGTGTAGCTCTCAGACTCCATTGTCAGGTGAGTACATTAACCCTTATACGTGGCTCTATGTACGAATTGCATGTGATGCGTATGTGGTTATGAGACTAGCATGTTTGTGTGATGGCGTACCCATTGTAGTGGTGGTGGCCACCGTGGGTATAGTCCTTGTGTTAAACTGATATCAGTATGTGTGTGGTCCTTACCGGCGTGTACCGTAAGGCCATGGGTGATAGCATGCCTAGTTCTCATATGCGTGGTGGTTTGTGATATATTGTTCATGTGTTTGTGGTTTGTGCTCACTAAGCTTTCAAGCTTACCCGTCTGTGGATTCCCCTTTTTAGTTGCAGGTTCCTCCGGGAAGGTTAAAGGGAAGGGCTTGGCTTGAAGTTCCGATCTCCCAAGAGGCTCAGTTCTGTTTGGTGGTTTGAGAAACAGTTGTTTTAAATTTTTAAGCAATGGTTTCATAAGATAGTTACACTTTATTGGTTGAACCTCGTTTTGAGGATTTTGAGTTGAAAGTCTTTTGAATGCTGTTTAAACCTTTAAAGTTATAAAAGTATCTTTTTGGACAAATTTCCGCTGCATTGGTTACTTTTATTTTATTCCGTTAATTTTCCGTTAAATTTGGTGAAAAATGGTTTGGGTTGTTACAATTGGTATCAGAGCCTTGGTTTAAGGGATTCGGGCATTCACGAGAGGTGAGTGCTTGGACTTAAACCTAAGAGTTTGTGTTTTTAATGCATGTAACCTTTAAAAACTTCGATTTTTTTTTTATGAAAAGGGAGTGTGAACTGAGCCAAGGATCGGAGCATCAAGACGGGGTGAGCACATTGTTCTTATATCACATGATTTATGTTGTGAATTAATTATGATTATCATGTTATCGTGGTGACGTATTAGCATGATATATTGAGTGTGCCTAACTTTAGTGAGGTGTGAAGGTTATGTTGAATATATTGCGATGTTGTTGAATTGTGATTGTGGTTGACATGCTATATGTGGATTGTGCTAGCATGATTATGATATGAAATTATGCTAGATACTATGGTTATCATGTTAACTATTGTGATGTAATAGTATGATTAATGTGTTCATGTAATGTGTGATGTGATGCTATATTAGATGCTCGATGTTGTCATGTGTGCACGAGCACTATAGTGGCTAGAAATGTGTAGAGGTAACTCTTATTGCGCTAGATAGGATGTTGCCTTGTAAATGTGAATGATTATGTGGTGTTAACCGACATTGGGGATTAGGACTCTTGGTGACGACGTAGAGCCTAGACATGTAGGGTATAATTATGATGATATAAGGGCCCATATCATTACAATTATATCGTGTATGTTCGGACTTGGCGAAGTTATAAGGGTACCTATGAACCGACTAGGTTGGGAAGGGTTATTAGCATGCTAAGATGGGTTATATAAACCTTAGTTTGGGTGGTTGTGTGATGGATTGTGTAAGGGCATGCTAGAAATCAAGGGTTAGGACGTTCGTGTGAGTCCTCAAAAAGGTTAGTTATATAACCCAGTAGTCTGTTAGGGTGGGTAAGGTGTAGTGAGGGTCGTTGACCCGGACATTGTGGACGGATAAGACCGAAAGTGGTCATCCGAAAAGTGTGATGCCATTTGGGGTAGTATGGGTCGTGGACAAAAAGGTGTCCTCGTTATGAGGGAAGTGTTATGACTATTTTTGGACTAAATGTCTTCATTCAGTAGAGTTAGTTGATGAATCTGTAAATCAGGATACTAATGGTGAAGTTAAGATCAAGTTTGTATCGATGGCTGAGAATCTTGTAGAGAACTTTTTGGCATGTCCTTGTTTGGTTGTTGTTGAGGGGTTCAAAACATGATTCTCACATGTGAGTTATTTAGAAACACCGGTACAAATTTGATTTCGACGGAATCATGAGGAATCTTGGGATACCGATAAGGACTAGGGGGTTGTATGGGCTCACTGCAGGATAATATTGGCCTATATAGACAGTATTCTGGGTCGGCAAGGTTTTGCATGACGTGCTTCCGGGTGTTATTACTCAAACAAAGTAAGAGTTGGTATTGGAGATCCACATTTTAGTGGAGGTAGTTGTGTCGTAGGTTGAGGTGACTCATGAGCGAGTTCGTAGCGTTGGCATAGACGACAGCGTCGGTGAATAAAATCACCGACCTGTTTGTGGGTAAGGTCGCTCATTTGTTCAATTATGTGGCGAATGAGCAGTTAAAGACGATTTGATATGTGGGGATACTGGAATCTGAGATAAGGGAATGTGTGGTGATAGTACGGTGAATTGAATTTTATCAGATGCATAAAATTTTGGGATAAAAAGCTTGCATTAGAGAAGCAAGACAGGAGGAAGGAAGTAAATCATAAATTGGTGAATTGTTGGAATGTAGGTGATTGACCATGACTGAGTGAATAGCCTTCTTGTTGAAAGTTAAATCTATGTATTTTATTTGTGTCTAAACAAAATGTGTCTTCCTTTCTCATTGAGGTTGTTAAATCTTTTGGAAAAGAGCTAGTATTTAGGAAAATGTGTTTCTAGAAAACCTATGTTATCTCTTGAAGAGATTTTCTTAGTGATTGTTAAAGTTGTTTCATCTTTTTACGATCAAACTATTTTTGTTTTAATTGTACAAAAAAAATGGCGACACTTAGTTACAAAACTTTATAAGTGAAACAAAAAAAAAAAAAAAAAAAAAAAAAAAAAAAAAACAAACATGTTGCTATCCTACCAATGAGTGGAAGTGCAAATTAACTCATTTGGTGAAAGGGATCTTGTTTAGCATTTTGCAAACGATGAAAGTTCTTTTCCGGTCACTTCTTTTGCCTTGGCATCAGTTGGCCGTGCAAGGTGGTGAAATGCCATGTGATGTGTAGGGGTGATTCCTGAAATCATCGTATGTGTGTAATTCATTTTTGGTGGTAATAAGTCATGCATATCTAAGTTGTTTTCATGCTATGGTGCATACCGAAATTTTCAAAATTTCAGATTTACGAAAATAATTTAAATCATTGTGTCATTGTACTTGAAGGCTATAAACTCACTAGGTCATGGTGAGGACTGAATGAAGCATAGGGGCAAGTTCAGATAATTAAATGTAAGGTATGTCCATCATGGTCGATTTTAGACCTCGCTGTTAAGATGGTGAGCAGCAGTTGATATTTGAAGTCTTAGATCGTTGACTTTAGTAATGTGGTAACAGAGTAATTTATGCTCTTAAGTGGTATCTAGCGAGTATGGTTGTTAGTAAATGTCTTGTTTGAAGAATAAGGAGGTTTCATTGGGAAGCCTTGCCTTTGAAAGATGTCTTTAATGCGTCCACATGGTTATCAGTGAAGTTAATGACTGGTGGTATAGATACCCTTTGGAAGATGGAATTTAGAAGGAAATTTTTTATGGCTATTTGATCAGTTTTATATGCGATAGTGAGAGGTAGTTGAAGGAAGTGAGTATGGGAGTTATGGGGGCTGAGCCTGTTATCCAGATTGATTTTCACTTGATTCCCGTGTTTCCTACACTGGTGGTTACACCCGTAGGCTTCGAGGGTCAAGTGAAGATTGTTGGGTTTGGTTGATGGCACCAAATGAAGTGGTTATGAATTATGGTCCATCTAAATTCAAGAAGGGCAAGATCAGGAGGTAATATCATTCTACCATGTGTGGGGTAATTGGCCTAGATAAGGCAATACCCATTGTGATGTAGTAGGAATGAGCTATTGGGTGGAATTATTGTGTGTTTTGGGTAATCATGAAGAGAGCAAGTGCGGTTAGTGGTGATGAAATAAGTCAATGAGATGGTTAGCATGGATTAGCTCAGTTGTGGTCGTGTTCATTCAGAATGCGATGCATAGAGAATAATGGGTTGAACTCTAAGTGGGGGAGAACTGATTCATATGGAGTGAAAATCTTGAGTTTCACTATTTATGTTTATTGGGGAAGGCGATGAATAGTGAATAGTGAATGGTGAATAATAACTTCGAATGAATAGTGATTTTCGAATCAATAGTGTTGTGAAACGTTAAAAGAAGTGTAGAGACGTCATGAGAACAATTGTATGAAACATTCTCTAAAGGAGAATGTTGTATGCAGGACTGCTATTTTGAAAACCAGAGTGATCAGAAAGAGTGGAAACATTTGCATGAAGAAAAGAAGAAAGTAGTGTTTGGAGGTGGTATGAGTCGGGGAATTAACTCTTCTTGAGAGAGAGTTAAGACATGACAGTCTAATGTGACGTAACCTAACACGGTTAGGTTGTGTTTTGGATGGAAGGTGAGAAAATGAATGGTTATGGGTTCCGTCAAGTAAAGAGGTGCGAAGTAAAATGATCGACTCATGATTTAGAGCTCACAGTGGTGGTTATGGTGCTTAAGACATGGCGATACTTCCTATATGAGGGTCCAAAAGCATGTGTTATTTCATGAGTCGATAGAAATTGAAGTTGTAGAAGATTATGTTGTGGAATCTCTTCTCAGATGGGGAGAACTAATGTGACAGCAGCTACATTGTGTAGGAAAGGCATAGTGTTCTTTTGGTTATGACGATGTGATTGGTAGTGATAACCTCGTTGGTTGATATGATTAAGCAGTAGCTTGTGAAATAGTTAAAAGTGAAGGTAGAAAGAGGGAACTATCAAAACCCTCGAGGTTTTATTAACGGTTTGTGGATGATTAATGGAAGAGGATTAGAACTTCCATTTATTGGGAAAAGTAGGACAACAAGAAATAGGCATATGGTATTAATGCAATAGGCGTCTGGGAGTATTCAGATGATTAGAGATATATTGGAAACTACTCAGAGCTGTTAGAAGTGTTATGAAAGTAAAGGAAATGTGGAGTTTGATGTGTTAGATAAAGTGTCACTTTGGAGAGTGATGATACATCTTATAACAAAGGGAAGTTGGGTCCTATGTTGTTGGACCATTCAAGATAGTTACACGGATGGGATGGGTAAAAGATCCCCTTGAGTTACCGTCAGAACTCAGCCAGATGCATAAAACTTGTAATGTTTCTTGGTCGAAAAAGTATTTGGTCGATGTGTCATCTCGTGATATTTTGACGGCATTTAGGTTGTTGAATGACTTGACTGTAGAGAGATCGATTGCAATCCTGGAAAGGTATACCAAATCCTTAAGAATTAAGGAAATTGTTATGGCGAATGTTCAATGGGATCAGGAAATGACTCAGAATAGTATTAAGAACCGGAAGTGGAGATGAGATCCAACTATCCGGACCTTTTCCACGATTAAGCGATTTCGGGGACGAAATCTTAGTAAGTGGGGGAGAGTTGTAACGTCCCATTTCCCAAGTTAGTGATGTAACTGACTTTGGTTAACTTAAGTTAACTTTTAGTGTCTTTTATGTAAATTCAGGTAGGGGGACTAGAATGTTATTTGTGATAGTAGAGGGTTGTGGATGACCTATGTTTATATACTAGTTTAGAAGCCCCAAACCCTTTTGATGGTGGAACGTTTTTCAGAGAGAGAAGTGAAGAGGGTTTGAGAGCTTTAAAGGAGACTAGTGCAATTGGAGGTGAATTTGAGTTTTGTGGTGCAATTGATCATCGAGTGATCATTAGAACGGGTTTCCTAACGCAAGGTAAGCATCAATTTCACCTTTCTTCATGTTATTTTGCAAGATTGATTCATGTCTTTAGTTAGGGTTTTGGTTGGAAAATGGGGATTGATGATCTTTGGATCATCAATTGAGTGTTGTATGGCGATATGATGATTAAGGGTTGTTAAATTACGTTAAGGGATCATCATATACGCCTTATTTGGTCTGATTAGTGAGGAAAACGAGTTTTGGGGTTTTGGGTTCGAATTTCGTTCAAAATCGCGTTGAAGAAGATGGTGCTGTCAGGTTGGCGCTAATCTCCGCGCTGATCTGATTAGCGCCAAGATCAGCGCCAAACCTGCTGATGGGTTTCTGACCTAGTGTCGGCGGTACGTCGCGCGCTGATTTGCTTAGCGCCATGTTTAGCGCGGAGCAATTTTGCCTTGGCGCTAATCTCCGCGCTGATCTGATTAGCGCCAAGATCAGCGCCAAACATGCTGTTATGTTTTGAGTTGTTTTGTTGCGGCGATCTTTTGAGGTTTTCTTTTATGGAAATCTCTTAGAGATATTTATAGTAGAATTTGAGAGCCATTGAGATAGATATGCTTTGTCTACGGCTCGAAGGTTGGGTACGATTTTAGAGTCATGTCGAAAGGTTGTTTATATGTACGTTATATGTATGTTCTAGGTGCGTGAACTCTTAAGTGTGATATATATCAAGGGTGTAGCTCTCAGACTCCATTGTCAGGTGAGTACATTAACCCTTATACGTGGCTCTATGTACGAATTGCATGTGATGCGTATGTGGTTATGAGACTAGCATGTTTGTGTGATGGCGTACCCATTGTAGTGGTGGTGGCCACCGTGGGTATAGTCCTTGTGTTAAACTGATATCAGTATGTGTGTGGTCCTTACCGGCGTGTACCGTAAGGCCATGGGTGATAGCATGCCTAGTTCTCATATGCGTGGTGGTTTGTGATATATTGTTCATGTGTTTGTGGTTTGTGCTCACTAAGCTTTCAAGCTTACCCGTCTGTGGATTCCCCTTTTTAGTTGCAGGTTCCTCCGGGAAGGTTAAAGGGAAGGGCTTGGCTTGAAGTTCCGATCTCCCAAGAGGCTCAGTTCTGTTTGGTGGTTTGAGAAACAGTTGTTTTAAATTTTTAAGCAATGGTTTCATAAGATAGTTACACTTTATTGGTTGAACCTCGTTTTGAGGATTTTGAGTTGAAAGTCTTTTGAATGCTGTTTAAACCTTTAAAGTTATAAAAGTATCTTTTTGGACAAATTTCCGCTGCATTGGTTACTTTTATTTTATTCCGTTAATTTTCCGTTAAATTTGGTGAAAAATGGTTTGGGTTGTTACACCCGAATTATGGCATAACCGTTTAGGTCATCTGGGAGCTCACGTTTTAAGCTCTCTTCGCCAAAATAATTTTATTATTTGTAATAAATTTCGGGATGATTTCTTTTGTCATTCATGCCCTCTTGGGAAACAAGTTAGGTTACCATTTTATGACTCTTTATCGTATACTTATTTGCCATTTGATATTGTGCATAGTGATGTTTGGACGTCACCCACTCTTAGTTCGGGAGGACATCGCTATTATGTTTTGTTTCTTGATGATTTTACAGATTTTCTTTGGACTTTTCCAATTGCCAATAAATATCAAGTGCACTCAATATTTCTCTCTTTTCGAGCTCATATTTCCACACACTTTGAAAAAGAAATTAAATGTTTCCAGTGTGATAACGGAAAGGAGTACGATAATGGGCCTTTTCATAAATTTTGTGAATTAAATGGAATGAGCTTTCGATTTTCTTGTCCCCATACCTCTCCTCAAAACGGAAAAGCCGAAAGAAAAATCCGTACCATAAATAACATCATCCGAACCCTCCTTGCTCATGCTTCTTTACCTACATCATTTTGGCATCACGCACTACAAATGGCTACTTATCTCCTCAACATACTTCCCAACAAAAAGCTTGCTTTCCAAACACCTACAAAAATTCTTTATCAAAAAGACCCATCATATTCTCACTTACGGGTTTTTGGGTGCTTATGTTATCCTCTTCTTCCATCCACTTCTAGAAATAAATTGCAAGCTCGCTCAACACCATGTGTGTTTTTGGGATATCCATCACATCATAGAGGTTATAAATGTTACGATTTATCGAGTCGTAAAATTCTTGTTTCAAGGCATGTTATTTTTGATGAGAATACATTCCCTTTTTCTCAACGTCATCATTCTCCCTCTTATGAGTTTTTAGATGCAGGCTTGATACCTCTCATTCACGCACATTCTCAACCTGTCGTTCCTACACCTTCACAACCGCCTCTCTCATCTCAAGTATTGCCCGAGAACTCTGTGGCCAAACTTCCTTCTCTACAGGCCCAACCCACACAATCAACTCCTACCTCCCCAATTCAAGCTCCTAATACTTCAACCTCTCCTCCATCCACAAACCAACCAAACGTTCCTCGTTTATCTTCTCCAATACAATCTAGTTCTCTTGAACAAACATCTTCCTCTCCTCAAATGACCACAAGATCCCAACACGGAATTTTTAAGCCCCGGAAGATTCTTAATCTCCATACATCAGCTAAAAATTCCATTTCTCCTTTGCCCACAAATCCCATCAATGCATTAAATGACTATAATTGGAAAATGGCCATGAAAGACGAATATGATGCTCTTATTGCCAATAAGACATGGATTTAGTTCCACGTCCGTCTAATGCTAATATCATTCGAAGCTTGTGGATTTTCAGGCATAAGACAAAATCTGACGGTTCTTTTGAGAGGCATAAAGCCCGTCTTGTAGGTGATGGTGCCGGTCAACAAAATGGTATTGATTGTGGTGAGACATTCAGTCCAGTAGTCAAACCGGCTACTATTCGGACAGTTCTTAGTATTGCTTTGTCTAAATCTTGGTGTCTTCATCAATTGGATGTCAAGAACGCTTTTTTGCATGGAAATCTTGCTGAAACCGTTTATATGTATCAGCCTCCTGGCTTCCGAGATCCAGACCACCCTGATTATGTTTGCTTATTAAAGAAGTCCCTCTATGGACTTAAGCAAGCCCCTCGGGCTTGGTATCAGCGATTTGCTGATTATGTGACAACGTTGGGTTTCACACATAGCATTTCTGATCATTCATTATTCATTTATCGTCGAGGCAAAGATATGGCTTATATTCTTCTTTATGTAGATGACATCATCCTCGCTGCATCTTCAGATGCTCTCCGGCAATCGATCATGTCTAAACTTGGTTCTGAGTTTGCCATGAAGGATTTGGGTCCTCTAAGCTATTTCTTGGGCATATCTGTTACACGACATTCAGGCGGTCTTTTTCTTTCACAAAAGAAATATGCCAAGGGAATTCTTGAGCGAGCTGGCATGTCTTCTTCTAAACCGTCCCCTACACCGGTCGATACAAAAGCAAAACTCAGTGCCTCTTCAGGAAATCCCTATCACGATCCCACCGAGTATCGTCGTCTTGCCGGCGCATTACAGTATTTGACGTTCACGAGACCAGATATTTCATATGCTGTTCAACAAGTGTGTTTGTTTATGCATGATCCACGAACACAACACATGTCAGCTTTGAAGCGAATCATTCGCTATATTCAAGGTACTCTTGATTACGGTCTCCATCTTTATCCCTCTTCAACTAATAGACTCATTTCATACACTGACGCAGACTGGGGTGGATGTCCAGACACTAGACGATCACTTCTGGTTATTGTGTATATCTTGGGGATAACTTGCTTTCTTGGTCTGCAAAAAGACAACCCACTTTGTCTCGTTCTAGTGCCGAAGCCGAGTACCGTGGGGTGGCTAATGTCGTTTCAGAATCTTGTTGGATTCGAAACCTACTTTTGGAGCTCCATTGTCCTATTACGAAGACCACTTTAGTCTACTGTGACAACGTTAGTGCCGTGTATCTTTCCGGCAACCCAGTTCAACATCAACGTACTAAGCACATTGA
This sequence comes from Centaurea solstitialis, assembly GCA_030169165.1. Classification (NCBI taxonomy): domain Eukaryota; kingdom Viridiplantae; phylum Streptophyta; class Magnoliopsida; order Asterales; family Asteraceae; genus Centaurea; species Centaurea solstitialis. Next base: position 31,756,579 of record CM058043.1, read on the forward strand.
GATGGATATACATTTTGTGCGTGAAAAGGTCGCTCGCGGGCAAGTTCGTGTCTTACATGTCCCTTCGCGTTATCAAATTGCTGACATCTTCACTAAGGGACTTCCGCTGCAACTCTTTGATGATTTTCGAGATAGTCTCAACGTTCGGCAACCTCCCGTTTTGACTAAGGGGGTGTATTAGAATATGTAAATGAGTATGGCACCTGTTGAATAGTTTCGTGCAGGTTGATTAAGTGGTCAGAATGATTAAGAGGCTCTTATGATATGGTGCAAATTGAAATTATTAGAATATGTAAAGTATTTGAATTATCTTTTATTTATAGAATTTGCATAATTAGGATTCTTTCTATTGATTTTGGCATCGTAATTGTTGCCATGATTTTCTCTTATTTTTGTATATATTGTAAATCAAATCAATGGAAATGGACACAAAAACATTCCTTCCTTTAGAAATATGGTTGTTTGGTAAATGTTGAGGATGAAATCAGGGCGCTTAATGGTTAAGGGAGGGAGACCTAAGATACAAAACCATTTAGAGGGTTTTAAAACCATTAAGAGGCCCCATTTCAGAGACTGCCTCTTAAAAGTTTACCTCTTAATCAAACAGAGCCTGCCTCTTAATGGAACTGGTAAGACAAAACACAAGCTCTTCTTTGAACTGGATCATCGACCACCATGGTGACCATGTTAGTGGTTCTGGTTATATTCTGCTACATTCTTTGACCAATTGACTTCGATATCCCAACAAAACAAAATTATATTAGATAAATGAGGCAATTTGGGAGCACCTACAATGAGTTTTCTGAATCTTCTGGTGTTCTTTTGGGACACCGCCCGCCGGCTCCAACTAGAAAAACATGGTCTCGTTCGAAGGTGACATGAGAAACATGGTATCTGCTCGTAGAATATGCCCAAAGTGTTTCTAGCTAAAATAACAAATATTTATCAGTAAGAAGCAGAAGTTATAACAAAGATAAAATAGGACCAAAGAAATTAAGTCATAAGGGGTTCCATACTCCATATTCAAAATATTGTCAACCAACCAAGAACAGCAGCAGCCAACTTCGACTTAAAGGGGTTCCATACTCCATATTCAATCTTTGTCCTATCTTCATTCTAACTAGAAAACGAAGAAATATATGTCAATACAATGCACTTGGCAGCCAATCAGGCCCGAGACGGCTGTGTTCCTAGAAATTACACAACTTATGAGTGTTTAGTTAGAATGAAGATAGGACAAAGAAATAGTAATAATGAGAGTAGAACCTTCAATTGATGATCCAGAAAGGCAGACATGAGAACAGAGCCATCGGTCATCACGGTGGAGCAACACCCAAAAAATCCACTTCTTCACCCAGCCACTAATTTACATACAAGTTGTTTGTTAAGAAGAAAAACAAGCAATATTATATCAACATATTAGAACTTTGCGCATATCTACCAAGATTGGCCAATTTTCATTCAGAGCTCTATTCTTCTTTCGAAGATCTGCAAAGAAAACCAAGTTTATATCAATTTGATAAGTCAATTTGAAGTATTCTAAGATGATCAACAGAAAATAAAGAAAGTAGCTGTTACATAGCATGGTTCTTTGGGCCTTTTGACCTCTACAAATAGGATCCGATACCATAAAAAACATGAAAGTAGAGCTTCAACTTCTCACTGAAATCGACATTCCAATGTAACCATACAAGTTTAGCCATCATTTATTTTATACTACCAACTATAGACGAAAACAACCTCGTTTGAAGTTTTTTTGTTTTTTTATCAGTAACACATATAAACAGCCCCATCCAAAACCCAATTTAATGAATAAACAACGATCTTACCTTCAATTTACGGAGCCAAAACCCAAAGCTTGTTTGCTGATTGTTCTACCAGATATGTCCGTTTCGAGCCACAGCTGCGCCTTCAGCTTATGGAGCCAAAATCGAAAACTTGATTGGCTACTTACATTTCTGTGTTTTTAACTGCCTTGATACACCCTTATACATTTAACACAACAAAGAAATTAAACAAAAGATGCATAGTGATCACAATATAGAAAAAAAACTTTCAACAACTGAGATTTTTATGAGCTACTTACCTGCTGCAGATGCATCTCAACCCAGCCGCAAAGCCGTTATTGGCCATAAAACCTGCACCTAAACATTGCACGTTAACTTGTTAAGCCAAAAAAATTAACCAATGATAAGAAATAGTGTTTGCCAAAAATGTTTGTTTTGGATTCTTGATAGCAAGAGTGTTGTTAGCATATGAAAACCAACAGAAAAGAACAGAGGAAAGAAATAGAAAATGTGAGAAAAGAGTGACAGGATCTAAGATCTCACTCTCTCACGAATAACACAACTCAGATTGCTAACAATCACAACCTGTATACAGAATGAAAGACAATGGAAAGAACAAAAACTTTTTGTGTATTGATTACAAACCAAAAGCCTCAATCTGATGATCACAGATCAATCACCAGACATGCACTACTTCTCTAATGCAGGGATTAAGAATCTTGAGGCTAAGAATTCTATGAATACTAATGATCAAAAAGTTATATCAACTATACGTATCTACTCAGACTATATACTACTAAGAATTACAGATAAGTGTAAATCAAAACAGAATCAATTCAAAATCAATCATTATCTGCAATCTCAGCATTATCTTCAATCCTTAGCTTGTGCCTGAAGTAATCTTCTCAATCTCGATCATTATCTATTCCAAAAACAGCTTATCTTCTTCAGCAGTACTTTGAGTTATAAGCAGTAGAGTTAAAGACTTAGCAGTAGTTTCATCAACCTGCTGCTAGTTTAATTCAGCAGTAGTTTGACTCTGCTGCTTAAACCCAACAATCTCCCCCTAACTTAACTTCTTTTAAGGAGTTAAGTTTTGGATTTGATTGAGTACTTTTCTCACCAGATCAGCTCCCATCTCCGAACTTCTGCTGCAGCTCAATCCTTTCTCGATCATCTTTTGAAGTTTTATCAAACTGTGATTATAATCACCTTCCACCAAATAGTACTCACAGTTTGATCCATCATAAACTACAGCATACACTCCACAGCTTTCATACAACACCCATTGGTTAACAACTTCCACATCTTGAACAATTAAGCCTTGCACCCTGTTCACATCAAACAACATGCATAACCACTCAAGGGCTTTCTTGATCTTGTCAACCATAGCATCCTCTACCTCCTCTTCATTCAACACCTCTCCATACACAGCCATTCCATGCTCAAATATTTCCTTCAAATTTTCTCTTGAACAATGTTCCAACAGATCAGAGAAAGTTTTCCAGAAATCTTTATACCCTCCTTGTCTGTTCAACTTGTAATACAGCCTATTGCTTTGGCTGATTACCTCCCAGTTCTCTACCTTCCCAAAAGGATTGTATGCTTCTTTCTCTTGTACAGCTTCACCAGTAATCCTTCTTTTCATTTCTTTCACCCTGGCCACATATTGCTTTTCCAGCTCATTCAACTTCAAATGCTTGTTGCTTTTCTTCAAAATTCCTTCTATTATCAAGAGATTCAAATTGTACTCTCTTTCAAATAAATGGAACTCATCACTTCCATCTGAGAGTCTAAGCATGACCACTTCAGACTTTGGATACACTTTCCACAGAATTATCCCCAGTGGCCTTTGATTCATGTAAGATGGAGAATAAGTACGATCCAAGCTCTCCATTATCATTTTGATTGTGGTGTTCAGCTTTTGCATACTCTTTCCAAAGAAATCTGCACCATATAACTCAAGTCCAACCTTGTTGAAATCATCTAAATCCTTTCTTGTACAACCAGAAATGAACTTGTCAAGATTAAAATACACATTTTCCTTGCCATTCCTCCTAATCACCTTCAGATCATCCTTCTGACCTGCTTTGACAGTCGTCCAATGAATGATTGTGTCATCATCCTCTTCAACTATCTTTCTCTTCTTTGCTACTGGAGTCTTCTTGGCAATAGACTTCTTCCTCTTAATGGAAGACAGTTTTTCGTTCATTTCTGCATCCTCCTTTGCATCCTGATCCAACATCTCTTGGATCTTAGCTGCAGACAATTGTGCATTGATTTCTTCAGGAATTCTTTGAGCAGCTTTCTTCTTTGGCTCTTCAATCAAGATTCCTTTTCCCTTTGAATCAGCTGAAGCTATATTCTGCTGCTGAAGTTGTGATGTTTGTACTGCTGATGAGCTCACAACCTTCCTTGCATCAGCCATGAATCCTCTGTTTGGTAAACCAACAAGCAGTACTTCCACAGCTTCTTTTTCCTTCTCAAGTCTCTTTTCAGACTCAGCATCTTCTTTATCACTCTGCTGCTCATTTACTTTCTCAATTTGCACTACCTCCTGCTGAATACACTGCTGTTGTGCATCCTGCTGCTGCTGATCCTGCTGCTGCTGATCAGGTTGATCAAAAAGATCAGATGTAGAAAAAGAAGTGATACCATTCAGATCATCTAAATGAAGATGAGCCCTAATCTTGGCTTCTGTGAGGAGTAATCGACGACCTCCAACTCTACTCAAAACGGTTGGGACTCCATTTAGCTCTTCAGATGTGGCATTTGTCCAGAACTGTTGCATATGACCCTTATAGATCTTAGGGTTGATGGTAATAGCAGTAGCAATATGAAAAGAAGTCACAAAATCAATGATTTCATGGAAATCTTCATTGCCGTTGTCCTTTGTTAGATACGCCACTCGATTGTGTTCCTCTACAAAGTAATAAGTTGCCATGAGTAATCAGAATGATTGAACAAAGAGATAGCAGTTAGGGTTTGAAAGCACAGAGAAGAAGAAGAGGATTGAAAGGCCGTTGAATGAAATGGCGGTTCATCTGGTCCTTTTATACAACGGTTAGAAGCAGTAGGTTCAACGCGTGTCCAGCAGTAGAGACAAGCTCAGCAGTAGAGTTACTAAAAGCAGTAGTCTCTATGCTGTGAGCAGCAGAGTCACTGTTTCTCAAGCAAAGCAGTAGGTTAATGAAATACAAGAATAAAAGATTACATATGAGATAGTCTGAAGTAACAAGAGATATTATTCAGGATTAATCATTCCCACATTGGTGATTAGAAAGATAAATCTTCCTATATCAAAGGATTTTGTGAACAAATCAGCAAGCTGATAATCAGTGTGAACCTTTAATACCTGAATTAATTTCTTCTCATTACAATCTCTAATGAAATGAAACCTAATCTCAATATGTTTTGTTTTTGAATGCTTAACAGGGTTATTCACAATACTTATTGCACTACTATTATCAATGTAAATAGGAGTGTTAAGAAAGGTCAAACCATAGTCCAGCATTTGATTCTGTATCCACAAAACCTGTGAGCAGCAGCTAGCAGCTGCAATATACTCTGCTTCAGCAGTAGAGGTAGAAACAGATGTTTGTTTCTTACACTGCCAAGATACCAATCTTGAGCCTAGGAATTGACATCCTCCAGTTGTGGATTTTCTGTCCATGTTGGCACCTCCATAGTCACTATCTGTATAAGCAATCAAATCAAATGGTGAGTCATGAGGATACCATAGTCCAAATTTAGAATGTCCCTTTAGGTATCTAAAAATCCTTTTTACTGCTTGTAAGTGAGACTCCTTAGGCTGCACTTGAAACCTTGCACATACACACACAGCAAACATTATATCAGGTCTAGAAGCAGTTAAATACATTAAAGAACCTATCATAGACCTATAATGATGCACATCAACTTCCTGTCCTTCTGGATCCACAGTAAGGTGTTTATGTGTCTCCATAGGTGTGCTTGCTGGTTTGACATCTGAAAATCCAAATTTGTGCAAAATGTCCTTCACATATTTGGATTGATGTATGAAGATGCCATCCTCCTTTTGTGTAACTTGTAGTCCAAGAAAGAAAGTTAATTCTCCCATGGCACTCATTTTGAACTTTTTATGCATTAGATCTTCAAATTCCTTGCACATGCTTGATTTAGTAGATCCAAAAATGATGTCATCTACATAAATCTGAACCAATAAAATCTCCTGCTTCTCTCTCTTGATAAACAGAGTTTTGTCAATGACTCCTCTGGTAAAATCATTTTCCAATAGGTATGTTGACAAGGTGTCATACCATGCCCTTGGAGCCTGATGTAAACCATAGAGTGCCTTGTTGAGTTTGTATACTCTGTCAGGATATCTTGGGTCTTCAAATCCTGGTGGTTGGCATACATAAACTTCTTCTTCTATCTTTCCATACAGAAAGGCACTTTTTACATCCATTTGATACACTTTGAAGTTTTTGAAAGAAGCATAGGCTAGAAATAGCCTTATTGCTTCAATTCTTGCAACAGGAGCAAAAACTTCATCATAATCAATGCCTTCTTCTTGTGTATAGCCTTGTGCCACCAATCTAGCTTTGTTTTTGATGACTATCCCTCTTTCATCTTTCTTATTCCTAAAGATCCATTTGGTTCCAATTGCCCTGTGACCACTGGGCAGATCCACCAAATCCCATACATGTTGAAGAACAAATTGCAACAATTCTTCCTGCATTGCCTCTATCCAGCTCGGATCTTTCATTGCATCATGAGCTTTCTTTGGTTCCTCCTGTGACAGAAAACAAGAAATTAGACTTAAATGAGAACTTGAGGGTGCTGCTTGCTTACTCTTGTGTCTAGTAAGCATTGGAGACTCCACATCTCCAATCACCAGTGTAGTGGGATGGTTCTTTTGAGTTCTAGTCTGATAAGGAGCTTCTTCCTGTAATGAATCACTCAAGTTTGTGTCTGCTTGTTCAGGAGTAGATTCATCTTCTTGTGAGGACTGAGGTTGAGACCAAGTCTCAACAGTCTGATCACCTGCCTGGGTTGTGACATCACCTTTTCCATGATCATCTTCTCCTTGATCATCTTCTCCTTGATCAACATTTGTGCAAAACTCAGCAGGGTCAATGGTTGGAAAGGGAAACATCACAAATTGAGGCTGTACCTCTGATACCTGTTGTGTACTAGGTCCTGTGTAGTCCTGCTCACTAGTTTTAAAAGAATTAGTGAAGGAATCAATATCAAACAACCAATTAGGACCAGTACCTTGAGCATTTGGAGTGTGTTCATTACACTTCACATTTTCACTCTCCTCAATGATTCTGGTAACAGAATTAAAAACTCTGTAACCTTTGCACTGAGTTGCATAACCAACTAGAAATCCTTCTTCTGATTTGCTGTCAAACTTACCCAAATGAGATTTGGTATTGAGAATAGTACAAGGGCATCCAAAAGGTTTGAAAAATCCAATAAATGGTTTCTTCTTTTTGAAAATCTCATAAGGTGTTTTCCCTTGTGACTTGACAACCAGAGTTCTATTTTGCACATAACAAGCAGTGTTCACAGCCTCTGCCCAAAAAGTGATTGGTAATTTTGAATCAGCCAATAGAGATCTGGCAGCCTCAATTAGAGTCCTGTTCCTCCTTTCAGCAACACCATTGTGTTGAGGAGTTCTAGGAGCACTATATTGCTTCTCAATACCTTTCTCATCACAAAAAGAGTTTATATCAGAATTCTTGAATTCTGTTCCATTATCAGATCTGATGACTTTGACTTTCAGATTAGACTGGTTTTCTACTCTAGTGACAAAAGATTTGATCAGTCCACTTGTCTCATCTTTTGTTTTTAGAAAGTAAACCCAGGTAAATCTAGAGAAGTCATCAACAATAACAAGACAATAGGATTTCTTTCCAATGCTCATCACATTGGTTGGTCCAAAAAGATCCATATGAATCAACTGAAGAGGTGAAGATATGCTGTTTACTTCCTTAGACTTATGAGAAGTTTTGTGTTGTTTTCCCTTGAGACATGCAACACAATTGTCATTACAGAAAAATTCCTTTCTAGGTAAACCTCTAACAAGATTATTTTTGACTAGTTTGTTCATATTTTTAAAATTCATATGACACATCCTTCTGTGCCATAAGTTTGATTCATCATGAGAAGCTTTTGAGAACAAACAGTTCAGAGATTGATTAGAAGGAATTCTCTCCAAGTCTAAGCAGTATACATTGTCTTTTCTAGGAGATCTCAACAGAATAAGATTTTCATCAATTTTAAACCCTGGAGCTAGAATAAGACATTCTGAGTCAGTAAAGAACACACCAAATTTCTTATCACATACCTGGGAGACACTTAACAAGTTGTATCTCAGTTGCTCAACATAAAACACATCTTCAAAGGACATTCTATCCTTTGAAATCTTACCTTTACCCTTGATTTTACCTCCTTTGGGATTATCTCCAAATGCAACATGTCCTCCTTCAAAGTATTTAAAGTTCTGAAGAATGAACTTGTTGCCAGTCATGTGCCTAGAACAACCACTGTCAATATGCCAAATGCTTTTTCCAATCTGTTGGTTGTCCTGCACATGAGGTAAAAAGATTAGTTTCTGGATGGAACCCAAGCCAAAATGGTCTTGGGTTCTCCCTTATCATTGATGTAATTGACTTCTGTAAGTCTGTTGAGTTTTAAGAGATAATCAGTGCTAGGAATTTCATGACTTGAGTACTTAGTTTTCAAGATAGGTGTGTGTGCATATCTTTTCAAAATAGTTTTCAAAGCAGCTGAATGTTTTGGGTTGGTACTGTCAGCAGTAGGAAGACTGCTATCAGTACCTTTCTTTGAGTCAGTACTGTCAGCAGTAGGAATACTACTAGCAGTACTTTTCTTTGATTCTGCTGCTTTTGGCATCCATACCTGTTTAACAGTAGGTTCAGACTTTGAAGTACTTTTAGCAGTAGAATTACCACTGGCAGTACTTTTCTGTGACTCTACTGCTTTTGGTACCCACACCTTTTTGACAGTAGACTTAGACTTTGGCATTTTTGAGAAAGATGGTTTAGTTTTTGCCAATCTACTTACTTTGGTGTTTTTCATGTTCAAGTACTTGTCATGACTAGCCTTATCAGAAGAGTTTTCTTTTGAAGAGTTTTGTCTATTGGTTCTGAAAGATCCAACAAACCTGTTTTTAGTAAAAGCTCTCTGATTTACTGGATTAAAGTAGCAATGTTTGGCCAAATGATTTGGATTACAGCATATAAAACAGGGTTTTGGTTTGTTGATTTTATTCAAATCAATCCCATGTTTTTGTGCCCATTGCTGATTCCAGTTTCTTTGATTACCTCTTTTAACTTCTTTTTCCTTCTTCTTTGAAGTACCCTCTTGAGATTTAACATCAGGTTTTGTGTTGCAGTCCTTTTGAAGCTTAGGATCAGGCTTATGAGAGTCATCCTTTTTGAATTCAGAATCATTCAATAAAGGATCTACTTCAAGAGCTTCTTTGGGAAGATCAGATTTATCTAACCTATCTAGAATATCAGTGGTTGGTGGAATGTAGTTGTTGTTATATGGAGGTGGTGTGTTATGATATCCTATTCCCTTTTTGAGATCATCATGAACCTGAGACTTTAAGAGTTCATCTAAGGCTTTTGAGGATTTAGAGTATTTTTCCAAATTTTCATTAGCCTTATTCAGATCCTCTCTAGTCTTTTCTAGATCTGCTGAAATCCTAGAAATTTTTAGTTCAAACTCTTTCTTTTCCCAATTCCAGTAGTTTAAGTCATAACCATACTGGACCTCATTAGCCTGATAAGCTTTAATTTGATCTTCTAGATTAGCTATAACCAAAGAGGACTCTCTCCTACTTAGTTCTAGCTTCTTGATGCTGTCACACATAACCTGGTTATGATCTCTATACTTCCTTACAGTTTCAAGACAAGATGAAGAGCACAGTTTAGATTTTACCTCTTGAGGAGTCTCAGAGATTGGTTCTTCTTTTATCTCAGCCATAAGAGCTTGATTCTGCACTTGATCTTCAGCCTGATCACTCCAGTCAAATCCAGCTCCTTCTTGGGATACCAGGGCTTGTGAGGATCCTGAGTTAGGATTTCTGTTGTTGTTATTTGCCCTGTTTGAGCTGAAGGGATGCTGATGTTGATTGTGCACATTCTGGTTCTGCTGCTGTTGAACAAACTGCTGCTGATTATGCTGCAGTGGATTCTGCTGTTGGTTCTGCTGATTTTGCTGGTTCTGCTGCTGATTATTCTGTTGATTCTGCTGCTGGTTATTGTAGCTTCCTCTACATTCACGAGCAAAGTGTCCCAATCCATGACACTTATAACATTCCACTTTGGACTTATCAAATCCAAGCCTGTCATCCTTCCTCATACCAAAATTTCTCCTTCCAGTTCTTCTCATGAACCTATTTACCCTTACAGTTATCATGGCCATCTGCCATTTGAGATCCATCTCCTCCAAATCATCAGCATGGATCTGATCAAGGTCTTCATTCACCAATGGTACACCAGCATGACTGGAGAAAAGAGCTTCCATTACAGAATCTCCTTCTGTTTCTTGCTTTGAGATAGGTGTACTTGAATTGGGTTCTCCATTGGTGATAGATTCACCACCTGAGAAAAGTGCTGTGTTATGAGAATAGCCAACAGGTTTCTTCTTGGCTTCAACTTCTGCTTCAAAGACTCTTAGATCATTATACAGATCATCCAGTTCTTTGTCTTCTAGATTATCACTCTGTCTAAAAGGAACAGTGTAGATAACCCATTCTTCTCCAAGAGATCTCAGAAACTTTCTATTGAGATCATCATTATCCATCTTTACTCCAACAGTGGCTAGCTCTCCTATGAGTTTATTAAATCTATCAAAAGTTTGAGTCATGGACTCATTCTTTGAAGACATAAAGTTCTCATATTGTTGCTTAAGAACAGCCTTCTGATTTCTCTTCGAACTTTTTGATCCAGCAAATCTCTTTTCTAGTGCTTCCCACAGAACTTTGGCATTCTCACATGTGGCAAACTGATGTTGGTATTCATTGGGAATAGCCAATAAAAGAGTACTCAAGGCTTTCATCTCAGACTGCCTTGTCTTTCTCTCTGCATCAGTTCTTGGTGGAGGCACAACTCCTCCTTCTCCAGCTTCTCTTCTAATAGGACCATTCTCAATAATGTCCCACATAGAGTAATCAGTGAGCATCATATACTGCTTGATCCGTAGTTTCCACATGTCAAACTCAGTAGGTTTGAGCATGGGAACCTTAGAGACCATCATACTCTCCATTCCTTCCATAGTGTTTGTCAGATCTGAGTTTCTAGCTCTGATACCACTTGACAGGATCTAAGATCTCACTCTCTCACGAATAACACAACTCAGATTGCTAACAATCACAACCTGTATACAGAATGAAAGACAATGGAAAGAACAAAAACTTTTTGTGTATTGATTACAAACCAAAAGCCTCAATCTGATGATCACAGATCAATCACCAGACATGCACTACTTCTCTAATGCAGGGATTAAGAATCTTGAGGCTAAGAATTCTATGAATACTAATGATCAAAAAGTTATATCAACTATACGTATCTACTCAGACTATATACTACTAAGAATTACAGATAAGTGTAAATCAAAACAGAATCAATTCAAAATCAATCATTATCTGCAATCTCAGCATTATCTTCAATCCTTAGCTTGTGCCTGAAGTAATCTTCTCAATCTCGATCATTATCTATTCCAAAAACAGCTTATCTTCTTCAGCAGTACTTTGAGTTATAAGCAGTAGAGTTAAAGACTTAGCAGTAGTTTCATCAACCTGCTGCTAGTTTAATTCAGCAGTAGTTTGACTCTGCTGCTTAAACCCAACAAAGAGTTTCTTCAATTGATCAAAAAGAAACTACTCAAATGTATCAAATATTTAACCCACTTAATGCTTACTAGGTTATATACTTGCATGCAGGAGTTTTTACCTTAAAAGATTTATAAAATGGTAAAGATAATTATTGACTCCAGGCAAAAAAGAAAAGAAAAAGAATCATCTCATTAAATTTAATGTTTAAATGATCAAAGTAAGATTATTAATAGAAATAGAGAAAGTACCTCTTATTGTGTTATGGATTCTTTGAGCCTTTCTCAAAGTTATCCTTAGAGCACGACACAACAGTCTCCTGTACTTGCAGTTGTGGGTGTTTCGTCTTGAAGAATTTGCAGACCTTCTATCATTAAAATGCTCTGCGGAAGATTAGTTATGCATGTACCTCGTATATCCAACTCTTCTAAACATTCTACACGTCCAAGTTGGTCCGGCAATTTATCAACTCTATTGCATCTGAGGAGACTGAAAGACTTTAGACTTTTCAACCTACATATGTTGTTCGGGATATTTCGTAAACCTATACACTGTTCTAGAATTACAGTCTCTAAGCATTCTAATCGACCAAGATCCTCGGGTAACTTCTCTAGAAGCTCACAATCATAAATGTTGAGAGATTTCAGATGTTTCAACATGCAAATGCTATCCGGAAGATGTTTAATCTTTTTAGACTGTAAAGTTAGCTCCTTTAAACATTCTAATCGGCCAAGATCCTCCGGTAACTTCTCAAGAAGCTCACAATCAAAAAGTCTCAGAATTTTCAGATGTTTCAACATACAAATGCTATCCGGAAGATGTTTAATCTTTTTAGACTGTAAAGTTAGCTCCTTTAAACATTCTAATCGGCCAAGATCCTCCGGTAACTTCTCTAGAAGCTCACAATCATAAATGTTGAGAGATTTCAGATGTTTCAACATGCAAATGCTATCCGGAAGATGTTTAATCTTTTTAGACTGTAAAGTTAGCTCCTTTAAACATTCTAATCGGCCAAGATCCTCCGGTAACTTCTCAAGAAGCTCACAATCAAAAAGTCTCAGAATTTTCAGATGTTTCAACATAGAAATGTTATCCGGAAGATGTTTAATCTTTTTAGACGTCAAATATAGCTCCTCCAAAGATTCTAATTGACCAAAATCCTCTGGTAACTTCTCAAGATGTATACAATCAAAAAGCATGAGACTTTTCAGATATTTCAACAATAAAATGCTATCCGGAAGATGTTTAATACTTGTAGACGACAAAGTTAGCCTCTCTAGACACTGTAAGCGGTCAAGGTCTTTGGGTACCTCTGGAATTTCTCCCTTGAGTCTAAGGTCTCCTAAATGTTGTAAGCCACAAATGCTTCCAAAAAAACTATCAAGGTCTGTGCAAGCACAAGAGAAACCTACCGAAATAAGCTTCTCAATATTTCCAATCGATGAGGGTAAGTCTTCTTGGTATGAACATTCAAACTGAAACTTGGGAAAGTTATTATCAGGGTGCAATGGGCATGTATCTACTAACTTTCCATGCAGATCTAACATAGGTAGTAATCGATAACTTTTCACAATATCTAAATTTGTAAACCTCAGAAAACCTTTTGCTTTTAAGTTGATGAGCTTTTTTAGACCACCAATGGGAGCATGAAGTTTTACCAAACCAGAACATTCTTCAAGATGTAAACTCTCGAGATTTGGATTCCGCCCAAGGTCAAGGGTTTTCAACTCTAAACATCTTCGGATGTCGATAGATTTGAGCTCTAGACATCCTATCGGCATGTGAAGTTCTACCAAAGCACAATCTTTAAGAATCAACGCCTTGAGATTCAAAGTCAGCTCAAGGGACGTCAACTTTGAATTAATCAGTTCAAAGGATTTGAGTTCCGGACATCCTATGGGAATGAGAGATTCTACCAAATCATTGTGCCCATCAAGAGTCAAAGCCTCAAGATTACGAGTTAGCCCATGGTCAAACGTCATCAAATGTGGACATCCAAGCCTAAGGGTTTTTAGTTTGCAACATTCACCAGGCATACAAAGTTTCACTAAATTAGAACATTGTTGAAGGTTCAATGTCTCGAGATTTGGAATCGGCCCAATGTCAAGGGTCCTCAACGTTGAAATACCGAGGACGAGGGATTTAAGTTGTGGACATTCAAGGAACATGTCAAATATTGACAAATTATCACGTTCTTCTAGTTTCAATGTCGCAATAGAAGACGACCCAAGGTTAAGGTTAAGAGACCTCAAAGTTAGACAACTCAAGCTGAGGGATTTGAGTTGTGGACATTCTCGAGGCATGTAAAGTTCTACCAAATCCTTACATTCCTCGAGATTCAATGTCTCGATATTCGGAATCATCCTAAGGTCAATGGATCTCAACTTTGAACTCCTTAGGTTGAGGAATGTGAGTTGTGGACATTCACATGGAATGTCAAGTTCTAGCAAATCACAACATCCATTAAGATTCAATGTCGTGATATTCGGAACCAACCTAAGGTCGAGAGACCTCAACTTTGGACTACTCGCATTGAGTAATTTAAGTTGTGGAAATTCACATGGAATGTCAAGTTTTACCAAATCCGAACATTGCATAAGATTCAGTGTCTCTATATTTGGGATCAACCTAAGGTCAAGGGTACTCAACTTTGAACCATTGAGGTTGAGGGATTTGAGTTTTGGACATCGAAGAGGCATGTGAAATTCTACCAAATAACGACAATTTTCAAAACTTAATATTTCAAGATTAGGAGTCATCCCAAGGTCAAATGTCCTCAACCATGAACAACTTAGATCAAGGAATCGAAGCTTGTTAAGAACCTATCATAAAAAAAAAGTTGAATATTGGTTTACTAACCAACCAATAGATGTGTAGGTTGATAATAAATTATGCAGAAAAATAATTCAACCATTACTCTTACCTTTCTTTCTCCTCCTTCCCAAAGTTTTTTCATCCTGCTATAGGGGATTTCAAGAGCAACGAGATTACTTGCTTGAAATTTTTTGGGTAAAACAAATAAAAAGGAAGTCTCCCACTTCAGATATTGCAAAGAATTTGGTAAGTATTGGCTATCTTCATCAAGCTCTTGATCGGTATCGCTAGGTGTACAGTCGACCACGTGAAGAAATCTAAGTTTCTCCATCTTTCTAAGACCTTTCATAATAGTTTTGTGATTGACTTTTGTCGCGAATAGGTCTATACATGTCGCTTCAGTTCCCTGAAATCCAAAAAAATTGACCATGAAATTTACTTAAGTCATGACAATTGAAAATTTGTTGGAGTCTTTTCAACTTTACATATAAATTTGTTTCTTACCAAATCGTTAACCAATATATCTTCAATTTCCTCCTCAATCCACAATCGGTTGTGTCTTCCAGGCTCATGAGGGTTTGAGCAACGAACAATGTGCCTCCCCATTTCTTCTATATGGTCATGCATGTCCAAGTAGCGATCTTCTCCGGAAATAGTTATGAGAGATTTTTTCTCAAGAACACTCAAACCACGTATAGCATGAAATCCGCAGCTTTCAAGCGCTCTGATTGCGTTGGCTTCCTTCCAACCTTTCAATAGGCATGCAACGTCTAGGAATATTTCCTTGCAATCAACATTTAGATGCATATAGCTTAACTCCAACTTTTGTAGAGTTTCCTCCAATGGAATTTTTTTGAGTCTTTCTAGGGTATCTATCCATACATCCTCGTTTGCATTACATAGAAATGAACCCAAAATTGTGATCGTTAAGGGGAGACCGGCAGCATAATTCACAACGTTTTGTGACAACTCTTCGTACCCTGGAATCGGAATCTCTTTCCCGAATGCACACCTACTCAAGAGGCAAATTGCTTCCTCATCTGTTAGCAGATTTACATCATGAATCGAGTTCACTTTGTGTGCCAACAGTACTTGCTTGTCTCTTGTTGTAATGATAACTTTACTTCCCAGCATAAACCAACTTGGTTCACCGGCTAAGGACTTAAGCTGCTCTATATGATCAACATCATCAAGAATAACAAGAACCTTTCTACCAGGCATCTTCTTTTTCATCATGTTTTTCCCATCAAACACATTATTTACAGTGATGCCTGGATCATTTGATACATCTTGAAGGATTTGTTGTTGCAACTTCATCAAACCGGAGAAATTGGGTTTTGAAACTTCCCTAACATTGGCAACAAAGCTTTTGCCTTCGAACTGAAAAGATATTTGATCAAAAACAGCTCTAGCTAAAGTTGTCTTCCCACTGCCTCCCATCCCCCATATTCCTATTATCTGAAACTCATGAGGGGAAGCATTTAAAGATGAAACCACGTCATTTATCCGAGTCCTCATGCCTACTAAATTTTCATCAACACTCATGGAAGGCAACCTTAGTAAAATCTCCTTAACAACTATTTTGATAAGTTCAACTTCATGCCTGTATGTTAAACAAGAATCAATTAGCTTTCTCAAACTCCAACATGAAAAATTACTTGTATATATCAACAAAACAGAAAACATAAAAGAAGTAATTGTTATAGAGTCATATGTATATATATAATCATATTTCGGTTTAATCAATTGAGAAGAGTACTCAAGTTCGATTTGAAGTTTGAAGACAAAAAATGACATAGAATAGATATGACGAAGTAATTACCCGTTAGCAGTCTTCTTTAACTCCCACCCAGCCAGATCAGCTACTTCTTTCAGGGCCTCTCTCCATTTCCCAGCACCCACTTTGTTTTCATGATTGGCAATGGCTTCTCCAAATGCCCCAGTTTGTTTGCGGACTTCAGTGGGTTCCACATCATAGAAGATAGGGTAAGCAGTCTGTTGAGTATGCGTCTTTTGGCAATCCATAATCTTTACAAGCTCATCCAAACACCATGATGAAGATGCATAGTTCTTGGAGAAAACAATGATGTGAAATCTTGATTCTTCAATGGCTCTAACCAGCTCCTTATTGATTTTATTCCCTTTCATGAGGTTCTTGTCATCCTTGTAAGTGTCAATGCCTTGTCGCTTAAGAGCGTCATAAAGATGATCAACAAAGTTGGTACGAGTGTCTTCACCTCTAAAACTCAAAAATACATCATACTTAAAGCTGGTCTGATTGAAGGATCTATAAATAAAATCAAAACAATGTTGGGTTAAAGTATACAGAATGAAAACCGGATGAGATGATGAGATGGATAACTTTGGCAACTAATGGTTCTAGCACAGGTTATGAGAAAGTGATGTGTTTGTTTGTATAAGATGATGAGATATATAACCCTCAAGAATGCAATGGTTCTGTGAAAGTGATGTGTTTGTTTGAAGAAACAATAGATAGGATTATCCTTTCCAAAGTAAATTTTGTGTTTTGATGAAATTTGTTTTCCTTTCTCTACAGTACTACACACAACAACAGTAACACATGATACAAAGGAGATAAGCAGCAATAACACTTCTATCAAGAACATAATGGTGGTGGCTTTTATTGTAAAACATTCTCAAAAGAACTACATTCAACTTTAGGGTTGGTTCCGGTTAGAATAAAGTCATGGCGAAAAACGTAAGAATGGGTCTCCATCCTAACTAAAGATGAACACTAATGAGATCCACTAAATCAATTCTATTCTAAAACACAATTCATGGATGTAAATGAGATCATAAGTGTTCAAGAATGGAAATCCCTTCTTACGCTTTTCATCTTAATTTTTTTCTCACACAATCCTTCATCTACAACTTCAACGGTTTTTTATTTGGAGATTAATAATAATAATAATAATATTATTATTATTATTATTAAAATATTTATTCACATATTTTATCTTTCACATTTAATTTCATAGATTCTATTGCTGAAAAAAAAAATCATTTCTCTCCTAATCAATACTTTTTTATAGTTCCCCAAATCCAAAATTTTTTCTGTTTTTCTCCTAGTTTCTCCATGTTGGAGAAAATTCGGAGAATCAACGGGGAAAAGATTAGTCAAAAGACTCTATTTTCTTTAATTTAAAAAATATGTTAAAGATGCTTGTATAGTTGTATTACATACCGCAACTATAATTACCAATACTAATCTGGCTTACCATTTTTTTAATAATGTGATGAAATAATACTACAAAAATAATTTAATATATAATTAAATAGCAAATAAAATTTTAAATTCTTTATAATAAGAGAAAATTTTAAATAATATGTGGATTGCCACCGGTACTATTAATTTTTTTATAGAGGCAAGTTGAACGAACTTGTAACGTACTTCATTTTAATGTATAGTTTTGGTAATATACTTTTCAGACATACTTTATTCTGATTCATATGTTTTCCGTTTAAACATTGTTGACCGGTTAACATGTTGAAGTGGCGAATGACAAAAACAAACTTGATCTGCTGTGAGTTGTGACCGTCACAAGTAAAAGTTAACATTTGTCATATTGGTGTACGTACATCTCACCCCTTTAAGTGAGATATATCATGTTTGGTTATTTTAATATTTCAGGCAAGTGAAATCTAACGTTAAAAGATGTTGAAACTTGTGTAAATCAGTTTGATATACCCTGCAAATGCCACTTGTGTTGCGAGACCTTAGTTGTACGTTCTATAGTGGTACAAAGACCGGACTCATAAAAAGCACCGGTGGTGGTAAATCTACTCTTATACAAACACACTTTCCTATCAGTGAGCATGATGGATCAACGTATATATTATCAGTATTATCAATCGGATTCCATAATCTACGTACGATCCAGAATAAGCACAAATTCCTCAAGATCCAACTATGTTCAATGTATTCATAAGAAGCAACATCAACCAACTAGAAAAATATACAAATAATAAGATTTATGAGGTATATTTGATTGATCTGAGCTGCTTATGTTAGCACGTAGCATCAAATGCTTATATATATATATATATGTTGTAAGTTACATTTAATTATCATTGGATTCCCACCAATGAGGAGCAAAACTGTAGAGCAATTGTCAAAGAGGGTATTTTTATAATTTAATGAAAAAACCAAATCAAACGCCAAGTATTTTATTTCAAACTGATCACCCTAGCAAAAACCAAATGATTAAAGAAATCAATATAACGATGAAATTAAAGAAATCAAACCCCTAAATAGCAAAATCCCAGACTCCTATTCACAGATTCAAGAAATCAAAATAATGAACAAATAAAAGTAGCCAACAGTTTCCAAACCCACATAAACATAGCATATATAATAACATTGAAATTAATACCTTTGAGGCTAGAATACCTCAGATGATCTGATAAAGAATTGAAGTTGGAAATTTATGACTGATGTCTTCGTATTCGAGGTATCTCTTTGGATAGATTTCAAAAAAAAAAATGTTGAAAGGGTTTTTTTTATAGATAAAATAATGACTAATGAGTGACTTGTTTTTGGAAGAAATTTTTTTTGGTTTACTTTATAAAGATCATTTTTAAAAACTTATTAAATAAGCCATTTGTTATATTATTAAATAAACAATTGTGTTTAACTGAGGAACTAAGTTACGAGCCTTATTAAGTTGTTAATAGACATGCCTTAAGGTTGGTCTTTTGCTACTTAGGTGCTGTTTGTTTTTTAAATGGGTTAAGTACATAGGGATGTATTGAAATTGTCATGTTTTATCATTGTATGTATCCAACTTTAAAAATTACCAATTAATGTACTGAACTTGTTAGAATTGTCATTGTGTGTACCCAATCATTACTAGAATTGTCATTGTGTGTACTCTTGCCATAGCTAGAATTACCAATTTGTGGTTTAATTCTAAAGTTGGGTACACACAATGGCAATTCTAGCAAGTTCAATACATTAATTGGTAATTTTTAAAATTGGGTACATACAATGATAAAACGTGACAAGTTCGATACACCCCCATGTACTTAACCCTTTTTTAAAGGGTTTACTTCCCCAAAATGTATCCAACTTGTCACCTTTTGCTATTGTATACACCGTACTTTAAAAATTACCATTTGATACATCATACTACCTAAAACCTAACATTTTCATGTATCTGACCTGCTATCAAAGGTTACCAGCCGGTCACCCCCCCCCCCCCCTCCGGCGACTTTTCCGGCCATCCGGTCATCTTCTCCGGCAACATTCCAGCGACCACCATTTTTCCGGCCACCACCACCATCTTTTCCGACGCCTTTTCCGGCCAGCACCATCTTCTCCGGTGACTTTTCTGACCACCACCGTCTTCTTCGACAACTTTTCCGGCGACTACCATCTTCTCCTACGACTTCCCGGCAACCACCATCTTCTCCTACGACTTCCCGGCAACCACCATCTTTTCCAGCGATTTCCCAACAACCACCATTTTCTCTGGCAACGATGCTGATGATTTCGGACAATGTACAACTGTTTTCGGATTGGAGTAAGCTGGTGAGTTTGCGGAAGGGTTAATGAAGGTCGCCGGAGAAGATGGTGGGTGGCGGAAGTTGACGTTGCCGGAGAAGATAGTGGGTGGCGGAGATTGACGTTGCCGGAGAAGATGATGGGTGTCGGAGATGAAGGTTGTTGTTCGTGCTAAAAGTCTCGCCGGAAAAAGATGGCTTCTTGCCGAAGGTTGCCGGAAAAGATAGGTTTTTGACGGAAAAAGTCTCGCCGGAAAAAATCTCGCCGGAGAAGTTGACCAGGTGGCCGGAATGACCGGCTACCGGGTTTACAAGTCATTTAGTATTTAAAATGTTAGGTTTTAGGTAGTATGATGTATCAAATGGTAATTTTTAAAGTACAGTGTATACAATAGCAAAAGGTGACAAGTTGGATACATTTTGGGGAAGTAAACCCTTTTTTAAATGGTGCTGAAGACTGAATTTGTTTCCACTTCTGATTGTTAAATGGTGGTGTTGAAGACTGAATTTGAATATGTCAAGGCTGTTTGTTTTTGTAAACTGTCAAATATCTGAATCTGAATCTGATTATTCATAAGAACTAAAATCAACTGAAATACGTCAACTCAATCAAGCACAATAGTAAAGTTTAACAATCCAGCAGCTTAATAAGCTTTATAGAACAATCCAAACAAGCTTAATGAGCTTAATGAACAATCCAAATAAGTCCAAACTTAATGAACAATCCAAACAAGCTTAATGAGCTTAATGAACAATCCAAACAAGTCCAAGCTTAATGAAAAAAATGAAAAAGTGAACAAAAAGTAGTTTTCCCATCACTTTTTCGGTAAGTGATGAAAAAGTGACAAGTGACAATAAAAAAAATAGTCTGAATGGGAAAACCACTAACCGAATAAGTGGTTTTCCTCCATAAAGTGCTAAAAAAGTGATAAGTGGAAAAAACAAACACCCCCTTAATATGTTGTACAAGCCTTATAACTTTTCATCAATTAAAGATTTGATCATCAACTTTGGCAAATGCAAGTGTTCTGATTTGGACTTGATATGCATGGAAATGAAGTAGTTTAGAACTTGGTTTAAGTATATATATATATATATAGAGAGAGAGAGAGAGGGGTTCATTTGTAAACCTTAAATATCTTGTAAACCGTGTAAACCAATCCACACCATTGATTTTCAAAAAAGTTTCCATATTTTACATTTTCATATTTCCATAATAATTGACTTACCATATATTTCACATTTCCATATTTTCTATGAATCCATATCCTCCTTTGATTTTTTTGATCAAGGGCCACGATGGGTTCACAAAGTTTACAAGATATTTGAGGTTTACAAATGAACCTCCCTATCTCTCTCTCTCTCTCTCTCTATATATATATATATATATAGGGTTAGGTTAAAATGTGAACTCCATTTTGCTTGTGAACGTTGGGACGAATCTCAGCCACACATCTTCGGTTACGGTGGACACGATCACGGAGGATTGACGTGATTCATTGGAGGGTGGAGATTATTAAGAGAGGGGACCCGGTCAAAACCGCCTTTATTGACCAGATGAATGGCTGAGATTCGTCCTCA
The DNA here is from genome assembly GCA_030169165.1 of Centaurea solstitialis. Taxonomy (NCBI): domain Eukaryota; kingdom Viridiplantae; phylum Streptophyta; class Magnoliopsida; order Asterales; family Asteraceae; genus Centaurea; species Centaurea solstitialis. The sequence continues at coordinate 31,778,134 of CM058043.1, forward strand.
TGTTCAAAACCAAAATTGAGTTCATATTTGAACTTTCCTCTCTCTCTCTCTATCTCTCTCTATATATATATATATATGTATATATATACACTAGGGTAAAATAGTCGTTTATAACATTTAAAACATATTGGTATGTCATACATACAATCTTATCAATAATATAGACAAATTTAGCCATATAGGTCTTAAAGAGAAAATGATCCAAGCATCCCCTAAGTCCGACCGACTTGCTTAGGCGATGAAAAACTCGAGGGCATTGGCCTTTAAAAGTCCCTATCGGCCTTCTTCTCAACTCCTATTGCATCAAAAAAAAAAAATGAACCAATCAACAAATCTGTAATAATCTTTCATAAAATTTTCTATGAACATATTTTCCATTACTTTTCCTCAAATAATGGTAGTGTGATACTATATGAAGAAAATTCCTGAATCAACTTTAGATTACCAAAAAACTCACGACTTGCTATCGTGTTCAAGAAATCGCTTGTAAAGCACAACCAAATTACCATGGGCCATTTATTTTTTTTAAATTAAAATAGTTGATATTATTTTCGAATAATTGAAAGAAGAATGCCGACACATGTAAACAAATATTACAGTCTGGACATTTAAATTATTGGAGATATGACGACATATTTTGGTTGTACCAATTCTCCATCATAATTATCAAAGTGAATTACATTTTTCGTCCGTGTGGTTTGATTATTTTATTATTTTCACCCCCTATTATGAAAATTTAATGAAACGTGCCTTTATAATTGCATTTTTCAACAAGTTATGTGAGTGTAGTTGCATTTTCTAACAAGCAAAGTCTCTTTCTTTGCAGCTTTTTAACTAACTGGAATCCTCAATAAATTAACAGGTTATCTATTGTCGCATTAGACGACCAACTCATTAAAAAGTTGCAGTTAAAGGGATGTAACTCGTCAATTTTTCAAAATATGAGATGGGGTCTATCAAAACCTCAAACCATAGGGACGAACTTATAGATTAACGATAAGATCAATAATCATTGTATATTTTCATCAATGATATGCTACATTGACTCAATTGATAGTGTATGAACAACTTCAACATGCAATTATAAAAAGTTTAAAAACATGATGATATTTTGAATATAATTGTATGGTACAGGAATAAAGTAAAATTTCAATAATTCAACAGTAGATTGATTATTTTGGGACAAAAAGAAGAAGCCTTACAAAACAATTACAATAACTTCGAAAATCAAAATCAGATAATATTATTATATCAAACTTGGTAACGGTGAGAATATGTGGAAAACCTCATGATTAAGGTTGCGTGTATTGAGAACAATATATTGACAGAACAATTACAAAGGGGTCCCTAAACTATACAGAAATACACAGACTAATTAACAAAGGGGTCCCTGGAACCACTCCGTCATATTCAGGCCATTCCTTGAGGAATCCTTCAGTCGCATCTTCCAGCAGGAGAACCTGCACGTCTGGTCAAGAAAGGTGTATTTCGGGATCTCGCACATCAAGAACAAGAGAAGAAGGACTGCATATGTACATCAGAGGATGTGCAACTGGGCCACTCACGGACGTCAAAGAATCAGACGTCGTTTCATCAAGGTAACTGCGATGCGCCCCTACAGACATGGCCATCAGTTATTCCTTGAGTACGACGTCCGTATGTACGGGACCGGCATTCCTCGTGGTGTTTTGCAAGACTGGACCTTCACGGAAGCAGATCTGGACCGAATTCACCTTGAAGACCTTCTGACGCTTATCAAGTACCTCCAGGGCCCGATACTCCGACCTGAGCACTATAGAGACGGCACCGAAATCTTGAAGAAGTATGTTCGTCATGCGATCACCCTCGCGCGTGTGACGGACTACCAGCTAGCTATCGAGAGCCGCCAGCCGAAGGTCAATCTGCTCCGCCCGAACCTGTTCGTACCTGGTATCGACGCTTATCTTCCATACATGCCAACCAGGATACCGGAGCACGGGGTCCTTTATGTGACGATGAAGAAGAGGGAGCGAAGATTCATGCGATTTAGCGAACTTGCTAAATTCTGCGACGGAACCCTTCTCTACGTCTTCAACGGGATGCAAAGCAGACTTCTGGCTGATCAGGTACCGAGTCGGAAGTTCGTGGACGGAAAGGGAAAGATTTTGGAGGCGATGAACCTGATCGAGAGAAAGCTCAAGGAGAGGCTCATGTACAGACGAGTGGAAGCGGCTATGCAGATGCGAGCTAGGATCATTGGTGAATGGGAGGAGTTCCTTCAGATGTCAAAGTGGGAACCGGCGCTTGAGCTTCCACCACCCTTCTGACTTCTTCCCAAAGGGGGAGATTGTTAGACCCTACTTTGAGGTTGTGAAGAAGTCAAGGGTCTATCCAGTATTTTCTCCATTCTAGTATTTAGCTTTTGTTTATGTTTGCCCTCTTTTGTAAAGAGTCATAGACTCTAAGGGCTTGTCTTGTAATTTCCATATACCTAGTGCTATATAAACAATGCTATAGCCTAGGGTTTTGTGTAGATGTTGGTAGCCTACTATGATTGAGAAGCAATCCCAAGATATTCTCTAGTTATTCATATTGTCTTCTACATTCTTTTACCAACATTCTCACCATTATTGTTCATCAATGCTTAATCATTAGCTTTAGTTTCTCTCCATCTTTCATTCTCATTCTATTTGGGTCTCACATTTGGTATCAGAGCCACACCTTTGGTGGATTTCTTGGAGTTTTTAGCTTATTTGAAATGGTTTGAAAAGTTTTTGAAAAACTTGGTTTTACCAACTTTTGCTCACTTTGAGCCTCAAATCCACTCTATTCTTATTGTTTTTAAGTGATAAGTGTTTTCTAAAGGTTTTTGCACTTGTTTTGCACAAATTGGAGCATTTTTCACTGATTCAAGAAGTGGTTTTTGATGATTTTCAGCTATTTTTCGGAGCTTCTGGTCAGCTTTCCCGAATCGGGTATTTTGAACTGAGTCATCAGCTCGAAACCCGAATCGGGTAAAGTTTCCCACACCCGAACCGGGATTTGCACGTTGCCCAATCAGGAAAACCTCGGTTTCCCGAATCGGGTAACGGGTTACCCGAACCGGGTTTTGCTCAAATTTGTCCAATTCGGGTTTTCCACTTACCCGAATCGGGACTACTGTTCACCAATTCGGGTTTTACCAAAACCCGAATCGGGTTTCTTGGCCAGATCCAAATCGGGAATCTCACGATCCCGAATTGTGTCTCGCACTCTTTGACCCGGAAATTTTAAATTTTCGCGTCAAATCCGATACTTAGCCATTTTTCTAAACGCAAAATTTTTTCAAGGCTAATTGTGTCACGAGTGCTCGCCCGAACAGTCTTTTCGAAAGCTTTTTCAAAACCAAGTCATCCACTCGAAGGGGATCTTTATCTGTGAGGATATGATGTCGAGAGAAATTGTCAGCATGGGGTCTGAGTCACGTCCCCCAGTGCTTGTCATGGGAGAATATGCTCAATGGAAGCTTAGGATGATCCATTTTCTCGATCAACTTGATAGAAACCTGATGAAATCAATCAGAGAAGGTCCAGTAAGACCTACAGTCACTATCGCCGAAGTACCTGAAACCGACACCTGTCCACTTCTGCCCTCATACACGGTGGAGAAACCTTATCACCTGTATAGTCAAGAACAACGCGAACGTCACGAAATCGACAAGCGTGCTATGTCTCTTCTCATCATGTCTCTCCCAAATGACATGTATTCCCGCGTCGACAGTTTCGACAATGCTCGGGACATCTGGATCGAAATTGAACAACAAATGCAAGGGGGAGACACTGCTTCAGAATTCCAGAAGGAATCAGCCATGAATGCCTACGAAGGGTTTCATGCGAGAGAAGGTGAACTGTTGCACGACTCATATCAGCGTTTGAACTCCCTAGTCAACGATCTTCGAAGACTGAAGGTTGAGAAATCACGCTATGAGGTGAACGTGAAGTTCTTGAAGAACTTGAATCCAGAATGGCGAAACCTGGCCATTAACATCCAACTTAGCAGGAACCTTGGACAAATGGGTCTCCATGATCTGTTCAGCATGATGGTGCAACATGAGGAATACATCACCGGCAACAAACCAAGGAAAACTATTGACCCTCTTGCATTGGCTGCAGTGCCCCACGGAGGATCAAACTTACCGGTGAATCCCTACCCGGAAGGACTCTACCAAGACTACCACTATGATGTGAGCCAAGACTACTATCCACACAGTGATAACTACAATGATCCAACGATCATCACCGTCACTGATGAGGAACTGCACAACATGAATGAATCCCTTGCATTGATCTCACACAAAATGCAACGATTAACAGCTAATCGGGGATTCAACCGTTCAAACTCTCATGGTGGAAACCGTTTTGGTTCGGGAAGAGGCGGACAACCTTCATTTGCTCAAGGAAGAGGTCACTACCCACAAGGGGGTAGATTTCAGTCGTCAGATCGTGGAAGAGGTGGTCGTGGAAGATTCGGGAACAACTTCAGGCCTGACAACAGCTTTTTGGAGTATCAAGGAAACTCAGGAAATGGAAGCATCTATCAGGGAAACTCTCAAGGGACTGGATACAATCAGCATGGTTCTAGCTACAACAACCAAGACAGTGGATACGGGCAAAACCTTTCTGCACAAGGTTACAATCAGCATTCTGGGAGCTATGATCAAGGAAGGACCGGGCAAGGTGATCAGAACATCCACGGAGGAAACTTCAGCAGTGGGAGTCACTCCAAGCAACCTCCACATGGGAAAGGAGTTCAGATCAGTGAACAGCAGTCGGGAGCAAACAGTGCTCAAATCCAGAATCCTCAACCCCCACCGTCATCTCAAGGCAAAGCTACTGGCCATGGACCCACCTGCTTTAAGTGCGGGATGCCTGGCCACTATGCTAAAGACTGCAAAGCGGTGTACAAAGATGCCGCTTACTTTGAGAGGAAGGCTGCTCTCATGAGGAAGAAGGAGAAAGGAGTGGCCCTGTTAGTGGAAGAGGAGAACTGGGTGATCGAGGGAGAAAGTTCGGATGAAGAAGATCACATGGTCAATGGACCGTGTTTGATGGCTGACTTCGAAGCGCCAGACAGTGGCAACACCGAAGTGGTCGACTTTGATACTGAAGCCGGCCTTCAATACAACAACGACGCTTTCGAGGTATCCTCTATTCCCGATATATCTGACTGCACAACGCTGTTGGAGTCTAAAATTAGTGCGCTTGAGAGAGATCTCCAAATGGAGAGAACTCTCGTCACGAAATTCAGAACCGACAGTGCCGTGTACAAGAGCTCCTACGAGGACTTGTTAATGTGTTATAATCGTGAAACTCTCGAGTCTAGCATCAGAGAAACCAATCTTGTGAACAAAATGTTGTCCCTAAATACATCTCACGACGAACTAAAAAGTAGTCATGGAGAACTCGAGCTCAAATTTAAATTGCTTTCGGAAGAAAGAACCAAACTATTTTCAAAAATCAAAGAGCTCGAAGACAACAATCTCAAGAGGGGTCAATCTGAACAGACTCTGCATATTCTCACTGCTCATGCCAATAACAATCCTTTCTATCATGCTAAACCCGGACTAGGACACTCAGAGAAGAACATCCTAGATAAAGCACCGTCCAACCTGTACACCTTTGAGAACATGTCTGCATCTAAGCCTAAACCAGCTTTTGTAGGAGGAATCACTACTGAAGAGTTTGTTAGACAATCTGTGACCTTTAGTGAAGTGATCAATGGAGAAGTCATAACTAGAACTACTAGTCTATCTGATAATGCCTCCATTAGTCCTCCCACCAGTCCCACTCCCATAGGACCTATCTTCACTCCAGCTAAGGACCCTAGGAATACCAAATCAGACTGGGAAAGTATCAAAGCCAGAACTCCTAAGGTAGCGATGCCTCCCATAGATTATTCCAACCTGAACTCAAGCTATGACTCTAGGGAGATGGAATTATCAGAGGATGTCTTAGTTATCCCCCAAAGGATGTTTCCGCAACTAAGAGTCCGGACCTTGTTAAGCTGGAGAAGGAGATTTTTGAGCTTAGGTTGAAGGCCATGGACTTAGATGCCTGTCAACATCAGATTCTGAATCTAAGAGCGATTGTCTCGGAAAAGGACACGTTGGTTCTCACACTCGAAAAGGACCTTCTTGAGGCTAACGTTGGTTCTCACACTCGGAAGATGAGGATCCCGTTCTTGTTGCACGCAGAACTGGGAATCTGTACACCACCGTCTTCAGATGCATTCCCCAATCACATCCTCAGTTTGGAGATCTATCAAAACCAGACAACAAAATCTGTTTGCTCGCAAAAGCTACCAAGGCGGACAGTTGGTTATGGCATCAACGGCTATGTCATCAGAACTTCAAAGACATGAACAAGCTGGTTTCACGAGGCTTGGTCAGTGGACTTCCTGAGACACGCCTTTCCAAGGACACACTTTGTCCTGCATGTGCGTTAGGAAAAATGAAGAGAAGTTCCCATCCTCCAAAGATGGAAACTAGTTGTCGAAGTCCACTCGACATGATACACATGGATCTATGTGGGCCGACGAGAATTGAAAGTCTAGCAAGAAAGAAATACATGCTAGTCATGGTTGACGAATTCTCTCGGTTCACTTGGCTTGAATTTCTTCGTGCCAAATCTGATGCTGCGGATCGAATCATTGCCTTCATCAAAAGGATCCAAGTTTCCTTGAATCTAAAGGTGAAGAAGTTGAGGAGCGACAACGGAACCGAGTTTCGCAACTCTAAGTTGCAATCCTTCCTTGAACATGTGGGGATCTCTCACAACTTCGCCGCCGTGCGTACCCCTCAACAAAACGGGGTAGTGGAAAGGAAGAATCGGACGTTAGTCGAGGCAGCAAGATCCATGATGGCTCATTCCGGCGTTCCGAAATCATTTTGGGCCGAAGTAGTAGCAACAGCTTGCTACACGCAAAACCGCACTCTCATCATCAAGCGAACCGGAAAGACAGCTTATGAAATGATCGAGAAGCGCAAGCCGGACATCAAGCATCTACGGGTATTTGGTTGTAAGTGTTATATTCTGAATGACCGGGACGATTTGGGAAAGTTTGATCCCAAGGCTGATGAGTCTATCTTTATAGGATACTCACCACACTCAAAGGCCTATCGGGTTTACAACAAACGATCCCAAACCATCCTGGAAAGTGCCAATGTAGATTTCTCTGAAACCGAAACTCTCTCTGATGCTAGCTCTAGTAATCCTGATGCTATTCTACCTAACATGCCTAATGCACCACCGAGCACAGATTTTAGACCTAACACCTTTGAATCAGATTTTATAGATCCTTTAGACTATGATTTGCCGATCTTAACTGGTCCAATCATCGTACCTGCTGCACCTGGAAACTCCACGACGTCTGTATCGTCTGATGCTTTCGTGACAGAAAGCACATCTGAGGCTACTACTTCCGCTCAGAATACGACTACAGAACCAGTGGTCTCACCACCTCAGAATTCATCTAACGAGCAATCTTCAGAAGCTTCACAAGAACCCGTTGTAGCACAAAATTCCACACCTGTTCGTGCTCCGGTCGCTGAAGCCGCTCCGCAACCATCTCCTAGCACATCTCAAAGATCGTATGCTCAAGTGGTTCGGGAGCCCAGACTGGAAGTTGTTCTGAATATTGAGCCACTGAGAAGGAATGCAGGTGGTCCTTCCGGAGGAATCCAGTCAAGCAACCTTGTCGTGCAAGATGAGAACGACGCAACGAACAACCAAGCGTCCTATGTCACTCTTCCTCACTCAAGAAAGTGGTCAAGAAGTCATCCTCCATCCCAGATCATCGGGAGTCCATCTCGGAATGTCCAAACTAGATCATCAAAGAAATCTGATAACTTAGGTCTCTTCGCTTGTTTCTTAAGCGAATTTGAGCCATCTGAAATCGATCAAGCTCTGTCAGACCCGGACTGGGTAAGAGCCATGCAAGATGAATTGGCAGAGTTTGAAAGGAACAAGGTTTGGCGCCTGTTAAAACGACCATGGGGAAAGTCCATCATCGGCTTAAAATGGATTTTCCGGAACAAAAAGGATGAAAACAACCTTGTTATTCGCAACAAGGCTCGGTTGGTCGCCAAGGGATTTCGCCAACAAGAGGGTATCGATTACGACGAGACGTGTGCGCCGGTTGCAAGGATAGAAGCCATACGGATCTTTCTCGCGTACGCCGCCCACAAGAATATGATGGTTTACCAAATGGACGTCAAGTGTGCGTTCCTGAACGGTGTCCTTCGTGAGGAGGTGTATGTTGAACAACCCGAGGGGTTTGTAGATCCGCGGTTTCCAGACCATGTCTACGCATTAGACAAGGCACTTTATGGTCTCAAGCAAGCTCCTCGAGCATGGTATGAAACTCTTACTATCTATCTGCTAGGAGCTGTCTACAAGAAAGGTACAATCGACCCCACCTTATTCCTTCATAAAACAGGTGATGATTTAATCATTGTACAGATATACGTGGATGACATCATCTTTGCGTCTACAAAGCCTGAGTTGTGCACAGAGTTTGAGCACACTATGAAATCACAATTTCAGATGAGTATGATGGGTGAACTGACATTCTTTTTGGGACTTCAAGTCCGTCAGTGCCCTGAAGGCATTTTCATAAACCAATCAAAATATGTTCACGATTTATTAAAACGTTTTGATGTGGTTGGCTCAAACTCTGCTGCTACACCAATGTCCAGATCATTTCAAATGGACGCCGACCTGTCTGGCAAGCCGGTTGATCTAAAGAAATATCGGGCCATGATTGGTTCTTTGCTATACCTCACGGCCAGTAGACCGGACATTGTATTCTCCACGGGTGTCTGTGCTCGTTATCAGTGCGACCCGCGTGATTCACACCTTAAGGGTGTGAAGAGAATCCTTAGGTACCTGAAGGGCACACCTTGGCCTTTGGTACCCAAAGGGTTCTAGTTTTGAGCTAATTGGCTACACAGATTCAGATCATGCAGGTTGCAAGCTGGACAGGAAGAGCACATCCGGAGCATGCCAATTCCTCGGAGACAAGTTGGTAAGTTGGTCGTCACGCAAACAGAACTGTGTGTCACTTTCCACGGCCGAAGCTGAATACATTGCGGCCGCGTGTTGTTGCTCACAAGTTCTATGGATGAAAACCCAACTGGCGGACTTCGGATACACCATGACCCGGATCCCGATCTACTGCGACTCTCAAAGTGCCATTCTGATTACCGCAAATCCAGTACCGCACTCCAAAACAAAGCATATCGACATCCGATACCACTTCATCAAGGATCATGTCGAAAAAGGTAACATTGAACTGTATTTTGTGGAAAGTGACCTTCAGCTTGCTGATCTGTTCACTAAGGCCTTTGATGAGAAACGCCATTACTTCCTTCTAAGCAAATTAGGAATGTTAGACCTCCCGCCTAAGGTCTAGGGGGAGCTGGGGATCTGTTAGGATGCATGTGTGTAGGGGGAGGCTTGCATTTATATATAGCATCTTTCGAGGGGGAGTGTCTGTATAATCATATGTTTGTTTGTGCTAACGTTCTCGGATCCACACTACAATGGATACCATCCTGGTCTTTGTTTTGTAGGTGTGGACATTCACAACGACTTCTGGTTAAATCAGATCAGGACTCGCGCAAAATCCGATACCGGGGTTACACAGTTAATACCCGATGAAAAAATATCCAGGTTAGTCGTTACGTTGAGGTCTAGGGACTGAACTTGTGCATTTTCATGAACCTGCAAGTTCAGGGGGTGGATGTGGCAAGTTTCTGAACTTTCATGTTCGGGGACTAAACCTGCCATTTCCTGATACTTAGGTTCAGGGTCTATTTTGTAAAATTTGTAAAACTCAAGTTCAGGGACTCGTTTTGCAACTTTCGCGAAACTTGAAGTCCAGGGGGTGTTTGTGTCATTTCTGGAAATTGAGAGTGAAAAGGGGTACACTTATCCTTAAACTGATAAGTTGACTTCCATATATATAAAAAGAAAAATTTGTCTCTTTCTACTTTATGCTTTCAAAATCAGATTTTCAAAGAATTCAAACTCTCTCACTTTCTCCTACGAACCGCCAAACACAACCGTCCCGCTTCCGGTCACTTTTCCGGCGATCCCGACCTCCGTTCTTCGATCCGACTACTCCCAGACGATCACGGTAAGATTTCGGACACAATGATACCAATTATAACACCTATCTGTTACGTTTTCTTAGCCGAATCGAAGCCTAAAGCTTCTTGGATAAACCCGAAACCCAAACTCTTTGGAATGGGTTTTCGGGACGTCCAATCGGTCGTTTGATGCTTAGAAACTAGTCTAGAACTGTTTTAAATCATAATGTACTAGTTTATTTGTTCATAGATCGTGTTTTTGAGCCGTTTTGGGCTCGAGAAAAACGAACCGTCGTTCGGGCATTCATAAGACCCGATTCGGGCATTCATAAAACCCGATTCGGGAATTTTGAATGTTCTTCGGATATTCATAATACCCGAATCGGGTATTTTTGAACTTTCTTGTTGCTGATTATAAGTCCCGATTCGGGAAACCTAATAACCCGATTCGGGTATTCGGGTTTCCCGCATCGATCCATCGTGGAACCCTCGTTATCTCGTTTTTCAAAATCCCGATCCGGGAAACATGGTTAACCCGATTCGGGTATCCGAGTTTCCCGCATCCGTGTAAGGGTGGACTTTTTGAACTTTTTTAAAAATCTCTAAGTGTTTTTATCTTCTTTACCGATTCGGGTATACACAAAACCCGAATCGGGTTTCTCAAGGAAATCCAAAAATTGTTTCTAAGTATTTACACTCTTTACCGATTCGGGTATACACTATTCCCGAATCGGGTTTCTTGAGGAAATTCACATTTTTAAGTGATCTCAATTCCCGACTCGGGAAACTGAGTAACCCGATTCGGGTACTCGTGTTTCTCGACTCGCGTTGAGTCGAGGTCATGCCAAAATTTTTTTTTTTACAAGTGTTTGAACTTAGTTGGACTCGAGTGTTGTCTTACCCGATTCGGGTTTGACACATTCCCGGTTCGGGTTTTGACAAAACCCGAATCGGGTTTGATACACATGAGTATTCCAATTTTTCTCAAACACTTAGTAGTCCAGAATTGTACTAACTTGTTAAATCTTTCTCTGTTGACAGAAATGGCTCTTCGCAATGCTGCTGACCGTGAGTTGATCACCGATGCCGATCTGAAGCCGATTACTCAGAACAATGAGTACGTTGATCTGAACAACTTCCCGGCCCAAGAACCGGTAATCTTGGAGATTCTGAAGGTGCACCCCATTGCCTACGCACTTGAGGCCACTGCTGAGGTGCCGATGATCTATCTTCAACAATTCTGGCACACATCCAGAATTGTTCACCATGCTGGAGGCCGTACTCTCGTTGGCCGCGTGGATCAGACGGAGATGTCCGTCACCCTTGCTGATTTCCGCCGCATCTTGCACCTTCCGGCGAACTCCGTTGAGGCTCCCTTTGAGCCCATCGTCGAGACTTCGATCCTGTTCAGCGAGATCCTTGCCATCGGTGTCATGGCAAATCCTGGTCAGAAGCTCAATGGGATATCTCAGGTGATGACCAACATGCTGCCACCTCTATGGGCGACTCTGTTCAACATCTTGAACAGATGTTTATCTGCCAAAGTCAAGGGCTCAGAAAGAGCCTCGACTAATATGTGGCATATCATCCACTCCGTGATCTACGGGCGACGGATCGACTACGCTGCCCAGTTGTGGATTGACGTAACTCGGGATGTCGACCACAACGACAAGCGCACCAAGCATTCATCCATCCCGTGGATGAGATTCTTTGCCTTGATGATACGCGACCACATGAGCAGTCATCCAGAAGTCGACCGCAGATCTCGCCACCTGACCTTCAAGTGCAAGCAGATCACCAGGTCCAAGACTCGGGAACTCAAACCCGGTCAAGAGGAGATGCCGATACCTCGCCATGTGTTGGCCACCGCGGATAGGGAAGCAGTGAGTGTAGCACTATATAGGGCGTCCATAGGTCTAGGAGACACGTCCACGGACTCCTCAGAGCCGAGGAGCCCTGCCCAGGACGTGCAAGCCGTCCAACAGTCGGCTCGGGCATTAGGTGCCGAGCCCCGGGGTACCACTGGGGGTGCCTCCGGATCGGGTGTGATTCGAGTGGACGTAAGGGGGGCGCCGGGTAGAGTAGTCGGTACTTCCGCGGTTCCACTTGTGCCACAGGTCGGTCCGAGCGCGCTTTACCAACAAGTGCGTCAAGCGAGAGGTCGTCGCACGCGTCGCATGTTGATAGACGAGCAATCTGACGAGTACTACATTCGCGCCAGAACAAAGAGGTACACCGGCGCTCAGAGGTACTCGCCGCCTTCTCCATATCAGTCTGACGAACCGGAGCAGCCAGTAACACGATCACCAGAGGTACAGGGTGGGGACGTGGAAGCTTCCCCACAAGAACAAGCACACGTCCCTTCGCCTCCTCAAACCGACGCTGCTCCCGGACCAGAAGGAGACCCAGAAGGTGAACCCTCCGGAGACGATTCCGGCGATGCATCCGGCCGTGACGAAGGCCGTGACGAGTCCTCCTCCGAGCACACTCCATCCAACCGCGAGGTTGTTGATGTTGAGGCCACCGAGTCCGAACAAGTGGACTTCGATGATGGTTCTTCTGAGGAGGTGGACAACCTCAAGAGCGGCAAGGCTCTTAGAGATGAAGATGAAGAAACTTCCTCTTTCAACGGAGACGACTCCGTTGACATCCTCAAGCAGGATGATGCAGCTTCAGACGGCCGAACTGAAGGTCGTGGTGGTGAAGAAGATGAAGAGGAATCGGCTGTGGAGAGACAAGGTGATGAAGACCTTGAGGGTGTAAGCGAGGGTAAGAGAAAAGAGACCGTCGACGAAGAGGTCCAATTAGACGAAGAGTGGCTAAGGATAGAAGAACAGGGAGGAGAAGAAGAACCCACTAGGTTAGACACCCTAGGACTCCCGTCTACCCCGAGTCATTCCCCCACAGAGGCAACCCACATACAGACCGGTCACTTGTTGACGTCGGGTCAAGACGCTGGCAGCCAACCAGCGCATCTGCACGCCCAAGCCACCCACTCGGCCATCTCTCAACAGATGGTCGTTTCATCTTCGCCGAGTCATTCCCCCACAGAGGCAACCCACATACAGACCGGTCACTTGTTGACGTCGGGTCAAGACGCTGGCAGCCAACCAGCGCATCTGCACGCCCAAGCCACCCACTCGGCCATCTCTCAACAGATGGTCGTTTCATCTTCGCACGGGGATTCAGCACAACTTCCACCGGCCACTCACTCGGAGTCTGCCGGTGTTGATATCAGAGAGGAACTGCCCCCCCTCTCGACTTCATTTCGTGCACCAGTAGTCTTAGATCCACTTACCGAGACGTTTACCGTCATTCACTTGGATAGGACACTTCTTGGAGCACCATCCGCCCGCCCGAGTGGCCTGGCCGGAACGGGGGGAGTCGGCGTGTCTGATGACGCCCTTCGAGGATCCACCGGAAGTCCTGACATCGTCAACCTTACACCAGCGATGACTTCAGGCCGAGAGAGCACCTCAGTAGGACTCTTCTCGTCAACCGGAGCCCAAGTGGCACCGGGTACTGTATTACCGGGACTGGGTCTGACGGATTCGGGCGACATCCTTAAAGTCGTCCAAGCCAGATTCGCGGAGCTCGACCGCGCCGAGGCCTCTCGCAATGCCAAACTTGAGGCGTTCGAGAGTGCTCTCAACGAGCAAAGGGGAGAGATCGAGACACTGAAGTCTCGCGACGCCGAACGGGAGGAAGAACTGCACGAGCTACGACGCCAAGCAAAGGGCAAGTCGACCGAGCTTCAGATGCACCAGTCAGTGGCTCCTCCTCGTACCGAGCCAGTCCTCCGCCTTCAACCTCCGCAACCAGCACCTCAGGGAGCCATTCCGGGCTACGTTCATGAAGACGAGTTCAACATGACGGTCTCCGCGCTGACGACTCAAAACGACAAGCTTTCGGCCAAGCTCAAGCGCGCGGAAGAACGTCTAGCCGCCAGGGATGCTCAGTTGCGAGAGAGGGACGCACAGTTGGAGGCCGCCAACCGTCGTATCCGCGAACTCGAGGCAGCGTGCCGGCCTCAGGCTCAGTCCTCCAAACGGGGACATGATGACACTGACCCGGGCGCAGGTCCTCATGAGGGGGAGATGCAAGGAGCCAAACGACCTCGCATCGGCCTCGCTCAAGCCTCGGGTTCCGCGCCTGCTACCACAGCTTCACGTTCTGCTAGCTCGAGTGCCCCGTCCGAATCAGCCGCCGCCGATACTTCCTTCATAGACTCAGATACGGAGGCGATTCCCGACATGGGGAGCTGGCGCTACGAGCCAATTCCGGCAGGTGAGGTAGTTGACTTTCCTCATCTGACCGAGACAGCAGGGATAGAGGTCGTTCCCCCAGAAGCAGCACCGAAAGACCCTTCAGATTTTCAGATCCCGGAGGAAGCCCGGAAGATTCTTCGGTCGCTCGCTCAGAGCCTCAGGATTTACAAGAAGGGGGACGACATTCTCCAAAACACCGACTACACCAGCTTCATGTCAGCGTTCGAGTTTCCCACTCCGAATGCTCCTCGCACCGTTCACTCAACCGATCCAGAGACTTCCGCTCCAGTTGTCATCCAGCTCAACTGGAACCACTCCGTCATATTCAGGCCATTCCTTGAGGAATCCTTCAGTCGCATCTTCCAGCAGGAGAACCTGCACGTCTGGTCAAGAAAGGTGTATTTCGGGATCTCGCACATCAAGAACAAGAGAAGAAGGACTGCATATGTACATCAGAGGATGTGCAACTGGGCCACTCACGGACGTCAAAGAATCAGACGTCGTTTCATCAAGGTAACTGCGATGCGCCCCTACAGACATGGCCATCAGTTATTCCTTGAGTACGACGTCCGTATGTACGGGACCGGCATTCCTCGTGGTGTTTTGCAAGACTGGACCTTCACGGAAGCAGATCTGGACCGAATTCACCTTGAAGACCTTCTGACGCTTATCAAGTACCTCCAGGGCCCGATACTCCGACCTGAGCACTATAGAGACGGCACCGAAATCTTGAAGAAGTATGTTCGTCATGCGATCACCCTCGCGCGTGTGACGGACTACCAGCTAGCTATCGAGAGCCGCCAGCCGAAGGTCAATCTGCTCCGCCCGAACCTGTTCGTACCTGGTATCGACGCTTATCTTCCATACATGCCAACCAGGATACCGGAGCACGGGGTCCTTTATGTGACGATGAAGAAGAGGGAGCGAAGATTCATGCGATTTAGCGAACTTGCTAAATTCTGCGACGGAACCCTTCTCTACGTCTTCAACGGGATGCAAAGCAGACTTCTGGCTGATCAGGTACCGAGTCGGAAGTTCGTGGACGGAAAGGGAAAGATTTTGGAGGCGATGAACCTGATCGAGAGAAAGCTCAAGGAGAGGCTCATGTACAGACGAGTGGAAGCGGCTATGCAGATGCGAGCTAGGATCATTGGTGAATGGGAGGAGTTCCTTCAGATGTCAAAGTGGGAACCGGCGCTTGAGCTTCCACCACCCTTCTGACTTCTTCCCAAAGGGGGAGATTGTTAGACCCTACTTTGAGGTTGTGAAGAAGTCAAGGGTCTATCCAGTATTTTCTCCATTCTAGTATTTAGCTTTTGTTTATGTTTGCCCTCTTTTGTAAAGAGTCATAGACTCTAAGGGCTTGTCTTGTAATTTCCATATACCTAGTGCTATATAAACAATGCTATAGCCTAGGGTTTTGTGTAGATGTTGGTAGCCTACTATGATTGAGAAGCAATCCCAAGATATTCTCTAGTTATTCATATTGTCTTCTACATTCTTTTACCAACATTCTCACCATTATTGTTCATCAATGCTTAATCATTAGCTTTAGTTTCTCTCCATCTTTCATTCTCATTCTATTTGGGTCTCACAAATTATTTGTTTTCTTCCTTGGAGTTAATTAAATTTTATTGGTTAGACATGGATTTATGGTCAAGAGTAGAGATGGCCAAAACGGACCGGACCGGACCGGACCGACCTGTTAACCGGTAACCGGACCGAGCCGTAACCGATTAGGACCGGACCGATTAAGGACCGGTCAGTCAACCGGTCCACACCATCGGTTACGATTTTTAGCGTTTTTCACAGGACCGGTTAGGACCAGATCGGGACCGGTTAAGGACCGAACCGGAAAATTCAAAAAATATTACCGTTAATATAAACGTTGGCTTCGATTTTCAGCATACATGACCTTTTTTTTGGCTTCTTTTGACCCCATTTGCCATATAAATAAGTGGTGTGGGGTTTGGGATGAATACCAACTTACAAACTTACGAAAAACGCAAAAAACGCAAAGTTCTCGTTATTCGTATTCGTTTTTGCAAGTTCTACTCTCTCAACTCGCTCTCGTATTCTAAATTTCTAATCTTTCAAGTTCCAAAATGGCCGACGAACAACACGATCCTAACGATCCTAACGTGACCTTTCTTTTGCAAGTTTATATAGTTGTAAAAAAAAAAACCGGTCCTGCTCCATAACCGGTCCCTTAACCGGTTCTAACCGGTTAAGGTTAACCGGTTATCTGAAGTAGCCTAACCAGTCCTCACCTTCGAACCATAGGACCGGACCGTAACCGGTTACTCCTTAACGGGTCCTGGTGTGTTACTGTTTAGGACCGGACCGATTAGGGACTGGTATTTGGCCATCTCTAGTCAAGAGATGTAAAAAAAACCCAAGCTCAAATCTGGTTTAGGCCTCACTTGACAAGCCTGGGCGAAACACGAATTAGGTTAAACCTCAAAGTCCAACAAGGCCAAATTTGTGTCGGTCTAAGAAGGCCCCGATTGAATCTTTTTTCAACCCCAAAGCTTGGTTCGAACCAAACCACAAAAATTCAAAGGAAAATTCTACAAACTAAAAAACATGTTTTCAAGGTTCAAATTCCTGCCTGAAAAGGCCAAGACCCTTGTGTATCTCTTTATCTTTCGTAGACCATCAAAATACTAGTACATCTTAAGCAAATACTTTAATGGATTTATTAAAAATATTTATACAATTTTATTTTATTTTTAAATGAAGGGATAGGAAAGAGGTGCATCTTTGAAATGTGAAACATAAAGGATAGACATAATTTGCATAACATGGCAGAAAATCTTGAGTAGAAAGAAAAGAAATCCCACAAAGTTCCTTGTACATCTGTGATTGTTGAAATGGGACATGATCACAAATTACTTGATCGTTTCTTTTAAAAAAAAAGAAGCTTTCTCTACCATATGATAATATCTATCAACGTCAAGAAATGTTGCTCCAATCAACAGTGTTGTGGCGGATTGGTTATTGCTCAGAGGGTTCATAGCGCCCTAACCGAGTTCGAGCCTTCTCGTTGGGGACATTTAAGTGGAACCATGTTTAGCCCCCCAAATTGCCGGGGATTAGTCGGGCTTTGACCCGGACACCCTTTCAAAAAAAATGTTGATCCTCTACGATTATAGCATAACTTTTTTCTACAGTTAACTTTAAAAATTAATCAAGTTTAACGCTTTTCTTTTGTATAAATACAGTAAGGCGCCGTTTGGTTTGCGAAATTGAATGGAATTCGAAGGAATTGGAATGACGAATTCCATTGACCAAATTCCATGTTGTTGTTTGGTTCGCGGAATGAAAGCTAAGGATTTAAGGAATCCTTCAAATTCCATCAAATTCCTTGAATCAAGGAATTTGCCATTCCAAGCCATATCCCATGGAATTCATTGGAATATCTCTCCTCCCTCTTGTTTTCTCCATCTATGGCTTTCCCATCTCCATCCATCGTTCTCTCATTCCAAATCTTTTCTCGATTCGGTTCGGTCTCGGTTTTTTTATTTATTAAATAATCAAATTATATATATAAAGCGGTGCGGTATTTGGGGAAACCAAGTATGTTCGGTTCGATTTTTCCGGTCGAGATGGAAATCAAAACCGAAATCGAACCGTTTTCGGTTCGGTTTGGTTCAATTCGGAGCGGTTTTTTCCCGGCTGAGATGGAAACCAAAACTAAAATTGAACCGCTTACGGTTTTCGGCTTGACTCGGCTCGGCTTTTCCCGGTCGAGATGCAAACCAAAAATGAAATCGAACCGATTTCGGTTTTCGGCTCGGCTCGGTTTTTCTCCGCCGAGATGGAAACCAAAACCGAAATAGAACCGATTTTGGTTTTCGGCCCAGTTCGGTTTTTTCCGGTCGAGATGGAAACCATAACCGATATCGAACCGATTTCCGTTTTCGACTCGGTTCGATATTGGTTCGGTTTGGTATAACCGTTATCGAACCGATTTCGGTTTTCAACTCTGTTCGTTTCGTTCGGTTTTTCGGTTTTTGTTTGTTTCTTCGGTTCGGTTCAATTTTGGTTTTTGCTCACGTTACTTTTTACATTTTTATTCCAATTCTAATTCCAATTCCATCCAACCAAACACGACCAAAATGTGTGGTCAAATTCCATCAAATTCCAATTCCTTCAAAGTCAAATTCCTTGACGAATTCCAATTCCACCGAATTCCATTCCACGAACCAAACGCTACCTAAGTCTTTGACTAATGAATAGTAACATTTATAGTAACATTCATCATCTACACACTTTGAAGTTGCACCATTTAAGTGATTTGGAGTAAATCTTACCTTCAATTTACCAAGCCAAATCTGAAAACTTGTTTGCTAATTTCTCTACTAGATATGTCCCAACATTCATGCATGACTTAGGGGCTCTTTACCAAATCTTGTATGTCTGTCTGTATGGATAAATTTGTCTGTCTTGATAAATTTGTCTGTCTGCATAAATTGGTACTACCGTTTACCTTTTTATCTGAATTCACCATCTGAATAATTAAAATGACCGATATACCCATGATTGCAAATTATGCGTCTTCTCTTAACTTGTTTTATCTTTTTAGGTCAATAATATTTCATTGAGCATGCTAACAAATCAAACCAATTATTTGAGCATTGAACTGGTTTCTGACCAACAAAAAACCCTAAGAAAATCCTATAATGCTTAATACAAAAGAACCCTAAAAAATAGAAAACAGAAGAACCATGGAAATCGATGATCAATATGCTACATTGATAAATACCCTGGAAATTGATCACCTACTAGATTGAAAAACTCAACAAAAAATACTCAGAAATCGAGCACATATTGAAAATACATGAAGATCCAACTTAAAAATCATGAAAAAATTTATGAAAATTGAACAGAAATCGAAAAACCCATGGAAATCGAAGTTATAAATCATGAAAAATCCATGGAAATCAAACACAAATAGAAAAAACCCATCGAAATCGAACTTGAAAAATCCATTGGAAATCAAACATGTAAATTGATATATAGCTTAGTATTTTGAAATCAATTAGGCTGGAAGGAAGAGAGCACTTACGAATGGATTTGACAAAGGAGAAAAGAAAAGTGAAGTTGTTCACCTGTTGAAGGAAAGGAGGTGAGATGATGACTATCTGTTTGTTTTGTTTTTTGTTTTGAAGGGGAAAGGCACGTGAAGAAAATGAGGGGCAAAAGTGTCAAGTGGCTGGCTTAACGTGGACAAGAGCCATTTCCATGCTGAGCGAATAAGTCAATTTCTGTCCCAATAAGTCCTTAGTAAACACTCTATTTTGGCTGTGCGAATAAGCCATTTAGCTCATTAAGCACATTAAGCCTTTAGTAAACACACCCTTACACAAATATGACATAACAGCTTAATAAGTCCCTCAACTCTTTCCTTTTATTTGCTTTTGACCCTTTAAACAATTCTCTCACTCATTTTAACTTTCAATTTGTTTTTCATATAACAGTAATCCAGCGAGATTTTGTGGGTATTACTGTATCGATTAGAAAGAACAAAAAATTTCAATCTTCAAATTACTTCAACAAAATATCATATTCTCAAATAATGATGTATTAATGCTTCCTCTAAAGCCTTGAGAGACCATGTTGACAGTTGATCTTACTTTGCCAAAGTGCTTATTGACTAATGATGGTGGCAAAACAAGATTTTATTTAAAATGTTTGGATTAGTTTTTGTAGTGTAAAAGTTAATAATTTAAAGTTTGTCTGGATTAAAAAGTGGGGTGGGAAGAGAACCAAAAGCCAAAAGCCAAATCAAAAAGTCATGCTTTCCCTACTTTTCAAAATTTGTTTTTCCCATTATATCAAAAAGTTATTTTGAAAAGTATTTTGAAAAGTATTTTGAAAAGTATTTTTCAAGTTTCCAAACATTATTTTTAATTTATTGGCTTTTTGAAAAGCCAATAAGTCAATAAACACTTTTGAAAAACACTCCCAAACACCTCTGAAGCTGATATTTGCATTCAACAAAATCATATGCAACACAGAAATATATATCCGGATCTTCAGAATATATTCAGATCATCTTTGAAACAACTTTGGTTTTGCACCACCAAATTAGCAACAAAACAGCACCATAAACTGTCGATTGAGAACTGCAGTTGCCAGTAAACAACATTTCGGTGAATTAGCCTTTTCTAGGATTCGAAAAGTCTGCTTTTCATTTCTGCAAAATGGGTAGAAAGTAAACGAAATATGATGATATAGCCCATGTAGTAATTTTTGAAAATTTCCTACGATAAGTGTCTTACATGTTGATTGATGCTCACCGTCTATTTCTTCTTGGAAGTATGTGGCTGTTTTCTCATTTAAGCATTATGCACATCATCTATGGAATTCACATTTTGGAACCGTAACAGAATCTGCAGATATAACACAACAAGAAGAGAAGTTAAAGGATGATCTCTAAAAGCTACGCAACAAATAGAAAACAAGAGAAATAGTAATAAAATCACCTTGCGTGTTGAATTTGATTGCTTAAAGCTCAAAAATGTGAGAAATGGTACAATTGTTAGTAAATTGCCTGTCTTTTTCTTTAATAGCAGAATTTGCTCAAACTGTTTCTAGCGAAAATGACAAAATATTTATGATTATGAAGCAGAAGTTGTAACAGATCAGATAGGACCAAAGAAATTAAATCATAAGGTTTAATTTAGTGATGGTACAGAATTTACCATCCAAATATGGTCAACCAACCAATAACAGCAGCAACTAACTTCGAGTTAAAGGGGATCCATACTCCATATTCAATCTTTGTCCCATCTTGGTTCTATATACAAAACAAATAAATATATGTCAACACAGTGTCCTTGGCAGACAATCAGGTCCGAGAGGTTGTGTTGCTAGACATTATACAATTTTAAGTTAACAAATCCAAAATTTGTATGTACTCAACTTAAACACTTACCATTGTATGTACTGAACCTGCTAAAATTGCCATTCTATGTATTAGACTATCATTTTATGTATCCATTTAATGTACTTTAAAACTTACCATTTAATGTACTGAACCTGCAAAAATGACAATTTTTTAAGTTGACTACATTGAATGATAAGTTTTTAAGTTGAGTACATACAACGATAAAAGTTGACAACTTGGATATATTTTGGTGTACTTAACCCTATTTTTTTAAAAAGGCATCTACCATGCACGCCTTCTGTTGCTGGGGCTATTATTGTTCAAATGGGGATGGGTGGGGTTACAAAAAGCGTTAACTTTTTTTTGAACGGTAAAACAAGAGGGCAAGATGAGGCAAGGAGCTTCAGCTCGGCCATCACCCCCACCTCGCAAGCCAAAAAATACAGAAGAGAAACTCTAGCAAGATGCTAGAGAAGGAGAAACAAAGGTCCGAAAGAAAAGGAAAAAAACGCCAACAGAAACACCAAGCAAAAACCAAATAGAAAACCAAATACGGCGAGGAAAAAGCAAAAGAGCCAGGCCTCCACTCTACCCAAAAGCTTAAAAACACCGCCGTTCCTTAAAGAGACTTGGATGGACCAAGCCAGACATGGAGAAGCACCAATCACATCAAAGCAGAGGGTTTAGACACCAGTTACCCAATTCCAGACCTGTTTTTTACTGCTTCTATGTTTCAACCAGAAAAAGTTGCTTGAATGAGACTTACCAAGCTGTCGACGGGTCTTGGGGTCTTGGTGGTCGATCGTTAAAAAATTTGTTGTTCCTCCAATTCTAAATCACCCACATATAGGTATAGAAAATAACCATGAACACCTGAACTTTTTTACCAGAAAGCCCGATATCTTTTCCCCAATAGAAAGCGACACCAAAGTCAGTGTTTGGAAGGACAGGAATCTTCATCCAGTTCATAAGTTCAAGTAATAGTGTAATACCAGTTTTGAAGATTTGCAATTCCAGAAGAGAAGATCCTTGGTCTCCACATCTTTCATCGCATAAGGGGCAGAAATCTGAAAGAGTAACGACACCTCTCTTGGCAAGATTTAGCCTCGCGGGAAGCCTGCTGAGGTGAGCTCTCCATACCAAAACGTTGACTTTATAAGGGACAATCTTAAGCCATTTAAAGCTTGAGCGAAAGCAAGGATTGAGGGTAAGATCATCGTAGCTCCACCTCCTGATAGTAGAGAGGGTGAAGACTCCTGATTTTTCCAAGGCCCAGGACCACAGATCAATTAGAAAAGGAAAAGACCATAAAGTTTCTACCATGTCTAAATTTAAAGTAGAATTACAAGAGACTTAATAATCTGTTAAAAGAGAATAATAAATAACTTTTATGCCATCCGATAAAACTTACCTTCTAAACCCAGTAATAAGCAGACCTTTTAACTCAACAATGCTTTGTGGAAGATGTCTTATGTTTGTACTTGGTATATGCAACTCTTTTAAGCATTCTAAGCGCCCAAGTTCCTCTGGCAATTTCTCAACGGCAACACAGCCCCCGAGATAAATATATTCTAGACGTTTCATCTTACCGATGCTGTTGGGAATATCTCGTAATACTTCACATTGCGATAGGATTAGCTTCTCTAGACATTCTAATAGGCCAACATCCTCGGGTACTTGAAGTTCAACCAAATGAGAACATTTGGCAAGCCTTAACATCTTGAGATTCGGGGTCAACGCAAGGTCAAAGGTCCTCAACTTTGCACCCATGATATTAATGGATGTGAGCTTTAGACAATTAGAATGAATGCAAAGTTTTTCCAAATTATAACATCTCTTAACATCTAATTTCTCGAGATTTTGAGCCCCTTGAAGGGCAAGGGTCGTTAACTTTGAATCATGGAGGGTGAAGGACTTGAGCTTTGGCCATTTAGCAGGAATGTGAAGTTCTGTCAAATCATCACATAATATATTTAAGCTCTCGAGATTCGGAGCCCCTCGAAGGTCAAGGGTTGTTAACTTTGAATCATTGAGTTCGAAGGACTTGAGCTTTGGCCATTCGTCGGGAATGTAAAGTTCTGCCAAATTGACACATCCTACAAGGTTTAACACTTTGAGATCCGGAGTCGCTTGAAGGTCAAGGGTCCTCAACTTACAACAACCAAGGTAGAGGTTCCATAGATGTGGACATTTAAAAGGAATGTGAATTTCTACCAAATCATCACATTCTTTAAGTGTTAATTTGGATAGAACTGGAGTACGCCAAAGTTCAAGGATCCTCAACTTTGTATGAGGGAGGTTGATGTATGTGAGCTCTAAACATTGAAGGGGAAATTGAAGTTCTACCAGATCACAACATCCTGCAAGGTCCAAGTGCACGAGATTCGGAGTCATCCCAATGTCAAGGGTCTTCAAATTGGAATTATGGATGTGAACGTATTTCAACTTCTTAAGAATCTATCATAAAAGAAAAAAAGAGTTAATATTGGTGTAATACAAACCAACAGATGTGTAGTACTATAACGGAACATGCAAAAACAACCAACCAACTATTAGTGTACCTTCTTTTCTCCCCCTTCCCATAATTGTACAATTTCACTCTCTGGCATTGAAAGCGTAACGAGATTATTTGCTTGAAATGTTTTGGGCAGAGAAGAAAAGGGGTAATACATCCATATCAGACATTGTAAAGAATTTGGAATGTATTCAGTAACTTCATCAAATTCCCAATCGCCACTAAAACAATATCCGTTGCGACTTTCAGTATGCATGGAAAGATATCTAAGTTTCTTCATCTTTCGAAGACCTTTCATAAAAAGTTCTGAACTGATTTCCAAAGCGACATATCTAATACATTCTGTTGCTTCAGTTCCCTGTAATTCAAAAAGCAGTAAATGATGAAACACATGTCAGAAGAAATGAATAAGTGATAGTTTTTCACCTCTTCTTCAACTTACGAATAAATGTGATCCTTACCAAGTCATTAGATAGAATATGTTCAATTTCCCGCTTCTCCCATAAGTGGCTATGTTTGTGAGGCTCTTTGTGGTGCGGACGACGAATAATATTCCTGCCCATTTCTATTATCTGGTCATGCATGACCACTTTTTCACCATCATTTGAAATAGTAATAAGAGATTTTTCCTTAAGAATATCTAAACCACATGTAGCTTCAAAATGTCCAGAACTTTCAAGAGTAATGACTACAACATGTTTCGAATAATTATAAAGCCTCATGCATGCAACATCTAGGAATATTTCCTTGATATCGTCCTCTAGAGTGGTGTAGCTTAATTCCAATATATCTACAACTTCCTTCTTAGGCATTCTTTTTAGGCTTTTTAGGACACCTTTCCATCCACATGTACTTCTACCGCGGAGATGCGAAGCCAAAACTGTTATCGTTAAGGGAAGACCACCAGCATAGCTTACGACTTCTCGTGATAGCTCTTCGTACCCTTGAACTGGAATCTTTGTGCGAAATGCATTCATACAGAAGAGCGGAAGTGCTTCCGCATTTGATAAGAGATTGACTTGAATCGGTATCACATCGTGTGATCTCAGCACTTGCTCATCTCTTGTTGTAATGATAATTACACTTCCTTTCTTAAACCAATTTCGTTCACCGGCTAAGGCTTTGAGCTGATTTATATGATCTACGTCATCTAGAACAACAAGAACCTCTATACCATGCATCTTCGTTTTCATCTCCTTTTGCCCATCAAGAACACCATTTATAAATATGTCTTGCCTTTTAAAGACATCTCTAAGGACTTGCTGTTGCAATGATTTCAAACCTAATAAAGGATTAGTTGAAGATTCTCGGACATTCTCAACAAAGCTGCTACCTTTGAACTGACGGCATATTTGATCGAAAACTGCTCTGGCCAAAGTTGTCTTTCCACCACCTCCCATTCCCCATATTCCTATCATGCAAACCTTATTACGGGCAGCGTTTAAAGATGAAATCACGTCATTTACCCGAGTCATCATGCCTACTAGATTTTCATCAGCAAAGACAACAGGTAACTTCAATGAAATATCCTTAACAACTAGTTTAATAAAGTCAACTTCATGCCTGTAAGTCAAAAAAGAATCAATTAGCTCTCTCAAACTCCAACATGAATATTTACAAAATTGAAACATATAAGTAATTATAATGGAGTCATATATATATAGTCAACTTTTTAGTTTAATCTATCGATTCAGAGTACTCAAGTTCGATTCAGAGTTTGATGATAAGACACAAGAAGAAAGAAAATGGAAGAACATTGCATAAATCTGATGAAGGAATTACCCATTAGCAGTGGTGCTTAAGTCCCGCCCGCTGAAAGATGTTGCCTTTACCAAAGCCTTTCTCCATTTCTCAGCATTTTCATCATTTTCGTGTTTGGAAAAGGCTTTTCCAAATTCTCCACCTTGTTTGCGGACATGAGTGGGTTCCACGTCATAGAAGATAGGGTAAACAGTTTGCCCAGTCTTCATCATTTGGCACTCCATGATCTTCACAAGCTCGTCCAAGCACCACGATGAAGATGCGTAGTTCTTGGAGAAAACAATGACATGGAATCTCGAGTCCTCGATGGCTTGAATGAGCTCCATACTGATTTTCTTCCCTCTCTCGAGGTTCTCGTCGTCCTTGTAAGTTTTGATGTTCTCTTGCTTAAGAGCATGATAAAGATGATCAACGAAGTTGGTGCGAGTGTCTTCACCTCTAAAACTCATAAATACATCATACTTAAAGCTTGTCTTGTGAATGGATGAATTCGAAGAAGACGCCATTGCAGGTATGAATAAAGGATCCTATTAATTACATCAAAACCCTGTTAGGGAAATATTCTATGCAAAAAAATTGCAGTTGGCAACAAAGATTCAAATCTAATTTCTTACAAGCATCCTAAAAATTACTGTACCTTAATATAGCAGGTAACTAAGCATATAGTTAATGAGTAAAAGGGAGAAGAGAAAAAAGGGATCATGTAAATATGAGATTATAGAAAGAAATTAAAGGGGTATCAGAACTTGTAGAAACCAATTAAATAGCTCTTAATTCGGTTTATCAACTGGGTTTCTTCAAAATACTAACTTCGTTAACTGGAAATCTTCCATTTCCGCCAAGAAAACAAGAAATAGATGTGCACAGATAACAAATCAGCCCCAGAAAATAACTATACGATCAAGGGAGAAGAATACACCAGTACAGAAAAAGGGAAATCGATCAACCAGATTAGCATCAAACAGATAGAGAAATCACTCAGCAAGATAATCTACTTTGATGTTTTCAGATGTCAACTAGAGGTCAACATCTTGCGTTAGAACTAGACGTTTAGTACCTAATGGTTTACATACATGTTTTAACATCTTACATGTCTGCAAATGAAATAATTCTTGAAAAAAGTCCCATGGTTAAATGTTTTGACGATCTTGATCTATGCTCCTAACTTTGTTAATAAAATCTCGTTTACTCGTTTAGCATAGGGGCATTGTGGTCGTTTTACATATTTCTTAAATATTTTTTAATATGAATTACACTAGAACTTGTGCCATTGAATTTGCTTGCATAGGTGTCAATCTCTCTAACGTCCATTAAGTTGCCTTCATTAATTCCCTTATGTGCTAGTTATGTGAGGGCCTTTTGGTCTTTTTACAAAAAATGCACACCATCCCAATGCTTAAGCTAAGGGAACATGTGGTTAATTCAATCTTCGTAGTTTGTAGATAACAACTCACATTTGATGCATATGCACATTTACGCAACAACCATCAACTGATATAATTGGCTATAACAATAAAACTTTTATGATCTTTATAGCTCACTCGCAACTGACTCGATTGCCAACGAGAGCATGTCGGATTTAATTTTCAATTACTTAACATATTATGGAATAACTATGTATTCGGTATGGAATTTTGGCCAAAGTTTCTCTTGTTGCAATGATCTAGCTAAAAAACGGTTAGATCCTATCATATTGGTCAAAGCACAAAGCACCGATACTTCAACGTGAGCTCGGGCGGGCTGGCGGGCAGGAGGCCGGCGGCATGGGGGGCTCGGGCGGGCTTGGATATGTGGCCAGTGGTCTGGGCGGGCTCAGGCGGTTTCCCCACCCCGTCCCCGTATCCATTCTAACCTCTGTGTTGTGTGTGTGTGTGGGGTGTGTTGTATTAAATTAAAAAGTGAGAGGATTGGGAGGGTTCGAGTACTAAACAAAGAGGGTTCCAGTTGGCTTATTGTGGGTTTATGGAAAAGCTGATATGGCGCAGATGTGGCAGTGGGGCTCAGGGGATCGGCGTTGATAGCCTTAGTGTCATCACTAGTTGTTGATGCAAAAAGCATCAGTGGTCTCAGAAATTTAATATATAATCAATGTTTTAAAACCCAAGTTTTAAATTGACCCAGTGTGGATATCGGGTCACGGGTCAACCCGGTTTCAAGAATTTCTTTGTAATTTTCATTTTTCTGAATGAATAGCGTCAATCCTCCATGATCGCGTCCACCGTAACCGAAGATGTGTGGCAGAGATTCGTTCTCACATTCACAACCAAAATTGAGTTCACATTTGAACCTGACCTTTATATATATATAGTATATATATATAGTATATATATATATAGAGAGAGAGAGAGAGAGAGAAAGGTTCAAATGAGAAGTGCTAAGAAAATGAGAAGTAGAGAAGTGATCTCCACCACTCATCCGGTCAATAAAGGCGGCTTTGACCGGTTACGGTGGACGTGATCACGGAGGATTGACGCGATTCATGGGAGGGCAGAGATTATTAAAGGGGGGACCGGTCAAAGTTTCCTTTATTGACCGGATGAGTGGTGGAGATCACTTTTCTACTTCTCATTTTTTAGCACTTCTCATTTGAACCTAAGACTATATATATCTATATATATATATAGATATATAGGGGTGGGTTCAATTGCAAACCACTTTTTCATTGTGAACGTGAGGACAAACGAGAGCGCGCCACGTGTCACTCTGAATTTCGGCGACTTAGTGTTATTCAGACTGAATAACGCTATATTCAGACTGAATATAGCGTTATTCAGTCTGAATATAGCGTTATTCAGTCTGAATAACACTAAGTCGCCGAAATTCAGAGTGACACGCGCGACTTGTAACCAAAAAGCCCGCGACCTAGTGTTATTCAGTCTGAATAACACTATTATTCAGTGTTATTCAGACTGAATAACACTAGGTCGCGGGAAAAGTCGCGCGTCTCATAAAATTTGTTGCCACGTGTCGCGCTCTGGGTTGTCCTCACGTTCACAATGAAAAAGTGGTTTGTATTTGAACTTTCACCTAGATATATATATATATATATATATATGGGCAGGTTCAAATGTGAACCACTTTTTGGTTGTGAACGTGAGGACAACCGAGAGCTCGACACGTGGCGGATGACTAGGCTCCACGTCATGTCCACGGCGGATGACTAGGCGCGATTCATGGGAGGGCATTGAATTAAAGGGGGGGACCACACTCAAAGCCGCCACGTGTCGCGCTCTCGGCTGTCCTCACGTTCACAACCAAAAAGCGGTTCACATTTGAACTCACCCCTATATATATATATATATAGAGGGAGGTTCATTTGTAAACTCTATATTTCTTGTAAACTATGTAAACCAATCGTGGCCCTTGATCAAAAAAATCAAAGGAGGATATAGATTCATAGAAAATATGGAAATGTGAAATATATGGTAAGTCAATGATTATGGAAATATGAAAATGTGAAATATGGAAACGTTTTTGAAAATCAATGGTGTGGATTGGTTTACATAGTTTACAAGAAATATAGAGTTTACATTTGAACCTCCCTCTATATATATATATATATATATAGAGAGAGAGAGAGAGAGAGAGAGCTAAAATTTGATGTCCACAAGTTCAAAATTAAAAATACACATAACAACAAGTTTTACATTAATCCAAATACATTCAAAAACACACATAACCATAAGTTTTTACCAATCCAAATACATCAAAAAGTACCATAACTATCAAACCAAATCATGGATTTTGGGATTGGAGAGCTAAATGTATCCACAACCACCGGGTCAACCCAGGTTTTACTGGTTCATTCCAACCAGTTTTTTTTATTAAATCCGCCATCAATCCGGGTCAGAAATTGCTAGAAAACCGGGTCTGAAATTGCTAGAAAACCGGCCATAGTTGACCCGCTCTCTTCCCGGGTCACGGTTCACCCGGTGGGTCAACCCAGGTTTTAAAACATTGGATATAATTGACTCAATTTATCTAATTTCTTACACTTGAGAACAATAATTCAAATCTAATTTCATACAAACACCCTAACAAGTAACAACCACCTTACCTTAATTAAGAAGGCAATTAAGCAGGCAATTAAGCATATAATGAGTAAAAAGGAGAAGGGAGAAAGAGGGATTATGTAAATATGCGATTATATAAAGAAATTAAAGACTTATCAAAGCTTGTAGAAACCATATGAATAACTTTTGAATCAATTTATCAACTAGGTTTTCATCAAAATGCTATTTTGATGTTCAATTTCAGCCAATTAAGAAAACAAGAAACAGATGTAGCAAATTAGCCCTAGAAAATAACTAACTATAGAATCAAAGAGAGAATAATACCAGGAAAAAAGGGAGATTTCGATCAACCAAATTAATTTACAGCAAATTAAATCAGTTGGCAGCAATCAGACAGAATGTAGTTTGATTTTTTCAGATGAACTTAACGATTCAGAGTCAACTGCTGCTCACATTTTTAAGTTTATTTAACTGTTAGTCAACTGCTGCTCACATGTAGGGTTTACGTGTTTTAACATCTTCAGTCCCTGCAAATTAAATACTTCTTGAAAAAGCCCTTTGCTTTATATGTTTTGACGAATCTTGGTCTCTGCTCCTAACTATGTTAAAAAATTCTTGTTAACTCATTTGGCATTGGGGTATTTTGGTCGTTTTACATGTTTCTTTATGGGTTTATGACTTATTTGGGTAACCAACTATTCTATTTATACTAATATTACCATCAAACTATTTTTTGTACTCAATATACTATTGAACTTTTTTTTTGTACTCATAATACCATTATGAGTGGTAATAGCCCGTTTTTTTTTTACGTGACATTTAAAATTATTAAAAAAAATGCTTATGTGGATATGACGTGTGTTTCACGTAGATCTGACGTGTGTTTTTTACTTTTTATACTCATAATACCATTGACTTTTTATACTCATAATACTCATAAAAGTCAAAAACACACGTCAGATCCACGTGGAACACACATCATATCCACATAAGCATTTTTTTAATAATTTTAAATGCCGCGTAAGAAAAAAAAAACGGGCTATTACCACTCATAATGGTATTATGAGTACAAAAAAAAAAGTTCAATGGTATATTGAATAAAAAAATAGTTTGATGGTAATATTAGTACAAATGGAATAATTGGTTACCCAAATAAGTCATAAACCCTTTCTTTATTTCTTTATTTCTTTACTTCTTTACTTCTTTATTTCTTTACTTCTTTATTTCTTTATTTCTTTATTATACATTTTGCAGGAAAAAAACAAAATAGACCTTAACACTTGCATTATTTACGAGTTTGCCATTCTAGTAATAAATAATAAAATAATACAGAAGACAACAATTTTCGTCCCTGTGTTTGCAAAAAAAAAAAACATTTCGACCTTAAATTTTGTTTTAATTACAAAATTGCCATTCTATTAATAAAATAATAAGGAAAACAACGATTTTGATCCCTATGGTTTGATATTTTTAACAATTTTGGTCCTTGATTTTTTTTACAGTTACTTCTTTCATTTTTCTATGATTTTTATTTTCATTCCATTTAATTTTATCTTTTCATTCAACTTTATTAAATAAAGTAGTTAACTCATCCAAAAAATGTTTCATTAAATTACATTTTTGTCCTTATAGTAGACAATTCTTTACGTTATTTATTTACTTTAATCAAAAAACGAATCAAATAATTATATAACTCTACAATTACCAGAAAATAATATTATTATACCAACAATATGCAGGGAAAAAAATATGTGACCCTGGAAATCGCTTAAATTACAAGACTACGATTTTAGTCCATGTTGTATGATATTTATAATGATTTTTGTCCATACTCTTTAACAACTGTTTTTTTTGTCATCTCTGTGGTTTTATTTTCATTCCATTTTCATCTCCACAATCAACTTTATTAAATTAAGTTGTTAACTCATCCAAAAAATGTTTGATTGAATTACATATTTTGTTATTATAGTAGATCATTCTTTATATTTTGTGTTATCATGTTACATAATTCACATTTTTTACTTCATACTTTATTTATTTTATCAATGGATTTTGTTCTATCGATTAATTATAAACTATTGTAAATTTAATAAAAATATAATCATGCGCCCGTGTTCACCTTCATTCGTTCACTACATCCAAATGTTATTTACATTATTATGATTTTTATTAATTAAAGTTAATAAACAATCAAATATTGATGACCAAATAGATAACTAACAATGCCACCCACCAAAGAGATAACTGACATAATAAATTTATAAGTTAATTTTTTTCAAAGATTTACGTTAAAATCTCTTAAAATCTATTATTTTTTATTTATTCTATTTTACTACTTATGATATAATCTATCGCAGTTTATAACCCGGTGCAAAGCTCGGGCTCTTAATACCTAGTTATAAGTTATAGTAGAACTTAGTGTCATTGAATTTGGTTGCAATATTGTCACTCTTTATTACGTCCATTAAGATGCCTCCATTAATGTTCTTAGGGGCTAGTTATGCGAGGGCCTTTCGGTCGTTTTACTAAAGGTACTTAAACCTATTTTTTTGTTCAGGTGTTTAAAGCATTTATAAAGAAGTAAGAATGGTGTAGGGTTACAACATCATTGCTACGGTTTTCAACCTCTAAAGATCCATACTGTTACATAATCCCACTAACAAAGGATTTTCAAATTCAACCAATGCTCAAGCTAACGGAACATGTGGTTGATTTTATCTTTGTAGTTTGTAGCTAACAATTCGCATTTGATACATACATGCTTTTACAAAACAACCATCAACCGATATATAAACTCGTTGTGATATTAAAACTTTTTCTATCATTTTAGATCGCTAGTTTAGTGACTCAATCACCAAAGTAGTGATGGTCAAACGAAACCGAACCGAACCGACAGGCCAACCCGAACCCGACCCGGTGCCAAACCGGTTTTTTAGCCTGGCCCTGTCCAACCCGGTTTACAGCCCGAAAGCTGGGCCCGGTTTGAGTTTTCTAGGAATTCTGCGGCCGAACCGGTTCAAGAACCGGTCCCAACCCGGGTTGAGCCCGACCCGATCGCAATTTCAAAATTTTCAAAAAATATAGCCGTTGGATAGAGCCGTTTATAGCCATATTTTTTTTGTTTTTTTCATCTTCCAATGTATATAAATACTAGTGGGGTGTTATGCATGGACGAATTTATAGAGGGGCACACGGTGGCATGGGCCACCATCAAAATTCCTTCATCGTAGTGTAAAAAATTATGGTGCCACCGTATCAGTTTGTCGTGTGCCACCATATATATATTTTGAAACTACAATAAAGACATAAGTTTTCTTTGGTTGAGTTGGTTAGTTACTTGCCTTGTAACCATGAGGTTAGGGGTTCAAGTCTTGCTAGAAACACTTTTTAAAATTTTTGTTTTTAATTTCAGATCTAGTGTTTAAATTTTCTTTATATATGTTCTTTATAGTTAAATGTGCCACCGTTTGAAAAAAGTTCTAGATCCGTCCCTGGTGTTATGGATCAAACCATCACTTCCCGACTAGCAATAAATGCTTAACTTTCTCATTTCTCGGCTCTCGTATATATGTTTCTCGCAATATTTGTTTCTCTAGTTCTCGTTCTCGTATTTCCTAGTTCTCGTATTTCCTAGTTCTCGTATTCTCTACTCTCGAGTTCCTTAGTTCTCGTATTCTCTACTCTCGAGTTCCCTTATTAGAATGATAATATCATACACAAAAGAATCAAACAAAGATTATAAAATAAAATGTTACGACGAACAGAACCCAACCCAGTTTTGGGCCCCGCCCGAACCGGTATGGCTAACTCGGTTTTGAACCAACCTTAAACGAGTTGACCATTACTTCTCCCAGCCCGGCCCGAACCCGAACCCTAAACCCTAAACTTGAACCGGTTTGGCTCCAACCCAGTTTAGCCAAACACTGTAGCAACCCAATTTGAAGGCCGCCCCGGCCCAGCCCAACCCGAACCCGAAATATGGCCATCACTACACCAAAGTATTATTTCAATCACTGGTTCATGACTTTGACTTTTCTGTATACTTCTCATTGTTTTCCTACATCAATATGAAAATTTAATCCACTAATTTTTTTTATCTTTAGTCTTTAGATTAAA
This sequence comes from Centaurea solstitialis, assembly GCA_030169165.1. Lineage (NCBI taxonomy): Eukaryota > Viridiplantae > Streptophyta > Magnoliopsida > Asterales > Asteraceae > Centaurea > Centaurea solstitialis. Next base: position 31,811,810 of record CM058043.1, read on the forward strand.
TATATTGCATTTACCTCTTCGTAATAACTCAAGTATAAATTAGAGATTTTTCTTTTAGCTTTACATTGTTAATGTAATAAACTTCTAAAAAATAGTCTAAAATCAAAAATCTTGAAAATACAGTAGCTAACACCAAATTTTTAAACAAGTTTAAGGGCTGCAATAATTGATGGAGTACCGTTGAAACTATTTCTAATACACAGTGACAACTGGAAAACAAGAAGATAAGGAAAGGGATTATTTGAAAATGAGATTGTAGAAAGAAAGGGGTATCAAAACCATAATAAGGTAATAGATGGAATTACAAGGTACATAAACTAGGAGAATCATAAACCATAATAAATTTAGATCGGCAAAATCTCATATATCTTTAATGATATATATTACTTATACCAGATAAATTAGGTTCAAACAAGAATAAAACCAATTTGCAAGAATGAAGGAACCAACATAATCACACGTGATTTTGTGCATGGACGCCCACTCGCGGCTCACCCACTCGCCTTATCGGAGCGTGGCCTACACACGTTTTTTCCATCGCAGCACAAAATCACATGTGATTTCCTTGGTTCCTTTGTTCTTGCAAATTGGGTTGTTCTTGTATGAACCTCCCTCTATACTAGATTAGTCCAAGTATTATTGTTTGATGATTAACATCATATTCTTATAAGTAGGGGTGTATGGTAAAGTCAACGGATCTAACTGAAATTGATCGATCCAATTAAAGTCGGTTGACCATAACAAGATATCCGGTTATAACTGAATTGGATTGGATCCAACATTTCATCATCGTGATTGGATTGGTTGATCCTTAGATGACATTCCATTATCCAATAAAACGTAACCAATCCAATTCAATGATGATCCAACTATAAATCAATTTTTAATTATATATAATTATTAGTGTTTTACGATATTGTTTTGAATTGATATTTATATGTAGAGTTTCTATATAAATTAAGAAAATATATGAATAATTGGTTGCAAATTGTATCAAAATATTGAAGGGATCTAGTTTGATCAAAATGTAACCAATATCTTTCCAAAACTATATAAGAAACGATTAGATCTTGACGGTGTTCCACAACTTGACACTAGCGTTTGATAACACAAAAATTATGTTTTAAAATTTAGGAAATGAAGTAGAAGACCATGGTTCTAGCACTCAATAATGTGAACGAGGCATGTGTTAGCTTGAAAAAAACTATGATATTCAAGATTCAAACAAAAGACCAAAGGAGTGTTAGCCTAGTGGTAAGGCTTGGGCACTACATAGTGGTGAACCTGAGTTCGAGCCCTGGGGGACGCATTCTGGAGGTACGGGGGCTTCGACCCCGAGCTGCATGCTTTAGCAGTCGGGCTTCGGCCTAAAATTGCCGAGGATTAGTCTGGACCCAATGTGGTTTGGGATACCTCTTCCAAAAAAAAAGATTCAGACAAAAGCTGCTTATTTGGTCAAAGTAGACTCCATTGGTCAAACTGTGTGACCCACCCGTTTATCTCAACATGTGAAGTACCACACAAAAGGATAAGAGAGACGTTGTCTCACAAGTGTCAACATAAGAAAATGAACCACACAATAAGATAAGAGATAACAATGGTTCTTATACCACTAATATTAACATAGTTTGATAGACTGGGAAAATAAAGACCCCTTATCTGGTCAAGAATGACAAATACGATTTTTCTTTACACTTTAAAATATGGTTTTCTTATTATATTTTATATTTATTATGAGTTTTGATTTTTGACAAAACATCATTTTCCTATTGATAAAGAAAAATGATTATTTAGTGAATTAAAATTGCAACACTTACGTATTTTTAGGAACTATGTATTATTTTTGTTAGAGTAAACTCTAATTTTGGTCCTTGTGGTTTAGTGAGAGGTTTGAAAGTGGTGCCTAAACTTTACCAAGTCTAGATAGCATCCTTGTGGTATACATTTTTCTTTGAAAGTGGTCCTTGGTTCCTTTAATATTGTCAATTAGAGTGAGGGGTATATTTGTCTTTTTAAATGTTTTCCTAATTATCTTTTAATAAGTTTTAAAAGAAAACATATTATACATTATATAATCGTTACACTTGAAGTCCGTGCGCCGTCTCTTATTTTCCCCTCTGGCGAGCTGCAACACCATCGTCATACTTCCCCTTGTTGTGAGTTCGTCTCTTCCTCCAGTCCTGATAAGTTTCAACTTTAACATCAAATTCCAGCACACCATTCAATTTTAGCACAACAATGGCTATGTCTACGTCACCTGCAACAACGCCGGAGCTCAATTCCTTCATGCCAATGCAACCCAGCTCCCCCGTCGACGATCTCCTTTCACCAACTCACGTTTCTAATTCTGTAAAAAAGCTTTCGCCCTTGATCGGATAATCAGCTACGACGGCTACTTTAACCCGGTTTTGGCCGTTCAAGTGAGGGAGCTTCACGATGGCGTGTGAAAGGATTGTGTGCAAGACAGTAACTAGGTTTACCATGTCCAATGTTATAAGGCACTAGTGGGTCACACTGCTACACACCCGAATAGAGATCAATTGGATTTATCAGTTGTGTGAAATTAATTAATTAAGTATAATTAATTAATTGAGAGAGAAAATAAATAATAGATAGTTTATTTATATTTATTGGATAAATATTAATAGTTAAATTAATATATGGAAAGGTTTAATTAAAGTCTGTCGGCTTGATAATTAAACGGACTTTTCTATTAGGTTACTGCCATATTTAGTCTTATAAATATATGGTAAACCTAATGGTTTTCTCATTCCATCTCATTAGTAACTTAGAGAAAAAGAAAAGCCAAAAACCCTTTCTCTCTCTCTCCCAAATCGACACACACACACATACTCAACCAGTTTTGGTTTTTCGAGTATCCGGGTAATCCTAAGGCGGTCTAGCAGTGGTTCTCGTGGTGGTGCAGTAGCGGTGTATTCCCCGTTAGCGTTCCAGAAAATCGTTTGAAAGAAACCTAAGGTATTGTTCTAAACCTTCTCATGATTGTATCTAAACTTGTTTGGGTTGGATCTTCTGGTTTGGGAATTTCAGTTTTATTCCGCTGTGCATGTTTTATTGCCTGTAATTCCCAACAGTGATATCGAAGCCACTTCTTAAACGTTTAGATCTGGTTTGATGTTTAAACTGTTATTGGGTTTTGTTAAAAATTATTGATTTTTATCTGTTTTAGTTTAAAAATCAGTTTTTTATCGAAAACACGAAACCACGATCATCGGTGGTGGAATCACGGCCGTTTGCCGATCGAAACCACCAACCGATCGCCGACCACCACGACTGGTGGCAGCGGCGTTCGGTCCGGCTGTCCGCCGCGCCCCACGGTGGCGTCGGTGGTGATGATGATCGAGGGCAGCAGCATCGCGGTGGTGGCAGCGGCTTATGGCTGTTGTCGCCGCCGGTAATCACCACGGATCTCTCGCCGGGCCGCTGGCTGCCTCACGGCCACGCCGGGCGGCGGCGGCGATTGCTTCCCGTATTCGATCGACCACCGCAAGCTACAAATTGGCAGCGGTGGTGGTGGTGGCGTTGCTGTTACCAAACGGTGGCGGAAGGGTGGCGGTGGCGGTGGCTATGGCCGTCGTCGCCGGACGAACCACGAACCACCAAGCCAACCGCCGGCTGCCTTGCGGCCTTGCCGGGCGGCGACGGTGGCTGCTTTGTTTCTCGCGATCGCAAGTCGCACCACCAATCAGTGGTGACGACGGTGGTTGCGATTGTTGTTGATCGCCGGACCAAACCACCAAATGTTGTTGGTCGCGGAAGGCGGTGGTGGCGAAAGCTGCAGCCGCCGGCTGCAATTCACGGCGGCGATGGCGGCTTCTACGGCTGCTGTCGTCGCGATGGTGAGCGGCGGCGATCGGTGTAACCGGTGGCGGTGGTGGCGATTTCTGGTTGTTACCATCGTCGCCGGTGACTGCTAGTTTTTGATCATCGATAACCGGTAGTAACGATGGTAACCGCTTGTTGCTATTTTTGCTATCGGCGATTGTATCGGATAGGGTTTCGTGTGGATAGGGTCGTTTTAACCAGATAGGCTAAAACCCCAGATGAAATTAATTTTATGATTATATTAAAATTAATTTAAGTAATTAAAAAACCAGTTGGTTTTGTAATTCTGTTAAATCTTGGTTTATCGTAACTGCTTTATTTATTTTATTTAAACTGTTAGTTGCGAGTGTCATAGCCAAGCCCCAGACCTGTGGTTGTGTTTTAAATTATTATTATACTCTGTTATGGTAAGGGAGGCCTGCGTGCCATTTACAACGCTTTTTATTGTAATTTTATGTATATTTTTTTTTTTGGGAAAATTTCAACTATGTCCTTAAAAACTTGAGATATTATGCATATGTCCTTGTAAACTTTGATATTACGTGTATGTCCTTCTAAACTTCAATAACTCACACATATGTCCTTGTCATTTATTTAATTATATTTTAAACATTTTAAAATACTAATAATTATCCCTAAATTATTTCTAATTTGCAAATGACCTAATTACCCTTTCAATTACCAAATAACACAATCAAACCATCAACTGGAAGTCTCGTTCTTCCAAATCGACGACATCATGCAAGATGGTTCAGAGCTCATATGTTCTGGTGGAATATCAGCACTATTCATTTTTCTTGCACATTTTGATGGAGGATTAGCCATGGCTGCTCATGCTACTGGCACCCAAGATGGTTCAAAGCTTTGGGGTTATGTTCAAGTCAGATCCAGTAAGATCTGATCATTCAGACATCTTTCTTTTTCCATAATATTCTTTCAAGATTGTTCTTTTATATCTTAATTGGAATTAAAGAAATTAAGGGAAGTTAATCCATTTTCAAAATTTCTCATAGCTACTGTCAAACTTTTTGAAACTCATCATAAAGTCAAACTATAGCTACCATAAGGTACTTCAAATTTTTGAAGACTTAAATTTGGGAAAGGGAATTTCTATGGCTGCCATAAGGAATTTCTATGGCTGCCGAAATATAAATTTGAAGGCCTTTTTTGAAACTCATCAGCTTCAAATTTCTATGGTTGCCGAAAGGGAACTTCTATGGCTACCATAAGGAACTTTTTGAAGACTTTCAAACTTTTTAAAACTCAACATAAGGAACTTCAATTCGGCAATTCCTGCAATTCGATTGGAACTTCAAGTCGGCGATTTGGAGGTCACGACTTCCAATTATCAATTGATTTGGTTATTTGGTAATTGGAAGGGTAGTTAGGTCATTTGCAAACTAGAAATAATTTAGGGATAACTATTAGTATTTTAAAATGTTTAAAATATAATTAAATAAATGAGAAGGACGTGTGTGTGAGTTATTGAAGTTTAGAATGACATACACGTAATATCAAAGTTTACAAGGACATATGCGTAATATCTCAAGTTTTTAAGGACATAGATGAAATTTTCCCTTTTTTTAAATTACACCGAAGACGGAGAAACCTTGAAGAAGGTGTTTTGAGACGCAACCGAGGATGTCGGAGCCAGTGGGAGCACTCTTCTTGTATGTTGCTTGTCACTTAGGTTAAAGACCGTCAGTTTTGTGTTGGCTCACTCAACTGACAATAGTTTGGGGGTAAAAGCTATGACACAGTGTTTTACATTTTATATAATTGCGTGGTTGTGATAAAACGTAGTTTTTAAAAATCTAATTAGATGTTTTATAAAGACCTAGAGGTTCGATTACAAAGTGTTTTTCGAATCAGTTTTAAAGTTAAGGTTTTTGGAAATTTAAAACTGGTTAAAAACCCTTAGGTTTAAAAATCTTAGATCACGTGAGTGCGACCCACTTTGAGACCCTTTTGGCGTAAGGTACGCGGGTGTTGGAAGTGAGCAAGCCTTGAGCATCCGCGTTCAAACCCCAAGTTGAAAGGGGTGTGACAAGTACACCCAGTCTCAAGTGGTGCGATCTATTTTGGTTTTGTAACAATTCACCGTGTCGTATCGGGTCAAAGCGCACTAGAGGGACTAAATATGCACGAATGTAATATTCGATGTCCCGATGTTTTAGAAGTCGTATTTTCGTTTTTAAAATGCGATTGGTATAAGGAGTTACCTACCAGAAATAGCATGGGTCGGTTTGTGTGATCAAGCCGCTTACCGACACATGTGAAATATGGATTCTAGTCTAATAAACTTATTTTTCTAAGGGTAATAATTTTATTAGAAGTTTTATAATCAAACAAACTAAATCGGAATTTATTCTTTATGTAGATGTCTTATACTACTGTTCCGTTTTATTCACCTGAGGAATCACTTCGCCTAATCATGGGCAAGTGGAAGCTTACGGGCCAAAACTATCCAGTTTGGAAGTTGCATTTTGAAAATGTCTTGCGGGCCCAGGATAAGCTTTATGTGATCAATAAACCACTATCACGACCTAAGAGCAATGCCCCTGAAGAGGGATTTGCTGAATACTTCAGATTTATGGCTGATGAATCTGACGTGATGTCTATTATGTTTTTCTCTGCTTCGCCCGAGTTCATGGTCGATCTCAGAGTTAAGTACTGCCATGAGGTCGTGAAAAGTATAGAAGACCAGGTTGGCTTCTATAAGAATTGTGGTAAATATTTGATCATGAAAGAAATCTTTTCACTGAAGATGAAGAGAGGCCAATCAGTTAAAGATCATCTCCTAGAGGTAAGGAGACTCTTTAAGTGTTTGTCACGACTTGGATACAAGATGACTCAGGAAGAGCTCGTGTATCTGATGTGGTTCTCTCTCCCGAAGGAGATTCGTGTCACAGCTAGTGGATACATGGGAGAACCCAGAATGGACGTGGCAAAGGTTCATGAGGATATTTTGGACAGTCTGGAGCCGAAAGAAACAAGTGTTGATCTCATGAACACTGATTGGATTGTTGAGCTGGGAGATCTGAGTTGCCCAGAATGCGGTAGCCAAGATATCTGTGTCCACTCATTCAACGTTGACCAGATGGACATCGGTCTACCCGATGTGCCAGGTATCTTTATTATAGATTGTTTGATCACTTCTTATGAATCATGGGTAATTGATACAGGAAGTGGTAACCACATTTGTAATCATTTACAGGGATTCAATAGAATGGAGACTTTGAGGAAGGATCGTTCGAACCTACGAGTCGGTGAAGGCACGATGCTTGTAGCTGAAGCCGTAGGGTCTTACAGTCTTAGATTACCCTCAGGTCTAGTTTTGGAACTCGAAAATTATTATTATGTTCCTAGAATGATCAAGAATATTATTTCTTTTGATTTTTGGTAGACCATGGATTTTATTTTAAATATGATTATAAAATGATTTCTTGCTTTAAAAATGACATGTTTTATTTCAAAGCAACTCCTTCGAATGGTCTATACATATTAAATCTTCAAGAAAGTAATAACGAAATCTATCATATAAGTAAACGATCCAAGGATATCGAGGATCAAACTTACCTCTGGCATTGTCGGCTTGGACATATAAACAAGAAACGCGTAGAACTACTCCAGAAAGGAGGACTTCTAGGGGATTTCGATTTTAAGCCCTTTAGTAATTGCGAATCCTGTTTGTCCGGCAAGATGACAAAGCAACATTTCAATAAGGATAATGAAAGGGCCGATGGCTTGATAGAGATTATACACACAGATGTGTGTGGACCTTTTAGTCATGAGGCAAGAGGAGGATACCGGTACTTCATTACCTTTACTGACGACTTCAGTAGGTATGGATATGTCTACCTGATAAGACATAAGTCTGAAGCTTTTGAAAAATTCAAAGAGTTTCAGAGTGAAGTACAGAATCAACTTGACAGAAAGATCAAGTTTCTGAGGTCAGACCGTGGTGGGGAATATCTTAGCCAGGAATTTGACAATCATTTGAGAGAATGTGGGATTGTTTCACAACTCACACCTCCGTATACGCCACAGATGAATGGCGTATCAGAAAGGAGGAACCGTACCTTACTCGACATGGTACGATCAATGATGTGTCGTTCCGCGTTACCAGTATCATTCTGGGGACACGCGCTCGAGACAGCAGCAAATATACTGAACAGAGTGCCAACTAAATCGGTAGAAAAGACACCGTATGAAATATGGACGGGCAAGAAGCCGAAGCTGTCTTTTCTGAAGATTTTGGGTTGTGAGGCATACGTTACGCGTACAATCACAGAAAAACTCAAACCCAAATCAGATAAGTGTATCTTCGTAGGCTATCCCAAGAATACGCTGGGATACTACTTCTACAGTCCTAGCGAGAACAAAGTATTTGTGGCTTGCAATGGGGAATTTCTGGAGGAGAAATTTCTCAATCAAGAGAATACCAGAAATGACGTAGACCTACAGATAGTAGAGGAAGATACTCCTATACCGATTGTTGAGCCAGTCACTCAACAAGATAATGTTGAGACTCAACCGGAAACGGCTGAGGAAGTGCAAACACAGGACCTTCGCAGATCCACTAGGGTAAGGCAAGAACCAGATAGGTATCTTGGATTTCTAGTCTCCCAGGACGGCGGAGACTTGAATGAACCTACATCCTATGGAGAAGCTGTATCAGGCAATGAGTCTGAACAATGGCAGGAAGCCATGAAGGCAGAGATGCAGTCCATGTACGACAACCAAGTTGGGGAGTTGACAGATTTACCTCAGCACTGTAGGGCTGTTGGGCGTAAATGGGTTTTCAAGAAGAAAACTGATATGGACGGAAATGTGCACACTTTTAAGGCTAGACTGGTTGCAAAAGGTTTCACGCAAACTCATGGTATCGACTATGATGAAACTTTTTCACCAGTAGCTATGTTAAAGTCCATTAGGATTCTGATGGCCATCTCAGCATATTTCAACTATGATATTTGGCAAATGGATGTTAAGTCAGCCTTCCTGAACGGGAAGTTAACAGAGGATGTCTACATGCAACAACCTGAAGGTTTTGTAGATCCAAAGAATTCTAATAAAGTGTGCAAGTTGCTAAAATCCATATATGGATTAAAGCAGGCATCTAGGAGCTGGAACTTACACTTTGATGAGCGAATCAAAGAGTTTGGTTTTACCAAAAGTGAGTTTGAGCCATGTGTTTACACCAAGTTTAGTGGGAGCATAGTGACCTTCTTGGTCTTGTATGTAGATGATATTCTACTCATTGGAAATGACATACGAACTTTACAGAGTGTAAAGTTTTGGTTGAGAAAATGTTTCCAAATGAAAGACCTTGGAGAAGCCGCCTATATACTTGGTATTAAGATCTACAGAAATAGATCTAGACGGCTTATCGGACTTAGTCAAAGTACGTACATCGATAAAATCTTGAAGCGATTCAGGATGGATGAATCTAAGAAAGGATTTATCCCGATACAGCATGGTATAGTGCTAAGTAAAGCACAGTGTCCCGAATCTAGTCAAGATAAGGACAAGATGAAATCAATTCCATATGCCTCTGCAATTGGATCGATCATGTATTCCATGTTGTGTACTAGGCCCGATGTTGCTTACTCGGTAAGTGTCACGAGCAGATACCAGCAGAACCCAGGTGAAGCCCATTGGGTGGCTGTCAAGAACATTCTGAAATACCTGAGGCGTACTAAAGAAATGTTATTGGTCTTTGGAGGTTCTGAGGATGAGATTAGTGTCACTAGTTATTCAGACGCTAGTTTCCAGACCGATAGAGATGATTACAAATCACAGTCAGGGTACGTTTTTACCCTAAACGGAGGTGCGATCTCGTGGAAGAGCTCGAAGCAAGACACGATAGCAGACTCTACCACAGAAGCGGAGTACATTGCAGCTTTAGACGCAGCAAAGGAAGCGGTCTGGCTTAGGAACTTTATCACGGATCTAAGAGTCGTAGCCAGTATCTCTAGACCCGTGGATATCTACTGTGATAACTCTGGAGCTGTGGCGCAAGCTAAAGAACCCAGAGAACATCACAAGTCGAGGCATGTACTCATAAAGTTTCACCTCATCCGAGAGATCATTGGAAGAGGAGACGTAAGAATATGTAAAATTCCGACGGATGAGAATGTAGCAGATCCGCTGACAAAACCGCTAGCTAGAGTAAAGCATGAGACACATGCTAATTCCATTGGGATGCAGTACCTGGATACTAGTAGCTAGTTTTAGTTTTTGATTATTACTATGGATTAATTTTTGAGACTTTATATCATGTAAGTTATTTTATTTCACCGTGTGCTCGAAATAAGGAGGATTTTATTCATGATTGTCTCAAATTAACCAGTTTTAGCATATTTAATTTATCCATGATTTTGATACAAGTCTTGTAATAAAATCAAAAAGGTTCTGTAGCTACTTGTTAAGGTGGGAACCTTAACAGGGTTATAACGCTATTATGAATGTTTGATGATTTATTCAACGTAACGAATAAAAGCACAAGTGATGTGACCAAACATTCATAGATACTCATCAGAGTGTTTGAGTATTGGAAGTGACCAGTTTCAAGTCTGCTCCATGGAGCCTATGTCATGAGCATTGACTTGATGATAGGTTGTCCTTAGACCTGAGATATTTGGTCTGGGAATGTGAGGACTGTTGTACTCTTAGCACGTTCTAACGCTACGCCGTAACAGGGTGGCCATACGGGGCGTGACTAGATGTAGTGGAAGCCACATGACCAGATGCAGATAGTCAAGAAAGGATTTACACCTCTGTAAAAGGAGAGATATTTCCGGGCCCCTTGGCGATTGAGATTAACATAAATACGTGGCCACCCTCGGATAGAATAACAGTTGTTATTTGGAAAGTTCCGTTACTGCAATCGAGAGCAGAGTCAAGAAAACTTGAGTTTAAGATTGAAGTCCTCTGCTCCATGTCTAAAACTCACTTTAGAAATATCGCGTGTAAAGGGAATGAACCTGTGTACAATTCTAGCGAGAATTGTATCTCTAGATATAAGAGATCTTATAACCTGGTTAACCTAAGTGTCTGGCTAGGGACCTCCTTAGGCTAATGGTAACAGTTGAGTTACTCGTCTGGCACAAGTGGGAGTCTGAAAGGATTATGTGCAATACAGTAACTAGGTTTACCGTGTCCAATGTTATAAGGCACTAGTGGGTCACACTGCTACACACCCGAATAGAGATCAATTGGATTTATCAGTTGTGTGAAATTAATTAATTAAGTATAATTAATTAATTGAGAGAGAAAATAAATAATAGATAGTTTATTTATTATTTATTGGATAAATATTAATAGTTAAATTAATATATGGAAAGGTTTAATTAAAGCTTGTCGGACTTGATAATTAAACGGACTTTTGTATTAGGTTACTGCCATATTTAGTCTTATAAATATATGGTAAACCTAATGGTTTTCTCATTCCATCTCATTAGTAACTTAGAGAAAAAGAAAAGCCAAAAACCCTTTCTCTCTCTCTCCCAAATCGACACACACACACATACTCAACCAGTTTTGGTTTTTCGAGTATCCGGGTAATCCTAAGGCGGTCTAGCAGTGGTTCTCGTGGTGGTGCAGTAGCGGTGTATTCCCCGTTAGCGTTCCAGAAAATCGTTTGAAAGAAACCTAAGGTATTGTTCTAAACCTTCTCATGATTGTATCTAAACTTGTTTGGGTTGGATCTTCTGGTTTGGGAATTTCAGTTTTATTCCGCTGTGCATGTTTTATTGCCTGTAATTCCCAACAGCGTGTTCATCGGGTTTTTCTTCAATCACGCCGTGATGATGGGTGAATTTTATTAATACTTTCGCTGAGGTTTGTAGAGGGACGAATTTGATCTCGAAACAACCGGTTTTTACGCGGGAACCATGTTGATTTCACCGGCGATTATGACAGTTCCCGCTGATGGACCATGAGCTGCTGATCTGCGACACAGATAAGAGATCGGTTTATCCTGTTTTGACCATGGCTTGATGCTTCGATGGTCACTGGTGCCGGTTTAATTCGGGTTCTCTGGTTTACGCCTAGTAAAATGGTGGTTCTGTTTCCTTCTTAATTTTGGGTATGTGGCTACTGAGGTTTTTTGGCAGCCTATGGTTCTTGCCTTTTTCTGTGTTTCATGCTTCTGGTTGGCCCTAGTTTGGGTAATGTTTTGTACTCTTGTTTGGGAGGTTTTAATAAAGTGTGCTTTTCAAAAAAAGATCCCGTCGGTGGACTTCAATTGACGTTTGACGAGCATGCGCTATTGAACAATAGGGTGTTTAGTTTTAGCAGAGAATCAATTTTGAAAAGAGAATAACAACCGGAAAAAAAAACCAGTTATTAGGAGAAGTTAATGCCGTTGAAGTAATGGGAAAGCAAAGTAACGATCTTATTTCATCTTCCTCCTTGAAAGCTTCGACAAGCTCGATCTTTCTTTCCCCATATATTTTGTTCCTTGTAGTCTGTACACATACATCTAGCAGAGGTTGAATGGGTTTGTGTGTGGGTGTACAAGAGAAGTGGCCGGAAAGTGAAAAGGGGGAAGACGATTCATCATCGGAGAAGATGTTAGGAATACATATGGATATTATGTATGAATAAGTTATATATTATATAATAATTATAGCATTAATAAAATATATAAACAAATAATATAACATGTATTCTTTTAAAACTTATTAAAAGATAATTAGGAAAACATTTAAAAAGACAAATATACCCCTCACTCTAACTGACAATATTAATGGGGTTAGGAACCAAGGACCACTTTCAAAGAAAAATGTATACCACAAGGATGCTATCTAGACTTGGTAAAGTTTAGGTACCACTTTCAAACCTCTCACTAAACCACAAGGACCAAAATTAGAGTTTACTCTTTTTGTTATAGACATTCATTTTTTATGAACACAAATCTAAATTATCACAATACACGTTTCTTAGCAAGTGATTAAGCGTAGAATTTAAAAATGAACATTTGATTTTGAAAATAGACATTTAATTTGAAAAAATTAAAATAAAATTGTAGGCACTTATTTTTTTTACGAACAAATAACCCATTTTAATTAAGCTCCGTTATATTTTCTACAAACAATTAAATCGATAAAATAAATTGGTTGTAGTTGCAAGGGGGATCTCAATTCTATATGCATTTCAAAACAAGATAAATTGAACAAGTTAAAAAAAAAACATAAAGCTTTTAACATTAAACCATGAAATAGTATGAATCAATGCATCATTCACATACATATTAGCATATATATAAAACATAAAAAATATGATATTTTATTCAGCTTAACTACCCCTAGAAATGCAAGATAAATGTCGGTAAGCATTGTGATAAACTTCTAACGACTTCACCTCTTCGCTTCTGAAGCAAATAATGTAACTGCTCGAAATTGTAGAGTTTGCTCAAAGTTTTTCTATCGAAAATGACAAATATTTATGATTAAGAAGCAAAGTTATAACAAAGATCAAATACGACGAAAGAAATTAAGTCATAAGGTTTAGGAATGATATAAAACTCACCATCCAAAATCCAAATATTGTCAATCAACCAAGAACAACAGCAGCTAACTTTGACTTAAAGGGGTTCCATACTCCATATTCAATCTTTGTCCCATCTTCATTCTATATACAAAACAAATTAATACATGTCAATACAATGCACAAACACTCACGTTTGTTTTGCTAGAAATTATACAAGTTTGAGTGTCTAGTAAATGTAAAAATTGGAAGTAGCAGTGACAAAATAGCCGAGATTATCATGCATAATGGATACATAAACGGTAGTAATTAGAGTATGACCTTCAATTGATCTAGAGAAGCCAACATGAGAACATGGCCATCGATCATCATGGTGGAGCAACACCTTTAAAATCCACCTCTACACCCTGCCACTAGTTTACATACAAGTTTCTAATTAATTAAGAAGAAAAAACAAGCAGTATTATATCAACATATTAAAACTTTACGAATATCTACCAAGATCAGAAAATGTAATTTGTGGAAGCTTATCTGTCCGTAATGGATCAAATCGCACACTGTGAATTCGGTGGGTTTGGATATCCACCATTTTCACTAGTTACAAACTTTTCACAACCCATGATCACAAAATTACCACTAAAAAGCAATGTACTGGTTTTGATGAGGCCACTGCCTATACAATATTTACAATCTGTTTGTAACAGAATTGGTTGTTGATTTAAAGCATCAAATTTATGAAAAAACTTGGTGCATAGTGGATTAACCCATATATATAATATATATCCAATGCTATATACTATCACAAATACATTAATACGTACAAGTTATAATTAGAAATTCACAGCCACAATCAACAACATCGACCCAAAAAAGCAGGCAGGCAGCGGAAGCTTGAATTCCTGCAAATAAAGCTTCAGCTTCCCTTTAATTCGGAATGTGCATTTCCAAAACAGAGAAGTTAAACAAGTTAAAATATAACGCAATAATCCATGGCCATAAAAGAGCAGTGAAAGTGAACCACAAGGGAAAGGGTTATGGTGTAGCGGTTGAGTCCATGAGGGATTTGGTCGAATTAATATCTTATCTGCCTAGGGTTCGATTCTAGATGTATACAACAATTGACTGGCAATGTTTTAGTTAAATTTCAGAAGTAGCATGAATCAAATGGTGGACAATGAACTTGTATCTCAATCCAATGCCATCGATTCACAAACATATAAATCGAGCAACAGATTAATGACCCTACTTAATTCATAAGATGATAAAGATAGTTACTGTTTTTTTGGCCAAAAAGTTAATCATGTCATATGAATTTCAAAGTTTAAATGATCAACGTAACAGAAACAACATAAATACCTGTTAGACCCTACTTTGAGGTTGTGAAGAAGTCAAGGGTCTATCCTGTATTTTCCTTTATCTAGTATTTGCTTTAGTTTATGTTTGCCCTCTTTTGTAAAGAGTCATAGACTCTAAGGGCTTGTTTTGTAATTTACCTATTCCTAGTGCTATATAAACATTGTTATAGCCTAGGGTTTAGGGTAGATGTTAGTAGATGTTTTGTAGCCTACCATATTGAATGAGAAGCAATCCCAAGAAGTATTCCTTTCTCTTGTCTTCTCAACATTATTCTACCAACATTCTCACCACTATTTGTTCATCAATGCTTAATCATTAGCTTTAGTTTCTCTCCATCTTTCATTCTCATTCTATTTGGGACTCACATTTGGTATCAGAGCAACACCTTTGGTGGATTTCTTGGAGTTTTTAGCTTATTTGAAATGGTTTGAAAAGTTTTGAAAAAAACTTGGTTTTACCAACTTTTGCTCACTTTGAGCCTCAAATCCACTCCATTCTTATTGTTTTTAAGTGATAAGTGTTTTCAAAAGGTTTTTGCACTTGTTTTGCACAAATTGGAGCATTTTTCACTGATTCAAAAAGTGGTTTTTGATGATTTTTAGCTGTTTTTCGGAGCTCCTGGTCAACTTTCCCGAATCGGGTATTTTGAACTGATTCATCAGCTCGAAACCCGAATCGGGTAAGTGTACCATACCCGATCCGGGAATTGCACGTTACCCAATCAGGAAAACCTCGGTTTCCCGAATCGGGTAACGGGTTACCCGAACCGGGTTTTGCTCAAATTAGTCCAATTCGGGTTTTACCAATACCCGAATCGGGACTATACTGTTCACCCAATTCGGGTTTTAACAATACCCGAATCGGGTTTCGCGGCCAGATCCAAATTGGGAATCTCACGATCCCGAATTGGGTCTCGCACTCTTTGACCCGGAAATTTTCAATTTCCGCGTCAAATCCGATACTTAGCCATTTTACTAAACCGTTAATCTTTCAAGGCTAGTCGTATCACGAGTGCTTGCCCGAACAGTCTTTTTCGAAAACTTTTTCAAAACCAAGTCATCCACTCGAAGGGGATCTTTATCTGTGAGGATATGATGTCGAGGGAAATTGTCAGCATGGGGTCTGAATCACGTCCCCCAGTGCTCGTCATGGGAGAATATGCTCAATGGAAGCTTAGGATGATCCATTTTCTTGATCAACTTGATAGAAACCTGATGAAATCAATCAGAGAAGGTCCAGTAAGACCTACAGTCACTATCGCCGAAGTACCTGAAACCGACACCTGTCCACTTCTACCCTCGTACACGGTGGAGAAACCTTATCACCTGTATAATCAAGAACAACGCGAACGTCACGAAATCGACAAGCGTGCAATGTCTCTTCTCATCATGTCTCTCCCAAATGACATGTATTCCCGCGTCGACAGTTTCGACAATGCTCGGGATATCTGGATCGAAATAGAACAACAAATGCAAGGGGGAGATACTGCTTCAGAATTCTAGAAGGAATCAGCCATGAATGCCTACGAAGGGTTTCATGCGAGAGAAGGTGAATTATTGCATGACTCATACCAGCGTTTGAACTCCCTAGTCAACGATCTTCGAAGACTGAAGGTTGAGAAATCACGCTATGAGGTGAACGTGAAGTTCTTGAAGAACTTAAACGCAGAATGGCGAAACCTGGCCATCAACATCCAACTTAGCAGGAACCTTGGACAAATGGGTCTCCATGACCTGTTCAGCATGATGGTCCAACATGAGGAATACATCACCGGCAACAAACCAAGGAAAGCTATTGACCCTCTTGCACTAGCTGCAGTGCACCATGGAGGATCAAACTTACCGGTGAATCCCTACCCGGAAGAACTCTACCAAGACTACCACTATGATGTGAGCCAAGACTACTATCCACACAGTGACAATTACAATGATCCAACGATCATCACCGTCACTGATGAGGAACTGCACAACATGAATGAATCCCTTGCATTGATCTCACACAAAATGCAACGATTAACAGCTAATCGGGATTCAACCGTTCAAACTCTCATGGTGGAAACCGTTTTGGTCCGGGAAGAGGCGGACAACCTTCATTTGCTCAAGGAAGGGGTCACTACCCACAAGGGGGTAGATTTCAGTCATCAGATCGTGGAAGAGGTGGTCGTGGAAGATTCGGGAACAACTTCAGGCCTGACAACACCTTTTTGGAGTATCAAGGAAACTCAGGAAATGGAAGCATCTATCAGGGCAACTCTCAAGGGACTGGATACAATCAGCATGGTTCTAGCTACAACAACCAAGACAGTGGATACAGGCAAAACTTTTCTGGACAAGGTTATGATCAACATTCTGGAAGCTATGATCAAGGAAAGACCGGGCAAGGTGATCAGAACAACCATGGTGGAAACTTCAGCGGTGGAAGTCACCCCAAACAACCTCCACATGGGAAAGGCGTTCAAATCAGTGAACAGCAGTCGGGAGTAAACTGTGCTCAAATCCAGAATCCTCTACCCACTCCGTCTTCTCAAGGCAAATCTTCTGGCCATGGGCCCACCTGCTTTAAATGCGGGATGCCTGGCCACTATGCTAAGGACTGCAAAGCGAAGTACAAAGATGCCGCTTACTTTGAGAGGAAGGCTGCTCTCATGAGACAGAAAGAGAAGGGCGTGGCCCTGTTAGTGGAAGAGGAAAACTGGGTGGTCGAAGGAGAGAGTTCGGACGAAGAGGATCACATGGTCAGTGGACCCTGTTTAATGGCTGACTTCGAGGCACCGGACAGTGGCAACACCGAAGTGGTCGACTTTGAAGCTGAAGCCGGCCTGCAATACAACAACGACGCCTTCGAGGTATCCTCTATTCCCGATATATCTGACTGCACAGCGCTGTTGGAGTCTAAAATTAGTGCACTTGAGAGAGATCTCCAGACGGAGAGAACTCTCGTCACGAAATTCAGAACCGACAGTGCTGTGTACAAGAGCTCTTACGAGGACTTATTAATAAGTTACAATCGTGAAACTCTCGAGTCTAACATTAGAGAGACTAATCTTGAGAACAAACTGTTGTCCCTTAACTCATCTCACGACGAACTGAAAAGTAGTCATGGAGAACTCGAGCTCAAATTTAAATTGCTTTCGGAAGAAAGAACCAAACTGTTTTCAAAAATCAAAGAGCTTGAAGACAACAATCTCAAGAGGGGTCAATCTGAACAGACTCTGCATATTCTCACTGCTCATGCCAATAATAATCCTTTCTATCAAGCTAAACCCGGACTAGGACACTCAGAGAAGAACATCCTAGATAAAGCTCTGTCCAACCTGTACACCTTTGAGAACATGTCTGCATCTAAGCCTAAACCAGCTTTTGTAGGAGGAATCACTACTGAAGAGTTTGTTAGACAGTCTGTGACCTTTAGTGAAGTGATCAATGGAGAAGTCATCACTAGGACCACTAGTCTGTCCGATACTTTGTCCAACAGTCCTCCCACCAGTCCCACTCCCATAGGACCAATCTTCACTCCAGCTAAGGATCCTAGGAATACCAAAACAAACTGGGAAAGCATCAAAGCCAGAACTCCTAAGGTAGCGATGCCTCCCATAGACTATTCCAACCTGAACTCAAGTTATGACTCTAGGGAGATGGAATTTTCAGAGGACGACTTGGTTATCCCCCCAAAGGATGTTTCCGCAACTAAGAGTCCGGACCTAGTCAAGCTGGAGAAGGAGATTTTTGAGCTTAGGTTGAAGGCCATGGACTTAGATGCCTGTCAACATCAGATTCTGAATCTAAGAGCGATTGTCTCGGAAAAGGACACATTGGTTCTCACACTTGAAAAGGACCTTCTTGAGGCTAATGCCGAGAGAATTAGGCTCTCTTCTGAGTGTGAAACTGCAACCTCTTCTTTTACCATCTTCAAAACGAAGGTTGCAGATCTTCAAACTCGATACGTCCTCTCAGACATTCACCTTGATTTAACAAAAGAACTTTTTCATGAAGAGAGGATTAAGTATCGCCAATCTTTATCTAACCAACTGGTGTCCAATTCCCTTTTGAAAAAGAAAGTCCTTGATTTTGAAAATCTTTGCTCGATAGAATCAGATGATGATGAGACTGTTCTTAGCTCACACCATAGGATCAGTGACCCTAAGACCGTCCAAGACCCTACTGTTGAATATAACCTTAAGATATTCTTGGATGAGGGTGATGATCCTTTCGGATTCGTTCCTAAGAAAAGGGTAAGCGTTCCAACCAAACCCGATGAGCCCACTGTTACACGTGCATCCAGTTCTGAGATAAACAAACCTGCGGGTGAAAAATGTGTTGGTACTGACAAAGGGAAGTCAGTTAAGCCTCACGCACCCAAAGGTCACCAGAACAAGAATTCCAAGTCTACTGATGCTTGTGTTTCAGCCAAACCCATAAAAAGTCTTGAGCTCAATTCAAGCTCCTTTGAAGTGGGTGAGAACTCTCGGGCCAAACCTAATCATAAACAACCTTTCAATTCCACAAAACCTAATTTTCAAAAACCGTCATCTGGAAAAGGTGGCAAATCCATTTCACACAAACCGTCCTCTAACTCACACATTGCTTCTAATGCAGTTGGGAGGAAAGAAGATGGTGGACAGAATGTGAAGCCACCAAGAAAGGATCAAGGAAGGAACAACCCCTTTTCTACTTTCCCTAAGTGGCGTGGTCCTAACCGTGCGGGTCTAGGCCATGCCCCACCTAGTGTAGGATTTGATTCAAACTTGTCTGTAACCCGTAATGGGAATTTGAACACTGTTTTTGCTACCTTTAGGAATGACATGTGTACTATGTTTGACAATCTCTTGCGCTTTGGTGTGGCCAATTCTTTAAATGCTCATAATTTGAATGCCAAGTCTCATAAGAGACGAAGGAGGCGAAGAAGAAACTCTAAAACCTCCTCCTCAGTGCAGTCCCCTATGCCTAAGGAGCAATCCGAAAAGGAGACTGCACCGAGTGTTTTACCTGCTTCATCTAACCCTAAGGAACCCATTGGGAAATGGGTCCCTAAACAAGCTTAATCCTTTTGCAGGTCAGTCATGTGTGGTACATAGATTCAGGAGCCCATCGACACATGACTGGTCATCGGTCCTTCCTTTTTGACTTCGTTGAAAAGTTTGAGGGATACGTCAAGATGGCTGATTCAAGACCGAAACGGATAGAGGGGTATGGAAGCATCACAGATGGGAAGTATATAATCAAGCAGGTAAGGTATGTGAGGGGTTTGGCATACAACATGTTCAGCTCCAGCCAATTTTGTGACAATGGCTACTGGTGCAAACAATTCATGTACGGAGCTACTGTGAACACGGAAGATGAGGATCCCGTTCTAGTTGCACGCAGAACTGGAAATCTGTACACCACCGTCTTCAGATGCATTCCCCAATCACATCCTCAGTTTGAAGATCTATCAAAACCTAACAACAAAATCTGTTTGCTCGCGAAAGCTACCAAGGCGGACAGTTGGTTATGGCATCAACGACTATGTCATCAGAACTTCAAAGACATGAACAAGCTGGTTTCAAGAGGCTTGGTCAGTGGACTTCCTGAGACACGCCTCTCCAAGGACACACTTTGTCCTGCATGTGCGTTAGGAAAAATGAAGAGAAGTTCCCATCCTCCCAAGTTGGAAACTAATTGTCGAAGTCCACTCGACATGATACACATGGATCTTTGTGGGCCGATGAGGATTGAAAGTCTAGCAAGAAAGAAATACATGCTAGTCATGGTTGACGAATTCTCTCGATTCACTTGGCTTGAATTTCTTCGTGCCAAATCTGATGCTGCGGATAGGATCATTGCCTTCATCAAACGGATCCAAGTTTCCTTGAATCTAAAGGTGAAGAAGTTGAGGAGCGACAACGGAACCGAATTTCGCAACTCGAAGTTGCAATCCTTCCTTGAACATGTGGGGATCTCTCACAACTTCGCCGCCGTGCGTACCCCTCAACAAAACGGGGTAGTGGAAAGGAAGAATCGGACGTTAGTCGAGGCAGCACGATCCATGATGGCTCATTCCGGCGCTCCGAAATCATTTTGGGCCGAAGCAGTAGCAACGGCATGCTACACGCAAAACCGCACTCTCATCGTCAAGCGAACCGGAAAGACAGCTTATGAGATGATCGAGAAGCGTAAGCCAGACATCAAGCATCTACGGGTATTTGGTTGTAAGTGTTATATTCTGAATGACCGGGACGATTTGGGAAAGTTTGATCCCAAGGCCGATGAGTCTATCTTCATAGGATACTCTCCACACTCAAAGGCCTATCGGGTTTACAACAAACGATCCCAAACCATCCTGGAAAGTACCAATGTAGATTTCTCTGAAACCGAAACTCTTTCTGATGCTAGCTCTAGTAATCCTGGTGCCATTCTGCCTGACTTGCCTAATGCACCACCGCGCACAGATTTTAGACCTAACACCTTTGATTCAGATTTTATAGATCCTTCAGACTATGATTTGCCGATCTTAACTGGTCCAATCATCGTACCTGCTGCACCTGGAAACTCCACGACGTCTGTATCGTCCGATGCTTTCGTGACGGAAAGCACATCTGAGGCTACTACTTCCGCTCAGAATACGACTACAGAACCAGTGGTCTCACCACCTCAGAATTCATCTAACTAGCAACCTTCAGAAGCTTCACAAGAACCCGTTGTAGCACAGAATTCCACACCTGTTCGTGCTCCGGTCGCTGAAGCCGCTCCGCAACCATCTCCAAGCACATCTCCAAGATCGTATGCTCAAGTGGTTCGAGAGCCCAGACTGGAAGTTGTTCTGAATATTGAGCCACTGGGAAGGAATACAGGTGGTCCTTCCGGAGGAATCCAGTCAAGCAACTTTGTCGTGCAAGATGAGAACGACGCAACGAACAACCAAGAGTCCTATGTCACTCTTCCTCACTCAAGAAAGTGGTCAAGAAGTCATCCTCCATCCCAGATCATCGGGAGTCCATCTCGGAATGTCCAAACTAGATCATCAAAGAAATCTGATAACTTAGGTCTCTTCGCCTGTTTCTTAAGCGAATTTGAGCCATCTGAAATCGATCAAGCTCTGTCAGACCCGGACTGGGTAAGAGCCATGCAAGACGAACTGGCAGAGTTTGAAAGGAACAAGGTTTGGCGCCTGGTAAAACGACCATGGGGGAAGTCCATCATCGGCTTAAAATGGATTTTCCGGAACAAAAAGGATGAAAACAACCTTGTTATTCGCAACAAGGCTCGTTTGGTCGCCAAGGGATTTCGCCAACAAGAGGGTATCGATTACGACGAGACGTTTGCGCCGGTTGCAAGGATAGAAGCCATACGGATCTTTCTCGCGTACGCCGCTCACAAGAATATGATGGTATACCAAATGGACGTCAAGTGTGCGTTCCTGAATGGTGTCCTTCATGAGGAGGTGTATGTTGAACAACCCGAGGGGTTTGTCGATCCGAGGTTTCCCAACCATGTCTACGCATTAGACAAGGCACTTTATGGTCTCAAACAAGCTCCACGAGCATGGTATGAAACTCTTACTATCTATTTGCTAGGAGCTGGCTACAAGAAAGGTACAATCGACCCCACCTTATTCCTTCGTAAATCAGGTGATGACTTAATTATTGTACAGATATACGTGGATGACATCATCTTTGCATCTACAAAGCCTGAGTTGTGCACAGAGTTTGAGCACACTATGAAATCCCAATTTCAAATGAGTATGATGGGTGAATTGACATTCTTTTTGGGACTTCAAGTCCGTCAGTGCCCTGAAGGCATTTTCATAAACCAATCAAAATATGTTCACGATTTATTAAAACGTTTTGATGTGGTTGGTTCAAACTCTGCTGCTACTCCAATGTCCAGATCATTTCAAATGGACGCCGACTTGTCTGGCAAGCCGGTAGATCTAAAGAAATATCGGGCAATGATTGGTTCCTTGCTTTACCTCACGGCTAGTAGACCTGACATTATATTCTCCACGGGTGTCTGTGCTCGTTATCAGTGCGACCCGCGTGATTCACACCTTAAGGCTGTGAAAAGAATCCTTAGGTACCTGAAGGGCACGCTAGACTTTGGCCTTTGGTACCCAAAGGGTTCTAGTTTTGAGCTGATTGGCTACACAGATTCTGATCATGCAGGTTGCAAGTTGGACAGGAAGAGCACATCCGGAGCATGCCAATTCCTCGGGGACAAGTTGGTAAGTTGGTCGTCACGCAAACAGAACTGTGTGTCACTTTCCACGGCCGAAGCTGAATACATTGCGGCCGCGTGTTGTTGCTCACAAGTCCTATGGATGAAAACCCAACTGGCAGACTTCGGATACACCATGAACCGGATCCCAATCTACTGCGACTCTCAAAGTGCCATTCTGATTACCGCAAATCCAGTACAACACTCCAAAACAAAGCATATCGACATCCGATACCACTTCATCAAGGATCATGTCGAAAAAGGTAATATTGAACTGTATTTTGTGGAAAGTGACCTTCAGCTTGCTGATCTGTTCACTAAGGCCTTTGATGAGAAACGCCATTACTTCCTTATAAGCAAGTTAGGAATGTTAGACCTCCCGCCTAAGGTCTAGGGGGAGCTGGGGATCTGTTAGGATGCATGTGTGTAGGGGGAGGCTTGCATCTTTATATAGCATTTTTCGAGGGGGAGTGTCTGTATAATCATATGTTTGTTTGTGCTAACGTTCTCGGATCCACACTACAATGGATACCATCCTGGTCTTTGTTTTGTAGGTGTGGACATTCACTACGACTTCTGATTAGATCAGATCAGGACTCGCGCAAAATCCGGTACCGGGGTTACCAAGTTAATACCCGATGAAAACATATCCAGGTTAGTCGTTACGTTGAGGTCTGGGGACTGAACTTGAACATTTTTATGAACTTGCAAGTTCAGGGGGTGGATGTGACAAGTTTCTGAACTTACAAGTTCGGGGACTAAATCTGTCATCTCCTGAAACTTAAGTTCAGGGGCTGTTTTTGAAAACTTTCTAAAACTCAAGTTCAGGGACTCGTTTTGCAACTTTCGCGAAACTTGTAGTCCAGGGGGTGTTTGTGCCATTTTTCGAAAGTTGAGAGTGAAAAGGAGGTACACTTATCCTTAAACTGATAAGTTGACTTCAAAAATATAAAAAGGGAAAATTGTCATTTTCCACTTTATGCTTTCAAAATCAGAAATCAGAATTTCAAATCTCTCTCTCTCCTTGTCGAAACCGCCAACACCACCATCCCTCTTCCGGTCACTTTTCCGGCGTTTCCGACCTCCGTTCTTCGATCCGACTACTTCCAGACGATCACGGTAAGATTTCGGACACAATGGTATAAGCATTAACATGTATCGTTATTGTTTTCTTAACCGAATCGAAGCCTAAAGCTTCTTGGATAAACCCGAAACCCAAACTCTTTGGAATGGGTTTTCGGGACGTCAAATCGGTCGTTTTGTGTTCGTAATCTAGTTTAGAACTAAAATGTAGCATATTGTACTAGTTTACATGAACAAAATCAGTGTTTTTGATCGTTTTGGAGCTTGGAAAACCGACAGTCGCAAGGCTGTTCTTGAAACCCGAATCGGGTATTCATAATACCCGAATCGGGTATCTTGAATGTCACTTGAATATTCATAATACCCGAATCGGGTATCTTGAATGTCACTTGAATGTTCATAATACCCGATTCGGTATATTGAATGTTCTTGTTGATTCTTAGTCCCGATTCGGGAAACCTAATAACCCGATTCGGGTATTCGGGTTTCCCGCATCGATCCATCGTAGAACCCTCGTTATCTCGTTTTCAAAATCCCGATCCGGGAAACATGGTTAACCCGATTCGGGTATCCGAGTTTCCCGCATCCATTGTGAGGGTGGACTTTTTGAACTCGTTTTTGAAAATCTCTAAGTGTTTTTAACCCTCTTTACCGATTCGGGTATACCCAAAACCCGAATCGGGTTTCTATAGGAAATCCAAAAATTTTTCTAAGTGTAAACACTCTTTACCGATTCGGGTATACACCATTCCCGAATCGGGTTTCTTGAGGAAATTCACCCTTTTTTTAAGTGATCTCAATTCCCGACTCGGGAAACTGAGTAACCCGATTCGGGTACTCGTGTTTCTCGACTCGTGTTGAGTCGAGGTCATGCCAAAATTTTTCAAGTGTTAGAAAATTGGTTGATCACGTGAGTGGTCTTACCCGATTCGGGTTTGGCACTCCCTTGGTTTCCAATTTTTCTCGTAACACTTGTCAGTTCGTTGACTGTACTAACGTGTCAAATTTTTCGTCATTGAACAGATATGGCCCTACCAATCAACGGCGCTGCTGACCGCGCATTGATCACCGCTGAGGATCTGAAGCCTATTACTCAGAACAACGAGTATGTGGATCTGTCCAGCTTTCCGGCCCAAGAACCGGTGATTTTGGAGATCCTGAAGGTGCACCCTCTGGCCTATGCTCTCGAGGCCACTGCTGACGTGCCAATGATCTACCTTCAACAGTTCTGGAACACTTCCAGGATTGTTCATCATGCTGGAGGCCGAACGCTTGTGGGACGCGTTGATCAAACAGAGATGTCTGTCACCCTTGCCGATTTCCGACGCATCCTACATCTGCCTACTGAGTCTGCTGAAGCCCCATTCGAGCAGATAGTCGACATACCGATCCTATTCAGCGAAATCCTCGCCATCGGCGTCATGGCAAATCCGGGTCAGAAGCTGAACGGCATCTCTCAGGTAACAAACAACATGTTGCCACCTCTATGGGCGACTCTGTTCAACATTTTGAACAGATGTCTATCTGCCAAGGTCAAGGGCTTAGACAAAGCCTCGACCCATCTGTGGCACGTCATCCACTCGATCATCTACGGCCGAAGGATCGACACTGCGACCCAGCTTTGGACTAACGTCACACGGGATGTAGATCCGAACGACCAGCGCAGCAAACACTCATCCATCCCGTGGATGCGATTCTTTGCCCTGATGATTCGCGACCACATGAGCCGTCATCCAGAAGTCAACCCTCGATCTCGTCACCCACTCTTCAAGAGCAAACAGATCACCAGATCCAAGACTCGGGAACTCAAACCTGGTCAAGAGGAGATGCCGATACCTCGCCATGTGTTAGCCACCGCGGATAGGGAAGCAGCGAGCGTAGGACTTTATAGGGCGTCCATAGGTCTAGGAGACACGTCCACGGACTCCTCAGAGCCGAGGAGCCCTGCCCAGGACGTGCAAGCCGTCCATCAGTCGGCTCAGGCCTTAGGTGCCGAGCCCGGGGTGCCACTGGGGGTGCCTCCGGATCGGGTGTAGTACGAGTGGACGTGAGGGGGTCGCCGGGTAGAGTAGTTGGTACTTCCGCGGTTCCACACGTACCCCATGTTGGTCCGAGCGCACTTTACCAACAGGTGCGTCAAGCGAGAGGTCGTCGCACACGTCGGGAGTTGATAGATGAGCAATCCGACGAGTACTACGTTCGCGCCAGAACAAAGAGGTACACCGGCGCTCAGAGGTACTCGCCGCCTTCTCCATACCAGTCTGACGAACCGGAGCAGCCATTAGCACTATCACCTACGAGGTTGATTGGGGACGTGGAAGCTTCCCCACAAGAACAAGCACACGTCCCTTCGCCTCCTCAAACAGACGCTGCTTCCGGACCACCAGAAGAACCAGAAGGCGAACCCTCCGGAGACGATTCCAGTGATGATACCGGTCGTGATGAAGGCCGTGATGAGTCCTCCTCCGAGCACACTCCATCCAACCGCGAGGTTGTTGATGTTGAGGCCACCGAGTCCGAACAAGTGGACTTCGATGATGGTTCTTCCGAGGAGGTGGACAACCTCAAGAGCGGGAAGGCTCTTAGAGATGAAGATGAAGAAACATCCTCTTTCAACGGAGACGACTCCGTTGACATCCTCAGGCAAGATGATGCTGATTCAGACGGCCGGACTGAAGGTCGTGATGGTGATGAAGAAGAAGTGGAAACGGCAGTGGAGAGACAAGGTGATGAAGACCTTGCGGGCGTAAGTGAGGGTAAGAGAAAAGAGACCGTCGACGAAGAGGTCCATTTAGACGAAGAGTGGCTAAGGATAGAAGAACAGGGAGGAGAAGAAGAACCCACTAGGTTAGACACCCTAGGACTCCCGTCTACCCCGAGTCATTCCCCCACAGAGGCTACCCACATTCAGACCGGTCACCTAGTGACGTCGGGTCAAGACGCTGGCAGCCAACCAGCGCATTTGCACGCCCAAGCCACCCACTCGGCCATCTCTCAACAGATGGTCGTTTCATCTTCACACGGGGATATAGCACAACTTCCACCGGCCACTCACTCGGAGTCTGCCGGTGTTGATATCAGAGAGGAGCTGCCCCCCCTCTCGACTTCTTTCCGTGCACCAGTTGTCTTAGATCCACTCACTGAGACCTTTCAGGTCATTCATTTGGATAGGACACTGTTTGGAGCATCATCCGCCGGCTCGAGTGGCCTGGCCGGAACGGGGGAGTCGGTGCGTCAACAGACGCCCTTCGAGGATCCACCGGAAGTCCTGACATCGTCAACCCTATTCCAGCGATGACATCAGGCCGAGAGAGCACCTCAGTAGGACTCTTCTCGTCAACCGGAGCCCAAGTGGCACCGGGTACTGCACTACCGGGACTGGGTCCGACGGATTCGGGCGACATCCTTAAAGTCGTCCAAGCCAGATTCGCGGAGCTCGACCGCGCCGAGGCCTCTCGCAATGCCAAACTTGAGGCGTTCGAGAGTGCTCTCAACGAGCAAAGGGGAGAGATCGAGACACTGAAGTCTCGCGATGCCGAACGGGAGGAAGAACTGCACGAGCTACGACGCCAAGCAAAGGGCAAGTCGACCGAGCTTCAGATGCATCAGTCAGTGGCTCCTCCTCGTACCGAGCCTGTCCTCCGCCTACAGCCTCCGCAACCAGCACCTCAGGGAGCCATTCAGGGCTATGTTCATGAAGACGAATTCAACATGACGGTCTCCGCGCTGACGACTCAGAACGACAAGCTTTCGGCCAAGCTCAAGCGCGCGGAAGAACGTCTAGCCGCCAGGGATGCTCAGTTGCGAGAGAGGGAAGCACAGTTGGAGGCCGCCAACCGTCGTATCCGCGAACTCGAGGCAGCGTGCCGGCCTCAGGCTCAGTCCTCCAAACGGGGACATGACGACACTGACCCGGGCGCAGGTCCTCATGAGGGGGAGATGCAAGGAGCCAAACGACCTCGCATCGGCCTCGCTCAAGCCTCGGGTTCCGCGCCTGCTACCACAGCTTCACGTTCTACTAGCTCGAGTGCCCCGTCAGAATCAGCCGCCGCCGATGCCTCTTTCATAGATTCAGATACGGAGGCGATTCCAGACATGGGGAGCTGGCGCTACGAACCAATTCCGGCGGGTGAGGTAGTTGACTTTCCTCATCTGACCGAGACAGCAGGGATAGAGGTCGTTCCCCCAGAAGCAGCACCGACAGACACTTCAGACTTTCAGATTCCGGAGGAAGCCCGGAAGATTCTTCGGTCGCTCGCTCAGAGCCTCAGGATATACAAGAAGGGGGACGACATTCTCCAAAACACCGACTACACCAGCTTCATGTCAGCGTTCGAGTTTCCCACTCCGGATGCTCCTCGCACCGTTCACTCGACCGATCTAGAGACCTCCGCTCCAGTTGTCATCCTGCTCAACTGGAACCACTCCGTCATATTCAGGCCATTCCTTGAGGAATCCTTCAGTCGCATCTTCCAGCAGGAGAACCTGCACGTCTGGTCCAGAAAGGTCTACTTCGGGATCTCGCACATCAAGAACAAGAGGAGAAGAACAGCATACGTGCACCAGAGGATGTGTAACTGGGCCACCCACGGACGTCAAAGAATCCGACGTCGCTTCATCAAGGTAACTGCGATGCGCCCTTACAGACATGGCCATCAGTTATTCCTTGAGTACGACGTCCGTATGTACGGGACCGGCACTCCTCGTGGTGTGTTGCAAGACTGGACCTTCACGGAAGCAGATCTGGACCGAATTCACCTTGAAGACCTTCTGACGCTCATCAAGTACCTCCAGGGCCCGATACTCCGACCTGAGCACTACAGAGACGGCACCGAAATCTTGAAGAAGTATGTTCGTCATGCGATCACCCTCGCGCGTGTGACGGACTACCAGCTTGCTATTGAGAGCCGCCAGCCGAAGGTCAACTTGCTCCGGCCGAACCTGCTCGTACCTGGTATCGACGCTTATCTTCCATACATGCCAACCAGGATACCGGAGCACGGGGTCCTTTATGTGACGATGAAGAAGAGGGAGCGAAGATTCATGCGATTTAGCGAACTTGCTAAATTCTGCGACGGAACCCTTCTCTACGTCTTCAACGGGATGCAGAGCAGACTCTTGGCTGATCAGGTACCGAGTCGGAAGTTCGTGGACGGAAAGGGAAAGATTTTGGAGGCGATGAACCTGATCGAGAGAAAGCTCAAGGAGAGGCTCATGTACAGACGAGTGGAAGCGGCTATGCAGATGCGAGCGAGGATCATTGGTGAATGGGAGGAGTTTCTTCAGATGTCAAAGTGGGAACCGGCGCTTGAGCTTCCACCACCCTTCTGACTTCTTCCAACCTTTGATCTTCAAATATCCCGACTCGGGAAACATGAATAACCCGACTCGGGTATTCGAGTTTCCCGACTCGTTCTTAAGTGGAACCTTTGATTTTTCAAGTTTCCCGACTTCAAATTGTTGCCATCGAAATTAAGTTTGATTCGGAAAAAAGAGTGCGAGTTTGTGACTGATATGTTGGAATTAAAAAAAAAAAGTTAAATTGGTTTCCTGATTCGGGAAATTCAATTGGTTTCCCGAACTGCCTGTTTTAAATTTGAGAAATAGAACGTGACTTTGATGTTGAAAGTTGTTGAATTAAATCCAAGCCACGTGCTTTGCACGTGAATTGGAATTGAATTTATATGGAAAATCCAACTCCTTCGCTGCTTTCTCGATTTCAATTTAAAAAGTTTGGGGAATTTACATCTTTAGTCCTTGAAGTTTGAGGTGTTAAACACTTTAAATTTTCAAGTTTGACACTCTGACGCTGCCAGTCCCTGCACTTCTTGTTTCAAGTTTTGTCGAATTTGGTCCCTGCACTTCATGTATCAAATATATACAGATTTGGTCCCTCAAGTTCAAGTTCTGAATATTTACAAGATTAACCCCTTGAGTTCAAAGTTCTGGATTTTTACAATTTCAGCCCCTGGAGTTTAAGATTTTCACATCTTTTTCAGAAAATTTTATTTTTTCTGATTTGGGACTCCCAGGATTCGGGGTTTGGGACTATTTGACGGAATTTTTTCCCGAGTATGCTAAATTGCTCAATTTTAGTTTGGGAATTATCTCCAGATACGCTTTCAAGATTATACGGTCAATCGGGCTTATGATTGATCACTTTCCGCTGCGCTCTAGATCCACCCAAATTCAAACACAGTGACGCTTCAAAATCCTCGCGCTTAATTAGCCACCTTTCTTTCCCAATTGGTTCGTAAAGATCTCGTCAACCCATATTTTAGCCCAAATTCAGTTTTCAATCGTGAAAATTGAATTTCTCTCATTTCCCCAACTGCTCCAGATTTTTTTGAAGACATGTCAGATTTGTAACGATTTCAGAACGACAGTGATCGGATTCTGCATTTGGTTAGATTACTCAGAAGGCTGACGCTCTGCAACCATTATTCTAGAGTTTTATTAGATGGAATTATTCCTCTTAGGCGTAAGAGTTGAGTTTTTCCTTTGGATGCCACCTTCGGTGAATTATTCCTCTTAGGCGTGAGAGTTGAGTTTTACCGTTGTGGAGGCTCGGTTACGATCTAGAATTTTGAGTGACGGTCGTCATCCATCTGACTAAGAAGACCCGATCTGGATCTGATTACTTGACATTTTGGACGATTTCAGGAAATCGACTACCTTCTGAGCAGCAGAGAGATCAAAGCAAAGTATCTCGTTCAGTATCTACTCCCAGTTTTTCACTCCATACGGTGTTTCGGTGATCCAAGCTTCAGTGTTCCCAGTTGTGAGCTTATCAGAGTTAAAGCTCTTATGCTGAATTCCTATTCAACACGGGGTCAAAGACAGATTCTTTATTTTTCTTGCTGATCTGCACAGTAACTCAAACATGCATCTATCCCTTTGTTTCTCTTGGCTGGAGATCAACATAGTTGGATGAATCAACATGCTCTGGGCAAGCTGTTGTATTCTACGGTTATCAGACGTGTCGAGTTATTTACAGGTTGAGCTGTAGTTTGTGCAATCAGTTGCGGTTATTGCAAATCGGATCTGGTCTTTAAGTTGAAACTGAAGATGAAGAGCTACAATCGAGGGGGAGCTTGTAGATCAAGATGTAGCCGAACGCCACTAGTGCTTTCTGAAGAAAGCAAGGGGGAGAAGATCAGAGATGCTTCCTTTATAAAACTTTAGGGGAGATTGTTAGGACCAAATTGTCCTAATTAGTGAAAGTTTTATAAAGTAAGCTTTGAGTAGGTTTAATTAGTGTTTAACTAATTAGTTTAGCTATTGGGCTTGGGTTTAGGCTTTTGTATTTAGGCCCCATATATAAAGGGGTTTAGGGTTGAGAGAAAGGGTGAGAAGATTTTCAATGAGAGTCTAGCAAGGTGAGTTTGTGTGTGTTCTTGTAAGACTTTGAGAGCTCTCTAAAATAAATGCAAGAACTTTTCTTCTCATCTTCTTGATCTCTCTATCATTCCTCTTGTTGTTTGATTATTTGGGACCAACAATACCTCTTATTGCCAACCAACCAACAGCAGCAACAACCAACTTCAACTTAAAGGGGTTCCAATTCAATACTCCATAAGCTTTGTCCCATCTTCGTTTTAAACACAAAAAACAAATTAATATATGTCAATACAATGCACTTTTCTACCCCAGGTTGGAATCCAGGCGCCTCTAGATTGTGGCCACTGGGGAATTCAGTCCCAAAGTGAAGGAACACAATTACGCATCCAGCATTTTACCAATGATTTTGGAGAGGGACAAAACTTGATCGTGCCGAAACCAAAACCATTTGGAGGTCATTATGGCATGTGAAGAAAGCATCATCCTTTTTTGGTTCAGTCAAATGCAGAGCCTGAGAACACAAAATTGAACAAACAGGAAAACCAAAATAAACCATGTTATGACGACAAAACATTTTATAAGAAAGCTAATTGCATGTAATGAATCAAACACAAACTCCACATAAAATGAAAGCAAGATGAACAATTAAGAATGGAGAAAATACCTGTTGCTATACTTCTTTGTGAATCGACTCTTTTTAGCCATTGGAGATTTGGAGCTTATCAAAATCGTTCCTGGAGAACGGTATTCACGGCTATATGTAGCAAAAGGTCATGAATCCCAAGTCATGGATCTCGGATGCAATACCAAATGACTCGAGAAGCCATCTACACCCAACAATACGCAGACCTTTCAACTCAAAAATACTTTGTGGAAGATGTCTTATGTATGTACCTTTTATATTCAACTCTTTTAAGCATTCTAAGCACCCAAGTTCCTCTGGCAATTTCTCTACTAGAAAGCAATAAAGGAGCTCTAAATATTTTAGACGTCTCATCTTACATACGCTGTTTGGAATATCTTGTAAAACTATACAATCTAATAAGGCTAGATGCTCTAGACATTCTAATTCGCCTAGATCCTCTGGTAACTTCTCAAGGCACCAACAAGACTGAAGTTTGAGAATTTTCAGATGTTTCAGCATACAAATGCTTTCCGGAAGATGTCTTATTTTGGAAGTTGACAAATTTAGCTCCACTAGACATTGTAACTGGCCAAGGTCCTTGGGTGCCTCTGGAATACCACCCTCGAGTGTAAGCTTTGTTAAACATTGTAAACCACAAATGTTTTGAGAAAATATCTCAAGGCTTGTGCAATGGCATAGACCTATAGAGATAAGTTTCTCAAGATTTCCAATTGAAGAGTGGTTTATACGTTGTTCATAAGAACATGTAAATCGGAACTTTGGCAAATTATTGTCGAAATGCAACCGACACATATCTACGGACTCGGCAATCAGATGTAACTTGCATGAAGGACCAACTTCAAATGATTGAAATGATTTAAACCTCAAAGTCAAACAGCTCCTCAAGTCTAAGTGGGTAAGCTCTTTTAGAGACCCAACAGGTGCATGAAGTTCTACGGTACAATAATAATTTGTAAGACTTAATCTCTTGACGTTTGGAGTTAAACCAAGGTCAAAGGTCCTCAACTTTGCACCCTTGATGTTGATGAATTCGAGCTTTCGACATTCAACATGAATGTGAAGTTCTACCAAATCAACACATTCATTAAGATGCAATTTCTTGAGATTTGGAGCCATTTGAAGGTCAAGGGTCCTCAACTTTGAACCTTGGATGTAGATGTATTCGAGCTTTAGACATTTATCTGGCATGTGAACTTCTACCAAATCAACACATTGTTTAACATGTAATTTCTCGAGATTTGGAGTCCCTCGAAGGTCAAGTGTCGTCAACTTAGAATGACTGAGGTCAAGGCATATGAGCTTTGGACATTCAACAGGTATGTGAAGCTCTACCAAATCATGACATCCTTTAAGATCTAATCTCTCGAGATTTGGAGTTAGATCAAGATCAAGGTTCTTCAACTTTGAGTTTTTGAGATCAAGAAATTTGAGTTTGTTAAGAACCTGTTGTAAACAAAAATAAAAGTGAGTCTTGGTGTAGTTAATATATAACAAACTGAACCAAAAAGTGATTATCATAATGAATAATGCAAAATAACCGATCAACTATTAGTATTCTACCTTTCTATCTCCATATTCCCAAAGTTGTACAATATTGCTATAACCCATTTCAAGCGTAACAAGATTATTTGCTTGAAATGATTTGGGTAAAGACTTGAAAGGGTACCCTTCCCAACTCAACCATCGTAAAGCATTTGGAAAGTATTGGTGAACTTCATCAAATTTCCAATTGTTGTAAAGACAACACTCATCTCCAATAAATTCCAAATTTCTATCATACCAATACTGATTTTGATGAAATTCCCCTTTGTTGGATAACCAATAACCATCTTCAACATCTGTCCAGTTTTTTTCGAAATAATCCTCATCAAACATGTGAAGAAACCTAAGTTGCTGCATGTTTCCAAAGCCTTTCATAACAATTTTTGGATTGATTTCCGATGTGATCAATTTTATACATCTTATTGCTTCATTAGTGCCCTATAATAAAAAAACAATAACCATGAAAACTATGTCATTACAAATGAAAATGTGTTAGTTTTCTAAACCATACAATAAGTTTACTTGATCCTTACCTGATCACTAGCCAAAATGTCATTAATTTCCTCGTCAATCCATAACCGGCTGTGTTTGTAAGGCTCCTCAAGGTGCAGACGACGAACAATGTACCTCCCCATTTCTTGTAAATGGTCATGCATGTCCAAGTAGCCATATCTTGTAGTTACGAGCGATTTTTTCTCAAGAACATTCAAACCACGTATAGCATGAAATCCACAGCTTTCAAGTGCTCTGATTGCTTTGTGTTTCTCCCAACCTTTGAATATGCATGCAACATCAAGGAATATTTCTTGACAATTGTTATCTAGACCCTTATAGCTTAACTCCAACCTTTGTAGAGTTCCATCCAATGGAATTTTTTCTAGTTCTTTAAGGGTATCTTTCCATACATGCTCAGTTTCACCATAAAGAGTCGAACCCAAGATTGTGATCGTTAAGGGGAGACCACCAGCATAACTTACAACTTTTTTTGTTAGCTCTTTGTATCCTGGACTAGGAATCTCTGTCCCAAATGCAGACCTACTCAAGAGGCAAATTGCTTCCTCATCCGTTAGCAGATTTACATCATGAATCGAATTCACTTTGTGTGCCCGCAGTACTTGCTTGTCTCTTGTTGTAATGATAACTTTACTTCCCGGCATAAACCAACTTGGTTCACCAGCTAAAGCCTTAAGCTGCTCTATTTGATCCACATCATCAAGAACAACAAGAACCTTTCTACCAGGCATCTTCTTTTTCATCATGCTTTTCCCATCAAAAACATTATTTACAATGATGCCTTGATCATTTGATACATCTCGAAGGACTTGTTGTTGCAACTTATTCAAACCGGAGAAATCGGGCTTTGAGACTTCCCTAACATTTGCAACAAAGCTTTTGCCTTCGAACTGAAAGGATATTTGATCGAAAACAGCTCTAGACAAAGTTGTCTTCCCAATACCTCCCATTCCCGTGATTCCTATCATGCAAACCTCATCAGGAAAAGTGTTTAAAGATGAAACTACACCATTTATCCGAGTCTGCATGCCTATTAAATTTTCATCGACGCTGATGGACGGTAACTTCAAGGAAATCTCCTTAACAACTGTTTTGATAAATTCAACTTCATACCTGTATGTTAAAGAAGAATCACATGAATAATTACTTTTATATCTACAAAATAAAAACATATATGAAACAATAGAGTCATATATAAAATGATATTTCAGTTTTATCTTTCGAGAAGAGTAATCAAGTTTGACAATAGAACACGAGATGCCTTGGCTTTTATTTACATCATATGGCAAAGGTAGATTTTAAAGAAGAAAATCAAATAATATTGCAGATTGAGATACGGCCAAGGGATTACCTATCAACGGTTAAGTCCTTCCCACTGAAAGATGTTGCTTCTACCAAAGCCGTTCTCCATTTCTCAACAGCCTCGTCATTTTTATGTTTGGAAAAGGCTTTGCCAAATTCTCCACTTTGTTTGCGGACTTGAGTGGGTTCCACGTCATAGAAGATAGGATAAACAGTCTGCCCAGTCTTTGTGTTTTGGCACTCCATGATCTCCACAAGCTCGTTCAAACACCACGACGAAGATGCGTAGTTTTTCGAGAAAACAATGACATGGAATCTTGATTCTTTAATGGCTTGAATGAGCTCCTTATTGATTTCCTTCCCTCTCTGTAGGTTCTCATCATCTTTGTAAGTTTCGATATTCTCTTGCTTAAGAGCATGATAAAGATGATCAACAAAGCTGGTACGAGTGTCTTCACCTCGAAAACTCAGAAATACATCATACTTAAAGCTTGTCAGAACAGATGAAGTTGAAGAAGATGCCATTGCAGGTATGAAAGAAGAATCCTATTAATTATATCAAAACCCTGTTAGGGAAATATTCTATGCCATAAAAAAAATACAGTTGACAACATTGATTCAAAATCTAATTTCTTACAAGCATCCTAAAAACCACCTTACCTTAATTAAGCATGTAATCAAGCATATAATGAGTAAAAGGGAGAAGAGAAAAGAGGGATTATGTAAATATGAGATTATAGAAAGAAAGAAATTAAAGGGGTATCGAAACTTATAGAAACCAAATGAAGAACTCTTGACTCACTTTATCAATTGAATTTTTATCACAATGCTAATTTCCTCAACTGCAGATCTTCCATTTCAGCCAAGAAAACAAGAAATAGATGTGCATAGTTAACATATTAGCCCTAGAAAACAACTATTTCAACTCAAGAACGATAAAGAGAGAAGAATATATA
The DNA here is from genome assembly GCA_030169165.1 of Centaurea solstitialis. Taxonomy (NCBI): domain Eukaryota; kingdom Viridiplantae; phylum Streptophyta; class Magnoliopsida; order Asterales; family Asteraceae; genus Centaurea; species Centaurea solstitialis. The sequence goes on from CM058043.1 coordinate 31,848,082, forward strand.
CCATCAAAGAAAAGAGAAATTGATCAACGAGATTAACAACAAACAGATAGAGAAATCGCTCAGCAGCAACAGAGTCAACCAGATGCCATCATCTTGCGTTAGAATTAGACGTTTAGTCCCTAATGGTATACATGGTTTAACATCTCGCGTCACTGCAAAAGAAATAATTCTTGAAAAACTCCCTATGGTTTAAATGTTTTGACAATCTTGGTCTATGCTGCTAACTTTGTTAATAAAATCTCGTTAACTTCTCAGGGAGCATAGGGGCATTGTGGTCGTTTTACCTATATCTTAGTTTTTATTATGAATAACATTAGAACCGTGCCATTAAATTTGCTTGCATAACTGTCAGTCTCTCTAACGTCCATTAACTTGCCTTCATTAATGCCCTTACGTGCTAATCATGTGAGGGCCTTTTGGTCTTTTTACAAAAAATGCACACCATCCCAATGCTCAAGCTAAGGGAACATGTGGTTTGTAGCTAACAATTCACATCATAATCATTCTTTAGACAAAATGCTTTACAATTCACATCATAATCATTATGGAATTTTGGCTATAATTTCTCTTGTTGCAATGATCTAGCTACGACAACAGTTTGACCCTTTATTATTGGTCAAAGCACTCCAATGATTAGATTAATAGCTCCACCGTTAATTGTTGATGCAAAAAGAATCAATCATCTCAGAAATTTAAGGTATAATCAATGTTTTAAAACCCAGGTTTTTAATTGACCCAGTGTGGTAAGGGGTAACACCACTTTATGCCACACACACATATATATATATATATATATAGGGTTAGGTTCAAATGTGAACTCAATTTTGGTTGTGAACGTGAAGACGAATGTCAGCCACACATCTTCGGTTATGGTGGACGCGATCACGGAGGATTGACGCGATTCATGGGAGGGTGGAGATTATTAAGGGGAGGGGGGGGGTCAAAGCCGCCTTTATTGACCGGATGAGTTGCTGAGATTCGACCTCATTTTCACAACCAAAATTGAGTTCACATTTGAACTGTCCTCTAAATATATACACAAGTTTTACATCAACCATAAGTTCATCATCAATCCAAATACATCAAAAAGTACCATAACGATCAAACCAAATCATGGATTTTGAGACATTCAAGTGTTAAATGCATCAACCAGGGGTCAACCCGGGTTTTACCGGTTCATTCCAACCGGCTTTTTCTATTAAACCCGCCCGGGTCCATTTGGGTCAGAAATTGCCAGAAAACCCGGTGGTTCAACGGCTAGGTCAACCCAGGTTTTAAAACATTGGATATAATTGACTCAATTAATCTAACTTCTTACAGTCAAGAACAATGATTCAAATCTAATTTCTTACAGGCAACCTAAAAATCACCTTACTTTGATTATTCATGTAATTAAGCATATAATGATAAAAGGGAGAAGAGTAAAGAGGGATTATGTAAATATGAGCTTGATTATATAAAGAAATTAAAACTTGTGGAAAACCAATTGAATGGCTTTTGACTCAATTTATCAACTTGGTTTTCATCACAATGCTAATTTCATCAACTACAAATTCAGCCAATTAAGAAAACAAGAAATAGATAGCAAATTAGGCCTAGAAAATAACCAACTATAGAATCAAAGGGAGAATAATTAATACCAGGAAGGAAAGAAAGGGAGATATCGATCAACCAAATTTACAGCAAATTAAATCAGTTGGCAGCAGTCAGACAGAATGTAGTTTGATTTTTTCAGATGAACTTAACGATTCAGAGTCAACTGCTGCTCATCACATTTTTAAGTTATATTTAATTGATAGTCAACTGCTGCTCACATGTAGGGTTTACATGTTTTAACATCTTCAGTCCCTGCAAATGAAATAATTTTTGAAAAAGCCCCGTGGTTTATATGTTTTGATAAATCTTGGTCTTTGCTCCTAACTTTTTCTTTAACAGAAACCTTGTTAACTCATTTAATTAACATTGGGGATTTTTGGTCTCTTTACATGTTTCTTTATTTCTTTATTATAAGTTATGCTAGAACTCGTATCATTGAATTTACCTGCATAATTGTCACACTTTCTAATGTCCATTTAGCTTCCTACATGCTTTTGTGAAACAACAATCAACTCATATACAACTGGCTATGATAATAACATTTTCTATCTTTTTAACTCGCTCATTATTGATTCGATCACCAAAATACTCATTTCAATCACCGGTTCATGACTTCGACTTTTCTATATACTTTTGATTTCCCTATATCAACATGAAAATTTAATCCATTAATTTTATTTTGTCTTTTATTTAAATATGTCTTTTATTTAAATATGTTGCATTTACTTTTTCGTAAAACTCAAGTATAAATTAAAGATTTTTCTCTTTACATTGTTAATGTCATAACTCCAAAATATAGTTTAAAATTGAGAATCTTGAATGGACGGTGGCTAAGAACAAGTTTTTAAGCAAGTTTAGGAGTTGCAATAATTGATGAACTACTTATAATAGTTGGTGAAAATTGGAAAAGGAGAAGATAAGATATATGAGATTGTGGAAAGAAAGAAGTACCAAAAGTTATGAACCAATGAAAATAAGATAAGAGATTATCTGAATATGCAATAAATTTTCAAAAATGCTTCTTTCATGATCAACTCGTGCAGATAAATAGAATAGAAAGGTACATAAACCAGGAGTAGCATAAACTACAATAAGTTCCAATTGGCAAAGTCTCATAATTTTTATGATATATTTCATGTATTAGACCAGTCTAACAATTATTATTATATTCTTATAAGTACGGATGTGTGGGAAGTCATTGGATCCAATTTACACCAATCAATCCAATTAAAACCGGTTTACCAATCAGATATCCATTTATAACTGAATTGGATTAGATCCAACATTTCAACATCCAAATTGGTCGATTCTTGGATACAATGCAGAATCCAATAAAACTCAACCATTCCAATCCAGTGATCATCCACCTATGGTTCTAGCACTCAGTAATGTGAACGAGGTATGTGTTAGTTTGGAAAAACTGTGATACTCAAGATTCAAACAAAAGTTGCTTAGTGGTCAAAGTAGGCTCCATTGGTCAAACAGCACGAGGCACCCATTTATTTCAACATGTAAAGTACGTCACAAAAGGATAAGAGAGACGTTATCCCGCAAGTGTCAACATAAGAAGTGAAAACACAACAAGATAAGAGATAACAATGCTGAAAATATGGTGTTGGAAATTAATGGCCTCCAAATTTTTTGTGAAAATGGCGGATGGTTGGAGGACCAAAAACGTCAAATTTAAGGAAATGAAGGTTGGTTGAGGTTGCTCTTATACCACTAATATTAACACTATTTGCTTGACTAGGAAAATAAAGACCCCCTTATGTTGTCAAGAATGACAAATAAGATTTTTCTTTACGCAGATTTGGCTAAAAGTTGGAATCTGTTTTGAGGTGTTGTGAATCTGTTTGTCACATGTCTTTCTGTTAGCTGATATACTATATAAAGGTGTTTGTATTATTTTTATTATAGACATTCATTTGGGATGAACACAAATCCAAATGACATATCACGTCTTCTTATGTTGGTCAACCAAGTTGAAATAAAGAAGATCCAACATTGATCTAGAATTCGAAGTTATGGCGCCGATACATCAATGTAATTCTTAATCCCGATACATAAAAACCCTGCAAATTTCTCTAGATCAGAAGCCTAGAAATGCAAGATAAATGTGGGTAATCTGATTATGGGCAGTACCTAGGATGCAATTTTTTTTTTTTGGTTTCTTTGGGACACTGCAGGCTCCAACTGAACAAGCATGGTCTCGTTAAAAGGTGACCTGAGCTCCATAGGCTTCAAACTGCTTCACCACTTCGCTTCGCAAATATTGCATCTGCTCGAAGTGTTTCTATCGAAAATGACAAATATTTATGATTATGAAGCAGAGAGGTGAGAATTGCTTCCCAAATTCTAGATTCTATGCTTTGCAGTAGAAAAGAGATATGAACCGGTGTTCACTTTCATCCAAATTGAGATGAATTCTTTATAACTATCCTTTAGATTTTTGTTTGTTAAGGTAATATTTCACAAGAACTCACTGATAGAGCGATTAACCATATTTAATCCAATGCAATCCACAAACATATAAATGAAGCAACGGATTAATATCCCCACTTGATTCATGTTGAGAATATGTCAACATGTCAATTGATCAAAAACAAAGAACTAAGATGGATCAAAAATTAACCCACTTAATGTCTTAGTAGGTAGTATAATTGCATTTAAAAAAATAATTATTGATTTTTTGGCCAAAAAAATCGATCATGTCATTAATTTCAATGTTTAAATGATCAAAAGAAACAAAGAAAGTACCTCTTATTGTGAATTGGCTTCTTTGGTCCTTCCCCAAAATTCTTCTTAAGAGCATGGTACAGCAACCTCCTGTAGATGAACATAGATTGAACAACTCTAAAGATACACATTTAGATTCAATTTATATGAAATCACGAGTAATTTATGTAAAACAAAACCTTTGAATAGTATTCAACTAGACCATTGTGTTGCATCCATATACACATATAACATAACAAAACAATTAAATAAAAGATGCAAAGTGATCTCAATATATAGAAAAAATTAAATAACTGAGATTCCTGTGAGCTACTAACCGATGTAGATGTATGTCGGTCAAGCTGCAAACTCATGCCTCGTTGATTGTCCATCAAACGTTTGTCTAAACAATCCATATTAAAATTATAAGAAAAATAGGTAACCAATGATACAAAAGACTAATCACCAAAAAGTGTTTGTTTAGGCTTCTCTAAAGCAAACTTGTTTCTTATTAGTCTAAAACTGAACATTTCAAATTAATTTGCTAAGAAAGAGAAAAAGGGAAGAGGGGGGGGGGGGGGGGGGGGGTACCAATTTGATATTCAAAATAAAAGTGTATTTTCTTTTAAACCTTCACTCAATTTACGGTAATCTCAAACGGTAGTATTTTTTTTCTTGAATTGGCTTCTTTGGGCCTTCAGAGCTTCTCATAATCATCCCTTCAGCATGGTAGAGGAGACTCCTGATGTGAGAAGGTATCATCATATGAGGTTTCCAAATGCCAACCACCACCGATTTAACATAAATACTCAAACTTGAAATGTAAGAAAAAAAACAAAAGTTCTTCTATCAAGGGCTGTTTGTTTACCTCTTAACAGTTCCATTAAGAGGCAACACCTGAAACGCTATGAAGTAAATCTTTTTTTTTTGGCAAAAAGAAGAGCCTGCCTCTTAATGGTTCCAACTTCCAAAACCCTCTGAATGATTTTGTATCTTGGGCCTCCCTTAATCATTTAGAGGCCCTGATTTCATTCTCAACAATTACAAAACAACCATATTTCATTTTGCACTATATCATAAGAGCCTCTTAAACATTCTGACCAATTAATCATCCAGCACCAAACTATTCAGCAACTGCCAAACAGCCCCAGATTTTATCGGTCGGTGACAACCAATCAACCCCCACCCCCTTCTTTTTTTTTCTTTTTTTTTTTTTGGGGGGGGGGGGGGGGTGGAGTTCAATCATCGACCACCACCGACACCGTGGTAGTGGCCCCAATTAACCAACACTTATAAACTTAACTGTTATCTGCTTTCAAATTCATTAGCAGGTGATGGTAGCAACTTGCCCCTACACCCAGACTCTTGCAAGGATTTAAAATACTTGTTTGGTGTCTTTTATTGATTAACAAATCAACGGCAGCTCTGTATCTGGACCCCACATCTGGATTGACTAACAAGACGAAGCAAAAGCATGTGAAGAGAGCATCATCATCCTTCTTTGGTTCAATGCCGAACATCAAATTGAACAAACAATAAAACCAAAAAAAGAAAACATGTTATAACAATAAAACATTTTATAAGAAAAAATACAAAATATAACATTTGGATGTTGAGGAAATGAAACATAAAACAAGAAAAACAGTAATAAATTGTAATAAAAACAACAATTTTTAAAAAAAAAAAAAGTTACCTTGTGTATTGACTGCTCTTTGGTTATCAGAACTCCTAAATTGCAAGAAATGTTTCAAATGTTAGAATCTATATGAAATAAAATATATTGAGTTTTTGATACATCTAGCAATTAAGGTTGGTTTAAACTCGAACTTTGGCATAAATTTCAGTAAAGATAAGAATCAAGGTTGCAGAGTGTAATGGAGAAAGTACCTGTTGCTGTAGGTCTTTGTGAATTATGCCCATACCTTCGATATCAAAATCATCGCTGGAGAATGGTACAAGGCTATATGTGGCAAAAGGCTACATATCTCGACCTTCCGGATATGTTTGAAAAACCAAATGACTCAAGAAGCCATCTAGAACCACTAATATTCAAACCTGTCAACGAAAAAATGCTCTGTGGAAGATGACTTATGCCCGTACCTTCGATATCTAGCCGTTGTAATCTTCTTAAACATCCAAATTCCTCCGGCAATTTCTCAACTAGAATACAGTAGTGGAGATGTAAATATATTAGACATTTCATCTTACATATACTCTTTGGAATCTCTCGTAAAAGTATACACTCTGATAGGAATAGCTCCTCTAGACATTCTAATTGGCCAAGATCCTCAGGTAACTTCTCAAGAAGCCAACAAGATTTAAGTTTGAGAACTTTAAGACATTTCAACACAATAATGCTTTCCGGAAGATGTGTAATTTTGGTAGTCGAAAAACTTAGCTCCACTAGAGATTCCAACTGGCCAAGGTCCTTGGGTGCCTCTGGAATACCACCTTCAAGTGTAAGTTTTCTTAAACATCGTAAACCACAAATGTTTCGAGAAAATCTGTCAAGGTCTGTACAAGCACATAGACCTATAGAGATAAGTTTCTCAAGATTTCCAATCGAAGAAGGTACCGTATGTTCATAATAAGAACATGAAAATCGAAACTTTGGTAAGTTATTGTCCGAGTGTAAAGCGCATATATCTACAGATTCAGCAATCAGGTGTAACTCAGAAAGAGAACCAACTTCATTTGATTCATATATTTTATAAAATGAAAAGGATTTGAACCTCAAACAACCACTCAAGTCTAGGTCGGCAAGCTTTTTCAGACACCCAAAAGGTGCGTGAAGTTCTACCAAGGAATAACATTTTGTAAGACTTAATTCTATGAGATTTGAAGTCAACCCAAGGTCAAAGGTCCTTAACTTTGCACCCATGATGTCGATGGATTCTAGCTTTAGACATTCAACATGAATGCGAAGTTCTACCAAATTGTAACATCCTCCAACACTTAATGTCTCGAGATTTGGAGCCTTTCGAAGGTCAAGAGTCCTCAACTTTGAACTGTCAATGTAAATGGATTTGAGCTTTAGACCTTCAACCGGAATGTAAAGTTCCACCAAATCAACACATTCTACAACGCGTAATCTTTTGAGATTCGGAGTCCCTCGAAGGTCAAGTTTCATCAACTTTGAACCGTCAATGTAGATGGATTTTAGCTTTAGACATTCAACGGGAATGTAAAGTTCCACCAAATCAATACATTCTGTAACCCGTAACATTATGAGATTTGGAGTCCCTCGAAGGTCAAGTTTCCTCAACTTTGAACCGTCGATGTAGATGGATTCGAGCTTTAGACATTCAAAGGGATTGTAAAGTTCCACCAAATCAACACATTTTACAATGCTTAATCTTTTGAGATTCGGAGTCTCTCGAAGGTCAAGTGTCCTCAACTTTGAAGCATTGATTAAGATGGATTCTAGCTTTAGACATTCAACGGGAATGTCAAGTTCTACCAAATCAACACATTTGAAAACATTTAAAGTCTCGAGATTCAGAGTCCCTCGAATGTCAAGTGTTCTTAACTTTGAACAGTTGATGTCGATGAATTTTAGCTTTAGGCATTCAACAGCAATGTGGAGTTGTACCAAATCATCACACTCTACAAGAGTTAATGCCTCTAGATTTGAAGTCAATCGAAGGTCAAGTGTCGTCAACTTAGTATGACTAAGTTCAAGAGATTTAAGCTTTGGAAATTCAACGGCCATGTGAAGTTGTACCAAATCAACACACTTTACAAGACTTAATCTCTCGAGATTTGAAGTCCATCGAAGGTCAAGTGTCGTCAACTTAGTATGACTAAGGTCAAGGGATTTGAGCTTTGAACATTCAATGGCCATGTGAAGTTGTACCAAATCAACACACTTTACAAGACTTAATCTCTCGAGATTTGGAGTCCTTCGAAGGTCAAGTGTCGTCAACTTAGCATAATTGAGGTCGAGGGATTTGAGATTTGAACATTCAAGAGGTATGTGAAGTTCTACCAAACCATGGCATCCATCAAGACTTAATGTCTCGAGATTTGGTGTCAGACCAAGATCGAGGTTCTTGATGTCTGAATAATTGAGATTAAGGAATCTGAGCTTGTTAAGAACCTATTGTAAACAACAAATAAAATAAAAGTGAGCATTGGTGAAATAACAAACCAAGCGAAACCAAAAAGTGAGTATTATAATGAATAACGCAAAATAACCGTTCAACTAGTAATATTCTACCTTTTTATCTCTCCCTTTCCAAAGTTGTACAATTTTGCTGTGATCCATTTTAAGTTCAACAAGATTATTGGCTTGAAATGATTTGGGTAAAGACCCAAAAGGAAACCAGGTCCATCTCAAACATCGTAAAGCATTTGGAAAGTATGGGCAAACTTCATCAAATTTCCAATTGCTATAAGTACGATGAACACCTTCATGATGCACTTGAAGAAACCTAAGTTTTTTCATGTTCTCGAGGCCTTCCATAACGATTTGTGGATCGAGTTCACATGTGATCAATTTTATACATCTTATTATTTCATTAGTTCCCTACAAATAACCAAGAAAACAGTGTCATAATTAACAAATAAAAATGTGTTAGTTTTCTCAACCTTCCAAATAAATTTACTTCATTCTTACCTGATTACTAACCAATACATCTTTAATTTCCTCTTCGATCCATAACCGACTGTGTTTGTTAGGCTCCTCAAGTTTACGACGAACAATGTACTTACCCATTTCTTCAATTCTGTCATGCATGTTCAATCGCCCATATTTAGAAATAGTTATGAGAGATTTTTGCTCAAGAACCCGTAAACCATTTCTAGCATGAAATCCACAGCTTTCAAGCACTCTAATTGCTTCCGCTTTTGTCCAACCTTTCATTATGCATGCAACATCTAGGAATATTTCCTTGTAATCCTCCTCTAGACCGATATAGCTTAATTCCAATTTTTCTAAAGTTTCCTTTAACGGAATTGTCTTTAGTCTTTCTATAGCATCTTTCCATTCAAGCTCATCTTTGCCACAAAAAAACGAACCCAAAACTGTGATCGTTAAAGGAAGACCAGCAGCATAACCTACAACTTGTTCCGATAGCTCTTTGTAGTCTTGAATAGGACTCTGTCTCCCAAATGCATGCCTACTAAAGAGGCAAATTGCTTCCTCATGAGATAAAAGATTGACATCGCGTATCAAGCTCGTTCGGTGTGCTACCAACACTTGCTCATCTCTTGTTGTAATGATAATTCTACTTCCCCCATTAAACCAATTAAGCTCTTCTGCTAACGCCTTAAGTTGCTCAATATGATCAACATCATCGAGAACAACAAGAACCTTTCTAAAACACATCATCTTTTTCATCGTCTTTTTCCCGTCATGAACGTTACTTATTTTGATGCTTTGATCATTTAAAACATCTCTAAGGACTTGCTTTTGTAACTTCTTCAAACCGGAGAAATTGGGATTTGAGTTTTCCCTTATGTTCTCAACAAAACTACTACCTTCGAACCGATAGGATATATGATCAAAAACAGCTTTGGCTAAAGTTGTCTTCCCACCACCTCCCATTCCCTTAATCCCCATCATCCGGACATCGTCAACACCAAGTTCTAAGGATGAAACAACATCCCTTATTCGAGCCTCCATGCCTATTAACTTTTCATCAACACTGAAATTGATGGATCGTAACTCTAGAGAGATCTCTTCAACAACTTTTTGAATAAATTTAGCTTCATGCCTGTATATTTAAAAGAATAAAATTAGTTTGCTCAATCAAAATCCCACATGAACAACTTATTTAGTATCAAATCTATAACATGCATATGTATATGAAGTAATTTAGATAGCCATCTAATCATATTTCATGTTTAATCTTTCAACAGACCACAATTGAGAAATTACCCATCAACGGTGTTCTTCAACTCCCACCCTGCAAGATTGGCAGCTTCTTCCAAAGCCTTTCTCCATCTCCCAACAGCCTCTTCCTTCTCATGTTTGGCAAAGACTTGTCCGAATTCCCCGTTTTGTTTTCGGACTTCGGATGGTTCCACATCAAAAAAGATCGGGTAAGCAGTCTGCTCCGCCGTCTTCTGGCACTCTATGATCTTTACAAGCTCCTCCAAGCACCAAGATGAAGATGCGTAGTTCTTGGAGAAGACAATGATGTGGAATCTTGAGTCTTGAATGGATTTGATGAGTTCATCACTAATCCTTTTCCCTTTTTGGATTCTTTTGTTATCCTTGTAAGTGTGAATGCCTTTGTGCTGAAGAGCATTATAAAGATGACCTACAAATGTGTTACGAGTGTCTTCACCTCGAAAACTCAAAAATACATCATACTTAAAACTCTTGTGAACAACAGATGATGTTGAAGAAGACGCCATTGAAGCCCAAAAAAACAACTTTTAAAGGTCAAAATCCAGAAAGCATCAAAGAGGGAGATGGATCTAAGAGAGATTGATAAAACATATATGGATGAGAGCAGGTAGATCTTGTTTTCTATTTTGACATCTGACATGAATTACCAAGCAATACAGTCAACTCATGCTCAGGGGTTGTTTGTTTTCTTTTCTTGGTATTGTCCCCTTGATAATATTTAATATTAACTTATGATTGTAGTTTGTATTTTTGGTTGTCTTTTCCACTAATGGTTGTTTAAAGAACCTGTAAGATGAGTGTTTCTATGTTTTCTATTAATATATATATATATAGGCAAAGGATCGTGGGAGAAATTGAGTTAACGGTGACAAGAAATGAGAAGTGGATTTGCACTCTTAATATCTTTTAATCCATAACCTCCTATGAATTGCGTTTTAAAAGAGAATTGAGTTGGTGCATCATGTTGCATCTTATTTTGATACATCTCGTCCTAATGTGCATGCCCTTTTCATCCAACGGTTGATAAATCATTTCTCAAGCTTCTCACGTTAACCTTGACCTCTCATCGGAACCCAAGCCTATATATAGAAGAAAGTTCAAACGGAAATGCAAATTTGATTGCGAACGTGAGGATAGCCAAGAGCACACCACTATGAATATTGTGCATATTCAACTCGAGCTTTATAAACTTAAACGAACCGAGCTCGAGCTTATCCGTGCTCGAGCTCGGCCTTATCCCTAGGGTTTCAGACGTAAAAATCCACGTTCAGAAGAATTACAGATATGGCATAACAGGTCCCTCGACTCCTTTTTGTTTGTTTTTGACCCTTATAAACTCACTTCAACGGTTTATGTTGATACTGTCTGAAAGGGTTCCTGTGCATAAACCCAAAAGATAAAAACTATTGTTTTCTTTTGCTTATATTTCTGCTTTAGGGGTTCCATCCTAAACATTTATCTTGGTAATTACTTATCGGTTCAGTTATCTTATCGAGTGAATATAACAATGACCAGTAATTTGATCTAATGCTAGAGGAGATAAAGATCGAGAGTCTTACCTCATAAACATTAACCAGGTTATAAACGATTACCATCAATAGTCTTCACTCTTCGGCACCTCTTAAAAAAACAAACGCTACCTTATTGTTTTTATAACAACACAATAGTTTTAAACTTCTATTTTAACCAGAAACTCTGACCCACTTTTAAGCTCCATCTACTAAAAACAATCCATTTAAGATAATACTAATGCCTTGGCTGTAGTAGCAAGCACAAAACAAGTCTCAATTCTACATGGATTTCAAGACAAGACAAATTTAACAAGTTATAAACATGCAGCTTTAACATTAAACCTTAAAATAACCAAAGGATTGTTAGCCTAGTGGTAAGGCTTGGGCACTACATAGTGGTGAACCCGAGTTCGAGCCCTGGGGGACGCATTCTGGAGGTACGGGGGCTTCGACCCGGGGCTGCATGCTTTAGCAGTCGGGCTTCGGCCCAAAATTGCCGAGGATTAGTCTGGGCCCAATGTGGCCTGGGATACCTCTTCCAAAAAAAAAATAATAAAAAATAAAAAAATTAAACCTTAAAATAGTATGAATCAATGGTAAATAGTAACCTTGTGTTATCTTTCACTTCTTTGTAAAACTCAAAACATATATAGAGTAGAGACTTTGTTCTAGTTTTACACTACCAATGTAATAAATCTCAAGTAAACCCCAATGGGGCAGCCTACCGGTTAAGGCTTGGTGTTGGGGAAAAACCCCCCCAAGTTCGAATCCGGGGGTGAGCAACCAGGGGCCACTGAGTGTTAATCCCAGGGGAGCATGCTTTAGCTCTCGGTAAAAATTGCCAAGGATGTAGTCCGGCCAAAGTCCAGGTGAACCTTCCCAAAAAAAATAAATAAATAAATAAATAAATCTCAAGTAATAAAGGCCAAGAAAAACAATTAAACAAGTTCAGGGGCTGCATATGTAACTTCTAACAACTTACGAGCTCACGGACTAACATGTTAACTATTTTTAATACCTGGGGCCGAAGTCTAAATAAATGAAGTTTCTGCTGTGGCTAAAGTGTAAAAATCAAAACTTGAATAAAATATGGAATTCCTTTTTCTGTGGGTCGTCTCCTTGACCCGGTTTCGACCCAAATAGAATCCGACTCCATAAACACACAAAAATCAAGTTTCAAATCAACAGGCAATGTAACATTACAAATTCAATCATAATTTTAAAACCCAAATCAGTCCCAATTTTAGGGTTTTCCGGTAAAGGTAGCGATTAACCAATCTTCTAGGGTCCATTATTCATCCAATCGACTACAATATATCAAGTAAGTAACTTTATGCTATCAATTTAATGTAAAAACAACAATTTTACCTTCAATTTCAGTGAACCAAATGCGGAAACTTCAATTCTTTGAAAAGTGTTCCAGGTGGTACGTCCCCTTTGTCCTTTGAACGCAAGGGTTTGGGGTGTGGCATAACAGGCCCTTTATCTAATTCTTTTTATTTACTTTTGACCTATGAAACAATGTTCCTCCTACTCATTTAAACTTGAGCTAGGGCCTGTTTGTTTGCAGCTTAACGGGTTTAATGAAACTCACGGTTTATTCAGTCAGTTATATATATGGTTATTTGGTAGTGGCTTAATGGTACATGAAGTGCCTTATTCTGTAAGCTTTTATTCGGACAGAAAGCTAAGTTTTTTCAAATATGTCAATCCGAATTAAAAAACATGTTTCTACCATCTGTATGAATATACTTTCACCAACAAAAACGTTTCAGATATATACACAGACAGACAGATTAGTCTACACATACAGCTTTATTCATGCAGAATATAATGAAAAACCAACTAAACAACCCCCTAGTTATGTTCCGATTCAATGAAGTAGTCACTAGAATCTGAATAGATGTAAACATGAATGAATATATGGTACAATATGCGATTACCTTGTAAAATACATAGCTAAATCCAACAAAGTGGAGCTATGCTTGTGGAAAACATATTTTCATATATGGGAAAAAGTTTGGAAAACCAAACGAACTATCCTTTTTGAATTTTTTATTAATTAAGTCTTTAAACTTTTTTTAATGAAGTTACCATTGTATGTATCCAACTTTATCATGCCGAATTTTGACAAGCAAAAGAAGAGTTGATTTTGCAAGAATGAAGCTGATTGAGGGAAAAGATTACACCAACGGCTGCTATAGCAGCAAATTGACATCAAGAAAACAGCAACAAGACTGCCCTAGAATCTATCCATCGACAACATACTGCAGTTGATAGAATGTATGATGGACTTTTTTTAGGATAGATTCTAGAATGTATAGATGATTACACCAACAGCTGCTATAGCAGCAAATTGACATCAAGACCAGAATGTATGATGGACTTTTTTAGAATTGAAAACCAATAATTCTCTGATCTCATTGTAGCTTTGGACATATCTATACATGCACACCTATTTGTGTATATAATACAACAGAGCATATAAACCAAAAAATGTGTTGGGGTTTCAAAACATAAACATAGATCACCCATAATAATGTCTTCTGCAATTCATGGCGCAAAAGCTTTGCGACCAACAAGATATCTATGATGATATAGAGCATGAGAGTCCTGTTCCAAGTTCGTTATAGGAACGACCAAAGGCATGTTATCCAGGATTCTGTAAAAACGATAAAAAATGAACAAAATGTGATATAACCCAAGATCCTAAGATAAGTGCCTCACATGTTGAAATCTGTGGCACATCTATGGCATTCATATATGGAACTGTAACAGATCATTTGGGTAAGAATCTGTATATATAACACAACAAGAAGCAAATAGACGATGATCTCCAATAACTTCCGCTTACCTCATAGACAGAATTTTCTAAAAGGGGATTTGTTTTTTGTGGATGAAAGTTTGGTTAATTTCACCTACAGGAAATAATTTAACTAAAAAAAATTGGAATAAAAAACAGTGATTTATGTAATGCATCTGGTGGATTTATACCTGATAGCAGCCGATCAATCAGAGCTTCACCCATGAACAACAATAACAAGTCTCACATTTCACAAAAAGTTCTATAATTAAACCATTGAGATCGAAGATCAAAAATCAAGTTCATCACGGCATGTGAAGAGCATATGGTCCTTCGATTTAATGAAGTGCTCAAACGCTGAGCTAAGCACACAAAAACATAATTTACGGCATCAGTAAACATGAAGTTAACAAATCCAAAATTTCAAAGTTGGAGTGACAAAACAGCCGAGTTTATAATGCATAATGGATATAGAAATGGTATGACCTTCAATTGAGTTTATCATGCTTGTGTTGAACCTGTGGAAGCTTGTCTGTCTGTAATGGATCAAGCTTTTCACCACCCATTATCACAAAATTTACAGAAAATGGAGTATGTGTCTTGGAGACCTACCACTCGAAAAACAATGTTCCGGCTTTTGATGATGCCGCTGCATCATCAGTTGACAAATAACATGATTCAGAACACGATTAGGGAACACTAACTGGACTAATCTCATAAACAATACAACATCGAATCATATATCTGAGGTCCATGGTGATATGGTTTTCTTAAACAACGGTTTGCGTAACTTAATCTCGTCATATTAAGCCCATGGCAGAGGTGCTGATGGTAGAAGAAGTTCGACTCCGATTTCTTTATTTTTTTTTCCCACATAATTTGGCCAAAAAACTGATCATGTCATTAATTTCAACGTTTAAATGATCAAAAGAAACAAAGAAAGTACCTCTTACTGTGAATTGGCTTCTTTGGTCCTTCCCCAAAATTCTTCTTAAAAGCACGGTACAGCAGCCTCCTGTAGATGAACATAGAACAACTCTAGTTACTTGAATTCTTAAATACTAGTTGTGTACCCATACGATGCAGCGAGATGTAAAAGTTCATTATAAGTTGATTATAGAAAATTAATGTAATTCCTCATATAGCAGAGTATGTTGCTTAGATAAAGAATACATGGACCAAAACAGAATCATATCAATATTTCTGTTACAAGTTGAAAGATCCAAGGCCCATTTGTTAATGACCAAAATTGAAGAGTTCTAGTATTAATGAGAACCATCCGCTACAATAGTTGTTCTGAATTAGTTATTGTTATACATCCATTTCAAAATTCAAATCAAAGTAGGATGATAAATAGAAAATGGAGAAAGTACCTGTTAAGATAGTTGTTTCTGAATTAACTTCTTTGGAGCTCTCCAGATCATCATCCTTGAGGCTTCTGCTGTGGTTTCCGGATGAATGTTATTCATAGCTTTACGTAACAGAATGTTTCGTCTTCTGAGGTTTGTATCTCGGATGTAAAACCAAATGACTCGAGAAGCCTTCTAAAACCAACAATACACAGACCTTGCAACTCAAAAATGCTTTGTGGAAGATGTCTTATGTTTGTACCTTGTATATTCAACACTTTTAAGCATTCTAAGCGCCCAAGTTCCTCTGGCAATTTCTCAACGGCCACGCAGTTGCGGAGATGAAAACATTCTAGACGTTTCATCTTACAGATGCTATTGGGAATATCTCGTAAAATTGTACATTCCGCTATGTTTAGCTCCTCTATGCATTTTAATAGGTCAATATCCTCGGGTGCTTGAAGTTCAACCAAATGAGAACATTCGGTAAGCCTTAACCTTTTGAGATTCGGAGTCAACGCAAGGTCAAAGGTCCTCAACTTTACACCCGTGATGTCAATAGATTCAAGCTTTAGGCAATTAGAATGAATGTGAAGTTCTTCCAAACTATCACATCCTCTAACAACTAATTTCTCGAGATTTTGAGCCTCTTGAAGGTCAAGGGTCGTTAACTTTGAATCTTTGAGGTTGAAGGACTTGAGCTTTGGCCATTTAGCGGGAATGTAAAGTTCTGCCAAATCATCATGACATAATATCTTTAAGCCCTCAAGATTTGGGGCCCCTCGAAGGTCAAGAGTCCTCAACTTCGTATGAGAGAGGTGGATGTATGTGAGCTGTAGACATTGAAGGGGAAATAGAAGTTCTGCCAGATCACGGCATCGTGAAAGCCATAACTCCTTGAGATTCGGAGTCATCCCAAGGTCAAGGGTCTTCAATTTCGAATTCCGGAATTGAAGGTATTTCAACTTCTTAAGAATCTATCATAAAAGAAAAATAAGTTAATATTGGTGTAATACAAACCAGAAAATGTGTATTACTATAGTGAATCATGAAAAAACAACCAAGCAACAATTAGTGTACCTTCTTTTCTCCCCCTTCCCATAGTTGTACAATTTCACTCTCCGGCATTGAAAGTGTAACTAGATTATTTGCTTGAAATATTTTGGGCAGAGAAGAAAAAGGGTAATAACTCCATATCAAACATTGTAAAGCACTTGGAATGTATTCGGTAACTTCATCAAATTCCCAATCGCCACTGAAACAATATCCGTCGTGACTTTTAGTATACGCTCGAAGATATCTAAGTTTCTTCATCTTTCGAAGACCTTTCATAAAAAGTTCTGAACTTAGTTCCCCATACAAATATTCAATACATTCTGTTGCTTCAGTTCCCTGTAATACAAAAAGCAATAAACTCAGTTCAGTTCCATGTAATCAAAAAAGCAGTAAATGATGAAACACGTGTCAAAACAAATGAAAAGGTGATAGTTTTTTCACTTCTTCACCTTACGAATAAATGTGATCCTTACCAAGTCATTAGCTAGAACATGTTCAATTTCCAGCGTCTTCCATAAGTGGCTATGTTTGTGAGGCTCTTTGCGGTGCGGACGACGAACGATATTCCTACCCATTTCTACTATCTGGTCATGCATGACCACTTTTTCACCATCATTTGAAATAGTTATAAGAGATTTTTCCTTAAGAACATCTAAACCACATCTAGCTTCAAAATGTCCACAACTTTCAAGAAGAAGGACTACATCATCTATCGGAATATACACCCACATGCATGCAACATCTAGGAATATTTCCTTGACATCGTCCTCTAGACTGGTGTAGCTTAATTCCAATATATCTACAACTTCCTTCTTAGGCATTCTTTTTAGGCTTTCTAGGACACCTTTCCATCCACGTGTACTTCTACCGCGAAGATGCGAACCCAAAACTGTTATCGTTAAGGGAAGACCAGCAGCATAGCTTACGACTTCTCGTGATAGGGCTTCGTACCCTTGAACTGGTATCTCTGTGCCAAATGCATTCATATAGAAGAGCGAAAGTGCTTCTTTATTTGATAAGAGATTGACTTGAATCAATTCCACATCGTGTGATCTCAACACTTGCTCATCTCTTGTTGTAATGATGATTACACTTCCTTTTTTGAACCAATTACGTTCACCGGCTAAGGCTTTGAGCTGATTTATATGATCTACGTCATCTAGAACAACAAGAACCTCTATACCATGCATTTTCGTTTTCATCTCCTTTTGCCCATCAAGAACACCATTTATAAATATGTCTTGCCTTTTAAAGACATCTCTAAGGACTTGTTGTTGCAACGATTTCAAACCTAGTAAAGGATTAGTTGAAGATTCTCGGACATTCTCAACAAAGCTGCTACCTTTGAACTGACTGCATATTTGATCGAAAACTGCTCTGGCCAAAGTTGTCTTTCCACCACCTCCCATTCCCCATATGCCTATCATGCAAACCTTATAACGGGCAGCGTTTAAAGATGAAATCACGTCATTTACCCGAGTCCTCATGCCTACTAGATTTTCAGCAGCAAAGACAACAGGTAACTTCGATGAAATAACCTTAACAACTAGTTTAATAAAGTCAACTTCATGCCTGTAAGTAAAAAAAGAATCAATTAGCTCTCTCAAACTCCAACAAGAATATTTACAAAATTGAAACATATAAATAATTATAATGGAGTCATATATATAGTCATATTTTAGTTTAATCTATCGAGGAGAGTACTCAAGTTAGATTCAGAGTTTGACGATAAGACACAAGAAGAAAGAAAATGGAAGAACATTGCATAAATCTGATGAAGGAATTACCCATTAGCAGTGGTGCTTAAGTCCCACCCGCTGAAAGATGTTGCCTTTACCAAAGCCTTTCTCCATTTCTCAGCAACCTCATCATTTTCGTGTTTGGAAAAGGCTTTGCCAAATTCTCCACTTTGTTTGCGGACTTGAGTGGGTTCCACGTCATAGAAGATAGGGTAAACAATCTGTCCGGTCTTCGTGTTTTGGCACTCCATGATCTTCACAAGCTCGTCCAAGCACCACGATGAAGATGCGTAGTTCTTGGAGAAAACAATGACATGGAATCTCGAGTCCTCGATGGCTTGAATGAGCTCCATACTGATTTTCTTCCCTCTCTCGAGGTTCTCGTCGTCCTTGTAAGTTTCGATATTCTCTTGCTTAAGAGCATGATAAAGATGATCAACGAAGTTGGTGCGAGTGTCTTCACCTCTAAAACTCAAAAATACATCATACCTAAAGCTTGTCTTGTGAATGGATGAATTCGAAGAAGAAGCCATTGCAGGTATGAATAAAGGATCCTATTAATTACATCAAAACCCTGTTAGGGAAATATTCTATGCAAAAAAATTGCAGTTGGCAACAAAGATTTAAATCTAATTTCTTACAAGCATCCTAAAAATCACTGTACCTTAATATAGCAGGTAACTAAGCATATAGTTAATGAGTAAAAGGGAGAAGAGAAAAAAGGGATCATGTAAATATGAGATTATAGAAAGAAATTAAAGGGGTATCAGAACTTGTAGAAACCAATTAAATAGCTCTTAATTCAGTTTATCAACTGGATTTCTTCAAAATACTAACTTCGTTAACTGCAAATCTTCCATTTCCGCCAAGAAAACAAGAAATAGATGTGCACAGATAACAAATCAGCCCCAGAAAATAACTATACGATCAAGGGAGAAGAATACACCAGTGCAGAAAAAGGGAAATCGATCAACCAGAAAGATAATCTACTTTGATGTTTTCAGATGTCAACTAGAGGTCAACATCTTGCGTTAGAATTAGACATTTAGTACCTAATGGTTTACATACATGTTTTAACATCTTACGTCCCTGCAAATGAAATAATTCTTGAAAAAAGTCCCATGGTTTAAATGTTTTGATGATCTTGATCTATGCTCCTAACTTTGTTAATAAAATCTCGTTTACTCGTTTAGCATAGGGGCATTGTGGTCGTTTTACATATTTCTTAAATATTTTTCAATATGAATTACACTAGAACTTGTGCCATTCAATTTGCTTGCATAACTGTCAGTCTCTCTAACGTCCATTAACTTGCCTTCATTAATGCCCTTACGTGCTAGTCATGTGAGGGCCTTTTGGTCTTTTTACAAAATATGCACACCATCCCGATGCTCAAGCTAAGGGAACATGTGGTTGATTCAATCTTTGTAGTTTGTAGCTAACAATTCACATCATAATCATCCTTAGACAAAATGCTTTATAAAATAAATTAAATAAAAAAATACTTGGCTATTCATTATGGAATTTTGGCTGGAACTTCTCTTGTAGCAATGATCTAGCTACGACAACGGTTTGACCCTTTAATATCGGTCAAAGCACTCCAATGATTAGATTAGTAGCTCCACCGTTAGTTGTTGATGCAAAAAGAATCAATCATCTCAGAAATTTA
The DNA here is from genome assembly GCA_030169165.1 of Centaurea solstitialis. Classification (NCBI taxonomy): domain Eukaryota; kingdom Viridiplantae; phylum Streptophyta; class Magnoliopsida; order Asterales; family Asteraceae; genus Centaurea; species Centaurea solstitialis. The sequence continues at coordinate 31,868,377 of CM058043.1, forward strand.
AGATATAATCAATGTTTTAAAACCCAGGTTTTTAATTGACCCGGTGTGGTAATGGGTCAACGGATTCAACCACCGGGACAACCCAGTTTTAAGAATTTCTTTGTATTTTCCATTTTTCTGCATACATATATATAGATATATAACTAAGATTTGATGTCCACAAGTTCAAATTTTAAAATACACATAACAACAAGTTTTACATCAATCCAAATACATCAAAAAGTACCATAACGATCAAACTAAATCATAGATTTTGAGACCTTTAAGTGTTAAATGCATCAACCACCGGGTCAACCCGGCTTTTACCGGTTAACTGCAACCGGGTTTTTTAAAACCCGGGCATAGTTGACCTCCTCTCTTTTCCAGGTCACGATTCAACAGGCCAGGTCGACCCGGGTTTTAAAGGCATCAGAAACAAATTGACTCAACTTAACCAATTTATCTAATTTCTTACAAGCATCTTAACAACCCACCTTATATTAATTAAGCAGGTAATAAAGCATATAATGAGTAAAAGGGATAAGTGAAAAGAGGGATCCTGTAAATATGAGATTATAGAAAGAAATTAAAACTTGTGGAAAACCAATTGAATAGCTCTTGACTCAATTTATCAACTGCAAATCCTCCATTTCAGCCAATTAAGAAAACAAGAAATAGATGTGCAAATTAGCCCTAGAAAATAACTAACTATAGGATCAAAGGGAGAATAATTAATACCAGGAAAGAAAGGGAGATATTGATCAACCAAAATTACAGCAAACAGATGGAGAAATCAATCACTCAGCAGCAATCAGAATCTAGTTTGACTTTTTCAGATGAATTTAAGGATACAGAGTCAACTGCTGCTTTCATTTTTAAGTTTATTCGAGTGTTAGAATAAGACGTTTGGTCCCTATGCTTTACATATTTTAACATCTTGAGTCCCTGCAAATGAAATAATTCTTGAAAAAACCCTGTGGTTTATATGTTTTGACGAATCTTGGTCTCTGCTTCTAACTTATGTTAAAAAAAATCTTGTTGACTCATTTATCATTAAGGTATTTTTGGTTATTTTACATGTTTCTTTATTTCTTGATTATAAGTTATGCTAGAACTCGTGTCATTGAATTTGCTTGCAATACTGTCACTCTTTATTTTAACTTTACATTGTTAATGTAATAAACTTCTAGAAAATAGTCTAAAATCGAGAATCTTGAAAGTACAGTAGCTAACACCAAATTTTTAAACAAGTTCAAGGGCTGCAATAATTGATGGAGTACCTTTGAAACTATTTTTAATAGAAGATAAGACAAGGGATTATTTGAATATGAGATTATGGAAAGGAAGGGGTACCAGCAATTATGAACCAATGATAATAAGATTAAAGATTATCTAAATATGTGATAAATTTTCCAAAATGTTTATTTAATGATCATTTCAACATGGATATTGGATTGGTCGATTCTTAGATGACAACCCATCCAATAAAACCCAACCGATCCAATCCAATGATCAACCAACTAGCATTTTACGATATTGTTTTGAATTGATATTTATATGCCATGGTTTTTATAAGTTAAGAAAATATATGAATAATTGGTTGAAAATTGTATCAAAATATTGGATGGAACGAGTCCGATCCAAATATAATCAATATCTTTCCAAAACTATATAATAAATTATTAGATCTTGAGGGTGCTCCACAACTTGACTTAGCGTTGATAACACAAAAATTACGTTTTCAAATTTAGGAAATGAAGTAGAAGACAATGGTTCTAGCACTCAATAATGTGAACGAGGTATGTTAGCTTGAAAAAACTGTGATATTCGAGATTCAAACAAAAGCTGGTTATTTGGTCAAAGTAAACTCCATTTGTCAAATTGTGTGACCCACTCGTTTATCTCAACATGTGAAGTACCACACAAAAGGATAAGAGAGACATTGTCCCACAAGTGTCAACATAAGAAGATGAACCACACAATAAGATAAGAGATAACAATGGTTCTTATACCACCAATATTAACACAGTTTGGTTGACCCGGAAAACAAAGACCCCTTATCTAGTCAAGAATGACAAATAAGTTTTTCCTTTACGCCTTAAAATATCGTCTTCTTATTGTATTTTTATATTTATTATGAGTTTGAAATTTTGACAAAATATTATTTTCCCATTAATAAAGATAAAATGGTCATTTAATGAACTAAAATTGCAACAGTAACGTATTTTTAGGAACTATGTGTTACTTTTATCATAGACACATTCCAAATCTAAGACATATCACGACAGCAATTGATTAAGTGTTAGAATTTGAAAATAAACATTTAACTACTCCTAAACATCACTCTCAAGCATATACAACATACAAATTAATGATAAATTGCACATATAAACATTATAATATTTTCATTCTTCCTAATGTCCTACATCTTGGTTGTAAATCAACTGTATGCACCAAACAACTTGACCAATAACGGTATAATTGCATCTTCCTGATTCGATCAACCAAGTTAACATCAAAAGGGTCCAACACGGATCTAGAATTTGATGTTATGGCCCCGATACATCAATGTGATTCTTAATCACAATGCATAAAAACCCTACAAATTCCTCTAATTTAGAAGCCTAGAAATGCAAGATAAATGTCGGTGATCTGATTGTAGCATTGTGAGCAGTACCTTTTGATGCAGTTTTTCGTTTCTTTGGGAGTTGGGACACTGCAGGCTCCAACTACACAAGCATGGTCTGGTCCAAAGGTGACGAGCTCCATAGGCTTCAAACTGATTCACCTATTCACTTCTGAAGCAAATAATGTATCTGCTCGAAATAGTAGAATTTGCTCAAAGTGTTTCTATCGAAAATGACAAATATTTATGATTATGATGCAGAAATTATAACAAAGATAAAATAGGACGGAAAAAATTAGGTCATAAGGTAATTTAGTGACGATACAAAACTTACCATCCAAATATTGTCAACCAACCGACAACAACAGCAGCTAACTCCATAAGCTTTGTCCCAAATTCATTCTAAATACAAAAAAAAAAAAGAACAAATTAGTATATGTCAATACAATACACTTGGCAGACAGTCAAGCCCAAATGATTGTTCATGTTGCTAGAAATTATACAACCAACTATGAGTGTTTAATAAACAACAAAGGTGAACCATACAAACGAACAACTTTGATTAATTACCATTGGTCAAAAAGGTTTGGACCTCCAACTTTAAAGTCAGTTTTTTGTATTACTCAAATATTGTGTCTTTTTTCGCTTTTGCCTAATAGAAGCTTGAGATTGAAAGTTTTGCTACTAACGATATAAATTTGAAAGTTGCTAATAACAATATAAATGTGCAAACCAAGAACAAGTTTTGCTACTAACAATATAAATTTGAAGGTTGCAGTGACAACACAGCCATGGTGATGTAACAACACCTTTAAAATCCACCTCTTCACCCTGCCACTAATTTACATACAAGTTGCTAATTAATATTTCATTTGAACTACCCCTAATCGTCACTTCCAATGATATCCTACACACGAATGATAAACTCTTAATACGATAGACTGATGTCAAATGATGTGTATGAATCTTACATAAAGAGTCACAAATCCTAAGGTAGATTAGCTAATAAGATTTAATGCAGTTTGTAGACCCAAATGAAACAAAAAGGTTGCATTTTGTATGCCATGTTGAGTCCCTGGTTTCCTCAAATTAGTGTTATAGAAATATGAAATCATGAGTGATGTAAAAAGAAACACCTTTGAATAGTATTCAACTGCACCATTATTGTAATCTTTGTCCCTAAATGCAATATCTTCAAACTTCTTCGCATTTAGCATATCTTGCACTTGTTGGGTCCATTCTTGAAATGAAAGCTTTATAAAGATGACAGTACCCTCAACAAACAAAAAGAAACATGATTAGATAAATAGTCATGCAAAAAAAATAAAAATTCCCCACTTGATTCATGTCGAGAATAAGAAAACGCGTCAAGTAAGTCAATCTTTTTAGTGCATATTAATTCAAGTAATCGTAGAAAAACTTGTGGAAATTAAATATAGGACATAAGAGTTACACACACCTCATTTTCAGCTCCCCTTAATTCATCTCTATAAGACTATATCTTATTTTTAGCAATATGTGACTGCAGTAGAATCCATTTGTGCCAAGAGGAGAAAGTAAGGTTTGAACAACACATGCGCGTCCTTGGTCAGCTACTTGGTCTTCTTTTATGTTTTTAACTTCTGTTACATGTAACATAACAAATGAATTAAACAAAAAAATGCAAAGTGATCATAATACATATAGAAAAGATTTAACAGGTGGGATTCTTATGAGCTACTTACTACTGCAGATGCATTTTGACAAAGCTGCAAACCCATGCCTGGCCGTGAAACGTAGCTAAACATTTCATATTAATCTGTTAAGCAAAAAAAAAACGTAACCAATGATAAGTAAGATTTTTCAGCAAAAAGTGTTCGTTTTGGATTCTTGAAGGTAAAGTCTGTTTCAAAATATTCTAAAACTTAACATTTCATATTAGTTTGTTCTACAAAAGATTACCAATTTGATGGAGAGAGCAGTCAATCCAGAACTTTTTCAAAGCCAAACTGGGAGCATCCGGTCACCTCTTAATAACAGTTCAAGAGTTGGATAAAGCCGCAAAGGCAGAGAGTCAAAGAATCCATAGGATTCAGTTCACGTCGTAATTTAATAAAAACTGAAGCATAAGATTGAATAATGGGCACCTCAAGAGTGTGAATCGAGGCAGGAATCGTGACTCTGAGAGTTGAGAATAAAGCTTGAGTGAATAAGTCACAGATTCTGTTAAGTCACACACAAATGGCACCATCCTTCAAATCTTCTTGAAATGAATCTGTTGAAGGAACGTGCTAATATATTATTTGTACCCAACAAACTAATTTTTGTCATATAAATTTCAAAACTCAAATAAAGTAAGATGATTAAAAGAAACTAAGAGGAGAAAGTATCTCTTACAACTTCGTGAATTGACTTGTTTGGCCTTTTGGAGCATGGTAGAGGAGACTCCTGTTCTTCACTCACAGATCTATGTAGCCATGCGTCCCGAAATCTGTGGTTATCTCAGGTAGAGATTTATACAACTCGAGAAGCTCCATAGACCCAACAATACGTAGACCTTTTTTCAACAACAAAACACTCTGCGGAAGATGATTTATGCATGTACCTCGTATATCTAACTCTTCCAAACATTCTAAACGTCCAAGTTCCTCAGGCAATTCCTTAACTCTTTTACAGTAGCCGAGATAGAACTGTTTTAGACATTTCATCGTACATATGTTGTTTGGAATATCTCGTAAAACTATACACTCTGTTAGGACGAGCATCTCTAAACATTCTAATCGAGAAAGATCCTCCGGCAACTTCTCAAGAAGCTTACAACCAATAAGTCTAAGGATTTTCAGATGTTTCAGCAATAAAATGTTATCCGGAAGATGTTTAATATTTGTTGACCACAAAGTTAGCTTCTCTAGACATTGTAACCTATCAAGGTCCTTGGGCGCCTCAGGAATACTACCATGGAGTGTAAGGTTTGTTAAATGTTGTAAACCACAAATGCTTCCGTAAAAACTCTGAAGGTCTGTGCACGCACAAGAGAAACCTACTGAAATAAGCTTCTCAATGTTTCCAATCGATGAGGGCAGATCTTCCTCATATGAACATTCAAATTGAAACTTTGGAAAACTATTATCAGGGTGCAACGGGCATATATCTATCGACTTCACAAACAGTTTTAACTCAGGTAATCCACCCTTATTTAAAATCTCAATATCTGTAAACCTCAGAAAACCTTGTGCTTCTAGGTGGATAAGATTTTTTAGACCTCCAATAGGAGCGCGAAGTTCTACCAAATTAGAACATTTTTTAACATGTAAACTCTTGAGATTTGGTGTTCGCCCGAGGTCAAGAGTCTTCAACTCTGAATATCCTCTGATGTCTAGGTTTTCGAGCTTTGGAAATACCAAATCATCAAGGTTAAGGGACCTCAACTGTGGACAACTCACGTTGAGGGATTTGAGTTGTGGGCATTTACGGGGCATGTCAAGTTCTACCAAATACTTACATTTCTCAAGATTCAACATCTCGATATTCGGAGTTCTCCCTAGGTTAAGGGACCTCAACTTTGGACAACTCAGGTTGAGGGATTTGAGCTGTGGACATTCGTGGGGCATGTCAAGTTCTACCAAATCTTTACATCCTACAAGATTCAATGTTTCGATATTCGGAGTCAGCCTAAGGTCTAGGGTACTCAACATTGTATCATTAAGATTGAGGGATTTGAGTTTCGGACATTTAACAAGTATGTGAAGTTCAATCAAGTAATAACAACCTTGAAGATCTAACATCTCAAGATTTGGAGTTAGCCCAAGGTCAAAGGTCGTCAACTTTGAATAACTTAGACGAAGGAATCGGAGCTTGTCAAGAACCTATCAAAAGAAAAATTAAGATAAAATGAGTATCGGTGTAATAAAAAACTAACAAATGTGTAGTGTCACATTGAATCTAATGCAAAACAATAATTCAACCATTACTATACCTTTCTTTCTCTCCCTTCCCAAAGTTGTACGATTTGACTATCATACATTTCAAGAGCAACAAGATTACTTGCTTGAAATGTTTTAGGTAAAGAACAAAAAGGGTAGTTTGGCCAAGCCAGGTATTGCAAAGAATTTGGAAAGTATTGGCTAACTTTATCAAATTCCCAATCAACATTGAATCTATACCCGTACACGAGAAGTAATCTAAGTTTCTCCATGTTTCCAAGACCTTTCATAACCATTTTCAGATTATTGATGTTTGACTGTGAATATAAGCGGAACTTTACACATTTTGTTTCTTCAGTACCCTGTAATCCAAAATAAGTGACAGCAAATTAACTAGGGTCATGACAAATGAAATTGTGTTAATTAGTTTTCTCCACCTTGCAAATAAACTTTATCCTTACCTGATTATTAGCCAATATATCGATAATTTCCTTGTCAATCCACAATCGACTATGTTTGTTTGGCTCATCAGGGTGCAAACGACGAACAATGTACCTCCCCATTTCTTGTATATGATCGTGCATGTCCAAGCAACCATCTCCAGAAACAGTTATGAGCGATTTTTTCTCAAGAACACTCAAACCGCGAATAGCATGAAATCCACGGCTCTCGAGCACTCTGATTGCTTCGTGTTCCTTCCAACCTTTCAACATGCAGGCAACATCTAGGAATATTTCTTTACAGCTGTTATCTAGACCCTTGTAGCTTAACTCCAACTTTTGAAGAGTTCCATCCAATGGAATTTTTTCTAGTTCTTCTAGGGTATCTATCCACACATCCTCATTTGCATCACAGAGAGATGAACCTAAAATTGTGATTGTTAAAGGAAGGCCGGCAGCATAACGTACAACTTGTTGTGCTAGCTTATTGTACCTTGGACTTCGATTATCGGTCCCAAAAGCACACCTGCTTAAGAGGCAAATCGCTTCCTCATCCGTTAATAGATTGACATCATGTATCAAGTTCACTTTGTGTGCTACTAGTACTTGCTTGTCTCTTGTTGTAATGATGATTCTACTTCCCTTCATAAACCAATTAGGTTCACCGGCTAAGGCCTTAAGCTGGTCTATATGATCCACATCATCTAGGACAAGAAGAACCTTTCTACTACACATATGCTTTTTCATCATCGTTTTCCCGTCAAAAACACCATTTACAATGATGTCTTGTGTATTTAACACATCTCTTAGGACTTGTTGTTGTAACGACTTCAAACCTAATAAAAGGGTACTTGAAGATTCCCGAACATTCTCAACAAAGCTGCTACCTTCGAACTCATTGCATATATGATCAAAAACAGCTCTGGCTAAAGTTGTCTTCCCAATACCTCCCATCCCTGTGAGTCCTATCATGCAAAACTCATCTGTAAAAGTGTTTAAAGATGAAACTACACCATTAATCCGAGTCCTCATGCCTATTAAATTCCCATCAGTGCTGACGGTAGGTAACTTGGATGAAATATCCTTAACAACTAAATTGATAAATTCAGCTTCATGTCTGTATGTTAAAAGAAGAACCAATTAGCTTTCTCAAACTTTTACCTGAATAATAACTTAGATCTATATCTACATATACGAACATAAAATAAGTAATAATGGAGTAATTTAGAGTAAATTACATTTTTGGTTCATGTGGTTAACACTCATTATCAACTTTGGTTCCCTTTTAAAACTAATTACAATTTTGGTTGTCATTGTTGCCACTTTATTTAAGTTTTGGTCCCTTTGACTATATTTAATTATAAAGATTAGTTAGTTTAAGGGTATTCATGTCTTTTCAATTTTTTTTGTCTTTTCTTATTGTTGTCTTATTGGATCGTAGAGTAATTTACAATTTTTGAAACCCGACGTATAAAATTTAAATAGTTTTATTAGTGTAGACACATTTATAGTATACATCGAATAAAATGCATAAAAGTTTAAAGATTACTTAACTCATTTTAAAGGTACAGACATGACTTTTTTTGAACGGCAAAAAAGATCATTAGAACGGGGCTTCGACATGACCATCAACCCGCCTAGCGAACCCAAATTTATTAAAAGAACCAAAACTAAAAAGTATGTAATTTAAAAAGGTACGGGCATGACTTTTTTAATGGTGTAATTTAAAATGATATTGTTTCTAAAATGTGTTGTTGACATGTTGTTAGTTGGTTTTGTGTTTTGATTAAAATATGTTGTTAATTGGTTATTTATTTTTAACATTACATGCACTATTAATATATTATTATTTAAAATTGCTACTAATGAAAAATGTAGGAAAGACAATAAAAACTATAATGACAAACATTTTAAATTACTCTATGATCTAATAAGACAACAATAAAAAAAGACAAAAAAAGGTTGAAAGTATAGAAATATCCTTAACTAAATAACCTTTATAATTAAATTTATTCAAAGAGACTAAAACTGAAATAAAGAGGTAACCATGATGACTAAAATTGTAACTAGTTTTAAAGAGGAACCAAAGCTGATAATGAGTGTTAACCACAGGGAACAAAAATGTAATTTACTCTTAATTTGAGGTAGAAACTATTGAGAAAAATGAAGATTGTCAAATTGAGGGTTAAGTGGCTAAAAGGTAACATGCTAAGTAGGGAAACCTTGGGTTTATTAAAAAAAAAACTAATAGTTTAATGATGTAATTGGTAAAAGTTAAAGAATGTTGTTAAAATTAGAAAACAGTGAATAGTATGTTGGTCAAAATGGTAATTTTCCATATAAAATAACATGGAAATAACATTGCGTGAACAAAAATGAGTAACTGATCATTTGAAAAAAAAAAAAACATTGCAAGTTTCATGTCATTGTTATGGTTTCTGTCACTAATTTGCAGCTAACAATCCACCTTTAATACGTGGCTACAAAAATTGCAAATCTTGTGGTAGATAATAACAGGAAAATAGCATTAGCCTTACAGTCTTTAACCTTGTGTTTCAGGCAAGGGCAAATTTACCTTTACGGTAGGTACCTACCCAAGTTTTCCGTTTCTATTAGAAGTTGTATAGAATTTTTTTTGGGACCTACCTTAAAAATTTTAGAGGAACTATCTTAAAATTTAATTTTGCAACATAAGAGAAACAAAGAATTTGGTGGTGTGTTGGAAAACACCCCATGTTATGTATGGGAGGTCGCAGGTTCGCTTCTCTATGTGCATGCTATTATTATTTTTTAAACCTTTTTGTTTAAGGCCCATCAATTTTAAGTCTGACCCAATCTTTTTGTTTAACACTAATTATTTTAAGCCTGACCCAAATACCAAACAAAAAAAAAGTTTGATTTTTAATTTTAATGATCCGACCCGATAAAAGTATAGTTGATACTTTTTTGTTTTTTCTTTTTCCGGCTAAACTTAATTAGGGAACCATGTGGTTTTGTATTCTAGATTCGCCACTGGTTTCAGGTAGTCACATATACATTGTTCCAGTGAATAACTTTTGTAGTGACTCTTTTTTATTTATAGAGAAGCACTTATCAGAAGAAGATGATGATGGTTTTCTTTGATTGTTGTGGTGGTCCATTAGATAAGAAAAAGGAGAAGAGATAAGAAAGGGATTATCTAAATATGAGCTTGTGAAAAACAAGGGTACATCGTACACAAATGGTGAAACAAATATAATAAAAAGCTCTTCAGTTAAAGTTTTTGGATTTTACTATGAGTCCCAGAGAGCATGGCATGGTCAAGATAGAATGCCAGGAAAGAAAACCAACTATTGACAAAAAGCCCGGAGCACTAATCGAAATAGACTAGAGAACTAGCCTTTTTTCTTCATCAAGACATGTTCACCTGATTAGGGGTATATTTGTCATTAATTTTTCTTTAGAAAACCCATTAATCAATCAATTGGAGATTGTTCTTCTAATTTTCCACTACTATAGTAACAGTGTTCCAGAAAAAGTTCTAAATTTTTTGGGTCTACTTTGTAGTTTGTAATATGAGAGACTAAGGGGCTGTTTGTTATTTTAAAATACCTCCTAAAACCTTTTTAAGTGCGAAAACTAAGAAATTTGCAGACTTAAGACTATTTGTTTTAATTTAAAAAAGGTCTAGAAACCTCTATCCTTTGAAATTTTAAAAGATGCATCATCTACCTTTTTTAGAGCTAAAATCAAACTTCATGCCTCTTAAAAACAAATGAAACCTAACTTTGAAACTATTTTTAAATATTTAGTATTTACAATTGTCTTATAATTATTTAGTTAAACTGCATAGTTTCTAGTAAAAAAAGGTTATAAATTAAATAAAGAAAACCGGCCCAATTTTCTCAAGCAGAAAAGGAGTTCATTTTGCAAGGATGAAGTTGATTGAGGGAAATTATTAAACCAACAGCTGATGTAACAGTAATTTGACATAAAGAAAACAAACAAGGCATTAACTTTTAAGGGGTTTGGAACCTAGTCAAGCTAGGCGGCTCATCCCCACGCCGATTTTTATTAAATCAATAGAACATAAACCAAGAAATGTCGGGTTACAAAAGCATGAACATAGATCACCTAAAACAATGTCTGGTCTTCCTGCATTTCTTGAAGCAAAACATCAACTAATCAGAGATCATATCCTAACAACTTGAGTTACTAAGAAGCAAACGGCAAAAATTTTGCGACCAACAAGATATATATGATGATATGTATCCAACATGAAAGCCTTGTTCCAACCTCGTTACAGGAACAAGCAAAGGCATGTTGTCCAAGATGCTGTAAAATGGTCGAAAATAAACAAAATGTGATATAATCCATGTAAATAAACAAAATGTGATATAACCCATGTAGTAAATTTTTAATTTTTTAAGATAAATGTCTCACATGTTTGACTCGATCATCATCATCATCATCATCTATTTTCTCCTTGATTTATGTGGCTGATTTCTCATTCAAGTGTTACGTGTCACAGTATTGCACATCAATGGCATTCACATTTGAAACTGTAACATATCATTTGGGTAAGAATCTGTAGAGAAAACAATGATTTATATAATGCATCAGGTGGACTTATATCTGATAGCAGCAGATCAATAAGAGCCTCACCCATGAATTTGACAAAAATTGATTGAGCCAAAATCAAACCATTCAGACCGAAGATTAAACATCAAGTTCAACATGACATGTGAAAAGGGTATGATCCCTTCGATGCAATGAAGTGCTGAAACACAGAGCCTAAGCACACGAAAACAAACAACATAACTAAAAAAAAGCATGCAACAATCACCATAAAACAAGAGAAATGGTAGAAGAATCACCATGTGTGTTGAATTTGATTGCTTCCTTGTCAACAAAACTCAGAAATGCAAGAAATGGTCAAATGTTAGGATACATAAATTGTCGTTTTTAATATAAGACTATATACCAACTTTTTCCAAAAGTGGATTGATAGAAAAGGGAGAGAAAGTACCTGTTACAATATGTAGTTTGTGAATAAGCCTTTTGGGCCTTTGGAGCTCTAAAAATCATCCATGGAGACTCTTATTGTGGTTGTTTAAATGCTATCCACATCTCTACCAACTGCAAATAAATGAATTTTTTTGTTTAGAACTTTGTGGCCAAAGTGTCATAATCGAGACTCCGGTGATATATTAACTTCGACTTTTTCCTGGCTCATCTCTGACCCAGTTTCAACCCAACTAGGATCCGACTCCATTCACACATAAAATCAACTTCAATTTCTTAGTGAAATCGACGTGCAATGTAACCTCACATGCTTAACCAATGTTCACACTACCTATTATAAGTATGGCACCTTTTGAATAGTTTGGTGCAGGTTGATTAAGTGGTCAGAATGATTAAGAGGCTCTTATGATATGGTGCAAATTGAAATATGGTTGTTTGGTAATTGTTGAGGATGAAATCAGGGCGCTTAATGGTTAAGGGAGGGAGACCCAAGATACAAAACCATTCAGAGGGTTTTAAAACCATTAAGAGGCCCCATTTCAGAGACTTGCCTCTTAAAAGTTTACCTCTTAACCAAACAGAGCCTGCCTCTTAATGGAACTGGTAAGACAAAACACAAGCTCTTCAATTGGTTTTATTGGTCAACCACACCCAAATTTCAGCCCCATTTCAGGGTCTTCGAACTGGATCCTCGACCACCATGGTGACCGTATTAGTGGTTCTGGTTATATTCTGCTTCATTCTTTGACCAATTGACTTCGTTATCCCAACCAAACAAAATTATACTAGATAAATGTGGCATTTTGGGAGCACCTATAATGAGTTTTCGGAATCTTTTGGTGTTCTTTTGGGACACCGCCCACAGGCTCCAACTAGAAAAACATGGTCTCGTTCGAAGGTGACATGAGAAACATGGTATCTGCTCGTAGAATATGCCCAAAGTGTTTCTAGCGAAAATAACAAATATTTATCAGTAAGAAGCAGAAGTTATAACAAAGATCAAATAGGACCAAAGAAATTAAGTCATAAGGTTTAGTGATGGTACAAAACTTGCATCAAAATATTGTCAACCAACCAAGAACAGCAGCAGCTAACTTCGACTTAAAGGGGTTCCATACTCCATATTCAATCTTTGTCCTATCTTCATTCTAACTAGAAAACGAAGAAATATATGTCAATACAATGCACTTGGCAGCCAATCAGGCCCGAGACGGCTGTGTTCCTAGAAATTACACAACTTATGAAGATAGGACAAAGAAATAGTAATAATGAGAGTAGAACCTTCAATTGATGATCCAGAAAGGCAGACATGAGAACAGAGCCATCGGTCATCACGGTGGAGCAACACCCAAAAAATCCACTTCTTCACCCAGCCACTAATTTACATACAAGTTGTTTGTTAAGAAGAAAAACAAGCAATATTATATCAACATATTAGAACTTTGCGCATATCTACCAAGACTGGCCAATTTTCCTTCAGAGCTCTATTTCTTCTTTTGGAGATCTGCAAAGAAAATGACGCGGGCGGAAAACGCGCGGAACGGATCGACAAGCGTCAAATCCAAAGATAACGACGTTCACAAGCGTGAAACGCAAAGAAACAAAGAGAAAACTCTCAATAACTCACAAGGAGGAAAATATTATTAACTCAAAGTCTGAATTACAATTGAAATCAATAATCCCTATTTATAATCTAAACAAAAATATAATTAAGGAAACTAAATAAACCTATTTCTATTCTAACTTGGAAAACAATTAAAATAATTACCTAATATAAATCCTAAACTTGATAAGCAAGAAAACTACTTAAATAGTAATAATTCTAATCTAAATAACTATTTAATAAAATATTTAAACAGATTTATAAACGCAATCTTTTCCGGAATGTTCTGATCTGCAAATCTGTCCGCGACTAGCTCGCGCGGTGAACCATAGCTTCGCGCCGCGAGGTCGGCTTTGTCACGACACTTGAATTTTTTCTTCTTTTGAGTCCTTTTCCCGGGTTTCCATAAATTCATAAAATTCGCTAATACAGGTCGAAACCGATCTGTATCAGTCACCCCCACTTGAAAAGAACTCGACCTCGAGTTCTCTTGTAGATCTTTTAATTTCTTGAGGTCTTGATTGAACAGTAAATTGTAGATCATACGTGATTTCACTAGTGGATCATCAAAATACAGAAAGGGGTCACTTTCTAGAGGTCGTAATCGCCTCCATATGAGTGATACCTCATCAAGTTCGTATGGATAGGAAACTAGCGAAACCTTACTCGTAGGAATTTTATCGGCCTTATCCGGAACATCTTCTCCGCCCTCTACTTCCTTGACTTCTTGCGGCGAAAACTGTAGCGGCTCAGGAATTTCTTCAACTTCAATTTCATCGGCGATGGGTTCGAGATCCGGTTCAAAGACTTCGGTCGCGGTAAGAATTTCTTGTTGCGGCTCGGTCGCGATGGAGATAACATCTTGTGGGGAAATAGATTCTTGAGGCGGATTAATAGCGATGAATGGTGGTTCAGTCACGATGGATGGTGGGTCGGTTACGGCAGAGATGATTTCTTGAAGCGGCTCAATCGTGACAGATGGTGGTTTGGTCACGACAGGGACGATTTCCTCGTCGGCGATCTTCGGTGATTCTCCTTTCTTTTCCGGTAAGAATCGCTCCACCATAAGTTGTTTCATTCGCTTCCATGATTGAACCGGTCTTTTCCGTTGGCGTTGTCGTTGTTTGACCACTTTATCCCACCAAACGGACGCAACGCTTTTTAGGTGAAAAGCAACTAACTTTACTTGCTTTTCTCTAGGAATCTCGATAACTCCAAAGAATCGGTCCACTTCGTTTTGCCAATTTAAAAATTCTTCCGCTTCTAAAGCACCGTAGAAAAATGGAATTTCTGCATTTGTATGAATGGCGTGTGCGTTTCTTTTCTCCTTTACGGGTTTTTCTTCCTTCCCGTTTTCGAATCTGGGACTAGGAAAACTAACCCGGTTACGGTAATCGGGATGTATGTCTCTTCTCCGACACTCAATGATGGGAGTGTCGATTTGATTGGCAAGGTTAGCGCGGGCAGTGTTGAGGGCCGTGGAAAAAGCCATGGCGATTGCCTCAATACTAGCTTGATTGATGTATGGTTGTGGTGATGCCATCTGAAGGAAAAGAGACAGGGACTCTGGCTCTGATACCAACTGACGCAGGCGGAATGCGGGGAACGGATCGACAAGTGTCAAATCCAAAGATAACGACGTTCACAAGCGTGAAACGCAAAGAAACAAAGAGAAAACTCTCAATAACTCACAAGGAGGAAAATATTATTAACTCAAAGTCTGAATTACAATTGAAATCAATAATCCCTATTTATAATCTAAACAAAAATAAATTAAGGAAACTAAATAAACCTATTTCTATTCTAACTTGGAAAACAATTAAAATAATTACCTAATATAAATCCTAAACTTGATAAGCAAGAAAACTACTTAAATAGTAATAATTCTAATCTAAATAACTATTTAATAAAATATTTAAACAGATTTATAAACGCAATCTTTTCCGGAATGTTCTGATCTGCAAATCTGTCCGCGACTAGCTCGCGCGGTGAACCATAGCTTCGCGCCGCGAGGTCGGCTTTGTCACGACACTTGAATTTTTTCTTCTTTTGAGTCCTTTTCCCGGGTTTCCATAAATTCATAAAATTCGCTAATACAGGTCGAAACCGATCTGTATCAGAAAACCAAGTTTATATCAATTTGATAAGTCAATTTGAAGTATTCTAAGATGATCAACAGAAAATAAAGAAAGTAGCTGTTACATAGCATGGTTCTTTGGGCCTTTTGACCTCTACAAATAGGATCCGATACCATAAAAAACATGAAAATAGAGCTTCAACTTCTCACTGAAATCGACATTCCAATGTAACCATACAAGTTTAGCCATCATTTATTTTATACTACCACCTATAGACGAAAACAACCTGGTTTGAAGTTTTTTTGTTTTTTTATCAGTAACACATATAAACAGCCCCATCCAAAACCCAATTTAATGAATAAACAACGATCTTACCTTCAATTTACGGAGCCAAAACCCAATGCTTGTTTGCTGATTGTTCTACCAAATATGTTTGTTTCAAGCCAGAGCTGCGCCTTCAGCTTTTGGAGCCAAAATCGAAAACTTGATTGGCTACTTACATTTCTTCTGTGTTTTTAACTGCCTTCATACACCCATATACATTTAACACAACAAAGAAATTAAACAAAAGATGCATAGTGATCACAATATAGAAAAAAACTTTCAACAGCTGAGATTTTTATGAGCTACTTACCTGCTGCAGATGCATCTCAACCCAGCCGCAAAGCCGTTATTGGCCATAAACCTGCACCTAAACATTGCACGTTAACTTGTTAAGCCAAAAAAATTAACCAATGATAAGAAATAGTGTTTTTGAAGTGTTTGTTTTGGATTCTTGATAGCAAGAGTGTTGTTAGCATATGAAAACCAACAGAAAAGAACAGAGGAAAGAAATAGAAAATGTGAGAAAAGAGTTTCTTCAATTGATCAGAAAGAAACTACTCAAATGTATCAAAAATTTAACCCACTTAATGCTTACTAGGTTATATACTTGCATGCAGGAGTTTTTACCTTAAATGATTTATAAAATGGTAAAGATAAATATTGACTCCTGGCAAAAAAAAAAAAAAAAAAAAGAATCATCTCATTAATTTTAAAGTTTAAATGATCAAAGTAAGATTATTAATAGAAATAGAGAAAGTACCTCTTATTGTGTTATGGATTCTTTGAGCCTTTCTCAAAGTTGTCCTTAGAGCACGGCACAACAGTCTCCTGTACTTGCAGTTGTGGGTGTTTCGTCTTGAAGAATTTGCAGACCTTCCATCGTTAAAATGCTCTGCGGAAGATTAGTTATGCATGTACCTCGTATATCCAACTCTTCTAAACATTCTACACGTCCAAGTTGGTCCGGCAATTTATCAACACTATTGCATCTGCGGAGACTGAAAGACTTTAGACTTTTCAACCTACATATGTTGTTCGGAATATGTCGTAAACCTATACACTGTTCTAGAATTAGAGTCTCTAAGCATTCTAATCGACCAAGATCCTCGGGTAACTTCTCTAGAAGCTCACAATCATAAATGTTGAGAGATTTCAGATGTTTCAACATGCAAATGCTATCCGGAAGATGTTTAATCTTTTTAGAGTGTAAAGTTAGCTCCTTTAAACATTCTAATCGGCCAAGATCCTCCGGTAACTTCTCAAGAAGCTCACAATCATAAAGTCTCAGAGTTTTCAGATGTTTCAACATACAAATGCTATCCGGAAGATGTTTAATCTTTTTAGAATGTAAAGTTAGCTTCTTTAAACATTCTAATCGGCCAAGATCCTCCGGTAACTTCTCAAGAAGCTCACAATCATAAAGTCTCAGAATTTTCAGATGTTTCAACATACAAATGCTATCCGGAAGATGTTTAATCTTTTTAGACTGTAAAGTTAGCTCCTTTAAACATTCTAATCGGCCAAGATCCTCCGGTAACTTCTCAAGAAGCTCACAATTATGAAGTCTCAGAGTTTTCAGATGTTTCAACATACAAATGTTATCCGGAAGATATTTAATCTTTTTAGACGATAAAGTAAGCTCCTTTACACATTCTAATCCACCAAGATCCTTGGGTAACTTCTCAAGAAGCTCACAACGAGAAAGTTGGAGAGATTTCAGATGTTTCAACATACAAATGCTATCCGGAAGATATTTAATCTCTTTAGACATCAAATATAACTTCTCTAAACATTTTAATCGACCAATATCCTCCGGTAACTCCTCAAGAAGCTCACACAAAAGTGTGAGAACTTTCAGATGTTTCAACATAGAAATGTTATCCGGAAGATGTTTAATCTTTTTAGACGTCAAAAATAGCTCCTCCAAACATTCTAATTGACCAAAATCCTCTGGTAACTTCTCAAGATGTATACAATCAAAAAGCCTGAGACTTTTCAGATATTTCAACAATAAAATGCTATCCGGAAGATGTTTAATACTTGTAGACGACAAAGTTAGCCTTTCTAGACATTGTAAGCGGTCAAGGTCTTTGGGTACCTCTGGAATTTCACCCTTGAGTCTAAGGTCTCCTAAATGTTGTAAGCCACAAATGCTTCCAAAAAAACTATCAAGGTCTGTGCAAGCACAAGAGAAACCTACCGAAATAAGCTTCTCAATATTTCCAATCGATGAGGGTAAATCTTCTTGGTATGAACATTCAAATTGAAACTTGGGAAAGTTATTATCAGGGTGCAATGGGCATGTATCTACTAACTTTCCATGCAGATCTAACATAGGTAGTAATCCATAATTGTTCGCAATATCTAAATTTGAAAACCTCGGAAAACCATTTGCTTTAAATTTGACGAGCTTTTTTAGACCACCAATGGGAGCATGAAGTTTTACCAAACCAGAACATTCTTCAAGATGTAAACTCTCGAGATTTGGATTCCACCCAAGGTCAAGGGTTTTCAACTCTAAACATCTTCGGATGTCGATAGATTTGAGCTCTAGACATCCTATCGGCATGTGAAGTTCTACCAAAGCACAATCTTTAAGAATCAACGCCTTGAGATTCAAAGTCAGCTCAAGGGACGTCAACTTTGAATTAATGAGTTCAAAGGATTTGAGTTCCGGACATCCTATGGGAATGAGAGGTTCTACCAAATCATCGTGCCCATCAAGAGTCAAAGCCTCAAGATTACGAGTTAGCCCAAGGTCAAACGTCATCAAACGTGGACATCCAAGCCTAAGGGTTTTTAGTTGCAACATTCACCAGGCATGCAAAGTTTCACTAAATTAGAACATCGTTGAAGGTTCAATGTCTCGAGATTTGGAATCGGCCCAATGTCAAGGGTCCTCAACGTTGAAATATTGAGGACGAGGGATTTAAGTTGTGGACATTCAAGGAACATGTCAAATCCTGACAAATTATCACGTTCTTCTAGTTTCAATGTTGCAATAGAAGACGACCCAAGGTTAAGGTTAAAAGACCTCAAAGTTAGACAACTCAAGCTGAGGGATTTGAGTTGTGGACATTCTCGAGGCATGTAAAGTTCTACCAAATCCTTACATTCCTTGAGATTCAATGTCTCGATATTTGGAATCATCCTAATGTCAAGGGATCTCAACTTTGAACTCCTTAGGTTGAGGAATGTGAGTTGTGGACATTCACATGGAATGTCAAGTTCTACCAAATCACAACATCCATTAAGATTCAAGGTTGTGATATTCGGAACCAACCTAAGGTCGAGAGACCTCAACTTTGGACTACTCGCATTGAGTAATTTAAGTTGTGGAAATTCACATGGAATGTCAAGTTTTACCAAATCCGAACATTGCATAAGATTCAATGTCTCTATATTTGGGACCAACCTAAGGTCAAGGGTACTCAACTTTGAACCATTGAGGTTGAGGGATTTGAGTTTTGGACATCGGAGAGGCATGTGAAATTCTACCAAATAACGACAATTTTCAAAATTTAATATTTCAAGATTAGGAGTCATCCCAAGGTCAAATGTCCTCAACAATGAACGACTTAGATCAAGGAATCGAAGCTTGTTAAGAACCTATCATAAAAAAAAGTTGAATATTGGTTTACTAACCAACCAATAGATGTGTAGGTTGATAATAAATTATGCAGAAAAAGAATTCAACCATTGCTCTTACCTTTCTTTCTCCTCCTTCCCAAAGTTGTTTCATCCCACCATAGGGGATTTCAAGAGCAACGAGATTACTTGCTTGAAATTTTTTGGGTAAAACAAATAAAGAGGAACTCTCCCACTTCAAATATTGCAAAGAATTTGGTAAGTATTGGCTATCTTCATCAAGCTCTTGATCGGTATCGATAGGTGTACAGTCGACCACGTGAAGAAATCTAAGTTTCTCCATCTTTCTAAGACCTTTCATAATAGTTTTCTGATTGACTTTTGTCGCGAATAGGTGTATACATGTCGCTTCAGTTCCCTGAAATCCAAAAAAATTGACCATGAAATTTACTTAAGTCATGACAATTGAAAATTTGTTGGAGTCTTTTCAACTTTACATATAAATTTGTTTCTTACCAAATCATTAACCAATATATCTTCAATTTCCTCCTCAATCCACAATCGGTTGTGTCTTCCAGGCTCATCAGGGTTCGAGCGACGAACAATGTGCCTCCCCATTTCTTCTATATGATCATGCATGACCAAGTAGCGATCTTGTCCATAAATAGTTATGAGAGCTTTTTTCTCAAGAACACTCAAACCACGTATAGCATGAAATCCACGGCTTTCAAGCGCTCTAATTGCGTCCTCTTCCTTCCAACCTTTCAATAGGCATGCAACATCTAGGAATATATCCTTGCAATCAACATCTAGATGCATATAGCTTAACTCCAACTTTTGTAGAGTTTCCTCCAATGGAATTTTTTTGAGTCTTTCAAGGGTATCTACCCATACATCCTCATTTACATTACAGAGAAATGAACCCAAAACGGTGATCGTTAAAGGGAGACCTGCAGCATAAGTTACAACCTTTTGTGACAACTCTTTGTACCTTGGAATCCGAATCTCTTTCCCGAATGCACACCTACTCAAGAGGCAAATTGCTTCCTCATCCGTTAGCAGATTTACATCATGAATCAAGTTCACTTTGTGTGCCAACAGTACTTGCTTCTCTCTTGTTGTAATGATAACTTTACTTCCCGACATAAACCAACTTGGTTCACCGGCTAAAGCCTTAAGCTGCTCTATATGATCCACATCATCAAGAACAACAAGAACCTTTCTACCAGGCATCTTCTTTTTCATCATGCTTTTCCCATCCAAAACATTATTTACAGTGATGCCTGGATCATTTGATACATCTCGAAGGACTTGTTGTTGCAACTTCTTCAAACCGGAGAAATCGAGTTTTGACACTTCCCTAACATTTGCAACAAAGCTTTTGCCTTCGAACTGAAAGGATATTTGATCAAAAACAGCTCTAGCTAAAGTTGTCTTCCCACTGCCTCCCATCCCCCATATTCCTATTATCTGAAACTCATGAGGGGAAGCATTTAAAGATGAAACCACGTCATTTATCCGAGTCCTCATGCCTACTAAATTTTCATCAACACTGATGGAAGGCAACCTTAGTAAAATCTCCTTAACAACTATTTTGATAAATTCAACTTCATGCCTGTATGTTAAACAAGAATCAATTAGCTTTCTCAAACTCCAACATGAAAAATTACTTGTATATATCAACAAAACAGAAAACATAAAAGAAGTAATTGTTATAGAGTCATATGTATATATATAATCATATTTCGGTTTAATCAATTGAGAAGAGTACTCAAGTTCGATTTGAAGTTTGAAGACAAAAAATGACATAGAACAGATATGACGAAGTAATTACCCGTTAGCAGTCTTCTTTAACTCCCACCCAGCCAGATCAGCTATTTCTTTCAGGGCCTCTCTCCATTTCCCAGCACCCACTTTGTTTTCATGATTGGCAATGGCTTCTCCAAATGCCCCAGTTTGTTTGCGGACTTCAGTGGGTTCCACATCATAGAAGATAGGGTAAGCGGTCTGTTGAGTCTGCGTCTTTTGGCATTCCATAATCTTTACAAGCTCATCCAAACACCATGATGAAGATGCATAGTTCTTGGAGAAAACAATGATGTGAAATCTTGATTCTTCAATGGCTTTAACGAGCTCCTTATTGATTTTATTCCCTTTCACGAGGTTCTTGTCATCCTTGTAAGTGTCAATGCCTTGTCGCTTAAGAGCGTCATAAAGATGATCAACAAAGTTGGTACGAGTGTCTTCACCTCTAAAACTCAAAAATACATCATACTTAAAGCTGGTCTTCTGAATGGATGTAGTTGAAGAAGACGCCATTGAAGGTATGATTGAAGGATCTATAAATCAAATCAAAACAATATTGGGTTAAAGTATACAGAATGAAAACCGGATGAGATGATGAGATGTATAACTTTGGCAATTGATGGTTCTAGCACAGGTTATGAGAAAGTGATGTGTTTGTTTGGATAAGATGATGAGATATATAACTAGGGGTGTAAACGAGCCGAGCCAAGTCGAGTAGTGGGTTAATCGAGCCGAGCTCAAAAACTAATGCTGGGGATCGATAAATTTTATATATTAATACTATTTTTACAAGTGGCATTTGCAGGGTATATCAAACCGATTTACACAAGTTTCAACATTTTTAACGTCAGATTTCACTTGCCTGGAATATTAAAACAACCAAACATGATATATCTAGCTTGAAGGGGTGAGATGTACGTACACCAATATGACAAATGTTAACTTTTACTTGTGACGGTCACAACTCACAGCAGATCAAGTTTGTTTTTGTCATTCACCACTTCAACATGTTAACCGGTCAACATTGTTTAAATGGAAAACATATGAATCAGAATAAAGTATGTCCGAAAAGTATATTACCAAAACTATACATTAAAATGAAGTACGTTACAATTTCGTTCAATTTGCCCCTATAAAAAAATTTAATATTACCGGTGGCAATCCACATATTAATATTATTTAAAATTTTCTCTTATTATAAAGAAGTTAAAGTTTTATTTGCTATTTAATTATATATTAAATTCATTTTGTAGTATTATTTCATCACATTATTAAAATAACGGTAAGCCAAATTAATATTGGTAATTATAGTTGCGGTATGTAATACAAGAATCTTTAACATATTTTTTAAAATAAAGAAAATAGAGTCTTTTGACTAATCTTTTCCCGGTTGATTCTCCAAATTTTCTCCAACATGGAGAAACTAGGAGAAAAAAAAATGGGATTTGGAGAACTATATAAAAGTATTGATTAGGAGAGAAATGATTTTTTTTTTCAGCAATAGAATCTATGAAATTAAATGTGAAAGATAAAATATGTGAATAAATATTTTCATAATATTATTATTATTATTATAATCTCCAAATAAAAAACCGTTGAAGTTGTAGATGAAAGATTGTGTGAGAAAAAAATTAAGATGAAAAGCGTAAGAAGGGATCTCCATTCTTGAACACTTATGATCTCATTTACATCCATGAATTGTGTTTTAGAATAGAATTGATTTAGTGGATCTCATTAGTGTTCATCTTTAGTTAGGATGGAGACCCATTCTTACGTTTTTCGCCATGACTTTATTCTAACCGGAACCAACCCTAAAGTTGAATGTAGTTCTTTTTGAGAATGTTTTACAATAAAAGCCACCACCATTATGTTCTTGATAGAAGTGTTATTGCTGCTTATCTCCTTTGTATCATGTGTTACCGGTGGTGGTAAATCTACTCTTATACAAACACACTTTCCTATCAGTGAGCATGATGGATCAACGTATTATCAGTATTATCAATCAGATTCCATAATCTGCGTACGATCTAGAATAAGCACAAATTCCTCAAGATCCAACTATGTTCAATGTATTCATAAGAAGCAACATCAACCAACTTGAAAAATATACAAATAATAAGATTTATGAGGTATATTTGATTGATCTGAGCTGCTTATGTTAGCACGTAGCATCAAATGCTTATATATATGTAGACTTATATGTTGTAAGTTACATTTAATTCATCATTGGATTCCCACCAATGAGGAGCAAACCTGTAGAGCAATTGTCAAAGAGGGTATTTTTATAATTTAATGAAAATATTAAATCAAACGCCAAGTATTTTATTTCAAATTGATCACCCTAGCAAAAACCAAATGATTAAATAAGATTGTAAAACACAAGATAACGTAAATCATGCTCAAAATCAATATGACGATGAAATTAAAGAAATCAAACCCCTAACTAGCAAAATCCCAAACTCCTATTCACAGATTCAAGAAATCAAAATAATGAACAAATAAAAGTAGCCAACAGTTTCCAAACCCACATAAACATAGCATATATAATAACATTGAAATTAATACCTTTGAGGTTAGAAAAACGAAATACACCTATAGGTTGTTGACTTGTGAACCTGAGATAATCCAATAACGAATTGAAGTTGGAAATTTATGACTGATGTCTTCGTATTCGTGGTTATGGAGCCTAAAGTGGTGGTACTTTTTAACACAACGGATAGTTCGGTTACCTTTTTGGTAAATCCTTTATTTTCATAAAGTGGTATCTCTTTGGATAGATTTCAAAAAAAAAAAAAAAATGTTGAAAGGGTTTCTTTATAGATAAAAGAGTAAATTACATTATTGGTCCATGTGGTTTACATAAAATAACACTGTTGGTTCCTAAATCAAAGTAATTATGGAATGGGTTCCTATGGTTTACATTTTCTCACATATTTGATCCCTCTACCCTAACACTGTTACAACATCATTTTTAAGTAACTTTAATTGAAGGGTAATTTAGTCATTTGATAATTTTTTATTTTTTTATTCAAAAATACAAGGACCAAAAATGTAATTAAATAAAAAAATTAACACCTTACCACCATCCTACCCCACTACCACCTCCAACCCACTCCACTCCACCATCCCCATTTCCCCAAACTCATCTTCTTCCTTACCCCAATACCTGCAACTTTTTTATTTTCTTTTCTTAAAAAATTCACTCTCCCACATCTATAAACCTTACATATTTTTCTATCATTTTAATTCCCAATAGGTATATATACATGTGTTATGTATATATATGCTCTTTATAAATCATGCATCTTCTTCCCAAACACACTTTTAAGAACTTTACATTTTTTTAATGTACAATTTGTACTTTTTCTCCACAGCCGGAAGCCCTACACGCCACATCTCCATTAGCAGCCACGTAAAAGCCATCCCCACCTCCGTCCAACCCTCTCGACGTCTTTAGACCATCACCTGGTTCTCCGGCCACCAAGCAGAAGCATCACTAATGCTTCTCCTTCCCTTACCTGTTTGAAGATCCACACATTGTGGATTTGCATTTTTACTTTAAAATTTCTTATTTAGCCAAGAAAATGGAGTAGAATAAGTGTTGAGCAATGTCCCACATCGGACACAAAGTGAACTTGTAATGTGCTTATAAGGGTACTGGGCTACTCCACTCATAGCCAATTGGTTTTGAGTTGGAACCCCACAAACTAACATGGTATCAGAGCCAAGGTTTACCACTCTACGGACTCACATGCCGGCACTCTCTTGACCCTCTCCTGGTCCTCTCGTGACCCTTCTAGGCTCTCTATCTAGCCTCTGTTGGAGGGGGCATGTTAGAGTCCCACCTCTCCTGGTCCTCTCGTGACCCTTCTAGGCTCTCTATCTAGCCTCTGTTGGAGGGGGCGTGTTAGAGTCCCACATCGGCTAGACTTGGACCTAGCCTCTGTTGGAAGGGGCGTGTTAGAGTCCCACATCGGCTAGACTTGGACCAAATCTTCACTATATATGTTGGAACCCCCCATTCTCTCCTCAAGAGCTCTTTTGGAGATTAATCCTGGGGTTCCACATATTCTAACATGGTATCAGAGCAAGGTTCACCCGTGATTGGTCAAAAAACCGTACGGACTCCACGTAACCCAAAGTATCCACGTGTTAGGCTGAAAGAACGCCACACGTGAGGGGGCGTGTTGAGCAATGTCCCACATCGGACACAAAGTGAACTTGTAATGTGCTTATAAGGGTCCTGGGCTACTCCACTCATAGCCAATTGGTTTTGAGTTGGAACCCCACAAACTTACAATAAGATTTATCATATCGATGGTGCAGGTTTCAGTCGCCAACAGATAGAGATCGTTCGATTTAACGATCTCGAGGATGGTTCGGTTTTATCTCGAATGGATTTGGGTAAATTTATTGGTTTAGCAGTTTAGGTATTAATGGATGGTGTTGCAGGTATAGAAAAGGAAGAAGATAGAATCTTGGGGATAGGGGTAACGTGGGGGTGGGGGTCAAGAAGGGGTATTAGCTTTTTGATTGATTACATTTCTGGTTCTTGTATTTGTTAATAAAAAATTATCAAATGACTAAAATACCCTTCGATTAAACCTACTTAAAAATGATATAATAACACTGTTAGGATAGAGGGACCAAATATGTAAACTATAGGGACCCATTTCATAATTACTTTGATTTAGGGATAATAGTGTTATTTTATGTAAACAACAAGGACCAATCATGTAATTTACTCTAGATAAAATAATGACTAATGAGTGACTTTTTTTTTGGAAGAATTTTTTTTTGGTTTACTTTATAAAGAGCATTTTTAAAAACTTATTAAATAAGGGGTTTTGTATATCATTAAATAAACAATTGTGTTTAACTGAGCAAATAAGTTATGAGCCTTATTAAGTTGTTAATAGACATGCCTTAGGCGCCACGTCAGATCTACGGCGGATGACTAGGCACGATTCATGGGAGGGGCATTGAAATAAAGAGGGGGACCACATTCAAAGTCGGCATGTGTCGCGCTCCCGGCTGTTCTCACGTTCACAACCAAAAAGTGGTATATGTATATATATATATATATATACACACTAGGGTAAAATAGTCATTTATAACGTTTAAAACATATTGTTATGTCATACATACAATCTTATCAATAATATAGACAACTTTAGCCATATAGGTCTTAAAGAGAAAATGTTCCAAGCATCCCCTAAGTTCGACTGACTTGCTTAGGCGATAAAAAACTAGAGGGCATTGGCCTTTAAAAGTCCCTATCGGCCTTCTTCTCAACTCCTATTGCATCAAAAAAAAATGAACCAATCAACAAATCTATAATAATCTTTCATAAAATTTTCTATAAACATATTTCCCATTACTTTTCCTCAAATAATGGTAGTGTGATACTATATGAAGAAAATTCCTGAATCAACTTAGATTACCAAAAAACTCGCGACTTGCTATTGTGTTTGAGAAATCGCTTGAAAAGCACAACCAAATTACTAGGGGTGTAAATAGGTCGGGTTGGGTTCGGGTTCGGGTTCAACCCATTTATTAATTGGGTTGAAAATCTCAACCCAACCCAACCTTTTTAATTAAATGGGTTGAGATTTTCAACCCAACCCAACCTGATGGGTTGATGGGTTGGTAGTGGGTTGACCTGTTTATGTGTTGATGGGTTGGTAGCGGGTTGAACCTGGGTTGACCCATTTAATTTAAACTTTAAATTTTCTTAAAACCCTTTTCAACAATCTGAAATTTATTCCTAGGATATAGATTTTGAAATCGATTTCGGTAACTTAATGTTTCATGTCGTTGTTTGGTAATAGTTGCCGGTGGCGGTGGCGAAGTCTACCGATGGTCCATCAATTTTCTTCCGATAGAAGTGGCGGTGGCGAAGTTTGAACTTTGAAATTGAAGATGGAAAGGGATAGGTGAGAAAGTAATATAAAAATAAGGAAATGAAATGGACGGAAGACTCTTTTAGGTTTAGGGAATTAGGTTATATCATTTCTTTTAGTTTTCTTATTATTTATTATTTAAACTTTATGTTAAAATATAAAATTAAGTTAAATAATATGTTAAATGGATTACAAACAGGTTAGAAATGGGTTGAGAACATGTTACTAGTGGGTTGAAATCAGGTTATAAATGGGTTAAAATCGGGTTGTAAATGAGTTGGGTTCGGGTTGTAAACAGGTTGGAAATCTCAACCCAACCCAGACCCAATAAGTAATTGGGTTAGGCGGGTTGACCCAATTAACTTAAACGGGCTGAAAATCTCAACCCAACCTGCTACTATTGGGTTGGGTTGGTGGGTTGGGTCATTTTTTAACAGCCCTACAAATTACCACGGGCCATTTATTTTTTTTTAAATTAAAATAGTTGATATTATTTTCAAAAAATTGAAAGAAGAATGCCGACACATGTAAACAAATATTACAGGTTGGACATTTAAATTATTGGAGATATGACGACATATTTTGGTTGTACCAATTCTCCCTCGTAATTATCAAAGTGAATTATATCTACCATTAAAAAAAATTATCAAAGTGAATTACATTTTTCTTCCGTGTGGTTTGATTATTTTTATTATTTTCACCCCTATTATGAAAATTTAACAAAACGTGCCTCTATGATTGCATTTTTTAACAAGTTATGTCAGTGTAGTTGCATTTTCTAACAAGCAAAGTCTCCTTCTTTGCAGCTTTTTAACTAACTGGAATCCTCAATAAATTAACAAGTTAAGTCTCTATTGTCGCATTAGACAACCAACTCATTAAAAAGTTGCAGTTAAAGGGTTGTAACTTGTCAATTTTTCAAAATATGAGACGGGGTCTACCAAAACACCAAACCATAGGGACGAACTTATTGATTAACGAGAAGATCAATAATCATTGTATATTTTCATCAATGATATGCTTCATTGACTCAATTGATAGTGTATGAACAAATTCAACATGCAATAATAAAAAGTTTAAAAACATGATGATATTTTGAATATAATTGTATGGTACAGGAATAAAGTAAAATTTCAATAATTCAACAGTAGATTGATTATTTTGGGCCAAAAAGAAGAAGCCTTACAAAACAATTACAATGACTTCGAAAAGCAAAATCAGATAATATTATATCAAAGTTGGTAACGATACATAATTTACATTTATTTAGCTAGAATTAGTTTTTTGCAACAAATTCTTACTTGCTTCTCATTCATGTGTCCACATTTTATACATAATCATTTTTCCTTTGTAGATTATAACATTATTTTGGATCCTTTAAAAAAAGAAAAATCTTGAATAAATAAAACCAATATTATGATTCAAAAGCTACTCATTTATTTAAATAACTTTACAAATCTTATATTTTAACGACAAAATAACGTCAACAATGTAAATAATATATGGTTGGATTAAGTGTGAAATTGGGTAGGAACATAAAGAATAAAGACCCTCCTCTATTTGGTCAAAAAGGCATAATAGATTCCTCGAACGCTAACATTTTTTTTACGTTTAAACTATTATGATAACTTTTAATGTAATTATTTGTTTTTCTTCCTTGGAGTTAATTAAATTTTATTGTTTAGACATAGATTTATGGTCAAGAGATGTAAAAAAAAACCCAAGCTCAAATCTGGTTTAGGCCTCACTTGACAAGCCTAGGCGAAACACGAATTAGGCTAAACCTCAAAGTCCAACAAGGTCAAATTTGTGTCGGTCTAAGAAGGCCTGATTGAGTCATTTTTTAACCCGAAGTTTGGTTCGAACCAAACCACAAAAATTCAAAGGTAAATTCTGCAAACTAAAAAACATGTTTTCAAGGTTCAAATTCCTGCACGAAAAGGCCAAGACCCTTGTGTATCTCTTTATCTCTCGTAGACCATCAAAATACTATATACATCTTAAGAAAATACTTTAATGGATTTATTAAAAATATTTATACAATTTTATTTTATTTTTAAATGAAGGGATAGGAAGAGGTACATCTTTGAAAGTGTGAAACATAAAGGATAGACATAATTTGCATAACATGGTAGAAAAATCTTGAGTAGAAAGAAAAGAAATCCCACAAAGTTCCTTGTACATCCTGTGATTGTTCAAACGGGACACGATCACAAATTACTTGATCATTTCTTAAATAAATAAATAAATAAATAAAACTTTCTCTATCATATGAGAATATCTATCAACGTCAAGAAATGTTGATCCAATCAACAGTGCTGTGGCGGATTGGTTATCGCTCGGAGGGTTCATAGCGCCTTAACCGAGTTCGAGTCTTCCCATACGCATACATGGGGACATTTAAGTGCAGCCATGTTTACCCCCCAAAAGTGTTAGAGATTAGTCGGGCTTTGGCCCGGACACCCTTCCAAAAAAAATGTTGATCTTCTACGATTATAGCATAACTTTTTTCTACCGTTAACTTTAAAAATTAATCAAGTTTAACGCTTTTCTTTTGTATAAATACAGTAAGTCTTTGACTAATGAATAGTAACATTTATAATTTGGAGTAGTACTCATCTACACACTTGAAGTTGCACCATTTAAGTGATTTGGAGTAAATCTTACCTTCAATATACCAAGCCAAAACTGAAAACTTGTTTGCTAATTTCCCAACATTGATGCATGACTTACACAAATATGACATAACAGCTTAATAAGTCCCTCAACTCTTTCCTTTTATTTGCTTTTGACCCTTTAAACAATTCTCTCACTCATTTTAACTTTCAATTTGTTTTTCATATAACAGTAATCCGGCGAGATTTTGAGGGTATTACTGTATCGATTAGAAAGAACAAAAAATTTCAATCTTCAAATTACTTCAACAAAATGTCATATTCTCAAATAATGATGTATTAATGCTTCCTCTAAAGCCTTGAGAGACCATGTTGACGGTTGATCTTACTTGGCCGAAGTGCTTATTGACTAATGATGGTGGCAAAACAAGATTTTTTTTTAAAATGTTTGGATTAGTTTTTGTAGTGGTAAAAGTCAATAATTTAAAGTTTGTCTGGATTAAAAAGTGGGGTGGGAAGAGAGCCAAAAGCCAAATCAAAAAGTCATGTTTTCCCTACTTTTCAAAATTTGTTTTTCTTATTATATCAAAAAGCTATTTTGAAAAATATTTTTCAAGTTTCCAAACATTATTTTTAATCTATTGGCTTTTTGAAAAGCCAATAAGTCAATAAACACTTTTGAAAAACACTCCCAAACACCTCTTAAGCTGATATTTGCATTCAACAAAATCATATGCAACACAGAAATATATCCGGATCTTCGGAATATATTCAGATCATCTTTGAAACAGGTTTGGTTTTGCACCACCAAATTAGCAACAAAACAGCACCATAAACTGTCGATCGAGAACTGCAGTTGACAGTAAACAACATTTCGGTGAATTAGCCTTTTCTAGGATTCGAAAAGTCTGATTTTCATTTCTGCAAAAATGGTAGAAAGTAAACGAAAGATGATATAGCCCATGTAGTACTTTTTGAAAATTTTCCTACTATAAGTGTCTTACATGTTGACCGATGCTCGTCGTCTATTTTCTTCTTGAAGTATGTGGATGTTTTCTCATTTAAGCATTATGCAACATACAATATTGCACATCATCTATGGAATTCACATTTGGAACTGTAATTAACAGAATCTGCAGATATAACACAACAAGAAGAAAGTTAAAGATTGATCCAGCTATAAAATAAATTAACATTTTACATTTCTATGAAAGATTGATCCAACTGTTTTGGTGTTTGGACATTTTATGAAGTGATTTCAGGACATATCGAATCATGTAAACGTGTGAGGCTATTACCGCTAATCAGGACACCATCGATTATAAGAAATATGGAGCTTGATTGAGGTTTTTCTTTGATCCAAATGCCAACCATCACGGATTTAATGTACGTGATTACTCAAACTTGACTCCACTTAATTTTCTTATAACATAAATATCTTGGTTTCTTTTATTGATTTGGGAAAAATGGCAGCTCTGTATCTGAAATTGACCCATGAAACGATACAACGGCAGTGAAGTTGAGATTCAAGTCCCAAAGTGAAGCTAAATTTTGAAGTCAATAAGCCTAAAAATGAAAAAAATGTCAGGTTAATTGTAGAATTGTGGACAATACCTATGATGCAGTTTTCTGTTTCTTGAAGGACACTGCAGCCTCCAACCACACACATTGTCTGCTCCATAGCTTGAAACTGTTTCACCTCTTTATTTTCGAAGCAAATACCGTGTCTGGTTGAATAGTAGAATTTGCTCAAACTGTTTCTAGCAAAAATGACAATATTTATGATTACGAAGCAGAAGTTGTAACAAAGATCAAATAAGACCAAAGAAATCAAGTCATAAGGTTTTGTGATGGTAAAAAATTTACCATCCAAATATTGTCAACCGACCAAGAACAGCATCAACTAACTTCGACTTAAAGGGGATCCATATTCCATATTCAATCTTTGTCCCATCTTCGTTCTATATACAAAACAAATAAATATATGTCAACACAGTGCACTTGGCAGACAATCAGGCCCAAAAGGTTGTGTTGCTATAAATTATACACCTTTGAGTTAACAAATCCAAAATCTGAAAGTTGCAGTGACAAAACAGCCGAGTTTATCATGCATAATGGATACAGAAAAAGTAATACTGAGAGTGTAACCTTCAATTGTTCGAGAAAAGCAGACATGAGAACAGAGCCATCATTCATCACAGTGGAGCAACACCTTTAAAATCCACCTCTTCACCTTGCCACTAGTTTAGATACAAGTAGTAACTATATAGAAAAACAAGTAATATTATATGGACATACTTTGCAAATATCTACCAAGAATGGCCAATTTTCTTTCAGATCGAGGTCTATTTCTTCTTCCGAAGGATCTGTATGGAAAACCATGTTTATATCAATTTGAAAAGTCGATTTGAGGTATATTAAGATGATCAATAGAAAATGAAGGAAGTACCTTTTGGATTTCTGCTTGTGTTCAAATAATATTGCTAACTCTGCAAGAAGAGTAGAAACAATGAAGCAAGGAGCTAAGGAAGGAGAAGCAGAGAGCAGAGAAATTGGAAAATGCAATTTGCCTATACAATATTTATATTCAAATATGTGAAAAACTTCTTTCTTAGCGTAAGCATGCATAACGGATAACGTATTCAATGACATTATTAGAATAACATTAATACGTACAAGTTATGATTAGAAACTCGCACCCACAATCGAGAAAAGGAAAAGCTCTGTAGCTAGCCACAGAGACAGATTGACAACATCTTCTCAACAAAACCGCAAAATTTCAAAACCCTGTAAAAGAGGCTGGAAATTAAAATGAATGACATGTGACGAAAATCTCATACGAAAATCTCTCCATCTCCATAATCACGAAGCTTGCCGGAAGAAAAATCAACCCACCGGACCGGATCTTTTTCCGGCGACCGGACCGGACCTCCGCCGGCATACAATCTCACTCTTCTCGTTTTCTTTGTGTAGACCGAATGGCGACCTGACTGGAGTTCTTAGACCGGATCAGAATCTTTTTTCTTCGTCTTCTCTCTTATCTTTCCGGAACCGGACCGGAGACCTCGCCGGGACCGGAATCTCGCCGGTGACCGGACCGGATCCCTCCGGCGACCTCCCCTTGACCGAAGTTTTTTCTTTCACAAACTCGACTGGACCGGAGATGTCGCCGGAACCGGACCTCGCCGGAACCGGACCGGAGATGTCGCCGGAACCGGACCTCGCCGGAACCGGACCGGAGATGTCGCCGGAACCGGACCTGAGCTCGAACCGCAACCGAAGCTCTTCTTGAACCGTGTCTGAAACCACCATCCATCTCCAACGGACCGAAGTGTGTTGAACCGGACCGGAAAACGTCGCCGGAACCGGACCCTTGCCGACGACCGGATCTTTCTCTTCCAATCTTTTCTGGCTGAATTCATCTCGTCGACCGGACCTGCGATTTCACCATGACCGGAGTTCACAACCGGACCGGAAGAACCCTTGCTTACCTTTGACCGAACCGGAGACAGAAATCCGTCGACCGGACCGAACAACCGCCGGACCGGACCTCGCCGGACCGGATCTCGCCGGAACCGAATCCGCCGGCGAACGAACCCACCGTGACCGAACCGGTTCTGCTTTCTCCTCGAACATCCCTTTCGCGACCGGACCGGATGTTTTTCCGGCGACCGGACCTAGCCGGAACCGGATCTTTTCGTCGGCGACCGAACCAGAGTTTCTCTCTTGTCCAGATCTGCGGTTGCTCAAATCCATTCTTCCGGCTGCATCTCTTTGTCAACCAGAACTGTTTGTGTCGACCAGATCTTATTCAGAACCGGAACCATCGATCGGAACCTCTCTTAGGAATTGTTGTGTGACCGGATCTGGATTCTGATACAGGAGATGATGTGAAGTTTTTTTTTTGTCTTTGTTTTCTTTTCGTAGTGTTGACCAAATCTTTTTTTTCTTCCTTCTATTCTTTTAATTGTCTTAGGTTAATTGTTTTTTATTATTTTGTTTATTTTTATTTTTTTTCTGACCGTTTGTTTTGTTCTCTCATTGTTTGGTTGATTTGTTTTACTTTATTTTAGTTGTAGTTTCTAATTTGGTTGATTTTTTTTGTTTTTGTTTTTCGTTTGTTTTCATTAATTAAAAAAAAAACTATTTTCTTAATTGTCTTTCTGATCTTAGGTTTGTATCTCAATTTTTGTTTGTTTTCCTTATTCTTTTCGTTTTTTAATTTTTCTTCTGAATGATTGCCTTGCTTAGCGATCAAAATTTCATCTTGAGTATCCGACTATGTGCACTCCAAAATTAGATGATTGAGACTTTTCATGTCTATGTATGCATGGTTCAGACTTATTATTATTTATGTGTGGTTAAGGTTTAATTACGTGCTGAGTAAGTCTGTTTCCGCATAGTGATCTATCTGAATGGCATAAATAGTGTGTGAACTTGGAGTTGTATGATTCTATATGCTTTGGACTTGATATGCGTGTACTTGAGTGTTATACTTCATAATTGTGATTGAGATACACAAGTCCCACACTACTTGGAATTTCTGTTGTGTACACTCTTCAGTGGTTATACGGGGTCATTTCCATGCAACATCACATGCTCGGTTGGTAAGATCTTTGGGTTCTACATTCTCCAGACTTTGGGTTCTACATTCTCCAGACTTGAGAACGATATACACTCAATGGGTTGTGCTCTTCTCTATCGAATCATTTGTTTCGGTACACAAGAGCACATCTCAATGTTGTGTGTTTCATTCTTCCCTCAGTCACTTATGCCCATACCTAGATACTAACCGTTTATCATTTTCAGGTACAACGGCAAAGACAACATACCCACCTCCTCCAATCACAACTGGAGGGCTTAGCAAAAAAAAAAAAAAAATCAAAAAAAAAATTTAGAAAAATATAAAAAAAAATGTAAATTCAGTATTTGAGTTTTGATAATGATTTGGTATGGTATCCAAACCTCTCTTAATGGCATCCAGGCCCTGTCTGAAGGCATCCAACACTTTTCTTTGATACCAACACTTATCATGGATACCATCACCACACCTCTTTTGGATACCAACACTTTATATGCCATACCCAAGTATCCTGATGCCATACCCAACACTCCCTATACCAATACCATCACTCCTTATGCCATACCCTAAACTCCTTATGGCAACCCCAAAGACCCATGATACACCGCTGGCGATACCACTTGTATTACTTGATGCTGTAAATCATCATTCACCGACTGTGAGAGCATACTTAGGTATATCACCTCTACCAGCATCTCCAGAGCCGGAGACTGGCACCCCGGAGGTATCCTCTAGGAGAGTGAGTGAGGGTCTTGAGCGTGGTTATTTACCTGGGGGTGGTGACCAAGGGTGTGAGGATGAGGAGTCGGGGGGAGATGACGGGGGTAGATTAGGCGGTGATGATGATCGTTCCGGAGCTAGTACCTCACATGCTTATGACAGTCACCAAAGCCCTTTACTTTTCCTTTGGTGGACTATGTTTCTGATGACTCCGGTGATGACCACCCATCTACGGGTGAGGACGACATAAGGTTTGAGGGAGACCTAACAGTCGAAGAAAGTGAGCAGAGCGAGGGAAGTAAAAGAAATGATGAGTGTGAGATAGGACCAAAGGTTTTAACCGGTCCTCCCCTATCCATAGGTAGAAGCTAGGCAGCCACATCTGCTACCCGTACACATGTGTTGAGTACGGGTATTGAAGAAGACACCTCCCACCCAGAGGTGCAATTGCACGCCCCACCTATCCACTCATCCATCTCTCAAAAGGTGGGTGTTTCATTCCACGGGGACAAAGCACAACGGCTATCAAGCCCTCACTTGGAGGGTGATGATATTGAAACAGGAGGATCCCTGCCCCGATCCCCACCTCCACTTCATGTGCACCAGAGTCTAGTGCCCGATACACCTCTAGGTACACATACTGCCAGTCTGTGTGACGCAGTCTCAGCTCCACCTGTCGCGATTCTAAGTGACGTGACCGGAACCCCGAGAGTGGTGTCCACGAAGGACATTTCACGAGGACCGGAGGGAAGACCTACCACGGCTATCATCACGCCAACCATGAAAGTAGGCCACACCGTTGATTCAGCGGTTGTGCAAACGGGTACTCTATGTGAGCCCGGTGTTACTTACCCGGCAATTGTTGTCAGGGACATGATGGACAGCGCCCTAAAGGCTGTCCGTGAGGAGTTTGATGCGAAATTTGCGGCACTTGAAGCCCGGATAAAGGGCAAAGGGAAGGTGACTGAGCCTGTACGCGATCCAACACCACCTCCCCGATCACCAACACCACCTCCGAGATCCACCGCTCCCGTTTCCTCTTCTGATGAGCTACGGGATCTTCTTATGGCATCGTTACTATCCAGGAGTGATCTTTCTGAACATGAGGTCAATCTTCTGGGATACTTGAAGCGGTTCTCTGATCCATCACTTCCCGCGAGCCGTCCCGAGCCGGCTACCTCCTCTTCTCAAGAGGTAGTCTTATCTATCCAGAGGCTCGAAGGGAAGCTTGATGCCCTAAAGACGGAGGAATTGGCTGAGATCAAGGGCTCCATTTCAGACATGCAGACTCAGATCCGAGCCCTTGAGACTTCTTGCCGTGCATCAGCCGAGCCACCTAAGCGCAGACACAACGACCGAGATGACCCCGATCGCCGTGAGGGGGAAATACCTAAGAAGGCTCGGCTTGGCTCTTCAGTTCTGACAGGCACTTCTTCCGGCGCCGCTCCCTCCGGTACTCATATGGGGACCGGTGCCGATGTATCTCAGTCTCAGCCTGGTCAGAACCCGACGGCAGATTCAGCGGAGGGTCGAGAGATTGTTTTTTGTGTCAACCCAGAAATCTCTCACCCTGTCCGCATACTCGCTTCAGATGATGTTGATGTTCCTTCTGATGATTATGAGTCATGCATGGAAAGCTACAGTTCTGACTCTCCTCTTCTGGTACCATATCAGTCGCCTCCACATCAGTCGCTTCCTGGCATGGAGATGTATAGTTCAGACTCTTCTTCACCACCTATGTCTCCACATCATTCGCCTTCATATGATACGCCTTCACCACGTCGGTCTCCTCTTCCTCTGACGCCGTCTCCGACATACAGAGGTCCTCAACTAAGGGTACTGCCTCACCCTCCATCTCCAGTTCAGGATGATTCACCTTCTCGCACTCCATCTCCACCAGTTAAAGCTTCTCGTCGTGGTCCGAACAACCCCGTGACACATGGCCCTCAGCGACCGATTCATGGTCAATGGAGGCAGCCATCAGTATCACCTCCCAAAGTGATCTATACTAGGGAGAAGGGTGCACTCTCAAATCGCAGAAAGTACGTGGAGCCGCTCAAATCAGTCAAGTGGGATAGAGAAAAAAGGCGTGGCAGTTATCTTGAGGACACTCATAGATCTATCTTCACTGACAAGGTGGAGAATGTGCCCTTGGAGAAGTACTACGACATCACCGATCTGCCACCTCAAAAGCAGAACAAGTATCTCTACTGGATGGATACTCAAGCCAAACCCAAAGCAAGCGTGTTCTTCTATGACAACCCAATCATCCGAGTCAGTGATGTTTCATCCGTATGCTTCCAGAGCTTATGGTTCTCAGTCTTCTCTGTCATTCGAAAGAAGAACGGGGAGTTCACGTTCACCGAAGCTGATTT
The DNA here is from genome assembly GCA_030169165.1 of Centaurea solstitialis. Lineage (NCBI taxonomy): Eukaryota > Viridiplantae > Streptophyta > Magnoliopsida > Asterales > Asteraceae > Centaurea > Centaurea solstitialis. The sequence goes on from CM058043.1 coordinate 31,905,922, forward strand.
TGACAATGTGCATCTTCATGACATTGACACATTGTACACTGACTTGAAGACGCTTACAACCCGACCTAAGGAGACATTCAAGGGACTGGAAGCTGTTAAGCATTTTATGGAGAGGAACCGGAAGAACTCAGAGACTCATGACTTCCAGATCGGGTTAGAGAGTCATCAGAGCACGATCAACCTCTCCCCGCCAAACCAAGACCTCCCGAATATCGATCGCTATTCTCTTTACCAAGTCCTCGAGAAACCAACTCTTGGGGTTGTGTACCAGAACTAGAAGGAAGAGAAGAAGTTCATGCGATGCGATGAGACTCACAAGTACAGTGACGGGACGCTCCACATCATCAACAAGGGGTTGGCTACTGAGAAGAAGAGGCTTGAGCTTGAAGTATTGAAGACCAAGCACTGGATAAATCCCTCTATTCTGATCGACGAGGTTTTCCAGATCATCGAGCATCGGCTAGAACATCGCATCATTCTACGACGCTTCGAATCATACTGTGGTCTTCGGAAGATAGAGGGACCAGCAAAAGAGTTGAGGAGAGACCGCCGCCATCATCTTCACGAAGAAAAGACGGATCATCAAAGAGCCACAAGGAGACTGAAGGATCAAAGAGGAAATCATCAAGTCATCAGAAGCAACGAAATTGACACAAAGGGGGAAATTGTTAGAAATATTTGTTAGTTGTGTCAATTTTGTAATTTCCCAAACTTTGTTATCATTTATGTAATTTTCATTTAAAGGCCCAATTGTTTAGGCCCATTTAGTTTAAAAGCCAAGCCCATTTTCCTAGTATAAATAGGATGTCTTTTCCTCATTTGTACTTCTTGGTTCTTACATCATTGAATGAAATGCAATCACTTTTAGATCTCTACACTTAGCATATATATCATATAAAATCTAAGTGTTCTTGATTGTTTGATTGATTTGGAACCCACAATAACACATGAAGTAAGTTCAATAGAAATTTCCTGGAATAAGTGTCTCACATGTTGACTCGATACTCATCGTCGATTTCCTCCTTGAATCTTTTGGCTGAATTCTCATTAAAGTGTAACTAGACACACGATAATGCATAGTTTATACCTGATGCATATCCAACGAGCTTCAAAATTGATTGAGCTGAACCAAACTGTTGAGGTCGATAATTGAACATCGAGTTCATTATGGAATGTGAAAAGGACATCATCCTCTCTTTCAACGAAGTGCTAGAATGCACAGAAAAAAAAAAAAAAAAACTGTGTTATGATGATAAAAGATTTCATAAGAAACATATATAGAATGAGTACATTTTGAATGTTGAGGATGAAAGATAGAACAAGAGAAATGGTAAAAAAATATCACCTTGTGTAGATTACTTCTGGGTCATATATATATAAAAAAAACTCTGAAGTGCAAGAAATTGTTCAACTTTTATATTTGATATACAATTTCAAATGTAGAAATGATCTTGTTTTGTATTTGATATACTTATCAACTTTTATATCCATTTGAAAATTCAAATCAAAGTAAAATGATTAATAGAATAGAGAAAGTACCCGTCAGAATAGTTCTTTGTGAAGTGGTTTCTTTCGACCTTTGGAGCTATATGTAGCAGAATGTTTCGTATTCTGAGGCATGTATCTCAGATGTAAAACCACACAACCAAAAAATCCTCATAGACGCAACAATACGTAGACCTTTCAACAAAAAGACGCTTTGTGGTAGTTGTGTTATGCCTGTACCTTCAATGTTTAACTCTTCTAAGCATGTCAAACATCCAAATTCCTCCGGCAATTTCTTAACAGCAACAGAATACTTGAGATGAAAATATCTTAGACATTTCATCTTACAGATGTTGTCCGGAATTTCTCGTAAAAGTACACACTCTATGAGGATTAGCTTCTCTAAACATTCTAATCGGCCAAGATCTTCAGGTAACTTCTCAAGATGCCAACAAAGATTAAGCTCGAGACATTTTAGATGTTTCAAAAAACAAATGTTATCCGGAAGATATGTAATCTTTGTGTACAACAAATATAGCTCCTTTAAACATTCTAACTGGTCAAGGTCTTTGGGAGCCTCTGGAATACTACCATCGAGTCTAAGTTTCGTTAAACATCGTAAACCACAAATGCTTTTAGAAAAACGATCGAGGTTTGTACAAGTACATAGACCAAAAGAGATAAGCTTCTCCACATTGCCAATCAATGAGGGTCCATGTTCTTCATAAAAACATTTAAATCGAAACTTTGGCAAATTATTGCCAAAGTGCAACGGGCACATATCTAGGGACTCTGCAATCAAATGTAACTTAGATACACAACCAACTTCAACCAAGTCAAACGCTTTTCTAAACAAAAAATACTCAAACCTCATAGAAAGACTTAAGTCTAAGTGGTCAAGCTCTTTCAAACACCCATCATTAACGTAAACTTCTAGCAAACATGGACATTTTGTAAGACTCAACGTCTTGAGTTTCAGAGTCCACCCAAGATCGAAGATACTTAACTTTGAATCGTTGATGTTGATAGATACAAGCTTTAGACATTCAACGGGAATGTGAAGTTCTGCCAAATCAACACATTTAAAAAGATTTAATTTCTCGATATTCGAAGTCCCGCGAATGTCAAGTGTCCTCAACTTTGAATCGTTGATGTTGATAGATACAAGCTTTAGACATTCAACGGGAATGTGAAGTTCTGCCAAATCAACACATTTAAAAAGATTTAATTTCTCGATATTCGAAGTCCCGCGAATGTCAAGTGTCCTCAACTTTGAACCGTAATTGATGTTGATGGATTTGAGCTTCAGACATTCATTTGGAATGTGAAGTTCTACCAAATCATGACATGCATCAAGATATAATTCCTCAATATTCAGAGTACCTCGAAGGTCAAGTGTCGTCAACTTAGAAGCACTGAGGTCGAGGTATATGAGCTTTGGACATTCAACGGGCATACAAAGCTCTACCAAATCACTACATCCTTTAAGACATAATCTCTCGAGATTTGGAGTTAGACCAAGATCAAGGCTCTTCAATTTTGAGTTTTTGAGATCAAGGAATCTGAGCTTGTTAAGAACCTGTTGTAAACAAAGATAAAAGTGAGTGTTGATGTAATTATTATAAAACAAAGGAAACCAAATAGTCAGTATTATAATGAATAATGCAAAATAACCAATCAACTATTAATATTTTAACTTCGTATCTCCGTATTCCCAAAGTTGTAGAATGTTGCTATAATCCATTTTAAGTGCAACAAGATTATTTGCTTGAAATGATTTGGGTAAGGACCTAAAAGGGTACCCTGTCCATATCAAACATCGTAAAGCATTTGGAATGTACTCGCGAGCTTCATCAAATTTCCAGTTGTTGTAAAAACTATCCTCAAATTTCCTAATGTAATCAAACAGAAGAAGCCTAAGTTGCTTCATGTTATTAAGCCCTTTCATAACAATTTTTGGATTGATTTCCGAAGTGCTCAATTTTATACATCTTATTGCTTCTTTAGTGCCCTATAATCAAAAAACAATAACCATGAAAATTATGTCATTACAAATGAAAGTGTGTTAGTTTTCTAAACCTTGCAATAAAGTTACTTAATCCATACCTGATCACTAACCAATATATCATTAATTTCCTCACCAATCCATAATCGGCTGTGTTTGTTAGGCTCCTGAAGGTGCAAACGACGAACAATATACCTCCCCATTTCTTGTATATGGTCATGCATGTCCAAGCGGCCATATTCAGAAATGGTTATGAGAGATCTTTTCTCAAGAACACTCAAACCACGTATAGCATGAAATCCACAGCTCTCAAGCGCTCTGATTGCTTCATCTTGCTCCATACCTTTCAATATGCATGCGACATCTAGGAATATCTCCTTGCAATTGGTATCTAGACCCATATAGCTTAACTCCAACTTTTGTAAAATTCCATCCAATGGAATTTTTTCCAGTTCTTTAAGGGTATCTTTCCATACATACTCGGTTTCACCGTAAAGAGCCGAACCCAAAATTGTGATCGTTAAGGGGAGACCAGCAGCATAACTTACAACTTTTTTTGATAGCTTTTTGTACTCTAGACTTGGAATCTCTGTCCCAAATGCACACCTACTCAAGAGGCAAATTGCTTCCTCGTCTGTTAGTAGATTGACATCATGAATCAAGTTCACCTTGTGTGCTAACAGCACTTGCTTATCTCTTGTTGTGATGATAATTTTACTTCCAGGCTTAAACCAATTAGGTTCACCGGCTAAGGCCTTAAGTTGGTCTATATGATCCACATCATCTAAAACAACAAGAACCTTTCTAGCTAGCATATACTTTTTCATCATCTTTTTCCCATCAAAAATACCATTTACAAAGATATCTTGCTTATTTAACACATCTCTAAGGACTTGTTGTTGCAACGACCTGAGACCTAAGACAAGGGAATTTGAAGCTTCTCGGACATTCTCAACAAAGCTAATACCTTCAAACCGGTTGCATATTTGATCAAAAACTGCTCTGGCCAAAGTTGTCTTTCCACCACCTCCCATCCCCCATATGCCTATCATGCAAAACTCATCACGAAACGCATTTAAAGATGAAACCACGCCATTTACCCGCATCCTCATGCCTACTAGATTTTCATCAGCACTGACAACAGGTAACTTCAATAAAATATCCTTAATAACAAGTTTGATAAAGTCAACTTCATGCCTGTAAGACAAAAAAAGGAATCAATTAGATCTCTCGAACTCCAACATAAATATTTATTGTATATATACACAATGCAAAGATATAAGAAGTGATTAAGACAAAGACATATATAATCATATTTTAGTTAATCTATTTGAGAAAAATACTCAACTTCGATTCAAAGTTTGACGATAATACACAAAAAAGAAAGAAAATTGAAGAATATTAATTGCATAAATCTGATGAAGGAAGTACCCATCAGTGGTGGTTCTTAACTCCCGACCACTTAAAGATGTTGCTTCTATCAGAGCCTCTTTCCATTTCTTGGCAGCCTCATCATTTTCGAGTTTCGCGAAGGCTTTTCCAAATTCTCCACTTTGTTTGCGGACATGAGTTGGCTCCACATGATAGAAGATAGGGTAAACAGTATGCTCGGTCGGCCTCTTTTGGCACTCCATAATCTTCACAAGCTCATCTAAGCACCACGATGAAGATGCGTAGTTTTTGGAGAAAACTATGACATGGAATCTTGATTCTTCAATGGCTTGAATGAGCTCCTTACTGATTTTCTTCCCTTTTTCGAGGTTTTTGTCATCCTTGTAAGTGTCAATGCCTTGTCGCTTAAGAGCGTCATAAAGATGATCAACAAAGTTGGTACGAGTGTCTTCACCTCGAAAACTCAAAAACACATCATACTTAAAGCTATTCTTGTGAACGGATGAAGTTGAAGAAGATGCCATTGCAGGTATGAAAGAAGGATCCTATTAATTGTATCAAAACCCTGTTTAGAGAAATATTCTATGCAAAAGAATTCCAGTTGCCAACAAAGATTCAAAATCTAATTTCTTACAAGCGTCCTATATCAGCTAACCTTAATTAAGCATGTAACTAAAGCATATAATGAGTAAAAGGGAGAAGAGAAAAGAGGGATTATGTAAATATATGCAATTACATAAAGAAATTAAAGGGTTATCAGAACTTGTAGAAACCAATTGATTGAATAGCTGTTGACTTAATACTATCAAGTGGGTTTTCATCAAAATGCTAATTTGATCTTCAATTTCAGCCAATTAAGAAAACAAGAAATAGATGTGAACAAATTAGCCCTAGAAAATAAAATTATCAAATTGAGAACGATCCAACGGAGAATAATTAATACCAGGATAGAAAGAGAGAGATCGATCAACGAGATTAACAGCAAAACAGATGGAGAATTATAGTCAACTAGAGGTCAAGTTTTTATGTTTATTTAAATGGTAGAGTTAGACATTTAGTCCCTATGCTTCACATGTTTTAACATCTTGGGTCCCTGCAAATGAAATAACTCTTATAAAATCCCTGTGGTCGTTTAAATGTTTTGACCATCTTGGTCTCTGCTCCTGACTCTATTAAAGAAATCTCATTAACTCGTTTAACATAGGAGCATTAATTTTGATCATTTTACATATATTCTTTTAATTATTTTGCTACAAATTACACCGGAACCCATGCATTTGAATTTGCTTGCATATATGTCACTCTTTCTAACGTCCATTAGGGTGCGTTTGGTGCACTGGACAGGGTGGGACAGTCATGTGAGGACCTTAAGATGCCTGTCTGCGTACCAAACGCACCCTTAAGATGCCTCCGTAATGCCCTTACGGCCGGGCAAGTCATGTGAGGACCTTTTAGTCATATTACAAAAAGTGCTTAAAATATATTTTTGTTGTTCAAGTGTTTAAAGCATTTGAAAAAAAAGTAAGAATGGTGCAGCGTTACAACGTCGATGCCATGGCTTTCAACCTCTAAAGATACATATACACATCATCCCAAAGGATTTTCAAATTCAACCAATGCTCAAACTAAGGTAACATGTGGTTGATTCGATATTTGTAGTTTGTAGCTAACAATTCACATTTGCTACATACATGCTTTTACGAAACAACCATCAACTGAAGTATATAATTGGCTATGATAATAAAACTTTTTCTGACTCTTTAACTTGCTCGTCACTGAGTCGATCACCAAAGTACTCATTTAAATCAACGGTTCATGACTTCGACTTTTGCATATACTTTTGATTTCCCTACGTTAGTAAAAAAGATTATTTGTCTTTATTTAGATATATTGCATTTACTTCTACATAAAACTCAAAGTATAAATTAAATGAATTTTCTCTTAACTTTACTTTGTTAACGTAATAAACTTCCAGAAGATAGTTTAAGATCGAGAATCTTGAAAGTATAGTGGCTAAGAACAATTTTTAAACAAGTTCATAGGCAGCAATAATTGATGGACTAACTTTGAATCTATTTTTAATAGTTAGTGTGACAATTGGAAAAAGGAGAAGATAAGATATATGAGATTCTGGAAGGAAATGGGTGCCAAAAATTAAGAACCAATGAAAATAGGGTTTACTTCACCGGAGTGTATCCAACTTGTCACGAAAAGTTATTGTATGTATTGGACTTTGATTTTGTTTATTGTATGTATCAAACTTATAAAAACCTACCATTTGATAAGAGACTTTCTGAATATGCGATAAAATTTCCAAAATGAGATCACTCTTTAATGATAAAACTTATAAAAAGGTAAAACTTCTATTGTATGTATCACTCTTTAATGATCACTCTTTCCAAAATTTCCAAAATGCGATAAAACTTCTATTGTATGTATCACTCTTTTCTGTTGATCTCACCCACTTTGTTCTTAATTTGTTCGTTGATATTATTTAAGGGGGGTATGGATAGAAGTTACCTTTTAACATTATCCCTTTAGTATTTTAACCTTTACAGTAGTATTCTATATAACTTTTTACTTTTAATTTACACACCTATATATTTTTGGCAAGTTGCATAAGAAAGATGAGGAATTTTCGAAATACGTAATAAGACAAGGGAAAACAAGGGAGTATTATGTAAAAGCATGATTGATCCCAAACTCTGAATGATCATCAGCTGTAGAACTGAGCGCATCCACCACAAAACATAATTTTTTTTAAACATGTCTATTTTAATCATACTTTTGGTAAAGTACCCTTCAAATTAACTGATGTCATTTTGATTCGTATTTTCTGTTTAAACATTGAATCATTACCATGTCGGAGTGGCAAATGACAAAAACAACCTTGATCAGTTGTGGCCGTTCACATGGTAAATGTACATCCCACCCGCGGACCCTACTTCCAAGTGAAATCAGACGTTATAAAAAAGATGAACCTTGTGAATAAGTTCGAATACCCTGCACATGCCACTTGAATTGCAAGACCTTGGTTGCACGTTCTATAGATGTACAAAGACCGGAATTGTAAAAAGAACCAATGGTAGTAAATCCACTAGATCTTATACAAACACTCTTTTTCGTGTTGGTGAACACGATGGTGGGGAGATCACTCTCATAGATGGATCAACTTATTCTCAATTGGAGTCCATAATCTATGACCTATAATTTAGATTAAGCACAATTCCTCAAGATCCAACTATGTTCAATGGAATCATAAGAAACAACATGGATCAACTTGAAAAATATACAAATAATCATACTTATAAGGTATATTTGATCGATCTTAAGCTGCTTTTTTTTTTTGGAAGGGTGTCCGGGCCAAAGCCCGACTAATCCCCGGCAATTTTGGAGGCTAAACATGGCCCCACTTAAATGTCCCCAGGCATGTACATGGGATGGGAGGACTCGAACTCAGTTAGGGCGCTATGAACCCCCCCCCCCCCCCGAGCGATAACCAATCCGCCACAGCACTCGAACTCGGTTAAGCAGCTTATGTTAGCACCTAGCATCAAATACTTATATGTATGTTGTAAGTTACATTTAAATTCATCACTTGATTCCCACCAATAAGGAGCAAAATGTAGAGCAATTGTCAAAGTGAGTATTTTTACAATTCAATGAAAAAACCAAAGGCCAAAGCAAAAGCCAACTATTTTCTTTCAAATTGATCACCAGTATAACAGAAAGAAACCATATGATTAAATAATATGTAGAACACAAGATAACCTAAATCATGCTCAAAATAAACTTAACAATAAAATTCAAGAAATCAGCCCCTAAATGGCAAAATCATGCAGACTCTTATTCACATATTCAAGAAATCAAAATGATGAACAAATAAAAATCGCAAAAAACTTCAATCCCACATAAACATATATAGCATATATAATAAAATTGAAATTGATGTTAGAAAAACGAAATACACCTAGGGATTGTGACTTTTGAACCTGAGATGATCTGATAAAGAATTGAAGCCGGAAATACCAATGTGTTCTGCCAAATTGATAAATGGGGGTATTGGGGGGAAATGAAAATGAAAGTGGGTTTAACTTTAACCAATTTAGGAATTAGAATTTAGAACAAGTAGTGGAATAATTATTGGACTTGTGGAGGTGACTGAACTAAGAAAGTAACATCTGCGATTAGTGGGATACATCTCATCCAACAAACTATTTTATTTTTCACACTTTTCAAAGTTAACCTTTAACTTTTCATCTCATTTACAAGTCGCCTTCTCGTCACCGGCCCCCGCCACCACCGTCGCCGTCGCCACGGCCACCACCACCATCCCTGCCGCCACCATCGCCAAGGCCACAGCCACCACTGCAGCCTCGGCCGCCATGGCCACCGCAACCACCACGGCCACCGCCACGACGACCACCACCACCCGTCGCCACGACCACTGCCACTGCTGTTGGAATATTTGAAAAAAAAATTGAAAATGAAAATGGATCGATGGAAAATGCACAACTAAACAAATTTTCTAGTTTTTAAAAATTGGAAAATGAAAACTCCGTCATCATCCAAGTAAACGAGTTTTCTAAAATTTTCATAGAAAACTGAAAATGAGAACTCAACTCCATTTTCTGAAAACGTTTTCTATGAAAATGAAAACACTTTTTCACAAGTAAACATAGCCATAACTTTTCTTTATACTGTATTTTCTGTTTTAAAGGTTGCATTCTAAATGCACTTATCAGTTTAATTATCTTACCAAATGAACATAACAATGACCGTTAATTTTCCCCAATAAAATGGGAGACAAAGATCAATAATTTTATTTGATAAGTAAACGCTTACCACCAAATTTTCAATGGAAAAATTTAAGAATAATGATTGCAAATTAAGACATGAATAGTTCTAATGCTAATTGTTAGACCCTACTTTGAGGTTGTGAAGAAGTCAAGGGTCTATCCTGTAATTTACTTATTCCTTCTTATGCTTTAGTTTATGTTTGCCCTCTTTTGTAAAGAGTCATAGACTCTAAGGGCTTGTCTTGTAATTTCCTTATACCTAGTGCTATATAAACTACACTATACCCTAGGGTTGGTTAGATGTTGGTAGCCTACTTTTAATGAGAAGCAATCCCAAGATATTCTCTTGTTATTCATATTGTCTTCTACATCCTTTTCACCAACATTCTCACCATTATTGTTCATCAATGCTTAATCATTGTCTTTAGTTTCTCTCCATCTTTCATTCTCATTCTATTTGGGACTCACATAGTGCTTTTCCGAATCGGAAAACATCGTTTTCCGAATCAGAATAGTAAAAAAAAAAAAAAAAAAAATTTGAGTGCCTTTTTGTTCTCATTTTCCGACTCGGGAAACATGAAATACCCTTTCGGGTTTTCTAGGCTTCCCGACTCGCTCTTGAGACGAGGGTATGCTCAAATTTTGTTTAAGTCTTGAACTACCTTGCTGTCCTTATTTTCCGACTCGGGAAACATGAAATACCCTTTCGGGTTTTCGAGTTTCTCGACTCGCTTTTGAGTCAAGGTTATGTTCAATTTTTGTTAAACTTTCCCAACTCCATTTCCGACTCGGGAGACTGCATTTCCCGACTCGAGTATCATCTTCAGATAAGCCTTCAAGATCATATTCCGCTGCGATCTAGACCCACCCAAATTCGAATACTTGCGATGTTTCAAAACCCCTGCGCTTAATTAGCCACCTTTCTTTCCCAATTGGTTCGTAAAGATCAACATCAGCCCCGTTTTTAGCCCATATTCAGTTTTCAACCTTGAAAATTGAATTTCTCTCATTTCCCCGACTGCTCCACATTCTTTGAAGACATGTCAGATTTGTAACGATTTCAGAACGATGGTGATCGGATTCTGCATTTGGTTAGACTACTCAGAAGCCTGACGCTCTGCAACCATTATTCTAGAGTTTTTATTAGATGGAATTATTCCTCGATGGAGTGCGAGTTGAGTTTTTCCTTGGATGCCAGCTTCGGTGAATGGTACTGTTGTAATGTGCTTAATTCCTATCCATTTCACCGTTGTGGAGGTTCGGTTGCGATCTAGAATTTTGAGTGACGGTCGTCATCCATCTGACTAAGAAGACTCGATCTGGATCTGATTACTTGACACTTTGGAAGATTTCAGGAAATCGACTACCTTCTGAGCAGTAGAGAGATCAAAGCAGAGCATCTCGTTCAGTATCTACTCCAAGTCTCTCATTCCATACGGTGTTTCGGTGATCCAAGCTTCAGTGTTTCCCAGTTGTGAGCTTATCAGATTTAGAGCTCTTTTGCTGAATTCCTATTCAACACGGGGTTAAAGACAAAACCTTTATCTTTCTTGCTGATCAGCACGGTAACTCACACATGCATCTATCCCTTTGTTTTTCTGGGCGGGAGATCAACATAGTTGGATGAATCAACATGCTCTGGTTCAAGCTGTTGTATTCTGCGGTTATCAGACGTGTCGAGTTATTTACAGGTTGAGCTGTAGTGTGTGCAATCAGTCGCGGTTATTGCAAATTGGATCTGGTCTTTCAGTTGAAACCGAAGATGAAGAGCTACAATCGAGGGGGAGCTTGGAGATCAAAATGTAGCCGAACGCCACTAAGGTTTTCTCACGAAAGCTAGGGGGAGAAGATCAGAGATGCTTCCTTTATAAAACTTTAGGGGGAGATTGTTAGGACCAAATTGTCCTAATTAGAAAGTTTTATTAAGGAAGCTTTGAGAAGAATTAATTAGTATTTAATTAGTTAATTAGTTTATTGGGCTTGGGCTTGGGCTTTAGTGTAATGGACCTATATATAAGGTCTAGGGTTTGGAAAGGAAGGTGTGAAATCATTTTCCTATGAGAGTCGACTAGGTGTTTTTAGTGTGTGTTCTTGGTGTTTTGAGATCTCAATAATAAATTCAAGAACTTTGCATTTTCATCTCTTTGATTCTCTTCTTTATCATCTCGTTGTTTGATTGTTTGGACCTCACACTAATAATGTGGTAGACCATAAGATTTGATCAATAGATTTCGCTTTTATGTACCTAAACGTAATTTCACCATAACTAATCATCCATGAAGCATGAAATAGGTGGGAAATGAAGACCATCAGCTAATCTTTTACATGTAAAGGCTTTGTTATTTGGTCAAAAAGAGACTAGTCCTCAAGCACTAACACATTCTTTTTCCTTCCTTTTATATTTAAGGGCAAATTGCCGAAAAAAGGTAACATAAATGTCAAAAATATTCAATCAAAGATATGTACATTTCTTTTTGCCGAGAAAGGACTACGCATTTGATTTTGTAAAAAAAAAAGGAATTTGACCTGATTAACTTGATGGTTGCTTAGCCAGCAGTGGCAGTCCAATCAGCATTACCTACTAATGTGGCAGTCCAGTCAACAACATCACACCTTTGACCAGAGTTGACCGCCGTTGACCGCCACCACCACCTACCGGCATCGCCACCCATCGCCATCAACTACCACCGCCACGCACCGCCACCACCATGCACCACCACCGACTGCCACCACTACGCACCGCCACCGACTGCCACCGCCACGCACCGCCACCGCCAGCCACCGCCACCGCCACCGCCCATCCCCCATCTTTCTTACAATTCAACATATAAATGCCTATAGATGAGGTAGGCGAGGCGAGCGCCACCCACTGCCACCGCCACCGCCACCCCACTGTCGTCGCCACCTACGGTCGCCGCCACCCACCATCATCAACGGCCGCCGCCACCCACTGCCACCACCACTCACTGATTTTGCCAAAAAAGGTAACATAAATGTCTAAAAAATTCAATCAGGGTAACGTACATTTTTTGCCGAGAAAGGACTATACATCTGATTTTGTCAAAAAATGGGGGAAGAGTAACCGGTTGTACAAGTTACCGGTTACTCTTCCCCCTTTTTTTTACAAAATCAAATGTATAGTCCTTTCTCGGCAAAAAATATGTATGTTCCGCTGATTGGATTTTTTGAACATTTATGTTATCTTTTCGACAATTTGCCCTATATTTAAATATTTATAATATATGATTATATGTTTTTTTGTTGAAAGATGAATTAGAGACGTAATTACGGACTATCAAAATATCAAATGATATTTTGTTTAAGACACATGTTGAGTAAATAATATTTATACAATTTTATTAGAAAACATAAGGTCTAACAAAAAGAAGTTGTGACATATGATAATTAAAGATATACCAAAAAAGTCGAAGTTTTGAAGTTTGGCATGGGCCTAGCCCAAAAAACATTAGCATAGGGATCCCGAAGCCTAGTACAACATTTTGGTGCATGTCCGAAAAGGCTTGATCAAACCCTTTTTAACTCTAGTGTTGGAACATGAAAAAAGAAAACCGGATTTCTCTCCTTATCGAAAACGGGCATGTAAGATTGCTTCAAAAAGACCAAACCTTGTACATCCCCATCTTTAAACACATAGGGGCACGAACAATTATTACCACTTATTTTAAGATAATCTATTTAATTATCACAATATAAATTGTTTATCAAAATCGCACATGGTAGAAAATCATGGTTAAAAAAAGGAAAAAGAACATAAATTTCCTTACACAGCTATTATTGCTCAAATGGAATGGGGTTACATATTAAAAAAAAGTAATTATTTTTTGGAAAAGGGAAGGACCCTAAAGTTTCTACCATGTTTATGATCGTTCAAACAGAGTAAAATCGTAAAAGTCACAAGAGACTTAATAACAATGTATCGATGATTCTTCTAAAGCCTATGAAATATTCACTCTTGCATCATAATCATGCTTCATGAAATCAAAAACTTTATTCACTATGTTATACAACTAAGGTGCTGTTTCTAATCAACCTATCTTAAAAAGATGCTAATTCCCATCATACCAGATGTTGTTGGCTAAGACAAAAAGAACCACTCAACAGATTATAATATAGCTGTTTGGTTAAATTTGGTCACAGGCTTGCAAGCGGAGTCAAAATAATCCGATCATCATTTAGATATGAAGAAATAGACGAAGGATTAGGAATAATCACTATAATTGTCTTGTGATTCTTTTGTTTAACAGTTTCTTAGTAAAAAGCTGAAAAGGAGCAGCCTAAATTTACAAGGGGTGAGTTTGCAAGAATGATGTAGTAGAAGCTAATTGAAGCTTCTAGAACAACCAGTAGAACAGTTGTTTCCTTGAAGACTTCTGATAATTAATCAGACATGCAAAAAGACCAATGTCTTGCAAATGATAAACATAGAACAACTCTGGTTATTTAAAATTCTCTAATACTAATTGGGTACCCACACTATCAAAATAAACTGATAATGGAATATTTATGTAATTCCTCATAGAGCAGAGTATGATGCTTAGATACAGATCACATGGACACCAAAACAGAATCATATCAATATTTCTGTTACAAGTTGAAAGATCCAAGGCCCATTTGTTAATGACTGAAACTAAAGAGTTCTAGTTCATTAATGAGAACTTTAGGCTTAAGGTGTTTATATATATATATATATATATATATATATAGAGGAAAGTTCAATTGTGAACTCAATTTTGGTTGTGAACGTGAGGACAAATCTCAACCTTTGATCTTAGTCAAATTTGAAGTCAGCTTATTAATATGGCTTGGGGGTATTTTGGTCAGATCTGGCTCCTTCTCTTCTCTATGTTCAAACGTATACATCATTAACTACACCCACCATTGGCATCTCTCCTCCATCTCTAGTATCAACACCTCCATCAATGGTGATTTCTTCATCTCTCTCCAGGTGATTTCTTCATCTCTCTCCAGTTGATTTCTTGCATCTACATCTAATTAAATCAAAATTTTGATTTTTGAATTTTGAAAATTGAAATTGTAAATTTTGTTCTTGATATTTTTCATCAAATTAGGTTAGTTTGATTCGTTTTTTGTGAGTGTTGCTTTACAAAAGTTGTTTCTAATCATGATTAGAGCAACATATCCAAACCTTTACAATTTTCGTGTTGATTTTGGAAAATTGAAATTTTAGGGTTTGTGTTCTTGAGATTTTTCATCAGATTAGGTTAGTTGGATTCATTTTTTTGTGGTTGTTGTTTTTCAAAAGTTGTTTGTAATCATAAGTAGAGAAACATATCCGAATTTTAATAATTTTCATAATGATTTAAGAAAATCGTTGTTTGAAAATTGAAATTTTATGGTTTTTTGTTTTTGAATGTTCATCATATGTTCTTGAACAAAAAGTTAATAAATCTGTGTTTGATCTATTTTGGTTGTGTTCAATTGTTTTTCTTGTATTTGAATAAAAAAATGGAGAAATGGAATTTTGGCACCATTTGGCTCTTGAAGATGAAGATGAATTGATTTTTGGATTCTTGAAAATGGATTTTGTTGAAGATGAAGATGTATTCTTGAAGATGAAGATGAAGATGAAATTATTAAAATAGAAATGTTATTTAGAATTATTTGTTATTCACTTTGAATAAACCTTTATATTCAGACTGAATAAAACTATAAATATAAGCTTAATAGAAACTAGTATCGTACCCGTCCGTAGGCCGGGTATACGATATGAACTTAATTTGCCAATTTTTTTTGGTTTTGGCCTTTGATCATCGATGCTCGCATTAATAGACGTATATAAGTTGGATTTTTACGGATAAAATAGAGAAATATACATATTCAAGCATTTGTTAGTTTACATAAACAATCTTATTGGTTTCGACTGCACTGCCTTTAAAATAAGAAGTGAAATCAAACTTCAGACTTTAGCACCTTTAAAAAAAGTCGCCTTGTTATTCTAAAAGTATGTGGGCTTTTACGCGTTGACGTGGCCAATTTCCAAGATTTAGCAGGGCTTTTTTAATCGAGATTGGGACCAAAATGGGCTTTGGTTAATAACCGTTTCTTGGATTGGGACCGGTTTCGGTCCTTTATATTCCAAAATCAGTTTCACCGGTTATTTATGCATCTTAGGCTAAGTTGAAAGAATCATTGTTATTATATTATTATTAGAAACATCTCTATGAAGGACGGATAAAGATACATCATACAAGGATATATCCCCATTAGATATATTGCTCCAATTACCCTTTGCCATCGTTAAATTTTGAAAATAGTTTGATATATTTTTGATTATTTTTTAATGTAATAGTCTATACATTTATATATAAATATAGCTTGGTCAACTTTAACAGGATGTGTAGTTGTAAAGAATTGGATGTCCTGTATTTCCCTCTATTAAAAGCAGAAAACATAAATCGTTGGAATTTGAAAAACTCACGTCTATCTGGCAATATCCCAACCAAAATTTATGAAGACAACCAAGAATATGGAGATGATAAGTTTCTGCTTTTGCAAGTCGAATTTTAATTTTGGTCGTGAGAACGTTGTGTGAAGACTATATGTTAATTGAGGAAAAGATAATGAAAGTTGTTAACATAGACTGAGAGAAACATTAAAGAATGAAAATTTATAGTAGTGTTATAGTGACATGGTAAACATAGTTGTTAACCCATGATTTAATCAATGAATCGCTAGACTACTTTCATCAACTTTGAATAGAGTCAAATTATAGATTTAGCTTAACTCTATAAGAAACAATTATCTTTTACTTTCACATACAAAACGCAATAAGTAAGCATTTGGAGATCAGGAGATACATAACATAACCAAAATTGATTTATACTAATCATGTAAAAGTTATATAGTCTCATTCATTGTTCATTACAACTTCACCAAATACTAATCATTAAACATTTTTGGTCGTTTGGTTATTGATGTGCACAATGGAAGCCAAGTCCTCCGTGAACTTACTCATGAATCTGGCCTCATTGTTCTTCTGTTCTTCATGTATCTGCTAAACAGGAAAAAGAAAATTATGTGATCAATATCATAAATCTTTCAAATTAGTGTGGTTAGCTACCAACTTGCACAGTTAAAAATCCAACAAATGTATTATCTAAGATATTTCAACACAAAGTGCAGCATTTGAACCCTTTTTAATGAAAAGAAGCTACAAGTCGTCATGTATGAATACAAAATTTATGTATCTAAGTCACACCCATCTGCTTTTTCCTCCCCAATATTTACCATTCAAGAATGATATTTTAAAGAAACATAATGTGAGAACATAGAATTCACGATTCTATAAGCAAGAAAACAACCCCAACATTTATTTAGTCGTACCTTTGTTCTGTCTTATGTAAGTCATAGTCATAGTATCATAGAAATGCATGCATCTGTATGTTTTCAGTTAAAAGTTTGTGTACAGTCAAAAAAGTTGTTGTGTCTACTCCCTTTGAATCCTTGAAGGTGACGACATGAAGAGGTTTTTTCAAGCACCAGAGTCTTTGCTGCAAAGCATTAGAGTTGTTGACACAATGAATGAACAAAGAGTTGTAGTGTGTACTTTATCCATGTGAGGAAAAAACTTGCGTAATAAAAATCTTGAAATGAGGGGGGTCAACTTTCTGTTATCCACATTTTTATGAAGAATTAACTTCAACACTAAATTTCTAAAGTTCTAAATATGAAAAGGAAAAAAAACGATAAGATATCATTGTTGTAGCTTTCTCCATTTTTATCAAACTGACTTGGCCAAATGTAAACGGAAACAATGTATCAGCCTGATCAAAATGCTCAAGGTCTTCTTAGTAACAATCATTCATAATTCCAATGTATTGATACTTTAACTCACAAACAAAATCATACCAAAAATACTCATCTTATCCTCATAATTTCTGAACTGGGAATGTTTTGATTTCCCAATCTTGCTCTTGGCATCTTCCTATGGAAGAGTGGCCACAAAGGAATAACTAACATTGCAAGCAAACAAAATTTATAAACAAAGGTTACGCAAATGAGTGCTAAAATACCTTTGCCATTGCTTCATAAATAAAAGAAACCACTTTCGTCATGAAAGCAATTCATCTCCTCCATAAGCTGGTTTCACATTCTCACAGGTCATGGGATTGACATGGCC
Organism: Centaurea solstitialis; assembly: GCA_030169165.1. NCBI lineage: Eukaryota > Viridiplantae > Streptophyta > Magnoliopsida > Asterales > Asteraceae > Centaurea > Centaurea solstitialis. The sequence continues at coordinate 31,923,764 of CM058043.1, forward strand.
ATCTAGCATACCATACCCGTTCAAATGCCATCTATAAAATATGAAAACCATCAATGTCATTAATAGCATCAATTCAAGGAAAAAGATCCACTAAACAAACAAATTTGTGGAGGGAATTCAAGCAAGTAAACTTTTTTATCAATTAAATGAGGTCAAATGGCAGACAAACTTATGGCCGAAGGTAGTTAAGAGCAGTAACAGAAGAGTAGCAATTGACACCATAACAATCCACTTCATCTATTGTAAAAGAAATATGAGTGGACAATTTGTACCTCATGATCCCTTTGTTGGTGAGAGAAGACACATTGAAGAGAATTTTGATGGTTAAAGCTAATAACTTCTTTAAAGCTAACACCATAACACATGTTTTTACCATAATGAACAAAAACAAAGATGTGAAAGAGAATGAGTGACATCACAACTCACAAGATAAGATGGCACTTTACTACAAATGGTAAAATATGTAAATGAATGCTTAAGTGCATAAAGCCTTTTCTAGTGAGATAAATGGCTTATTATAAAAAAAGATGAGATGACCTGCAAATCATGGTTGGAATCCATCATACTGCAAATCATCAATTTTGCAGTATGGTTGGAGTTGCTCTTGTTCAAACATTAGCTGTGATTCTCGATAAAACATTTCCAGGTCCTGAAAGAAAACATAAAAAAGAAGAAATTTTTAAAAAAAGCATCGAAATATGAAAGAGCATATAGATGCAAAAGATGGCAGAAATTAAAAAAAAAATCAAAATACAAAGAAATGGATTTGAACTGTACCGACTCAAGTGATTCCAAGCTTGAATTCCATTCTATATGTTTATGCTTCCATTTTGATCATTCCCCTTGCTGCTGTTCGCTGGAGTCACCGATTGGATTCCCAAGTGCATAACTGCTGTCAAAGACCAGAATCACCTAAAGGGTAATACGATTCATAAATATAAATTTTTTTTATTCAACATCAGAAAAACATTAGAAACGCTTGTCATAACCCTAAAAATCCATGAACTGATCATACCAAAACACACAATTTGATTCCACGTATCACTTCCCTTCTCTTCTGCCGTATACATTGATATCAATAGAAGCCCTAAATTGAGAGCAGTGAGCGAAGCGAGAGGTGATAACTGAACCAAGAAGCCCTGCATATCTTGCAGATAAAATCAATAGACGCCTTACCTGTTCCAGAGGATTCAACTTTTAATCGTCGGAAAACACACCTGGATTTGGGGCTAGAGGCCGAGAGATGAAATTCAGAGTAGGATTTGGGTTTTTGAGGCTGTAAACCAAGGTTTGGGGTTTGTGTTATATGTGAGCATGAAGAGAACGTGGAGGGTGGGTTTATGCGTGGGCATGGAGAGAACGTGGAGAATGTTTGCCAGTTAAAGGAGGACGATCGGTGATCGTGGATTCGACGTGATTTTAAAGCATGGATGAGGTTGAGATGAAATGAATTTGAACGATTCAGATCAAATATTGGAAGTAATTTAAACGGCTTAGATTGATTTGGCAATTTTTAAAAACTCATCCCTTCTTTATAGGAGTCACTGTTTGATCTGGACCGTTGAAATTCAATTAATTTAAACGGCCCAGATCGATTTGACGGTTTCTCAAATGACCTGGGTCAATATAATATATAATGTTGCTAAGAATAAATTGTTATTCATTCTAAATAAAACTTTTATATTCAGACCGAATAAAACTGTAAATGTAAGTTATATATAAATGTTGATTGAAGTTACTTGTTATTCATTCTGAATAAAACAACTTTTATATTCATGTCTAAATTACTTGATATTCACTTTGAATAATATTGAATAAACTATAAATGTAAGCTTAATAGAAATGTTGATCAATTTATATGTAGGCTTAATAGAAATGTTGATCAATTGTTATTCACTATGAATAAAACTTTATATTTAGAATGAATTACTTGTTATTCACTTTGAATAAAGCTTTTATTCATTAAGCCATGAAAAAACTATAATCATTTTAATTTAATTCACCTTGAAAGACATAGTGTTATTCAAAATAAATAAGACCTATATTCACTCTGAATACTGTATATTTAGAGTGAATAAAAGCATAAGCTATATTGAATTCATATCACTCTCAATGTTATGTTGAGGATAATTTATATTCACTCTAAGTAATACACAATATTCATACTGAATAAAAGAACAAGTTATATTCCCAATTTTTAATTTCAAGTTATCTTCACTCTAAATATTGAGTATTATTCAGAGTGAAGAATTCATAATATATGACTATTCAAACTGAATAATCAAATCCCATTACTGCAAGTTATATTCATTCTACCTGTTGTATGTTATTCAGAGTGAATAAAAATACATGTTATATTCAAGTTGTATCACTTTGAACAATTATTTAAACTGATATATGATTATTTAGATTGAATAATACAAAAGACACAGATCTTTCTTTAGTTAGTATTTTTATTCAGTTCCATTACTGCAAATTATATTCACTTTGAAAAATATATAATATTCCAAATGAATTAAACAACAATCTTATTTAGTCAATTTAAATACAAAGTAATACTATCCACAACTATATTATGTGCTAAAATTAATCTTCATATCTGTAAAATACAAACATCAATATACATTTACTAATTAATCAATATTGTACATCATGTAATAAACATACATATACCCAAAACCAACTATTTAAAAACCATATACTAAATGTTTAATTCTTCTTCAACAACATAAAACCAACTTTTGATAGTCTTCTTTCCAATCTATCAACGATTTGTCATTTGAATACATCTTCAGTGCTTCATTCATTTTGAATTCTAGTTCTGCCTTGTTTGTGTACAACTCTTCCAAATCTTGATCAAGTAATTTGACAAGTTTCGGTTTATTTTTGTAATTAGTAAACTAAACAAAGTGATTCAAATATGAATCAAAGTGTATTAACTTAGAATATGATATATTTTATTCATAGTGAATCATATTATTCACTTTGAATAAAATTAATCAATATTCATTATCCACTTGTTATTCAGTCTGAATAACAAAAGTCTTAGACTGAATAAGAAGACTACTTGTTATTCAGACTGAATAACAAAACTACTTGTTATTTAGATTGAATAACAAATCTGCTTTAACAAATTTACTTGTTATTCAGATTGAATAACAAGTAGGCTTGTTATTCAAACTGAATAACAATTCTACTTGTTATTCAAAGAAGACTTGTTATTTGGTCTGAATAACAAACATAGTTCTTAAAGTTAACTTTATTTTAACAAATCTAATAATTATTCAGTTTGAATAATAAGTCTTCAACCTGAAAAACAAGTATACTTGTATAAATAACAATTATTATTCAGTCTAAATTAATAGTTTATGCAAATATGCAGAGTGAATATATTTGTTGTAACTGCTCAAAATCATATATAAGCAACATTTCTATTAATATTACATTTTAAAGTTTTATTCAAATTGAATAAAATTGTAAATGTAAGCTTAATAGAAAATGTTGATTGAAATTGTTTGTTATTCACTCTGAATAAAACTTTATATTCATACTGAATAAAAATATAAATGTAAGCTTAATAGAAATGTTGCTTGAAATTACTTGTTATTCACTCTGAATAAAATTATATATTCTGACCGAATAAAACTGCATATGTAGTGAAAACAAGTAATTATTGTTCAAAATAGAAAATGCAAGAGTTAGAGAGTAACTTGGGGGCGATTGTATGTAGTGTTCCTCGCCAAAATAGAGAAGAGGTGATGGAGTCGTTGCTTGGTGTGTCAAAACCAGAAAATGTTGATGCTCATAATCCGAAAGCAATAAGAAACTAATGATGTGGTACGGGGTACAAGGCTGAAAAGTGGCAAAAAAAATAGCAATTGAAAAGAGTAAAAAAAACGATGAAATTGTGTAGGTTGTGTAAAAAAATGTGTAATCGTGACTCATGGAATTGCCCGTCAAGAAATGATGTTGATAAATCGAATTTCTTTAGTTGTAAATAGTGGAACTGATAATTCGTTTTGTATTCATTCTTAATACTGAATAAAAAGGTGAATTGAAATATTTATTTTAATTTCATTTACCTAGAAAGAAGTTTTGTTATTCGAATGAATAAAATACTCACTTTGAATGTTATATATTATTCAGAGTGAATAAAAACTATAAGCTATATTAAATTCATATCACTCTCAATATTATGCTGAATAGAAGATATATTCACTCTGAACAGTACACAATATCAAAATGAATAAAAGAAGAATCTATATTCCTAGTTCTTATCTTCAAGTTATATTCACTCTAAATATTGTATATTATTAAGAGCGAATAAAAACATAAACTATATTGAATTCATGTCACTCTTAATACATGATTATTCAAACTGAATAATACATGATTATTCAAACCGAATAATACAGGATTATTTAGACTAAAAAATCAAGTCTCATTATTGCAATTATATTATCCACAACTGCATTGCGTGCCAAAATTATTCTTCATATTAATAAATAAAAATAAACATCGGTATACATTAACTAATCAAACAAAAACATAATTAATCTACAAAATGCCAATAAATGACATATTTAATGTCTTCTAAAAATCCACATCATATAATAAACTTACATATACCTGAAACTAACTAAAATCAACAATTTAGAAACCATAAACTAAATTGTTCAATTTTACTCATCAAGATCATATCAACCACATCCAAACTAATTAAAGCACCACAAAAACCCAAATTTAAACCACAACAACTATTTAAAATCAAACAACCCCAAATGTTCATTATCTACCTTCTCCAAGCTCTGTTTCCAAATGATGTTGTTTAGGCGCTCCTCCTTAATCTTTTCTGCATTTTCATTTATTTCCTTTACCATCTTTGCACGTTGTTTCCCCTTCTACTTGCTTAAAGAAGAAGGTTCTTCAGCTTTTCTTTTATTCCCTATATTTTTAAGTTAAAACAATTAGTAAATATTCAAACAACAACTTTTTATTCAATTTGAATATTTGAATACAACATTTATTCAAAGTGAATGACAAGCTGTTTCAATCAGCCTTTTGTATTTAGCTTTCATTTCACTGTTTTATTCACTCTTAATATAAAGCTTTATATTCAGAGTGAATAACAAGTAATTTCAAGCATATTTATTTCATTTCACAGTTTTATTCACTCTGAATATAAAAAAACTATCAAAATCAAGTCAATAACAAGTCTACTTGTTATTCAGAGTAAATAACAAGTCTACCCGTTATTCAGAGTGAATAACAAGTCTTCTTCAAATATCAAGTATACATGGCTTTTATTCACCCTAAATAACAAGCCTACTTGTTATTCACTCTGAAAAACAGGTCTACTTGCTATTCATTCTGAATATGGTTTTGAATATTACTGTCAATGTAGTATTAAGCAAGTCTACTTGTTATTCACTCTGAATAACAAACATACTAATAAGGAAGTTATAACTTAAGCAAGTGTACTTTGTATTCACGCTGAATAACAAACGTACTAAGAATAACAGTTAGATTTACTTGTTATTTACTTTGAATAACAAATATACTTGTTTATTAACATTCAAATTAAATATTAACTACTATTCAAGTAGAATAATGCTTATTTTACACTAAATAACGAATTTTCTTCAGTTTTAGGGGTTTTTTATTAAGATTTTTGAAATGCTTCATTTATATTGTTGTTTATTTAACAATAATCATTGATTTCAGTTAATAAAATTCGAACGAAGCCCTAAATATTCAGAATTTAATGGTTTAAATAAATAAAAAACTTACTAATAACAAAGCTCTGAGTGATTGGAAGATTGTCGATTTGGTGTTGGTGTGATTCAGACATATTTCTCACATTTGATTTCTTCGAATGGAGGTTTTAGAGAGAGGTTTTTTTATCGGATGGATTTTAGAGAGAGAAATGATAATTGCAGAGTTTCTGATGAGAATGATGATTTTCTTCTTCGAATGAAAACATATTCAGCATGTTGATTTCTTCTTCAAATGTTAATGGTGATTTTAGTGAGGTGGTTTTCTTCCATGGGAAGTTTTAGAGAAAGAGAGAGAGAGAGAAAGAGAAAAGTACTTTTGGAGGTTGTGATGATGACGGGTCTGATGATTTGACCTGACCTGCTTTTTACTTTCCTATTTTACCCTTGCACATTTAATTTTCTTTGAGCCATGGTCAGAGTTTTCAACATAATTTCAAAATTGCCACCGCCTCTTATTGCCATAGATTAAATGAGCGAAATTTTGATCAAGGGTCCAACTTTGTCCTCATGTTCACAATGAAAATTAGGTTCACATTTGAACCCACCCCTATATATATATATATATATATATATAGGGGTGGGTTCAAATGTGAACCACTTTTTGGTTGTGAACGTGAGGACAGCCGAGAGCGCGATACGTGGCGGATGACTAGAAGCCACGTCAGGTCCACGGCGGATGACTAGGCGCGATGGAGGGCATTGAATTAAAGAGGGGGACCACACTCAAAATCGCCACGTGTCGCGCTCTCGGTTGTCCTCACGTTCACAACCAAAAAGTGGTTTACATTTGAACTTTCCTCTCTCTCTCTCTCTCTCTCTATATATATATATTATATATAATCCTCAGAATAAATCAGAGTACTTCCAGAGTGTTAGACAATGAGTATTCTCCATCTCGCCATGAAAGATTCTCCTGCCAGTTGTAAATAACATAAAAAAGTAAGTTATTAAAAGACAATGAGCAACAATATATGCAACATTCAATGCATTTTGTAGACCTAAATCAAGCAAAAAAATTGCAAATTTTTAGCCCTGGTGAACCTATGGTTTCTTCCTAGACCTCAAATAGTATTCTAAATCATGAGTAATGAAAAAAAAAAAAAAAAAGATACCTTTTTGAATAGTATTCAACTGCACTTGTCAAGTCCATTCTTGAAACGATAGCTTCATAAGTCCACCTGGTTCTTATCAAGAAATAGAAAAACAAGTCACATAAGTTGATTTTTTTAGCGCATTTTAACTCAAGTAATCCCAGAAACTAGGGGAGTAGATAGGACAAAAGAGTTATGCATACCACATTTTCAGCCCCTTCTTCATTTCTATATCCCATTTTTAGCAAAATGTCACGCACTGCAGTAAAAACCATTCGTGCTAAGACGAGAAAGTAAGATTGAAACATTCACAGTAAAGCAATTAAACATAAGATATGCAAAGTTATCTTAATATAGAAAAATTCAATAGTTCAGATTCTTATAAGCCACTTGCTGCTGCTGTTTTCAAGAGAATTAATAGGATGAAAAACTTTGCCAATTTTCAAGCCTACGGTCACCTGGTAATAACAGATCGAGATTTCAAGAGAATTAATAGGATTCAATTCACCTCTTAATAGACTGTATCACGAGTTTGAGAGTTGAGAATAATAGAAAACAGAGGCAGTACCTCTTATGGTAGTAGCTCTTTGTGAATTAGCTTCCTTTTTTGGGCCTCCAGAGCTTCTCATAATCATCCTTGAGCACGATAGAGGAGACTCCTGTTGTGTGTGTTTCTATTATTAATGAATATATGTAACAAAAGTTCATTTGCTGATTTTATTGGTCGATCACAATCAAATCAACTCCATTTTGCCTGCTCGGGGAAGGGGGGGGGGGGGGGTGTTGAGCTCAATCATCGACCGCCACTGAGACCGTTGGCTGGTAAGATATGCAAGAGATGCTTCCCGGTCATCAGAAGTACTTCTAATTGCAAGAAATGGTTCAAATGTCAGGATCCCTGGTAAGATACATACAATTTCAAATGCAGAACTTTTTCCAAAAACTAGTTAATTACTGGTATACATCCATTTCAAAATTCAAATCAAAGTAGGATGATAAATAGAAAATAGTGAAATTACCCGTTACAATAGTTGTTTCTGAATTAGCTTCTTTGGAGCTCTCCATATTCATCCTTGGATACTCCTGTTGTGGTTTCCAGATGAATGTTATTCACAGCTCTACGTAGCAGAATGTTTCCTCTTCTGAGGTTTGTATCTCGGATGTAAAACCGAATGACTCGAGAAGCCATCTAAACCCAACAATACGCAGACCTTTCAACACAAAAATGCTTTGTGGAAGATGTCTTATGTTCGTACCTTGTATATTCAACTCTTTTAAGCATTCTAAGCTCCCAAGTTCCTCTGGCAATTTCTCAACGGCAACACAGCCCCCGAGATAAAAATATCTTAGACATTTCATCTTACAGATGCTGTTGGGAATATCTCGTAAAACTGTACATTCCGATAGGATTAGCTCCTCCATACACTCTAATAGGCCAAGATCCTCGGGTGCTTGAAGTTCAACTAAATGAGAACACTTGGTAAGCCTTAACCTCTTGAGATTCGGAGTCAACGCAAGGTCAAAGGTCCTCAACTTTGCACCCATGATGTCCATGGATCTGAGCTTTAGACAATTAGAATGAATGTGAAGTTGTTCCAAACTATCACATCCTCTAACATCTAATTTTTCGAGATTTTGAGCCCCTTGAAGGTCAAGGGTCTTTAACTTTGAATCATGGAGCTTGAAGGACTTGAGCTTTGGCCATTTAGCAGGAATGTGAAGTTCTGTCAAATCATCACACGCTATAATTAAGCTCTCGAGATTTGGAGCCCCTCGAAGGTCAAGGGTCTTCAACTTTGTATGAGAGAGGTCGATGTCTGTGAGCTCTAGACATTGAAGGGGAAATAGAAGTTCTACCAGATCACGACATCCTTCAAGGTATAATTGCTCGAGATACGGAGTCATCCCAAGGTCAAGGGTCTTCAATTTGGAATTCTTGATGTCAATGTATCTCAACTTCTTAAGAATCTATCATAAAAGTAAACAGAGTTAATATTGGTGTAATACAAACCCACACATGTGTAGTACTAGTACTATATAATGAATCATGCAAAAACAACCAACCAACTATTAGTGTACCTTCTTTTCTCCCCCTTTCCATAGTTGTACAATTTCACTCTCCACCATTGTAAGTGTAACTAGATTATTTGCTTGAAATGTTTTGGGTAGAGAAGAAAAAGGGTAATGCAACCACATCAGACATTGTAAAGAATTTGGAATGTATTCGGTAACTTCATCAAATTCCCAATCGCCACCAAAACAATATCCGTCACGTCTTTTAGTATACGCAAAAAGATATCTAAGTCTCTTCATCTTTCGAAGACCTTTCATAAAAAGTTCTGATCTGAGTTCCAAAGCGAAATAGAAAATACATTCTGTTGCTTCAGTTCCCTGTAATCCAAAAAGCAGTAAACTCAGTTCGGTTCCATGTAATCCAAAAAGCAGTGAATGATGAAACACGTGTCAGAACAAATGAAAAAGTGATAGTTTTTCACTTCTTATTCACCTTACGGAAAAATGTGATCCTTACGAAGTCATTAGCTAGAATATGCTCAATTTCCCGTGTCTCCCATAAGTGGCTATGTTTGTGAGGCTCTTTGCGGTGCGGACGACGAACGATATTCCTGCCCATTTCTATTATCTGGTCATGCATGACCACTTTTTCACCATCATTTGAAATAGTGATAAGAGATTTTTCCTTAAGAACATCTAAACCACTTCTAGATTGAAAATGTCCACAACTTTCAAGAGCAATGACTACCTCATTTATCGAACCATAGAGCTTCATGCATGCAACATCTAGGAATATTTCCTTGATATTGACCTCTAGACCGGTGTAGCTTAATTCCAATATTTCTACAACTTCCTTCTTAGGCATTCTTTTTAAGCTTTCTAGAATACCTTTCCATCCACATGTACTTCTACCGCGGAGATGCGAACCCAAGACTGTTATCGTTAAGGGAAGACCAGCAGCATAGCTTACAGCGTCTCGAGATAGCTCTTTGTACCCTTGAACCAGAATCTTTGTGCCAAATGCATTCATACAAAAGAGCGGAAGTGCTTCCTCATTTGATAAGAGATTGACTTGAATCAGTTCCACATCGTGTGATCTCAACACTTGCTCATCTCTTGTTGTAATGATAATTACACTTCCTTTCTTAAACCAAGTACGGTCACCGGCTAAGGCTTTGAGTTGATCTATATGATCTACGTCATCTAGAACAACAAGAACCTTTATACCATGCATCTTCTTTTTCATCTCCTTTTTCCCTTCATGAAAACCATTTAAATATGTCTTGCCTTTAAAGACATCTCTAAGGACTTGTTGTTGCAACGATTTCAAACCTAATAAAGGATTAGTTGAAGATTCTCGGACATTCTCAACAAAGCTGCTACCTTCGAACTCATTGCATATCTGATCAAAAACTCCCCCGGCCAAAGTTGTCTTTCCACCGCCTTCCATCCCCCATATGCCTATCATGCAAAAATCATCAAGAACGGCGTTTATAGATGAAAGCACGATATTTACCCGAGTCCTCATGCCTACTAGATTTTCATCGGCAACGCCGATCGAAGGTAACTTCAACGAAATCTTGTTAACAACTATTATGATAAGTTCAACTTCTTGCCTGTATATACATGTTAAAGAAGAATCAATTAACTTTCCAATATTCATACATGAATAATTACTTTTATATCTACAACGTACAAACATATAAGTAATGATGGAAACAAATGTATAATCATATTTTAGTTTATTCTTTCAAGAAGAGTACTCAATTTGAGTCAAAGTTTAAAAATGAGCATGAGTGAAAAAAATGAAAGAATATTGTAGAGATGTGATGAAGGAATTACCCATTAGCAATGGTTTCTAAGTGCCAACCACTGAAAGATGCTGCTTGTACCAGGGCATCCCTCCATTTCTGAGCAGCTTCTGCCTTTTCATGCTTGGCAAAGGCTTTTCCAAACTCCCCAATTTGGTTTCGGACTTCGGTGGGCTCCACATGATAGAAGATAGGGTAAAGAGTTTGCTCAGTCGTCCTATTTTGGCACTCCATGATTTTCGTAAGCTCTTGCAAGCACCATGATGAAGATGCATAGTCCTTGGAAAAAACAATGACGTGAAATCTCGAGTCTTCAATAGCTTGGATGAGCTCCTTACTAATTATTTTCCCTTGGTCGAGGTCCACATCGTCCTTGTAAGTTACAATGGCTTCTCGTGTAAGAGCTTCATAAAGATGACCAACGAATGTCTTACGAGTGTCTTCGCCTCTAAAACTTAAAAACACATCATATTTAAAGATGCGATTCTGAATGGATGAAATTGAAGAAGACGCCATTGATTGTACGGTTGAAGGATCCTATTAAATAAATCAAAACTTTGTTGAGAAATATTGAGGTAAGTTCACATGTTAAGCTATATGTATCTAGACCTAAAAAAGAAGTAAAATTAGACCCCAAAATATATTTTTACAAACTATAGCATCATGAAAACATATTAATATCAAATACAACTTATTTAACATCATTATCTCCGTTTATAAAAATTCTCCTTTTCAAATACTAATATCAAATACAACTGTCTAAATATAAAATAGAGAGTTTTCTTTTGATCTTAACCTTCTGATAGAATAATTTATTAAAACTGGTCTAAAATCATGAAGTTGAAGAAGATGCCATTGCAGGTATGAATGAAGGATCCTATTAATTAATTATATCAAAACTCAGTTACACAAATATTTTATAACAACAAAAAGTTGCAGGTGCCAACAGTGATTCAAATCTAATTTCTTACAAGCATCCTAACAACCCACCTTACCTTAATTAAGCAGGTAATTAATTAAGCATATAATGAGTATTATATAGTGCAATTATAGAAAGAAATTAAAGGGGGTATCAAAACTTGTAGACTCAATTGGATTTTCATCACAATGCTAATTTCGTAAAACTGTACATTCCGATAGGATTAGCTCCTCCATACATTCTAATAGGCCAAGATCCTCGGGTGCTTGAAGTTCAACCAAATGAGAACATTCGGTAAGCTTTAACCTCTTGAGCTTTGGAGTCAAACCAAGTTTAAAGGTCCACAACTTTGCACCCATGATCTCAATGGATTCGAGCTTTAGACAATTAGAATGCATGCGAAGTTCCTCCAGATTATAACATCTTCTAACATCTAATTCCTTGAGATTTTGAGCCCCTTGAAGGTCAAGGGTCGTTAACTTTGAATCATGGAGGTTGAAGGACTTGAGCTTTGGCCATTTAGCAGGAATGTGAAGTTCTGTCAACTCATCACATAATATTTTTAAGCTCTTGAGATTTGGAGCCCCTCGAAGGTCAAGGGTCCTCAACTTTGTATGAGAGAGGTCAATGTATGTGAGCTCTAGACATTGAAGGGGAAATAGATCACGACATCCTGAAAGCCTTAACTCCTTGAGATTCGGAGTCATCCCAAGGTCAAGGGTCTTCAACTTGGAGTTCTTGATGCGAAGGTATTTCAACTTCTTAAGAATCTATCATAAAAGAAAAAAGAGTTAATATTGGTGTAATACAAACCAACATATGTGTGGTACTTTAATGAGTCATGGAAAAACAACCAACCAACTATTAGTGTACCTTCTTTTCTCCCTGTTCCCATAGTTGTACGATTTCACTATCTATCATTCCAAGCATAACTAAAATCATTTGCTTGAAATGTCTTGGGTAAAGAAGAAAAAGGGTAATAACTCCATAACAGACATTGTAAAGAATTTGGAATGTATTCGGTAACTTCATCAAATTCCCAATCGCCACTAAAACAATATTCATCGCGACTTTCGGTACACGCAAAAAGATATCTAAGTTTCTTCATCTTTCGGAGACCTTTCATAAAAAGTTCTGAACTCAGTTCCCAATAGAAATATTCAATACATTCTGTTGCTTCAGTTCCCTGTAATCCAAAAACCAATAAACTCAGTTCAGGTCCTTGTAATCCAAAACGCGATAAATGATGAAACACATGTCAGAACAAACGAAAGAGTGATAGTTTTTCACTTCTTCACCTTACGAATAAATGTGATCCTTACCAAGTCATTAGCTAGAATATGTTCAATTTCCCGCTTCTCCCATTAGTGGCTATGTTTGTGAGGCTCTTTGCGGTGTGGACGACGAACGATATTCATGCCCATTTCTATTATCTGGTCATGCATTACCACTTTTTCACCATCATTTGAAATAGTTATAAGAGATTTTTCCTTAAGAACATCTAAACCACATCTAGCTTCAAAATGTCCACAGCATTTAAGAGCAACGACTACAGCATCTTTCGAATAATAAAGCCTCATGCATGCAACATCTAGAAATATTTCCTTGATATCGTCCTCTAGATCGGTGTAGCTTAATTCCAATATATCTACAACTTCCTTCTTAGGCAATCTTTTTAGGCTTTTTAGGACACCTTTCCATTCACATGTACTTCTACCGCGGAGGTGTGAACCCAAAACTGTTATGGTTAAGGGAAGACCAGCAGCATAGCTTACGACTTCTCGTGATAGCTCTTCGTACCCTTGAACTGGAACCTCTGTGCCAAATGCATGCATACAGAAGAGCGAAAGTGCTTCCTCATTTGATAAGAGATCGACTTGAATCGGTTCCACATCGTGTGATCTCAACACTTGCTCATCTCTTGTTGTAATGATAATTACACTTCCTTTCTTAAACCAAGTACGATCACCAGCTAACGCCCTAAGCTGCTCTATATTGTCCACGTCATCTAGAACAATAAGAACCTTTCTACAACACAGCTTCCTCTTTATCTCCTTTTTCCCTTCAAGAACACCATTTACAAATATGTCTTGCTTTTTAAATACATCTCTAAGAACTTGTTGTTGTAATGATTTCAAACCTAATAAAAGAGAATTTGAACATTCCCGGACATTCTCCACAAAGCTGCTACCTTCGAACTCATTGCATATCTGATCAAAAACTGCTCTGGCCAAAGTTGTCTTTCCACCACCTCCCATCCCCCAAATGCCTATCATGCAAAACTCATTAGGAAGAATGTAAGATGAAACCACACGATTTATCCGAGTCCTCATGCCTATTAAATTATCCTCAGCAGCACCGATGGAAGGTAACTTCAACGAAATCTTGTTAACCACTATTTTGATAAATTCGACTTCTTGCCTGCATACATAAGTTGAGTCAATGTTTAAAATGGAGCATGAGAGAAAAAAAAATGAAAGAATATTGCAGAGATGTCATGAAGGAATTACCCATTAGCAATGGTTTCTAAGTCCCAACCACTGAAAGATGCTGCTTGTACCAGGGCATCTCTCCATTTCTGAGCAGCTTCTGCCTTTTCATGCTTGGCAAAGGCTTTTCCAAATTCTCCAATTTGTTTACGGACTTCGGTGGGTTCCACATGATAGAAGATCGGGTAAACAGTTTGCTCAATTGTCCTATTTTGGCACTCCACGATCTTCGTAAGCTCTTGCAAGCACCACGATGAAGATGCATAGTCCTTGGAAAAAACAATGACGTGAAATCTCGATTCTTCAATAGCTTGGATGAGCTCCTTACTAATTATTTTCCCTTTCTCGAGGTCCACGTCGTCCTTGTAAGTTACAATGCCTTCTCGCGTAAGAGCATCATAAAGATGACCGACGAATGTCTTACGAGTGTCTTCACCTCTAAAACTCAAAAACACATCATATTTAAAGATGCGATTCTGAACGGATGAAGTTGAAGAAGACGCCATTGATTGTACGGTTGAAGGATCCTATTAAATAAATCAAAACTTTGTTGAGAAATATTGAGGTAAGTTCACATGTTTAAGCTATATGTATCTAGACCTAAAAAAGAAGTAAAATTAGACCCCAAAATATATTTTTACAAACTATAGCATCATGAAAACATATTAATATCAAATACAACTTATTTAACATCATTATCTCCGTTTATAAAAATTCTCAAAAGCAACAGAATCTACTTTGAATCTTTTGAGGTTTTATAAACTATAGCATCGATGTTCAATCACTCAATAAGCAACAGAATCTACTTTGAATCTTTTGAGGTTTTATATGATGAACTAGTCAACTAGTCCCTATGCTTTATATGTTTTAACATCTTGCATCTCTGTAAATGAATTAATTTTTGAAAAAACCACGTGGTTTAAATGTTTTGACAATATTAGTCCCTGCACCTAACTCTGTTGAAAAAATAGCCCACCATCCCGATGCTCAAGCTAAGGGAACTTGTGGTTGAATTGATCTTTGTGGTTTGTAACAAAAAATTTTACATTTAATACGTTCATGTTTCTATAGAATAACTATCAACTGATATATATAATTGGCTACAATAAAATTTTTTCGGTCTCTTTAGCTTGCTCATTACTGACTTGATTGCCAACATAGAGCATGTTGAATTTAATTTGCAACTACTTAACATATTCTTGAATAACGATGTATTGATGATGCTTCTTCTAGAGCCTTTAAAGCATGTTTTTTGACCTTATATATAACACTCATATAAGCAAAGATGACAGTCTAAACATTTAAATTATTGGAGATATATGACGACACATTTTGGTTGTACCATTCTTCATCGTAATTATTGGTGTGATGGCATTTTTTCCTTTCGGTGTTTTGATGTGTTTTATCTTTTTTGTCCTTTTTATGAAAATTAATGAAAGGTGTCCTTATGATTGCTTGTTTTTAACAAGTTTGTGTCTCCGGGGTTGCATCTTTGTCACAAGCGGTTATTTTGTTTGCAACTTTTTAACGAACTCATCTTGGATAAATTAACAAGTTAATTTCCCATTGTGGCATTGGAACCTAGTTCATTAAAAATGCAACATAGAAACATAATTCTTTTTTTTGTTCAAAAATTGGGACGACATAGGTAAGAACATCGATGCATAGAGATAAAAAAAAAATATAATTCACTCCAATTATTAATTAAAGGAAACGTCAATAATCATTATTTTCATCAATGATAACTTTGCTAACTCAACTGATGGTACATGAACAAATTCCACGTGCAATCATCTGAAGTATGAAAATATGATGATATTTTTATAAGATTGTATCATGTAGGATTAAAATGAAATTTCAATAATTTAACCAGCTAGTACAATCATTGTTTTTTGTGGACAGAAAACAGTTAACCATGACTAAATAAATCAAAATCAGATAATGCTTTAGATTGAATAACACTACTAGTGGCCTTGTGCCTAGAGGTGCACAGAAAATCCGGTTATCCGACTTTGCGCAATTTGTCAGGACATAGTCTAGGTAGGGATGTAAATGAATCGAGCTACTCGCGAGCTCGGGTCGTTAAAAGATCTAAACAAGCCGAGCCTTAACAAGCTTGAGCTCAAGCTCGGGACTACATTAAATCTCATTTAATAAACAAGTCGAGCAAGAGCTTCAAAGAGTGGGCTTGTTTCAGCTCACAAGCCTAAACGAGCTCAATAAATATTTATATATATATATATATATATATATATATCATTTTAATAAAAATATCAAAACAATACATGAGTCTAAACGAGCCTAAACAAGTAGAGAAGTGATCTCCACCACTCATTCGGTCAAAGCCACCTTTATTGACCGGATGAGTGGTGGAGATCACTTCTCTACTTCGTATCTTTTTAGCACTTCTTATTTGAACCTTTCTCTCTCTCTCTCTCTATATATATATATATATATATATATATATATAATACAACAGAGGACATAAACCAAGAAATGTTGGGTTACAAAACATAAACATACATCACCTAGCTAAAACAATGTCTTTAGTCTTCATGCATCTCTTTAAGCCACCTAAGAAAAACCCTAATAAAACCCTAATTTTTTTATTTTTTTTCTTTACCTTCTTCAGCAGCCGCCGCCGCCGGCGACCTCCGGCAGCCGCCGCCGGTCAACTCCACCTCTCCTGGTCCTCTCGTGACCCTTCTAGGGGGCGTGTTAGAGTCCCACATCGGCTAGACTTGGAACCCCTAGATTAATCTCCAAAAGAGCCCTTGAGGAGAGAAGGGGGGTTCCAACATATATAGTGAGTTAGAACATGTGGAACCCCTAGATTAATCTCCAAAAGAGCCCTTGAGGAGAGAAGGGGGGTTCCAACATATATAGTGAAGATTTGGTCCAAATCTAGCCGATGTGGGACTCTAACACGCCCCCTCCAACAGAGGCTAGATAGAGAGCATAGAAGGGTCACGAGAGGACCAGGAGAGGTGGGACTCTAACACGCCCCCTCCAACAGAGGCTAGATAGAGAGCCTATAAGGGTCACGAGAGGACCAGGAGAGGGTCAAGAGAGTGCCGGCATGTGAGTCCGTAGAGTGGTAGACCTTGGCTCTGATACCATGTTAGAACATGTGGAACCCCTAGATTAATCTCCAAAAGAGCCCTTGAGCAGAGAAGGGGGGTTCCAACATATATATTGAAGATTTGGTCCAAGTCTAGCCGATGTGGGACTCTAACAATGTATCACCTAAATTCGGTTCTAGCAGTTTGAGATGTTGCGAGGCAAATAACAAAACTTTGCAACCAACACGATATCTATGCTGATGGTATCGAAAATGAAAGGCCTGTTCCTGTCTCATAAACAGCCAAAGGTGTATTCTCCAAAATCCTGAAAAAATGGTCGAAATGAACAAAATATGATATAATTAACCAATGTAGTAAGATTAGAAAATTCTCTAAGATAAGGGTCTCACATGTAGACTTGATGCGCGCTCATCGTATATTTTCTCCTTGAATTCCGTGGCTGGTTGCTCATTCACGTGTTATTGACACACAATATTGCACATATATGGCATTCGCATTGGGAACTGTAATAGATCATTTGGGTAAGATTAAGAATCTTCAAATATAACACAACCAGAAGCAAATTTAGAGAATGGTGGATGTCTAAGTATAACTTCGGCTTACCTCATAAAGAGAACTTTCTAAACGGGAATTGAGATTGCTGGAACACAATAACAGGTCCCACGTTTGACAAGAAGGTTCTGAACACGGCACAATTTGAGCTTGACGGATGCATTATGCATATCCGACATCTGACAGAAGGTTTAGGAGATGGAAAAAGTTGATCGAGCTGTAACCAAAACATTGAGGGATAAATCAAACATCGAGTCATGGGCGGACATAGTGTTGTGGTTACAGTGGCACGTGCCACTGTTTCATTCCTCCATCGAAGTGTAAAAATTTACAAGGTCGTGAAAGATGCTACCATATCAATTTGTTGTGTGCCACCATGTATTTTTCAAACTACAATAATGACACAAGTTTTCTTTGGTAGAGTTGATTAGTTCCTCGCTTTCCAAATGTGAGAACTCGAACTTGATACCTTACATTTGAAAAGCAATTAACCAACCACTAGAACAATATTGATTTTGTGAAAAATATCTTTAAAGCATTAGTAGCCTAGCTAGTGGTAGGTAACATCCTTGGGAAGGACAATGGATGACATCCCTGCCTACCTGGGTTCGATTCATGGGATGAGCATGTGGTGATCCCCTGACCATGGGTCGGCATTCGGGTCGATCCATGTTCACAGTGGATTAGTCGGGTGCCCCTACGGATCCCGGATACGTCGTCGCCTTCGTGTCGGGACCTGTGCGTGAGTTATCTGCCGTTCAAAAAAACAAAAACTGCTAGTCGTTATTTAACATAAATAATATTGCTTCTAGTAATATAAATGCTTCTAGCATTTATATTAAGTACTCATTTTAAATATATGTATTGTATTTTTGGCCAAAGCATTATAAGTTATTCTCATATAAATTCCAGAAAGCAGAAAAAGTACCTGTTACAAAATCATCCCTGGAGCAGAGTAGAGCAAACTCTTGTTGTGATTGTGTATGCAATTATCCACGGCTATATGTAGCAAAATGTTTCGTATTCTGCTGTCTGTATCTTGGATGTAAAACCACACAACTCGAGAAGCCATCGACACCTGACAATTCGTAGACCTTTCAACGAAAAGATGCTCGACGGAAGATGACGTATGCAGGTACCTTCTATATTTAACTCTTTTAAACATTCTAAATATCCAAGATCCTGAGGCAATACCTCAACTGAAATACAATGCGGGAGACCCAAATATTCTAGACGTCTCATCTTTGAAATGCCGTTCGGGATTTCTCGTAAAGACATACAGTCGGATAGAGTTAGCTTCTCTAAACATTCTAATCGGCCAAGATCCTCGGGTAGCTTCTCAAGAAGCCAGCATGATTTAAGTTCAAGAGATTTCAGATGTTTCAGCATAAAAATGCACCCAGGAAAATGTTTGATCTCTGTAGAGGACAAGATTAGCTCCTCTAGACATTGCAATTGGTCGGGATTACTTAAACGTCGAAAACCCGATAAGTTTTGACAAAAAGTCCTAAGGTTTGTGCGAGCACATAGACCTATGTAAAGAAGCTTCTCAAGATTTCCAATCATTGAGAAGAAAGGGTCTTTATAAAAACATGTAAACCTAAATTTCAGCAAATTATCGTCTGAGGGCAATGGACATATATCTAGAGACTCCATAATCAAAGGAAAGTCAACCCAAGAATCAACCTCCTCAACTGATTCAAACTCTTTCTCTAAGAAATGAGATGTAAAATTCGAACAACCACTTAAGTCTAAGCTCACAAGCTTTCCTAGACACCCAACCGGTGCACGAAGTTCTACCAAATTAACACATTCTTTAAGTTCTAACCAATATAGATTCGGAGTCAGACCGAGATCAAAGGTCGTCAAATTTGAATGACTAAGGTTGAGGGATCTAAGCCTTAGACATCCAACAAGCATGTGAAATTCTACCAAATCATCGCATCCTTCGAAATTCAACCTCTCAAGATTCGGAGTTAGTCCAAAGTCAAGGGTCCTTAACTTTGAACCACTTAGGTTGAGGAATTTGAGTTTTGGACATCCGCCGGGGGGTATGTGAAGTTCTACCAAATCATGACATCCTTCAACACTCAACGACGTGAGATTCGGAGTCAACCCAAGGTCAAGGGTCCTCAGCTTTGAATAAGTGAGTTTGAGGTTTACGAGGTTTAGACTTCCAACGGGCATGTGAAGTTCTACCAAATCATGGCATCTTTCAAGAGTCAACGTACTGAGATTCGGAAGCATACCAAGGTCTAGGCTTCTCAACTCTGAAGCACTAAGGTTGAGGGATTTGAGCTCTAGACATTCATGAGGCATGTGAAGTTCTACCAAATCATGACATGTTAACTCCTCAAGATTCGGAGTCAACCCAAGGTCAAGGGTCATCAACTTTGAACAACCAAGGTCAAGGGATTTGAGCTTTAGACATCCAATGGGCATGTAAAGCTCTACCAAATCATGACACGTTAACTTCTCAAGATTCGGAGTCAACCCGAGGTCAAGGGTCATCGTCGACTTTGAATAACCAAGGTTGAGGGATCTGAGCTCTAGACATCCAACTGGCATGTGAAATTCAACTAAATTATCACATCCTCGAAGACTAAACGTCTCAAGATTCGGAGTCAACCTAAGGTCAAAGGTCCTTAACTTTGAACAACTAACATCGATGGATATGATCTTTGGACATGCAACTGGCATGTGAAGTTCTACCAAATCATTACATTCTATAATACATAATTCCTTAAGATTTGGACATGGCTCAAGGTCGAGGGTCCTCACCTTAGAATAAGTAAGTATGAAGGATCTAAGATTTAGACATCGAACAGGCATGTGAAGTTCTATCAAATCACGACATCCTCGAAGAAGTAACATCTCGAGATTCAAAGTTGGCCCAAGGTTAAGGGTCCTCAACTTTGAACAAGTAAGATTGAGGGATGTGAGATTTAGACATCCAACATGCATGTCAAGTTCTACCAAATCATAACAGTTTTCAAGACTTAGCTTCTCGAGATTTGGAGTCAGCCCAAGGTTAAGGGTTCTCAACTTTGAATGGTTGAGGCAAAGGGATTTGAGCTTTGGACATCCAGGAGGCATGTGAAGTTCCACCAAATGGTAACATCTTTCAAGATTCAACATCTCGAGATTTGGAGTCAGTCGAAGGTCAAAGTTCTTTAACCTTGTAAAATTGAGGTCCACGGATTTGAGTTTCAAACATTCATCGGGCATGTGCAGTTCTACCAAAGATTTACACCTCTCAAGACTTAACACCTCAAGATTTGGAGTTAGCCTAAGGTCAAGGGTCATTAATGTTGAATGACTAAGGTCGAGGAACCTGAGCTTGCCAAGAACCTATCATAAGAAAAAAGAATTGGTGTAAGAACAAACAAACATGTATATAGTGTCATAATGAACAATGCAAAACAATAAATCAAATCAACCATTACCATACCTTTTTGTCCATGTGTTCCCAAAGTTGAATCATTCTACTATAACGCATTACAAGTTCAACAAGATTATTTGCTTGGAATGTTTTGGGCAAGCACCAAAACGGGTAACATGTCCATGAAATATATCGTAAAGCATTTGGAAAGTATTGGCTAACATCATCAAATATCCAATTGACACTCAAATGAATATTGATATTTCGAGAAATACACACACTAAGAAGTCTAAACCGCATATTATAAGAGATTTTTCTTTAAGAACATCTAAACCGCATCTAGCTTCAAAATGTCCACAGCTTTCAAGAACATAGACTACATCATCTATCGAATTATTAAACCCCATGCATGCAACATCTAGGAATATTTCCTTGATATTGTCCTCTAATCTGGTGTAGCTTAATTCCAGTATATCTACAACTTCCTTTGAAGGCATTCTTTTTAGGCTTTCTAGGACACCTTTCCATCCACGTGTACTTCTACCGCAGAGATGCGAACCCAAAACTGTTATCGTCAACGGAAGACCAGCAGCATAGCTTACTACTTCTCGTGATAGCTCTACGTACCCTTGAACTGCAACCTCTGTGCGAAATGCATTCATACAGAAGAGCGAAAGTGCTTCCTCATTTGATAAGAGATTGACTTGAATCGGTTCCACATTGTGTGATCTCAACACTTGCTCATCTCTTGTTGTAATGATAATTACACTTCCTTTCTTAAACCAATTACATTCACCGGCTAAGGCTTTGAGCTGATCTATATGATCTATGTCATCTAGAACAACAAGAACCTTTATACGATGCATCTTCTTTTTCATCTCCTTTTTCCCTTCAAGAACACCATTTATAAATATGTCTTGCCTTTTAAAGACATCTCTAAGGACTTGCTGTTGCAACGATTTCAAACCTAATAAAGGATTAGTTGAAGATTCTCGGACATTCTCAACAAAGCTGCTACCTTCGAACTGACTGCATATTTGATCGAAAACTGCTCTGGCCAAAGTTGTCTTTCCACCACCTCCCATTCCCCATATGCCAATCATGCAAACCTCATTAGGGGCAGCTTTTAAAGATGAAATCACGTCATTTACCCGAGTCCTCATGCCTACTAGATTTTCATCAGCAAAGACAACAGGTAACTTCATTGAAATATCATTAACAACTAGTTTAATAAAGTCAACTTCATGCCTGTAAGTCAAAAAAAGAATCAATTAGCTCTCTCAACTCCAACATGAATATTTACAAAATTGAAACATATAAGTAATTATAATGGAGTCATATATATATAGTCATATTTTAGTTTAATCTATCGAGAAGAGTACTCAAGTTCGATTCAAAGTTTGACGATAAGACACAAGAAGAAAGAAAATGGAAGAACATTGCATAAATCTGATGAAGGAATTACCCATTAGCAGTGGTGCTTAAGTCCCGCCCGCTGAAAGATGTTGCCTTTACCAAAGCCTTTCTCCAGTTCTCAGCAAACTCATCATTTTCGTGTTTGGAAAAGGCTTTGCCAAATTCTCCACTTTGTTTGCGGACTTGAATGGGTTCCACGTCATAGAAGATAGGGTAAACAATCTGTCCGGTCTTCATGTTTTGGCACTCCATGATCTTCACAAGCTCGTCCAAGCACCACGATGAAGATGCGTAGTTCTTGGAGAAAACAATGACATGGAATCTCGAGTCTTCGATGGCTTGAATGAGCTCCTTACTGATTTTCTTCCCTCTCTCCAGATTCTTGTCATCCTTGTAAGTTTCGATATTCTCTTGCTTAAGAGCATGATAAAGATGATCAACGAAGTTGGTACAAGTGTCTTCACCTCTAAAACTCAAAAACACATCATACTTAAAGTTACTCTTGTGAATGGATGAAGTTGAAGAAGAAGCCATTGAAGGTATGAATGAAGGATCCTAATAATTATATCAAAACCCTGTTAGGGAAATATTCTGTGCAAAAAAAATCAGTTGGCAACAAAGATTCAAATCTAATTTCTTACAAGCATCCTAAAAATCAATTTACCTTAATTAAGCTGGTAATTAAGCATATAATGAGTAAAAGGGAGAAGAGAAAAAAGGGATCATGTAAATATGAGATTATAGAAAGAAATTAAAGGGGTATCCGAACTTGTAGAAACCAATTAAATAGCTCTTGATTCAGTTTATCAACTGGGTTTCATCAAAATGCTAGTTAACTGCAAATCTTCCATTTCAGCCAAGAAAAGAAGAAATAGATGTTCACAGATAACAAATCAGCCCCAGAAAATAACTATACGATCAACCAGATTAACAGCAAACAGATAGAAAAATCACTCAGCAGCAACAGAATCTACTTTGATGTTTTCGGATGTCAACTAGAGGTCAACATCTTGTGTTAGAATTAGATGTTTAGTCCCTAATGGTTTAAATGTTTTGACGATCTTGGTCTACGTTCCTAACTTTGGTAATAAAATCTCGTTAACTCGTTTAGCATAGGGGCATTGTGGTCATTTTACATATTTCTTAATTTTTTTTTATTATGAATTACACTGGATTCCATGTCATTGAATTTGCTTGCATAACTGTGAGTCCCTCCAACGTCCATTAAGTTGCCTTCATTAATGCCCTTATGTGTAAGGACCTTTTGGTCTTTTTACAAAAATTAAATGCACACCATTCCAATGCTGAGCATGTAGTTGATTCGATCTTTGTGGTTTGTAGCTAACAATTTGCATTTAACTGAAATAACTATGTACTAATGATGCTTCTTCTAGAGCCTTGAGAGCATGTTGTTTGACTTTATATATAACACTCGTATGAAATCACTTTTTGCATCACGATCATCCTTAGACAAAACGCTTTATTACATGAAGAAGAAAAGAATACTTGACTCTATTTGTCATGGAATTTTGGCCAGAGCTTCTCTTGTTGCAATGATCTAGCTAAAAAACGGTTTGATACTCCAACGTGAGCTTATTAGCATCATTGCCAGTTGTTGATGCAAAAAGAATCAGTGATCTCAGAAATTTAAGATATAATCAATATTTTAAAACCCAGGTTTTTAATTGATGCATTGTGTTACTAACCGGGTCACGGGTCAACCTGGTTTCAAGAATTTCTTTGTATTTTCCATATTTTTATGTGTGTGTGTGTGTATATAATTATGTATATAACTAAGATTTGATGTCCACAAGTTCAAAATTAAAAATACAAATAATAAGTTCTACGTCAATCCAAATACATTAAAAAACACACATAACCATAAGTTTTTCATCAATCGAAATACATCAAAAAGTAACATAACGATCAAACCAAATCATGGATTTTGAGACACTAAAGTGTTAAATGCATGAAACACTGGGTCAACCCGGGTGTTACTGGTTCATTTTAACCAGGTTTTTTTTAATCAAACCGCCCACGTCAATCTGGGTCAGAAATTGCTAGAAAAACGGCCATAGTTGACCCGCTCTCTTTGCGGGGGTCACAGTTCAACCAGCTGGGTAGACCCAGGTTTTAAAACATTGGATATAACTGACTCAATTTATCTAATTTCTTACTGTTGAGAACAATGATTCAAATCTAATTTCTTACAAACACCCTAACAACCACCTTACCTTAATTAAGCAGGTAATTAAGCATATAAGGATTATATAAAGAAGTTAAAGGGGTAGCAAAACTTGTGGAAACCAATTGAATAGCTCTTGACTCAATTTATCAACTGGGTTTTCATCACAATGCTAATTTCATCAAGTATAGATCTTCCATTTCACCAATTAAGAAAACAAGAAATAGATGTAGCAAATTAGCCCTAGAAAATAACTAACTATAAGTTCAAAAGGAGAATAATTAATACCAGGAAAGAAAGGGAGATATCGATCAACCAAATTTACAGCAAACAAGATCGAGAAATTAATAACTCGGCAGCAATCAGAATCTAGTTTGATTTTTTCAGATGAATTTAACGATTCAGAGTCAGTCAACTGGTGGTCGCATTTTCAAAGTTTTTTTAAGTGATAGAAATAGAGGATTGGTCCCTATGCTTTATATGTTTTAACATCTATCGTCCTTGTAAATGAAATAGTTCTTGAAAAAACCTGGTGGAATCGTGGTCTTTGCTCCTAATTCTGTTAAAAAAATATTATTAACTCGTTTAACATTGGGATATTTTGGTCGTTTTACATATTTCTTTATTACAAGTTATGCTAAAATCATGTGATCTTGCAATACTTTTACTCTTTCTAATGTCCGTTTAGATGCCTCCATTAATGCCTTTACGGGCCACTAATACGAGGGCCTTTCCGTCATTTTACAAAAGGTTAATTTATTTTTGTGCAAGTGTTTAAAGCATTTAAAAAAGGAAGAATGGTGTAGGGTTACAACATCAATGCTATGGTTTGAAAACTCTAACACATCATCCCAATAACAAAGAATTTTCAAATTTAACTAACTGAACATGCGGTTGATTTTCAAATTTGTTAGACCCTACTTTGAGGTTGTGAAGAAGTCAAGGGTCTATCTTGTACTTTACTTATTCTTACTTATGCTTTAGTTTATGTTTGCCCTCTTTTGTAAAGAGTCATAGACTCTAAGGGCTTGTCTTGTAATTTCATGATACCTAGTGCTATATATACCAAGCTATAGCCTAGGGTTTGTTAGACTTGTTGGTAGCCTACTTTATTTATGAGAAGCAATCCCTAGAAATTCCTTATTCTCTTTTGTCTTCTCCATCACATTTACCAACATTCTCACCATTATTGTTATTCATTGCTTAATCTTTAGCCTTAGTTTCTCTCCATCTATCATTCTCATTATATTTGGGACTCACATTTGGTATCAGAGCTACACCTTTGGTGGATTTCTTGGAGTTTTTAGCTTATTTGAAATGGTTTGAAAAGTTTTGAAAAAACTTGGTTTTACCAACTTTTGCTCACTTTGAGCCTCAAATCCACTCTATTCTTATTGTTTTTAAGTGATAAGTGTTTTCAAAAGGTTTTTGCACTTGTTTTGCACAAATTGGAGCATTTTTCACTGATTCAAGAAGTGGTTTTTGATGATTTTCAGCTATTTTTCGGAGCTTCTGGTCAGCTTTCCCGAATCGGGTATTTTGAACTGAGTAATCAGCTCGAAACCCGAATCGGGTAAAGTTCCCACACCCGAACCGGGAATTGCACGTTGCCCAATCAGGAAAACCTCGGTTTCCCGAATCGGGTAACGGGTAACCCGAACCGGGTTTTGCTCAAACTTGTCCAATTCGGGTTTTCCACTTACCCGAATCGGGACTACTGTTCACCAATTCGGGTTTTACCAAAACCCGAATCGGGTTTCTTGGCCAGATCCAAATCGGGAATCTCACGATCCCGAATTGTGTCTCGCACTCTTTGACCCGGAAATTTTCAATTTTCGCGTCAAATCCGATACTTAGCCATTTTTCTAAACGCAAAATTTTTCAAGGCTAATTGTGTCACGAGTGCTCGCCCGAACAGTCTTTTCGAAAACTTTTTCAAATCCAAGTCATCCACTCGAAGGGGATCTTTGTTTGTAAGGATATGATGTCGAGAGAAATTGTCAGCATGGGGTCTGAGTCACGTCCCCCAGTGCTTGTCATGGGAGAATATGCTCAATGGAAGCTTAGGATGATCCATTTTCTCGATCAACTTGATAGAAACCTGATGAAATCAATCAGAGAATGTCCAGTAAGACCTACAGTCACTATCGCCGAAGTACCTGAAACCGACACCTGTCCACTTCTGCCCTCATACACGGTGGAGAAACCTTATCACCTGTATAGTCAAGAACAACGCGAACGTCACGAAATCGACAAGCGTGCTATGTCTCTTCTCATCATGTCTCTCCCAAATGACATGTATTCCCGCGTCGACAGTTTCGACAATGCTCGGGACATCTGGATCGAAATTGAACAACAAATGCAAGGGGGAGACACTGCTTCAGAATTCCAGAAGGAATCAGCCATGAATGCCTACGAAGGGTTTCATGCGAGAGAAGGTGAATTGTTGCACGACTCATATCAGCGTTTGAACTCCCTAGTCAACGATCTTCGAAGACTGAAGGTTGAGAAATCACGCTATGAGGTGAACGTGAAGTTCTTGAAGAACTTAAATCCAGAATGGCGAAACCTGGCCATTAACATCCAACTTAGCAGGAACCTTGGACAAATGGGTCTCCATGATCTGTTCAGCATGATGGTCCAACATGAGGAATATATCACCGGCAACAAACCAAGGAAAGCTATTGACCCTCTTGCATTGGCTGCAGTGCACCATGGAGGATCAAACTTACCGGTGAATCCCTACCCGGAAGAACTCTACCAAGACTACCACTATGATGTGAGCCAAGACTACTACCCACACAGTGATAACTACAATGATCCAACGATCATCACCGTCACTGATGAGGAACTGCACAACATGAACGAATCCCTTGCATTGATCTCACACAAAATGCAACGATTAACAGCTAATCGGGGATTCAACCGTTCAAACTCTCATGGTGGAAACCGTTTTGGTTCGGGAAGAGGCGGACAACCTTCATTTGCTCAAGGAAGAGGTCACTATCCACAAGGGGGTAGATTTCAGTCGTTAGATCGTGGAAGAAGTGGTCGTGGAAGATTCGGGAACAACTTCAGGCCTGACAACTCCTTTTTGGAGTATCAAGGAAACTCAGGAAATGGAAGCATCTATCAGGGAAACTCTCAAGGGACTGGATACAATCAGCATGTTTCTAGCTACAACAACCAAGACAGTGGATACGGGCAAAACCTTTCTGGACAAGGTTACAATCAGCATTCTGGGAGCTATGATCAAGGAAGGACCGGGCAAAGTGATCAGAACAACCATGGAGTAAACTTCAGCAGTGGGAGTCACTTCAAGCAACCTCCACATGGGAAAGGAGTTCAGATCAGTGAACAGCAGTCGGGAGCAAACAGTGCTCAAATCCAGAATCCTCAACCCCCTCAGTCATCTCAAGGCAAAGCTACTGGCCATGGACCCACCTGCTTTAAGTGCGGGATGCCTGGCCACTATGCCAAAGACTGCAAAGCGGTGTACAAAGATGCCGCTTACTTTGAGAGGAAGGCTGCTCTCATGAGGAAGAAGGAGAAAGGAGTGGCCCTGTTAGCGGAAGAGGAGAACTGGGTGATCGAGGGAGAAAGTTCGGATGAAGAAGATCACATGGTCAATGGACCGTGTTTGATGGCTGACTTCGAAGCGCCAGATAGTGGCAACACCGAAGTGGTCGACTTTGATACTGAAGCCGGCCTTCAATACAACAACGACGCTTTCGAGGTATCTTCTATTCCCGTTATATCTGACTGCACAGCGCTGTTGGAGTCTAAAATTAGTGCACTTGAGAGAGATCTCCAAATGGAGAGAACTCTCGTCACGAAATTCAGAACCGACAGTGCCGTGTACAAGAGCTCCTACGAGGACTTGTTAATGTGTTATAATCGTGAAACTCTCGAGTCTAGCATCAGAGAAACCAATCTTGTGAACAAAATGTTGTCCCTCAATACATCTCACGACGAACTGAAAAGTAGTCATGGAGAACTCGAGCTCAAATTTAAGATGCTTTCAGAAGAAAGAACCAAACTGTTTTCAAAAATCAAAGAGCTCGAAGACAACAATCTCAAGAGGGGTCAATCTGAACAGACTCTGCATATTCTCACTGCTCATGCCAATAACAATCCTTTCTATCATGCTAAACCCGGACTAGGACACTCAGAGAAGAACATCCTAGATAAAGCACCGTCCAACCTGTACACCTTTGAGAACATGTCTGCAGCTAAGCCTAAACCAGCTTTTGTAGGAGGAATCACTACTGAAGAGTTTGTTAGACAATCTGTGACCTTTAGTGAAGTGATCAATGGAGAAGTCATAACTAGGACTACTAGTCTATCCGATAATGCCTCCATTAGTCCTCCAACCAGTCCCACTCCCATAGGACCTATCTTCACTCCAGCTAAGGACCCTGGGAATACCAAACCAGACTGGGAAAGTATCAAAGCCAGAACTCCTAAGGTGGCGATGCCTCCCATAGATTATTCCAACCTGAACTCAAGCTATGACTCTAGGGAGATGGAATTATCAGAGGATGTCTTAGTTATCCCCCCAAAGGATGTTTCCGCAACTAAGAGTCCGGACCTAGTTAAGCTGGAGAAGGAGATTTTTGAGCTTAGGTTGAAGGCCATGGACTTAGATGCCTGTCAACATCAGATTCTGAATCTAAGAGCGATTGTCTCGGAAAAGGACACGTTGGTTCTCACACTCGAAAAGGACCTTCTTGAGGCTAACGCGAAAGAATTAGGCTCTCTTCTGAGTGTGAAACTGCAACCTCTTCTTTCACTATCTTCAAAACGAAGGTTGCAAATCTTCAAACTCGGTACATCCTCACAGACATTCACCTTGATTTAACAAAAGAACTTTTTCATGAAGAGAGGATTAAGTATCGCCAATCTTTATCAAACCAACTCGTGTCTAATTCCCTTTTGAAAAAGAAAGTCATGAATTTTGAAAACTTTTACTCTTTGGATTCAGATGATGATATGACTTATCCCGTACTTAACCATAGTTTAGCCAATCCTAGGCCCAAACCTGTCTTAGATTCAAATGTTGAGTATGGTGTTAAGATCTTCTTAGATGAATGGGATGATCCTTCCGGGTTCTTTCCCAAGAAAAAGGTAAGCGTTCCTTCCAAACCCGATGAGTCCGCTGTGACACCTGCATCCAGTTCTGAGATAAACAAACCCGCGGGTGAAAAATGTGTTGGTACTGACAAAGGGAAGTCAGTTAAGCCTCACGCACCCAAAGGTCTCCAGAACAAGAATTCCAAGTCTACTGATGCTTGTGTTTCAGCCAAACCCATAAAAAGTCTTGAGCTCAATTCAAGCTCCTTTGAAGTGGGTGAGAACTCTCGGGCCAAACCTAATCAGAAACAACCTTTCAATTCCACAAAACCTAATTTTCAAAAACCGTCATCTGGAAAAGGTGGCAAATCCATTTCACACAAACCGTCCTCTAACTCACACATTGCTTCTAATGCAGTTGGGAGGAAAGAAGATGGTGGACAGAATGTGAAGCCACCAAGAAAGGATCAAGGAAGGAACAAACCCTTTTCTGCTTTCCCTAAGTGGCGTGGTCCTAACCATGCGGGTCTAGGCCATGCCCCACCTAGTGTAGGATTTGATTCAAACCTGTCTGTAACCCGTAATGGGAATTTGAACAATGTTTTTGCTACTTTTAGGAATGACATGTGCACTATGTTTGATAATCTCTTGCGCTTTGGTGTGGCTAATTCTTTAAATGCTCATGATTTGAATGCCAAGTCTCATAAGAGACGAAGGAGGCGAAGAAGAAATTCTAAAACCTCCTCCTCAGTACAGTCCCCTATGCCTAAGGAGCAATCCGAAAAGGAGACTGCACCGAGTGTTTTAAATGCTTCATCTAACCCTAAGGAACCCATTGGGCAATGGGTCCCTAAACAAGCTTGATCCTTTTGCAGGTCAGTCATGTGTGGTACATAGATTCAGGAGCCCATCGACACATGACTGGTCATCGGTCCTTCCTTTTTGACTTTGTTGAAAAGTTTGAGGGATACGTCAAGATGGCTGATTCAAGACCAAAAAGGATAGAGGGGTATGGAAGCATCACAGATGGGAAGTATATAATCAAGCAGGTGAGGTATGTGAGGGGCTTGGCATACAACATGTTCAGTTCAAGCCAATTCTGTGACAATGGCTACTGGTGCAAGCAATTCATGTACGGAGCTACTGTGAACACAGAAGATGAGGATCCCGTTCTAGTTGCACGCAGAACTGGGAATCTGTACACCACCATCTTCAGATGCATTCCCCAATCACATCCTCAGTTTGGAGATCTATCAAAACCGGACAACAAAATCTGTTTACTCGCGAAAGCTACCAAGGCGGACAGTTGGTTATGGCATCAACGGCTATGTCATCAGAACTTCAAAGACATGAACAAGCTGGTTTCACGAGGCTTGGTCAGTGGACTTCCTGAGACACGCCTCTCCAAGGACACACTTTGTCCTGCATGTGCGTTAGGAAAAATGAAGAGAAGTTCCCATCCTCCCAAGATGGAAACTAATTGTCAAAGTCCACTCGACATGATACACATGGATCTATGTGGGCCGATGAGAATTGAAAGTCTAGCAAGAAAGAAATACATGCTAGTCATGGTTGACGAATTCTCTCGGTTCACTTGGCTTGAATTTCTTCGTGCCAAATCTGATGCTGCGGATCGGATCATTGCCTTCATCAAAAGGATCCAAGTTTCCTTGAATCTAAAGGTGAAGAAGTTGAGGAGCGACAACGGTACCGAATTTCGCAACTCGAAGTTGCAATCCTTCCTTGAACATGTGGGGATCTCTCACAACTTCGCCGCCGTGCGTACCCCTCAACAAAACGGGGTAGTGGAAAGGAAAAATCGGACGTTAGTCGAGGCAGCAAGATCCATGATGGCTCATTCCGGCGTTCCGAAATCATTTTGGGCCGAAGCAGTAGCAACAGCTTGCTACACGCAAAACCGCACTCTCATCATCAAGCGAACCGGAAAGACAGCTTATGAGATGATCGAGAAGCGCAAGCCGGACATCAAGCATCTACGGGTATTTGGTTGTAAGTGTTATATTCTGAATGACCGGGACGATTTGGGAAAGTTTGATCCCAAGGCTGATGAGTCTATCTTCATAGGATACTCACCACACTCAAAGGCCTATCGGATTTACAACAAACGATCCCAAACCATCCTGGAAAGTACCAATGTAGATTTCTCTGAAACCGAAACTCTCTCTGATGCTAGCTCTAGTAATCCTGATGCTATTCTACCTGACATGCCTAATGCACCACCGAGCACAGATTTTAGACCTAACACCTTTGATTCAGATTTTATAGATCCTTCAGACTATGATTTGCCGATCTTAACTGGTCCAATCATCGTACCTGCTGCACCTGGAAACTCCACGACGTCTGTATCGTCCGATGCTTTCGTGACAGAAAGCACATCTGAGGCTACTACTTCCGCTCAGAATACGACTACAGAACCAGTGGTCTCACCACCTCAGAATTCATCTAACGAGCAATCTTCCGAGGCTTCACAAGAACCCGTTGTAGCACAAAATTCCACACCTGTTCGTGCTCCGGTCGCTGAAGCCGCTCCGCAACCATCTCCAAGCACATCTCAAAGATCGTATGCTCAAGTGGTTCGGGAGCCCAGACTGGAAGTTGTTCTGAATATTGAGCCACTGAGAAGGAATGCAGGTGGTCCTTCCGGAGGAATCCAGTCAAGCAACTTTGTCGTGCAAGATGAGAACGACGCAACGAACAACCAAGCGTCCTATGTCACTCTTCCTCACTCAAGAAAGTGGTCAAGAAGTCATCCTCCATCCCAGATCATCGGGAGTCCATCTCGGAATGTCCAAACTAGATCATCGAAGAAATCTGATAACTTAAGTCTCTTCGCCTGTTTCTTAAGCGAATTTGAGCCATCTGAAATCGATCAAGCTCTGTCAGACCCGGACTGGGTAAGAGCCATGCAAGATGAATTGGCAGAGTTTGAAAGGAACAAGGTTTGGCGCCTGGTAAAACGACCATGGGGAAAGTCCATCATCGGCTTAAAATGGATTTTCCGGAACAAAAAGGATGAAAACAACCTTGTTATTCGCAACAAGGCTCGTTTGGTCGCCAAGGGATTTCGCCAACAAGAGGGTATCGATTACGACGAGACGTTTGCGCCGGTTGCAAGGATAGAAGCCATACGGATCTTTCTCGCGTACGCCGCCCACAAGAATATGATGGTTTACCAAATGGACGTCAAGTGTGCGTTCCTGAATGGTGTCCTTCGTGAGGAGGTGTATGTTGAACAACCCGAGGGGTTTGTGGATCCGAGGTTTCCAGACCATGTCTACGCGTTAGACAAGGCACTTTATGGTCTCAAGCAAGCTCCACGAGCATGGTATGAAACTCTTACTATCTATCTGCTAGGAGCTGGCTACAAGAAAGGTACAATCGACCCCACCTTATTCCTTCGTAAAACAGGTGATGATTTAATAATTGTACAGATATACGTGGATGACATCATCTTTGCATCTACAAAGCCTGAGTTGTGCACGGAGTTTGAGCACACTATGAAATCTCAATTTCAGATGAGTATGATGGGTGAACTGACATTCTTTTTGGGACTTCAAGTCCGTCAGTGCCCTGAAGGCATTTTCATAAACCAATCAAAATATGTTCACGATTTATTAAAACGTTTTGATGTGGTTGGCTCAAACTCTGCTGCTACACCAATGTCCAGATCATTTCAAATGGACGCCGACTTGTCTGGCAAGCCGGTCGATCTAAAGAAATATCGGGCAATGATTGGTTCTTTGCTATATCTCACGGCCAGTAGACCTGATATTGTATTCTCCACGGGTGTCTGTGCTCATTATCAATGCGACCCGCGTGATTCACACCTTAAGGCTGTGAAGAGAATCCTTAGGTACCTGAAGGGCACGCCAGACTTTGGCCTTTGGTACCCAAAGGGTTCTAGTTTTGAGCTAATTGGCTACACAGATTCAGATCATGCAGGTTGCAAGTTGGACAGGAAGAGCACATCCGGAGCATGCCAATTCCTCGGGGACAAGTTGGTAAGTTGGTCGTCCCGCAAACAGAACTGTGTGTCACTCTCCACGGCCGAAGCTGAGTACATTGCGGCCGCGTGTTGTTGCTCACAAGTTCTATGGATGAAAACCCAACTGGCGGACTTCGGATACACCATGAACCGGATCCCAATCTACTGCGACTCTCAAAGTGCCATTCTGATTACCGCAAATCCAGTACAGCACTCCAAAACAAAGCATATTGACATCCGATACCACTTCATCAAGGATCATGTCGAAAAAGGTAACATTGAACTGTACTTTGTGGAAAGTGACCTTCAGCTTGCTGATTTGTTCACTAAGGCCTTTGATGAGAAACGCCATTACTTCCTTCTAAGCAAATTAGGAATGTTAGACCTCCCGCCTAAGGTCTAGGGGGAGCTGGGGATCTGTTAGGATGCATGTGTGTAGGGGGAGGCTTGCATTTACATATAGCATCTTTCGAGGGGGAGTGCCTGTATAATCATATGTTTGTTTGTGCTAACGTTCTCGGATCCACACTACAATGGATACCATCCTGGTCTTTGTTTTGTAGGTGTGGACATTCACCACGACTTCTGGTTAAATCAGATCAGGACTCGCGCAAAATCCGATACCGGGGTTACACCGTTAATACCCGATGAAAACATATCCAGGTTAGTCGTTACGTTGAGGTCTAGGGACTGAACTTGTGCATTTTTGTGAACTTGCAAGTTCAGGGGGTGGATGTGGCAAGTTTCTGAACTTTCATGTTCGGGGACTAAACCTGTCATTTCCTGATACTTAAGTTCAGGGGCTAATTTGTAAAACTTTCAAAACTCAAGTTCAGGGACTCGTTTTGCCAAATGGGTGAAACTTGTAGTCCAGGGGGTGTTTGTGCCATTTCCGAAAGTTGAGAGTGAAAAGTGGGTTCACTTATCCTTAAACTGATAAGTTGACCCCTTTAATATAAAAAGGAGTTTTTGTCCTTTTCCTTTTATACTTTCAAATCAGACTTCAAGAAATTCAAACTCTCTCTCTCTCTCTTCGAAACCGCCAACACCACTTTCCCGTATCCGGCTACTTTCCGGCTTTTTCCGACCTCCGTTCTTCGATCCGACTACTCCCAGACGATCACGGTAAGATTTCGGACACAATGATACCAATTATAACACCTATCTGTTACGTTTTCTTAGCCGAATCGAAGCCTAAAGCTTCTTGGATAAACCCGAAACCCAAACTCTTTGGAATGGGTTTTCGGGACGTCCAATCGGTCGTTTGTTGTTTAGAAACTAGTCTAGAACTGATTTAGATCATAATGTACTAGTTTACATGTTCGTTGATCGTGTTTTTGAGCGGTTTTGGGTCGT
This sequence comes from Centaurea solstitialis, assembly GCA_030169165.1. NCBI lineage: Eukaryota > Viridiplantae > Streptophyta > Magnoliopsida > Asterales > Asteraceae > Centaurea > Centaurea solstitialis. Next base: position 31,958,917 of record CM058043.1, read on the forward strand.
TAGAAAACGAACCGTCGCGCCTGTTCGAAAAACCCGAATCGGGTATTCATAATACCCGAATCGGGTATCTTGAACGCCTTCGAATGTTCATAAATCCCGATTCGGGGTTCTTGAGTGTTCGTGTTGATATAAGTCCCGATTCGGGAAACCTAATAACCCGATTCGGGTATTCGGGTTTCCCGCATCGATCCTTCGTGGAACCCTCGTTCTCGTTTTTCAAAATCCCGATCCGGGAAACATGGTTAACCCGATTCGGGTATCCGAGTTTCCCGCATCCGTGTAAGGGTGGACTTTTTGAACTTGTTTTTCAAAATCTCTTAAGTGTTTTTATCATCTTTACCGATTCGGGTATACTCAAAACCCGAATCGGGTTTCTATAGGAAATCCAAAAATGTTTTCTAAGATATCTCTCTTTACCGATTCGGGTATACACCATTCCCGAATCGGGTTTCTTGAGGAAATACACTTTTTCAAGTGATCTCAATTCCCGACTCGGGAAACTGAGTAACCCGATTCGGGTACTCGTGTTTCTCGACTCGCGTTGAGTCGAGGTCATGCCAAAATTTTTACACGTGTTTGAACTTAGTTGGACTCGAGTGTTGTCTTACCCGATTCGGGTTTGACACATTCCCGGTTCGGGTTTTGCCAAAACCCGAATCGGGTTTGGTACACTTGAGGTTTCCAATTTTTCTCAAACACTTGATAGTCCAGACTTGTACTAACTTGTTAAATCTTTCTCTGTTGACAGAAATGGCTCTTCGCAATGCTGCTGACCGTGAGTTGATCACCGATGCCGATCTGAAGCCGATTACTCAGAACAATGAGTACGTTGATCTGAACAACTTCCCGGCCCAAGAACCGGTAATCTTGGAGATTCTGAAGGTGCACCCCATTGCCTACGCTCTTGAGGCAACTGCTGAGGTACCGATGATCTATCTTCAACAATTCTGGCACACGTCCAGAATTGTTCACCATGCTGGAGGCCGTACTCTCGTTGGCCGCGTGGATCAGACGGAAATGTCCGTCACCCTTGCTGATTTCCGCCGTATCTTGCACCTTCCGGCGAACTCCGTTGAGGCTCCTTTTGAGCCCATCGTCGAGACACCGATCCTGTTCAGCGAGATCCTTGCCATCGGCGTCATGGCAAATCCTGGTCAGAAGCTCAATGGGATATCTCAGGTGATGACCAACATGCTGCCACCTCTTTGGGCGACCCTGTTCAACATCTTGAACAGATGTTTATCCGCCAAAGTCAAGGGCTCAGAAAGAGCCTCGACTAATATGTGGCATATCATCCACTCGGTGATCTACGGGCGACGGATCGACTACGCTGCCCAGCTGTGGATTGACGTAACTCGGGATGTCGACCACGACGACCAGCGCACCAAGCATTCATCCATTCCGTGGATGAGATTCTTTGCCTTGATGATACGCGACCACATGAGCCGTCATCCAGAAGTCGACCGCAGATCTCGCCACCTGACCTTCAAGAGCAAGCAGATCACCAGATCCAAGACTCGGGAACTCAAACCCGGTCAAGAGGAGATGCCGATACCTCGCCATGTGTTGGCCACCGCGGATAGGGATGCAGTGAGTGTAGGGTTATATAGGGCGTCCATAGGTCTAGGAGACACGTCCACGGACTCCTCAGAGCCGAGGAGCCCTGCCCAGGATGTGCAAGCCGTCCGTCAGTCGGCTCGGGCCTTAGGTGCCGAGCCCCGGGGTACCACTGGGGGTGCCTCCGGATCGGGTGTGATTCGAGTGGACGTAAGGGGGTCGCCGGGTAGAGTAGTCAGTACTTCCGCGGTTCCACACGTGCCTCAGGCCCGTCCGAGCGCTCTCTACCAACAAGTTCGAGCCCGCCGCACTCAAAGACAACCAGTCGAAGAGCATTCTCCTGAGTACTACATCCGTGCCAGAACAAAACAGTACATGGGTACTCAGCGGACCGCACCACCATCGCCGTTCCATGATGATGAAGAACGGGAGCAGTCACCAGCACCAGCACTATCACCTGCGAGGATGGGTGGGGACGTGGAAGCTTCCCCACAAGAACAAGCACACGTCCCTTCGCCTCCTCAGACCGATGCTGCTCCCGGACCAGAAGGAGACCCAGAAGGTGAACCCTCCGGAGACGATTCCGATGGTGCATCCGGCCGTGACGAAGGCCGTGACGAGTCCTCCTCCGATGACACTCCGTCCAACCGTGAGGTTGTTGACGTCGAGGCCACCGAGTCCGAAAAAGTGGACTTCGATGATGATTCGTCTGAGGAGGTGGACAACCTCAAGAGCGGAAAAGCTCTAAGAGAAGAAGATGAGGAGACGTCATCCTTCAACGGAGACTACTCCGTGGACATCCTCAAGCAGGATGATGCAGATTCAGACGGCCGAACCGAAGGTCGTGTTGGTGATGAAGAAGAAGTGGGATCGGCAGCGGAGAGACAAGGTGATGAAGACCTTGAGGGCGTAAGTGAGGGTCTAGGAAAAGAGACCGGCGAAGAAGAGGTCCACCTAGACGAAGAGTGGCTTAGGATAGAAGAACAGGGAGGAGAAGAAGAACCCACTAGGTTAGACACCCTAGGACTCCCATCTACCTCGAGTCACTCCCCCACAGAGGCAACCCACATTCAGACCGGTCACCTAGTGACGTCGGGTCAAGACGCTGGCAGCCAACCAGCGCATTTGCACGCCCAAGCCACCCACTCGGCCATCTCTCAACAGATGGTCGTTTCATCTTCGCACGGGGATTAGCACAACTTCCACCGGCCACTCACTCGGAGTCTGCCGGTGTTGATATCAGAGAGGAGCTGCCCCCCCTCTCGACTTCATTTCGTGCACCAGTTATCTTAGATCCACTTACCGAGACGTTTACCGTCATTCACTTGGATAGGACACTTCTTGGAGCACCATCCGCCCGCCCGAGTGGCCTGGCCGGAACGGGGGGAGTCGGCGCGTCTGATGACGCCCTTCGAGGATCCACCGGAAGTCCTGACATCGTCAACCTTACACCAGCGATGACTTCAGGCCGAGAGAGCACCTCAGTAGGACTCTTCTCGTCAACCGGAGCCCAAGTGGCACCGGGTACTGTACTACCGGGACTGGGTCCGACGGATTCGGGCGACATCCTTAAAGTCGTCCAAGCCAGATTCGCGGAGCTCGACCGCGCCGAGGCCTCTCGCAATGCCAAACTTGAGGCGTTCGAGAGTGCTCTCAACGAGCAAAGGGGAGAGATCGAGACACTGAAGTCTCGCGATGCCGAACGGGAGGAAGAACTGCAAGAACTACGACGCCAAGCAAAGGGCAAGTCGACCGAGCTTCAGATGCATCAGTCAGTGGCTCCTCCTCGTACCGAGCCAGTCCTCCGCCTTCAGCCTCCGCAACCAGCACCTCAGGGAGCTATTCCGGGCTACGTTCATGAAGACGAGTTCAACATGACGGTCTCCGCGCTGACGACTCAGAACGACAAGCTTTCGGCCAAGCTCAAGCACGCGGAAGAACGTCTAGCCGCCAGGGATGCTCAGTTGCAAGAGAGGGACGCACAGTTGGAGGCCGCCAACCGTCGTATCCGCGAACTCGAGGCAGCGTGCCGGCCTCAGGCTCAGTCCTCCAAACGGGGACATGATGACACTGACCCGGGCGCAGGTCCTCATGAGGGGGAGATGCAAGGAACCAAACGACCTCGCATCGGCCTCACTCAAGCCTCGGGTTCCGCGCCTGCTACTACAGCTTCAGCATCACAACCTGCCAGCTCGAGTGCCCCGTCCGAATCCGCCGTCCGCCGATACTGCCTTCATAGACTCAGATACGGAGGCGATTCCAGACATGGGGAGCTGGCGCTACGAGCCAATTCCGGCAGGTGAGGTAGTTGACTTTCCTCATCTGACCGAGACAGCAGGGTTAGAGGTCGTTCCCCCAGAAGCAGCACCGAAAGACCCTTCAGATTTTCAGATCCCGGAGGAAGCCCGGAAGATTCTTCGGTCGCTCGCTCAGAGCCTCAGGATTTACAAGAAGGGGGACGACATTCTCCAAAACACCGACTACACCAGCTTCATGTCAGCGTTCGAGTTTCCCACTCCGGATGCTCCTCGCACCGTTCACTCGACAGATCCAGAGACCTCCGCTCCAGTTGTCATCCAGCTCAACTGGAACCACTCCGTATATTCAGGCCATTCCTTGAGGAATCCTTCAGTCGCATCTTCCAGCAGGAGAACCTGCACGTCTGGTCGAGAAAGGTTTATTTCGGGATCTCGCACATCAAGAACAAGAGAAGAAGGACTGCATACGTGCATCAGAGGATGTGCAACTGGGCCACCCACGGACGTCAAAGAATCAGACGTCGTTTCATCAAGGTAACTGCGATGCGCCCCTACAGACATGGCCATCAGTTATTCCTTGAGTACGACGTCCGTATGTACGGGACCGGCATTCCTCGTGGTGTTTTGCAAGACTGGACCTTCACGGAAGCAGATCTGGACCGAATTCACCTTGAAGACCTTCTGACGCTCATCAAGTACCTCCAGGGCCCGATACTCCGACCTGAACACTACAGAGACGGCACCGAAATCTTGAAGAAGTATGTTCGTCATGCGATCACCCTCGCGCGTGTGACGGACTACCAGCTAGCTATCGAGAGCCGCCAGCCGAAGGTCAACCTGCTCCGCCCGAACCTGTTCGTACCTGGTATCGACGCTTATCTTCCATACATGCCAACCAGGATACCGGAGCACGGGGTTCTTTATGTGACGATGAAGAAGAGGGAGCGAAGATTCATGCGATTTAGCGAACTTGCTAAATTCTGCGACGGGACCCTTCTCTACGTCTTCAACGGGATGCAGAGCAGACTTCTGGCTGATCAGGTACCGAGTCGGAAGTTCGTGGACGGAAAGGGAAAGATTTTGGAGGCGATGAACCTGATCGAGAGAAAGCTCAAGGAGAGACTGATGTACAGACGAGTGGAAGCGGCTATGCAGATGCGTGCTAGGATCATCGGTGAACGGGGAGGAGTTCCTTCAGATGTCGAAGTGGGAACCGGCGCTTGAGCTTCCACCACCCTTCTGACTTCTTCCCAAAGGGGGAGATTGTTAGACCCTACTTTGAGGTTGTGAAGAAGTCAAGGGTCTATCTTGTACTTTACTTATTCTTACTTATGCTTTAGTTTATGTTTGCCCTCTTTTGTAAAGAGTCATAGACTCTAAGGGCTTGTCTTGTAATTTCATGATACCTAGTGCTATATATACCAAGCTATAGCCTAGGGTTTGTTAGACTTGTTGGTAGCCTACTTTATTTATGAGAAGCAATCCCTAGAAATTCCTTATTCTCTTTTGTCTTCTCCATCACATTTACCAACATTCTCACCATTATTGTTATTCATTGCTTAATCTTTAGCCTTAGTTTCTCTCCATCTATCATTCTCATTATATTTGGGACTCACAAAATTTAACCAGTGACAAAGGATTTTTTAACTTTAACCAATGCTCAACTGCTCAAGCCTCAAGCTAAAGGAATATGTGGTTGATTTGATTTTTGTAGTTTCTAGTTAACAATTCACATTTAATACATACATGCTTTTACAAAACAACCGTCAATCGATATATAAACTCGCTGTGATAATAAAACTTTTTCTATCTTTTTAGATCGCTCGTTAGTGACTCAATCACCAAAGTACTATTTCAATCACTAGTTCATGAATTTGACTTTTCTTTACACTTATGATTATATTCCTACATCAATATGAAAATTTAATCCATTAATTTTTTCCTATCTTTAGATTAAGGGAGAATTGCATCTATATCCTTACAAACTTCAAGTAATTACACCTACATCCTTACAAACTTTTAAACTACATCTATATCCTTACAAAACTTAAGTAATTACACCTATATCCTTATACCTATTTTATTAATTTTTAAAATTATTAATAAATATTTATAACACAATTTAAATGTTAAATTCCCAATCTATCCTTTCCCTCCCAAATCAAAATCCCTTTCTAAATCAAAATCCATCAAATTATTCCTTTCCCTCCCAAATCAAAATCCCTTTCTAAATCAAAATCCATCAAATTATTCCTTTCCCTCCCAAATCAAAATCCCTTTCTAAATCAAAATCCATCAAATTATTCCTTTCCCTCCCAAATTAAAATCCCTTTCCAAATCAAAATCCACCAAATTTTTCAACATCTTCTTCTTTGTTGACCAAGAAAATGTTCTTGTTCTTCCTAATCATGCAACCCTTCTTGAAACTTCATTCTCGCTCTCCATTTCTTCCCCCTTTTTTCTTTTCACTCAATCGATCTCATTCATCTACATACAACTACAATCTCCTCATGCTTCAAATGTCAAACAAAACAGTCACACCAACTGATATAGATGAATGAGAGGTTGTAGTTGTATGTAGATGAATGAGATCGATTGAGTGAAAAGAGAAAGGGGGAAGAACGGAGAGCGAGAAGGAAGTTTCAAGAAGGGTCGTGTGATTAGGAAGAAGAAGAACATTTTCTTGGTCAACAAAGAAGAAGATGTTGAAATTTTTTGATGGATTTTGATAAGAAAAAATTGGAAAAGGATTTGATTTGGGAGGGTAAGGGTGGATTGGGAATTTAACATTTAAATTATATTATAGATATTTATTAATGATTTTAAAATTTGATAAAATAGGTATAAGGATATAGATATAATTACTTAACTTTTGCAAGGATATAGATGTAGTTTAGAAGTTTGTAAGGATATAGGTGTAATTACTTAAGTTTGTAAGGATATAGATGCAATTCTCCCTTAGATTAAATATGTTGGATTTACTTCTTCATAAAAGTCGAGTATAAATTAAAGAATTTTTTTAACTTTACGTTGTTAATGTAATAAACTTCTAGAAAATAGTCTAAAATCGAGAATCTTGAAAGTACAGTGGCTAACACCAAATTTTTAAACAAGTTCAAGGGATGCGATAATTGATGGAGTACCTTCGAAACTATTTTTAATACACAGTGACAATAAGAAAACAGTAAGATAAGAGAAGGGATTGTTTGAATATGAGATTGTGGAAAGAAAGGGATACCAAAAATTATGAACCAATAAAAATAAGATTAACGTTTATCTAAATTCCAAAATGTTTAATTAATAATCAATTCTTGCTGATTGATGGAATTAAAATGTACATAAACTAGGAGAATCATAAACCACAATAAATTTCAATTGGCAAGATATCATAATCTTTATTGACATATTACTTATACTAGATCAGTCCAAGTATTATTGTTTGATGATTAACATCATATTCTTATAAGTAGGGGTGTATGGTAAAGTCAACAGATCTAATTTAAACTAAGCGATCCAATTAAAGTCAATAGGATATCCAGATATAACTTAATTGGATTGGATCCAACATTTCAACCTCGAGATTGGATTGGTCGCTTCTTAGATGACAATCCATTATCCAATAAAACCTTACCGATCCAATCCAATGATCATTCAACTATCATTCAATTATTATAATTATTAGTATTTTACGATATTGGTTTCAATTGATATTTATATGCAGAGTTTTTATATAAATCAAGAAAATATATGAATGATTGATTGAAAATTGTATCAAAATATTAAATGGATCCAGTTCGATCAAAATATAACCAATATCTTTCCAAAACTATATAAAAATGATTAGATCTTGAGAGTGCTCCACAAATTGACACTAGCATTAATAACACAAAAATTACGTTTTCAAATTTAGGGAATGAAGTAGAAGACCATGGTTCTAGCACTCAATAATGTGAACAAAAGTTGTTTATTTGAAGCTGTTTATTTGGTCAAAGTAGACTCCATTTGTCAAAACACATGACCCACCTATTTATCTTAACATATGAAGTACCTCACAAAAGGATAAGAGATACGTTGTGTCATAAGTGTCAACATAAGAAGATGAACCACATAATAAGATAATAGATAAGATAATAGATAACGATGGTTTTTATACCACTAATAAAGACCTCTTATCTGTTCGAGAATGACAAATAAGATTTTTCTTTACACATTAAAATATCTTTTTTTATTATATTTTTATATCTATTATGACTTTTGACTATCAATAAAATATTTTTTCCCTCTTAATAAAGATAAAACGGTCATTTAGTGAATTAAAATTGCAACAACTATGTATTATTTTTATTACACACAGATGAACACAAATCTAAATGACATATACACATTTCTCAGGCCATCCGCAACGCTTGCGGTTTGTTAACGGTGCAGCCGGCATACCGGCGGTAACACCGCCGCGGTATGCCGGTATGTGGGCGGTGAGGTGGGTAATCGGTGAGCCGTTGCCGATGGTAAAACTCATTTTTTTTTCTTTTTTTTTTTGTTTGTTACCGTTAGACAACGGTTATATATATATAATATATATTTTAATTTTCTTTTCTTTTTATCTATATATATACCTCCAGACCCCAACAAAATTTTCTCATTCTTTCACCTCTAAACTTCTCCTATTCACCTCTAAATTCTCTTAAACTTCTCCTCTTCTTCCAAATAATGAATCCTTTCGACGACGACGAAGAATTTGATCTCATCGTGGATCAAATTCTTACGAACACCATTCAAGCGACGCAATTGATTATTCAATATATCGAAAACGGCGAGGCGGAACCGTCGAACCCTAGACCGAGAGGGCCGAATAAAGTGTAACACCCCAAAAATTGGAGTCAACAAAAACTTTCATTTAATGAAAGGTGGTATACAAAATGTAACGCCAAAGCGTGAGCTCTTCCCAACAATGGGGTATAAGGTAATGTACAATTAAAATGTTTGTAATTTAAATGAAGCGGTATAATAACCAACTAGTCTAATTCCCGATAAGGAAGATAGACTACAAAAGGGTTATCAGTTTCTACTATCATCTCGCGGTATAGATGGCCAGTCTCTTCACACGATCCCCCAAGCTCACTCTAATTAGAAGCATTTACTTTGGAACGGCGTCACTAGCACCTGAGAGACACATTGACACCACACAAGTGTTAGGCCAAAAGAGCCTAGTGAGTTGTACCAACAAGTACGACACATATAAAATCATGTTAAGAGATATGATGTATACATAAGGGATATAAGCAAACATGATTCAAAGTATACTTTTACGGGTTATCTTTTATCTTCGGAAACAGTGGGAGCGACCCACCTCCACCAACCAATATCCCATCACTCGTTACTTCCAAACACCTCGATGCCATATCTATCATGACACCATCCACAGAGGCCCGCGCACCTCAGAGCAACCCGAGAGCCGGCGACATAGGGGCATACCTATTTCAGTACCTCCCAAGACTGTTTGGTGAGGAAACATGGCGCGGAATATACTTAATTACACAAACGTGTTCCGTATTTTCATCCGGTCTAAGAGACCAATCTATATTGTGTACCTCGATGCCATATCTATCATGACATCATCGGAGGCATATACGTACTGTCTAGAAAGACTCATACATTATCTTAACCTTTCATAGGTATTGATCGAGGGTCTCAAGCCCTTCATTCATTTCATATGAGCCCACATGCTCGGGATTTAATCCCTTCACATCATTCCGTGGCATACATAATAACACGTATTTCTCATAAATACATTCATCATATAATCACATAGATTTAACTCATGCATTAGTAGCATACGATAATCTACTCCAGGTATACGATATTCCAAGTCAAGCCATTCATACAAGCGTCGTTAATCATTTATTTCATGGCAATCCTTAAACCTAACATTTTAGGCATTTCATCCTCAATCACGTTTAATCACAACAACCAAGCAAGACATGTAAATCAACAAGATGATGTGCTCTCAGTTTTAACAAAACGGGTTTAGCAACTCACCTTGCGGCTCGTAAAGCCAAAAGCCCCAAAATTCACCAAGAACCCTAGTTTAAAGCTTGGGTAAACACCTAAACTGATAAGGAGTTAATACCTTGAATTAGTTCCATAACTACATCATACAACACTAGATCTATACTTTAAAATCATATAGAGCACTCACCTTGAGGGTTTGTAACCAAAAACCCCCAAATCCAAGATTTAGGTCGAAATGTGGGAAAAAACCTAAAATCAAGTAAATCGTACCCTAGGTTAGTTCACATCTCTTATCACATACTTAGATCCAACCTAATAGAGTTTAAACCAAGTTTACCTAGTAGGATTCGAACTGAAACCCTAGAAATCGAGCTTCTCCTTTTTCAAGCAACAATGGTGGTGGAGGTAGAAATGGAGAAGATGAAGTGGGTGAGATGTAGTTTCCACCCTAGCTAGCTCCAATCGTAGATCCAACCTCAAGATCTTGAAGAGCTTTGAAAATGGGGAGTGTGGAGAGAAAAATCAGCAATTTTGGTTGAGGGATGCAAGAGTTATGACCAAATGAAGGTAAGAAGGGTTTTTAACCCGTTTTCTCAGGTTAATATGCTTTCAACGTCTGAAGCATATTAACTTAACATGCTTTTAACCAAGGTTAATATGCTTTCAACGTCTGAAGCATATTAACTTAACATGCTTTTACCCAAGGTTTTCGGTGATATTTTGTCTTGGCCATAACTTCTTCGTTACAACTCCGATTTCGATTCCGAAAGGACCGTTGGACTCGTATTTCAATTTCCCCATCCAACAAGGCCATAAAATCTAGGTTTTAAATCAAAATCCTATTTTCCACATTCGTCTTAAAGGTTCTAAAGCCCGAAAATTACGGGTGTTACAATCCTCCCCACCTAAATAAAATTTCGTCCTCGAAATTGCAAATGTCTTCCGAACCATAATGGGCAACCTTGCTCAAACGTTTTGCGAAGCTAAGACATTACGATTTCTCCATACTGTCGCTTAAATCACCATTGGACTTGGTTACGTTCACAATACGTGTTAGAACTCAATCTGAGAAGTTACCACTGCTGGCTTTAGAGGTGTTACCACTGCTAGTTCAGTTAAAGGTGTTACCACTGCTAGTATGTATGAAGATCAAAGTTACCACTGCTCTTGGACAGTTACCACTGCTCTTGGACAGTTACCACTGCTAGAGAAGATTACCACTGCTGTAAAAACTTACCACTGCTCGTTGGAAGTTAACACTGCTTCTGTTATTACCACTGCTGACAAGATAATAATAAGGAAAGGATTGCGATGACTGAAGATATGGACAAGATACGATTCTTTTGGAGATTTTATAGAGATTATCTTGTAAATCTTATTTCCTTATTGTTATCCTGTATCTCGTATATATAGCTGATAGGTTTTCATTGATAGATACGAGTTTTTCATTAGCGTTTGTTTTAGAATTCTAAGCCTCAAGATTGTTCTTGTAATCCCTGCAATTGAGAAGATTCGCACGTCTGTTTGAGCCTGTTCAAATAGATTGGGGCTTGTGTTTGTAATCACTAAGCTATTGAATCAATACACATTCAGTTTGTTACAAATTCATTGTTTTCTTTACATAATCAAAGTGTTATTCCGCAAACTTCTTTGATTAAGTTTTCTGATCTTGATATATTGATATATTCGATCCTGTCAATACGATCACTGATATAGTGGTCTCGTTTAAAAGTGGTTCATCAAAACACCACAAGCTACTACTTTACGTCTATCCTTCGAAACTTAACGCGTTTATAAGGATGATATCACTAGAATACGCAACCTTAGCTCTTTGTACAATTTAACCAAACCAAATCGACTAAATTCCATGGTTCAAGGTACCATACCTCATTTGCCTCCTATTAAGTCGATCACTCGACTAAGAGTCATTTTACTACTAAGAACCACTTTACCACCAAGGAATGTCCCCGTACTCTCACTAACAATGTCTAGCCGTCGCCATTAATTCTCAGAGGACCTCGAAAATTCCGTCTACTCGCCTATGAATACCATAAGAGAGTTAAGTTTCTTCACTCAGCACATTGCTAATTTCCACTAATCCATAAATTTCCACACACGCAATTAGGTGACTAAATCTTGAATTCCTAAGTACCAATTCCTCCTTAAATCAATTATGGGCAACGTTTCCAAAATCATATTTCACTCTTAGAAGGGTTATCTTTCTATGGCAATTTGACACATCGGTATCTTGCACCGCTCTCACGGCTTGCAATACCCTTAGCAATTCTCAACATCATCACTCTTGTACTAATGGTAACGTTTTATCGATTCTTAGCTATACAATTCAGCTATTAGTCTACTCACGCAATCACCACCCTACTACGTCCTCTATAATCTCAATTTTGAAAGCCACTTAGTGCACGCAATCATTATTGTTTTCTCCTAAGCCACTCATATCAAGGCAAGTATCGCCTCACGAAGACCTCCAAAACATGGTCACTTAATCCACCGAACAAGTCTTGTTCTAGCCGGTTCACTACAAACTCTTGACATATGCCCCAATAATCTATGGGACTTCTCTTTGTAATAGCCGGTGTGCACATCGTGCGTCCACTTAGGTGATGCTAACCAATTCTTCATACTTAGACCTGTCCACTTACAATGTCTTTACCTAGATAATGACATATTTCCATCTAGATGAGGGTCTCTCATCAGACCACTCTTTTCCCGTAGCCGTTGGCAACACGGTGCTCCTCAGCAACACCCTCGTAAGGGAGGTATGAAACTTAATCCCTACGTAGTCCAATTTCGGTTCACATCGAGTACAAACACAATTCCGCCCACGCCTTCTAAGTGTTACTCCGCTATATCATAGCATGCTCCTAAAAGCTATCAGTCAGTTAGCTTATTCTAACACATTAACAGGATAATATGCAATTAGTCCGCAAATGGGTATTAACTCTCAACTAGTTGGTACATCAAGGGAATTCAAAAGTTTCAAAATTAAACATAGCAACTCAAATATTGCAAACGCAAAATCACACACAAGGCCCGCATGCATCTCACACAAAAGGCTTGGTGACAAGGAAGGTAATCCGTATTAATCGGGAGCACATAAGCACATAAGTGTCCCTGCTCCGATAGAGCTGCGTACAATTTCCTTACACCATAGGTGTTCACTTTTTAACTAGTGACACCTCAGGTTCACTTTCTGACTAGTGAGGTTTCGTGCTCACTTTTTGACTAGTGACCCACGCATTCATCTTAGAGCTCAAAACTCGTAACCGAGCCATTCAAAATCAAAGCTCAAAACCGGGCTATTTTAGTAGTCGGGACTTGTTCCCAAAGTTCTTAAAGTCAAAACCGAGCATAAGCTCTAGACTCAGTTTACCCAATGTTTGATCGTCTAAAAATAAATGTCTTATTTGCCCCGCTAGTGTGGACGTAACTCACGAAGTCATTTTGACCCAAAACTCAACACAGTTTAACAAAACAGTTATCTAAGTGGGTCTACACTTTTATAAATCTCATATACTAGCATTTTACAAAATCCATTAGATAAACGCACTCGGTAATAAAACACAACAAGTCGCTTAGTTTGAAGACAATTTTCTGAAAATGCACATGTCTTGGAAAAATATCATTTTGGCACACATGAAGGATCTTGTCCTATCCACACAACCATTTTATCCCAACATCCCATATAGTCGAAGTTTGCAAGGTCATTTAGTACACACAACTGTTAATAGTTCATCTGAACCATCTCACACTGAAATAGAAGTCATCTAATGAACTCATCTACCCCGAACCCAAGACATCTTGTGATTCTTGATAATACTCTCATGAGGGCCTTACAGAACTTAATCCTCCACAATCTAATATTGATTTTGATCGAGTTTAGACTCGACTCCATCCATACTTTCCTAAGTGCTACCTTCACTATCCAATAACATATATGGATTACCTCCGCAACATGAATACACCGTGTTCTACTCGATAGAGCCACAACCTCTTTTAGCATCATGTTTTCGTGACTTCCCTCTAAGTTTACAACTTAGTTATTTTAACCACAATGATTCTTATTGCATAAATCAAGTGTTTATCCCAAAGAGTCTTGTGACCTCTATCATTATGTAACAACGTTCATCCGATAACAATTATTCACAAGCCAATTCCTAGCTTACGTAAACACCCATATAATTTAAGGTAATAGTGTACAAAATATAGATACGCTCTAACATTGCACACATACTTAAATTGTCGCAACCAGGTCATCCAATCCTTACTCTCGCAATTCTAGTTTTCCCTTAACTTAGAAGCCTAAGCCTTTACCCGAATTATGATTTATTTGAAATATCCCCGGCTAATCAATCTTAGTCCATCCGTACATGCACTACTAACGCCACTAGGTCCTGCATCCATGATTTTCCTAGACCCTACTATTTGTATAATCTTATCCACGGTATGACTGTTAATGCTAGAAACGTGTAGAAAAGTTACTATTCCTCAATATTCCGACTCTTCTCAATCCATGACTGATTCAGACCATTGACCTCTTTAACACACACTTAGTTATACTACTTAGCCGCTCAATTGCCACTTCAGTAAGTAGGCCGTATAGGTTGACTGTCCCTAAGTTCTTCCGATTCGATTCACCCTCACTTAGTCGTCCGGGGTGATCATCTGCTAGGCATTAATTTCCGTCATTAAGTAAGAAGATTCACCACTAAGATTTATTCTTAGTTCAAGGTATTTAAACTTTCGCAATTGATGCCATGACACGACCCCTCCTAAATAAAGCGTAACTAGGGTCCTTAAATGTCAGATCGCACGTTCTATCATAATAAGATCGAGAAGAAAGTAAGAACAGGCTACCATATGAACCAACATTTATCAATCATTACATCGATAGTAACCAAGAATGCTCAATGACGATACATTCATCAACCAGTAGCTAAGTGCTTTATGAATAGACCATACGCGAGATTCCCTGCCTCTATCGACACAATTTCTCGACTCATGTATTTTCATATCCCTAGCGCTCTCCCCACCTAAGACTTTACCCAAGGTAGGTGTCATATTCACTAACTTGCTAAGTTTAAGTCTAGGCACGCTACGGTCAATACCTAGTTCGCTTAAACTAAAGCTCTGATACCAACTTGTAACACCCCAAAAATTGGAGTCAACAAAAACTTTCATTTAATGAAAGGTGGTATACAAAATGTAACGCCAAAGCGTGAGCTCTTCCCAACAATGGGGTATAAGGTAATGTACAATTAAAATGTTTGTAATTTAAATGAAGCGGTATAATAACCAACTAGTCTAATTCCCGATAAGGAAGACAGACTACAAAAGGGTTATCAGTTTCTACTATCATCTCGCGGTATAGATGGCCAGTCTCTTCACACGATCCCCCAAGCTCACTCTAATTAGAAGCATTTACTTTGGAACGGCGTCACTAGCACCTGAGAGACACATCGACACCACACAAGTGTTAGGCCAAAAGAGCCTAGTGAGTTGTACCAACAAGTACGACACATATAAAATCATGTTAAGAGATATGATGTATACATAAGGGATATAAGCAAACATGATTCAAAGTATACTTTTACGGGTTATCTTTTATCTTCAGAAACAGTGGGAGCGACCCACCTCCACCAACCAATATCCCATCACTCGTTACTTCCAAACACCTCGATGCCATATCTACCATGACACCATCAGAGGCCCACGCACCTCGGAGCCACCCGAGAGCCGGCGACATAGGGGCATTCCTATTTCAGAACCTCCCAAGACTGTTTGGTGTGGAAATATTGCGTTGGTTCGTCCATTGTTATTTATAGCCGTATATCCGCCGCCAGTCCCATCATTCTTTACTTCCAAACACCTCGATGCCATATCTATCATGACACCATCCACAAAGGCCCCCGCACCTCAGAGCAACCCGAGAGCCGACGACATAGGGGCATACCTATTTCAGTACCTCCCAAGACTGTTTGGTGAGGAAACATGGCGCGGAATATACTTAATTACACAAACGTGTTCCGTATTTTCATCCGGTCTAAGAGACCAATCTATATTGTGTACCTCGATGCCATATCTATCATGACATCATCGGAGGCATATACGTACTGTCTAGAAAGACTCATACATTATCTTAACCTTTCATAGGTATTGATCGAGGGTCTCAAGCCCTTCATTCATTTCATATGAGCCCACATGCTCGGGATTTAATCCCTTCACATCATTCCGTGGCATACATAATAACACGTATTTCTCATAAATACATTCATCATATAATCACATAGATTTAACTCATGCATTAGTAGCATACGATAATCTACTCCAGGTATACGATATTCCAAGTCAAGCCATTCATACAAGCGTCGTTAATCATTTATTTCATGGCAATCCTTAAACCTAACATTTTAGGCATTTCATCCTCAATCACGTTTAATCACAACAACCAAGCAAGACATGTAAATCAACAAGATGATGTGCTCTCGGTTTTAACAAAACGGGTTTAGCAACTCACCTTGCGGCTCGTAAAGCCAAAAGCCCCAAAATTCACCAAGAACCCTAGTTTAAAGCTTGGGTAAACACCTAAACTGATAAGGAGTTAATACCTTGAATTAGTTCCATAACTACATCATACAACACTAGATCTATACTTTAAAATCATATAGAACACTCACCTTGAGGGTTTGTAACCAAAAACCCCCAAATCCAAGATTTAGGTCGAAATGTGGGAAAAAACCTAAAATCAAGTAAATCGTACCCTAGGTTAGTTCACATCTCTTATCACATACTTAGATCCAACCTAATAGAGTTTAAACCAAGCTTACCTAGTAGGATTCGAACTGAAACCCTAGAAATCGAGCTTCTCCTTTTTCAAGCAACAATGGTGGTGGAGGTAGAAATGGAGAAGATGAAGTGGGTGAGATGTAGTTTCCACCCTAGCTAGCTCCATGTAGATCCAACCTCAAGATCTTGAAGAGCTTTGAAAATGGGGAGTGTAGAGAGAAAAATCAGCAATTTTGGTTGAGGGATGCAAGAGTTATGACCAAATGAAGGTAAGAAGGGTTTTTAACCCGTTTTCTCAGGTTAATATGCTTTCAACGTCTGAAGCATATTAACTTAACATGCTTTTAACCAAGGTTAATATGCTTTCAACGTCTGAAGCATATTAACTTAACATGCTTTTACCCAAGGTTTTCGGTGATATTTTGTCTCGGCCATAACTTCTTCGTTACAACTCCGATTTCGATTCCGAAAGGACCGTTGGACTCGTATTTCAATTTCCCCATCCAACAAGGCCATAAAATCTAGGTTTTAAATCAAAATCCTATTTTCCACATTCGTCTTAAAGGTTCTAAAGCCCGAAAATTACGGGTGTTACATAAAGATAGAGGTCGGGAAGATGGACACGATAAACTTGTCGCCGACTACTTTTCGGATAACCCGGTGTACGACGACGAAGACTTTAAACGGCGGTTTCGTATGAGTCGACGACTATTCGTAAGGATAGTTTCCGATCTTGAAAGAGAGTTTGATTGTTTCAAGCAGCAGTGGGATGCAAGAGGCGTGAAGGGGTTTTCTCCGCTTCAAAAGTGTACGTCCGCTATCCGACAATTGGCGTACGGGACTTCTTCAGATTCTATGGACGAGTACCTAAGGATGGGCGAAACGACCTCAAGGGAATGCCTATAAAATTTTTGTCAAGGTATTATTAAACTCTATATGCGACAATATTTACGAAAGCCAACTGCTAGCGATATTCAGGCTATCTACGCGTTGCACGAACAACAACACGGCTTACCCGGCATGCTTGGTTCGATAGATTGTATGCATTGGGAATGGAAAAATTGTCCCGTCGCATGGATGGATCAATTCCATAGAGGTGATCATGAGGGACCGACGGTAATTCTTGAAGCCGTCGCATCATACGATGAATGGATTTGGCACGCATTTTTCGGGGTTCCGGGTGCCACGAACGACATAATCGTTGTGAATCAATCACCGATTTTCAACGATTTATTCGAAAATAAAGCGCCCGATAGTTCGTTCGTAGCGAATGACACACACTACCATCACGGGTATTATCTTGCCGACGGGATATATCCCGAGTGGACGACTTTCGTGAAAGCATTTAGGTACCCAACGGAAGTGCCACGGTTGCAGTTCACGACACGTCAAGAATCGGCAAGAAAAGACATCGAACGGACATTCGCCACGCTTAAAAGTAAATGGCACGTCGTTGCTAGACCGGCACGGGTATGGTCACGAAGGAAATTACAAGAAATCATGTACACGTGTATAATTTTACACAACATGATTCGTGAAGACGAAGGGTTTTCACATTATCCTTTTGATCCTACGGCGGTTTTACCGAGCGAAGTCGAGACAACGATCTCGGAAGAAGAACGAGCAAACAACGTCAACTTCGTAAAAAACCGAGAGAGGCACACCAACCTTCGCGCCGATTTATCTCAACATTTGTGGGATTCTATGTCTCATAATTAGTTTTATTGTATTTTTATTTTTAATTAGTTTTTTAATTTGAATGAAATTTTAATATTAATGTAATTTTAATTTTAATTTATAGTATTTAAATTTATATTATTTAAATTTATTGTATTTAAATTTATATTATTTTATTTAAAAAATCATACAGGTGGTATGACCTGTACGGCTGTGGGTAAATGGTATGATAATGGTAAGGTAGTGGTAAAGCTGATGTGGCGCTGAGGTGGCAGCCTGTGCAGGTGGTATGACCTGCACGGCTGCGGATGGCCTCAGCAATTGAATGAGCGTAGAATTTGAAAATAAACATTTGATTTTAAAAATGGACCTTTAATTTGAACAAATTAAAATAAAATTGTAGACATTTACTTTTTGTACGACCAAAGTAGTTTTTGTACTTGTATTTTAACTGGAAACTATGACCCATTTTCTACAAACAATTAACCCAAGAAAATAAATTGAATCTCAATTCTGTATGCATTTAGACAAATGGAACAAGTTAAAAAACATAAAACTTTTAACATTAAACCATGAAAATAATATGAATCAATGCATCATTCACATACATATTAGCATATATATAACATAAACAATATGATATTTTATTCAAGTTAATTACCCCTAAACATCACTCTCAAATGTATACAACATACGAATTGATGATCTTTGCACATATAAACATTATAATATTTTCATTCTTCGTGATGTCCTACATGTTGGTTGTTAATGAACCAAACAACTTGACCAATAACGGTATAATTGCATCTTCCTGATTCGATCAACCAAGTCAGCATCAAAAAGAAAGATCTGACACGGATCTAAAATTTGAAGTTATGTCCCCGATACATCAATGTAATTCTTAATCACAATGCAGAAAAACCCTGCAAATGTCTCTAAATCAGAAGCCTAGAAATGGAAGATAATTAAATGTCGGTGATCTGATTGTAGCATTGGGGGCAGTACCTGTACCTACGATGCAGTTTTTCGTTTCTTTGGGACACTGCAGGCTCCAACCACACAAGCATGGTCTGGTCCAAAGGTGACCAGCTCCATAGGCTTCAAACTGCTTCACCTCTTCGCTTCTGAAGCAAATAATGTATCTGCTTGAAATAGTAGAGTTTGCTCAAGGTGTTTCTATCGAAAATGACAAATATTATGATTAAGGAACAGAAGTTATAACAAAGATCAAATAGGACGAAAGAAATTAGGTCATAAGGTAATTCAGTGACAATACAAAACTTACCATCCAAATATTGTCAACCAACCGACAACAACAGCAGCTAACTCCGTTAGCTTTGTCCCATCTTCGTTCTAAATACAAAAAATAACAAATTAATATGTGTCACTTGGCAGAAAGTCAAGCCCAAATGATTGTCCATGTTGCTAGAAATTACACAACTATGAGTGTTTAATAAACACCAAGCTTCATTGAAGATGAATTTTTTTTTTTTTAGGTGAAGCATACAAACGAAGAACTTTGATTATCGTTGGTCAAAAAGGTTTGGACCTCCAACTTTTAAGTCGGTTTTAGTATTACTCAAATATTGTGTCCTTTTTTGGTTTTGCCTAATAGAAGCTTGAGATTGATGACTGATAACTACAAACTATGAGTCTGAATCAACACAAGATATTATGAGTTCACGAAAACAGATGTTATGAAACGTAAAGGGGTATTTACGAATCATGTAACGAAGAATTAACTGACCATAAATGTGCAAACCAAGAACAACTTCTGCTGCTAACGATAGAAATTCGAAAGTTGCAGTGACAAAACAGTCATGATGATGTAACAACACCTTTAAAATCCACCTCTTCACCCTGCCACTAATTAACATACAAGTTGCTAATTAATATTTCATTTGAACTACCCCTAAATGTCACTTCCAATGATATCCAACACACAAATGATAACCTCTTAATATGACATACTTATGTCAAATGATGTATCTGAATCTTACATAAAAAGTCACAAATCCTAAGATCAATTAACTGTTAAGATTCAATTCAGTTTGTAGACCCAAATGAAACAAAAAAAGTTGCAATCTTATGCCATGTTGATCCCATGGTTTCTTCTTAGACCTGAAATAAGTGCTATAGAGATATGAAATCATGAGTGATGTAAAAAGAAACACCTTTGAATAGTATTCAACTGCACCATTATTGTAATCTTTGTCCCTAAATGCAATATCTCCAAACTTCTTCACATTTAGCATACCTTCCACTTGTTGGGTTCATTCTTGAAATGAAAGCTTCATAAAGATGACAGTACCCTCAACAAACAAAAAGAAGCATGATTAGATAAATAGTCATGCAAAATATAAAAAAACTTGTGTAAGTTAAATATAGGACATAAGAGTTACACACACCTCATTTTCAGCTCCCCTGAATTCATCTCTATAAGACTATATATATCCTATTTTTAGCAATGTGACTGCAGTAGAATCCATTTGTGCCAAGAGGAGAAAGTAAGGTTTGAACAACGCATGTGCGTCCTTGATCAGCTACTTCGTCTTCTTTTGTGTTTTTAACCTCTGTTACATGTAACATAACAAATCAATTAAACAAAAAAATGCAAAGTGATCCTAATATAGAAAAGATTTAACAGGTGGGATTCTTATGAGCTACTTACCACTGCAGATGCATTTCGACAAAGCTGCAAACCCATGCCTGGCCGTGAAACGTAGCTAAACATTTCATATTAATCTGTTAAGCAAAAAAAAAAAAAAAAAAAAAAAAAAAACATAACCAATGATAAGAAAGATTGTTCACCAAAAAGTGTTCGTTTTGGATTCTTGAAGGTAAAGTCTGTTTCAAAATATTCTAAAACTTAACACTTCATATTAGTTTGTTCAACAAAAGATCACCAATTTGATGGAGAGAGCAGTCAATCCAGAACTTTTTCAAAGCCAAACTGGGAGCATCCAGTCACCTCTTAATAACAGTTTAAGAGTTGGATAAAGCCGCAAAGGCAGAGAGTCAAAGAATCCATAGGATTCAGTTCACGTCGTAATTTAATAAAAACTGAAGCATAAGATTGAATAATGGGCACCTCAAGAGTGTGAATCGAGGCAGGAATTGTGACTCTGAGAGTTGAGAATAAAGCTTGAGTGAATAAGTCACGGATTCTGTTAAGTCGCACACAAATGGCACCATCCTTCAAATCTTCTTGAAATGAATCTGTTGAACGAACGTGCTAATATATTATTTGTACCCAACAAACTAATTTTTGTCATATAAATTTCAAAACTCAAATAAAGTAAGATGATTAAAAGAAACTAAGAGGAGAAAGTATCTCTTACAACTTCGTGAATTGACTTGTTTGGCCTTTTGGAGCATGGTAGAGGAGACTCCTGTTCTTCACTCACAGATCTATGTAGCCATGCGTCCCGAAATCTGTGGTTATCTCAGGTAGAGATTTATACAACTCGAGAAGCTCCATAGACCCAACAATACGTAGACCTTTTTTCAACAACAAAACACTCTGCGGAAGATGATTTATGCATGTACCTCGTATATCTAACTCTTCCAAACATTCTAAATGTCCAAGTTCCTCAGGCAATTCCGTAACTCTTTTACAGTAGCCGAGATAGAAATGTTTTAGACATTTCATCGTACATATGTTGTTTGGAATATCTCGTAAAACTATACACTCTGTTAGGACAAGCATCTCTAAACATTCTAATCGACAAAGATCCTCCGGCAACTTCTCAAGAAGCTTACAACCAATAAGTCTGAGGATTTTCAGATGTTTCAACAATAAAATGCTATCTGGAAGATGTTTAATATTTGTTGACCACAAAGTTAGCTTCTCTAGACATTGTAACCTATCAAGGTCCTTGGGTGCCTCAGGAATACTACCATGGAGTGTAAGGTTTGTTAAATGTTGCAAACCACAAATGCTTCCGTAAAAACTCTGAAGGTCTGTGCACGCACAAGAGAAACCTACTGAAATAAGCTTCTCAATGTTTCCAATCGATGAGGGTAGATCTTCCTCATATGAACATTCAAATTGAAACTTTGGAAAATTATTATCAGGGTGCAATGGGCATATATCTATCGACTTCACAAACAGTTTTAACTCGGGCAATCCACCCTTATTTAAAATCTCAATATCTGTAAACCTCAGAAAACCTTGTGCTTCTAGGTGGATAAGATTTTTTAG
Organism: Centaurea solstitialis; assembly: GCA_030169165.1. Taxonomy (NCBI): domain Eukaryota; kingdom Viridiplantae; phylum Streptophyta; class Magnoliopsida; order Asterales; family Asteraceae; genus Centaurea; species Centaurea solstitialis. The sequence continues at coordinate 31,981,429 of CM058043.1, forward strand.
ACCTCCAATAGGAGCGCAAAGTTCTACCAAATTAGAGCATTTTTTAACATGTAAACTCTTGAGATTTGGTGTTCGCCCGAGGTCAAGAGTCTTCAACTCTGAATATCCTCTGATGTCTAGGTTTTCGAGCTTTGGAAATACCAAATCATCAAGGTTAAGGGACCTCAACTGTGGACAACTCAGGTTGAGGGATTTGAGTTGTGGGCATTTACGGGGCATGTCAAGTTCTACCAAATACTTACATTTCTCAAGATTCAATATCTCGATATTCGGAGTTCTCCCTAGGTTAAGGGACCTCAACTTTGGACAACTCAGGTTGAGGGATTTGAGTTGTGGACATTCGTGGGGCATGTCAAGTTCTACCAAATCTTTACATCCCACAAGATTCAATGTTTCGATATTCGGAGTCAGCCTAAGGTCAAGGGTACTCAACATTGTATCATTAAGATTGAGGGATTTGAGTTTCGGACATTTAACAAGTATGTGAAGTTCAACCAAGTAATAACAACCTTGAAGATCTAACATCTCAAGATTTGGAGTTAGCCCAAGGTCAAAGGTCGTCAACTTTGAATAACTTAGATGAAGGAATCGGAGCTTGTCAAGAACCTATCAAAAGAAAAATTAAGATAAAATGAATATCGGTGTAATAAACAACTAACAAATGTGTAGTGTCACATTGAATCTAATGCAAAACAATAATTCAACCATTACTATACCTTTCTTTCTCTCCCTTCCCAAAGTTGTACGATTTGACTATCATACATTTCAAGAGCAACAAGATTACTTGCTTGAAATGTTTTAGGTAAAGAACAAAAAGGGTAGTTTGGCCAAGCCAGATATTGCAAAGAATTTGGAAAGTATTGGCTAACTTTATCAAATGCCCAATCAACATTGAATCTATACCCGTACACGAGAAGTAATCTAAGTTTCTCCATGTTTCCAAGACCTTTCATAATCATTTTCAGATTATTGATGTTTGACTGTGAATATAAGCGGAACTTTACACATTTTGTTTCTTCAGTACCCTGTAATCCAAAATAAGTGACAGCAAATTAACTAGGGTCATGACAAATGAAATTTTATTAATTAGTTTTCTCAACCTTGCAAATAAACTTTATCCTTACCTGATTATTAGCCAATATATCGATAATTTCCTTGTCAATCCACAATCGACTATGTTTGTTAGGCTCATCAGGGTGCAAACGACGGACAATGTACCTCCCCATTTCTTGTATATGATCGTGCATGTCCAAGCAACCATCTCCAGAAACAGTTATGAGCGATTTTTTCTCAAGAACACTCAAACCACGAATAGCATGAAATCCACGGCTCTCGAGCACTCTGATTGCTTCGTGTTCCTTCCAACCTTTCAACATGCAGGCAACATCTAGGAAAATTTCTTTACAGCTGTTATCTAGACCCTTGTAGCTTAACTCCAACTTTTGAAGAGTTCCATCCAATGGAATTTTTTCTAGTTCTTCTAGGGTATCTGTCCACACATCCTCATTTGCATCACAGAGAGATGAACCTAAAATTGTGATTGTTAAAGGAAGGCCGGCAGCATAACGTACAACTTGTCGTGCTAGCTTATTGTACCTTGGACTTCGACTCTCGGTCCCAAAAGCACACCTACTTAAGAGGCAAATCGCTTCCTCGTCCGTTAATAGATTGACATCATGTATCAAGTTCACTTTGTGTGCTACTAGTACTTGCTTGTCTCTTGTTGTAATGATGATTCTACTTCCCTTCATAAACCAATTAGGTTCACCAGCTAAGGCCTTAAGCTGGTCTATATGATCCACATCATCTAGAACAAGAAGAACCTTTCTACTATGCATATGCTTTTTCATCATCGTTTTCCCGTCAAAAACACCATTTACAATGATGTCTTGTGTATTTAACACATCTCTAAGGACTTGTTGTTGTAACGACTTCAAACCTAATAAAAGGGTACTTGAAGATTCCCGAACATTCTCAACAAAGCTGCTACCTTCGAACTCATTGCATATATGATCAAAAACAGCTCTGGCTAAAGTTGTCTTCCCAATACCTCCCATCCCTGTGAGTCCTATCATGCAAAACTCATCTGTAAAAGTGTTTAAAGATGAAACTACACCATTAATCCGAGTCCTCATGCCTATTAAATTCCCATCAGTGCTGACGGTAGGTAACTTGGATGAAATATCCTTAACAACTAATTTGATAAATTCAGCTTCATGTCTGTATGTTAAAAGAAGAACCAATTAGCCTTCTCAAACTTTTACCTGAATAATAACTTAGATCTATATCTACATATACGAACATATAATAAGTAATAATGGAGCCATATATAATCATATTTTCAATTTGATTTACCAAGCAAACTATGCAAGTTCAATCCAAAGTTTGTCGAGGAAAATGAAAAGAAACAGAATGAAAGAAATATTGCAGACATATGGTGAAGGAAATACCCATCAGCGGTGGTCCTTAAGTCCCAGCCACTTAAAGATGTTGCTTCTACGAGAGCCTCTTTCCATTTCTTAGCAGTCTCATCATTTTCGTGTTTGGCAAAGGCTTTTCCAAATTCTCCACTTTGTTTGCGGACTTCAGTGGGTTCCACATCAAAGAAGATAGGATACACAGTCTGCTCAGACATCATCTTTTGGCACTCCATAATTTTGACAAGCTCGTCCAAGCACCACGATGAAGATGCATAGTTCTTGGAGAAGACAATGACGTGGAATCTTGAGTCTTGGATGGCTTCAATGAGCTCCTTACTGATTTTTTTCCCTTTCTCGAGGTTCTTATCATCCTTGTAAGTTTCAATGCTTTCACGCTTAAGAGCGTGATAAAGATGATCAACGAAGTTGGTTCGAGTGTCTTCGCCTCTAAAACTCAAAAATACATCATACTTAAAACTACTTTTGTGAATGAATGAAGTTGAAGAAGCTGCCATGGAAACTACAATTGAAGGATTCTATTAATGGGGTAGTGTATAAGGAATGATTGCAATGTGAAATTGGATGATATGATAACTTAAACCCTCAAGAGTGTATATCAAGAAGGCGAAGTGAAAGTGATGTGTTTGTTTGGTAATGGAGATACAAAAGCATCTTAATAATTGGGTCAAAAAAAGATAAAATGTCTTATCTGATTGATGAAAAAGTGCAATTACCATGATTTTTGTATTTATATTTTCATTTTTTTTTTAAGTTTGCTAATTCTTGAAATCATATATTTTGTTTTTTACTCTTCTTTTATTTACAAAGATTCACTTAATTAACAAAAAAATAATGATAATAATACATATGTCTTAATGGCATGCATGTGACTGTCCCCTAATACCCTGATTTTCTTTAATTTATGTGGTGGTCCATTACATATGGAAAAGAGAAGAGATAAAGAAGGGTTATCTAAATATGGGATTGTGAAAAACAAGGGTATCAAAAATGGTGAAACCAATATAACAAAAAAGCTCTTCAGTCAAAGTTTTTGGATTTTACTACTGAGTTTTGATCAAATTTAATGGTAATTTCATCAACTCTTGCAGATCTTGCATTGCACCAAGCAAAGCAAACAAGAAATAGAATTTGTGAGATCTTGGAAATAGAAAGAACGTTTATGAGTCAAGATCGAGAGAGCAACGCATGATCAAGAGAGAATGCCCGGAAAGAAAACCAACTATTGACGAAAAGCCCCGAGCAGTACTAGACAACTAGCCTTTTCTCTTCATTTTCACAAAGTGTGTTCACTTGACTAGGGGTATATTTGTCATCAATTTTTCTTCAAAATACCCGTTAATTAATCAATTAGAAATTGTTCTTGTAAATTTCCATTGCTATTGTAATAAGTTTCCAGAAAAAAAGGTCTAAAATTCAGGGAATATCTAACCGTGAGACTAACTTTGAAACTATTTTTAAATGTCTAGTATTAACAATTGTCTTTGTAATCCTTCCGTTAAAGTGCGTTGGTTTCTAGTAAAAAGCAGGCCCAATTTTCACAAGCAAAACAAGAGCGGAGTTTCTGGATGGCATTAAGAAAACAGCAAATCAATCTATCGATAGAAAAGTTTGGTTGATAGTAACATCATTTCAGTGTAACTTTTTCTAGGATTCAGAGGCAACTCTATTTACCTGCTTGATAAGTTGCATATTGACAGGAATGTAAGATAGACTTCCAGGAATCGGAAATAGTAGTTCATCGTAATGGAGATCTCTTCGTACCTTGCACATATATATATATATATACATGCATGCACACCTATTTGTATAGAATGGTCACCCCACCAGGTCTTGAAAGATGGAAGGATTACACAAGCTGCGTGGGATAGAGAGGCTTAGAATTGAAGTGTCCCCAATATAAGAAAATTTAAACAAACAAAACACACTAATTTTTAAGGGGTTTGGAACCTAGTCAAGCTAGGCGGTTCATTCTCACGCCGATTTTTATAAAAAAAAATGTATATAATAGAACAGAGAACATATACCAAGAAATGTTGGGTTACAAACACATAAACATACATCACCTAAAACAATGTCTTCAATCTTCATACATTTCTTGAAGCAAAACATCAACTAATCACAGATCACCTAAACTCGGTTCTCATATCCCAACAGCTTGACTTACTAAGAAATTTACCTAAAACATTTCTTCATGCATTTACTAAGAAATTTACCTAAACTCGGTTCTCATCACCTAAAACAATGTCTTCGATTCCTTTTTAGTTGTTTATGAACCTTTGAAAGAAATTTACCTTTCACTTACACAAGCTTCAAATGCTTATTTTTCTCTTTTAGTGGTTGCACCGTACATTTACCTTGTAATTATTTATTGGTTCAATTATTTACACTTACCTTGTAATTATCTATCGATTCAATTATATATATATTACCGAGCGAACATTACAATGACCGTTAATTTTACCCGATTAGAAAAGAGATAAAGATCAAGAGTCTTACCTCTAAACATTAACCGGATTATAAACGTTTACCATCGATCAATAGTCTTCAGCACCTGCTAAAAAACAAACGCTACCTTATTTTTTATAATAACAAAATAGTTTTGTACTTATTTTTTAACCAGAAACTCTGACCCATTTTAAGCTCCATTTTCTTCAAACAATTAATTTAAGAAAATACTAATTCCTTGGTTGTAGTAGCAAGCACCAAGCAAATCTCAATCCTATATGCATTTCAAATCAAGACAAATTGAACAAGTTAAAAACATAAAGCTTTTAACATTAAACCATAAAAATAGTATGAATCAATGGTAAACAGTAACCTTGTGTTATCATTCACTTGTTTGTAAAACTCAAACATATATAGATTATAGACTTCATTTGTTCTAATTATACACTGCCAATGTAACAAATTTCCAAAAAACAGTCTAAAATTGTTAATCTTGAAGTATAGTGGCCAAGAAAAAAAATATTAAACAGGTTCAGGGGCTGCATATGTAACTTCTAACAACTTACTAGCTAACGGACAAACATAGAAACTATTTATAATACCTGGGGCCAAAGTCTAAATAAACGAAGTTTCTGCTTAGAACTTTGTGGCCAAAGTATAAAAATCAAAACTTGAACCAAATATGAAATTTCTTTTTCTCTGGGTCGTCTCCTTGACCCGATTTCGACACAAATAGAATCTGACTCCATAAACACACAGAGAAATCAAGCTTCAAATCGACAAATGTAACCTTACAAATTCAATCATGATTTAAAACCCAAATCAGTCCCAATTTTAGGGTTTTTCGAACTATGGTAGTGGTAGCGATTAACAAATCTTTTTGGCTCCGTTATTCAACCAATTGACTACGAATCTATCAAATATAATGTATAAAAACACAAATTTACCATCAATTTGGGTGAACGAAGACCGGAAACTTGTTTGCAACTTGTTCCAGGTATGTCTCTTTTTGTCTTTTGAACCAACCACCACCTATATGATCATCCTAGGATTCTTTATCTAATTCATTTTATTTAATCTTGAACAATAAAGTAGTCGTAGAATTCGATTAGATATAAACAAGAATGTAGGTTTTTACCTTGTAAAATGCATAGCTAATAAACCCACCAAAGTGGAGCTATGATTGCGGAAAACATTTCTTATATGTCAAAATGCACAAAAGATAATCTTATAAAAAAAATATAAATAATCTTAAACAAGGGAAAAGTTCAAAAGAAAACCAAACAAACTATCTTCTTTTGAACGCAAATAACACATGCATATGTCTTGATACGAAGTCGACAAGGTATCCAGGGTTCATTCAGCACCCAACTAATCATGGGCTACCATGAACCGACCCGAAGTCGACCCATGGTAAGGGTATCGCCACATGCTCACCCCTTGAATCGAACCCGGGTAGACAGGGATGCATCCACTGTCCCTCCCAATAATGTTACCGACCACTAGGCTACTATGAATCGAACCCCGGGTAGACAACGATGTCATCCACTGTCCCTCTCAAGGATGTTACCAACCACAATGCTTTAGAACTATCTATTTTGAATTATCAGGTCCCTAAACTTTTTTATTTAAATGAAAAACTAATAAATTCTACATTTTAAATGATAAAGCCCCCGAACTATTTCGTTGATTTAAAAACACGATTAAAGCTAGAGATGAGATGATTCTTGCCATTTGCCAATAACCATTACATATTTGAGGATGTCAAGTCTCATGAATGTCCAGCCAGCCTTACTGGGTCCAGACCGCTACAAAGCCTAATAAGGATGTAATTCTGGGGCAGGCCCATGCCCAAAATAGCTGGATCAATCACTTTTCGACCCAATAGCTGGCCAGCTGCACTTTTTTTCTGCTTATGAAAACGGGCTTCAAAGGCTTGGGCCCAGTCCATCAATGCTTCTACAATTCCTTGCAATTCCAATTCAAATTCAGCAAATGTATCTTTGATTAATGGGCTTTCACATGGGAGATTGAATTGCAAGAATTTCAATCGAGTCTTACAAGAATAATAATACTTTTCACTATTGAACACCTCAATTTTCTCCATGACATTGAAAAAAAAAATACACTTGATATAAAAGAGGGAAAATTACCATTTTTATTAATATACTCTTTATATTTTTTTTTCAATTTTACTAATATTTTTTAATGTTAATCAATTACAGGTTACCTTTTACCCATTTTAACACTTAATTTGACAACTTTACATTTTTCTTTCGTAGTTTCTACCCCAAATCTAGAGTAAATTACATTTTTGGTCCATATGGTTAACACTCATTATCAACTTTGGTCCCCTTTTAAAACTAATTACAATTTTGGTTGTCATTGTTGCCACTTTATTTAAGTTTTGGTCCCTTTGACTATATTTAATTATAAAGATTAGTTAGTTTAAGGGTATTTATGTCTTTTCAACTTTTTTTTGTCTTTTCTTATTGTTGTCTTATTGGATCGTAGAGTAATTTACATTATTTGAAACCCGACGTATAAAATTTAAATAGTTTTATTAGTGTAGACACATTTATAAGTATACACGAATAAAATGCATAAAAGTTTAAAGATTACTTAACTCATTTTAAAGGTACATACATGACTTTTTTGAACAAAAAAGATCATTAGAACGGGGCTTCAACATGACCTTCAATCCGCCTAGCGAACCCAAATTTATTAAAAGAACCAAAACTAAAAAGTATGTAATTTAAAAAGGTACGGGCATGACTTTTTTTAATGGTGTAATTTAAAATGATATTGTTTCTAAAATGTGTTGTTGTTAGTTGGTTTTGTGTTATGATTAAAATATGTTGTTAATTGGTTATTTATTTTTAACATTACATGCACTATTAATGTATTATTATTTAAAATTGCTACTAATGAAAAATGTAGGAAAGACAAAAAAAAACTATAATGACAAAAATTTTAAATTACTCTATGATCTAATAAGACAACAATAAAAAAAGACAAAAAAAAAAGGTTGAAAGTATAGAAATACCCTTAACTAAATAACCTTTATAATTAAATTTATTCATAGAGACTAAAACTGAAATAAAGAGGTAACCGTGATGACTAAAGTTGTAACTAGTTTTAAAGAGGAACCAAAGCTGATAATGAGTGTTACCCACAGGGAACAAAACTGTAATTTACTCTTAATTTGAGGTAGAAACTATTGAGAAAAATGAAAATTGTCAAATTGAGGGTTAAGTGGCTAAAAGGTAACATGCTAAGTAGGGAAACCTTGGGTTTATTGAAAAAAACTAATAGTTTAATGATGTAATTGGTAAAAGTTAAAGAATGTTGTTAAAATTAGAAAAAAGTGAATAATATGTTGGTCAAAATGGTAATTTTCCATATAAAATAACATGGAAATAGCATTGCGTAAACAAAAATAAGAGTAACTGATCATTTGAAAAAAAAAAACATTGTAAGTTTCATGTCGTTGTTATGGTTTTTGTCACTAATTTGCAGCTAACAATTCATCTTTAATACGTGGCTACAGAAATTGCAAATCTTGTGGTAGATAATAACAAGAAAGTAGCATTAGCCTTACAGTCTTCAACCTTGTGTTTCAGGTAGTCACATATGAGTCGAGATCCAAACAGCATGGCATGGTCAAGAGAGAATGCCAGGAAAAAAAAACCAACTATTGACGAAAACCAACTATTGACGAGAAGCCAGGAGCACTAATCGGAATAGACTAGAGAGCTAGCCTTTTTTCTTCATCAAAAAGACATGTTCACCTGATTAGGGGTATATCTGTCATTAACTTTTCTTCAGAAAACCCATTAATCAATTAATTAGAGATTGTTTAATTAATTTTCCACTACTATAGTAACAGGTTCCAGAAAAAGTTCTAAAATTTTTGGGTCTACTTTGTAATATGGGAGACTAAGGGGCTGTTTGTTTGTTATTTTAAAATACCTCTTAAAACCTTTTTAAGTGTGAAAACTAAGAAGTTTGCAGACTTAAGACTACTAGTGGCGTGCTCGCGCGTTGCGCGATAACGATAATTTATTTTGAAAGGACTATGTTTTGTTCATTTTCTATTTAGTTTTCTTTTTAATTTTTAAAAATAACATAAACAAAAAAATAATTGATGAATAAGAGTGTTATTAGTTAATAATTAAAAATCATTAAAAAACATAAGAAAAAAAAAACTATGAATAAAGCTTTTTCAAGAGGCACTACATTATCTATCCATGTTTCTATTTTATATATAGATATATTTTATGTAAATAGAAATAACACGTTGATTGTTGTAATTTCGTAAGCATAATTTATTAAATATGTTGATTATATATATTTTTTGAATGTTACGTAGATAAAAATAATAGAATAATGTGAAAGAAAATAAAGATATAAATAATTTAATTAATAAAATATTTTGTTAATAACTACATCGAGAAGTGAAATATTTTAGGGAATTTGAAGAAACTTGGGATTGAAATGCTTATAGAAAATACTATCTCATTGTTGGTGTTTACTTCTTATAAATTGCAAATTGAGAAACTATGACAAAATAAAAGAATCATAATAGAATCCATAATAAAACAAAAAAGTAAACAATTCACATAGATCATAATTTGGAGTTTCATTGTTGTCAACAAAAGGTAGTTTCTTTTAAGAAACTACAAAAATATAAACAAACAAACTGGAAAGAGAAACCTTCTTTAAAACGTCCGCACAAAATAAATATCAAGTGAAAAACATGAAGAAAAAAAATTACAATTGTAAAAAAAAATTAAATAAAGCCTCAAAAATTAATTAACGGTCATATATAATACACAAAAGCATAAATATTATTTGAATTTTGATGGAAAACGTAGATGATTATTATGATTAACCTTTGAATAAAAAACAAATACTTGGTTAACAACATTATGTATTTAGACAAAACATACCAAAAGTCTATAGAATTTTTTATAGAAAAAAGAATAATGATACTTGTTGGTGCATATGTACACCAAAAAACAACATATAAGTCAGACAAATCATAAAATAAATAACAAAAATATTACCTTATCTAAAAATATTACAAAAATTGAGTAATAGCATTGACAAAAATAAATTCTACAAAAAATAAACAACAAACAACCATAAAATCCAATAAAATATAACATAGCATGTAAAAGAACAATGATACTTATTAGTGCATATATTCACCCAAAAACAATATATAAGTTACACAAATCATAACATAAATAATAAAAATTTTACCATACTGAAAATTTTACGAAGATTTAGTAATAGCACCGACGAAAATGAATTCTACAAAAGAGAAACAACAAACAACCATACAAATTCAATAAAATCTAGCATAGAACATAGAGGTTGTTATAAATTACATTTTAATGGAGCATTACGTTGTATTTATAAAGGATTTTGTTGTAGGTTTTCTTCTAATTAATAAATGGGAATATGAAGAGGTAAATTGAATGTCTCTAGAAAGTTAAGAAATTTGGAAGTTAAAGGCAATTAAATTATAAGTCAAATTACCAAAGAGTCCTTATAATAAAACATACAATTTTCATTTAAGGTAAAGTAATATTTAACTTATTTAGTATTTAAAAAATTCAAAATAATGAGAAAATTTGTAGATGCAAATCCTACTCTTGGAGAGTTCCACATCATCCTCTTTGGTTATTATTTTTATATATATAAATGATATTGATATTGATTATTAGGTTTCTTAAAAGATTAAACATACGTTAATCATCAAACCCTTATGATCATTTGAATTTTTTGCTAAGATCGAAGATGACTTTTTATTTCTTAAGAATAAGGTCATATACAATCGTAAATTGTCACAACAATGTCAATGTTACTGTCAATAGGAAATATATATGTTGATTAAAGTAGTTAAAACTCAATGCGATGTATCAATCACGTAAAAATGGTAATTGTTAATAGATTATCATCAATTCTTGTAATCACAAAATATCAAAATTAAATTTGAGTCTATATGTTAATCATACAGACAATCATGTACCATGTTAATAATAAATTCAACAATATGGAAAAAACGAATATATAATAACAAATGACATTCTCTAAATAACATAATTTCTCCATGGTTGTTCAAAATCTTCTTTCTTGTTCCATGCCTTCAACTTTCATACTCTTCATCCTCCTTCAAAGGAATTTCAAGAACTTAATTTTGTTTATCACTGAAATTTCAAAAGCCAAATAAATTAAGAAATAAAAAAATAAATAAATGAAGAAGCAAATCAATAGTATATACGATTCAATCATAATCATATACTATACTAACAACAAATCCAACAGTATCGAAAAACAAACACATGATAACAAATCAAATTCTTGTAAGAATGTAAGTTCTACATACTTGTAACGAATCTTCAAGGACCTTCCATGTCTTCAACTTTGATCATATTCATCCTCCATCAAGGGGATTTCAAGAATTCCATATTGTTTATATTTGCAACTTTAAAAGCTAAATCAATTGAGACAAATCCAACAATATGGAAAAACAAACATATGATAACAAATCAAATTCTCGTAAGAATATAAGTTTTACATACTTGTAAAGAATCTTCAAGGACCTTCCATGTCTTCAACTTTGATCATCTTCATCCTCCATCAAGGGGATTTCAAGAATTCCATATTATTTATATTTGCAACTTTAAAAGCTAAATCAATTGAGACAAATCCAACAATATGGAAAAACAAACATATGATAACAAATCAAATTCTCGTAAGTTTTACATACTTGTAAAGAATCTTCAAGGACCTTCCATGTCTTCAACTTTGATCATCTTCATCCTCCATCAAGGGGATTTCAAGAATTCCATATTATTTATATTTGCAACTTTAAAAGCTAAATCAATTGAGAATTAAAAGAAAGTAAATGAATAAGCAAATCAAAAGTTGTGGGTTATACTCATATATGCAAATTTACAAAAAAACCAAAGTTAATTATGAATTACACATTTCCCAAATAGGGGTAGAAAAGTCTTTAACATATTAAATATTTAAAAAAAAAACAAAAAATTGAGAAAAAAGATAGAAGAGATTCTAGGCCTTAGAGAATGCCACCTCATCAACCTTGGTTTTTGCTTTTAATATATATATTGATTTGTTTTAATTTAATAAAGGTCTAGAAACCTTTTATCCTCTAAAATTTTAAAAGATGCATCATCTACCTTTTTTAGAGCTAAAATCAAATTTCATGCCTCTTAAAAACAAATGAACCTAACTTTGAAACTATTTTTAAATATTTAGTATTTACAATTGTCTTATAATTATTTAGTTAAACTGCATAGTTTCAAGTAAAAAAAAAGGTTATAAATTAAATAAAGAAAACCGGCCCAATTTTCTCAAGCAGAAAAGGAGTTCATTTTGCAAGGATGAAGTTGATTGAGGGAAATGATTAAACCAACAGCTGATGTAACAGTAATTTGACATAAAGAAACAAACAAGGCATTAACTTTTAAGGGGTTTGGAACCTAGTCAAGCTAGGCGGCTCATCCCCACGCCGATTTTTATTAAACAACATAGAACATAAACCAAGAAATGTCGGGTTACAAAAACATAAACATCACCTGAAAACAATGTGGTCTGGCTTCCTGCATTTCTTGAAGCAAAACATCAACTAATCATAGATCATATCCTAACAACTTGAGTTACTAAGAAGCAAATGGCAATTTTTGTGCGACCAACAAGATATATATGCTGATATGTATCCAACATGAAGCCTTGTTCCAACCTCGTTACAGGAACAACCAAAGGCATGTTGTCCAAGATGCTGTAAAATGGTCGAAAATAAACAAAATGTGATGTAATCTATGTAAATAAACAAAATGTGATATAACCCATGTAGTAAATTTTGAATTTTTTAAGATAAATGTCTCACGTGTTTGACTTGATCATCATCATCATCATCATCTATTTTCTCCTTGAATTATGTGGCTGATTTCTCATTCAAGTGTTACGTGTCACAATATTGCAAATCAATGGCATTCACATTTGAAACTGTAACATATCATTTGGGTAAGAATCTGCAGAGAAAACAATGATTTATATAATAGGTGGACTTATATCTGATAGCAGCAGATCAATAAGAGCCTCACCCATGAATTTGACAAAAATTGATTGAGCCAAAATCAAACCATTCAGACCGAAGATTAAACATCAAGTTCAACATGACATGTGAAAAGGGTATGATCCCTTCGATGCAATGAAGTGCTGAAACGCAGAGCCTAAGCACATGAAAACAAACAACATAACTAAAAAAAGCATGAAACAACCATAAAACAAGAGAAATGGTAAAAGAATCACCTTGTGTATTGAATTTGATTGCTTCCTTGTCATAAAAACTCAGAAATGCAAGAAATGGTCAAATGTTAGGATACATAAATTGTCGTTTTGTATTTAATATAAGACTATATAACAACTTTTTCCAAAAGTGGATTGATAGAAAATGGAGAGAAAATACCTGTTACAATATGTAGTTTGTAAATAAGCCTTTTGGGCCTTTGGAGCTCTAAAATCATCCATGGAGACTCTTATTGTGGTTGTTTAAATGCTATTCACATCTCTACCAAGTGGCCATACTGCAAATAAATAATTTTTTTTTGTTTAGAACTTTGTGGCTAAAGTGTCATAATCGAGACTCCAGTGATATATTAACTTCGACGTTTTCCTGGCTCATCTCTGACCCAGTTTCAACCCAACTAGGATCCGACTCCATTGACACATAAAATCAACTTCAATTTCTTAGTGAAATCGACGTGCAATGTAACCTCACATGCTTAACCATTATTCACACTACCTATTATAAGCAAAATCGGCTTGAGGTTTTTCTTAAATGAGTATGGCACCTGTTGAATGGTTTGGTGCAGGTTGATTAAGTGGTCAGAATGATTAAGAGGCTCTTATGATATGGTGCAAATTGAAATATGGTTGTTTGGTAAATGTTGAGGATGAAATCAGGGCGCTTAATGGTTAAGGGAGGGAGACCCAAGATACATAACCATTTAGAGGGATTTAAAACCATTAAGAGGCCCCATTTCAGAGCCTGCCTCTTAAAAGTTTACCTCTTTACCAAACAGAGCCTGCCTCTTAATGGAACTGGTAAGACAAAACACAAGCTCTTCTATTGGTTTTATTGGTCAACCACACCCAAATTTCAGCCCCATTTCAGGGGTCTTCGAACTGGATCCTCGACCACCATGATGACCATATTAGTGGTTCTGGTTATATTCTGATTCATTCTTTGACCAATTGACTTCGATATCCCAACTAAACAAAATTATACGAGATAAATGTGGCATTTTGGGAGCACCTATAATGAGTTTTCTGAATCTTTTGGTGTTCTTTTGGGACACCGCCCACAGGCTCCAACTAGAAAAACATGGTCTCGTTCGAAGGTGACATGATAAACATGGTATCTGCTCGTAGAATATGCCCAAAGTGTTTCTAGCGAAAATAACAAATATTTATCAGTAAGAAGCAGAAGTTATAACAAAGATCAAATAGGACCAAAGAAATTAAGTCATAAGGGGTTCCATACTCCATATTCAAAATATTGTCAACCAACCAAGAACAGCAGCAGCCAACTTCGACTTAAAGGGGTTCCATACTCCATATTCAATCTTTGTCCTATCTTCATTCTAACTAGAAAACGAAGAAATATATGTCAATACAATGCACTTGGCAGCCAATCAGGCCCGAGACGGCTGTGTTCCTAGAAATTACACAACTTATGAGTGTTTAGTTAGAATGAAGATAGGACAAAGAAATAGTAAAAATGAGAGTAGAACCTTCAATTGATGATCCAGAAAGGCAGACATGAGAACAGAGCCATCGGTCATCACGGTGGAGCAACACCCAAAAAATCCACTTCTTCACCCAGCCACTAATTTACATACAAGTTGTTTGTTAAGAAGAAAAACAAGCAATATTATATCAACATATTAGAACTTTGCGCATATCTACCAAGACTGGCCAATTTTCATTCAGAGATCTATTTCTTCTTTCGGAGATCTGCAAAGAAAACCAAGTTTATATCAATTTGATAAGTCAATTTGAAGTATTCTAAGATGATCAACAGAAAATAAAGAAAGTAGCTGTTACATAGCATGGTTCTTTGGGCCTTTTGACCTCTACAAATAGGATCCGATACCATAAAAAACATGAAAATAGAGCTTCAACTTCTCACTGAAATCGACATTCCAATGTAACCATACAAGTTTAGCCATCATTTATTTTATACTACCAACTATAGACGAAAACAACCTCGTTTGAAGTTTTTTTGTTTTTTTATCAGTAACACACATAAACAGCCCCATCCAAAACCCAATTTAATGAATAAACAACGATCTTACCTTCAATTTACGGAGCCAAAACCCAATGCTTGTTTGCTGATTGTTCTACCAAATATGTTTGTTTCAAGCCAGAGCTGCGCCTTCAGCTTTTGGAGCCGAAATCGAAAACTTGATTGGCTACTTACATTTCTTCTGTGTTTTTAACTGCCTTGATACACCCTTATACATTTAACACAACAAAGAAATTAAACAAAAGATGCATAGTGATCACAATATAGAAAAAAACTTTCAACAGCTGAGATTTTTATGAGCTACTTACCTGCTGCAGATGCATCTCAATCCAGCCGCAAAGCCATTATTGGCCATAAAACCTGCACCTAAACATTGCACGTTAACTTGTTAAGCCAAAAAAATTAACCAATGATAAGAAATAGTGTTTGCCAAAAGTGTTTGTTTTGGATTCTTGATAGCAAGAGTGTTGTTAGCATATGAAAACCAACAGAAAAGAACTGAGGAAAGAAATAGAAAATGTGAGAAAAGAGTTTCTTCAATTGATCAAAAAGAAACTACTCAAATGTATCAAAAATTTAACCCACTTAATGCTTACTAGGTTATATACTTGCATGCAGGAGTTTTTACCTTAAAAGATTTATAAAATGGTAAAGATAGTTATCGACTCCAGGCAAAAAAAAAAAAAAAAGAATCATCTCATTAATTTTAATGTTTAAATGATCAAAGTAAGATTATTAATAGAAATAGAGAAAGTACCTCTTATTGTGTTATGGATTCTTTGAGCCTTTCTGAAAGTTGTCCTTAGAGCACGGCACAACAGTCTCCTGTACTTGCAGTTGTGGGTGTTTCGTCTTGAAGAATTTGCAGACCTTCTATCGTTAAAATGCTCTGTGGAAGATTAGTTATGCATGTACCTCGTATATCCAACTCTTCTAAACATCCTACACGTCCAAGTTGGTCTGGCAATTTATCAACTCTATTGCATCTGCAGAGACTGAAAGACTTTAGACTTTTCAACCTACATATGTTGTTCGGAATATCTCGTAAACCTATACACCATTCTAGATTTAGAGTCTCTAAGCATTCTAATCGACCAAGATCCTCGGGTAACTTCTCTAGAAGCTCACAATTATAAATGTGGAGAGATTTCAGATGTTTCAACATGCAAATGCTATCCGGAAGATGTTTAATCTTTTTAGACTGTAAAGTTAGCTCCTTTAAACATTCTAATCGGCCAAGATCCTCCGGTAACTTCTCAAGAAGCTCACAATCATAAAGTCTCAGAATTTTCAGATGTTTCAACATACAAATGCTATCCGGAAGATGTTTAATCTTTTTAGACGATAAAGTAAGCTCCTTTACACATTCTAATTCACCAAGATCCTCGGGTAACTTCTCAAGAAGCTCACAATAATAAAGTTCGAGAGATTTCAGATGTTTCAACATACAAATGCTATCCGGAAGATGTTTAATCTCTTTAGACATGAAACATAGCTTCTCTAAACATTTTAATCGACCAAGATCCTCTGGTAACTCCTCAAGAAGCTCACACAAAAGGGTGAGAACTTTCAGATGTTTCAACATAGAAATGTTATCTGGAAGATGTTTAATCTTTTTAGACGTCAAAATTAGCTCCTCCAAACATTCTAATTGACCAAAATCCTCTGGTAACTTCTCAAGATGTATACAATCAAAAAGCGTGAGACTTTTCAGATATTTCAACAATAAAATGCTATCCGGAAGATGTTTAATACTTGTAGACGACAAAGTTAGCCTCTCTAGACATTGTAAGCGGTCAAGGTCTTTGGGTACCTCTGGAATTTCGCCCTTGAGTCTAAGGTCTCCTAAATGTTGTAAACCACAAATGCTTCCAAAAAAACTATCAAGGTTTGTGCAAGCACAAGAGAAACCTACCGAAATAAGCTTCTCAATATTTCCAATCGATGAGGGTAAATCTTCTTGGTATGAACATTCAAACTGAAACTTGGGAAAGTTATAATCAGGGTGCAATGGGCATGTATCTACTAACTTTCCATGCAGATCTAACATAGGTAGTGATCCATATTTTTTCACAATATCTAAACTTGAAAACCTCGGAAAACCATTTGCTTTAAATTTGACGAGCTTTTTTAGACCACCAATTGGAGCATGAAGTTTTACCAAACCAGAACATTCTTCAAGATGTAAACTCTCGAGATTTGGAGTCCGCCCAAGGTCAAGGGTTTTCAACTCTAAACATCTTCGGATGTCGATAGATTTGAGTTTTAGACATCCTATCGGCATGTGAAGTTCTACCAAAGCACAATCTTTAAGAATCAACGCCTTGAGATTCAAAGTCAGCTCAAGGGACGTCAACTTTGAATTAATGAGTTCAAAGGATTCGAGTTCCGGACATCCTATGGGAATGAGAGGTTCTACCAAATCATCGTGCCCATCAAGAGTTAAAGCCTCAAGATTACGAGTTAGCCCAAGGTCAAACGTCATCAAACGTGGACATCCAAGCCTAAGGGTTTTTAGTTTGAAACATTCACCAGGCATGCAAAGTTTCACTAAATTAGAACATCGTTGAAGGTTCAATGTCTCGAGATTTGGAATCGGCCCAATGTCAAGGGTCCTCAACGTTGAAATATCGAGGACGAGGGATTTAAGTTGTGGACATTCAAGGAACATGTCAAATCCTGACAAATTATCACGTTCTCTCTAGTTTCAATGTCGCAATAGAAGACGGCCCAAGGTTAAGGTTAAGAGACCTCAAAGTTAGACAACTCAAGTTGAGGGATTTGAGTTGTGGACATTCTCGAGGCATGTAAAGTTCTACCAAATCCTTACATTCCTCGAGATTCAATGTCTCGATATTCGGAATCATCCTAAGGTCAATGGATCTCAACTTTGAACTCCTTAGGTTGAGGAATGTGAGTTGTGGACATTCACATGGAATGTCAAGTTCTACCAAATCACAACATCCATTAAGATTCAATGTCGTGATATTCGGAACCAACCTAAGGTCGAGAGACCTCAACTTTGGACTACTCGCATTGAGTAATTTAAGTTGTGGAAATTCACATGGAATGTCAAGTTTTACCAAATCCAAACATTGCATGAGATTCAATGTCTCTATATTTGGGACCAACCTAAGGTCAAGGGTACTCACCTTTGAACCGTTGAGGTTGATGGATTTGAGTTTTGGACATCGAAGAGGCATGTGAAATTCTACCAAATAACGACAATTTTCAAAATTTAATATTTCAAGATTAGGAGTCATCCCAAGGTCAAATGTCCTCAACGATGAACAACTTAGATCAAGGAATCGAAGCTTGTTAAGAACCTATCATAAAAAAAAAAAGTTGAATATTGGTTTACTAACCAACCAATAGATGTGTAGGTTGATAATAAATTATGCAGAAAAATAATTCAACCATTACTCTTACCTTTCTTTCTCTTCCTCCCCAAAGTTGTTTCATCCTGCTATAGGGGATTTCAAGAGCAATAAGATTACTTGCTTGAAATTTTTTGGGTAAAAAAAATAAAGGGTATCTCTTCCACTTCAGATATCGCAAAGAATTTGGTAAGTATTGGCTATCTTCATCAAGCTCTCGATTGATAGGCGTCCAGTAGTCCACATGAAGAAATCTAAGTTTCTCCATCTTTTTAAGACCTTTCATAATAGTTTTGTGATTGACTTTTGTCGCGAATAGGCGTATACATGTCGCTTCAGTTCCCTGAAATCCAAAAAAAAATTGACCATGAAATTTACTTAAGTCATGACTATTGAAAATGTGTTACAGTCTTTTCAACTTTACACATAAATTTGTTTCTTACCAAATCATTAACCAATATATCTTCAATTTCCTCCTCAATCCACAATCGGTTGTGTCTTCCAGGCTCATCAGGGTTCGAGCGACGAACAATGTGCCTCCCCATTTCTTCTATATGATCATGCATGACCAAGTAGCGATCTTGTCCATAAATAGTTATGAGAGCTTTTTTCTCAAGAACACTCAAACCACGTATAGCATGAAATCCACGGCTTTCAAGCGCTCTAATTGCGTCCTCTTCCTTCCAACCTTTCAATAGGCATGCAACATCTAGGAATATATCCTTGCAATCAACATCTAGATGCATATAGCTTAACTCCAACTTTTGTAGAGTTTCCTCCAATGGAATTTTTTTGAGTCTTTCAAGGGTATCTACCCATACATCCTCATTTACATTACAGAGAAATGAACCCAAAACGGTGATCGTTAAAGGGAGACCTGCAGCATAAGTTACAACCTTTTGTGACAACTCTTTGTACCTTGGAATCCGAATCTCTTTCCCGAATGCACACCTACTCAAGAGGCAAATTGCTTCCTCATCCGTTAGCAGATTTACATCATGAATCAAGTTCACTTTGTGTGCCAACAGTACTTGCTTCTCTCTTGTTGTAATGATAACTTTACTTCCCGACATAAACCAACTTGGTTCACCGGCTAAAGCCTTAAGCTGCTCTATATGATCCACATCATCAAGAACAACAAGAACCTTTCTACCAGGCATCTTCTTTTTCATCATGCTTTTCCCATCCAAAACATTATTTACAGTGATGCCTGGATCATTTGATACATCTCGAAGGACTTGTTGTTGCAACTTCTTCAAACCGGAGAAATCGAGTTTTGACACTTCCCTAACATTTGCAACAAAGCTTTTGCCTTCGAACTGAAAGGATATTTGATCAAAAACAGCTCTAGCTAAAGTTGTCTTCCCACTGCCTCCCATCCCCCATATTCCTATTATCTGAAACTCATGAGGGGAAGCATTTAAAGATGAAACCACGTCATTTATCCGAGTCCTCATGCCTACTAAATTTTCATCAACACTGATGGAAGGCAACCTTAGTAAAATCTCCTTAACAACTATTTTGATAAATTCAACTTCATGCCTGTATGTTAAACAAGAATCAATTAGCTTTCTCAAACTCCAACATGAAAAATTACTTGTATATATCAACAAAACAGAAAACATAAAAGAAGTAATTGTTATAGAGTCATATGTATATATATAATCATATTTCGGTTTAATCAATTGAGAAGAGTACTCAAGTTCGATTTGAAGTTTGAAGACAAAAAATGACATAGAACAGATATGACGAAGTAATTACCCGTTAGCAGTCTTCTTTAACTCCCACCCAGCCAGATCAGCTATTTCTTTCAGGGCCTCTCTCCATTTCCCAGCACCCACTTTGTTTTCATGATTGGCAATGGCTTCTCCAAATGCCCCAGTTTGTTTGCGGACTTCAGTGGGTTCCACATCATAGAAGATAGGGTAAGCGGTCTGTTGAGTCTGCGTCTTTTGGCATTCCATAATCTTTACAAGCTCATCCAAACACCATGATGAAGATGCATAGTTCTTGGAGAAAACAATGATGTGAAATCTTGATTCTTCAATGGCTTTAACGAGCTCCTTATTGATTTTATTCCCTTTCACGAGGTTCTTGTCATCCTTGTAAGTGTCAATGCCTTGTCGCTTAAGAGCGTCATAAAGATGATCAACAAAGTTGGTACGAGTGTCTTCACCTCTAAAACTCAAAAATACATCATACTTAAAGCTGGTCTTCTGAATGGATGTAGTTGAAGAAGACGCCATTGAAGGTATGATTGAAGGATCTATAAATCAAATCAAAACAATATTGGGTTAAAGTATACAGAATGAAAACCGGATGAGATGATGAGATGTATAACTTTGGCAAGTGATGGTTCTAGCACAGGTTATGAGAAAGTGATGTGTTTGTTTGGATAAGATGATGAGATATATAACTAGGGGTGTAAACGAGCCGAGCCGAGTCGAGTAGTGGGTTAATCGAGCCGAGCTCAAAAACTAATGCTGGGGTTCGAGCTCGGCTCGAGCTCGATTAACTTTTACAATTTGGGCTCGAGCTCGATTAACTTTTACAATTTGGGCTCGAGCTCGAGCTCGAAGCTCGTTTATGGGTTCGAACTCGCAATCGATTAACTCGTTTATCTACTTGAGCTCGATAAATTTTATATATTAATACTATTATTAATAAATATATATATATATATATGAACATGTTTGGCTCGAAAAAAGGTATGCTCGAATGGCTCGGCTCGACTCGGCTCGGCTCGACTCGGCTCGGCTCGAAAACTTTAATCGAGTTTTCGAACGAGTCGAGTCGAACATTGGTATTATAAAGTTCGGCTCGTTAATTTAAATGAACACGATTATATGTTCGAGATCGACTCGAGCTCGAGTATTATTAAGCTCGAGCTCGAGATAAACGAGCTCGAGCTCGAGTAGCTCGTTAAAAGCTCGACTCGCTTACACCCCTATATATAACCCTCAAGAATGCAATGGTTCTGTGAAAGTGATGTGTTTGTTTGAAGAAACAATAGATAGGATTATCCTTTCCAAAGTAAATTTTGTGTTGTGATGAAATTTGTTTTCCTTTCTCTACAGTACTACATTCAACAACAGTAACACATGATACAAAGGAGATAAGCAGCAATAACACTTCTATCAAGAACATAATGGTGGTGGCTTTTATTGTAAAACATTCTCAAAAAGAACTACATTCAACTTTAGGGTTGGTTCCGGTTAGAATAAAGTCATGGCGAAAAACGTAAGAATGGGTCTCCATCCTAACTAAAGATGAACACTAATGAGATCCACTAAATCAATTCTATTCTAAAACACAATTCATGGATGTAAATAAGATCATAAGTGTTCAAGAATGGAGATCCCTTCTTACGCTTTCCATCTTAATTTTTTTCTCACACAATCTTTCATCTACAAATTCAACGGTTTTTTATTTGGAGATTATAATAATAATAATAATAATAATATGAAAATATTTATTCACATATTTTATCTTTCACATTTAATTTTATAGATTCTATTGCTGAAAAAAAAAATCATTTCTCTCCTAATCAATACTTTTATATAGTTCTCCAAATCCCATTTTTTTTTTCTCCTAGTTTCTCCATGTTGGAGAAAATTTGGAGAATCAACCGGGAAAAGATTAGTCAAAAGACTCTATTTTCTTTGTTTTAAAAAATATGTTAAAGATGCTTGTATTACATACCGCAACTATAATTACCAATATTAATTTGGCTTACCGTTATTTTAATAATGTGATGAAATAATACTACAAAATGAATTTAATATATAATTAAATAGCAAATAAAACTTTAAATTCTTTATAATAAGAGAAAATTTTAAATAATATTAATATGTGGATTGCCACCGGTAATATTAAATTTTTTTATAGGGGCAAATTGAACGAAATTGTAACGTACTTCATTTTAATGTATAGTTTTGGTAATATACTTTTCGGACATACTTTATTCTGATTCATATGTTTTCCATTTAAACAATGTTGACCGGTTAACATGTTGAAGTGGTGAATGACAAAAACAAACTTGATCTGCTGTGAGTTGTGACCGTCACAAGTAAAAGTTAACATTTGTCATATTGGTGTACGTACATCTCACCCCTTCAAGCTAGATATATCATGTTTGGTTGTTTTAATATTCCAGGCAAGTGAAATCTGACGTTAAAAATGTTGAAACTTGTGTAAATCGGTTTGATATACCCTGCAAATGCCACTTGTGTTGCGAGACCTTAGTTGTACGTTCTATAGTGGTACAAAGACCGGACTCATAAAAAGCACCGGTGGTGGTAAATCTACTCTTATACAAACACACTTTCCTATCAGTGAGCATGATGGATCAACGTATTATCAGTATTATCAATCAGATTCCATAATCTGCGTACGATCTAGAATAAGCACAAATTCCTCAAGATCCAACTATGTTCAATGTATTCATAAGAAGCAACATCAACCAACTTGAAAAATATACAAATAATAAGATTTATGAGGTATATTTGATTGATCTGAGCTGCTTATGTTAGCACGTAGCATCAAATGCTTATATATATGTAGACTTATATGTTGTAAGTTACATTTAATTCATCATTGGATTCCCACCAATGAGGAGCAAACCTGTAGAGCAATTGTCAAAGAGGGTATTTTTATAATTTAATGAAAATATTAAATCAAACGCCAAGTATTTTATTTCAAATTGATCACCCTAGCAAAAACCAAATGATTAAATAAGATTGTAAAACACAAGATAACGTAAATCATGCTCAAAATCAATATAACGATGAAATTAAAGAAATCAAACCCCTAAATAGCAAAATCCCAAACTCCTATTCACAGATTCAAGAAATCAAAATAGTGAACAAATAAAAGTAGCCAACAGATTCCAAACCCACATAAACATAGCATATATAATAACATTGAAATTAATACCTTTGAGGTTAGAAAAACGAAATACACCTATAGGTTGTTGACTTGTGAACCTGAGATAATCCAATAACGAATTGAAGTTGGAAATTTATGACTGATGTCTTCGTATTCGTGGTTATGGAGCCTAAAGTGGTGGTACTTTTTAACACAACGGATAGTTCGGTTACCTTTTTGGTAAATCCTTTATTTTCATAAAGTGGTATCTCTTTGGATAGATTTCAAAAAAAAATGTTGAAAGGGTTTCTTTATAGATAAAAGAGTAAATTACATTATTGGTCCATGTGGTTTACATAAAATAACACTGTTGGTTCCTAAATCAAAGTAATTATGGAATGGGTTCCTATGGTTTACATTTTCTCACATATTTGATCCCTCTACCCTAACACTGTTACAACATCATTTTTAAGTAACTTTAATTAAAGGGTAATTTAGTCATCTGATAATTTTTTATTTTTTATTCAAAAATACAAGGACCAAAAATGTAATTAAATAAAAAAATTAACACCTTACCACCATCCTACCCCACTACCACCTCCAACCCACTCCACTCCACCCCACCATCCCCATTTCCCCAAACTCATCTTCTTCCTTACCCCAATACCTGCAACTTTTTTATTTTATTTCCTTAAAAAAACACTCTCCCACATCTACAAACCTTACATATTTTTCTATCATTTTAATTCCGAGTAGGTATATATACATGTGTTATGTATATATATGCTCTTTATAAATCCTGCATCTTCTTCCCAAACACACTTTTAAGAACTTTACATCTTTTATTTTAAATGTACAATTTGTACTTTTTCTCCACAGCTGGCAGCCCTACACGCCCCATCTCCATTAGCAGCCACGTAAAAGCCATCCCTACCTCGATTTTAATGCTTCTCCTTCCCTTACCTGTTTGAAGATCCACACATTGTGGATTTGCATTTTCACTTTAAAATTTCTTGTTTAGCCAAGAAAATGGAGTAGAATAAGATTTATCATATCAATGGTGCAGGTTTCAGTCGTCAACAGGTAGAGATCGTTCGATTTAACGATCTCGGGGATGGTTCGGTTTTATCTCGAATGGATTTGGGTAAATTTATTGGTTTAGCAGTTTAGGTATTAATGGATGGTGTTGCATTGCAGGTATAGAAAAGGAAGAAGAGAGAATCTTGGGGATGGGGGTAACGTGGGGGTAGGGGTCAAGCAGGGGTATTAGCTTTTTGATTGATTACATTTCTGGTTCTTGTATTTGTTAATAAAAAATTATCAAATGACTAAAATACCCTTCGATTAAACCTACTTAAAAATGATAAATAACACTGTTAGGACAGAGGGACCAAATACGTGAAAAAATGTAAACCATAGGGACCCATTCCATAATTACTTTGATTTAGGGATCAACAGTGTTATTTTACGTAAACCACAGGGACCAATCATGTAATTTACTCTAGATAAAATAATGACTAATGAGTGACTTTTTTTTGGAAAGAAAATTTTTTTGGTTTACTTTATAAAGACCATTTTTAAAAACTTATTAAATAAGCCGTTTTGTATATCATTAAATAAATAATTGTGTTTAACTAAGCAAATAAGTTATGAGCCTTATTAAGTTGTTAATGGACATGCCCTAAAGTTGGTCTTTTGCTGCTTAATGTGTAGAACAAGCCTTATAACTTTTCATCAATTAAAGATTTGATCATCAACTTTGGCAAATGCAAGTGTTCTGATTTGGACTTGATATGCATGGAAATGAAGTAGTTTAGAACTTGGTTTAAGTAAATATATATATATATATATAGGGAAAGGTTTAAACGAGAATCATGTTAATTTAAAAAAAAAAAGTGATGAGCAATTTCAGCCACTCATTTCGCGGTTACGATGTACGTGATCACGGAGGATTGACACGATTCATGGGAGGATAGAGGTTATTAAAGGTGTGACTAGTCAAAGCCGTCTTTGTTGACCGAGATGAGTGGTTAAGATTGCTCCCCACGTTTTCTTAAAAAGTTATATTTTTCATATGAACCTCCCTCTCTCTCTCTCTCTCTCTCTCTCTCTCTCTATATATATATATATATAGAGAGAGAGAGAGAGAGGAAAGTTCAAATGTGAACCACTTTTTTGTTGTGAACGTGAGGACAACCGAGAGCGCGACACGTGGCGGCTTTGAGTGTGGTCCCCCTCTTTAATTCAATGCCCTCCCATAAATAGCGCCTAGTCATCCGTCATGGACTTGACGTGGCGCCTAGTCATCCGCCACGTGTCGCGCTCTCGGTTGTCCTCACGTTCACAACCAAAAAGTGGTTCACATTTGAACCCATGCCTATATATATATATATATTTATATATAGGGCCAGGTTAAAATGTGAACTCAATTTTGGTGTGAACATGAGGACGAATCTCAGCCACACATCTTCGGTTACGGTGGACGCGATCACGGAGGATTGACGCGATTCATGGGAGGGTGGAGATTATTAAAGGAGGGGACCCAGTCAAAGCCGCATTTATTGACCGGATGAGTGACTGAGATTCGTCCTCACGTTCACAACCAAAATTGAGTTCATATTTGAACTTACCTCTCTATATATATGTGTATATATATACACTAGGGTAAAATAGTCATTTATAACATTTAAAAGATATTGTTATGTCATACATACAATCTTATCAATAATATAGACAACTTTAGCCATATAGGTCTTAAAGAGAAAATGTTCCAAGCATCCCCTAAGTCCGACCGACTTGCTTAGGCGATAAGAAACTGGAGGGCATTGGCCTTTAAAAGTCCCTATCGGCCTTCTTCTCAACTCCTATTGCATCAAAAAAAAAATGAACCAACCAACAAATCTATAATAATCTTTCCTAAAATTTTCTATAAACATATATTTCCCATTACTTTTCCTCAAATAATGGTAGTGTGATACTATATGAAGAAAATGCCTGAATCAACTTAGATTACCAAAAAACTCGTGACTTGCTATCGTGTTTGAGAAATCGCTTGAAAAGCACAACCAAATTACCATGGGCCATTTATTTTTTTTTAAATTAAAATAGTTGATATTATTTTCGAAAAATTGAAAGAAGAATGCCGACACATGTAAACAAATATTACAGGCTGGACATTTAAATTATTGGAGATATGACGACATATTTTGGTCGTACCAATTCTCCATCGTAATTATTAAAGTGAATAATCTGCCATTCAAAAAAAAATTATCAAAGTGAATTACATTTTTCGTCCGTGTGGTTTATTATTTTTATTATGTTCACCCCTATTATGAAAATTTAACGAAACGTGCCTCTATGATTGCATTTTTCAACAAGTTATGTCAGTGTAGTTGCATTTTCTAACAAGCAAAGTCTCCTTCTTTGCAGCTTTTTAACTAACTGGAATCCTCAATAAATTAACAAGTTAAGTCTCTATTGTCGCATTAGATAACCAACTCATTAAAAAGTTGCAGTTAAAGAGCTATAACTCGTCAATTTTTCAAAATATGAGACGGGGTCTACCAAAACACCAAACCATAGGGACGAACTTATTGATTAACGAGAAGATGAATAGTCATTGTATATTTTCATCAATGATATGCTTCATTGACTCAATTGATAGTGTATGAACAAATTCAACATGCAATAATAAAAAGTTTAAAAACATGATGATATTTTGAATATAATTGTATGGTACAGGAATAAAGTAAAATTTCAATAATTCAACAGTAGATTGATTATTTTGGGACAAAAAGAAGAAGCCTTACAAAACAATTATAATGACTTCGAAAATCAAAATCAGATAATATTATATCAAAGTTGGTAACGATACATAATTTACATTTATTTAGCTAGAATTAGTTTTTTGCAACAAATTCTTACTTGCTTCTCATTCATACGTACACATTTTATACATAATCATTTTTCCTTTGTAGATTATAACATTACTTTGGATCCTTTAAAAAAAGACTATTCTTGAATAAATAAAACCAATATTATGATTCAAAAGCTACTCATTTATTTAAATAACTTTACAAATCTTATATTTTAACGACAAACTAACGTCAACATTGTATGGTTGAATTAAATGTGAAACCGGATAAGAACATAAAGAATAAAGACCCTCTATTTGGTCAAAAAGGCATAAAAGATTCCTTGAACACTAACATTTTTTTTACATTTAAACTATTATGATGTCTTGTAATGTATTTTCTTCCTTAGTTTAATTTTTATTAGATAGACATGAATTTATGGTCAAGAGACGTTAAAAAAAACCCAAACTCAAATCTGCTGGTTTAGGCCTCACTTGAAAAGCCCGCAATACGAGTTAGAATAAATAGTCCAACAAGGCCAAATTTGTGTCGGTCTGAATCTTTTTTCAACCCCAAAGCTTGGTTACAACCAAACCACAAAAATTCAAAGGAAAATTCTACAAACCAAAAAACATGTTTTCAAGGTTCAAATTCCTGCCTGAAAAGGCCAAGACCCTTATGTATCTCTTTATCTCTCGTAGACCATCAAAATACTAGTACATCTTAAGCAAATATTTAAAGGGATTTATTAAAAATATTTATACAATTTTATTTTATTTTTAAATGAAGGGATAGGAAAGAGGTACATCTTTGAAAGTGTGAAACATAAAGGATAGACATAATTTGCATAACATGGTAGAAAAATCTTGAGTAGAAAGAAAAGAAATCCCACAAAGTTCCTTGTACATCTGTTGTGATTGTTCAAATGGGACACGATCACAAATTACTTGATCATTTCTAAAAAAAAAAAAGCTTTCTCTACCATATGATAATATCTATCAACGTCAAGAAATGTTGCTCAAATCAATAGTGTTGTGGCGCATTGGTTATCGCTCGGAGGGTTCATAGCGCCCTAACCGAGTTCGAGTCTTCCCATACGCATACATAGGGACATTTAAGTGCAGCCATGTTTAGCCCCCAAAATTGTTAGGGATTAGGTGGGTTTTGGCCCAGACACCCTTCCAAAAAAATGTTGATCCTCTACGATTATAGCATAACTTTTTTCTAAAGTTAACTTTAAAAATTAATCAAGTTTAACGCTTTTCTTTTGTATAAATACAGTAAGTCTTTGACTAATGAATAGTAACATTTATAATTTGGAGTAGTACTATTCATCATCTACACACTTGAAGTTGCACCATTTAAGTGATTTGGAGTAAATCTTACCTTGAATTTACCAAGCCAAAACTGAAAACTTGTTTGCTAATTTCTCTACTAGATATGTCCCAACATTGATGCATGACTTACGCAAATATGACATAACAGCTTAATAAGTCCCTCAACTCTTTCCTTTTATTTGCTTTTGACCCTTTAAACAATTCTCTCACTCATTTTAACTTTCAATTTGTTTTTCATATAACAGTAATCCAGCGAGATTTTGTGGGTATTACTGTATCGATTAGAAAGAACAAAAAATTTCAATCTTCAAATTACTTCAACAAAATGTCATATTCTCAAATAATGATGTATTAATGCTTCCTCTAAAGCCTTGAGAGACCATGTTGACGGTTGATCTTACTTGGCCAAAGTGCTTATTGACTAATGATGGTGGCAAAACAAGATTTTTTTTTTTAAATGTTTGGATTAGTTTTTGTAGTGGTAAAAGTCAATAATTTAAAGTTTGTCTGGATTAAAAAGTGGGGTGGGAAGAGAGCCAAAAGCCAAATCAAAAAGTCATGCTTTCCCTACTTTTCAAAATTTGTTTTTCTTATTATATCAAAAAGCTATTTTGAAAAATATTTTTCAAGTTTCCAAACATTATTTTTAATTTATTGGCTTTTTGAAAAGCCAATAAGTCAATAAACACTTTTGAAAAACACTCCCAAACACCTCTGAAGCTGATATTTGCATTCAACAAAATCATATGCAACACAGAAATATATCCGGATCTTCGGAATATATTCAGATCATCTTTGAAACAGGTTTGGTTTTGCACCACCAAATTAGCAACAAAACAGCACCATAAGCTGTCGATCGAGAACTGCAGTTGACAGTAAACAACATTTCGGTGAATTAGCCTTTTATAGGATTCGAAAAGTCTGCTTTTCGTTTCTGCAAAAACGGTAGAAAGTAAACGAAATATGATATATCCCATGTAGTAATTTTTGAAAATTTTCCTACGATAAGTGTCTTACATGTTGACCGATGCTCGCCGTCTATTTTCTTCTTGAAGCATGTGGATGTTTTCTCATTTAAGCATTATGCAACATGCAATATTGCACATCATCTATGGAATTCACATTTGGAACTGTAATTAACAGAATCTGCAGATATAACACAACAAGAAGAAAGTTAAAGATTGATCCAACTATAAAATAAATTATATTTTACATTTCTATGAAAGATTGATCCAACTGTTTTGGTGCTTGCACATTTTATGAGGTGATTTCAGGACATATCGAATCATGTTAACGTGTGAGGTTATTACCGCTAATCAGGACACCATCGATTATAAGAAAAATGGAGCTTGATTGAGGTTTTTCTTTGATCCAAATGCCAACCATCACGGATTTAATGTACGTGATTACTCAAACTTGACTCCACTTAATTTTCTTATAACATAAATACCTTGGTTTCTTTTATTGATTTGGGAAAAATGGCAGCTCTGTATCTGAAATTGACCCATGAAACGATACAACGGCAGTGAAGTTGAGATTCAAGTCCCAAAGTGAAGCTAAATTTTGAAGTCAATAAGCCTAAAAATGAAAAAAATGTCAGGTTAATTGTAGAATTGTGGACAATACCTATGATGCAGTTTTCTGTTTCTTGAAGGACACTGCAGCCTCCAACCACACACATTGTCTGCTCCATAGCTTGAAACTGTTTCACCTCTCTATTTTCGAAGCAAATACCGTGCCTGCTTGAATAGTAGAATTTTCTCAAACTGTTTCTAGCAAATATTTATGATTATGAAGCAGAAATTGTAACAAAGATCAAATAGGACCAAAGAAATTAAGTCATAACTCATAAGGTTTAGTGATGATACAAACTTACCATCCAAATATTGTCAACCGACCAAGAACAGCAGCAACTAACTTTGACTTAAAGGGGATCCATACTCCATATTCAATCTTTGTCCCATCTTCGTTCTATATACAAAACAAATAAATACATGTCAACACAGTGCACTTGGCAGACAATCAGGCCCAAAAGGTTGTGTTGCTATAAATTATACACCTTTGAGTTAACAAATCCAAAATTTGAAAGTTGCAGTGACAAAACAGCCGAGTTTATCATGCATAATGGATACAGAAAAAGTAATACTGAGAGTGTAACCTTTAATTGTTCGAGAAAAGCAGACATGAGAACAGAGCCATCAGTCATCACAGTGGAGCAACACCTTTAAAATCCACCTTTTCACCCTGCCACTAGTTTAGATACAAGTAGTCAATTATAAAGAAAAACAAGCAATATTATATGGACATACTAAAATTTTGCAAATATCTACCAAGAATGGCCAATTTTCTTTCAGATCGAGGTCTATTTCTTCTTCCGAAGGATCTGTATGGAAAACCATGTTTATATCAATTTGAAAAATCGATTTGAGGTATATTAAGATGATCAATAGAAAATGAAGGAAGTACCTTTTGGATTTCTGCTTGTGTTCAAATAATATTGCTAACTCTGCAAGAAGAGTAGAAACAATGAAGCAAGGAGCTAAGGAAGGAGAAGCAGAGAGCAGAGAAATTGGAAAATGCAATTTGCCTATACAATATTTATATTCAAATATGTGAAAAACTTCTTTCTTAGCGTAAGCATGCATAACGGATAAACCCATACCGTATTCAATGACATTATTAGAATAACATTAATACGTACAAGTTATGATTAGAAACTCGCACCCACAATCGAGAAAAGGAAAAGCTCTGTAGCTAGCCACAGAGACAGATTGACAACATCTTCTCAACAAAACTGCAAAATTTCAAAACCCTGTAAAAGAGGCTGGAAATTAAAATGAATGACATGTCATAACACATGAAGTAAGTTCAATAGAAATTTCCTGGAATAAGTGTCTCACATGTTGACTCGATACTCATCGTCGATTTCCTCCTTGAATCTTTTGGCTGAATTCTCATTAAAGTGTAACTAGACACACGATAATGCATAGTTTATACCTGATGCATATCCAACGAGCTTCAAAATTGATTGAGCTGAACCAAACTGTTGAGGTCGATAATTGAACATCGAGTTCATTATGGAATGTGAAAAGGACATCGTCCTCTCTTTCAACAAAGTGCTAGAATGCACAGAAAAACAAAAAAAAAAACTGTGTTATGATGATAAAAGATTTCATAAGAAACATATATAGAATGAGTACATTTTGAATGTTGAGGATGAAAGATAGAACAAGAGAAATGGTAAAAAAAAAATATCACCTTGTGTAGATTACTTCTGGGTCATATATATATAAAAAAACTCTGAAGTGCAAGAAATTGTTCAACTTTTATATTTGATATATACAATTTCAAATGTAGAAATGATCTTGTTTTGTATTTGATATACTTATCAACTTTTATATCCATTTGAAAATTCAAATCAAAATAAAACGATGAATAGAATAGAGAAAGTACCCGTTAGAATAGTTCTTTGTGAAGTGGTTTCTTTCGACCTTCGGAGCTATATGTAGCAGAATGTTTCGTATTCTGAGGCATGTATCTCCGATGTAAAACCACACAACCAAAAAATCCTCATAGACGCAACAACACGTAGACCTTTCAACAAGAAGACGCTTTGTGGTAGTTGTGTTATGCCTGTACCTTCAATATTTAACTCTTCTAAGCATGTCAAACATCCAAATTCCTCCGGCAATTTCTTAACAGCAACAGAATACTTGAGATGAAAATATCTTAGACATTTCATCTTACAGATGCTGTCCGGAATTTCTCGTAAAAGTACACACTCGATGAGGATTAGCTTCTCTAAACATTCTAATCGGCCAAGATCTTCAGGTAACTTCTCAAGATGCCAACAACGATTAAGCTCGAGACATTTTAGATGTTTCAAAAAACAAATGCTATCCGGAAGATGTGTAATCTTTGTGTACAACAAATATAGCTCCTTTAAACATTCTAACTGGTCAAGGTCTTTGGGAGCCTCTGGAATACTACCATCGAGTCTAAGTTTCGTTAAACATCGTAAACCACAAATGCTTTTAGAAAATCGATCGAGGTTTGTACAAGTACATAGACCAAAAGAGATAAGCTTCTCCACATTGCCAATCAATGAGGGTCCATGTTCTTCATAAAAACATTTAAATCGAAACTTTGGCAAATTATTGCCAAAGTGCAACGGGCACATATCTAGGGACTCTGCAATCAAATGTAACTTAGATACACAACCAACTTCAACCAAGTCAAACGCTTTTCTAAACAAAAAATACTCAAACCTCATAGAAGGACTCAAGTCTAAGTGGTCAAGCTCTTTCAAACACCCATCATTAACGTAAACTTCTAGCAAACATAGACATTTTGTAAGACTCAACGTCTTGAGTTTCGGAGTCCACCCAAGATCAAAGATACTTAACTTTGAATCGTTGATGTTGATAGATACAAGCTTTAGACATTCAACGGGAATGTGAAGTTCTACCAAATCAACACATTTAAAAAGATTTAATTTCTCGATATTCGAAGTCCCGCGAATGTCAAGTGTCCTCAACTTTGAACCGTAATTGATGTTGATGGATTTGAGCTTCAGACATTCATTTGGAATGTGAAGTTCTACCAAATCATGACATGCATCAAGATATAATTCCTCAATATTCAGAGTACCTCGAAGGTCAAGTGTCGTCAACGTAGAAGCACTGAGGTCGAGGTATATGAGCTTTGGACATTCAACGGGCATACAAAGCTCTACCAAATCACTACATCCTTTAAGACATAATCTCTCGAGATTTGGAGTTAGACCAAGATCAAGGCTCTTCAATTTTGAGTTTTTGAGATCAAGGAATCTGAGCTTGTTAAGAACCTGTTGTAAACAAAGATAAAAGTGAGTGTTGATGTAATTATTATAAAACAAAGGAAACCAAATAGTTAGTATTATAATGAATAATGCAAAATAACCAATCAACTATTAATATTTTACCTTCGTATCTCCGTATTCCCAAAGTTGTAGAATGTTGCTATAATCCATTTTAAGTGCAACAAGATTATTTGCTTGAAATGATTTGGGTAAGGACCTAAAAGGGTACCTTGTCCATATCAAACATCGTAAAGCATTTGGAATGTACTTGCGAGCTTCATCAAATTTCCAGTTGTTGTAAAAACTATCCTCACCTTCATCACAATCCCAAATGTAATCAAACAGAAGAAGCCTAAGTTGCTTCATGTTATTAAGCCCTTTCA
The DNA here is from genome assembly GCA_030169165.1 of Centaurea solstitialis. Taxonomy (NCBI): domain Eukaryota; kingdom Viridiplantae; phylum Streptophyta; class Magnoliopsida; order Asterales; family Asteraceae; genus Centaurea; species Centaurea solstitialis. The sequence continues at coordinate 32,015,320 of CM058043.1, forward strand.
TAACAATTTCTGGATTGATTTCCGAAGTGCTCAATTTTATACATCTTATTGCTTCATTAGTGCCCTATAATCAAAAAACAATAACCATGAAAATTATGTCATAACAAATGAAAGTGTGTTAGTTTTCTAAACCTTGCAATAAAGTTACTTAATCCTTACCTGATCACTAACTAATATATCATTAATTTCCTCACCAATCCATAATCGGCTGTGTTTGTTAGGCTCCTGAAGGTGCAAACGACGAACAATATACCTCCCCATTTCTTGTATATGGTCATGCATGTCCAAGCAGCCATATTCAAAAATGGTTATGAGAGATCTTTTCTCAAGAACACTCAAACCACGTATAGCATGAAATCCACAGCTCTCAAGCGCTCTGATTGCTTCGTCTTGCTCCCTACCTTTCAATATGCATGCGACATCTAGGAATATCTCCTTGCAATTGGTATCTAGACCCATATAGCTTAACTCCAACTTTTGTAAAATTCCATCCAATGGAATTTTTTCCAGTTCTTTTAGGGTATCTATCCATATATGCTCATTTGCATCATATAGAGACGAACCTAAAATTGTGACCGTTAAGGGAAGGCCAGCAGTATAACTTACCACTTTTTTTGATAGCTCTTCGTACCCTGGACTTGGAATCTCTTTCCCAAATGCACACCTACTCAAGAGGCAAATTGCTTCCTCGTCTGTTAGTAGATTGACATCATGAATCAAGTTCACCTTGTGTGCTAACAGCACTTGCTTATCTCTTGTTGTGATGATAATTTTACTTCCAGGATTAAACCAATTAGGTTCACCGGCTAAGGCCTTAAGTTGGTCTATATGATCCACATCATCTAAAACAACAAGAACCTTTCTAGCTAGCATATACTTTTTCATCATCTTCTTCCCATCAAAAACACCATTTACAAAGATATCTTGCTTATTTAACACATCTCTAAGGACTTGTTGTTGCAACGACCTGAGACCTAAGACAAGGGAATTTGAAGCTTCTCGGACATTCTCAACAAAGCTAGTACCTTAAAACCGGTTGCATATTTGATCAAAAACTGCTCTGGCCAAAGTTGTCTTTCCACCACCTCCCATCCCCCATATGCCTATCATGCAAAACTCATCAAGAAACGCATTTAAAGATGAAACCACGCCATTTACCCGCATCCTCATGCCTACTAGATTTTCATCAGCACCGACAACAGGTAGCTTCAATAAAATATCCTTAATAACAAGTTTGATAAAGTCAACTTCATGCCTGTATTTAAAAAAAGGAGTCAATTAGATCTCTCAAACTCCAACATAAATATTTATTGTATATATACACAATGCAAAGATATAAGAAGTGATTAAGACAAAGACATATATAATCAGACTTTAGTTAATCTATTGAGAAAAACACTCAACTTCGATTCAAAGTTTGACAATAAAAAACAAAAAAAGAAAGAAAATGGAAGAATATTAATTGCATAAATCTGATGAAGGAAGTACCCATCAGCGGTGGTTCTTAACTCCCGACCACTTAAAGATGTTGCTTCTATCAGCCTCTTTCCATTTCTTGGCAGCCTCATCATTTTCGAGTTTCGCGAAGGCTTTTCCAAATTCTCCACTTTGTTTGCGGACATGAGTTGGCTCCACATGATAGAAGATAGGGTAAACAGTATGCTCGGTCGGCCTCTTTTGGCACTCCATAATCTTCACAAGCTCATCTAAGCACCACGATGAAGATGCGTAGTTTTTGGAGAAAACAATGACATGGAATCTTGATTCTTCAATGGCTTGAATGAGCTCCTTACTGATTTTCTTCCCTTTTTCGAGGTTCTTGTCATCCTTGTAAGTGTCAATGCCTTGTCGCTTAAGAGCGTCATAAAGATGATCAACAAAGTTGGTACGAGTGTCTTCACCTCGAAAACTCAAAAACACATCATACTTAAAGCTATTCTTGTGAACCGATGAAGTTGAAGAAGATGCCATTGCAGGTATGAAAGAAGGATCCTATTAATTGTATCAAAACCCTGTTTAGAGAAATATTCTATGCAAAAGAATTCCAGTTGCCAACAAAGATTCAAAATCTAATTTCTTACAAGCGTCCTAAAAATCAGCTAACCTTAATTAAGCATGTAACTAAAGCATGCATATAATGAGTAAAAGGGAGAAGAGAAAAGAGGGATTATGTAAATATGAGATTATATAAAGAAATTAAAGGGTTATCAGAACTTGTAGAAAACCAATTTGAATAGCTGTTGAATTAATATTATCAAGTGGGTTTTCATCAAAATGCTAATTTGATGTTCCATTTCAGCCAATTAAGAAAACAAGAAATAGATGTTTACAGATAACAAATTAGCCCTAGAAAATGAAAATTTTCAAAATGAGAACGATCAAGGGAGAATAGTTAATACCAGGAAACAAACATCAATCAACGAGATTAACAGCAAACAGATGGAGAATTAAAGCGATACAGAAGTAGTCAACTCCAGGTCAAAGTTTTATGTTCATTTAAATGTTAGAATTACATGTTTAGTCCCTATGGTTTACATGTTTTAACTTCTTGAGTCCCTGCAAGAGAATTAATTTCTGAAAAAGCCCTAGTGGTTTAAATGTTTTGACAATCTTGGTCCCTGCACCTAACTCTGTTAAAAAAATAACACACCATCCCAATGCTCAAGCTAAGGGAACATGTGGTTGAATTGATCTTTGTAGTTTGTAACTAACTATTCACATTTAATACATACATGCTTCTATAGAATGACCACCATCAACTAATATATAATTGGCTACAATAAAACTTTTTCAGTCTCTCTGGCTTGCTCATTAGTGACTTGATCGCCAACATAGAGCATGTTGAATTTAATTTGCAACTACTTAACATATTATTGAATAACGATGTTTGATGATGCTTCTTCTAGAGCCTTGAAAGCATGTTGTTTGACCTTATATAAAACACTCATATAAGCAAAGATGACAGTCTAAACATTTGAATTATTGGAGATATATGACGACACATTTTGGTTGTACCATTCTTCATCGTAATTATTGGAGTGGATGGCTTTTCTGTCAACTAATTAAAAATAAAAAAATAAAGAAACAACAATCGCTTTAGGTAAGCTGTCGGAAAGCTGTGGGTAAATTCCAATGGATTTTAGCCATCGATACCAACCATCCGTAATACACAGTTTTTTAGTAGCAAATACAAGACTAACTTTGAAACTATTTTTAAATATTTAGCATTAACAATTGCCATGTAATCTTTTAGTTAAAGTGCATCATATTCTAGTAAAAAACACAATAAATAAATAAAAGAAACAGCCCAATTTTGACAAGCAAAAAATGAGTTGATTTTGCAAGGATGATGCTGAATGAGGGAATGATTACACCAAGACCAGCTTGACATCATGATAACAGCAAATTAGCAACAAAACAACACCATAAACTGTCGATCGAGAACTGCAGTTGACAGTAACATCGTTTCAGCAAATAACTTTTGCTAGGAATCGAAAAGCAGCAACAAATAATTTTTTAGAGATTTTAATCTTCTTTCTCTATTTTAGAAAAAAAAAATATAACAAATCTGTTGGAGATGCTCTTAACTAGACGACAATTATTATATTTTTTTTATTAAAAAACCTTAATTAAGCTACCTAGATATCTAAAAAGAAGACCTAGTGGTGTACATCTGTCTATGTGACTTTTGCACATTTTATCATGCTTATTTATATAACAAGGGTTTGGATCATTACACCCCCTTTATTCTATGATTTGACATCATTTCAAGCTTCTAGACAGTTTTAGCCATTTGTAAGTTAACTTTTATTATAAAATTATATGTTTCCAAACTTTTATAACAATTAATGCTATCTTGATTTTAACATTGTTCCTTGTTAAAACCATATGATTAAATAAGATTGTAAAACACACGATAACCTAAATCATGCTCAAAATAAATATAACGATAAAATTCAAGAAATGAGCCCCTAAATGGAAGAAATCAAAATGATAACAAATAAAAATCGCAAAAAGTTTCAAACCCACATAAAATAACATTGAAATTGATACCTTTGAAGTTAGAAAAACGAAATACACCTAGGGATTATGACTTTTGAACCTGAGATGATCTGATAAAGAATTGAAGCTGGAAACACCAATGTCTTCTGCCAAATTTATCAATGGAGGTATTGGGGAAATGAAAATGAAAATGAAAGTGGGTTTAACTTTAACCAATTTAAGAATGAGAATTTAGAAGAAGTAGTGGAGGGGACTGAACTAAGAAAGTAACATCTGCATTAGTTGGGATACATCTCATCTGACCAACAATGGTTAACAAGTAACATTAACTTTAACTTTTCATAAAAGACTAAAAAAGTTACGTTGGTAACCTAACTTTTTTTCTGAAAGGCATTAACCTTAACTTCTTACCTTTAATGATTGAGTGGATATTCGGTTTTTTTTTGTAAATTATAACATTATTTTGGATCTCTTGAAACGATAGGCTAATTTCGAATAAATAAACCAAAATATGAAGATTCAAAGACCATTTACTCATGTATTTAATTATTTTAATATTTAAATTTTAAATAAGTAATTTTACAAACCTTTTTTTAAGCATCTTCTATAATTTCAATAAAATACAAAATTTTAAACAAAATTACATTTAACTTCAATAGATTCTTCATTTTACAGGTATGGTTTAAGAGGCCCTTCGACTTTTTCATCCTTTGAAACAAATTTATATTTCATGTAAACTCACTTCAAAAGCTTATGTTGCCACTATGAAAAAGGGTTCTTATGGATAAACCCAAAAGATATAACTTTTCTTTCGGCTGTATTTTTGTTTAAAGGTTGCATTCTAAACACATTTATTGGTTTAATTATCTTATTAAATGAATATAACAATGAACGTTAATTTTACCCGATAAAATGAAAGACAAAGATCAAGAATTCTATTTGATAAGTACTTTGTTATAAATGCTTACCACCAAATTTTCAATGGAAGAAATTTAAGAATAATGATTGCAGGACATGAATAGTGCAATGCTAATAATGTGGGCATTGGGTGGGAAAACAAAGACTCGTTCCATTAAAATAATAATGAAAAAGACCATAAGATTTGATCAATAGATTTCGCTTTATGTACCTAAACGTAATTTCACCATAATTAATCATCCATGAAGCATGAAATAGGTGGGAAATGAAGACCATTAGCTAATCTAATTATTTGTTCTTTTTACATGTAAAAGGCTTTGTTATTTGGTCAAAAAGAGACTAGTCCTCAAGCACTAACATATTCTTTTTCTTTCTTTTTTGCATTTAAATATTTATATATGTTTTTTTCCTTGAAAGATGAATTAGAGATGTAGTTACGTCCTATCAAAATATCAAATGATATTTTGTTTAAGACACGTTGAGTAAATAGTATTTATACAATTTTACTAAAAGTATTTATACAATTTTTATTAGAAAACAAAAGGGCCAAAAAAAAAGCCGTGAAATATGCTAATTAGAGATATACCAAAATAAAAATTCCAAGTTTGGAGCTGGGCATGCGCCTAGCCTAAAAAACATTAGCTTAGGGAGCCCAAAGCCTAATACAATATTTTGGTGCATGTCTTGATCAAACCCTTGTTAACTCCAATATCCGAACATGAAGAAAGAAACCGGATTTCTCTACTTATCGTAAACGGGCTTGTAAGATTGCCTCAAAAAGACCAAACCTTGTACATCCCCATTTGAAGCACATAGGGACAAGACAATTATTACCACTAACTTTAAGATAATCTATTTAATTATCACAGTATAAATTGTTTATCAAAATTGCACATGGTAAAAAATCATGATTAAAAAAAAGGAAAGAGAACATAAAATTTCTTAGACGGCTATTATTGCTCAAATGGGATGGGTGGGGTTACAAATTAAAAACGTAAATATTTTCTGAAAAAGGAAAAGACCATAAAGTTTCTACCATGTCTATGTCTGCACCATTGTAATATTGCACTTGCCAAGTCCATCCTTGAAATGATAGCTTCATAAGCCCACTTGATTCTTGTCAAGAATAAGAAAAACAAGTCACATAAGTCGATCTTTTTAGCGCATTCTAACTCTAGTAAGCTTAAATATTATGGGAGTAGATACGACAAAAGAGTTTTGCACACCTATTTTTAGCCCCCTCTTCATTTCTATATCCCGTTTTTAGCAAAATGTCACGTATTGCAGTAAAAACCATTCGTGCTAAGACGAGAAAGTAAGGTTGAAACATTCACAATAAAGCAATACAACATAAGATATGCAAAGTTATCTTAATATAGAAAAATTCAACACTTCAGGTTCTTATAAGCTACTTACTGCTCCTGTTTTCAAGAGAATTAATAGAAGGAAAAATTTTGCCAAATTTCAAGCCTACGGTCACCTGGTAATAACAGATCGAGATTTCAAGAGAATTAATAGTATTCAGTTCACCTCCTAATAGACTGCATCACGATAGAGTTCTTTTTTGGGAGTACCTCTTATGGTAGTAGTTCTTTGTGAATTAGCTTCTTTTTTGGGCCTTGAGAGCTTCTCATAATCATCCTTGAGCACGATAGAGGAGACTCCTGTTGTGCGTGTTTCTATTATTCATGAATATATGTAACAAAAGTTCATTTGCTGATTTTATTGGTCGACCACAATCAAATCAACTACATTTTGCCTGCTCGGGGAAAGGGGGGGGGGGGGTTGAGCTCAATCATCGACCACCACTGAGACCGTTGGCTGGTAAGATATGCAAGAGATGCTTCCCGGTCATCAGAATTGCAAGAAATGGTTCAAATGTTAGAATCACTGGTAAAGATACATCCATTTCAAAAATATTCAAATCGAAGTAGGATGATAAATAGAAAATGAAGAAAGTACCTGTTACGGTAGCTGTTTCTGAATTAGCCTCTTTGGGCCTTTGGAGCTCTCCTAATGAATTTTATTCACATCTCTACATAGCAGAATGTTTCGTCTTCTGATGAAACCCAAGCGATCTTTTCGTAGGCGTTTGCCCCCGATCCAATCGGGGGATCGAATTGATTATAAAAACATGAGTTTAATTAGTCGATTTATTAGTGAACAGGGAAAAATATTATCTAGACGAGTGAACAGATTGACCTTGAAACAACAACGATTAATTACTGTTGCTATAAAACAAGCTCGTATTTTATCTTTGTTACCTTTTCTTAATAATGAGAAACAATTTGAAAGAACCGAGTCGACCACTAGAACTTCTAGTCTTAGAGCCAGAAAAAGATAGGTTTACTCTTTCTTCACTTGAATTCAACTTCCCATTCGAACTCAAACGCGGATTTCTATTTTGTTGGAAAAATAAAAGAATCCGGATTTAATTCTCGTGTCGTAAGAAAAAAAATAATCTGGGAAGAAGCAATTTTTTTATTGAACGCGTTGATTCATATTTATTTTGACTACTTTCTCATATTTTATCATATTCTATTCATTTTTATTCGACCTTCCCGGAGTTCATTCTCCGTCTTCTGATGTTTGTATCTCGGATGTAAAACCAAATGACTCGAGAAGCCTTCTAAACCCAACAATAAGCAGACCTTTCAACTCAAAAATACTTTGTGGAAGATGTCTTATGCTTGTACCTTCTATATTCAGCTTTTTCAAGCATTCTAAGCGCCCAAGTTCCTCTGGTAATTTCTCAACGGCCACACAGTTGCAGAGATGAAAACGTTATAGACGTTTCATCTTACAGATGCTGTTGGGAATATCTCGTAAAACCGTACATTCTGATAGGATTAGCTCCTCTAGACATTCTAATAGGCCAAGATCCTCGGGTGCTTGAAGTTCAACCAAATGAGAACATTCTGTAAGCCTTAACCTCTTGAGATTCGGAGTCAACGCAAGGTCAAAGGTCCTCAACTTTGTACCCATGATCTCAATGGATTCGAGCTTTAGACAATTAGAATGAATGCGAAGTTCTTTCAAATTATAACATCTTATAACATCTAATTTCTCGATATTTTGAGCCCCTTGAAGGTCAAGGGTCCTTAACTTTGAATCATGGAGGTTGAAGGACTTGAGCTTTGGCCATATAGCAGGAATGTGTAGTTCTGTCAAATCATCACACACTATAATTAAGCTCTCGAGATTTGGAGCCCCTCGAAGGTCAAGGGTCTTCAACTTTGTATGAGAGAGGTCGATGTCTGTGAGCTCTAGACATTGAAGGGGAAATAGAAGTTCTACCAGATCACAACATCCTTCAAGGTATAATTGCTCGTGATACGGAGTCATCCCAACGTCAAGGGTCTTCAATTTGGAATTCTTGATGTCAATGTATCTCAACTTCTTAAGAATCTATCATAAAAGTAAACAGAGTTAATATTGGTGTAATACAAACCCACACATGTGTAGTACTATATAATGAATCATGCAAAAACAACCAACCAACTATTAGTGTACCTTCTTTTCTCCCCCTTTCCATAGTTGTACAATTTCACTCTCCACCATTGTAAGTGTAACTAGATTATTTGCTTGAAATGTTTTGGGTAGAGAAGAAAAAGGGTAATGCAACCACATCAGACATTGTAAAGAATTTGGAATGTATTGTGCAACTTCATCAAATTCCCAATCGCCACTAAAACAATACTTGTGTTGAATCTGTGGAAGCTTGTTTGTCTCTAATGGATCAAACTTTTCACCACCCATTATCACAAAATTTACAGAAAATGGAGTATGTGACTTGGCCACCAACCACTCAAAAAAACAATGTACCGGCTTTTGATGAGGCCACTGCATCATCAGTTGACAAATAACATGATTCAGAAAACGATTAGGGAACACTAATTGGACTCTAATGTCATAAACAATAGAAAATCGAATCACCTCTGCTCCATGGTGACATGGTTTTAGTCTTAAACAACAGTTTGCATGAACTTAATCTCGTCACATAGAGCCCATGGCAGGGGTGCTGCTGGTAGAAGAAGTTTGACTCTGATTTCTTTATTTTTTTTCCACATAATTTGGCCAAAAAACTGACCATGTCATTAATTTCAACGTTTAAATGATCAAAAGAAACAAAGAAAGTACCTCTTACTGTGAATTGGCTTCTTTGGTCCTTCCCCAAAATTCTTCTGAAGAGCACAGTATAGCAGCCTCCTGTAGATGAACATAGAACAACTCTAGTTACTTGAATTCTTCAATACTAGTTGTGTACCCAAATGATGCAGCGAGATGTAAAAGTTCATTATAAGCGGATAATGGAAAATTAATGTAATTCCTCATAGAGGAAGGTTCATTGCTAGAAGCATATCAATTTAAGAGAACGTGAGGAGCAATCTCAGCCACTCATCTTGCGGTTACGGTGGTCGTGATCACGGAGGATTGACGCGATTCATAGGAGTTTAGAGATTATTAAAGGGGGGAGGGGGGACCGGTCAAAACCAATTGGCTATGACTGGAGTAGCCCAGGACCCTTATAAGCACATTACAAGTTCACTTTGTGTCCGATGTGGGACATTGCTCAACAGACAGGATGAGTGGCTGAGATTGCTTCTCACGTTCTGTTAAAAAGTTATGTTTCTCATTTGAAACTTATAATGCCTCATATAGCAGAGTATGATGCTTAGATAAAGAATACATGGACCAAAACAGAATCATATCAATATCTCTGTTACAAGTTTAAAGATCCAAGGCCCATTTGTTAATGACCGAAATTGAAGAGTTCTAGTTCATTAATGAGAACCATCTGCTACAATAGTTGTTTCTAAATTAATTACTGCCATACATCCATTTCAAAATTCAAATCAAAGTAGGATGATATATAAAAATGGAGAAAGTACCTTTTACAATAGTTGTTTCTGAATTAGCTTCTTTGGGCCTTCCGAGCTCTCCAAATCATCCTTGAGACTCCTGTTGTGGTTTCCTGATGAATGTTATTCACAGCTCTACGCAGCAGTATGTTTCGTCTTTTACTGTTTGTATCTCGGATGTAAAACCAAATGACTCGAGAAGCCTTCTAAACCCAAAGATACGGAGACCTTTCAACTTGTGGAAGATGTCTTATGTTTGTACCTTCTATGCTTAACTCTTTTAAGCATTCTAAATGTCCAAGTTCCTCGGGCAATTTCTCAACAGCAACACAGTACTCGACATAAAAATATTCTAGACGTTTCATTTTACAGATGCTGTTGGGAATATCTCGTAAAACTGTACATTCCGATAGGATTAGCATCTCTAGACATTCTAATAGGCCAAGATCCTCGGGTGCTTGAAGTTCAATCAAATGAGAACATTTGGTAAGCTTTAAGCTCTTGAGATTCGGAGTCAAAGCAAGGTCAAAGGTCCTCAACTTTGTACCCATGATCTCAATGGATTCAAGCTTTAGACAATTTCGATGAATGCCGAGTTCTTCCAAATTATCACATCCTCTAACATCTAATTCCTCGAGATTTTGAGCCCCTTGAAGGTCAAGGGTCGTTAATTTTGAACCACCAAGATTGAAGGACTTGAGCTTTAGCCATTTAGCAGGAATGTGAAGTTCTGTCAAATCATCACAGAATATATTTAAGGTCTCGAGATTTGGAGCCCGTCGAAGGTCAAGGGTCGTTAACTTTGAATCATTGAGTTCGAAGAACTTGAGCTTTGGCCATTTGTCGGGAACGTGAAGCTCTGCCAAATTGACACATCCTACAAGGCATAACCCTTTGAGATTCGGAGTCGCTTGAAGGTCAAGGGTCGTTAACTTTGAATCATTGAGTACGAAGCACTTGAGCTTTGGCCATTTGTCGGGAACGTGAAGTTCTGCCAAATTGATACATCCTACAAGAGATAACTCTTTGAGATTCGGAGTCGATTGAAGGTCAAGGGTCGTTAACTTTGAATCATTGAGTTCGAAGAACTTAAGCTTTGGCCATTTGTCGGGAACATGAAGTTCTGCCAAATTGACACATCCTACAAGGCATAACCCTTTGAGATTCGGAGTCGCTTGAAGGTCAAGGGTCGTTAACTTTGAATCATTGAGTACGAAGCACTTGAGCTTTGGCCATTTGTCGGGAATGTGAAGTTCTGCCAAATTGACACATCCTACAAGGGATAACTCTTTGAGATTCGGAGTCGCTTGAAGGTCAAGGGTCGTTAACTTTGAATCATTGAGTACGAAGCACTTGAGCTTTGGCCATTTGTCGGGAACGTGAAGTTCTGCCAAATTGACACATCCTACAAGGTATAACTCTTTGAGATTCGGAGTTGCTTGAAGGTCAAGGGTCCTCAACTTACGACAACCTAAGTGCAGGATCTTCAGAAGTGGACATTTAAAAGGGATGTGAATTTCTACCAAATCGTCACATCCTTCAAGTCTTAATTCAGATAGAACTGAAGTACGCCAAAGTTCAAGGATCCTCAACTTTGTATGAGAGAGGTTGATGTATGTGAGCTCTGGACATTGAAGGGGAAATAGAAGTTCTACCAGATCACAACATTCTGGAAGGCATAATTGCACGAGATACGGAGTCATCCCAAGGTCAAGGGTCTTCAATTTGGAATTCTCGAGGTTGAGGTATTTCAACTTCTTAAGAATCTATCATAAAACAAAAAAGAATTTGTTAGATATTTTGTTTAGTTGTGTCAATTTGTAATTCTTTAAAGTTAGTTTACTTTTATGTAATTTGTGGTTGAGGCCCATTTGTTTAGGGCCCATCCATTTAAAAAGCCTAGTCCATTTAGTGTTAGTATAAATAGTCTTCTTAAACTTCATTTGTACTTTACACTTTCCAATCATTTGAGAGCATTATATATATCTTGATTGTGTTCATCTATTTGGTGTTGATTTGGAACCTACAATTGGTATCAGAGCCTACCACTGCTCTTGATCCGTAGTCTTCCTGCAACATAAGTTTGGACTTCTTGCGAAAGAAGATCAGACTTCTTTCGAAAGAAGATCAATCTTCCTGCATCATAAGAAAAATCTTCCTGAAGTATTAGAGTGCCTGAAAACCGATTCTCTTGAAGCAGAAGATAGTGTTATCCTTGAACATTTTTGGATCATACTTAGTGGTTCAAGATCCACAATCAACATCATGAACACACGAGACGCGCTCGCTATAGGGTCCGATACCCGACCTCCCGTCCTCTTCCGCGGCGACTTCTCTCAATGGAAGTCAAGATTCCTAGACTTCGTTGAGAAACAACCTCTTGGCAAGGACATACTTGAATCCCTTAAAAATGGACCAGTCAAGTTCTACATGACTATCCCTGACGTTCCAGATGGCAACCCACCTGTCGTAGGTGGTGTGGTTGAGAAGGATGCAACCAAACTCACACCTGAGGAAGCAAACCGCTTGAAGGGAGATCAACTCTCCAAGTCATATCTCATCCAAAGTCTTCCGAATGACATCTATGCAAACATCGATTGCAACGACACGGGGAAGGCAATGTGGGATGAGATCTGCAGTTTGATGCATGGCACGGAGAAGGGTATTCAGATGAAGAGATCAAACCTCCTAACAAAGTTTGCCACCTTCAAGGGACGTGAGGGGGAGCTACTTGAAGACACCTACCATAGGTTCTGCACGATGATCAACGAATTGAGGAAGAACAAGCTAAAGAAGTCACAATTGGAAATCAACATCCAATTCATCAACTCTCTGCGCTCTGAGTGGAGGAGATTCGCCTCGAACATCCAACAGAATCGTAACTTGGAGGACATAGACATCCATGAACTGTATGAGCTGCTTAACCACAACCAGGATGAAGTGTTGGAGACTATGAGCAACATGAAGAAAGTGGAAAAGTATGCTGACCCACTTGCATTGGTGGCGGACCGAAGACAGTTCACTTCTGGGAGATCACCCCGCTACGAGGATGAATATGATGTACCGTCTGACAACGGAGAGAAAGGGAGTGACTCTGATGAGGAGATGAATGACATGAAGAAGGCTCTTGCACTAATCACAAGGACCTTGTCTAAAAGGAACTTGAGGAAACCTATGTCTTCCAACAATCATAGGTACTACAGCGGTAAAAGGTATGAAACTAAACCAAGAGGTGAAGTGAGAAGGTACGAAAGGCCAACTGAATTTGACACTAGGAGGTATGAAGAACCTAGGGAGCGTAGATATGATGAGAGGAGGTACCAAGAGCGACGCTATGATGATCAAGAGAGAAGGTATGATGACAATGAAAAGAGGTATGACGAACCTAGAAGGTTTGATCAAGAGCCAAGGAGACTTGAACAAGGCAGTAGACCTGTCTACCACAAGCCTGAAGAGAAAGCGAAGGCAGATGACAAAGGCAAAGAGCTCAAGAAGGATGGGAGTCCAACATGCTTCAAGTGTGGGAAGCCTGGGCACTTCGCTAAGAATTGCATCAACCATGTCTCTAAGTACGACTACTACAAGAACAAAATGAACTTGGCGAAAAAGCAAGATGATGGATTAGCACTGCTTGCTGAAGATGAAGCCTGGCTACAAATGTCAAGTGATGATGAGGAAAGAGGTCTTGTCTGCATGCTAGCTCAAGATGACGCGTGGAATGTGGATAGTGTTGAAGGAAAAGATCAACTATGCTTGATGGCAGATGTGGATGAAGTGTATTCCGAGGATGATGATCGTGACTACAATGATGTCAACTCAGACCATTCTGATTCATCTTCTGAGGTACTCCCTGACCCATACACTGAACTTGAAAATCAAGTAAAAGGTCTTGCACAAAAGGTTTCTGAGTATGAAAATAAGATTAAACAAGCTAATAAACAAACCACGATTGCTGAATCCAAATTAGCTAGCGAACATGCCTTAGTTGTGAAATTCAACATAGAATTAGCCTATTCAAAAGACAAAGTTAACATGCTCACCCTTGCAAACAAAACTCTTGAAGATAAAGTCACAAGCTTAATTGCCAATATCACTGACTTACAAAAGAGACTACATGAGGCTGAAATAGTGAGTAGTGAGAATGTAAAGAAGTATGAATTTATTTTTGCTCAAAGGATTAACTTGTTTGCGAAAATCAAAGATATGGAGGACAAATTTTTAAAGAGAGGCCAGACTGATCAAACCATTCACATGAATCAACCCAAAGAGTTCAATTATTACAATCCAAAGGAAGGCATTGGATATAAAAGTCCATGCTACCTTAAGCGTGCCATATCCAAGACCCCTACCTTGTATGATATTAGGTACATGAGTCTTGGATACAAAATCATTTTCATGAAAGAGTCTGATGATCCTGAACAGTTGAAGGAAATTGAAAAGAAGGAAAAAGCTAGAAAAAACAAACAATCATTTCCCTTCAACTATTCATCTCTCAATGCCAGTTATGCAACGCGTGAGATTCCTTTGTCCAAGGACTACACGCCTACCTATACTGAGGCTGAGATGAATCAGGAGGTTCCAATCCTTGAAAAAGTTTACAAAGATAACCAAACCTTTTATGAGAAAAGGATTGCTAAACTTGAGGCTGAGCTAGAGGATGAGAGGCGCATGAGCCTTAGGGAAAAGGACCTATTCTTGAGTAAAATCAATGAATTGGAAGAAGCCCTCAAATCCAAAAGCACACCAAAAGCAAGTCAATCCACCTTTGGAACTCGTGATAACTCACGTCATCATAACCATACATGGAATGTGAATGCGTTAGATTTTAGACCCTCAAGTACCTCTTTCACAAACTCCAAATCCATGGTACTAAGGTCTCCAATCTGCACCACCATTTCATACATGGAAGACTTAGCGTATATGGCACCTAAATCAACGGTACAAATTTCTGAAATTGTATCGGATGATTGTACCAATAGGGTTGGTGAGAACGGTAGATCATCAGGCCAGTCTAAACCAGGAAACATGGCTCCTCCGAAACTATCCCGGAAAGACAAAGGGAAGGACAAATTGGTCACCCCTGAGTCTGAAGTTGCGAGTTCATCTTGTACCAATGTGAATGTTCCTAAGAAAAACAGACGTTTTCAAAAACGAAAGAATGCTACCAAACCAAAGGAACACTCACACAACTTCACTCCGAAGAAAAACACCTCACATACTCACTCTCCAAATGTCAAAGGTACTAACCGTGGTTCTCAAAATGTGACAGATCAAAATATGAGAAATGGTAGGCGTAAGAACAAGGAGAGTGGATCAAAAGAAGGCAGTCGTCTGAAGCCATTTGCACATAAGCCTAGTTTTATGCAAAACAATTTTTTCAATTTTGTATATCATAGAACTAATAGGCATGTACCACGAACTCCATTTCAATGTTATGAATGTGAACATATTGTTTATGGATGTCATAGCAATTTTCGTTGTCAAAATCAATTTAGATTTGGGTACTGTGCAAATGCTTTCGTGAATGATTACTTTGTTCCTAACTATCATGGATTCTACAATCGTGGGTATCATCATACTCATAACAAGAAACCTAATCCAAAACCCAAACAAAAATCTCCACCTAAGGGCAAACAGGAACATGTATCCAAACCTGCTAATCCTAATCAGAAAGGACCCATTCCCAAATGGGTACCTAAAAATGTTTCTCCGTGATTTTGCAGGACGGTCATGTGTGGTACATGGATTCAGGGTGTTCCAAGCACATGACCGGAAGGAAGGAACTTCTCGCTAACTTCAAACAAAAATATGGCGGGAACGTTCGGTTTGGGAATAAGCTTTCAGCACCAATAATGGGATATGGTGATATCCTCCATCATAAAATCACCATCAATAAAGTAGCCTATGTGGAAGGCTTGTCACAACCTGCTCAGCATTGGAAAGTTCTGTGACAAGAAACTTGAGGTTAACTTTCGGGAAACAAGATGTTGTGTCAGGACATATGATGGACAGGAACTCATTGAGGGTACTCGCAGGTCGAATCTATACACCGTCAATTTCCGGAAACAACGACCATTCACAGAAGTATGTCTTCTCTCAAAAGCAACCTTCAATCAGAACGTGTTGTGGCACCGGAGACTATCCCACCTGAATTATGCTACAATTAATCAACTAGCTAAGACAGGATTGGTGACTGGTCTCCCCTCCTTGAAGTTCACCAAAGAACAATTGTGCTCAGCATGTGAGATGGGGAAGATCAAGAAATCTTCGCACAAGCTGAAAGTGGAACACAACACCTCCAAACCACTTCAGCTCCTCCATATGGACTTGTGTGGACCAATGCGTGTACAGAGCATCAACGGGAGGAAGTATGTACTGGTAATTGTGGATGACTTCTCAAGGTATACATGGGTGAACTTTCTCAGAAGTAAGGATGGTGCTTCAGACATCATCATTTCTTTCATCAGAAATGTGCAGGTCAGACTACAACTTCCTGTTCAAGTGATTCGCACCGACAACGGCACTGAATTCAAGAATCGCACGCTTGACTCGTTCCTTGATTCTGTCGGCATCACTCACACCTTTTCGGCTGCCCGAACACCTCAACAAAATGGTGTTGTTGAGAGAAAGAACCGTACCCTAGTGGAAGCTGCACGCACCATGTTGGCATTCTCCAAGCTTCCGCTACACTTCTGGGCTGAAGCCGTTGCATCTGCCTGCTTCACCCAAAACCGATCTCTTATTACCAAAAGGTTCATGAAGACTCCGTATGAATTGGTGTATAATCGACCTCCCAGCATCAAATTCTTCAGAGTTTTTGGTTGTGAATGCTACGTGAAAAATGATAAAGACAATCTTGACAAGTTCAGTCCAAAGGGTGATGAGGGTGTGTTTTCATTGGGTATGCCAAGGACTCTCCGTCCTACCGCGTGTACAACAAGAAAACAAGACGTGTGGTTGAGAGCACAAATGTGGATTTTGAAGAAGGCATTGAAGAAGACTCTACACCAACACCAGTATCACCAGGAATCTCTGGTGTTCTGGCTTCTGATCATCTTCATGGCAATCTCATGACCTCTTCTTCATCGACAAACAAACCATCTTCTTCTAACTCTAACTCTTGTGATTTGGATGAACTGTTTGAATTCTTTTATAAAGATTTCTCTGCACCCGCTAATGTTGTTCTTCCTATTCCTGTAGTTGTTCAACCAACATCTCCTGTCATTGTCTCGACCACTGACATCTCATCGTCCAACCTCCAAGGCACTTCATCATCATCATCCTCCGCAACAACATCACCATGTGCTCAAGTAACTCCTGCACCTGCTGAGGGGGAACCTCTCCACGCACTTCAGCAACAGGGTCCGGCTAGAAAGCGTGAGGAGCTACCGCCACCGCCACGAAGACATGAGGGTCCTTCCAAAAGATCCAACTTTACGGAGGAGAAAGACTTGGAGCAATCATCAACGGCGACGAAGAAATTGACACAAAGGGGGAAATTGTTAGATATTTTGTTTAGTTGTGTCAATTTGTAATTCTTTAAAGTTAGTTTACTTTTATGTAATTTGTGGTTGAGGCCCATTTGTTTAGGGCCCATCCATTTAAAAAGCCTAGTCCATTTAGTGTTAGTATAAATAGTCTTCTTAAACTTCATTTGTACTTTACACTTTCCAATCATTTGAGAGCATTATATATATCTTGATTGTGTTCATCTATTTGGTGTTGATTTGGAACCTACAGAATTAATATTGGTGTAATAAAAACCAACAGATGTGTAGTACTGTATAATGAATCATGCAAAAACAACCAACCAACTATTAGTGTACCTTCTTTTCTCCCCCTTCCCATAGTTGTACAATTTCACTATTTTCCATTCCAAGCATAACTAGATTATTTGCTTGAAATGTTTTGGGCAGAGAAGAAAAAGGGTAATACACCCATATCAGACATTGTAAAGAATTTGGAAAGTATTCTGTAACTTCATCAAATTCCCAATCGCCACTAAAGCAATATCCGTCCTGACTTGCAATATACGCGGAAAGATATCTAAGTTTCTTCATCTTTCGAAGACCTTTCATAATAAGTTTTGAACTGATTTCCAAAGCGACATAGAAAATACATTATGTTGCTTCAGTTCCCTGTAATCCAAAAAGCAGTAAACTCAGTTCAGTTCCATGAAATCCAAAAAGCAATAAATGATGAAACACATGTCAAAACAAATGAAAAAGTGATAGTTTTTCACTTCTTCTTCACCTTACGAATAAATGTGATCCTTACCAAGTCATTCGCTAGAATATGTTCAATTTCCAGATCCTCCCATAATCGGCTATGTTTGTGAGGCTCTTTGCGGTTTGGACGACGAACAATATTCTTGCCCATTTCTACTATCTGGTCATGCATGACCATTTCTTCATCATCTTTTGAAATAGTTATAAGAGATTTTTCCTTAAGAACATCTAAACCACATCTAGCTTCAAAATGTCCACAGCTTTCAAGAATAAAAACTGCATGATCTATTGAATAATGAAGCCTCATGCATGCAACATCTAAGAATATTTCCTTGATATTGTCCTCTAGAATCGTGTAGCTTAATTCCAACATATCTACAACTTCCTTCTTAGGCATTCTTTTTAGGCTTTCTAGGACACCTTTCCATCCACATGTATTTCTACCACGGAGATGCGAACCCAAAACTGTTATCGTTAAGGGAAGATCAGCAGCATAGCTTACGACTTCTCGTGATAGCTCTTCATACCCTTGAACTGGAATCTGTGTGCCAAATGCATTCATACAGAAGAGTGGAAGTGCTTCCTCATTTGATAAGAGATCGACTTGAATCGGTTCCACATCGTGTGATCTTCACACTTGCTCATCTCTTGTTGTAATGATAATTACACTTCCTTTCTTAAACCAATTACGTCCACCGGCTAAGGCTTTGAGCTGATCTATATGATCTACGTCATCTAGAACAACAAGAACCTTTATACCATGCATCTTCTTTCTCATCTCCTTTTTCCCTTCAAGAACACCATTTATAAATATGTCTTGCCTTTTAAAGACATCTCTAAGGACTTGTTGTTGCAATGATTTCAAACCTAATAACGGTTTAGTTGAAGATTCTCGGACATTCTCAACAAAGCTGCTACCTTCGAACTCATTGCATATTTGATCAAAAACTGCTCTTGCCAAAGTTGTCTTTCCACCACCTCCCATCCCCCATATGCCTATCATGCAAACCTCATTAGGGGCAGCGTTTAAAGATGAAATCACATCATTTACCCGAGTCCTCATGCCTACCAGATTTTCATCAGCGCTGAAGACAGGTAACTTCAATGAGATATCCGTAACAACTAGCTTAATAAAGTCAACTTCATGCCTGTATGTTAAAAAAAGAATCTATCAGCTCTCTCAAACTCCTCCAACATGAATATTTACTTGTACATCTAAAAAACCAAAAACATATAGGAAGTAATTATAATGGAGTCATAGGCGTGGGTTCAAATGTGAACCACTTTTTGGTTGTGAACGTGAGGACAGCCGAGAGCGCGACACATGGCGGATGACTAGGCGCCACCTCATGTCCACGGCGGATGACTAGGCTTTATTGACTAGTCTCTGCCACGTGTCGTGCTCTCGGCTGTCCTCACGTTCACAACCAAAAAGTGGTTCACATTTGAACTTTCCTCTGGAGTCATATATATATATATAATATCATATTTTAGTTTAATCTATTGAGAATAGTTCTCAAGTTCGAGTCAAAGTTTGGCGATAAATCACAAGAACAAACAAAATGGAAGAATATTGCATAAATCTGAAGGAGGAATTACCCATCAGCAGTGTTGCGTAAGTCACGCCCACTGAAAGATGTTGCCTTTACCAAAGCCTGTCTCCATTTCTCAGCATTTTCATCATTTTCGTGTTTGGAAAAGGCTTTTCCAAATTCTCCACTTTGTTTGCGGACATGAGTGGGTTCCACATCATAGAAGATAGGGTAAACCGCCTGCCTAGTCTTCATCATTTGGCACTCCATTATCTTCACAAGCTCGTCTAAGCACCACGACGAAGATGCATAGTTTTTAGAGAAAACAATGACATGGAATCTTGATTCTTCAATGGCTTCAGATTGAATAACACTAAAGTCGCGGGCTTTTTGGTTACAAGTCGCGTGTGTCGTCTGAATTTTCGGCGACTTAGTGTTATTCATACTGAATAAGCGTTATTCAGTATGAATAACACTAAGTCGCCGAAAATTCAGAGTGACACGTGGCGCACTCTCGGTTGTCCTCACGTTCACAACCAAAAAGTGGTTTGTATTTGAACCCACCCCTATATATATATATATATATATATATAGAGAGAGAGAGAGAGAAAGAGAGGAAAGTTATTTTACAACCCAGTTAAAGGTTACAACCCATACAACATTCATCTAAACCATTCATTTAACCCATTAATTAAAGAGAAAAAGGTTCAAATGAGAAGTACTAAAAAAATGAGAAGTAGAGAAGTGATCTCCACCACTCATTCGGTCAATGAAGGCGGCTTTGCCGCTTACGGTGGACGCGATCACGGAGGATTGACGCGATTAATGGGGGTGGAGATTATTAAAGGAGGGGACCCGGTCAAAGCCGCCTTTATTGACCGGATGAGTGGTGGAGATCACTTCTCTACTATATATATATATATATATATATATATAGAGAGAGAGAGAGAGAGAGAGAGAGAGAGGAAAGTTCAAATGTGAACCACTTTTTGGTTGTGAACATGAGGACAGCCGAGGGGGCGACACGTGGCGACTTTGAGTGTGGTCCCCTTTTTAATTCAATGCCCTCCCATGAATCGCGCCTAGTCATCCGCCGTGGATCTGACGTGGCGCCTAGTCATCCGCCACGTGTCGCACTCTCGGTTGTCCTCACGTTCACAACCAAAAAGTGGTTCACATTTGAACCCACCCCTATATTCTATATATATATATATTTTTTTTTTTGACCTAATACTATATATATATATAATACAATAGAGGACATAAACCAAGAAATGTTGGGTTACAAAACATAAACATACGTCACCTAGCTAAAACAATGTCTTTAGTCTTCATGCATCTCCTGAAGCAAAACATCAACTAATCATGGATCACCTAAATTCGGTTCTAGCAGTTTGAGATGCTGCGAGGCAAATAGCAAAACTTTGCAACCAACACGATATCTATGCTGATGATATCGAAAATGAAAGGCCTGTTCCTGTCTCATTACAAGGACAGCCAAAGGTGTATTCTCCAAAATCCTGAAAAAATGGTCGAAATGAACAAAATATGATACAATTAACCAATGTAGTAATTAAGATTAGAAAATTTTCTAAGATAAGGGTCTCACATGTAGACTTGATGCGCGCTCATCGTATATTTTCTCCTTGAATTCTGTGGCTGGTTTCTCATTCAGGTGTTATTGACACACAATATTGCACATATATGGCATTCACATTGGGAACTGTAATAGATCATTTGGGTAAGATTAAGAATCTTCAAATATAACACAACCAGAAGCAAATTTAGAGAATGGTGGATGTCTAATTATAACTTCGGCTTACCTCATAAAGAGAACTTTCTAAACGGGAATTGAGATTGCTGGAACACAATAACAGGTCCCACGTTTGACAAGAAGGTTCCGAACACGACACAACTTGAGCTTGACGGATGCATTATGCATATCCGACATCTGACAGAAGGTTTAGGAGATGGAAAAAGTTGATCGAGCTGTAACCAAAACATTGAGGGATAAATCAAACATCGAGTCATGGGCAGACATAGTGTTGTGGTTACAGTGGCACGTGCCACTGTTTCATTCCTCCATCGAAGTGTAAAAATTTACAAGGTCGTGAAAGATGCTACCATATCAATTTATTGTGTGCCACCATGTATATTTTCAAACTGCAATAATGACACAAGTTTTCTTTGGTAGAGTTGATTAGTTCCTCGCTTTCCAAATGTGAAAACTCGAACTTGATACCTTACATTTGAAAAGCAATTAACCAACCACTAGAACAATATTGATTTTGTGAAAAATATCTTTAAAGCATTAGTAGCCTAGCTAGTGGTAGGTAACATCCTTGGGAAGGACAATGGATGACATCCCTGCCTACCTGGGTTCGATTCATGGGATGAGCATGTTGCGATCCCTTGACCATGGGTCGGCATTCGGGTCGGTCCATGTTCACCGTGGATTAGTTGGGTGCCCCTACGGATCCGGATACCTCGTCGACTTCGTGTCGGGACCTGTGTGTGAGTTATCTGCCGTTCAAAAAAACAAAAACAAAAACTGCTAGTCGTTATTTAACATAAATAATATTGCTTCTAGTAATATAAATGCTTCTAGCATTTATATTAAGTACTCATTTTAAATATATGTATTATATTTTTGGCCAAAGCATTATAAGTTATTCTCATATAAATTCCAGAAAGCAGAAAAAGTACCTGTTACAAAATCATCCCTGGAGCAGAGTAGAGCAAACTCTTGTTGTGATTGTGTATGCAATTATCCACGGCTATATGTAGCAAAATGTTTCGTATTCTGCTGTCTGTATCATGGATGTAAAACCACACGACTCGAGAAGCCATCGACACCCGACAATTCGTAGACCTTTCAACGAAAAGATGCTCGACGGAAGATGACGTATGCAGGTACCTTCTATATTTAACTCTTTTAAACATTTTAAAAATCCAAGATCATGAGGCAATACCTCAACTGCAATACAATGCGGGAGACCCAAATATTCTAGACGTCTCATCTTTGAAATGCCGTTCGGGATTTCTCGTAAAGACATACAGTCAGATAGAGTTAGCTTCTCTAAACATTCTAATCGGCCAAGATCCTCGGGTAGCTTCTCAAGAAGCCAGCATGATTTAAGTTCAAGAGATTTCAGATGTTTCAGCATAAAAATGCACCCAGGAAAATGTTTGATCTCTGTAGATGACAAGATTAGCTCCTCTAGACATTGTAATTGGTCGGGATTACTTAAACGTCGAAAACCCGATAAGTTTTGACAAAAAGTCCTAAGGTTTGTGCGAGCACATAGACCTATGGAAAGAAGCTTCTCAAGATTTCCAATCGTTGAGAAGAAAGGGTCTTTATAAAAACATGTAAACCTAAATTTCGGCAAATTATCGTCTGAGGGCAATGGACATATATCTAGAGACTCCATAATCAAAGGCAAGTCAACCCAAGAATCAACCTCCTCAACTGATTCAAACTCTTTCTCTAAGAAAAGAGATGTAAAATTCGAACAACCACTTAAGTCTAAGCTCACAAGCTTTCCTAGACACCCAACCGGTGCACGAAGTTCTACCAAATTAACACATTCTTCAAGATCTAACCAATATAGATTCGGAGTCAGACCAAGATCAAAGGTCCTCAACTTTGAATGACTAAGGTTGAGGGATCGAAGCCTTAGACATCCAACAAGCATGTGAAGGTCTACCAACTCATCGCATCCTTTGAAATCCAACCGCTCAAGATTCGGAGTCAATCCAAAGTCAAGGGCCCTCAACTTTGAACCACTTAGGTTGAGGAATTTGAGTTTTGGACATCCGGCGGGGGCATGTGAAGTTCTACCAAATCATGACATCCTTTAACACTCAACGACTCGAGATTTGGAGTCAACCCAAGGTCAAGGGTCCTCAACTTTGAACAAGTGAGTTTGAGGTCTGTGAGGTTTAGACATCCAACGCGCATGTGAAGTTCTACCAAATCATGGCATCTTTTAAGAGTCAACGTATCGAGATTCGGAAGCATACCAAGGTCTAGGGTTCTCAACTTTGAAGCACTAAGCTTGAGGGATTTGAGCTCTAGACATTCATGAGGCATGTGAAGTTCTACCAAGTCATGACATGTTAACTCCTCAAGATTCGGAGTCAACCCAAGGTCAAGGGTCGTCAACTTTGAATAACCAAGGTTGAGGGATTTGAGCTTTAGACATCCAATGGGCATGTGAAATTCAACTAAATTATCACATCCTCTAAGACTAAACGTCTCAAGATTCGGAGTCAACCTAAGGTCAAAGGTACTCAACTTTGAACAACTAACGTTGATGGAGATGATCTTTGGACATGCAACTGGCATGTGAAGTTCTACCAAATCATTACATTCTACAATATCTAACTCCTCAAGATTTGGACATGGCTCAAGGTCGACGGTCTTCACCTTAGAATAAGAAAGGTGAAAGGATCTAAGCTTTAGACATCGAACAGGCATGTGAAGTTCTATCAAATCTTTACATCCTCCAAGAAGTAACGTCTCGAGATTCAGAGTTGGCTCGAGGTTAAGGTCCTCAACTTTGGACAACTGAGACTGAGCGATGTGAGCTTTAGACATCGAACGGGCATGTTAAGTTCTACCAAATCACAACAGTTTTCAAGACTTAGCGTCTCAAGATTTGGAGTCTGCCCAAGGTTAAGGGTTCTCAACTTTGAATGGTTGAGGCAAAGGGATTTGAGCTTTGGACATCCAAGAGGCATGTGAAGTTCTACCAAATATTTACATCTTTCAAGATTCAACATCTCGAGATTTGGAGTCAGTCGAAGGTCAAAGTGCTTTAACTCTGAAAACTTGAGGTTGATGGATTTGAGTTTCGGACATTCAAAGGGCATCTGCAGTTCTACCAAAGATTCACACCACCCAAGATTTAACACCTCAAGATTTGGAGTTAACCTAAGGTCAAGGGTCATTAATCTTGAAGAACTAAGGTCGAGGAATCTGAGCTTGTCAAGAATCTATCATAAGAAAAAAGAATTGGTGTAAGAGGAAACGAACATGTATATAGCGTCATACTGAATAATGCAAAACAATAAATCAAATAAACTATTACCATACCTTTTTGTCCTCGTGTTCCCAAAGTTGCACCATTCGACTAAAAGGCATTTCAAGTTCAACAAGATTATTTGCTTGAAAGGTTTTGGGCAAACACCAGAAAGGGTAACATTTCCATGAAAGATATCGTAAAGCATTTGGAAAGTATTGGCTAACGTCATCAAATATCCAATTGACACCAAAAGGAACACTGAGGCTTTGAGATATAAACACGTGAAGAAATCTAAGTTTTTTCATCTTTCCAAGACCTTGCATAACAATTTTTGGTTCGAATCCCCTCGTCATGATTTGTAAACATCTTGTATCAGCATCCTGTAATCCAAACACGGTGACCATTAAATTCATGTCATAAAAATTAAAAATATGTTTGTTTCTCCTTTTTACAAATAATTTTGATTATTACCATATCATTGGCCAATATATCTCTAATTTCCTTGTCAATCCACAATCGGCTATGTCTGTTAGGCTCTTCAGGGTGCAAACGACGAACAATGTTCTTGCCCATTTCTTCTATATGGTCATGCATGCTCAAGTACTCGTAGTCGTACTCATCATATTGTGACGTAGATATAGTTATGAGAGATTTTTGTTCAAGAACCCTTAAACCAATTCTAGCATGAAATCCACAACTTTCAAGCACTCTAATTGCTTCCTCTTTCCTCCAACCTTTCAGGATACATACAACATCTAGAAATATTTCTTGGTAATCCTTCTCTAAACCATTATAACTTAATTCCAATTTCTCCAAAGTTTCTTTCAATGGAATTGTTTTTAGTCTTTCTAGGGTATCTTTCCATAATATCTCATTTTTACCACAGAGAAATGAACCTAGCACTTTAATCGTTAACGGAAGACCAGCAGCATAACGTACAACTTGTGCTGATAGCTCTTCATACCCTTGAATTGGAACCTCTCTCCCAAAGGCATACCTACTGAAAAGGCAAATTGCTTCCTCAGGCAATAACAAAATGGAATCACATATCAAGTTCACTCGGTGTGCTACCAACACTTGCTCATCTCTTGTTGTAATGATAATTCTACTTCCTGGCTTAAACCAATTAGGCTCACCTACTAAAGCCTCAAGTTGATCTATGTGATCCACATCATCTAGAACAATAAGAACCTTTCTACCACACATCATCTTTTTCATCATCTTTTTCCCGTCGTAAACACTGCTTACATTGATTCCTTGATCATTTAGCACATCTGAAAGGACTTGTTTTTGCAACAAGGACAAAGAGGCTTCTGATGAAACCTCCCTGATATTCTCAACAAAACTTTTACCTTCGAATCCAAAAGATATTTGATCAAAAACAGCTCTAGCCAAAGTTGTCTTTCCACTACCTCCCATCCCCTTGATCCCTATCATCCGAACATCATCAGAGCCCATTTTTAAAGATGAGACTATGCCTTTTATCCGAGTTTGCATGCCTATTAGGTTTCCATCAACACTGCAATTGATGGAACGTAACTCTAGTGAAATCTCTTCAACAATTCTTTGAATAAACTTAGCTTCATGCCTGTATATTTGTTAAAGAAGATAAAATTAGTTTGCTCAAGATCGGACAAGAGAAATTAGTTTTACATCTAAACATATGTGAAGCAATAATGTAGTCAGTCATGTAACCATATTACAACAATCTTTGGAGAATATGCAAGTTTGAGTTAGAATTTTACAATAAAACATTACATGCCATAGATGATGCTTTTAAATCCCAAGGTAACTGTAGGATAAAAGAAACAAAGTGAAAGAATTTTGCAAAGATATGATGAAGAGGAATTACCCATTGGTGGTGTTCTTCAACTCCCACCCAGCCAAGGCGGCCGCTTCTTCTAGAGCCTCTCTCCATTTTTCAGCCGCCTCTTTCCTTTCGTGTTTGGCAAAGGCTTGCCCAAATTCCCCGCTTTGTTTGCGGACTTCAGTGGGTTCGACATCATAGAAGACGGGGTAAGCAGTCTGCTCGGTCGTTTTCTGGCACTCCATTATCTTAACAAGCTCATCCAAGCACCAAGATGAAGATGCATAAGTCTTGGAGAAAACAATGACGTAGAATCTTGAGTCTTCAATGGATTTGATGAGCTCATCACTGATCCTTTTCCCTTTCTTGATTCTCTCGTCATCTTTGTAAGTGTGAATGCCTTTGCGCTCAAGAGCAAAATAAAGATGATCAACGAAGTTTTTACGAGTGTCTTCACCTCTAAAACTCAAAAATACATCATACTTAAAGCTCTTCTGAACATATGAAGTTGAAGAAGATGCCATTGAAGTTATGCTTGAAAGATCCTATTGAAATCAAATCTTTGATGAAGGGTATTTAAGCTAAAAGATTGCAAAAAAAGAACTTGGATAAGAGGAATAATCCTCAAGAGCAAGTGTATATCAACTTATTAAGAAGACAATATGGTCTAACTTGTATTGCTTAATAAAAAGAAATAAAAATACCATAAGATTCCTTAAGCATTTATTAACCAACTTAGTGGTTTAGTCTTTTTTGCCTTCTAATAATTTATACTTTTCTATGCCTAGACTTTTTGACCCAATAGAATTTATGTTCCAGTCTAAACGTATTTAATTTCATGATTACCACTGATTATAACTTCACATTTTTTGTGGTTTTAAAAATATATTTCTTTAGTACTTAAAATTATATTCTCATAATTATTGTTTTTTTTTTGTGAGTTAAGAGTGTTAGGTGGGCATGTATATCAAGAAAACATATAATAATAGCTATTTCTTTTAAATCTATATTTTGAATGAATACTTTTTAGTTATGTTATTTTGCTATTAAACAGTAGCCATGTGAAAGCATTTTTTTTGGAAAAAGTGTGAAATTAGGTGGGGAAACAAACATCCCTCAAAAGAGGAGAAAGATTCATTTCTTTTAAATTGTATTAGTTACACCTTTTGATGTAATTATTGGATTTAATAATCATCAATCCTGCAAAATTTAACTTATATACATAGTACACTTTTAACTATAATAAAGAACTCATCTCAATCTGACAACTAATTCAACCACCATTTCTTAAGTTGGACTTCTTCATATGTTCTTGTATTTCCCTGCACCAATAAATTTTCACTACAATGTAAAGATGTGCTCAGTTGCTCACTGTATATATTTGGTCATTTGTTTCTTCATGAAACAAAAAATATAAAGTAGAGATTTTTGTTCCAATCTTACACTTATGATGTATAAGTTTTCAAAATTGGTCCAAAATTATGAAGATTGGAAGTATGGTGCCTGCAAACTAATTATTAAACTTAACTGCAATTCAGGGGTGGCATATGTAATTCACTAAACCAATATATTAACATTGAAATTGTTTTAATGATAAGTGGCCAAAGTGAAAAGAAATGAATTCTTTGGTTAGAACTTTGTGGCCAAAGTGTCTAATTCAAGACTCCAGTACTAAAACATTTCCTTCGTTTTTCTCATATGTTATCTTCTAGCATTTTACGTGCAACTGACAACATATTACAGAGTATTTCCGTCCAACTTCATCACCTCTTTTTCGAATATGGATCATCATCATGCTCCTAGTCATTATTGTAGTTCAACTACCGTTAAATATCTAATAGTGCAAAGCATACTAACATATACGATAAATAAAGATGAGCTCACCTCAACCAACTTTTCTTAACTTCTAAGTTCTACATATATTTCTGATTTCCCTGCTCAGGTATAAATTTCCCAAATGTTAATGATGTAGAAATATTTGGTTGATTAACATTACGTGTACTTCAATATTCACATAAATTCTTCTAATTCAAACTACCTTCCTGACTTTCACAAGCTATATGCCTATATGCTCACTTTATATATTTGACAGTTGGTTATTTCTACCTAAAACTTAAAGAGTAAACTAGAGAATTTTCTTCTAATGGTCTAAAATCATGAATCTCAAAAGTACAATGGCTAAAATCAAATTATTAAACAAGTTTAGGGGCTGCATATGTAATTTATCAAGTCATAGACCAACTTTGAAACTATTTTTAACAATCAGTGGCTAAAGTGCAAGGAAATGAATTTTCTGTTTACACCTTTGTCTGCAAAGTACAAAATTTTTTTATTTATCCCATAATTAATTGCAGGTTTGATTGAAAAACTCAATTCTCCTACAAAACTTATCTATCATGCACCACTTAATGATTATTTACTAAATCATTCAGCAACTGATAAAAATTATCTATCATGCACCACTTAATGATTATTCACTAAATCATTCAGCAACTGCCAAACAGTTCCTCACACTTAAGCATAATGATGAAAGTTCAATGATAATATTAATTCGTATCTAGTTATGATTAATATTTAATACACTTGAAATTCATGGTTTAGGTGCATATATAGTCTTAACATTCAAGTCTTTGGCTTAGCTTCTTATATACTTCTCAACTTAACTTTTCTTTGATAGATTGCTTCACTATATTTGGGTTAATCTCTCCCTCACTTTCTTGGTTACTTAACTTCTTAAGCGGTTTTCGGTTCTTTACATATGCATTTCGTGGTGTCCTACCTCTTGGTTGCTAATCAATTGTATGCACCAATTAAACAACTTGACCAATCAAGAAATGTGGAGAAACGGTATCATTGCATCTTCCTAATTCCGTCAACCAAGTTGACATAAAAAAAATCAGACACGAAATTTGAAATTTTGGCCCCAATACATCAACGTAATTCTTAACCACAACACACAACAACCTTGCATATATCTCTAAATCATAAGCCTAAAAATGCAAAGATAAATGGAAGGCCATTTGATTGCAGCACCTGTGATGCAGTTTCTGTTTCTTGAGGACACTGAAGGCTCTAACCATACAAACACGGTTTGGTTCAACGGTGACCTGCTCGATGGGCTTAAAACTGCTTCACCTCTTCACTTCTGAAGCAAGTACCGTATCTGCTCGAATAGTGAAATTTGCTCAAAGTGTTTCTAGGGAAAATGACATATACTTATGATTAAGAAGCAGAAACTATAACAAAGATCAAATAGGACAAAAGAAATCAAGTCATAAGGTTTAGTGATGGTACAAAACTTACCATCCAAATATTGTCAACCGACCAACAAAAGCAGCTAAATTCAACTTAAATAGGTTCCATACTCCATAATCTTAATTTGTCCCATCTTCGTTCTGGATTAAAAAAAACAAGTTAAATATGTCAATACAACGCATTTGGCAGACAATCAGGCCCGAAATGCTGTGTTGCAAGAAATTGTACAACTTTGAGTGTTTAGTAAATGTAAATATGAAGTTAATGAATCCAAATATTGGAACTTTTAGTGACAAAACAGCCGAGTTTATCATGCATAATGGATATAGAAATGGTATGACCTTCAATTGAGTTTATCATGGTTTTGTTGAATCTGTGGAAGCTTGTCTGTCTCTAATAGATCAAACTTCTCACCACCCATTATCACAAAATTTACAGAAAATGGAGTATGTGACTTGGCCACCCACCACTCGAAAAAACAATGTACCGGCATTTGGTGAGGCCACTGCATCATCAGTTGACAAATAACATGACTCAGAAAACGAATTAAGGAACACTAATTGGACTCTAATTTCATAAACAATAGCACATTGAATCACCTCTGGTCCATGGTGATATGGTTTTAGTTTTGAACAACGGTTTGCATGAACTTAATCTCGTCATATTAAACCCGTAGCAGGGGTACTGCTGGTAGAAGAAGCTTGACTCCGATTTCTGTATTTTTTTCACATAATTTGGCCAAAAAAGGGGATCATATCAATATTTCTGTTACAAGTAAAAAGATCCATGACCCATTTGTTAATGACAAAATTGAAGAGTTCTAGTTCATTAATGAGAACCATCTGCTATAACAAACACAGGTGGTTATCGACAACTAAAGTCTGACCAGTTGAGCTACCCCATATGTTCCTTTGAGGGCTGCTGATGCTCAACAAAAACTTATCTTTTCAAAAATAAACTAAAGTGGGTTAACTAACTGGTTCATTGTGATCTAACAAAAATCAACTGATGTTGTGTTCCAGTGCCACTAGTTGTTCACTTATGCTTTTCCAAAATATCATCATTATTGGATTTAACCTAAGGACTGGAATGAACGTAAGTTGGAACTTTTTGAATCGAAAACAGTTGAGAATAAGAAACATAAAAAAAAAAGAGATGGTAAATTTTTATACCTTGTTTGTTATATTGCTTCCAGGTCATCAAAAGTACTTCTAACTGCAAGAAATGGTTCAAATGTTAGGATCGCTGGTAAGATGCATATAATTTAAATACAGAATTTTTCTCCAAAAATTATTTACTGTTATACATCCATTTCAAAATTCAAATTAAAGTAGGATGATAAATAGAAAATGGAGAAAACACCTGTTACAATAGTTGTTTCTGAATTAACTTCTTTGGGCCTTCCGAGCTCTCCAAATCATCCTTGAGACTCCTGCTGTGGTTTCTGGATGAATGTTATTCACAGCTCTATGTAGCAGAAGGTTTCTCCTTCTTCGTCTTCTGATGTTTGTATCTCGGATGTAAAACCAAATGACTCGAGAAGCCTTCTAAACCCAACAATAAGCAGCCCTTTCAACTCAAAAATACTTTGTGGAAGATGTCTTATGTTTGTACCTTCTATATTCAACTCTTTCAAGCATTTTAAGCACCCAAGTTCCTCTGGCAATTTCTCAACAGCAACACAGTTGCGGAGAAGAAAATATTCTAGACGTTTCATCTTACATATGCTGTTGGGAGTATCTCGTAAAACTGTACATTCCGATAGGATTAGCACCTCTAGACATTCTAATAGGCCAAGATCCTCGGGTGCTTGAAGTTCAACCAAATGAGAGCATTCGGCAAGCCTTAACATCTTGAGATTCGGAGTAAACCCAAGTTTAAAGGTCATCAACTTTGCACCCATGATGTCAATGGATCTGAGCTTTAGGCAATTAGAATGAATGTGAAGTTCTTCCAAACTATCACATCCTCTAACATCTAAATTCTCGAGATTTTGAGCCCCTTGAAGGTCAAGGGTCCTTAACTTTGAATCATGGAGGTTGAAGGACTTGAGCTTTGGCCATTTAGCAGGAATGTGAAGTTCTGTCAAATCATTACTTGCTATAATTAAGCTTTCGAGATTTGGATCCCTCGAAGGTCAAGGGTCTTCAACTTTGTATGAGAGAGGTCGATGCGTGTGAGCTGTAAACATTGAAGGGGAAATAGAAGTTCTACCAGATCACGACATCCTTCAAGGTATAATTGCACGAGATACGGAGTCATCCCACCGTCAAGGGTCTTCAATTTGGAATTCTGGAGGTAAAGGTATTTCAACTTCTTAAGAATCTATCATAAAAGAAAAAAGAATTAATATTGGTGTAATACAAACCAACAGATGTGTAGTACTATAATGAATCATGCAAAAACAACCAACCAACTATTAGTGTACCTTCTTTTCTCCTCCTTCCCATAGTTGTACAATTTCACTATTTTCCATTGCAAGCATAACTAGATTATTTGCTTGAAATGTTTTGGGTAAACAAGAAAAAGGGTAATAACTCCATAACAGACATTGTAAAGAATTTGGAATGTATTTAGTAACTTCATCAAATTCCCAATCGCCACTAAAACAATATCCGTTGTGACTTTTAGTATACGCAAAAAGATATCTAAGTTCCTTCATTTTTCGAAGACCTTTCATAAAAAGTTCTGAACTGAGTTCGCAAGGGAAATAGCAAATACATTCTGTTGCTTCAGTTCCCTGTAATCAAAAAAAGCAGTAAATGTTGAAACATAAGTCAGAACAAACGAAAAAGTGATAGTTTTTTTTATTTTTTCTTCACGGTACAAATAGACATGATCCTTACCAATTCATTAGCTAGAATATGTTCAATTTCCAGTGTCTCCCATAAGTGGCTATGTTTGTGAGGCTCTTTGCGGTGCGAACGACGAACGATATCCTTGCCCATTTCTACTATTTGGTCATGCATGACCACTTTTTCACCATCATTTGGAATAGTTATAAGAGATTTTTCCTTGAGAACATCTAAACCACATCTAGCTTCAAAATGTCCACAACTTTCAAGAAAAATGACTAATTCATCTATCGAGGGATAAAGCCCCATACATGCAACATCTAGGAATATTTCCTTGATATTGTCCTCTAGACTGGTGTAGCTTAATTCCAATATATCTACAACTTCCTTCTTAGGCATTCTTTTTAGGCTTTTTAGGACACCTTTCCATCCACATGTACTTCTACCGCGGAGATGTGAACCCAAAACTGTTATCGTTAAGGGAAGACCAGCAGCATAGCCTACGACTTCTTGTGATAGTTCTTCGTACCCTTGAACTGGAACCTCTGTGCCAAATGCATTCATACAGAAGAGCGGAAGTGCTTCCTCATTTGATAAGAGATTGACTTGAATCGGTTCCACATCGTGTGATCTCAACACTTGCTCATCTCTTGTTGTAATGATAATTACACTTCCTTTCTTAAACCAAGTACGATCACCAGCTAACGCCTTAAGCTGCTTTATATTGTCCACGTCATCTAGAACAATAAGAACCTTTCTACAACACAGCTTCCTCTTTATCTCCTTTTTCCCTTCAAGAACACCATTTACAAATATGTCTTGCTTTTTAAATACATCTCTAAGAAGTTGTTGTTGCAATGATTTCAAACCTAATAAACGAGAATCTGAACGTTCCCGGACATTCTCCACAAAACTGCTACCTTCGAATTCAGTGCATATTTGATCAAAAACTGCTCTGGCCAAAGTTGTCTTTCCACCACCTCCCATCCCCCATATGCCTATCATGAAAATCTCATCAGGAACGACATTTATAGATGAAAGCACGCCATTTATCCGAGTCCTCATGCCTATTAAATTATCTTCGGCAGCGCCGATGGAAGGTATCTTCAACGAAATCTTGTTAACAACTATTTTGATAAATTCGACTTCTTCCCTGTAAACATGTTAAAGAAGAATCAATTAACTTTCTCAAACTCACATGCGAACATATATAAGCAATGATGGAAACAACTGTATAATCATATTTTAGTTCTCTCTTCAATAAGAGTACTCAATTTGAGGCAAAGTTTAAAAATGAGCATGAGAGAAAACAAATTGAAAGAATATTGTAGAGACGTGATGAAGGAATTACCCATTAGCAATGGTTTCTAAGTCCCAACCACTGAAAGATGCTGCTTGTACCAGGGCATCTCTCCATTTCTGAGCAGCTTTTGCCTTTTCATGCTTGGCAAAGGCTTTTCCAAACTCCCCAATTTGGTTACGGACTTCGGTGGGTTCCACATGATAGAAGATAGGGTAAACAGTTTGCTTAGTCGTCCTATTTTGGCACTCCATGATCTTTGTAAGCTCTTGCAAGCACCACGATGAAGATGCATAGTCCTTGGAAAAAACAATGACGTGAAATCTCGAGTCTTCAATAGCTTGGATGAGCTCCTTACTAATAATTTCCCCTTGGTCGAGGTCCACGTCGTCCTTGTAAGTTACAATGCCTTCTCGCGTAAGAGCGTCATAAAGATGACCAACGAATGTCTTACGAGTGTCTTCACCTCTAAAACTTAAAAAGACATCATATTTAAAGATGCAATTCCGAATGGATGAAGTTGAAGAAGACGCCATTGATGGTATGGTTGAAGGATCCTATTAAATAAATCAAAACTTTGTTGAGAAATATTGAGGTAAGTTCACATGTTAGGCTATATGTATCTAGACCTAAAAAAGAAGTAAAATTAGACCCCAAAATAGGTTTTTACAAATGCTATAAGTTTTCAAAACTGGTCTAAAATCATGCAGTTGAAGAAGATGTCATTGATGGCAAATATTATATAAATAAAAATTGCAGTTGCCAACAGTGATTCAAATCTAATTTCTTACAGGCATCCTAAAAATCACCTTACCTTAATTAAGCAGAGGTAATGAAGCATATAATGAGTGAAAAGGGAGAAGAGAAAAGAGGGATTATGTAAATATGAGATTATATAAAGAAATTAAAGGGTTATCAGAACTTGTAGAAACCAATTGAATAGCTAGCTGTTGACTGAATTTATGAAGTGGGTTTTCATCAAAATGCTAATTTGATCTTCCATTTCAGCCAATTAAGAAAACAAGAAATAGATGTGCACAAATTAGCCCTAGAAAATAACTATTTCAAATTGAGAACGATCCAAGGGAGAAGAATTAATTCCAGAAAAGAAAGATGAAGATCAATCAACGAGATTAACAGCAAACAGATCGAGAATCCACTTTGATGTTTTCAGATGATGAATTAAGCGATAGTCAACTGCAGGTCTATTTAAATGTTAGAATTACACGTTTAGTCCCTATGGTTTACATGTTTTAACATCTTGCGTCCCTGCAAATGAAATAATTTTTTTAAAAAGCCTAGTGGTTTAAATGTTTTGACAATCTTAGTCCCTGCTCCCAACTCTGTTAAAAAGCTCTTGTCAACTCATTTATTTAACATATGGGTATTTTGGTCATTTTACATATTCCTTGGATTTCTTACGTAAATTATGCTAGAACCCGTGTATTTGAATTTGCTTGCATAAATATTGCCACTCTTTTAACCGTATGTAAAATTGCCTTTATTGATACCCTTATGTATTAATCATGTAACAGTCTTTTGGTCATTTTACATAAAATAAAAACCATCCCAATGCTCAAGCTAAGGAAACACATGGTTGATTAGATTCATATTTGATACATACATGCTTCTACGGAACAACCATCAGCTGGTATATATAATTGGCGATGATAAAACTTCTTCGATCTTTTTAGCTCACTCTTGTTATTGACTCGATTGCCGCCCACATAGAGCATGTCAGATTTAATTTCCAGTTATTTAACATTCTTGAATAACAATGTATTGAAGATGCTTCTTCTAGAGCCTTGAAAGCATGTTTGATCTTGCATACACTTAAAATAACTTTTTGCATCATAATCATCCTTAGACAACATGCTTTATAAAATAAGAAAAAAACCTTGACTTATTATTGATTATGGAATTTTAAGCCGGAAATGTCGGCCAGAGCTTCTCTTGTTGCAATGATCTAGCTACCACACCGGTTTGACCCTTTCCTATCGGTCAAAGCACG
Source organism: Centaurea solstitialis (assembly GCA_030169165.1). Classification (NCBI taxonomy): domain Eukaryota; kingdom Viridiplantae; phylum Streptophyta; class Magnoliopsida; order Asterales; family Asteraceae; genus Centaurea; species Centaurea solstitialis. Next base: position 32,051,060 of record CM058043.1, read on the forward strand.
ACTGAGTCAACAGTCGCTAGTTGTTAATGCAAAAATGAATCACTGATATCAGCAATTTAAGATATAATATTGCCGTCTAATCGGGTGTCGAAGGACGGAAAAATTATACAAGCCAGGAAATATGATGATATTCTCGAATTGTCATGAGGCGTTTCATGCCCAAGGCGGAGATGCTAAACTAAAGTGTCCCCAATATAAGAAAAACAAACATAAGACATTATTTTTAAGAGGGTTGGAAACAGGGTTTGAAACCTAGTCAAACATGCGGCTCATCCTCAGACCAATTTTTAAAAATCAAATTATACAATACAATAGGAGACATAAACCAAAACCCCGACTAACAAAACATAAACATTTATAGATCACCCAAATATCGTTTTCGTGTATTTCTTGAAGTAAAAAAAAAACAATAAATAAATATACAATAGATCACCTAAACTTGTTTCCCATGTCTTAACAGTTTGAGTTATTAAGAAGCAAACAGCAAAACTCCATGACCAACAAGATATCCATGCTGATATAGAACATGGAAGTCCTGCTATAAGAACAACCAAAATCATGCAAACATTTGCTCGAAAATGAATGAAATGTGATAAACCATTAAGTAAATTTATAGAAATTTCTTAGAATAAGTGTCTCACTCACATGTTGATTTTAGACTCATCGTCTACTTAATCCTTGAATCATGTGGCCGATTTCTCACTAAAATTTCAATACCACATCAAAAGAATGTTTTGGGGACTTGGGGTTGCAGTGCCAAAGCCATGTGCCATGGTTGGTCAAACGCGTTATCTCGAGATCTATATACATCATTCCAATGACGATGAATTTTAAAAAATTCACCTTTGATACATGCCTGCAAGAAACAAGCATCAAGTCAAGTGATATAATTGGCTCAAATAAAACATTATCAATCTTTATCAACCGATGGATAGACAAACTTTGAAACTATTTTTAACAATCGGTGACCAAAGTGCAAAGAAATGAATTTTATGTTTACACCTTTGTGGCAGAATTACAAAATTTGTTTATCTAATCCATAATTAATTTACAGGTTTGATTGAAAAACATGATTCTCCTACAAAACTGGAGGTCAAACTGTATCAATCATGCATATAAGTAAGCAGTCTGACCACTTAAAGACTATGCACTAAATCATTCAGCAACTACCAAACAGTGTCTCACACTAAAGCATGATGATGAAAGTTCAATGATAGTATTAATAAATACCTAGCTATGATTTATACACTTGAAAGTTATGGTTTAGGTACATATATAGTCTTAACATTCAAGTCTTTGGCTTAGCTTCTTATATGCTTCTCAGCTTAACTTTTGTTTGATAGATTGCTCCACTGTATTAAGATTAAAAATTTTAAAATCTCCCTCACTTTCTTGGTTACTCAATTCTTAAGCGGTTTTTGGTTCTGTAACCACAATGCATAACCATCCTGCAAATTTCTCTAAATCAGAAGCCTGCAAATGCAAGAAAAATATTGGTAATCTTATGATGCAGTTTTATGTTTCTTTGAGACACTGAAGGCTCCAACAACACAAGCATGGTCTTGTTCAAAGGTGACCTGCTCCATAGGCTTAAAACTGCTTCACTTTTGAAGCAGATACCGTTCTGCTCGAATATTAGAATTTGCTCAAAGTGTTTCTAGCGAAAATGACATATATTTATGATTAAGAAGTAGAAATTAAACAAAGAGCAAATAGGAATAAATAGAATTAAGTCATAAGGTTTAGTGATGGTACAAAACTTACCATCCAAATATTGTCAATCAACCAAGAACAGCAGCAGCTAACTTCGACTCAAAGGGGTTCCATACTCATAGCACAGTACAACAGCAGCCTACTGTAGTTATTGCAGTTGCTGGTGATTCGTTTTCCGACTGCAAAATAACCAGATCATGCTGCTTTTTTAACAATAAGATGCTCCGTGGAAGATTATTTATGCATGTATCTCTTATATCTAAGGATACCAAACATTCCAAACGTCCAAGTTCCTCAGGCAATTCCTCAATCCTGTTACACCCGTAGAGACTGAGATCCCTTAGACTTTTCATCCTACATATGTTGTTCGGAATATCTCGTAAAGCCGTACACCGGTTTAGCTCTAGCGTCTCTAAACATTCTAATGGATTAAGATCCTCCGGTAACTTCTCAAGAAGCTTACAACGATAAAGTTTGAGAGATTTCAGATGTTTCAGCATACAAATGCTATCTGGCAGATGTTTAATCTTTGTAGATTCCAAAGTTAGCTCCTCTAGAGATTGTAAACAATCAAGGTCCTTGGGCAACTCTGTGATGTTGCCTTCGAGTGTAAGCTTTGTTAAATGTTGTAAACCAGATATTCTTCCGAAAAAACTCCCAAGGTCTGTGCAAGCACAAAAGAAACCTTCTGAAATAAGCTTCTCAATGTTTCCAATGGATGAGCGTAGATCTTCCGTATATGAACATTCAAACTCAAACTTGGGCAAACTGCCATCCAGGTGCAATCAGTGTATATCTACCAACTTTGTACTCAAATGTCCTTTTAAGTTGATGAGCATTTTTACACCTCCATTGGGAATACAAAGTTTTACCAAACTAGAACATTCTTCGAGACATATACTCTCGAGATTTGGAGTTCTCCGAAGGTCAAGGGTCTTCAACTTTGAACATCTTTCGATGGCTAGAGATTCGAGCTTTACATCTCCATCAGGGATGTGAAGTTCTACCAAATCATGATCTTCCAGAATCAACGTCTTGAGATTAAGGGTCAGCTCAAAGGTCCTCAACTCTGATTTTATGAGTTTGAGGTACTCAAGTTGTGGGCATCTGACGGGAATGAATTGTTCTACCAAATCATCATTTCCAGCAAGAGTCAAAGCCTTAAAATTCCGAGTCGGCCCTAAGTCAAAGGTCTTCAAACTTGGACATGGAAGGCAGAGGCTTTTTAGTTTGCAACATTCATCATGCATGCGAAGGTTCACCAAACGATAACATAAGTCAAGCTTCAATGTATTGAAATTTGGAGTTGGCCCAAGATCAAGGGTCCTCAACATTATCCATAGTTCAAGGGATTCAAGTTGTGGACATTCAAGGAACATGCCAAGTTGTGCCCAATAATCACGTTCTTTAAGTTTCAATGCCTCGACATTCGGAGTTGGCCCAAGGTTAAAATGCCTCAAATTCGGACAATTCAATCTGAGGAATTTGAGCTGTGGAAATTCACGAGGCATGTCAAGTTTTACCAAACCTTTACTATATTGCAAATTCAATGTCTCGATATTCGGAGTTAGACAAAGGTTAAGGGACCTCAACTTTGAACTACTCAAATTGAGGGATTTGAGTTGCGGACATTCACATCGTATTTCAAGTTCTACCAAATCATTACACCTTTCAAGATCTAATGTCTCAAGATTTGGAGCTAGACCAAGGTCAAAGGACTTCAACTTTGAACACCTAAGATCAAGGAACCGGAGCTTGCCAAAAACCTATCATAAGAAAAAATACAAGATGAATATTGGTGTAATAACAAACCAATAGATGCGTAGCGTCGTAATAAATAATGCAAAAATATAATTCAACCATTACTCTTACCTTTCTTTCTCCCCCTTCCTGAAGTAGCTCCATTCTACTGTAATGCATAGTAAGAGCAACAAGATTACTTGCTTGAAATGTTTTGGGTAAAGAATAAAAAGGGTAATACGACCATTCCAGATATTGTAGAGAATTTGGAAAGTGATGTTGAACTTCGTCAAGTTTCCAATAACCAAAAATATCGGAAATGTACACAAAAAGAAGTTTTAGTTTCTCCATCTTTTCAAGACCTTTCATAACAGCTTCTTGATTGATTTCTAATGATGTGAACAGCTTTAGACATGTTGCTTCAGTATCCTGTAATCCAAAACAAGTGACCATGATGTTAACTTGGGTCTTGACATATATATGAAAATGTGTTAATTTTCTCAACCTTGCAAATAAACTTTATCCTTACCTGATTATTAGCCAATATATCTTTTATTTCCTCCGTAATCCATAATCGACTATGTCTGTTGGGGTCATCAGGGTGCAAACTACGAACAATGTACCTCACCATTTCTTCTATACGGTCATGCATGTCCAAGCAGCCATCTCTAGTAGTTACGAGAGATTTTTTCTCAAGAACATTCAGACCATGTATAGCATGAAATCCACGGCTTTCAAGCACTTTGATTACTTCATCTTTTGACCAACCTTTCAAAATACATGCAACATCAAGGAATATTTGCTTGCATTCGGTATCTAGCCCCATATAGCTTAACTCTAACTTCTTTAGAGTTTCATCCAGTGGAATTTTTTTAGTTTTTTCAGGGTGTCTATCCATACATGCTCATTTGTCTCACAAAGAGACGAACCCAAAACTGTGATCGTTAAAGGAAGACCAGCAGCATAACGTACAACCTTTTTCGTTAGCTCTTCATACCCTAAAATTGGACTCCCTGTCCGAAATGCACAACTACTCAAGAGACAAATTGCTTCCTCATCAGTTAACAAATTGACATCATGAATCAAGTTCACTTTGTGTGCTAGGAGTACTTGTTTGTCTCTTGTTGTAATGATAATTTTACTTCCTGGCTTAAACCAATTGGGTTCACCGGCTAAGGCCTTAAGTTGGTCTATATGATCCACATCATCAAGAACAACAAGAACCTTTCTACCAGGCATCTTCTTTTTCATCATGTTTTTCCCATCAAAAACATTATTTATGGTGATGCATTGATCATTTGATACATCTCGAAGAACTTGTTGTTGCAACTTCTTCAACCCAAAATCGGGTTTTGAGACTTCCCTAACATTTGCAACAAAGCTTTTACCTTCAAACTGAAAGGATATCTGATCAAAAACAGCTCTAGCCAAAGTTGTCTTCCCAATGCCTCCCATCCCCATGATTCCTATCATGCAAAACTCATCAGGAAAAGCGTTTAAAGATGAAAGGATGCCATTTATCTGAGCCCCCATGCCTATTAAATTTTTATCAGCACCGATGGACGGTAACTTCAAGGAAATCTCCATAACAACTTTTTTGATAAATTCAACTTCGTACCTGTAGGTTAAAGAAGAAGCACATGAATAATTACTTTTATATCTTCAAAATACAAACATATAAGAAGTAACAATGGAGTCATATATATATATATATATATATATGATCATATTTCAGTTTAATCTTTCGAGAAGAATAGTCAAGTTTGACAATAGAATGTTGGAGATTTTAGTGTTACCATGTTCATTTTAGTATAATGGAATTTACAGGTTACCAATGGAAATCAAGTTTTGTTATTTAGACGAGTGAGGAGGTGCGGAGTGCACACTCGTATAAAACTAAATTGATTTCGGTTATATCAGAAATAAGGTTTCAGCGGAAAGGTTTTATAAACGCGTGTGATTTGCATCAACCCAGCTGATGGATTCTTGAAAATAATTATTAGGTTGAATTAGATATTATCTAATTGGTAGATAATGCCTTATTCTAATAAACCTATAATTATTAAAGTTTTATAATAATAATAATATTTAGATGTCATCAATTTTGAAACTTTGTTGTTGACAGATTTTGAATTCAAACTTTGAAGTTTGACTTTCAATTTCAAACTTTGAAATTTGACTTGAATTTTCCAAGTTTGAATTTGACTAAACTCTTGTTTTTTTAATCTTTCAAAATCATCTATATATATGTGTGTTTATGGGATGAAAAAGGAAATCAAGAGAAAAAGATATATAGAGAGAATCAAAAAAGAAAGACATATATTATTTCTGATATATTAAATCTTGGATACTGATTTTATTTATCAGTTGAGATTGGTAACCATTAGACAACGATTTGATATAAATATCCAGTTGTGGATTTCTATTCGGTGCCTCGATAGAAATTGTTCCTATTTGGATTATCCCAATCTGAATTTCGTGAAACCCAGGCATAGGGTCGAAATACTAGATTCGGAAAGTGAACTCAACACGATCCAAATAGTTTATCCGGTCAAACACATTATTTTAGAAACGTGACCCTATTTCCTCCCAGACTCCCCAACACTCGAATCTAATATTGTTTCTGTTTCTTAAATAATGGCTGAATTATCCTCCAAAGATATGACCACTAAATTTGCTAAACTGGAGAAGTTTCAAGGTGTCGATTTCAGGCGTTGGCAGAAGAAGATGCACTTCCTGCTGACAACCTTGAACGTGGTACACGTTCTGACTTCTACTGCTCCAGAAGAAAAGGAGGATGAAACACCTGCTGAAATCAGAAAGCGCTGTAAGTGGGAAAACGATGACTACATCTGTCGTGGTCACTTCTTAACGGTATGTCTGATTCTCTTTTTGATATATACCAAAACGTGAAGAATGCTAAACAACTCTGGAACAGTATAATGAGTTGCTTCGCATTCTAGGTCAATACGCTCAACACAACATGCAGATGGATGAATGTATCGCTGTGTCGAGTGTGATTGACAAACTACCACCATCCTGGAAAGATTTCAAGCATACCTTGAAACATCAAAAGGAGGAGTTGTCTCTGGTACAACTCGGTAGTCACATACGGATTGAGGAATCTCTCCGTGGTCAAGAAAGTGACAAAAACAAGGCTAAGCCTGATGTTGGACAACCTTCGGTCCACATGGTTGAAGGAAATAAGATTAATCCAAAACACAAGGGAAAAGGTATCAAACGTAAGTTTGAGGACCGAAACAAACCAAACAAGAATTCTAATGTTTTGGTTTGTTGGAGATGTAATATGACTGGTCACTTGAAACGTGATTGTCAAGTGAATCTCAATAAGAGAGGAAATGTGAACAATGGTGCCGGTAGCAGCGGTGGTGGTAACTACAAGCCTAACGGCTTTGCTCCACAAAAAGGTCAGAATTTTTCTAACCTTGATAAACCTATGGTTTATGTTTGTTCACTAATCCTTGAATCCTTGTATGTACAGGATGATCACTGTACATGGTGGATTGACTCGGGTGCTACAAGTCATATGTGTAGAGATCGTCGATGGTTCGAGAAACTGACACTAACCGACGATGGTTCCATTGTAAAGATGGGTGACGAGTCAACTGCAAAAGTTTGTGGTGTTGGAATAATTAATCTTACTTTTACTTCCGGAAAAACAATAACTTTAAATAATGTTTTGTTTGTTCCAAGGCTTCGTAAAAACCTTGTTAGTGGTGGTTGTTTGAATTCTGCTGGTTTTAAGCAGGTTTATGAATCAGATAAATTTATTTTATCTAGATTTGGCACGTTTATTGGTCTTGGTTACTTTTGCTTTGGAATGTTTCGTTTGAATGTGTTGATTCCTTTTTCTGATGATAATGATTGTTTGTTAATAAATTCAAATTCGAATGATAATATGTTATGGCATGCTAGATTAGGTCATGTTAATTTTAGAAGAATGCTTGAGATGTCAAAATATGGATTAATTCCACCGTTTGACATTGGTGTTGAAAAATGTAAGACTTGCATGTTAACGAAAATCACAAAACAACCTTTTCAAAGTGTTATTCGGAAATCAAATCTTTTGGATTTAATTCACAGCGATCTTTGTGATTTTCATGCAACGCCTTCACTTGGTAATAAAAAGTATGTAGTCACCTTTATTGATGACTCAAGTCAGTTTTGCTATGTGTATTTGTTGCATTCTAAGGATGAAGCCTTAGAAAAGTTCAAAATATACAAAACCGAGGTGGAATTGCAATTGGGCGTTCCGGTTAAATGTCTCAGAACTGATCGGGGAGGGGAATACATGGATCCTCTTTACTTCCAATCAGTTGGTATTATTCATGAGACAACGGCTCCATATACACCACAACAAAATGGTGTTGCCGAGCGGAAAAATCGAGTCTTGAAAGAGATGGTCAACTCGATGTTGTCTTACTCGGGATTGAGTAAGGGGTTTTGGGGAGAGGCAATGCTAACCGCATGTTATGTCTTGAATAGAGTTCCGAACAAAAGGAACAAAACTACCCCATATGAACTTTGGTTCAAAAGGACTCCAGATTTGAATTACTTTCGGATTTGGGGTTGTCGGGCAGTTGTAAAACTAACCGAGCCTAAAAGATCTGCTTTGGGTGAAAGAGGAGTTGATTGCATTTTCATCGGATATGCAGAACACTCCAAGGCTTATAGGTTCTATGTTATAGATCCTAATGAGTCGGTGTCGGTTAATACCGTGATTGAATCGCGTGATGCGATTTTCGATGAAGAACGATTTTCATCGATTCCGAGACCTAAGGATCTGATTTCTAATGTTGATGAAGGTCAAAATTCAAAAATTTTAGAAGGAATATCAGATCCGGAACCCTTGAAAGTTCGAAAAAGCAAACGGGGCCGAATTGCGAAAGATTTCGGTTCGGACTTCCAACTGTATTTGGTGGAAGGGTCAAGGGATAAGGTCGGGCTTCAATACTCTTATTGTTATAGTATTGAAGAAGATCCTATGGAATCCCGAGATGCCGCTTTCTGGAAGGAAGCGATTGATGATGAATTATCATCAATTTTGGAGAATAACACTTGGGTGTTATCTGATTTGCCACCAGGTTCTAAACCTTTGGGTTGCAAATGGATCTTCAAAAAGAAGATGAAGGTAGATGGAACTATTGATAAGTTCAAAGCCCGGTTGGTCATACAAGGGTTCAGACAAAAACCTGGTATTGATTATTTTGACACGTATGCACCGGTGGCTAGGATATCTACCATTAGATTGTTGATAGCCTTGGCTGCTATTCACAATCTGGTTGTCCATCAAATGGATGTTAAAAAGCCTTTTTGAATGGAGAGCTTGATGAAGAGGTTTACATGAAACAACCAGAAGGTTTTGTTATGCCCAGTAATGAGCATAAGGTTTGTAAACTGGTTAAATCATTGTATGGGCTAAAACAAGCTCCAAACACAATGGCATCAAAAGTTTGATGAGGTTATTTTGTCAAGTGGTTTCAAGTTGAACCAATCTGACAAATGTGTTTATAGTAGGTTTGATTCATCCGGCTCGGGTGTGATAATCTGCCTCTATGTTGATGACATGCTAATTTTCGGCACTGATCAACTTCAAGTTGATGAAACCAAAAGTTTGTTGTCATCAAAGTTTGCCATGAAAGACCTGGGGGAGGCAGATGTAATCCTTGGTATTAGGATTAAACGGGTTAACAAGGGGATTGCTTTAACGCAGTCACACTATGTTGAGAAAATTCTCAAGAAATTTAATTATAGTGATTGTTCTCTTGTAAGTACTCCCATGGATCCCAGTGTGAAGTTAATGCCCAATAAGGGGATGGCTGTATCACAATTGGAATATTCACAGGCTATAGGTTGCTTGATGTATGCTATGACTAGCACACGCCCGGACATCGCTTATGCGGTTGGGAGGTTGAGTAGGTATACTAGTAACCCTAGTACTCAACATTGGCAAGCAATTCAAAGAGTCTTTAAGTACCTCAAGGGAACCATGGATTATGGTTTGTATTATTTGGGGTATCCTTCGGTTTTAGAAGGATATTCTGATGCAAGTTGGATAACCCATGTTGAGGAAGATCATTCTTCAACAACTGGTTGGGTATTCTTACTTGGGGGAGGTGCTATCTCTTGGGCTTCAAAGAAACAAACTTGTATAACAAACTCAACAATGGAATCTGAACTTGTTGCGTTAGCCGCTGCCGGTAAAGAGGCGGAATGGTTAAGAAATTTGATATATGAGATTCCATTGTGGTCAAAACCGATTGCACCTATTTCTATTCATTGTGACAGTGCTGCCACTTTGGCAAAAGCATATAATCAGGTTTACAATGGGAAGTCAAGACACTTGGGAGTCAGACACAGTATGGTCAAGGATTTGATAATGAATGGTGTAATTTCGGTGGAGTTTGTGAAATCGCAACAAAATTTGGCAGATCATCTAACAAAGAGTCTAGCCAGGGACTCAGTGCATAAGTCGGTATTTAGGATGGGTTTAAAGTCCATTTTATTTCTTAATGGTGAGATACCCAATTCCCCTCTAGTACGACATTAGAGGTTGAATTCAATGAGGAAAGCTCACACTTAAGAAATGGAACACACACATATGTTTGTCATCCCAGGGTTAGTGTGTTTGGTGGCTGTAGTTAGGAAGGCTGATTATACTGTCTTAATAATTCCTTTGTTAAAATGTAAGCAGGTACATGAGGAAAGGAATGACCTATATGATCGTGAAATGTAGCCGCATTTCATAAAAGCTGGGACTTTGCTTTTTATACGATCACGAATGGATATGGGACACTCGGCTTGATAATAGTGTCAGGTTTTAACTGGAATATTTATTTAAATTTATGTGTATGGTATCTTCAGGCATTCAAATGGGTTGAAGGGTTCAATTCTTAGAACACCCTGATTCTCGAGTGTTTGGAACGTGTAACATACTAACATGGAAATTCAATCGATTCGATATTTTCTTGTATGCATAAATTTGATCAAATCAAAGTCTTGTTTTGTAAATTCAAGGTTACACTAAAATGGGGGAGGATTGTTGGAGATTTTAGTGTCACCATGTTCATTTTAGTATAATGGAATTTACAGGTTACCAATGGAAATCAAGTTTTGTTATTTAGACGAGTGAGGAGGTGCGGAGTGCACACTCGTATAAAACTAAATTGATTTCGGTTATATCAGAAATAAGGTTTCAGCGGAAAGGTTTTATAAACGCGTGTGATTTGCATCAACCCAGCTGATGGATTCTTGAAAATAATTATTAGGTTGAATTAGATATTATCTAATTGGTAGATAATGCCTTATTCTAATAAACCTATAATTATTAAAGTTTTATAATAATAATAATATTTAGATGTCATCAATTTTGAAACTTTGTTGTTGACAGATTTTGAATTCAAACTTTGAAGTTTGACTTTCAATTTCAAACTTTGAAATTTGACTTTGAATTTTCCAAGTTTGAATTTGACTAAACTCTTGTTTTTTTAATCTTTCAAAATCATCTATATATATGTGTGTTTATGGGATGAAAAAGGAAATCAAGAGAAAAAGATATATAGAGAGAATAAAAAAGAAAGACATATATTATTTCTGATATATTAAATCTTGGATATTGATTTTATTTATCAGTTGAGATTGGTAACCATTAGACAACGATTTGATATAAATATCCAGTTGTGGATTTCTATTCGGTGCCTCGATAGAAATTGTTCCTATTTGGATTATCCCAATCTGAATTTCGTGAAACCCAGGCATAGGGTCGAAATATTAGATTCGGAAAGTGAACTCAACACGATCCAAATAGTTTATCCGGTCAAACACATTATTTTAGAAACGTGACCCTATTTCCTCCCAGACTCCCCAACATAGAACACGGGATGCCTTGGCTTTTAATGGTAGATTATAAAGAAGAAACAGAATGAAAGAATATTGCACATTGAGATAGGTTGAAGTAATTACTTATCAACAGTTAAGTCCTTCCCACTGTAAGATGTTGCTTCTACCAAAGCCTTTCTCCATTTCACAGCATCCTCATCATTTCCGTGTTTGGAAAAGGCTTTTCCAAATTCTCCACTTTGTTTGCGGACTTGAGTTGGTTCCACATCATAGAAGATAGGGTAAATGGTCTGCCCAGTCTGCGTCTTTTGGCACTCCATAATTTTCACAAGCTCGTCTAAGCACCATGATGAAGATGCGTAGTTTTTGGAGAAAACAACGACATGGAATCTTGATTCTTCAATGGCTTGAATGAGCTCGTTACTGATTTTCTTCCCTCTCTCGAGGTTCTCGTCATCTTTGTAAGTTTCAATATTCTCTTGCTTAAGAGCATGATAAAGATGATCAACAAAGCTGGTACGAGTGTCTTCACCTCGAAAACTCAGAAATACATTATACTTAAAGCTTGTCCTTTGAATGGATGAAGTTGAAGAAGACGCCATTGCAATTGCCGGTATGAAAGAAGGATCCTATTAATTATATCAAAACCCTGTTAGGGAAACATCCTATGCAAAAAAAAAAAATTACAGTTGACAACAATGATTCAATATCTAATTTCTTACAAGCATTGAAGCGTTAAATGCATCAACCACCACGTCAACCCGGGTTTTACCGGTTCATACCAACCGGGTTTTTATACCCAGCCCGGTCAATCTGGGTCAGGATTTGCTCAAAAAGAAACCCGGCCATAGTTGACCTGTTCTCTCCCCTGGGTCACAGTTCCTGCCTGGTGGACCGGGTTTTTAAAGCATTGAATATAATTGACTCAAATTAATCAATTTATCTAATTTCTTAGTGTTGAGAACAATGATTCAAATCTAATTTCTTACAGGCATCCTAAAATCACCTTACCTTAATTAAGCAGGTAATTAAGCATATAATGAGTAAAAGGGAGAAGAAAAGAGGGATTATGTGAATATGAGATTATAGAAAGAAATTAAAGGGGTATCAAAACTTGTATATAATTCAAATTGAATAGCTGTTGACTCAATTTATCAAGTGGGTTTTCATCAAAATGCTAATTTCATCTTCCATTTTCAGCCAATTAAGAAAAAAAGAAATAGATGTGCAAATTAGGCCTAGAAAATAAGTAACTATAGGATCAAAGGGAGAATAATTAATACCAGGAAAGAAAGGGAGACTTCGATCAGCCAAATGTACAGATGGAGAAATTAGTTGGCAGCAATCAGACAGAATCTAGTTTGATTTCTTCAGATGAACTTAACGATTCAGAGTCAACTGCTGCTCACATTTTTAAGTTTATTCAAGTGTTAGAATTAGACGTTTGGTCCCTATGGTTTACATATTTTAACATCTTGAGTCCCTGCAAATGAAATAATTCTTGAAAAATCCCCGTGGTATATATGTTTTGACGAATCTTGGTCTTTGCTCCTAAGTGTCTCTTAAAATAAATCTTGTTAACTCATTTTTGAAAAACCCCCGTGGTTTATATGTTTTGACGAATCTTGGTCTCTGCTCCTAACTTTTTCTTAAAAAAATCATGTTAACTCATTTAACATTGGGGATTTTTGGTCTTTTTACATGTTTCTTTATTTCTTTATTATAAGTTATGCTAGAACTCGTGTCATTGAATGCCCTCACAGGCTAATCATGTGGGCGTTTTGGTCATTTTACAAAAAAGTACCTAAAGTATATTTTCTTGTTTAAGTGTTTAAAGCATTTGAAAAAAAATAAAAGAATAGTGTGGGGTTACAACGTCAATGCCATGGCTTTCAACCTATAAAGATCCATACACATCATCCCAATGAAAAAGGATTTTCAAATTTAACGAATTCTCAAGGTAACGGAACATGTGGTGAATTCGATTTTTGTAGCTTGTAGCTAACGATTCACATTTGATGCTTACATGCTTTCAACTCATATACAACTGGCTATGATAATAAAACTTTTTCTATCTTTTTCGCTTGCTCATTACTGATTTGATCACCAAAATACTCATTTCAATCACCGGTTCATGACTTCGACTTTTCTATATACTTTTGATTTTCCTATATCAACATGAAAATTTAATCCATTAATTTTATTTTGTCTTTTGTTTAATTTTATTTTACATAAGATATAACAATGGTTCTTATACCACTAGTATTAACACTGTTTGCTTGACTGGGAAAATAAAGCCCCCTTATGTAGTCAAGAATGACAAATAAGATTTTTCTTTAGTTGGAATCTGTATGTCACACATCTTCTGTTAACTCATGTACTATATAAAGGTGTTTGTATTATTTTATTATAGACATTCATTTGGGGTGAACACAAATCCAAATGACATATCACGTCTTCTTATGTTGGTCAACCAAGTTGACATAAAGAAGATCCAACATTGATCTAGAATTCGAAGTTGTGGCGCCAATACATCAATGTAATTCTTAACCCCGATACATTAAAACCTTGCAAATTTCTCTAGATCAGATGTCTAGAAATGCAAGATAAATGTCGGTAACCTGATTGTGGGCAGTACCTAGGATGTATTTTTTTTGTTTCTTTGGGACACTGCAGGCTCCAACCACACAAGCATGGTCTCGTTCGAAGGTGACCTGAGCTCCATAGGCTTCAAACTGCTTCACCACTTCGCTTCGCAAATATTGCATCTGCTCGAAGTGTTTCTATCGAAAATGACAAATATTTATGATTATGAAGCAGAGAGGTGAGAATTGCTTCCCAAATTCTAGATTCTATGCTTTGCAGTAGAAAAGAGATATGAACCGGTGTTCACTTTCATCCAAATTGAGATGAATTCTTTATAACTATCCTTTAGATTTTTGTTTGTTAAGGTAATATTTCACAAGAACTCACTGATAGAGCGATTAACCATATTTAATCCAATGCAATCCACAAACATATAAATGAAGCAACGGATTAATATCCCCACTTGATTCATGTCGAGAATATGTCAACATGTCAATTGATCCAAAACAAAGAACTAAGATGGACCAAAATTTAACCCACTTAATGTCTTAGTAGGTAGTATACTTGCATTTAAAAAAATAATTATTGATTTTTTGGCCAAAAAAATTCATCATGTCATTAATTTCAACATTTAGATGATCAAAAGAAACAAAGAAAGTACCTCTTATAGTGAATTGGCTTCTTTGGTCCTTCCCCAAAATTCTTCTTAAGAGCATGGTACAGCAACCTCCTGTAGATGAACATAGATTGAACAACTCTAAAGATAAGCATTTAGGTTCAATTTATATGAAATCACGAGTAATTTATGTAAAACAAAACCTTTGAATAGTATTCAACTAGACCATTGTGTTGCATCCATATACACATATAACATAACAAAACAATTAAATAAAAGATACAAACCAATTTGATATTCAAAATAAAAGTGTATTTTCTTTTAAACCTTCACTCAATTTACGGGTAATCTCAAACGGTAGTATTTTTTCGTGAATTGGCTTCTTTGGGCCTTCAGAGCTTCTCATAATCATCCCTTCAGCATGGTAGAGGAGACTCCTGATGTGAGAAGGTATCATCATATGAGGTTTCCAAATGCCAACCACCACCGATTTAACATAAATACTCAAACTTGAAATGTAAGAAAAAAACAAAAGTTCTTCTATCAAGGGGCTGTTTGTTTACCTCTTGACAGTTCCATTAAGAGGCAACACCTGAAACGCTATGAAGTAAATCTTTTTTTTTTTGGCAAAAAGAAGAGCCTGCCTCTTAATGGTTCCAACTTCCAAAACCCTCTGAATGATTTTGTATCTTGGGCCTCCCTTAATCATTTAGAGGCCCTGATTTCATTCTCAACAATTACAAAACAACCATATTTCATTTTGCACTATATCATAAGAGCCTCTTAAACATTCTGACGACTTAATCATCCAGCACCAAACTATTCAGTAACTGCCAAACAGCCCCAGATTTTATCGGTCGGTAACAACAAAATCAACCCCCCCCCCTTTTTTTTTTTGGGGGGGGGGGGGGGGGGGGGTTCAATCATCGACCACCACCGACACTTACAAACACTTACAAACCCCCCCCCCCAGATTTTTTTTTTTAGTGGCCCCAATTAACCAACACTTACAAACTTAACTGTTGTCTGCTTTCAAATTCATTAGCAGGTGATGGTAGCAACTTGCCCCTACACCCAGACTCTTGCAAGGATTTAAAATACTTGCTTGGTGTCTTTTATTGATTAACAAAACAACAGCAGCTCTGTATCTGGACCCCACATCCGGATTGACTAACAAGACGAAGCAAAAGCAAGAAAAAAATAAAACATTTGGATGTTGAGGAAATGAAACATAAAACAAGAAAAACAGTAATAAATTGTAATAAAAACAATAATTAAAAAAAAAAGTTACCTTGTGTATTGACTGCTCTTTGGTTATCAGAACTCCTAAATTGCAAGAAATGTTTCAAATGTTAGAATCTATATGAAAAAAAAATATTGAGGTTTTGATACATCTAGCAATTAGGGTTGGTTTAAACTCGAACGTTGGCATAAATTTCAGTAAAGATAAGAATCAAAGTTGCAGAGTGTAATGGAGAAAGTACCTGTTGCTGTTGGTCTTTGTGAATTATGCCGGTACCTGCGATATCAAAATCATCGCTGGAGAATGGTACAAGGCTATATGTGGCAAAAGGCTACATATCTCGACCTTCCGGATATGTTTGAAAAACCAAATGACTCAAGAAGCCATCTAGAACCACTAATATTCAAACCTGTCAACGAAAAAATGCTCTGTGGAAGATGACTTATGCCCGTACCTTCGATATCCAGCCGTTGTAATCTTCTTAAACATCCAAATTCCTCCGGCAATTTCTCAACTAGAATACAGTAGTGGAGATGTAAATATATTAGACATTTCATCTTACATATACTCTTTGGAATCTCTCGTAAAAGTATACACTCTGATAGGAATAGCTCCTCTAGACATTCTAATTGGCCAAGATCCTCAGGTAACTTCTCAAGAAGCCAACAAGATTTAAGTTTGAGAACTTTAAGACATTTCAACACACAAATGCTTTCCGGAAGATGTGTAATTTTGGTAGTCGAAAAACTTAGCTCCACTAGAGATTCCAACTGGCCAAGGTCCTTGGGTGCCTCTGGAATACCACCTTCAAGTGTAAGTTTTCTTAAACATCGTAAACCACAAATGTTTCGAGAAAATCTGTCAAGGTCTGTACAAGCACATAGACCTATAGAGATAAGTTTCTCTAGATTTCCAATCGAAGAAGGTACCGTATGTTCATAATAAGAACATGAAAATCGAAACTTTGGTAAGTTATTGTCCGAGTGTAAAGCGCATATATCTACAGATTCAGCAATCAGGTGTAACTCGGAAAGAGAACCAACTTCATTTGATTCATATATTTTATAAAATGAAAAGGATTTGAACCTCAAACAACCACTCAAGTCTAGGTCGGCAAGCTTTTTCAGACACCCAAAAGGTGCGTGAAGTTCTACCAAGGAATAACATTTTGTAAGACTTAATTCTATGAGATTTGAAGTCAACCCAAGGTCAAAGGTCCTTAACTTTGCACCCATGATGTCGATGGATTCTAGCTTTAGACATTCAACATGAATGCGAAGTTCTACCAAATTGTAACATCCTCCAACACTTAATGTCTCGAGATTTGGAGCCTTTCGAAGGTCAAGAGTCCTCAACTTTGAACTGTCAATGTAAATGGATTTGAGCTTTAGACCTTCAACCGGAATGTAAAGTTCGACCAAATCAACACATTCTACAACGCGTAATCTTTTGAGATTCGGAGTCCCTCGAAGGTCAAGTTTCATCAACTTTGAACCGTCAATGTAGATGGATTTTAGCTTTAGACATTCAACGGGAATGTAAAGTTCCACCAAATCAATACATTCTGTAACCCGTAACATTATGAGATTTGGAGTCCCTCGAAGGTCAAGTTTCCTCAACTTTGAACCGTCGATGTAGATGGATTCGAGCTTTAGACATTCAAAGGGATTGTAAAGTTCCACCAAATCAACACATTTTACAATGCTTAATCTTTTGAGATTCGGAGTCTCTCGAAGGTCAAGTGTCCTCAACTTTGAAGCATTGATTAAGATGGATTCTAGCTTTAGACATTCAACGGGAATGTCAAGTTCTACCAAATCAACACATTTGAAAACATTTAAAGTCTCGAGATTCAGAGTCCCTCGAATGTCAAGTGTTCTTAACTTTGAACAGTTGATGTCGATGAATTTTAGCTTTAGGCATTCAACAGCAATGTGGAGTTGTACCAAATCATCACACTCTACAAGAGTTAATGCCTCTAGATTTGAAGTCAATCGAAGGTCAAGTGTCGTCAACTTAGTATGACTAAGTTCAAGAGATTTAAGCTTTGGAAATTCAACGGCCATGTGAAGTTGTACCAAATCAACACACTTTACAAGACTTAATCTCTCGAGATTTGAAGTCCATCGAAGGTCAAGTGTCGTCAACTTAGTATGACTAAGGTCAAGGGATTTGAGCTTTGAACATTCAATGGCCATGTGAAGTTGTACCAAATCAACACACTTTACAAGACTTAATCTCTCGAGATTTGGAGTCCTTCGAAGGTCAAGTGTCGTCAACTTAGCATAATTGAGGTCGAGGGATTTGAGATTTGAACATTCAAGAGGTATGTGAAGTTCTACCAAACCATGGCATCCATCAAGACTTAATGTCTCGAGATTTGGTGTCAGACCAAGATCGAGGTTCTTGATGTCTGAATAATTGAGATTAAGGAATCTGAGCTTGTTAAGAACCTATTGTAAACAACAAATAAAATAAAAGTGAGCATTGGTGAAATAACAAACCAAGCGAAACCAAAAAGTGAGTATTATAATGAATAACGCAAAATAACCGTTCAACTAGTAATATTCTACCTTTTTATCTCTCCCTTTCCAAAGTTGTACAATTTTGCTGTGATCCATTTTAAGTTCAACAAGATTATTGGCTTGAAATGATTTGGGTAAAGACCCAAAAGGAAACCAGGTCCATCTCAAACATCGTAAAGCATTTGGAAAGTATGGGCAAACTTCATCAAATTTCCAATTGCTATAAGTACGATGAACACCTTCATGATGCACTTGAAGAAACCTAAGTTTTTTCATGTTCTCGAGTCCTTCCATAACGATTTGTGGATCGAGTTCACATGTGATCAATTTTATACATCTTATTATTTCATTAGTTCCCTACAAATAACCAAGAAAACAGTGTCATAATTAACAAATAAAAATGTGTTAGTTTTCTCAAACTTCCAAATAAATTTACTTCATTCTTACCTGATTACTAACCAATACATCTTTAATTTCCTCTTCGATCCATAACCGACTGTGTTTGTTAGGCTCCTCAAGTTTACGACGAACAATGTACTTACCCATTTCTTCAATTCTATCATGCATGTTCAATCGCCCATATTTAGAAATAGTTATGAGAGATTTTTGCTCAAGAACTCGTAAACCATTTCTAGCATGAAATCCACAGCTTTCAAGCACTCTAATTGCTTCCGCTTTTGTCCAACCTTTCATTATGCATGCAACATCTAGGAATATTTCCTTGTAATCCTCCTCTAGACCGATATAGCTTAATTCCAATTTTTCTAAAGATTCCTTTAACGGAATTGTCTTTAGTCTTTCTATAGCATCTTTCCATTCAAGCTCATCTTTGCCACAAAAAAACGAACCCAAAACTGTGATCGTTAAAGGAAGACCAGCAGCATAACCTACAACTTGTTCCGATAGCTCTTTGTAGTCTTGAATAGGACTCTGTCTCCCAAATGCATGCCTACTAAAGAGGCAAATTGCTTCCTCATGAGATAAAAGATTGACATCGCGTATCAAGCTCGTTCGGTGTGCTACCAACACTTGCTCATCTCTTGTTGTAATGATAATTCTACTTCCCCCATTAAACCAATTAAGCTCTTCTGCTAACGCCTTAAGTTGCTCAATATGATCAACATCATCGAGAACAACAAGAACCTTTCTACAACACATCATCTTTTTCATCGTCTTTTTCCCATCATGAACGTTACTTATTTTGATGCTTTGATCATTTAACACATCTCTAAGGACTTGCTTTTGTAACTTCTTCAAACCGGAGAAATTGGGATTTGAGTTTTCCCTTATGTTTTCAACAAAACTACTACCTTCGAACCGATAGGATATATGATCAAAAACAGCTTTGGCTAAAGTTGTCTTCCCACCACCTCCCATTCCCTTAATCCCCATCATCCGGACGTCGTCAACACCAAGTTCTAAGGATGAAACAACATCTCTTATTCGAGCCTCCATGCCTATTAACTTTTCATCAACACTGAAATTGATGGATCGTATCTCTAGAGAGATCTCTTCAACAATTTTTTGAATAAATTTAGCTTCATGCCTGTATATTTAAAAGAATAAAATTAGTTTGCTCAATCAAAATCCCACATGAACAATTTATTTAGTATCAAATCTATAACATGCATATGTATATGAAGTAATTTAGATAGCCATCTAAGCATATTTCATGTTTAATCTTTCAACAGACCACAATTGAGAAATTACCCATCAACGGTGTTCTTCAACTCCCACCCTGCAAGATTGGCAGCTTCTTCCAAAGCCTTTCTCCATTTCCCAACAGCCTCTTCCTTCTCATGTTTGGCAAATACTTGTCCGAATTCCCCTGTTTGTTTTCGGACTTCGGATGGTTCCACATCAAAAAAGATCGGGTAAGCAGTCTGCTCCGCCGTCTTCTGGCACTCTATGATCTGTACAAGCTCCTCCAAGCACCAAGATGAAGATGCGTAGTTCTTGGAGAAGACAATGATGTGGAATCTTGAGTCTTGAATGGATTTGATGAGTTCATCACTAATCCTTTTCCCTTTTTGGAGTCTTTCGTTATCCTTGTAAGTGTGAATGCCTTTGTGCTGAAGAGCATTATAAAGATGACCTACAAATGTGTTACGAGTGTCTTCACCTCGAAAACTCAAAAATACATCATACTTAAAACTCTTGTGAACAACAGATGATGTTGAAGAAGACGCCATTGAAGCCCAGAAAAACAACTTTTAAAGGTCAAAATCCAGAAAGCATCAAAGAGGGAGATGGATCTAAGAGAGATTGATGTCTAACAGATGGATAAACCACATATGGATGAGAGCAGGTAGATCTTGTTTTCTATTTTGACATCTGACATGAATTACCAAGCAATACAGTCAACTCATGGTCATGGGTTGTTCGTTTTCTTTTCTTGGTATTGTCCCCTTGATAATATTTAATATTAATTTATGATTGTAGTTTGTATTTTTGGTTGTCTTTTCCACTAATGGTTGTTTAAAGAATCTGTAAGATGAGTGTTTCTATGTTTTCTATTAATATATATATATATATATGTATAGGCAAAGGATCATGGGAGAAATTGAGTTAACGGTGACAAGAAATGAGAAGTGGATTTGCACTCTTAATCTCTTTTAATCCATAACCTCCTATGAATTGCGTTTTAAAAGAGAATTGAGTTGGTGCATCATGTTGCATCTTATTTTGATACATCTCGTCCTAATGTGCATGCCCTTCTCATCCAACGGTTGATAAATCATTTCTCAAGCTTCTCACGTTAACCTTGACCTCTCATCGGAACCCAAGCCTATATATAGATGAAAGTTCAAACGGAAATGCAAATTTGATTGCGAACGTGAGGATAGCCAAGAGCACACCACTATGAATATTGTGCATATTCAACTCGAGCTTTATAAACTTAAACGAACCGAGCTCGAGCTTATCCGCGCTCGAGCTCGGCCTTATCCCTAGGGTTTCAGACGTAAAAATCCACGTTCAGAAGAATTACAGATATGGCATAACAGGTCCCTCGACTCCTTTTTGTTTGTTTTTGACCCTTATAAACTCACTTCAACGGTTTATGTTGATACTGTCTGAAAGGGTTCCTGTGCATAAACCCAAAAGATAAAAACTATTGTTTTCTTTTGCTTATATTTCTGCTTTAGGGGTTCCATCCTAAACATTTATCTTGGTAATTACTTATCGGTTCAGTTATCTTATCGAGTGAATATAACAATGACCAGTAATTTGATCTAATGCTAGAGGAGATAAAGATCAAGAGTCTTACCTCATAAACATTAACCAGGTTATAAAAGTTTACCATCAATAGTCTTCACTCTTCGGCACCTCTTAAAATAACTAAAGCTACCTTATTTTTTTTTATAATAACACAATAGTTTTAAACTTCTATTTTAACCAGAAACTCTGACCCACTTTTAAGCTCCATCTACTAAAAACAATCCATTTAAGATAATACTAATGCCTTGGCTGTAGTAGCAAGCACAAAACAAGTCTCAATTCTACATGGATTTCAAGACAAGACAAATTTAACAAGTTATAAACATGCAGCTTTAACATTAAACCTTAAAATAACCAAAGGACTGTTAGCCTAGTGGTAAGGCTTGGGCACTACATAGTGGTGAACCCGAGTTCGAGCCCTGGGGGACGCATTCTGGAGGTACGGGGGCTTCAACTCAGGGCTGCATGCTTTAGCAGTCGGGCTTCGGCCCAAAATTGACGAGGATTAGTCTGGGCCCAATGTGGCCTGGGATACCTCTTCCAAAAAAAAATAATCAAAAATAATAAAAATTAAACCTTAAAATAGTATGAATCAATGGTAAATAGTAACCTTGTGTTATCTTTCACTTCTTTGTAAAACTCAAAACATATATAGAGTAGAGACTTTGTTCTAATTTTACACTACCAATGTAATAAATCTCAAGTAAACCCCAATGGGGCAGCCTACCAGTTAAGGCTTGGTGTTGGGGAAAAACCCACCCAAGTTCGAATCCGGGGGTGAGCAACCAGGGGCCACTGAGTGTTAATCCCAGGGGAGTATGCTTTAGCTCTCGGTAAAAATTGCCAAGGATGTAGTCTGGCCAAAAGTCCAGGTGAACCTTCCCAACAAAAATAAAAAATAATAAATAAATAAATAAATAAATCTCAAGTATTAAAGGCCAAGAAAAACAATTAAACAAGTTCAGGGGCTGCATATGTAACTTCTAACAACTTACGAGCTCACGGACTAACATGTTAACTATTTTTAATACCTGGGCCGAAGTCTAAATAAATGAAGTTTCTGCTGTGGCTAAAGTGTAAAAATCAAAACTTGAATCAAATATGGAATTCCTTTTTCTGTGGGTCGTCTTCTTGACCCGGTTTCGACCCAAATAGAATCCGACTCCATAAACACACAAAAATCAAGTTTCAAATCAACAGGCAATGTAACATTACAAATTCAATCATAATTTTAAAACCCAAATCAGTCCCAATTTTAGGGTTTTTTGGTAAAGGTAGCGATTAACCAATCTTTTAGGGTCCATTATTCATCCAATCGACTACAATATATCAAGTAAGTAACTTTATGCTATCAATTTAATGTAAAAACAACAATTTTACCTTCAATTTCAGTGAACCAAATGCGGAAACTTGAATTCTTTGAAAAGTGTTCCAGGTGGTACGTCCCCTTTGTCCTTTGAACGCAAGGGTTTGGGGTGTGGCATAACAGGCCCTTTATCTAATTCTGTTTATTTACTTTTGACCTATGAAACAATGTTCCTCCTACTCATTTAAACTTGAGCTAGGGCCTGTTTGTTTGTTTGCAGCTTAACGGGTTTAATGAAACTCACGGTTTATTCAGTCAGTTATATATATGGTTATTTGGTAGTGGCTTAATGGTACATGAAGTGCCTTATTCTGTAAGCTTTTATTCGGACAGAAAGCTAAGTTTTTTCAAATATGTCAATCCGAATTAAAAAACATGTTTCTACCATCTGTATGAATATACTTTCACCAACAAAAACGTTTCAGATATATACACAGACAGACAGATTAGTCTACACATACAGCTTTATTCATGCAGAATATAATGAAAAACCAACCAAACAACCCCCTAGTTATGTTCCGATTCAATGAAGTAGTCACTAGAATCTGAATAGATGTAAACATGAATGAATATATGGTACAATATGCGATTACCTTGTAAAATACATAGCTAAATCCAACAAAGTGGAGCTATGCTTGTGGAAAACATATTTTCATATATGGGAAAAAGTTTGGAAAACCAAACGAACTATCCTTTTTGAATTTTTTATTAATTAAGTCTTTAAACTTTTTTTAATGAAAAAACTATCGGACTTTCTCATTAATAATTAAGTCGTTGAACTAAATTTTTTATTGAAAACCCCTTTAGAGCTAGAGATGACTCGAATGACTCCACACTAGAGATGCACAAAAAAAACTGAAGGGCTAAGCCATCAGCCAATTAGTAATACACAACATTTTAGTAGTGAATATCTAAGTGAATTGAAAGACTAACCTTAAAACTATATTTAAATTATTTAGCATTAACAATTGCCTTGTGATATCTTAATGAAAGTGCGTCAGTTTCTAGTAGAAAACTATAAATAAATAAAAGAAACATGCCGAATTTTGACAAGCAAAAGAAGAGTTGATTTTGCAAGAATGAAGCTGATTGAGGGAAATGATTACACCAACAGCTGCTATAGCAGCAAATTGACATCAAGAAAACAGCAACAAGACTGCCTTAGAATCTATCCATCGACAACATACTGCAGTTGATAGTAACTTAATTTCAGTGAATAACTTTTTCTAGGACTCGAAAAGCAGTTCGATTTACCTGCTTAGATGAGTGGCATATTAACCAGAATGTATGATGGACTTTTTTAGAATTGAAAACCAATAAGTCTCTGATCTCATTGTAGCTTTGGACATATCTATACATGCACACCTATTTGTGTATATAATACAACAGAGCATATAAACCAAAAAATGTGTTGGGGTTTCAAAACATAAACATAGATCACCCATAATAATGTCTTCTGCAATTCATGGCGCAAAAGCTTTGCGACCAACAAGATATCTATGATGATATAGATCATGAGAGTCCTGTTCCAAGTTCGTTATAGGAACGACCAAAGGCATGTTATCCAGGATTCTGTAAAAACGATAAAAAATGAACAAAATGTGATATAACCCAAGATCCTAAGATAAGTGCCTCACATGTTGAAATCTGTGGCACATCTATGGCATTCATATATGGAACTGTAACAGATCATTTGGGTAAGAATCTGTATATATAACACAACAAGAAGCAAATTTAGACGATGATCTCCAATAACTTACGCTTACCTCATAGACAGAATTTTCTAAAAGGGGGTTTGTTTTTTGTGGATGAAAGTTTGGTTAATTTCACCTACAGGAAATAATTTAACTAAAAAAAATTTGGAATAAAAAACAGTGATTTATGTAATGCATCTGGTGGATTTATACCTGATAGCAGCCGATCAATCAGAGCTTCACCCATGAACAACAATAACAAGTCTCACATTTCACAAAAAGTTCTATAATTAAACCATTGAGACCGAAGATCAAAAATCAAGTTCATCACGGCATGTGAAGAGCATATGGTCCTTCGATTTAATGAAGTGCTCAAACGCTGAGCTAAGCACACAAAAACATAATTTACCGCATCAGTAAACATGAAGTTAACAAATCCAAAATTTCAAAGTTGGAGTGACAAAACAGCCGAGTTTATCATGCATAATGGATATAGAAATGGTATGACCTTCAATTGAGTTTATCATGCTTGTGTTGAACCTGTGGAAGCTTGTCTGTCTGTAATGGATCAAGCTTTTCACCACCCATTATCACAAAATTTACAGAAAATGGAGTATGTGTCTTGGAGACCTACCACTCGAAAAACAATGTTCCGGCTTTTGATGATGCCGCTGCATCATCAGTTGACAAATAACATGATTCAGAACACGATTAGGGAACACTAACTGGACTAATCTCATAAACAATACAACATCGAATCATATATCTGAGGTCCATGGTGATATGGTTTTCTTAAACAACGGTTTGCGTAACTTAATCTCATCATATTAAGCCCATGGCAGAGGTGCTGATGGTAGAAGAAGTTCGACTCCGATTTCTTTATTTTTTTTTTCCCACATAATTTGGCCAAAAAACTGATCATGTCATTAATTTCAACGTTTAAATGATCAAAAGAAACAAAGAAAGTACCTCTTACTGTGAATTGGCTTCTTTGGTCCTTCCCCAAAATTCTTCTTAAAAGCACGGTACAGCAACCTCCTGTAGATGAACATAGAACAACTCTAGTTACTTGAATTCTTAAATACTAGTTGTGTACCCATACGATGCAGCGAGATGTAAAAGTTCATTATAAGTTGATTATAGAAAATTTATGTAATTCCTCATATAGCAGAGTATGTTGCTTAGATAAAGAATACATGGACCAAAACAGAATCATATCAATATTTCTGTTACAAGTTGAAAGATCCAAGGCCCATTTGTTAATGACCGAAATTGAAGAGTTCTAGTATTAATGAGAACCATCCGCTACAATAGTTGTTTCTGAATTAGTTATTGTTATACATCCATTTCAAAATTCAAATCAAAGTAGGATGATAAATAGAAAATGGAGAAAGTACCTGTTAAGATAGTTGTTTCTGAATTAACTTCTTTGGAGCTCTCCAGATCATCATCCTTGAGGCTTCTGCTGTGGTTTCCGGATGAATGTTATTTATAGCTTTACGTAACAGAATGTTTCGTCTTCTGAGGTTTGTATCTCGGATGTAAAACCAAATGACTCGAGAAGCCTTCTAAAACCAACCATACGCAGACCTTGCAACTCAAAAATGCTTTGTGGAAGATGTCTTATGTTTGTACCTTGTATATTCAACACTTTTAAGCATTCTAAGCGCCCAAGTTCCTCTGGCAATTTCTCAACGGCCACGCAGTTGCGGAGATGAAAACATTCTAGACGTTTCATCTTACAGATGCTGTTGGGAATATCTCGTAAAACTGTACATTCCGCTATGTTTAGCTCCTCTATGCATTTTAATAGGCCAATATCCTCGGGTGCTTGAAGTTCAACCAAATGAGAACATTCGGTAAGCCTTAACCTTTTGAGATTCGGAGTCAACGCAAGGTCAAAGGTCCTCAACTTTACACCCATGATGTCAATAGATTCAAGCTTTAGGCAATTAGAATGAATGTGAAGTTCTTCCAAACTATCACATCCTCTAACAACTAATTTCTCGAGATTTTGAGCCTCTTGAAGGTCAAGGGTCGTTAACTTTGAATCTTTGAGGTTGAAGGACTTGAGCTTTGGCCATTTAGCGGGAATGTAAAGTTCTGCCAAATCATCATGACATAATATCTTTAAGCCCTCAAGATTTGGGGCCCCTCGAAGGTCAAGAGTCCTCAACTTCGTATGAGAGAGGTGGATGTATGTGAGCTGTAGACATTGAAGGGGAAATAGAAGTTCTGCCAGATCACGGCATCGTGAAAGCCATAACTCCTTGAGATTCGGAGTCATCCCAAGGTCAAGGGTCTTCAATTTCGAATTCCGGAATTGAAGGTATTTCAACTTCTTAAGAATCTATCATAAAAGAAAAATAAGTTAATATTGGTGTAATACAAACCAGAAAATGTGTATTACTATAGTGAATCATGAAAAAACAACCAAGCAACAATTAGTGTACCTTCTTTTCTCCCCCTTCCCATAGTTGTACAATTTCACTCTCCGGCATTGAAAGTGTAACTAGATTATTTGCTTGAAATATTTTGGGCAGAGAAGAAAAAGGGTAATAACTCCATATCAAACATTGTAAAGCACTTGGAATGTATTCGGTAACTTCATCAAATTCCCAATCGCCACTGAAACAATATCCGTCGTGACTTTTAGTATACGCTCGAAGATATCTAAGTTTCTTCATCTTTCGAAGACCTTTCATAAAAAGTTCTGAACTTAGTTCCCCATACAAATATTCAATACATTCTGTTGCTTCAGTTCCCTGTAATACAAAAAGCAATAAACTCAGTTCAGTTCCATGTAATCAAAAAAGCAGTAAATGATGAAACACGTGTCAAAACAAATGAAAAGGTGATAGTTTTTCACTTCTTCACCTTACGAATAAATGTGATCCTTACCAAGTCATTAGCTAGAACATGTTCAATTTCCAGCGTCTTCCATAAGTGGCTATGTTTGTGAGGCTCTTTGCGGTGCGGACGACGAACGATATTCCTACCCATTTCTACTATCTGGTCATGCATGACCACTTTTTCACCATCATTTGAAATAGTTATAAGAGATTTTTCCTTAAGAACATCTAAACCACATCTAGCTTCAAAATGTCCACAACTTTCAAGAAGAAGGACTACATCATCTATCGGAATATACACCCACATGCATGCAACATCTAGGAATATTTCCTTGACATCGTCCTCTAGACTGGTGTAGCTTAATTCCAATATATCTACAACTTCCTTCTTAGGCATTCTTTTTAGGCTTTCTAGGACACCTTTCCATCCACGTGTACTTCTACCGCGAAGATGCGAACCCAAAACTGTTATCGTTAAGGGAAGACCAGCAGCATAGCTTACGACTTCTCGTGATAGGGCTTCGTACCCTTGAACTGGTATCTCTGTGCCAAATGCATTCATATAGAAGAGCGAAAGTGCTTCTTTATTTGATAAGAGATTGACTTGAATCAATTCCACATCGTGTGATCTCAACACTTGCTCATCTCTTGTTGTAATGATGATTACACTTCCTTTTTTGAACCAATTACGTTCACCGGCTAAGGCTTTGAGCTGATTTATATGATCTACGTCATCTAGAACAACAAGAACCTCTATACCATGCATCTTCGTTTTCATCTCCTTTTGCCCATCAAGAACACCATTTATAAATATGTCTTGCCTTTTAAAGACATCTCTAAGGACTTGTTGTTGCAACGATTTCAAACCTAATAAAGGATTAGTTGAAGATTCTCGGACATTCTCAACAAAGCTGCTACCTTTGAACTGACTGCATATTTGATCGAAAACTGCTCTGGCCAAAGTTGTCTTTCCACCACCTCCCATTCCCCATATGCCTATCATGCAAACCTTATAACGGGCAGCGTTTAAAGATGAAATCACATCATTTACCCGAGTCCTCATGCCTACTAGATTTTCAGCAGCAAAGACAACAGGTAACTTCGATGAAATATCCTTAACAACTAGTTTAATAAAGTCAACTTCATGCCTGTAAGTAAAAAAAGAATCAATTAGCTCTCTCAAACTCCAACAAGAATATTTACAAAATGGGATTACTTCTTCAAAATGTATTCAACTATCCCTAATATACTATTGTATGTATCCACCTACAAAAATTCATTTTGTATATATCAAACTTTATTTTTTAGTCTATTGTGTGTATTTTTGATACACACAATAGCATATTGGGGGATAGTTGGATACACATAATAGACTAAAAAATACACATAATAGACTCAAAAATAAAGTTTGATATATACAAAAGGAATTTTTTTAGGTTGATACACACAATAGTATATTGGGGATAGTTGGATACATTTTGAAGAAGTAATCCCTTACAAAATTGAAACATATAAATAATTATAATGGAGTCATATATATATAGTCATATTTTAGTTTAATCTATCGAGGAGAGTACTCAAGTTAGATTCAGAGTTTGACGATAAGACACAAGAAGAAAGAAAATGGAAGAACATTGCATAAATCTGATGAAGGAATTACCCATTAGCAGTGGTGCTTAAGTCCCACCCGCTGAAAGATGTTGCCTTTACCAAAGCCTTTCTCCATTTCTCAGCAACCTCATCATTTTCGTGTTTGGAAAAGGCTTTGCCAAATTCTCCACCTTGTTTGCGGACTTGAGTGGGTTCCACGTCATAGAAGATAGGGTAAACAATCTGTCCGGTCTTCGTGTTTTGGCACTCCATGATCTTCACAAGCTCGTCCAAGCACCACGATGAAGATGCGTTGTTCTTGGAGAAAACAATGACATGGAATCTCGAGTCCTCGATGGCTTGAATGAGCTCCATAGTGATTTTCTTCCCTCTCTCGAGGTTCTCGTCGTCCTTGTAAGTTTCGATATTCTCTTGCTTAAGAGCATGATAAAGATGATCAACGAAGTTGGTGCGAGTGTCTTCACCTCTAAAACTCAAAAATACATCATACCTAAAGCTTGTCTTGTGAATGGATGAATTCGAAGAAGAAGCCATTGCAGGTATGAATAAAGGATCCTATTAATTACATCAAAACCCTGTTAGGGAAATATTCTATGCAAAAAAATTGCAGTTGGCAACAAAGATTCAAATCTAATTTCTTACAAGCATCCTAAAAATCACTGTACCTTAATATAGCAGGTAACTAAGCATATAGTTAATGAGTAAAAGGGAGAAGAGAAAAAAGGGATCATGTAAATATGAGATTATAGAAAGAAATTAAAGGGGTATCAGAATTTGTAGAAACCAATTAAATAGCTCTTAATTCAGTTTATCAACTGGGTTTCTTCAAAATACTAACTTCGTTAACTGCAAATCTTCCATTTCCGCCAATAAAACAAGAAATAGATGTGCACAGATAGCAAATCAGCCCCAGAAAATAACTATACGATCAAGGGAGAAGAATACACGAGTGCAGAAAAAGGGAAATCGATCAACCAGAAAGATAATCTACTTTGATGTTTTCAGATGTCAACTAGAGGTCAACATCTTGCGTTAGAATTAGGCATTTAGTACCTAATGGTTTACATACATGTTTTAACATCTTACGTCCCTGCAAATGAAATAATTCTTGAAAAAAGTCCCATGGTTTAAATGTTTTGATGATCTTGATCTATGCTCCTAACTTTGTTAATAAAATCTCGTTTACTCGTTTAGCATAGGGGCATTGTGGTCGTTTTACATATTTCTTAAATATTTTTCAATATGAATTACACTAGAACTTGTGCCATTCAATTTGCTTGCATAACTGTCAGTGTCTCTAACGTCCATTAACTTGCCTTCATTAATGCCCTTACGTGCTAGTCATGTGAGGGCCTTTTGGTCTTTTTACAAAATATGCACACCATCCCGATGCTCAAGCTAAGGGAACATGTGGTTGATTCAATTTGCTTGCATAACTGTCAGTGTCTCTAACGTCCATTAACTTGCCTTCATTAATGCCCTTACGTGCTAGTCATGTGAGGGCCTTTTGGTCTTTTTACAAAATATGCACACCATCCCGATGCTCAAGCTAAGGGAACATGTGGTTGATTCAATCTTTGTAGTTTGTAGCTAACAATTCACATCATAATCATCCTTAGACAAAATGCTTTATAAAATAAATTAAATAAAAAAAATACTTGGCTATTCATTATGGAATTTTGGCTGGAACTTCTCTTGTAGCAATGATCTAGCTACGACAACGGTTTGACCCTTTAATATCGGTCAAAGCACTCCAATGATTAGATTAGTAGCTCCACCGTTAGTTGTTGATGCAAAAAGAATCAATCATCTCAGAAACTTAAGATATAATCAATGTTTTAAAACCCAGGTTTTTAATTGACCCGGTGTGGTAATGGGTCAACCGGTTCAACCACCGGGACAACCCAGTTTTAAGAATTTCTTTGTATTCTCCATTTTTCTGCATACATATATATAGATATATAACTAAGATTTGATGTCCACAAGTTCAAATTTTAAAATACACATAACAACAAGTTTTACATCAATCCAAATACATCAAAAAGTACCATAACGATCAAACCAAATCATAGATTTTGAGACCTTCAAGTGTTAAATGCATCAACCACCGGGTCAACCCGGCTTTTACCGGTTAACTGCAACCAGGTTTTTTAAAACCCGGGCATAATTGACCTCCTCTCTTTTCCGGGTCACGATTCAACCGGCCAGGTCGACCCGGGTTTTAAAGGCATCAGAAACAAATTGACTCAACTTAACCAATTTATCTAATTTCTTACAAGCATCTTAACAACCCACCTTATATTAATTAAGCAGGTAATAAAGCATATAATGAGTAAAAGGGAGAAGAGAAAAGAGGGATTATGTAAATATGAGATTATAATAAAGAAATTAAAACTTGTGGAAAACAAATTGAATAGCTCTTGACTCAATTTATCAACTGCAAATCCTCCATTTCAGCCAAGAAAACAAGAAATATATGTGCAAATTAGGCCTAGAAATAACAAACTATAGGAGGATCAAAGGGAGAATAATTAATACCAGGAAGTTAAGAAAGGGAGATTTCGATCAGCCAAATTTACAGATCGAGAAATCAGTTGGCAGCGATCAGAATCTTCTTTGAATTTTTCAGATCAATTTAACGATACAGAGTCAACTACTTTTCACATTTTTAAGTTTATTTAAGTGTTAGACGTTTGGTCCCTATGCTTTACATATTTTAACATCTTCAGTCCCTGCAAATGAAATAATTCTTGAAAAAGCCCTGTGGTTTATATGTTTTGACGAATCTTGGTCTCTTCCTCTAACTTGTTGACTC
Source organism: Centaurea solstitialis (assembly GCA_030169165.1). NCBI lineage: Eukaryota > Viridiplantae > Streptophyta > Magnoliopsida > Asterales > Asteraceae > Centaurea > Centaurea solstitialis. The sequence continues at coordinate 32,082,900 of CM058043.1, forward strand.
ATTTATCATTGAGGTATTTTGGTTATTTTACATGTTTCTTTATTTCTTGATTATAAGTTATGCTAGAACTCATGTCATTGAATTTGCTTGCAATACTGTCACTCTTTATTTTAACTTTACATTGTTAATGTAATAAACTTCTAGAAAATAGTCTAAAATCGAGAATCTTGAAAGTACAGTAGCTAACACCAAATTTTTAAACAAGTTCAAGGGCTGCAATAATTGATGGAGTACCTTTGAAACTATTTTTAATAGAAGATAAGACAAGGATTATTTGAATATGAGATTATGGAAAGGAAGGGGGTACCAACAATTATGAACCAATGAAAATAAGATTAAAGATTATCTAAATATGTGATAAATTTTCCAAAATATTTATTTAATGATCATTTCTTGCTAATAGATGGAACTAAAAGGTACATAAACTAGGAGAATCATAAACCACAATAAATTTCGATTGACAAAATCTCATAATCTTTAATGATATATTACTTATACTAGATCGGTCCAAGTATTATTGTTTAATGATTAACATCATATTCTTATAAGTAGGGGTGTATCTGTGTATGGTAAAGTAAACATATCTAATTTAAATTGACCGATCCAGTTAAAGTCTGGTCGAGCATAATGGGACATCCAGCTATAACTGAACTGGATTGGATCCAACATTTCAACATCGAGATTGGATTGGTCGATTCTTAGATGACAGTCCGTCCAATAAAACCCAACCGATCCAATCCAATGATCAACCAACTATCATTCAGTTATTAATTATATATAATTATTAGCATTTTACGATATTATTAGCATATATATAATTATATGCCATGGTTTTTATAAGTTAAGAAAATATATGAATAATTGGTTGAAAATTGTATCAAAATATTGGATGGAACGAGTCCGATCCAAATATAATCAATATCTTTCCAAAACTATATAAGAAATGATTAGATCTTGAGGGTGCTCCACAACTTGACTTAGCGTTGATAACACAAAAATTACGTTTTCAAATTTAGGAAATGAAGTAGAAGACAATGGTTCTAGCACTCAGTAATGTGAACGAGGTATGTGTTAGCTTGAAAAAACTGTGATATTCGAGATTCAAACAAAAGCTGGTTATTTGGTCAAAGTAAACTCCATTTGTCAAATTGTGTGACCCACTCGTTTATCTCAACATGGGAAGTACCACACGAAAGGATAAGAGAGACGTTGTCCCACAAGTGCCAACATAAGAAGATGAACCACACAATAAGATAAGAGATAACAATGGTTCTTATACCACTAATATTAGCACAGTTTGGTTGACACTTGACCGGGAAAACAAAAACCCCTTATCTAGTCAAGAATGACAAATAAGATTTTCCTTTACGCCTTAAAATATCGTCTTCTTGTTATATTTTTATATTTATTATGAGTTTGAAATTTTGACAAAATATCATTTTCCTATTAATATAGATAAAATGGTCATTTAGTGAACTAAAATTGCAACAGTAACGTATTTTTAGGAACTATGTGTTATTTTTATCATAGACACATTCCAAATCTAAATGACATAGATACACATTTCTCAGCAATTGATTAAGTGTTAGAATTTGAAAATAAACATTTAACTACCCCTAAACCTCACTCTCAAGCATATACAACATACAAATTAATGATAAATTGCACATATAACCATTATAATATTTTCATTCTTCCTAATGTCCTACATCTTGGTTGTAAATCAACTGTATGCACGAAACAACTTGACCAATAACGGTATAATTGCATCTTCCTGATTCGATCAACCAAGTTAACATCAAAAGGGTCCAACACGGATCTAGAATTTGATGTTATGGCCCTGATACATCAATGTGATTCTTAATCACAATGCATAAAAACCCTACAAATTCCTCTAATTTAGAAGCCTAGAAATGCAAGATAAATGTCGGTGATCTGATTGTAGCATTGTGGGCAGTACCTTTTGATGCAGTTTTTCGTTTCTTTGGGAGTTGGGACACTGCAGGCTCCAACTACACAAGCATGGTCTGGTCCAAAGGTGACGAGCTCCATAGGCTTCAAACTGATTCACCTATTCACTTCTGAAGCAAATAATGTATCTGCTCGAAATAGTAGAATTTGCTCAAAGTGTTTCTATCGAAAATGACAAATATTTATGATTATGATGCAGAAATTATAACAAAGATAAAATAGGACGGAAAAAAAATTAGGTCATAAGGTAATTTAGTGACGATACAAAACTTACCATCCAAATATTGTCAACCAACCGACAACAACAGCAGCTAATTCCGTAAGCTTTGTCCTATCTTCATTCTAAATACAAAAAAAAGAACAAATTAGTATATGTCAATACAATGCACTTGGCAGACAGTCAAGCCCAAATGATTGTTCATGTTGCTAGAAATTATACAACCAACTATGAGTGTTTAATAAACAACAAGCTTCATTTAGGTGAACCATACAAACGAACAACTTTGATTAATTACCATTGGTCAAAAAGGTTTGGACCTCCAACTTTAAAGTCAGTTTTTAGTATTACTCAAATATTGTGTCTTTTTTCGCTTTTGCCTAATAGAAGCTTGAGATTGAAAGTTTTGCTACTAACGATATAAATTTGAAAGTTGCTAATAACAATATAAATGTGGAAACCGAGAACAAGTTTTGCTACTAACAATATAAATTTGAAGGTTGCAGTGACAAAACAGCCATGGTGATGTAACAACACCTTTAAAATCCACCTCTTCACCCTGCCACTAATTTACATACAAGTTGCTAATTAATATTTCATTTGAACTACCCCTAATCTTCCCTTCCAATGATATCCTACACACGAATGATAAACTCTTAATACGATAGACTGATGTCAAATGATATGTATGAATCTTACATAAAGAGTCACAAATCCTAAGGTCAATCTTTTTAGTCACAAATTAGTGTTATAGAAATATGAAATCATGAGTGATGTAAAAAGAAACACCTTTGAATAGTATTCAACTGCACCATTATTGTAATCTTTGTCCCTAAATGCAATATCTTCAAACTTCTTCGCATATAGCATATCTTGCACTTGTTGGGTCCATTCTTGAAATGAAAGCTTCATAAAGATGACAGTACCCTCAACAAACAAAAAGAAACATGATTAGATAAATAGTCATGCAAAAAATCAAATTCCCCACTTGATTCATGTCGAGAATAAGAAAACGCGTCAAGTAAGTCAATCTTTTTAGTGCATATTAATTCAAGTAATCGTAGAAAAACTTGTGGAAATTAAATATAGGACAAAAGAGTTATACACACCTCATTTTCAGCTCCCCTTAATTCATCTTGTTAGGACAAAAGGAATTTCCTTGTCCAAGGTCCCCCCATTAATCTTTATTCAACTTAGCAAGAGCCTGCTTTGACCCAGGTTTGTAAGCTGAAACCCCGAGCACGACCATGTATATCCGTTTATCGGACTGGTGTTGAATATGGTTCTGTAAATTAGGTACATACCCGCATTTACCGAACCCAACAATCCCCCTCCCAACATCAGGCCGCCTCAACTATATACATTTAAATATAGTGTGCCCAACAAGATGCGCTGAGTGGGACTCGAACTCGGGACCAAGCTCTGATACCAATTGTTAGGATCAAAGGGTACAACCACTAGGACAAAAGGAATTTCCTTGTCCAAGGTCCCCCCATTAATCTTTATTCAACTTAGCAAGAGCCTGCTTTGACCCAGGTTTGTAAGCTGAAACCCCGAGCACGACCATGTATATCCGTTTATCGGACTGGTGTTGAATATGGTTCTATAAATTAGGTACATACCCGCATTTACCGAACCCAACACATCTCTATAAGACTATATCATATTTTTAGCAATATGTGACTGCAGTAGAATCCATTTGTGCCAAGAGGAGAAAGTAAGGTTTGAACAACACATGCGCGTCCTTGATCAGCTACTTGGTCTTCTTTTGTGTTTTTAACCTCTGTTACATGTAACATAACAAATCAATTAAACAAAAAAAAAAATTCAAAGTGTTCCATATATATAGAAAAGATTTAACAGGTGGGATTCTTATGAGCTACTTACCACTGCAGATGCATTTCGACAAAGCTGCAAACCCATGCGTGGCCATGAAACGTGCAGCTAAACAGTTCATATTAATCTGTTAAGCAAAAAAAAAAAAAACGTAACCAATGATAAGAAAGATTGTTCACCAACAAGTGTTCGTTTTGGATTCTTGAAGGGAAGACTGTTTCTAAATATTCTAAAACTTAACATTTCAAATTAGTTTGTTCAACATAAGATCACCAATTTGATGGAGAGAGCAGTCAATCCAGAACTTTCTCAAAGCCAAACTGGGAGCATCCAGTCACCTCTTAATAACAGTTCAAGATTTGGATAAAGCCGCAAAGGAAGAGTCAAAGAATCCTAGGATTCAGTTCACGTCGTAATTTAATAAAAACTGAAGCATAAGATTGAATAATGGGCACCTCAAGAGTGTGAATCAAGGCAGGAATCGTGACTCTGAGAGTTGAGGATAAAGCCCGAGCAAAAAAGTCACAGGATTCCGTTAAGTCGCATACAAATGACACCATCCTTCAAATCTTCTTGAAATGAATATGTTGAAGGAATGTGTTAATATATTATTGGGTTAAGTACACGGAAGTGTATCGAACTTGTCACGTTTTATCATTGTATATACTCAACTTTAAAACTTACCGATTAATGTACCAAACTTGCTAAAATTGCCATTGTATGTATCCAACTTTATCAAAAACCTACCATTTAATGTATCCAACTTGTCATGAAATACATACAATGGCAATTTTAGCATGTTCGATACATTAATCGGTAAGTTTTAAAGTTAAGTACATACAATGATAAAACGTGATAAGTTCGATACACTTTCATGTACTTAACCCTATATTATTTGTACCCAACAAACTAATTTTTATCATATAAATTTCAAAACTCAAATAAAGTAAGATGATTAAAAGAAACTAATTAAGAGGAGAAAGTACCTCTTACAACTTCGTGAATTGACTTGTTTGGCCTTAGGCTACACGCACCGGTACGCTGGGTTACCAGCGGGTAAAGCCGCCGGGTTCAGCGGGTTGGGTGTGCGAGGATGAGAAGCCGGCGGGTTGGGAGCTATACGGGTTGGGAGAGCCGTTGCCAAACGGCTGTCTCCCAACGTGTATATTTTTTTTTTATTTTTTTTTCTTTTTTTTCTTTTTCATTTAATACCTTCTATATATATATATATATATATATACCCTCCATACACAACATATACACATACCCAACCAAATATCTTACACAAATTTCTTCATCCTCCAACCAAATTTCTTACACAAAACAACCATGAATCCAAACACGTCGGTACGAGGAAGAGGTTCACGTGGTGCCGGTGGTTCGCGAGGTGGTTCACGAGGAAGAGGTTCGAGAGGTGGCGGTGGTTCGGGAGGTGCCGGTGGGTCGGGATTCGGCGGTGGGTCGGCATTCGTCGATTACGCGAACCACGAACCGTATATACCGCAATTTGACGCTGAACAACAACCGCCATTTATACCGCATTTTGATACACAAAACGCCGGTTACGGAACCGGTTATGCGCCAAATTTCTTTCCTTACCCTCTAAATTACTTTCCCACCCAATTTTCTAATACGGCATTTCCCACCCACTACGGGACATCCGGTGTCAATACGGATTATAACCGCGGAAATACGGGTTACCCCGATTTCATACCCCGTGAAACGGCCTCGGGTTCCGATTCAAGCGAAACACATTCGTATGTTCCGGAAACCCAACGGTTGCCAACCGAAGGTTCCGCTTCACCCGAGGCCGAACCCCCGCTTTTCCCCGAAAAACCGAAACAAACCTTCCCCACCCACGCAACTGCAAAAAAATGGACACCCGACGAGGAAGTAGCGTTATGCCAGGCGTGGATTAACGAGTCCGAGAACCCCGCATCCGGTAACGCGCAAAGATCTAGTATATTTTTTCGTTAATTTGTTAAGTTATTCGTTAATTTTTTCGTTAATTTATTCATTAATTTTTTCGTTAATTTATTTGTAGTTCAATTTTGGAAGTCAATCGAGCGGTCGTTTTACGCCCGACTTCAAGTCCCCCCGTACAGAACCCACCACCAACTGACTGCAAAATGGAAGGCGATGAACAAAAAAATCATGGCCTTCAACGGAATATACAACCAAATAATGAACAATAGGCCTAGCGGAGAAAGCGACGTCAACCTTCTAAAAAAGGTTCGTTCCCAATACCAAATGACGGATGGGGTGTGCTTTCCCCTTCGAAAACTGTTGGGAGATAGTCCGTCACAGCCCTAAATGGGCTGCAGTTCCGTTAATGTCCGGTGGGTCTTCGTCTCGCTCAACAAAACGTACTCGCACGTCCGGGTCTTCCGACGCTCACTTTGGTCAAGATTCCGACGAGGTCTAGGTTCCGCCACCTAAACAACCCGTAGGTCGGGGCAAGGCGAAAAAGGCCCTTAGAGGGGGCCAATCTTCCACCCCCACGACCGAACTGTATGAGTCGTGGGACCGCAATTTGGCGGAAAAAATGGAGTTCAAGATGAAAAAACTTGAACTCGATAAGCAAATTGCGGACCTCGAAGAAAAAAAACTCCAACTCCAACTACATGCGCAATACGAGGAAGACTGGTTGTTCTGCAACCCCGCATGACCACCTTTCGGGTTTGGAGTTGGAAGCCGTGTTGCAAAAAAAGGCTGATTTAAAAGCGAGACACAACTTCAAGTTTTAGTTTATTTATTTTCGTATTTTTTTAGTTTATTTTTTTCGTAATTTTTTTAGTTTACTTAATTTTAGTTTAGTTAATTATGTAACTTTTATTAATATTAGAATTTTTAACTTATTTTTAACAATATTATTTATTTAATTATATTATTTAATTAAATAAAATAAATGAAATAAATAAAATAAATTGAAAAGTGAGAGGGTTGGGAGGGTTGGGTGTGTGTTGTAGAGGGTTATGGGAGGGTAAAGAGAGGGTTGACCAAAAGCTGATGTGGCAGCTGATGTGGCATTCAAAAAGTGAGTGGGTTGATTGGGTTCAGTGGGTTGGGTGCGTGTAGCCTTATGGAGCATGGTAGAGGAGACTCATGTTCTTCACTCACAGATCTATGTAGCCATGCGTCCCGAAATCTGTGGTTATCTCAAGTAGAGATTTATACAACTCGAGAAGCTCCATAGACCCAACAATACGTAGACCTTTTTTCAACAACAAAACACTCCGCGGAAGATGATTTATGCATGTACCTCGTATATCTAACTCTTCCAAACCTTCTAAATGTCCAAGTTCCTCAGGTAATTCCTTTACTCTTTTACAGTAGCCGAGATAGAAATGTTTTAGACATTTCATCGTACATATGTTGTTTGGAATATCTCGTAAAACTATACACTCTGTTAGGACCATAGTCACATAGTTCGGGGTACGATTCTGTACGGGAACGGGGTTTGGGATCGCGATTCGTGGGGTTAAGGTGTACCCGGTACGAGGGGGTAGGTTCATTTCGGTTCGCGACCGTTACGACGTACCCTTAGTCTGTAGTGTACCAGACACGACAGTAGAAGAATTAGTAAAAGAAGATTGGTGAGTGAGGAACTGCTAATGGTTATGGGTTTATATAGGATTACAAAATTAAATGTAATTAATGGTGTATCATGTGTGCACTGAAAACATGTATAAACATCTTTAAGAGACTGATTTAAGTATTACAGAAGAGCCATTACTCCAAATTCGACCATTTATTAAAAAAAATCGGCCAATTAATGGTTAAGAAATTCTCACTTGAATTCGGCCAACTAATTGGCCAATTAATTGAAATTCTCGGCCAATTAATTGATATTCTCACTTTAATTCGGCCAATTAATTGAAATTCTCACTTTAATTCGGCCAAATCGATTAAGAAGTCGTATTAGAATCACCGAATGAAACGCCACAAATCGATTTCTAAGTCGTTATCAATGGAATTCGAATTCGCCGACCATAGCTGATATGGGCCGCTGAGGAACGGCGATCCAATTTGCGATCGATCCCGATTGGGATCGAAATCGAACAATTCGAAATTCGCCCTCTTTTTAGCGAATCCTGTTACTATGGTTAGGACGAGCATCTCTAAACATTCTAATCGACAAAGATCCTCCGGCAACTTCTCAAGAAGCTTACAACCAATAAGTCTGAGGAGGATTTTCAGATGTTTCAACAATAAAATGCTATCCGGAAGATGTTTAATATTTGTTGATCACAAAGTTAGCTTCTCTAGACATTGTAACCTATCAAGGTCCTTGGGTGCCTCAGGAATACTACCATGGAGTGTAAGGTTTGTTAAATGTTGTAAACCACAAATGCTTCCGTAAAAACTCTGAAGGTTTGTGCACGCACAAGAGAAACCTACTGAAATAAGCTTCTCAACGTTTCCAATCAATGAGGGTAGATCTTTCTCATATGAACATTCAAATTGAAACTTTGGAAAATTATTATCAGGGTGCAACGGGCATATATCTATCGACTTCACAAACAGTTTTAACTCCGGTAATCCACCCTTATTTAAAATCTCAATATCTGTAAACCTCAGAAAACCTTGTGATTCTAGGTGGATAAGATTTTTTAGACCTCCAATAGGAGCGCGAAGTTCTACCAAATTAGAGCATTTTTTAAGATATAAAGTCTTGAGATTTGGTGTTAACCCGATCGAGGTCAAGAGTCTTCAACTCTGAATATCCTCTGATGTCTAGGTTTTCGAGCTTTGGAAATACCAAATCATCAAGGTTAAGGGACCTCAACCGTGGACAACTTAGGTTGAGGGATTTGAGTTGTGGGCATTGACGGGGCATGTCAAGTTCTACTAAATACTTACATTTCTCAAGATTCAATATCTCGATTTTCGGAGTTCTCCCAAGGTTAAGGGACCCCAACTTCGGACAATTCAGGTTGAGGGATTTGAGCTGTGGACATTCGTGGGGCATGTCAAGTTCTAACAAATCTTTACATCCCACAAGATTCAATGTTTCGATATTCGGAGTCGGCCTAAGGTCAAGGATACTCAACCTTGTACCATTAAGATTGAGGGATTAATTTGAGTTTCGGACATTTAACATGTATGTGAAGTTCAACCAAGTAATAACAACTTTGAAGATCTAACATCTCAAGATTTGGAGTTAGCCCAAGGTCAAGGGTCGTCAACTTTGAATAACTTAGATGAAGGAATCAGAGTTTGTCAAGAACCTATCAAAAGAAAAATTAACATAAAATGAATATCGGTGTAATAAAAAAACCAGTAGGTGTGTAGTGTCACAATGAATCTAATGCAAAACAATAATTCAACCATTACTATACCTTTCTTTCTCCCCCTTCCCAAAGTTGTACGATATTACTATTATACATTTAAAGAGCAACAAGATTACTTGCTTGAAATGTTTTGGGTAAGGAACAAAAAGGGTACTTTGGCCAAGCAAGATATTTCAAAGAATTAGGAAAGTATTCGCCAACTTCATCAAATTCCCAACTAGAACCATACCCATACACGAGAAGTAATCTAAGTTTCTCCATGTTTCCAAGACCTTTCATACCCGTTTCTGGATTATTGATGTTTGACCATGAATCTAAGCGAAACTTTACACATTTTGTTTCTTCGGTACCCTGTAATCCGAAAGAAGTGACAACAAATTAATTAGGGTCATGAAAAATGTAATTGTCTTAATTAGTTTACTCAACCTTGCAAATAAACTTTATCCTTACCCGATTATTAGCCACTATATCGACAATTTCCTCGTCAATCCATAGTCGACTATGTTTGTTAGGCTCATCAGGGTGCAAACGGCGAACAATGTACCTCCACATTTCTTGTATATGGTCATGCATGTCCAAGCAACCATCTCCAGAAATAGTTATGAGGGATTTTTTCTCAAGAACACTCAAACCACGTATAGCATGAAATCCACAGCTCTCGAGCCCTCTGATTGCTTTGTGTTCCTGCCAACCTTTCAATATGCATGCAACATCTAGAAATATTTCTTTATAGTTGCTATCTAGACCCTTGTAGCTTAATTCCAACTTTTGAAGAGTTCCATCCAATGGAATTTTTTCTAGTTCTGCTAGGGTATCTATCCACACATCCTCATTTGTGTTAGGATTGTGTGCGAGACAGTAACAAGGTTACCGTGTCCAATGTTATAAGACACTAGTAGGTCACACCGCTGCACGCCAAAATGAGAACATTTGGATTACATGAGAAATAATTAATTGATTATTAATTATTTAAAGAGAGTAATAAATAAATAATTAGTTAAATTATTTATATATAATTAATCAGATGGATTAATTAATAGTTAAATTATGGAAATTATTTGTAGAGATAATTACCAAAGAATTTTATATGGAAATAAACTCTGCTAAGTTTATCCATATAAATAAGGGTTAAGGGTTTATCCACTTGATAACACCAAAATTATACATGTTTTGGTTACGCGTAATTGTATGACTTTACCCCATTTTTCACCCGTTTATGATCATTTCATGCACTAAATGAGCTTATTATTGATTGTAAAGGATTTGGAGGCCGTGGAACGGAAAAGTACGGAAAAAGGCGAGAAAACGTGAAAAATGCACAAAGTCAACACAGAAGATACTTGGCGATCGCGAAGTCCTCTATTTGGCGCCGCCAAGTGCGACTGAGTTGAAGATTAGGGTTAAATTAAGTGTTTGGCATCGCCAAGTGGGCAGCCTGGCGATCGCCAGATGGAGCCTGGTCGTTTTTCTTTAAATATCAGCCTCCGCCTTCAGTTCTAAACATGTTCGAAGTGCAATACACGAGGGAGGAACGAGAGTGAGAGTACGAAAGGTGCCGATACGCTGCGAAAGTCGATCTCCGATCATCTATCGTTGTACTGTCGGTATCATGTCGATGTCCACTTTTGTTTATGTTTTTGTTTTCAATATGAGTGAGTAGTCTATTAGTAGTGCTTGTCATGATAGATGAACCTTTATGGATGATACTTTGCAATTAATGTTTATTGGTTTGTTTTTGATTAATTGAATGTCGTTTATGGTTCTTTTCTGATTATTGTTGTTGTGGCAATTTGAATTCACTTGGTTGGGTGTATTTGTTAGACCAAAAACAGATAGACTCCGAAAGGATAATCAACCTACCTTAGTTTGACCTGGACCACAAGGTTTTGTTAAGGGGTTACTTTGACCAATAGTGACCGATAGTAAAATAGCCATTACAAAATTGATTGGGAAGGGTTTACCGATTCTAGATTGTGGACCAAACGATTTAGGATTGGAATTAGGAGGACCATATCCTAGTTCATAGCCATAAATTGCACATGTTAGGGTGTCCCAGACTTAAATTCTTACAATAGTCAAAACAACCAAACCTTCGACCTCTTCATATCATCCATATTGGGGATTCACTTTATCATGATAAGTACTGCTGTTTTTCCCTTATTATAATCTTAAATCATTATTTTAACCGCTTTCTTAGTTTTACTTAGTTAATTACCTTTTCAGTATTCAAACCTTTTTCATACAAAACCCCCTTTTTAGATTAATTAAACCGATTCAGACTTTAGTCTACGATAACTTGACCGTTCCCAGTGGTAGATACGATACCTGGACTTTCCTACACTATATTACTCACGATCAGGTACGCTTGCCTGTATATGTGGTAAGACAGTGGCTAGGCATTAGAGGTTAAAACTTGTTACGCTTTTTATATATGATAATTACCGCATCACCACTGTTGGGTTTTTGTGGGTTTCCTCGGGTCAATCTGACTCGAGGATCATCATGGATCTCGAAACCTCGCTGGTTCGATAAATCCCATAGGTTTAATATCCAAACTGATAAAAGCCTATGCGATCAAAAACACATGATTTGATCTCTTATGCGGAAGCGTTTAAGCTAAAAACCCTAAACTAGCTTACAGATCTTTAATCAATTTAGTTTAATTAATTCTAACAGTTTCGATGGTTTACCTGGATTGCTTGAGAATTGATCCACCCGTAAACGACCTACGAATTGTTCCTCTAGCAGAACTGGAACCCGAGATCTGAGAAACCGAACTGGAATCCGAGAGAGAGAGGGGGGGCGGCGCCGATTGGGAGAGAAGGGAGGAAACTGGAAACTGATTTATGAGTTGGTGTTATGAAAAATCTTAATTTTTCCTTAAACCCATAAGCCTTATTTATATGGAGGAAAAATGCAGTTTGAATAGGATCCAGTTTCCTTATTATAATTGTTAGGACCAAATTGTCCTAATTAGAAAGTTTTATTAAGGAAGCTTTGAGAGGGTTTAATTAGTTTTTAATTAATTAGTTAATTAGCTTATTGGGCTTGGGCTTGGGCTTTAGTGTAATGGACCTATATATATGGTCTAGGGTTTGGAAAGGAAGGGAGTGAAAACATTTCCTATGAGAGTCGACTAGGTGAAGTGTGTGTTTTTCTTGTTCTTGAGAGCTTTCAATAATAAAAACAAGAAACTTTGCTTTTCATCTTCTTGATTTCTCTTGATTTTCATCTCGTTAAAAAATCATATTCTCATGAGAGTCGAATAGTGAAGTTTGTGTGTGTGTTCTTGTATGTTGAAAGCTTTCATTAATAAAACAAGAACATTTCTTTTCTTCACTTGATTTCTTCTCTTTTCATCTCGTTGTTTGATTGTTTGGACCTATCAAATGGTATCAGAGCCAAACAAATCAGTAGATTTGTTTGTTCCTATTGAATCAAACAATTTGAGATGATTTTTATTGGGTTTTGAAATTTTTTTTTTGAAAAAGTTTCATTTTTGAGTTTTTGGGGTTTTTTTGGGGTTTAGATCTTGATGAAGATGATAAAAATGGGTGTTTGGGTTGTGTTTTGAAGCATCTTTGAGCTTGAAATGATCCATTTTTCAAGTTGCTTCAATTTTTGGATCTGGAATGAAGTTTTGGGCTAAATATTCATGTTTTTCGAGTTGGAAAACTTGAATATTCAAGTTTTCCGAGTTGGAAAACTCATATTTTCCGAGTCCAAAAAAAAAAAAAAAAAAAAAAAAATCCGAATGAATAGTGCTTTTCCGAATCGGAAAACCTCGTTTTCCGAATCGGAATAGTAAAAAAAAAAAAAAAAAAAAAATTCCGAATCGGTGAATAGTGCTTTTCCGAATCGGAAAACACCGTTTTCCGAATCGGAATAGTAAAAAAAAAAAATAAAAAAAAAAAATTCCGAATCGGTGAATAGTACTTTTCCGAATCGGAAAACACCGTTTTCCGAATCGGAATAGTAAAAAAAAAAAATAATTTGAATAGTGTTTTTTCCGAATGAATAGTGTTTTTCCGAATCGGAATAGTGTTTTCCGATCCGGATGAATAGTAAAAAAAAAAAAAAAAAAAAAAAAAAGGATTTGAGTGCCTTTTTGTTCTCATTTTCCGACTCGGAAAATACGAAATACCCTTTCGGGTTTTCGAGGTTTTCCGACTCGCTCTTGAGACGAGGGTATGCTCAAAATTTGTTTAAGTCTTGAACTACCTTGCTGTTCTTATTTTCCGACTCGGGAAACATGAAATACCCTTTCGGGTTTTCGAGTTTCTCGACTCGCCTTTGAGTCAAGGTTATGTTCAATTTTTGTTAAACTTTCCCAACTCCATTTCCGACTCGGGAGACTGCATTTCCCGACTCGAGTATCATCTTCAGATAAACTTTCAAGATCATATTCCGCTGCGATCTAGACCCACCCAAAATTCAAATACATTTGATGTTTCAAAACCCCTGCGCTTAAATTAGCCACCTTTCTTTCCCATTTGGTTCGTAAAGATCACATCAGCCCCGTTTTTAGCCCATATTCAGTTTTCAACCTTGAAAATTGAATTTCTCTCATTTCCCCGACTGCTCCAGATTCTTTGAAGACATGTCAGATTTGTAACGATTTCAGAACGATGGTGATCGGATTCTGCATTTGGTTAGATTACTCAGAAGCCTGACTCTCTGCAACCATTATTCTAGAGTTTTTCCTCGATGGAATTATTCCTCCTGTGCGGTGGAGTTGAGTTTTTCCCTGGATGCCAGCTTCGGTGAATGGTACTATTGTTACGCGCTCAATTCCTAACCATTTTACCGTTGTGGAGGTTCATTTGCGATCTAGAATTTTGAGTGACGGTAGACTAGATCTGGATTTGATTACTTGACATTTTGGAAGATTTCAGGAAATCGACTATTTTCTGAGCAGTAGAGAGATCAAAGCAGAGCATCTCGTTCAGTATCTACTCCCAGTTTCTCATTCCATACGGTGGTTCGGTGATCCAAGCTTCGCTGTTTACCTTGTTGTGAACTTATCAGATTTGGAGCTCTTATTCAACATGCGACCAGAGACAGATCCTTTATTTTTCTTGCTGATCTGCACGGTAACTCACACATGCATCTATCCCTTTGTTTTTCTTGGTGGGAGATCAACATAGTTGGATGAATCAACATGCTCTGGCTCAAGCTGTTGCATTCTGCGGTTATCAGACGTGTCGAGTTATTTACAGGTTGAGCTGTAGTTTGTGCAATCAGTCGCGGTTATTGGAAATCGGATCTGGTCTTTCAGTTGAAACTGGAGACGAAGAGCTACAATCGAGGGGGAGCTTGTAGATCAAGATATAGCCGAACGCCACCAGGGTTTTCTCACGAAAGCTAGGGGGAGAAGATCAGAGATGCTTCCTTTATAAAACTTTAGGGGGAGATTGTTAGGACCAAATTGTCCTAATTAGAAAGTTTTATTAAGGAAGCTTTGAGAGGGTTTAATTAGTTTTTAATTAATTAGTTAATTAGCTTATTGGGCTTGGGCTTGGGCTTTAGTGTAATGGACCTATATATATGGTCTAGGGTTTGGAAAGGAAGGGAGTGAAAACATTTCCTATGAGAGTCGACTAGGTGAAGTGTGTGTTTTTCTTGTTCTTGAGAGCTTTCAATAATAAAAACAAGAAACTTTGCTTTTCATCTTCTTGATTTCTCTTGATTTTCATCTCGTTGTTTGATTGTTTGGACCTGACAATTCCTTATTTTACTGGAAAAGAATTTGCTTATGATAATTATCTCTATATATATATTTATCTAATATATATATATATATATAAAACTATTAATTAACTATTATATATTTATTTTATCAAATAAATATACAATATACTTAATTAATTAACAACCCTCCAACTTTGGGATTTCTGACTGAAATTACCCAATTGATTTATAATTGACTATTATAAATCCTAACTCTCCATTTCTGGGTTTCATATAACTTATTCGATTTATAGGTCCCCACAGGTGTGACCCTCAAGTGTCTTGCAACATTGGATGTGTAATTACTTGGTTTGTCAACTCTGCACATAATTACTAACAGACTCCCACTTGTGCAAGTTGACAATACCGCCTTGATTACACGAACCTAAGGAGGCCCCTAGACAGGCACTTAGGCTAACCAGGTTACAAGAACTCTTATACCCACACTGGTGATATAAACATTCCGTAAGGAAATAGCATCTATGAAACTACTGTTCATTGATTGGGTATATCTTGGCTTTTCCCTTTGCATCACGATATTTCATCTGTGAGTATGAGCTTGGAAAGTGTCAACTCTAAATACTCAAGATTCTGTTTTCTTGACTATCCAACTTTTACTGATAGGTAAACGACAAAGAACTAATCAGTTCGTTTGGGCATGGCCATGCACTTCATCAGTATATTCAGTCAGTCAAGATGGGCCCAGAAATATCTCTCTAGATCTTCAGAGAAGAGGTGCAAATCCCATCTTGCATATCTGCCTTTAACACCACGGCTTCCGCTGAATCTAGTTACGCCCTTTATAGCCACCCTGTTACGGTGTAGCGGTTGAGTGCACTAAGTGTTCAACAGTCCTCATGATATTAAATCAGATACCTCAGGTGATAGGGACAACCACTGTGAGATTTACTTATGACTGATTCCAATAAGTAATCTCAAGTCTCAACTGCGGATCACGTCCGATATTTGCTACTCTATCAAATATCTGTGCAACTTTTAGTCTACAATGCTTGTAGCTGTTACTCAGTAACTGATCATAACTACCTAAAAGTTTACAATGACTTTAACACCTTATCGGGTTCCCACCATGATAAGTCGTCACGGACAAATTTTGAATGAAAACTGGAAACTAGTTTCATTCCTGGATTATAAAACATGCAAAATATAAAAGTGATAAAGAAATTAATTTTGTATAGTCCATATTACACGCTGTAATAATAACAAAATTAATGACTTTTCTTAATAACTTTTATAATATCTATTTAACGTTTGTTAAATACTGATCTAAAATGAAGTATCACCTGTCTTCAGTTTAAATCCTTTGATCAAAGTTTACCATTTTAATCAAAAAGATGACCAAATAATACAAGTTTGTATTTTATTGATACTGTCTACTTGTATCTGCTAATCATTGTTTTCCAAACACTTTTATAAACAATAATTAGACTTCCATCATATTCCATGAACTTGGAGACCTGGAATAACTACCAGTTCCTGAATATGTAAAACTAAACTGCAACTTTCCTTAGTTGCTGTGTAGATGAATGATTTCTACCTGAAATCAGATTCCATTTTACTTAACTGGTAAATTCACTGGAATTCTATAACTAATCCAACACTTTAATTATTGATTTAAAAGTCAATCATGTCTTTCCTTTGTTTCAAGGATCTTGAAACTTTTATCCTTTTGACTATAAGGTAAATTATATCTTATGAATTTTCATCCTACCTGGACATAAATTCCGAGATATATTGAATCAATAATTATATCCTTCATTCTATATCTTAGACTAGATACAGAATAATTTTGGGCTCCCACTAACCTATATGAAAACTGATTATTACTCAAAATTAACTATTGGCTTAGTCAAAGCTTTGATTAGTCAATTCTATTTTAAGTAATACACTTGAGAATTCTATTCATAAAACTCAACTGGATTCTTTTAAATCCTAATTCCAAAACTTGGAATTTTCCTAGTTTTATAAATACTGTTATTAACCTTGTCTAAGTTAATATCCCAGATTCTCTTCTAATCATTTGAATAATTTAAACCTGATCATAAAAATTATTTCATAATCTTACTCATAAATGTTTTACTTAGAAACCATAATTTTGTAGCTCTTTATTTGGTTTCTAACAGTTTTCATATAAATTACTTCAATTTAACCAAAACTATTGAAGTAACATTTTAGTGTAACAGGCAATATCTAGGATCTTATTTTAAATCAAGTCAAAACTTGACTTTGTGAGATTTAAAGTTCCACGCATATCAGATATTTATTCAAGACAATAACTTATAAAATTCAAAACCATAATTTATAAGTATCAAAAAGCAACCACAAAACAACTGTTTAAAATAAAATTGTCTTGAAAAATATATCTAAAATGAGTTTCTATCTGGATCCTTGTAATTCTCGGGCACATCACTTCTGACCACCTGCAATAGTCATTTGCACTAGGTATCAGTACACTTGTAAACTAACAAGTAAGAAGTGACAAACTAAAGCAATCATAAATATCTGAGGTTTACATACCTGCTTCATGACGCTTTGGGCAGTTTTGCCTCCAGTGACCGATCTCATTGCAAGTGAAGCAGCGGTTTTCGGTCCTAGCTTTATTTGGCTTAACCTTCTTGCCCTTGCCCTTGCCTTTGCCTTTCTTGGGTGCACTCTGGACGGCCTGAACTGGTCCTTTCCCTTTGCTGGTGCTAGCATGCCCATTTTTCTTTTTCACCCCTCCGTCTCTTACCATCAAGACATCCTTGGTCTTGTTCTTGTTCCTCATATTCAGTTCAGCTGTCTTAAGCATGGAGTGTAATTCTGCTATTGACTTCTCCATGTTATTCATATTGTAATTGACTACAAAGGGCCTGTAGTCTTCTGACAGTGAATTGAGTATGGTATCCGTTGCTAGCTGTAACGGAATTGGGTGACCAAGCCTCTCCAGATGATCCAAGTGCCGTTTCATTTTCATGACATGGTCACTTACTGATGTCCCTTTTATCATCTTGCACTCATTAAATGCTTTTGTGGCATCGTAACGTTCTGTACGAGCCTGGGTCTGGAACATGTCCCTCAGCTGGCGGATCATGTCATAAGCATTTGTATTTATGAGCCATGCTTGCAGATCTGGGCTCATTGTTGCAAGCATGAGACAGGCAACGTCCAGTAGATCATCTGAATGCTTCTTGTGGGCATTCCTAGCAGCAGACGGAGCTGTTGCCGGAGGAGCCTCCCCAAGAGGCTCTTCAAGGACATACCATTTCTTTTCATGTCTGAGCACAATCATCAGATTGCGCTCCCAGTCAAGGAACTTGGAGCCAGTCAACTTGTCCTTTTCTAGGATAGAGCGGAGGGAAAGATTGTTAGTGCTGGTAACAATGCTTGCCATCTACACAAATTAAAACTTTTGGTCTTTAGCAACTGTAAATAGATTAAATTCCAATAAATATCAATAAACCCTTAAATGATCATTTTATTGGACTAGGATCCTTATTTTATACGTCCTGATGTGCGGTATGTTCTTGCTCCACCAGGCCCGTATTTATTTCGGTAGGTAAGGACTTTTACCAATCATATCTACCTGATATGACTCCTAGATCTTTTCGGGACCACGGTAACTACTTGTGCATGTTTCAGTCCCTCTAAGTGCATTTTGGCCCGGTACCTCCCGGTGAACTTAACAGTACCAAAATAGATCTCACCATTTTGGGGACCTGATCACTATACTCTGGCCGGTACCACCCGGAGATAATTCGCAGAGTTATGTAACCCCTCCAGCTTCAGTTTGAACACGGACGTTGAAGGTGTGATCACTCATAACGCCCGTGTACCTTATGCCGAAGGTGCCCCTAGATGGGTTGCACTACTGATCTATGATTTTCGGGGTTTTGAAAAACTTTACTTCCAGGTTTTTGAAAAACATAATTCTGAAAAACTGATTGTCATAAAGGCTACTGATGTTTTAAACTAACTGTTTTAAACATACATGCTATTTTAAAACTAACTGTTTTAAAATCATTTGCTAATTAAAACTAACTGTTTTAATAGCGTACTTAGTTGATTAAAACTAACTGTTTTTGTCAACTTGCCTCTTCTATATGAAACAATTTATAGGTTTGAAAACAAAATCTACCGTTTTTAAAAAGTTCGAAAAACTGGTAATTTTTAAATATACAAACCTATATGCTTTTGTGATATAATCTAGTTTTATAATAACCTTTCTATTTAAAACTACTAACATGCAAGATATCACAAACAAATATTCAACCATGCAATTAAATAGCAATTAATCACATAATAGCCAATTATAGTTTTTGCCAACGTCTGTTTCCTAGAGACCAATAATGACCTATTTAAAGATTTCAAGACTTGCGTAGCTCCCACTGGCCTTGTCATCTTCGACTGGACTTCTGGAAGGAGGAAAAACTCCAATAGCTCCCACTGGCCTCACCATCTCGTAAGAATAAGAGGGAAAAGTAGAACTATCTATCCTAAGGTCATTATTACATAAGGGGTTGCAAATGGCACGCAGGCCTCCCCGTAAATATGTCAACGGTCTAAGTTGGCAAAATCTATAATAGTCATATAAGCAAGTACATAGTTTGTATGCATATATGAAAATCAAGCAATCACGCAATTAAAGCATAAATAAGTAATATAAAAGCGAGAAATAAACCTAGATCCGTTAAAATTATCTTGTCTCAAAAACGCAAAGCTTGGTTTTAACTGATTTATAAAAACTGTTTTATAAATCATAACAAATATTCTTATGTTTTATCTATTTAATAAAATTATCCTTTTATAAATAAAAACGATTAGCTAAAATATTTGCCTTTTATCCAAATTTATATCAATTTTTAAAATACTGGCCTTTGTGTTTAAATTAATTAGTAAAAACACGATATTAGGCCTATTTGAAAAACTTAATTTCTTTTTATAAAAGCTTATCAGACCGGACAATTCAGTCCAACTGGTTTGATAAAACAAAATTTTTATTATAAAATTTTCCCAAATAAACTTACCAAAAAATTCGGATAAGAAAGCAACGGACCCTTTTTGGGCCATGACTTGGTCCAAAGAACTGGGCTCTGGGCCTGATAACAGAACTTGGCCCAGACATGACGAGAAAACCCTAGATGGACAGCTTGGCAGTCTTGCTCGCGCCGTGTAGGCACGGCTTCGTGCTGCGAGGACCATGTCGAACGCTTCTTTTGTGTATGGTGATGACGATAGCTCGAACCCACCGCCACCACCGTCGCCTTACGGCCAGGCGCTGCCACCACCTCACTGGTGGTGCGGCTGCCGTGGACTCACGATCCGGCCACGTCCGTGTGTGAGTTAGCTCCGCCAACCATCGCCACCATTGCCGGCGGCTGTTTTCAATTCGTCGATCGCCACCACCACAGACGGTGGTGTGGCTCTCGATCGGTTACTCGGTCAACAATCATAATCGCCACCACCACCACAAATGGTGGTGTGGTGGTCGTTTCGGAGAATGATGGCAGCAGTAGTATTCACCACCACCGCCGCCTCCTGCGGCTAATCCAAAAAACATCACCACCACCGTTGCCGTTTTCGGCTTCGGTGGTTTGTACAATCGATCGCCACCACTGTGGTTTTCGATTTTGATAGCGATCACCGCCACCACAAACGGTGGTGCGGTGGTCGATCCATGCTGTTATTACTGACGATTGCCACCCACAGCTGACGATCGGTGTTCCTTTGATCGAGTAACCATCGGTGCCCCTACCGAGTTTAGCCGGCGACGACGATAACGAAAAACGTCACCGCCGCCACCGTCTTTACCACTAGCCGCCGGCGATCGAGTGAATAATAACAGCCGTCGCCACCGCTATGCGCGGTGCGACCGGCGATCGATAACAACCGCCGTATGCCGTCGTGAACACCACCATTACACCGCCGTCCACCACCGCGTTTGCGGTTTCTGGTGGTTGCGGGTTTTCAAACCAATCTCGGTTCGTGGTGTAACTCGGCCAAGGCCGAGTAATGCCGTACGGCCACCACCACCGCTCCTACCACCAGATCTGGTGGTTAAATAGCTAGCGGCAGCCACGGTTTTCACCGTGGTTTGGCCACCGCAAACCCCGCCAAGAGCGGGTTCGGTCCTTGTGGTGTGGTGCGATTAGACTACGGTCACCATCAACTGCCGCCACCACCGTGCTGTGGTGCGGCTGGATGGTTGACAGCCGGTACCGCCACCACTACTCTGTGGTGCGACCGGTTGGTCGAACGGCCACCACCGCGCTGGTGGTTCAGCCTACGGCCACCTCCGGGCTTCGTGGTCTTTTGTTTGATGACATTCCGGGTATGATTAATCAAACGATAAATACGAACAAATCAAATTTAAAAAAAAATGGATTTTTAAAACTGGTACATAAGAGAACAAATTTTAACGGATCATACGATAATAAAGACGATTGGACCAGAAGCTCTGATACCACTGTTGGGTTTTTGTGGGTTTCCTCGGGTCAATCTGACTCGAGGATTATCATGGATCTCGAAACCTCGCTGGTTCGATAAATCCCATAGGTTTAATATCCAAACTGATAAAAGCCTATGCGATCAAAAACACACTGATTTGATCTCTTATGCGGAAGCGTTTAAGCTAAAAACCCTAAACTAGCTTACAGATCTTTAATCAATTTAGTTTAATTAATTCTAACAGTTTCGATGGTTTACCTGGATTGCTTGAGAATTGATCCACCCGTAAACGACCTACGAATTGTTCCTCTAGCAGAACTGGAACCCGAGATCTGAGAAACTGGACTGGAATCCGAGAGAGAGAGAGAGGGGGCGGCGCCGATTGGGAGAGAGAGGGAGGAAACTGGAAACTGATTTATGAGTTGGTGTTATGAAAAATCTTAATTTTTCCTTAAACCCATAAGCCTTATTTATATGGAGGAAAAATGCAGTTTGAATAGGATCCAGTTTCCTTATTATAATTATCTCAATCTTTTCCTTATTTTACTGGAAAAGAATTTGCTTAGGATAATTATCTCTCTATATATATATATATCTAATATATATATATATATATAAAACTATTAATTAACTATTATATATTTATTTTATCAAATAAATATACAATATACTTAATTAATTAACAACCCTCCAACTTTGGGATTTCTGACTGAAATTACCCAATTGATTTATAATTGACTATTATAAATCCTAACTCTCCATTTCTGGGTTTCATATAACTTATTCGATTTAGGTCCTCACAGGTGTGACCCTCAAGTGTCTTGCAACATTGGATGTGTAATTACTTGGTTTGTCAACTCTGCACATAATTACTAACAGTCTCCCACTTGTGCTAGACATGTAACTGTGCTGTTACCATTAGCCTAAGGAGGTCCCTAGCCAGACACTTAGGTTAACCAGGTTATAAGATCTCTTATATCCAGAGATACAATTCGCTCTTGAATTTGTACACAGGTTCATTCCTTTTGCACACGATATTTCTAAAGTGATTTTAAGACATGGAGTGGAGGATTCATTTCTAAAAATCAAGTGTTTCTTGACTCTGATTTCGATTGCCTGCAGTAACGGATATTACTAAATAACACCTGTTATTCTATCCGAGCGTGGCCACGCGTTTTCTGCCAATCTTAATCGTCAAGGGGCCCGGAAATATATCTCTTTGAAAGAGGTGCAAATCCCATCTTGGCTACTTGCATTTGGATCCACGGCTTCCGCTGCATCTAGTCACGTCCCGTATAGCCGCCCTGTTACGGTGCAGCGTTAGGATGCACTAAGAGTACAGTAGTCCTCGTGTTCCCAAACCAAAATCTCAGGTCTAAGGATAACCTTTCAAGTCAATGCTTATGACTGGTGCTCCATGAAGCAGACTTGATACTGGTCACTTCCAATACCCAAGCACTCTGATGAGTATCTATAAATACTTGGTCACATCACTTGTGTTTTTATTCTTTACTTCGAATAAATCATCAAATATTCATAATAGCGTTAAACTCCCTATTGAAATTCCCATTTCAATAAGTGGCTACGGAAATTTTGATTTCATACAAAACTTTGTAAAAATCATGGATACGTTAAATATGCGAAAAATAGTTAATTTAGAACAATCATGAATTAAAACCTCCATTTATTTTATCACACTGTAAAATTTACATGATTGATTTGTTCAAAATTAAACTATAGTAATAATTAATAAACTAAAAAACTAGCTACTGGCGTCCAGGTACTGCATCCCAATGGAATTTGCATGCACCTCATGCTTCACCCTTGCTAGTGGCTTTGTCAGCGGATCTGCGACATTTTCTTCTGTTGGAATCTTGCATATTCTCACATCTCCTCTTCCAATGATCTCTCGGATAAGGTGATATTCTCTGAGCACGTGTCTTGACTTGTGATGCTCTCTAGGTTCCTTTGCTTGCGCCACGGCTCCCGAGTTATCACAGAATATATCAATCGGTCTAGAGATACTGGCAACTACTCTGAGATCCGATAGAAAATTCCTTAGCCAGACAGCTTCCTTTGCCGCATCAGATGCTGCAATGTACTCTGCTTCTGTAGTTGAATCTGCAATTGTGTCCTGCTTCGAGCTCTTCCATGAGATCGCACCTCCGTTTAGAGTAAAAACGTACCCCGACTGTGATCTGAAATCATCTCTGTCGGTCTGGAAACTAACATCAGAATATCTTGTGACGCTGATTTCATCCTCAGATCCTCCAAAGACCAAGAACATGTCTTTCGTTCTTCTCAGATACTTGAGAATGTTCTTGACAGCCACCCAGTGAGGTTCTCCTGGATTCTGTTGATATCTGCTCGTAACACTTACTGAGTAAGCAACATCGGGTCTGGTACATAACATGGCATACATAATCGATCCAATTGCTGAAGCATATGGAGCCGATTTCATTCTGTCCTGTTCTTGACTAGAAACGGGACATTGTGTTTTACTCAACACTATGCCATGTTGCATCGGGATAAATCCTTTCTTGGATTCATCCATCCTGAATCTCTTCAGGATTTTATCAATGTATGTACTCTGGCTAAGTCCGATAAGCCGCTTAGATCTGTTTCTGTAGATCTTTATGCCAAGTATATAAGCGGCTTCTCCAAGGTCTTTCATCTGGAAACATCTGCTTAACCAACTTTTTACACTCTGTAAAGTTGGAACATCGTTTCCTATGAGTAGAATATCATCTACGTATAAGACCAAGAAGGTTACTATGCTCCCACTGAACTTAGTGTAGACACACGGCTCGAACTCACTTTTGGCGAAACCAAATTCTTTGATTCGCTCATCAAAGTGTAAGTTCCAGCTTCGAGATGCTTGCTTTAATCCATAAATGGATTTTAGCAGTTTACACACCTTATTAGGATTCTTAGGATCTTCAAACCCCTCTGGTTGTTCCATATAGACGTCTTCTGTTAACTTTCCGTTTAGAAAGGCTGTCTTGACGTCCATTTGCCATAAGAATCCTAATTGATTTTAGCATGGCCACTAGCGAAAAGGTTTCATCATAGTCGATACCATGAGTTTTTGTGAGCCCTTTTGCGACTAGTCTGGCCTTGAAGGTGTGTACATTCCCATCCATGTCAGTTTTCTTCTTGAAAACCCATTTGCGTCCAACAACTCTACAGTGTTGTGCCAAATCAGTCAACTCCCAAACTTGGTTGTCGTACATGGATTGCATCTCGGCCTTCATGGCTTCCTGCCATTGTTCAGACTCATTGCCTGACACAGCTTATCCATAGGATGTTGGTTCATTCAAGTCTCCGCTGTCATGAGAGACTAGAAACCCAAGATACCTATCTGGTTCTTGTCTCACCCTACTGGATCTGCGAAGGTCCTGTGTTTGCACTTCCTCAATCGGTTCTGATTGAGGTTCAACATTCTCATGTTGAATTCCTGGCTCAACAATTGGTGTGGTGTTTTCTTTGTCTACTACCTGTAGATCTACATCCTTTCTGGTGTTCCCAGAACTGAGAAACTTTTCTTCCAGAAATTTTCCGTTTCGAGCAACAAAAACTTTGTTCTCTTCAGGGTTGTAGAAATAATATCCCACGGTGGTCCTGGGATATCCAACGAAGAAACACTTGTCGGATTTGGGTTTGAGTTTTTCTGAGGTGGGTCGTTTGACATAAACCTCACAAACCCAAATTCTTAGAAAAGATATGTTGGGTTTCTTGCCCTTCCATAATTCATATGGAGTCTTTTCTACCGACTTTGTTGGCGCTCTGTTCAGTATGTGTGCTGCTGTTTCGAGCGCATGTCCCCAGAATGACATTGGCAGCGTAGAGTGACACATCATCGTTCGTACCATATCAAGTAAAGTACGATTTCTCCTTTCTGACACACCATTCATCTGAGGTGTATACGGAGGTGTGAGTTGCGATACAAGCCCACACTCCATCAGATGATTGTCAAACTCGTCACTAAGATATTCGCCTCCGCGATCCGACAGTAAAAACTTGATCTTTCTGCCAAGTTGATTCTGTACTTCATTCTGAAATTCTCTGAATCTTTCAAAGCTTTCAGATTTATGTCTCATAAGATAGACATAACCATACCTACTGAAATCGTCAGTAAAGGTAATGAAGTACCGGTATCCTCCTCTTGCCACATGACTAAAAGGTCCACACACATCTGTGTGGATTATTTCTAACAAGTCAGTAGCCCTTTCATTTTCTTTGTTGAAAGGTTGCTTTGTCATTTTGCCAGATAAACAAGACTCGCAATTATCAAAAGGTTTATAATTGAAAGTTCCGAGAAAACCTCCTTTTAGGAGTAGTTCAACGCGTTTCTTGTTTATGTGGCCTAAATGACAATGCCAGAGGTAAGTTTGATCCCCGATGTCTTTGGATCGTTTACTTATATGATAGATTTCACTACTGTTGTCTTGTAGATTTACTGTATATAGACCATTCACAGGTGTTGCTTTAAAATAAAAAATATTATTTTTAAAGACAGAAATCATTTTATAATCGTATTTATAATAAAATCCTTGGTCTACTAACAAATCAAAAGACAAGACATTCTTAATCATATTTGGAATATAATAACAATTATCCAGTTCCAAAACTAGACCCGAGGGTAAACTAAGACTATAAGATCCTACAGCTTCAGCTATCAGCGGAGTGCCTTCGCCAACTCGTAGGTTCGAACGGTCCTTCCTCAGAGTCTTTCTTCTGGTGAATCCCTGTAAATGATTACAAATGTGGTTACCACTGCCTGTATCAATTACCCATGATTCATAAGAAGTAATTAAGCAATCTATCATAAAGATACCTGGAGCATCGGGTAAACCGATCTCTATCTGGTCGATATTCATCGAGTGCTCGCAAATATCCTCGCTGCCGCATTCTAGGCAACTCAGATCTCCTAGCTCATCAATCACATCAGTATCCATGAGATCTGCAGGTTCCGGTACTGGCTCTAGACTGGCCAGAATATCTTCATGAATTTTATCCACGTCTTTCTTTGGTTCCTTCATATAGGCACTAGCTGTGTCTTAAATCTCTTTCGTGAGGGAAAACCACATGAGGTACACTAGCTCTTCCTGAGTCATCTTGTACCCCAAACGCGATAAACATTTAAAGAGCCTTCTCATTACAATAAGATGGTCTTTAACTGACTGACCCTTTTTCAGCTTCAGTGAAAAAATTTCTTGCATGATCAGAAGTTTACCTGTGTGCTTATAGAGACCTAACTGATCCTCCATATCTTTCACAACCTGGTGACATGATTTAACTCTTAAATTTCCCGTGAACTCGGGCGATGTCGAGAAAATCAGAATGGACATTACATCCGATTCATCTGCCAGATATTTAAAATACTGAGTAAAATCCCTCTCGGGAGAATTACTCTCTGGTCGTGAAACAGGTTTTTGTAGAACATACAGCTTACCCTGTGCACGCAGGACGTTGTCAAGGTGCATTTTCCAAACTGGAAAATTTTGGCCTGTAAGCTTCCATTTACAGTTGATGAGTCTTAGGGATTCCTCAGGGGTATAAAACGAAATTACAGATTTCGACATCTACAAATTAAGAACAAATTCCAATTTTAGTTTATAATTACAAAATTCTAATAAATTATTACCCTTAAAATAAATTTATTAGACTAGAATCCATATTTCACATGTGTCAGGAAACATGTGATCATGTCAAACCGACTCATGCGATTTATGGTAGGTAAAACTATACCAATCGCATTTTAATACGACTTCTAGAACGTCGGGACATCGGATAT
The DNA here is from genome assembly GCA_030169165.1 of Centaurea solstitialis. Classification (NCBI taxonomy): domain Eukaryota; kingdom Viridiplantae; phylum Streptophyta; class Magnoliopsida; order Asterales; family Asteraceae; genus Centaurea; species Centaurea solstitialis. The sequence goes on from CM058043.1 coordinate 32,110,189, forward strand.
ATAATCCGTGCATATTTAGTCCCTCTAGTGCATTTTGACCTGGTACCACCCAGTGAATAAATAATTACCAAAATTACCTGCACCACCCGGGACCTGGACAAACCCTGGCCGGTACCACCCGGAGATAATTCGCAGAGTTTTATCACCCTCCAGTTTCGGTTTGAACACGAGCGTTCATAGTGTGTGCACTTACAACGCCCTATGTACCTTACACCGGAGGTGCCCCTAAAGTGGGTTGCACTTACTAATCTATGATTTGAACAAGGGTCATAAAAGCCAGTTTTCAAAAACTTTGGATCCAAATACAAACTGTATTTGCATCCAATTTTATCTTTAAAACATTTAAAAACGTTTATATTTAAAAATTACGTAACTAAAACAACCACGCAATTATAACTGATAAATATAAACAACCACGCATCTAAACATGTCATAGTCAAAAACCCTTAACTATTGTCGTTTTGTGAGCCAACACAAAACGACGGTCTTTATTCCTAAGGGACAAGTCTTCTCGGTGCTCCCACTAGCTCCAAGCTCCATGGTTGTCTCCTTGGCTCCGTCTTCGGGTTTCTTCGGTTATTTTATTTATTAAAGATTACTAACAAAAGCAGGTTGTAAATGGCACGCATGCCTCCCGTAACCAACAATAAAATAAAACATTCGAAAAAAAAATAATCACGGGTCAAAGGGTTTGACTTATGACATCAAAACAAAAACTTATCTAGATTTTAATTTAATTTAACTAAAATTAATTAAACTAAACAAAAACAAATTTAATCCCTAGGGTTTCAAACCTATCTGGTTCAAACCCTTGCTGAAACTTAACCATGCTGATCGTGAACCGAAAAACAACAACTTTCAGTCATTGCTCGCGACGTGAAGGCTCTGCTCGCGGCGCGAGCTGGTTATCAGAGGTTCGACGACGACAGCAGCCCAAAAGCCACCATCGCCGTCCTCCCCTTCGATCAAAACCTAAATCAGTGGCGATCGACGCCCCTTTGCGGCGGCAATCGACCGCCGGATTCACTAATCGCCTTTAATCCGGCGACGAAAGCAACACCGTGGTGCCACCCTCGCCACCGGTCCTGGATCGCGACATCAGCAGCAGTAATCACCACCACCGACGTCGCTTCCGACGACAATAGCTACCACCATCGCCGCTACCCACCAATCTGTGGTGCGGCGATCAAAACAATCAACCACCACCACCTGCCACGGGCGGCCTTTGGCAACAACAACAGCCACCGCTGCTGCTGGTGGTTGTGACGGTGGCTTCGGCCACCGCCGTCATACGGCACACACCACTATCGCGTTCGACGACAGCAGGCACAACCGTCGTCGCCGTTCGGCGATTAACGAACCGAAAAACACCGCCGCCGTGGCTTAAACAACAATCGATCGCCGCCGCCACGGTTCTGTGGTGCGGCTTTCGATTTTACGACCTTCGCCGCCGTCAACGACAGCGGCAACAGCCACCATCACCACTCGGCGACCTTTGCTCCTCGATCGACGCCACCACCACCACAATCGGTGGTGTGGTAGTGGTTCCAGGCCGTAGTCGACACCGCCACCACGTTGCTTTAGTCCGGTTTTTCGATCGTGGCCGACGAAAACGTCAACACCGCTACTGCCTTGACCAACCGCCACCGCTTCCACAATCGGTGGTGCGGTGGTGTTCGCCGTCCACAGCCGCAACCACCAACTGTGGTGCGGTGTGGTGGTTGTTTTTGACGGAAAGCCGCCGGCTACCACAAACGGTGGTTTCGCCGGTGGTCGCGGTGATTTGGTGGTTACGGTTGTTCGGTCGGCTAACTGCCGCCGTTCCACCACCAGTTTCTGATTCGTTAGGTTTCTAGAAAAATTCAATTTTTAACAATTCAGAAACATATAAAATCAAATTTTTAAACCTAATCAACAAACAATTAAACCTGATCTGTAGGTTTAAGAAGTGGCTCTGATACCACTGTTGGGAACCGTAGGCACTAACGGTGCGCAGTGGATAACAAAAACGATTCCCAATAACGGACCCAACTTAAACCTTATCAGATACAATCAAAGCAAGGTTTGATGGTTTACCTTTATGCGATTATTTTTCCGGAAAGCTTGTAGGGGATACACCGCTACTGACACCGATTGAGATAGTTGCTAGACCACCACCGAGGATTACCCGAAAAACGAGCGCGAACCCTCCTTGGATGTAGGCGCCGATTCTAGGTGTAGAGAGAGAGAGAAATTTTTCTGAGTTCTAGGATTGAATTATATGATTTGATAAACCCTTAACTCTTATTTATATGGATAAACTTAGCAGAGTTTATTTCGATATAAAATTCTTTGGTAATTATCTCTACAAATAATTTCCATAGAATTTTATATGGAAATAAACTCTGCTAAGTTTATCCATATAAATAAGGGTTAAGGGTTTATCAAATCATATAATTCATTCCTAGAACTCATAAAATTTTTTCTCTCTCTCTACACCTAGAATCGGCGCCTACATCCAAGGAGGGTTCGCGTTCGTTTTCGGGTAATCCTCGGTGGTGGTCTAGCAACTATCTCAATCGGTGTCAGTAGCGGTGTATCCCCTACAAGCTTTCCGGAAAAATAATCGCATAAAGGTAAACCATCAAACCTCGCTTTGATTGTATCTGATAAAGTTTAAGTTGGGTCCGTTATTGGGAATCGTTTTTGTTATCCGCTGCGCACCGTTAGTGCCTACGGTTCCCAACAATTTGCATCACAGAGAGATGAACCTAAAATTGTGATTGTTAAAGGAAGGCCGGCAGCATAATGTACAACTTGTCGTGCTAGCTTATTGTACCTTGGACTTGGACTCTCAGTTCCGAATGCACACCTACTTAAGAGGCAAATCGCTTCCTCACCCGTTAATAGATTGACATCATGTATCATGTTCACCTTGTGTGCTACTAGTACTGTATGTCTCTTGTTGTAATGTTGATTCTACTTCCCTTCATAAACCAATTAGGTTCACCGGCTAAGGCCTTAAGTTGATCTATGTGATCCACATCATCTAGAACAAGAAGAACCTTTCTACTAGGCATATGCTTTTTCATCATTGTTTTCCCGTCAAAAACACCATTTACAATGATATCTTGTCTATTTAACACATCTCTAAGGACTTGTTGTTGCAGCGACTTCAAACCTAACAAAAGGGTGCTTGAAGATTCTCGAACATTTTCAACAAAGCTGGTACCTTCGAACTCATTGCATATATGATCAAAAACAGCTCTGGCTAAAGTTGTTTTCCCAATACCTCCCATCCCCGTGAGTCCTATCATGCAAAACTCATCAGTAAAAGTGCTTAAAGACGAAACTACACCATTAATCCGAGTTCTCATGCCTATTAAATTCCCATCAGCATTGACGATAGGTAACTTCGATGAAATATCCTTAACAACTAATTTGATAAACTCAGCTTCATGTCTATATGTTAAAAGAAGAACCAGTTAGCTTTCTCAAATTTCCACCAGAATAATAACTTTTATATCTACAAATACGAACATATAATAAATTAATAAGTAATAATGGAGCCACATATAATCATATTTCAATTTGATCTACCGAGAAGAGTATGCAAGTTTGATTCAAAGTTTGTCGATGAAAATGAAAAGAGACAGAATGAAAGAAGTATTGCAGACATACGGTGAAGGAAATACCCATCAGCGGTGGTCCTTAAGTCCCAACCACTTAAAGATGTTGCTTCTACGAGAGCCTCTTTCCACTTCGTAGCAGCGTCATCATTTTCGTGTTTGGCAAAGGCTTTTCCAAATTCTCCATTTTGTTTGCGGTCTTGAGTAGGTTCCACATCAAAGAAGATAGGGTACACAGCTTGCTTAGACATCGTCTTTTGACACTCCATAATTTTGACAAGCTCGTCCAAGCACCACGATGAAGATGGATGGTTCTTGGAGAAGACAATGACGTGGAATCTTGAGTCTTGGATGGCTTCAATGAGCTCCTTACTGATTTTTTCCCTTTCTCGAGGTTCTTATCATCCTTGTAAGTTTCAATGCTTTCACGCTTAAGAGCGTGATAAAGATGATCAACGAAGCTGGTACGAGTGTCTTCACCTCTAAAACTCAAAAATACATCATAGTTAAAACTACTCTTGTGAATGAATGAAGTTGAAGAAGTTGCCATGGAAACTACAATTGAAGGATTCTATTAATGGGGTAGTGTATAAGGAATGATTGCAATGTGAAATTGGATGATATGATAACTTAAACCCTCAAGAGTGTATATCAAGAAGGCGAAGTGAAAGTGATGTGTTTGTTTGGTAGTGGAGATACAAAAGCATCTTAATAAGGGGGGTGCTATATGCACCGGGAAAGTCAAAGTAGCCAAAAATATTGAAAATTGTGTAGTCTTAATTGGTGAAAGTGAGTGATGGATGGTGGGTTTGAATAGATGATGTGTGTAGGGTTTTAGCTTATTTCTCTCTCATAATCATTCTTTTGATTCTTTTGATTCTCCTTCTCTCACAGTAATTAAAAGTTAGTCTACACTCTCCGAATGTAGACAACTGCCCTTTTTTAAAAAACTATTCTACCTGTATATACACGTTAAAGTAAAAAAAAAGGGAACAAGATTGATTTAAGGGTCTTGTCCTATATATATATGATATTTTTTAATTATTATTTCTATTATTCTAGATATATATGTATACAATTTGGTTTTTTAAATTTTTATTAACATTTTATACCCTTATACTTATTTAATTATATACTTTATACCTTTTAGTTTTTTATATTTTATTTTACGTTTTTATCATAGTAACATATAATTGTATATTAAGTAAAATACGTTAAAATATTATTTTTTTAGTTTTAACAACTTACACCATTATAACCGTCTCGTTGATACATTCGAAATTAGTCCAATATTGAATAGTTTTTTGATTCATTTATGATTTATAATAAGATAATGAAATCTAAAAATATTCAATATTGGGCTCATTTTGAACATATCGACGAGACGATTATAATGGTATAATTTGTTAAAACTAAAACATATTCTTTTAACGTATTTTACTCAATATACGATTATATATGTTAATAAATTAAAAATGTAAAATGAAATATAGAAATGTTAGACCCTACTTTGTGGGTTGTGAAGAAGTCAAGGGTCTATCTTGTATTTTCCTATTTCTAGTATTAGCTTTAGCTTTGTTCATGCCCTCTTTTGTAAAGAGTCATAGACTCTAAGGGCCTTTTATGTAACTCTCAATTACCTAGTGCTATATATAGCATGCTATAGCCTAGGGTTTTGTGTGGATTTTTGGTAGCCTACTTTAATATATGAGAAGCATTCCCCAAGAACTCAAATATTCTCTTGTCTTTTCATACTTATTCTACCGTTATCACCACTAGTTGTAATCATTGTTCCATCATTTGCACTAGTTTTCTCTCCATCTTTCATTCTCTCAAGTTTGGGATTCACATTTGGTATCAGAGCCTGACCTTTGGTGGATTTCTTGAAGGTTTTTGCATTTTAAAATGGTTTGAAAAGCTTTTTGAAAAACTTGAGTTTTCCAACTTTTGCTCACTTTGAGCCTCAAATCTACTCTTCTCTTATTGTTTTTAAGTGATAAGTGATACCAAAAGGTTTTTACACTTGTTTTGCAACAATTGGGACACTTTTCACTGATTTAAGAAGTGGTTTTTAATGTTTTTGAGCTATTTTTCGGAGCTTCTGGTCTGTTTACCCGAATCGGGATTTTTGAACTGATTTATCAGCTCAGAAAACCCGAATCGGGCAAGTGTACCTTACCCAATCCGGGCATACACGTTTCCCGAATCAGGAAAACTTCGGTTTCCCGAATCGGGCAACAGGTTACCCGAACCGGGTCTTGCTCAAAGTTGGTTCCGAATCGGGTTTTCCACTTACCCGAATCGGGGATTTGCACTGTTCACCCAATTCTGGTTTTACCAAAACCCGAACCGGGTTTCTCGGCCAGATCCGAATCGGGAATCTCATGATCCCGAATCGGGTTTCGCACTCTTTGACCCGGAAATTTTCGATTTTCGTTTCAAATCCGACACTTAGCCATTTTTCTAAACTTTCAAATTCTCAAGGCCATTTATGTCACGAGTGCTCGCCCGAACAGTCTTTTTCGAAAGCTTTCTTCAAAACCAAGTTATCCACTCGAAGGGGATCTTTTCTTTGAGGATATGATGTCGAGAGAAATCGTTAGCATGGGGTCTGAATCTCGTCCCCCAGTGCTCGTTATGGGAGAGTATGCCCAATGGAAACTAAGGATGATCCATTTCCTAGATTAGCTTGATCGAAACCTGATGAAATCTATCAGAGAAGGTCCAGTAAGACCTACTGTCACCATTGCCGAAGTGCCTGAAACTGACACCTGTCCGCTCTTGCCCTCGTACACTGTGGAGAAACCTTATCACTTGTACAACCAAGAACAACGCGAACGCCATGAAATCGACAAGCGTGCAATGTCTCTTCTCATCATGTCTCTTCCTAACGACATGTATTCCCATGTCGACAGTTTCGACAATGCACGGGATATCTGGATTGAAATAGAACAGCAAATGCAAGGGGGAGACACAGCCTCCGAATTCCAAAAGGAGTCTGCCATGAATGCCTACGAAGGGTTTCATGCAAAAGAAGGCGAATTGTTGCACGACTCATACCAACGATTGAACTCCCTAGTCAACGATCTTCGACGACTGAAGGTTGAGAAGTCTCGCTATGAGGTGAACGTGAAGTTCTTGAAGAACTTAAATCCAGAATGGCGAAACTTGGCAATTAACATTCAACTGAGTAGGAATCTTGGACAAATGGGACTTCACGACCTGTTCAGTATGATGGTCCAACATGAAGAATTCATCACTAGCAACAAACCCAAGAAATCTATTGACCCTCTTGCACTAGCTGCCGTGCACCATGGAGGATCAAATTTGTCGGTGAATTCTTACCCGGAAGAATACTACCAAGACTACCACTATGATGTGAGCCAAGACTACTATCAGCACAGTGACAACTCTAATGATCCGACGATCATCACTGTCACTGATGAGGAACTACACAACATGAATGAATCCCTTGCATTGATCACACACAAGATGCAGCGACTGACTGCTAATCGGGGATTCAACCGTTCAAGCTCTCATGGTGGAAACCGTTTTGGTGGGAAGAGGCGGACATCAGTCTTTTGATCAAGGGAGAGGTCATTACCCACAAGGGGGTAGATATCAGTCATCTGATCGCGGAAGAGGTGGTCGTGGAAGATTCGGGAACAACTTCAGGCATGACAACACGTTTTTGGATTACCAAGGAAGCTCGGGAAATAGACACAACTATCAAGGGAACTTTCAAGGATCTGGATACAATCAGCATGGTTCTAATTACAACAATCAAGGCCGTGGATATGGGCAAAACTTCTCTGGGCAAGGTTATGAAGGAAAAACCGGTGCTGGATATGATGATGGTAGGTTCAATCATCATTCAGGAAGCTGTGATCAAGGAAGGAATGGCGGAGGAGATCAGAACAATCAAGGTGGAAACTTCAATGGTGGAAGTCACCCCAAGCAACCTCCGCATGGCAAAGGGGTTCAGATCAGCGAACAACAGTTGGGAGCAAGCAGTACTCAAGTCCAGAATCCTCAACCCATGCCATCCTCTCAAGGAAAGACAAATGGCCATGGGCCCACCTGCTTCAAGTGCGGGACGCCTGGCCATTATGCAAAAGACTGCAAAGCGGTATACAAAGATGCCGCTTACTTCGAAAAGAAGGGCGCTCTTATGAGAAAGAAAGAGAAGGGCGTGGCCTTATTGGTGGATGAAGAGAACTTGGTTTGCGAGGAGGAGAGTTCAGATGAGGAGGATCATATGGTCGGTGGACCATGCTTGATGGCTGACTTCGAGGCGCCGGACAATAACAACACCGAAGTTGTCGACTTTGATGCTGAAGCCGGCCTGCAGTACAACAACGACGCCTTCGAGGTATCCTCTATTCCCGATATATCTGATTGCACAGCCATGTTGGAATCTAAAATTTGTGCACTCGAGAGAGATCTCTAAACGGAAAGAACTCTCGTCACGAAATTTAGAACCGACAGTGCCGTTTATAAGAGCTCTTACGAGGACTTGTTAATAAGTTATAATCGTGAAACTCTTGAGTCTAGCATTAGAGAGACCAATCTTGAGAACAAACTGTTGTCTCTTACTTCTTCTCATGACGAACTGAAAAGTTGTCACAGAGAACTCGAGCTCAAATTTAAGTTGCTTTCGGAAGAAAGAACAAGACTTTTTTCAAATATCAAAGAGCTTGAAGACAACAATCTCAAGAGAGGTCAATCTGAACAGACTCTGCACATTCTCACTGCTCATGCCTATAATAATCCTTTCTATCATGCTAAACCTGGACTAGGACACTCAAAAGAACACGTCCTAGACAAAGCACCATCCAACCTGTACACCTATGAGAACATGTCCGCATCCAAGCCTAAACCTGCTTTTGTAGGAGGACTCACCACTGAGGAATTTGTTAGACAGTCTGTGACCTTTAGTGAAGTAATTAACGGAGAAGTCATAACTAGGACCACCAGTCTGTTAGATAACACCTCCAGTAGTCCTCCCACCAGTCCCACTCCCATAGGTCCTATCTTTACTCCAGCCAAGGATCCTAGGAATACCGACTCAGATTGGGAAAGTATCAAAGCCAGAACTCCTAAGGTAGCAATGCCTCCCATAGACTATTCCAACCTTAACTCAAGCTATGACACTAGGAAGATGGAACTCTCAGAGGATGTCTTAGTTATCCCCCCAAAGGATGTTTCCGCAACTAAGTGTCCCAACCTAGTCAAGCTGGAAAAGGAGATGTTTGAACTTAGATTGAAAGCCATGGACTTAGATGCTTGTCAACATCAGATTCTGAATCTAAGAGCGGTCGTTTCGGAAAAAGACACATTGGTTCTCGCCCTTGAAAGGAACCTTCTTGAGGCTAACGCCGAGAGAATCAGACTCTCTTCTGAATGTGAAACTGCAACCTCCACTTTTACTGATTTCAAAACCAAGGTTGCAGATCTTCAAACTCGATACATCCTCACGGACATTCACTTGGAAATAACAAAAGAAATCTTTCACGATGAGAGGATAATGTATCGCCAATCTTTAACCAACCAATGTGTGTCTAATTCCCTTTTGAAAAGGAAAGTCATGGATTTTGAAAACTTTTACTCTTTGGATTCAGATGATGATACAACTTATCCTGTGCTTAACCATAGTATGGCCAATCCTAAGCCCAAACCGGTCTTAGATCCCAATGTTGAGTATGGTGTTAAGATCTTTTTAGATGCGGGGGATGATCCTTCCGGGTTCGTTCCCAAGAAAAAGGTAAGCGTTCCTTCCAAACTCGATGAGTCCACTGTGACACTTGCATCCAGTTCTGAGATAAACAAACCTGAGGGTGAAAAATGTGTTGGTACTAACAAAGGGAAGTCAGTTAAGCCTCACGCACCCAAAGGACTCCAGAACAAGAATTCCAAATCTGTCGATGCTTGTGTTTCAGCCAAACCCATAAAAAGTCTTGAGCTCAATTCAAGCTCATTTGAAGTGGGGGAGAACTCTCGGGCCAAACCTAATCAAAAACAACATTTCAATTCCACAAAACCTAATTTTCAAAAACCGTCATCTGGAAAAGGTGGTAAATCCATTTCACACAAACCGTCCTCTAACTCACACATTGCTTCCAATGCAGTTGCGAGGAAAGAAGATGGTGGACAAAATGTGAAGCCACCAAGAAAGGATCAAGGAAGGAACAACCCCTTTTCTGCTTTCCCTAAGAGGCGTGGTCCTGGCCGTGCGGATCTAGGCCATGCCCCACCTAGTGTAGGATTTGATTCAACCATGTCTGTAACCCGTAATGGGAACCTAAACACTGTTTTTGCTACTCTTAAGAATGACATGTGTAATATGTTTGACAATCTCTTGCGCTTTGGTGTGGCTAGTTCGTTAAATGCTCATAATTCGAATGTCAAGTCTCATAAGAGACGAAGGAGGCGAAGAGGAAACTCTAAAACCTCCTCCTCAGTACAGTCCCCTATGCCTAAGGAGAAATCCGAAAAGGAGACTGCACCGAGTGTTTTACCTGCTTCATCTAACCCTAAGGAACCCATTGGGCAATGGGTCCCTAAACAAGCTTAATCCTTTTTGCAGGTCAGTCATGTGTGGTACATAGATTCAGGAGCCCATCGACACATGACTGGTCATCGGTCCTTCCTTTTTGACTTTGTCGAAAAGTTTGAGGGATATGTCAAGATGGCTGATTCAAGACCTAAAAGGATAGAAGGGCATGGAAGCATCACAAATGGGAAGTATGTTATCAAGCAGGTGAGGTATGTGAGGGGTTTGGCATACAACATGTTCAGCTCCAGCCAGTTTTGTGATTATGGCTTCTGGTGCAAACAGCTCATGTACGGAGCTACGGTGAACACTGAAGATGAAACTCCCGTTCTAATTGCACGCAGAACTGGGAACCTATACACAACCGTCTTTAAGTGCATTCCTCAAACACACCCTCAGTTTGAAGATCTATCACATCCAGACAACAAAATCTGTTTGCTCGCAAAAGCTACCAAGGCGGACAGTTGGTTATGGCATCAAAGGCTATGCCATCAGAACTTCAAAGATATGAACAAGCTGGTTTCCAGAGGCTTGGTCAGTGGACTTCCCGAGACACGCCTCTCCAAGGACACACTATGTTCTGCATGCGAGCTAGGGAAAATGAAGAGAAGTTCCCATCCTCCAAAGTTGGAAACTAACTGTCAAAGTCCACTCGACATGATACACATGGATCTATGTGGGCCGATGAGGATTGAAAGTCTAGCTAGAAAGAAGTACATGCTAGTCCTTGTGGATGAATTCTCTCGGTTCACTTGGCTTGAATTTCTTCGGGGTAAATCTGATGCTGCTGATAGAATCATTGCCTTCATCAAATGGATTCAAGTTTCATTGAATCTCAAGGTGAAGAAGTTGAGAAGCGACAACGGAACCGAATTTCGTAATACGAAGTTACATTCCTTCCTTGAAGATGTGGGAATCTCTCACAACTTCTCTGCAGTTCGTACTCCTCAACAAAACGGGGTAGTAGAAAGGAAGAACCGGACGTTGGTCGAGGCAGCGAGATCCATGATGGCTCACTCAGGCGTGCCTAAATCATTCTGGGCCGAAGCAGTTGCAACGGCATGCTACACGCAAAACCGCACTCTCATCGTAAAGCGAACCGGAAAGACCGCTTATGAGATGATCGAGAAGCGTAAGCCTGATATCAAACATTTACGGGTATTTGGTTGTAAGTGTTATATTTTGAATGACCGGGACGATTTGGGAAAGTTTGATCCCAAGGCTGATGAGTCTATCTTCATAGGATACTCACCACACTCAAAGGCCTATCGGGTTTACAACAAACGATCCCAAACCATCCTGGAAAGTGCCAATGTAGATTTCTCTGAAACCGAAACTCTCTCTGATGCTAGCTCTAGTAATCCCGATGCTATTTTGCCTGACTTGTCTAATGCACCACTGAGCACAGATTTTAGACCTAACACCTTTGATTCAGATTTTATAGATCCTTCAGACTATGATTTGCCGATCTTAACTGGTCCAATCATCGTACCTGCTGCACCTGGTACCTCCATGACGTCTGTGTCGTCTAATGCTTTCGTGACGGAAAGCACCTCTGAGGCCACTACTTCCACTCAGACTGCGACACAAGAACCAGTGGTCTCACCACCTCAGATCTCATCTAATGAACAACCTACAGAAACTTCATCGGAACCAGTTGTAGCACAGACTTCAACCCCTGTTCGTGCTCCTATCCCTGAAGCTGCCCCGTTACCATCCCCGAGAACCTCTAAAAGATTGTATGCTTAAGTGGTTCGGGAGCCCAGACTGGAAGTTGTTCTGAATATTGAGCCACTGGGAAGGGCTACAAGTGGTCCTTCCGGAGAGAACCAGTCAAGAAACTTCGTCGTGCAAAATCAGAACGACACTACAAACAACCAAGAGTCATACGTCACTCTTCCCCATTCAAGAAAGTGGTCAAGAAGTCATCCTCCATCCCAGATCATCGGGAGTCCATCTCGGAATGTCCAGACTCGATCATCAAAGAAATCCGATAACTTGGGTCTCTTCGCCTGTTTCTTAAGCGAATTTGAGCCGTCAGAAATCACTCAAGCTCTATCAGACCCGGACTGGGTAAGGGCCATGCAAGACGAACTGGCGGAGTTTGAGAGGAACAAGGTTTGGCGCCTGATAAAACGACCATGGGGAAAGTCCATCATCGGCTTAAAATGGATTTTCCGGAACAAAAAGGATGAAAACAACCTTGTTATTCGCAACAAGGCTCGTTTGGTCGCCAAGCGGTTTCGCCAACAAGAGGGTATCGATTACGACGAGACGTTTGCGCCGGTTGCAAGGATAAAAGCCATACGGATATTTCTCGCGTACGCCACTCACAAGAATATGATGGTATACCAGATGGACGTCAAGTGTGCGTTCCTGAATGGTGTCCTTCACGAGGAGGTGTATGTTGAACAACCCGAGGGGTTTGTAGATCCGAGGTTCCCCGACCATGTCTATGCGTTAGACAAGGCACTTTACGGTCTCAAGCAAGCTCCACGAGCATGGTATGAAACTCTTACTATCTATTTGCTCGAAGCTGGCTACAAGAAAGGTACAATCGACCCCACCTTATTCCTTCGCAAATCAGGTGATGATTTAATTATCGTACAGATATACGTGGATGACATCATCTTTGCATCTACAAAGCCTGAGTTGTGCAAAGAGTTTGAGCACACTATGAAATCACAATTTCAAATGAGTATGATGGGTGAATTGACATTCTTTTTGGGACTTCAAGTCCGTCAATGCCCTGAAGGCATTTTCATAAACCAATCAAAATATGTTCACGATTTATTGAAACGTTTTCATGTGGTTGGCTCAAACTCCGCTGCTACACCAATGTCCAGATCATTTCAAATGGACGCTGACTTGTCTGGCAAGCCGGTAGACCTAAAGAAATATCGGGAAATGATTGGTTCTTTGCTATACCTCACGGCCAGTAGACCTGACATTGTCCGTATTCTCCACGGGTGTCTGTGCTCGTTATCAGTGCGACCCGCGTGATTCACACCTTAAGGCTGTGAAGAGAATCCTTAGGTACTGAAGGGCACGCCAGACTTTGGCCTTTGTTACCCAAAGGGTTCTAGTTTTGAGCTAATTGGCTACACAGATTCTGATCATGCAGGTTGCAAGTTGGACAGGAAGAGCACATCCGGAGCCTGCCAGTTCCTCGGGAACAAGTTGGTGAGTTGGTCGTCACGTAAACAGAACTGTGTGTCACTATCCACGGCCGAAGCTGAATACATTGCTGCCGCGTGTTGTTGCTCACAAGTTCTATGGATGAAAACCCAACTAGCGGATTTCGGATACACCATGAACCGGATTCCCATCTACTGCGATTCTCAAAGTGCCATTCAGATCACTGCTAATCCAGTTCAGCACTCCAAAACAAAGCACATCGACATCCGATACCACTTCATCAAGGATCATGTCGAAAAAGGTAATATTGAACTGTATTTTGTGGAAAGTGACCTTCAGCTTGCTGATTTGTTCACTAAGGCCTTTGATGAGAAAAGCCATTTCTTCCTTCTAAGTAAGTTAGGAATGTTAGACCTCCCGCCTAAAGTCTAAGGGGAGTCGGGGATCTGTTAGGATGCATGGATGTAGGGGGAGACTCGAAGTGTAGCATCTTTCGAAGGGGAGTGTCTATACAATCATATGTTTGTCTGTGGTAATGTTCGCGGATCCAGACTACAATGGATACCATTCTAGACTTTATTTTGTAGGTGTGGACAATCGCAACGACTTCTGATTATATCAGATCAGGACTCGCGCATAATCCGATTCCAGGGTTACACAGTTAATACCCGAAGAAAATCATCCAGGTTAGTTGTTTCGTTACGGTCTAGGGGCTGAACTTGAACATTTTTGTGAACTTGCAAGTTTAGGGGGTGGATGTGACTAGTTTCTGAACTTTCATGTTCGGGGACTAAATCTGTCATCTCCTGATACTTAAGTTCAGGGGCTGTTTTGCAATCATCTAAAACTCAAGTTCAGGGACTCGTTTTGCCATTTGGGTGAAACTTGTAGTCCAGGGGGCGTTTGTGCCATTTCCGAAAGTTGAGAGTGAAAAGAGAGTACACTTATCCTTAAACTGATAAGTTGACTCTGAAAATATAAAAAGGAATTTTTGTCATTATTCAATCCTTACACAAAATCATATTTCAAATTCCATACTCTCTGTCTCTCTCTCTCAAGAAACCGCCAACACCACCATCCCGTCTCCGGCCTCTTTCCGGCAATTCCGACCGTCCGTTTTTTGATCCGACTACTTCCAGACGATCACGGTAAGATTACGAACACTTTGATATAATCTATAACACGTATCTGTTTCGTTTTTGTTGCCGAATCGAAGCCTAAAGCTTCTTGAACAAACCCGAAACCCAAACTCTTTGCCGATCGGTCGTTTGTTGATAGTAAACGAGTTTAGAACTAAAATATAGCATAATGTACAAGTTTATTCGTTCAAATCAGTGTTTTTTGATCGGTTTTAGATCTTGGAAACCCAACAGTCGTGAAACCCGACTCGGGACATTCAAATGTCCCGAATCGGGTATTATGAATGTTCTTCGTCTTTCCCGCATCAACTGTTCATTGTCCCGATTCGGGAAACCTAATAACTCGATTCGGGTATTCGGGTTTCCCGCATCGATCCATTGTGAACCCTTGTTCTCGTTTTTCAAATCCCGATCCGGGAAACATGGATAACCCGAACCGGGTATCCGAGTTTCCCGCATCCATCTTAGGGTGGACATTTTGAACTTGCTTCAATTTTTGCTAAGTGATCTATACTCTTTACCGATTCGGGTATACCCAAAACCCGAATCGGGTTTCTGTAGGAAATCCAAAAATTTTTGCTAAGTGTTATACCATCTTTACCGATTCGGGTATACCCACTTCCCGAATCGGGTTTCTTTAGGAAATGCATTCTAATTGTGATCTCAATTCCCGACTCGGGAAACTGAGTAACCCGATTCGGGTACTCGTGTTTCTCGACTCGCGTTGAGACGAGGTCATGCCAAAATTTTTACAAGTGTTTGAGATCTTGATGGACTCGGGTAAATATTTTACCCGATTCGGGTTTGTGACAATCCCGAGTCGGGTTTTGCCAAAACCCGAATCGGGATTGGTATTTTCCCTCTCCATTTTTTTTCTCAACACTTGGTGGTTCTTTGACTGTCCTAACTTGTTAGAATTTGTTCTCATTGAACAGAAATGGCTCAACCGATCAATGCTGCTGCTGACCGCGCGTTGATTTCCTCGGAAGATCTCAAGCCCATTACTCAAAACAACGAGTACGTGGACCTGAACAACTTACCCGCTCAGGAAGCTGTGATCCTGGAGATTTTGAAGGTGCACCCGATCGCCTACTCCTTACAGGCGACTACTACCGTGCCCATGATATACCAGCAGCAATTCTGGCACACCTCCAGGATCATCAACCGTGACGGAGCCCGAACCCTCGTAGGACGTGTCGACCAGACTGAACTTTCAGTCACCCTTGATGACTTCAGACGCATCCTACACCTTCCGGCTGACTCCGTCGAGGCTCCGTTTGAGCCTATCCTTGACGCCCCGATCCTCTACAACGAGATACTCGCTATCGGCGTCATGAACAACCCTGGCCAACGGCTCAACGGAATTTCTCAGGTCACCAACAACATGCTGCCGCCACTATGGGCAACCATGTTCAATATCATGAACCGGTACCTGTCTGCCAAAACCAAGGGCATTGACAAGGCCTCGACCCAATTGTGGCAAGTGATTCACTCCATTATCTACGGACGCAGGATCGACCTCGCAGCACAGCTCTGGATTGACATCACACGGGATGTGGACCCGAACGACCAGCGAAGCAAGCAATCGTCCATCCCGTGGATGCGGTTCTTCGCCTTGATGATCCGTGATCACATGACCAGACATCCTGACGTCGGTCGCCGTTCGAGTCATCCCACATTCGAGAGCAAGCAGATCTCCAGGACCAAGCATCGAGTGCTCAAACCAGGTCAGGTGGAGATGTCGATCCCTCGTCACGTGCTGAACACTGCGGATAGGAATGCTACTAGCGTAGAGCTGTATAGGGCTTCCTTAGGATTAGAAGACACATCCACGGACTCCTCAGAGCCGAGGAGCCCTGCCCAGGATGTGCAAGCCGTCCAACATGCGGCTCGGGCCTTAGGTGCCGGGCCCCGGGGTTCCACTAGGGGTGCCTCCGGATCAGGGGTGTTGAGAGTGGACGTGAGGGGGGAGCCGGGTAGACTAGTTAGCACTTCCGCAGTCTTGCACGTGCCTCCAGTTGGTCCGAGTACTACTTACCAGCAAGCCCACCGAGCACGGGGTCGCCGCACTCAACGACAACTGGTCGATGAGGAACAGCATTCGGCCGAGTACTACATCCGCGCCAGAACCAAGCAGCACACTGGTACTCAGCGATACTTGCCGCCGTCGCCCTTCCATGACGAAGAACGGGAGCCGTCACCAGCACTATCACTCGAGAGGCAAGGTGAAGACGTGGAAGCTTCTCCACAAGAACAAGCACACGGTCATTCACCTCCTCAGACTGACGCCGCTCCCGGGCTACAAGGTGATCCCCACGGAGAACCTTCCAGAGACGATTCAGATGATGATTCAGGCCATGATGAAGGTAATGACGCGCACTCCTCCGAGCAGACTCCGTCCGACCGACAAGCTGATGACGTTGAGGCCACTGAGTCCGAACAAGTGGACTTTGGTGATGAATCCGAGGAGGTTGACAACCTCAAGAGTGGTAAAGCACAAAGAGACGAAGATGAGGTCACGTCATCTTTCAACAGAGACGACTCCGTGGACATCCTCAAACCGGATGAGGTAGATTCTGATGGTCGAACTGACGGTCATGATGGTGATGATGATGAAGTGGAATCTGCAGTGGAGCGACAAGGTGGTGAAGACCTTGAGGGCGCCAGTGAGGATCTAAGAAAAGAGACCGGCGAAGAAGAGGTCCACTTAGATGAAGAGTGGCTTAAGATAGAAGAACAGGGAGGAGATGAAGAACCCCTTAGGTTAGACACTTTAGGTCTCCCTTCTACCCCTAGTCATTCCCCCACAGAGGCAACCCACATACAGACCGGTCACTTGATGACGTCAGTTCAAGACGCTGGCAGCCAACCAGCGCAACTGCACGCCCAAGCCACCCACTCGGCCATCTCTCAACAGATGGTGGTTTCATCTTCTCACGGGGATATTGCACAACTTCCATTGACCACTCACTCGGAGTCGGTCAATGTTGAGATAAGAGAGGAACTGCCCCACCTCTTGACTTCTTTCAGTGCACCAAGTGTCTTAGATCCACCTTCCGAGACGTATCACGTCATTCATTTGGGTAGGAGACCTTTTGGAGCATCATCCGCCCGCCCGAGTGGCCTGGCCGGAACGGGGAGAGTTGGTGCGTCAGCGGACGCCCTTCGTGGATCCACCGGAAGTCCTGACATCATCAACCTTACACCAGCGATGACATCAGGCCGAGAGAGCACCTCTATAGGTCTCTTCTCGACAACTGGAGCTCAAGTAGCACCAGGATTAGTACCACCGGGACCGGGTCCGACAGACTCGAGCGAAGTCTCTAAAGACGCTCACGCAACACCAAGGCTTTTAGGCCTGACGGATTCGGGCGACATCCTAAAAGTCGTCCAAACCAGATTCGCGGAGCTCGACAGCGTCGAGGCCTCCCGGAATGCCAAACTTGAGGCGTTTGAGAGTGCTCTCAACGAGCAAAGGGGAGAGATCGAGACCTTGAAGTCTCGCGATGCCGAGCAAGAGGAAGAACTACAAGAGCTTCGACGCCAAGCCAAAGGCAAATCGACCGAGCTTCAACTGCATCAATCCGTAGCCCCTCCTCTTCGTACCGAGCCAGTTCTCCGCCTGTAACCTCCGCGAACCACTGCTTTAGATGCAATCCCGGGCTATGTTCTCGAAGAAGAATTCAACATAGCGGTCTCCTCTCTCACCACCCGGAACGATCAGCTGTCTGCCAAACTCAAGCGAGCAGAGGAAACCATCGCCATCCGGGATGCACAGTTGGCGGAAAGAGAAGCAGCTCTGGAAGCCGCCAACCGACGGATTCGCGAACTCGAGGCAGCGTGCCGGCCTCAGTCTCAGTCCTCAAAAAGGGGGCATGATGACACTGACCCGGGCGCAGGTCCTCATGAGGGGGAGATGCAAGGAGCCAAAAGACTTCGCATCGGCCTCGCTCAAACCTCGGGTTCCGCGCCTGCATCAGCTTCAGCGCCTCAAACTGCTCCGTCAGGGCATCAGCATTTCATGGAGTATCCCGACGAGGAGCCTCTCGACGTCGAGCAGTTTGCATACCAGTCGATACCGTTGGATGAGGTAATCCAATTTCCTCAGTCCGAGCCTACCGTCGAGGTCGATATGGTAGTCCCCGAGTCGGCGCCGACGGATCCAAGTGAGCTTCACATCTTAGAAGAAGCTAGAAGACTCCTCGCCCGACTTGCGCAAAGTCTCAGAATCTACAAGAAGGGGGACACCATCGTCAGCGCAACCGACTACGACAGATTCCTCCCAACGGTACAGTTCCCGGAAACAGAAGCGCCTCCCACCATCACGACAACCGTTCCAGATGCTCCAGATCCCGTCATCATCCAGCTCAACTAGGATCACACCGTTATCTTCCGACCTTTCTTGGAGGAGTCCTTCTCAAGGATCTTCCAACAAGAGAAAGTCCATATGTGGTCGAGAAAGGTGTTCTTCGGGGTCTCGCACTACAAGAAGAAGCGCCGCCAGACAGCCTACGCTCATCAACACATCTGCAATTGGTACACACATGGTAACCGATGTGAAGGTAACCGATGTTAGACCTTACAGGCACGGCAGCAGCATGTTCTTAGAGTTCTCGGTCACCATGTATGGAAGTGGGAACGTCAGGTTGAACGGCGAGCTCCTAAAGTGGACCTTCACAGAAGCTGATTTGGACAGGATCCATCTTGAAGACATCCTCGCGCTGATCAAGTATCTTCAAGGTCCGATCCTTCGCCCCGACTACTACAACTCCAGCCTCGAAGTACTCAAAAGGTACGTCCGTCATGCAATAGCTTTATCACATGTGACCGACTACCAGATGGCCATTGAGAGTCGACAGCCGAAAATGAACCTACTGCGCCCGAATCTGCAAGTCCCATCGATCGACTCATATCAGCTCTACGTGCCGACGAGCATCCCAGAACATGGTATTGTCTACTGCACGCTAAAGAAGAGGGAACGGAAGTTCATGCGATTCAGTGAACTCTCTCATTTCTGCGACGGTACCATTCTGTATGTCATCCAAGGTATAGAGAGCCGACTGAAGACGGACCAAATTCCGAAGACGAGGCACTTGGACAACAAATCAAGGTTCTTTGAGGCGTTGAATCAGCTTGAAGGAAAACTGAAGGAGAGACTCATGTACCGGAGAGTTGAAGCTGCTTTGAGGATGCGAACGAGGATCATCGGAGAATGGGATGAGTACCGACAACTGTACAAGTGGGAGCCCGCGTTGAAGTATCCGCCACCCTTCTGACTTCTTCCCAAAGGGGAGATTGTTAGACCCTACTTTGTGGGTTGTGAAGAAGTCAAGGGTCTATCTTGTATTTTCCTATTTTCTAGTATTAGCTTTAGCTTTGTTCATGCCCTCTTTTGTAAAGAGTCATAGACTCTAAGGGCCTTGTATGTAACTCTCAATTACCTAGTGCTATATATAGCATGTTATAGCCTAGGGTTTTGTGTGGATTTTTGGTAGCCTACTTTAATATATGAGAAGCATTCCCAAGAACTCAAATATTCTCTTGTCTTTTCATACTTATTCTACCATTATCACCACTAGTTGTAATCATTGTTCCATCATTTGCACTAGTTTTCTCTCCATCTTTCATTCTCTCAAGTTTGGGATTCACAAGAAAACTAAAAGGTATAAAGTAAATAATTAAATAAGTTTGAGGGTGTAAAATGTAAATAATTTAATAATTGTAAGTGCATGGGTAGATATCTGCTTCCTTTCTCTTCATTCTCTTCTTCTTTTCTCTCGATCTTATTTTCTCTCCCTAAAAACCTCGACTGGTATAAGATTTATACAATGGCTAATTGGGGAGAAGATTTTTCAGCGTATCACAATTCAAACAATGAGGTATTTCGTCACACACACACACACACACACACACACACACATATATATATATATATATATATATTTCTCTTTGTGTATGTGCGTATATATATGATATTATTTCTTAGGGTTTATGTTTTGTGTAGGATAACAATGTCCATCCAATCAATTCAGCTGGAGTTTATAGAAACCCTCATCCGAATGCATTTTCTACTGATATGGTATTTTTAAGTTTCATTTGTTCTTGTGTAATTATATGATAAAACAATTAGTTCTAACTAAAAGAAAAACAAGCAATTTTAGGTGTTTAGTTCTCGTCAAGAGCTAACTAAATGGGTACGCAACATAGCATCTTCACTTGGTTTCATTATTGTTGTTAAAAGAATCAGGCGTGACTCGGATGGGGATGAATATGAAGTTGTATTTCAATGCGATTGTGGTGGTATGTACAGAAGTAACAAAACCTCTAGTAAACATACCGGCACAAAAAAACAAATTGTCCATTTGGCTTGGTAGGAAAGAATTTGGGTGATGACCGTTGGAATTTAATTGTGAAGTGTGAAGAACATAATCACGACTTTGCATTACATCTTGAGGGTAAGGCATATGCAAGATGATTGTCTGAAAGTCAAGCCCAATTGGTGGAAGATTTGTCAGCCAACAATGTGAAGCCTAGAGATATTTTATCAACGATAAAACAACAGTATCCTGATAATGTGTCTACATCAAAAACTATATACAATCAATGTCAGAAAATCCGACTTACGAAAAATGCAGGTAGAACCCCAATACAAGTTCTGATGTCGTTTTTACAAGAAGAAGGCTATGTGTTTTATCATCGTGCAAATGACTCAAATAATGAGTTGGAAGATTTATTCTTTGCTCATCCTAGATCATTGGAGATATGGCGTGCCTTTCCACACATGTTGTTGATGGATGCCACTTATCAAACGAACATGTTTGATATGCCTCTCCTTGAGATTGTTGGTGTAACTTCAACTAATAAGATATTTTGCATAGCATTTGTTTTGATGCATAAGGAAAAGATACCTAACTATACTTGGGCATTAAATTGTCTATTGTCATTAACGGAGGGATATCTTTTTCCACGTGTGATCGTCACAGATAGAGAGTTGGCTCTGATGAACGCATGCAGTACTGTTTTTCCTGGTGCTAAAAGATTACTTTGTACATGGCACATCAACCGAAGTGTCATGGGATATTGTAGACCAAAAATAACATCAAACCGTGCTTAGGGTTCTTTTTTTTTTTGATGCATGGGTTACATTAACTGCTTCGGAATCAGATGAAATTTACCTATCTAATTTCGCACAATTGGAAGCAGTATTGCTCAACTATCCAGGTATACTCAAACACATTATAATTAAAAATGTTGATAGGTTTAAAAATTAGAATTAAAGTATTTTTTTTTTTACTTTTTTCAGCTGTTCTTGGTTATCTAAATGACATATGGTTGATATCATACAAGGAAATGTTTGTGTCTGTTTGGACTGACAAATTTCTCCACTTTGGAAATCGAACAAGTAACAGAGTAGAGAGTCAACATTCCAAGTTGAAAACTTACTTGGATTCTACACAAGTAACTCTACCGACATTTACGAGTAAGATACATATACTTGTTCAGTCCCAAGATACAGAAATTAAATCTACTATTCAGGAGAGCAGAAGTGTCGTAAAACATCGTCATCGTATACATCACTTCCAACAATTGCTTGGTTTCGTTTCAATTCATGCACTAAACATAATATTCAAAGAATACCAACATGCTCAATCTGTTGGCTTATTCTCTGGAAATTGTAGTTGTCTGCTACGTACAAGTTATAGGTTACTGTGCGGGCATGAACAAATGTCATATTCGAACAAAGGTCATCCTATCCCAATTGATTCGATTGATGTATTTTGGAGGAAGCTTGATTTATCATCTTGTCAAACCGTAGAAGATGATGATATCGATTGTGAAGATGAAGTCAAAAACTTTACCGAGGAATTTAAAAAACAATCGAGACCTGGTAAGTTTAGTTTCCTTAAGAAGATAAAAGAAATAGCAAATGCATCAATAACATGGGTCCGAGAACCTGCTGTTTACAAGACTACTCGTGGACGTCCCTCGTTAAAAGATAAGTTTTCCAGAAAACCTCATGTCGACCCTCCTTTTACAACTCATGGTGAACCGTCCTTTACGACCCAAGGACCTCTTAGGCGTAGTGCTTCAAACGCATCTACATTTGTTGGCTTCGATAAAATGAGCAATCAGGATCCAGCAAGACATAGTTCTTTTACAGGAAAGAATTCTAATGTACATCCATACGTTAATCAATTTCCAGAAATATGTTTCACCGTTACATCACACATGTCCATGATGTGATAGGGGGTGGAAATTGTGGATTCCGAGCAATAGCTGTTTGGCTGGGTCTTCATGAAGATGCATGGCCCACAATTCGGTTTCAGTTGATGGAAGAGCTAAACACATACAAGACAGAATACCTCGAAATGTTTGGAGGTGAAGATTGGAATACAACTTATAACACTTTAAACTTCTTTTGAACAGATCAAGCTGCACCATATGACCATTGGTTTTCAATGCCTGAAATACCTGTCTTGATGGCTTGCAAATATAATGTAATATTACACGTTATAGCGATGTCAGGCTCTTTGACGTACTTGTCGCTTAGATCTGCTCCGCCGCCGTGGTATCAACATGTTGTTTACACAATTGGGTTTGTCAACCGTAACCATTATGCGAAACTAGTTTTCGTAGAAGGATACCCGTTTCCTACCGTTACATCACACTTCTTTCGTTTCAGTTATCCGTGTGCTGCTGGATGGGCTACCCCGTATACAGATCGGATTCAGAAGTACAATCATCTTTTACGTGTTAACTGTACTACCGATAATATTATTTTAGAATAAGTAAAAATGTAATAAACATGTAACAAACATTGTGTTATGTTTTATTTATATGTCTAATTTCATTGTTTTTTTTTTCTAATTATATGTTTATGCAAAAAAAATTATATTAACAAATATTTATTTTGTAAATATAAATTAACAAGAAAATTTTTTTTGTGTATAATAGAAATAATTAATATATATATATATAATAGAAATAAAATCTAATGATATTTTATATATATATATATACACTTTCTGTCTCTATCTTACCCAATAACATGTCGACCACCATCATGAACAGCTTGTGAAACCAATCCCGTTAAACCAATCAAATATTTATTTTATAAAAATAAAACAAACAACTATCAAAGAAAAAACAACAAAAATACAAAAAACAAAAAAAACCAAATGATGAGTTGATTTTATGGGTGCATTAAGCAAAACTTCAGGTGCATATAGCACCACCCCTTAATAATTGGGTCAAAAAAAAGATAAAGATGTCTTATCTGATTGATGAAAAAGTGCAATTACCATGATTTTTTTATTTTTATTTTCAATTTTTTTAAGTTTGCTAATTCTTGAAATCATATATTTTGTTTTTTACTCTTCTTTTATTTACAAAGATTCACCTAATTAACAAAAAATAATGATAATAATACATATGTCTTAATGGCATGCATGTGACTGTCCCCTAATATCCTGGTTTTCTTTAATTAATGTGTTGGTCCATTACATATGGAAAAGAGAAGAGATAAAGAAAGGGGTTATCTAAATATGAGATTGTGAAAAATTAAACAAGGGTATCAAAAATGGTGAAACCAATATAATAGAAAAGCTCTTCAGTCAAAGTTTTTGGATTTTACTACTGATTTTCATCAAAATTAATAATTATTTCATCAACTCTTGCAGATCTTCCATTTCATCAAGCAAAGAATTAAAACGAGAGATAGATTTTGAGTATCTTGGCAATAGAAAGAACTTTTATGAGTCAAGATCGCGAGAGCATCGTATGGTAAAGAGAGAATGCTGGGAAAGACAACCAAGTACCGACGAAAAGCCACAAACACTAGTCGAAATAGACTAGACAACTAGCCTTTTTTCTTCATCATTTTCACAAGGCGTGTTCACTTGATTAGGGGTATATATGTCATTAGTTTTTCTTCAAAAAACTGTTAATTAATTAATTCATTAGAGATTGTTCTTCTAAATTTCCACTGTTATTGTAATAAGTTCCCAAAAAAAAAGGTCTAAAATTCAGGGTCTACATGTGTAATAATATCTAGGACTATCTTCACCAAAATGTATCCAACTATACCCGTATTCCTATTGTGTGTATCCAACTTTAAAATGGGTGAAGTGCATCAGTTAGTTAAAGTGAATTTTGGTGAAGATAGTCCTAATATCTAACCATGAGACTAACTTTGCCTTGTACTCTGTTAGTTAAAGTGCATCAGTTGTAGTAAAAAGCTACAAATAAATAAAAAGCAGACCCAACTTCCACATGCAAAACAAGAACTGAGTTTTTCAGGATGGCATCAAGTTAACAGCAAATCAATCTATCTATAGAAAAGTTCGGTTGACAGTAACATCATTTCAGTGAATAACTTTTTATAGGATTTAGAAGCAACTCAATTTACCTGCTTGATAAGTTGCATATTGAAAGGAATCGAATATAGTAATTCACGTAATGGAGATCTCTTCGTACCTTGGACATATATATTATCCACACCTATTTGTATAGAATGGTCATCCCACCAAGAAATGTTGGGTTATGTAACACCCGTAATTTTGGTGTAATATCGACTCTTTGATAAATATGAATTTTTGAATCTTAGATCAATCGTGCATTTTATGGTCTAATATGTTAGGTAATCCAATTACGAGTCCAACGGTTCTTTCGGAATCAAAAACGGAGCTATAACGAAGAAGTTATGGCCGAAACAAAATAGAACCCAATTCGATCAGATGCTAGCGATCGCTAGCCATGAGCCTAGCGATCGCTAGGTACAAAATATGCATCTGCTGTATTTGCTCGCGAACGGGCTCGCGACCGTGAAAAGAACCAAGCTAGCGATCGCTAGCCATGACACCTAGCGATCGCTAGGTGTCTGCACAATGCAGAAAACGGGTTTTTAACCCTTCTTAACCTCATTTGACCACTCCTCCTTCATTTCTCAACCATTCCACCTGAATTTTCTCTCTACCTTCTCCAAATCCAAAACCCTACAAGATCTTGAAGTTAAATCCATACTTGGAGCTAGCTAGTTGGAAACCACCCCTCACTCACTTCATCTTCCTCACTCACCCCTTCTCCACCATTGTTGCTCGAAAAGAGGGAAGCTCAAGACTTAGGGTTCTAGCTTGGATCTCACTTGGTAAGCTTCAAATAAACCCTTGTAGGTTAGATCTATGTGTATAATAAAGGTTATGAACTAATCTAGGGTTCGATTTACTTGATTTAGGTTTGTGCTCGTATTTGACCTAATCTTGGGATTTGGGGGTTTTTATCACAAAACCCTAAGGTGAGTTGCTAAAAAACTATTTTGTTAAAACTGAGAGCACATCATTTTGATGGAGTCTATTCCTCGCTTTATTATGTGGATATATGTGAACTTGGTATAGATTACTTCTCATGTTTAGTTGAGGATACTCATGGTATGTATGAAGTGCTATACTAGTATGAATGCTTTGGATGGTGTGACTCTTTGTATGAGATGAGATTATCGTATGCTATTTCGTATGTGTTAAACCTACGGGTTGTATGATAAACGTACTTATACGAAATGCACGACATGATACATGACTTGGGATTATGTAAGAATGGAATTGATATCCGAAATGGGGCATACCCGAAATGATATAAAGGGCTTGAGATCCCGATGTATACCTCTATAAATGACGCTATGCTAAATTCAGTGTCGAGGTTTATATGTAATTGATATGGACTAGATGCTATGCTAAATTCAGTATCTAGGTCTTGTGTGGAAATGATATGGACGTGACGCGATGCTAAATTCCGTCTCACGATCCTAAATGACAATAACATGGACGAACCAACGCAATGTGTCCACACCAAACAGTCTTGGGAGGTTCTGAAATAGGAATGCCCCTATGTCGCCGGCCCTCGGGTTGCTCCTTGGTGCGCGGGCCTCGGATGATGTTGCCATGCTAAATTCGGGACATCGAGGTGTTTGGAATCAGTGAATGTCGGGGCATTGGTTGGTGGAGGTGGGTCGCGCCCACTGTTTCCGCAGATAAAATAATAAACCGGTTTAACATGCTACTTTGTATTGCTAGCATAATCTTGTATATCTCGCATGTATTATTACGTTCTTCATGTATGATATTATTTGTACAACTCACTAGGCTCCTTTAGCCTAACACTTGTTTGGTGTCGATGTGTCTCTCAGGTGCTAGGGACGCGGTTCCCAAGTAGGAGCCGGAACTAGAGAGTGAGCTTTGGGGGACGGGTGAAGAGTCCGGTCTTTAGACCGCGCGTACATGGATAGATCTGACAACCCTTTTGTAGTCTTTTCCCATATAGGATTAGACTAGACGGTTGTCGTATTCTTTAATTTGAGTTACAAACATTGTAAATCATACACTATTTATACCCCTGTTTTTGGGATGAGCTCACGCCTTGGCGTATTTTGTATACCACCTTTTGTGAAATTGAAAGTTTTTGTTCGCCCTGATTTTTAGGGTGTTACAGGTTACTAAACATAAACATACATCACCTAAACAATGTCTTCAGTCTTGATGCATTTCTTAAGGCAAAACATCAAGTAATCACACCTAAACTCGGTTCTCATATCCCAACAGCTTGAGTTACTAAAAGAATTACCTAAAACATTTCTTCATGCATTTACTAAAGAAATTTACCTAAACTCGGTTTTCATCACCTAAAACAATGTCTTCTAACTCCTTATTATTTGTTTATGACCCTTTGAAAGAAATTTACCTTTCATTTACATTATACAAGCTTCAAATGCTTATGTTTCTCTATTAGTGGTTGCATCCTACATTTAATTACCTTGTAATTATTTATTGGCTCAATTATTTTACACTTACCTTTCGGTTTAATTATATTGCCAAGTGAACATTACAATGACCATTAATTTTACGTGATTAGAAAAGAAATAAAGATCAAGAGTCTTACCTAGTAAACGTTAACTGGATTATAAAAGTTAACATCAACAATAGTTTTCAGCACCTCTCTTAAAAAAACAAACGATGCCTTACGTTTTATAGTAACACAATAGTTTTGTACTTCTACTTTAACAAGAAACTTTGACCAACTTTAAGCTCCATTTTCTACAAACTATCAATTTTTTTAAAAACTAATGCCTTGGCTATAGTAACAAGCGCCAATTAAGCAAATCTCAATTCTATATGCATTTCAAAACAAGACAAATTGAACAAGTTAAAAACATGCAACTTTTAACATTAAACCTTAAAATGGTATGAATCAACAGTAAAAAGTAACCTTGTTTTGTAATAAATTATATTAATAGATTAGAGACTTTGTTCTTATTTTACACTTGCCAATGTAATAAATTTCTAGAAAACTGTCTAAAATCGTGAATCTGGAAATATGGTGGCCAAGAAAAAAATATATTAAACAAGTTCAGGGGCTGTATATGTAATTTCTAACAACTTACAAGCTGACGGGACTAACATGGAAACTAATTTTAATACCTGGGGCCAAAGTCTAAATAAATGAAGTTTCTGCTGTGGCCAAAGTGTAAAAATAAAAACTTCAATCAAAATATGAAATTCCTTTTCTTTGGGTCGTCTCCTTGACCCGGTTTCGACCCGAATAGAATCCGACTTCATAAACACACAAAATCAAGCTTCAAATCAACAGCAAAATCGATGTTGTTTGAGGTATTCTTTGATCTGAAAGTCAACCACTACCGATTTAGGTTAAAAGCACCCAAATCAGTTCCAATTTTAGGGTTTTTGGAACTATGGTAATGGTAGCGATTAACCGATCTTTTTGGGTCCATTATATTTAACCATTTGATTACAATCTATCAAGTAAGTAACTTTATACCGTCAATTTAATGTATAAACAACAATTTTACCTTCAATTTTACTATCAATTTTGGAAACTTCTTTGCAACGATGTTCCAGATACAAGTAGAAGATCAGGTAATTTGTTGTCCCACAACCAACCAATGGGTTCCCACTCAAGGGTGTCACCCGACTAATCCCGTTGATTACGATCCAGCCTAATTAACGGTACCACTATATGGCAGGTCCATGATATTGCCACATACTTACCACGGGGTTGAAACCTTGGTAGTCGGGATACCATCCACATCCAACCAAATTTATTCTAGTAATTATAAGCATAATAGACATGACATGTTATAAACTTGCAACCTTCAACAATCACCACTTCAATTAATAAGCAGATAATAAGCATATAGAATCAGATGATATTAAACCCAAAAAAACACACACCAATCACTATACCCTTTGTTAAGTTCATTATTATTCATGTTAGTATAATTGCATTTTCTGCCTAGTTAGTTTAATCACTTTGTATGTAGCTTTTATTTGATTTTTCCGTTTAAATAAGCATATTTAGATGATAACAACCCCAAAAACATATACACGGTCTTTATTTTTAGTGGAAAAATAAAGACCCCTTATCTGGTCAAGAATGACAGCTAAGATTTTTTTTGATTTCTTTTGTGTTTAAATACTATTGCCTATAAATTAAGGTATGATAGCAGCCTCCATTCAAGATAAACCTTCTATTGAACAAATGATTTTACATGCTCAATTTCTCCAGGCATATAAACAGCAGTGAAGTGCAGAAACAGTGAAACAAAAGAGCAAACAGAGAAGAAGAGAGCAGAGGAATTGAAAAATGCAATTGAGTTTTCCCCTTTCTTTCCTGCCCATATATATAAACAATATTTATAATCTGTTTGTAACACTTGAACTGGTACATGCTTTGACATTGAAACCTTTGGCTTTCTACCTGCCAGTGGTGGAGAGGGTAAAATTGAAGTGTCATCCCCAATATAAGAAAAGAACAGACAAAAAACACTAACTTTTAAGGGGTTTGAAACCTAGTAAAGCTAGGCGGCTCATCCCCACGCCAATTTTTATTAAATAAAATATATAAATAATACAACAGAAGACATAAACCAAGAAATGTCGGGTTACAAAACATAAACATACATCACCTAAAACAATGTCTCCGGTCTTCATGCATTTATCGAAGCAAAACATCAGCTAATCACACATCACACAGATCACCTAAACTCGGCCCTCATCCTAACAGCTTGAGTTACAAAGAAGCAAACAACAAAACTTTGCGAGCAACAAGATATCTACTATGCTGATATCAAACATGAAAGTCCTGTTCCAGGAACAACCAAAGGCGTATTGTCCAAGACCCTGTAAAAATTCTCGAATATGAATGAAACGTGGTATAACCAACCAATATATTTAGTAATTTTTGAAAAATTCCTAAGATAAGTGTCTCACGTGTTGACTCAATGCTCATCGTTTATTTTCTCCTTGAATTATGTGGCTGGTTTCTCATTCAAGTGTTTTGTGACACACATTATTGCATATCTATGGCATTCACATTTGAAAGTGTAAACAGATCATTTGGGTAAGAATCTGCAGAGAAAACAGTGATTTACATAATATAATGCATCAGGTGGATTTCTACCTGATAACAGCAGAGATCAATCAGAGCTTCACCCATGAACATCGATAACAACTCCCAAATTTCACAAATATTAATTGAGCCGAAATCAAACCATTGAAAGATTAAACATCAATTTCATCATGGCATGTGAAGAGGGTATGATCCTTTGATTCAATGAAGTGCTGAAATGCAGAGAGCCTAAGCAAGAGTAAGCATATAACATAACCAAGAAAAAGTATGCAACCACCATAAAACACGAGAAATGGGAAAAGAATCACCTTGTATGTTGAATTTGATTGCTTCCATGTACATAAAAACTCGGAAACGCAAGAAATGGTTCAAATGTTAGGATAGAGAGAGATATCGTTTTGTATTTAATATAATACGACATATCAACTTTTTCCAAAAGTAGAATTGATAGGAAATGGAGAGAAAGTACCTGTTACAATATGTAGTTTGTGAATAAGCCTTTTTTGGGAATTAGGAGCTCTAAAAATCATCCATGGAGACTCCTATTGTGGTTCTTAAATGTTATTCACAGCTATACCAAGTGGCCATACTGCAAATAAATGAATTTTCCGTTTAGAAGTTTGTGGACAAAGTGTCAAGATCAAGACTTCAACGATATATTAACTTTGATTTTCTCCCAGGTCATCTTGACCCGGTTTCAACCCAACTAGATCCGACTCCATAGACACATAAAAGCAAACTCCAAATTTTTACTGTAATCAATATGCACTGTAACCTCACATGCTTAATCATCCTTTATACTACCTATTATAAGCAAAATTGGCCCGAGGTTTTCTTAAGTCAGTAAAATGAATGGTTTGGTGCTGGATGATTAAATGAAATATGGTTGTTTGGAAATTGTTGAGAATGAAATATGGTTGTTTGGAAATTGTTGAGAATGAAATAAGGGCGCTTAATGATTAAGGGAGACCCAAGATACAAAACAATTCAGAGGGTATTAGAACCATTAAGAGGCAAAAAAAATTTGCCAAGCAAGATTTAAAGGGGTTCCATACCTCTTATTGCCAACCGTTCAAAAATAGTAGCAGCAGCTAACTTCGAGTTAAAGGGGTTCCATACTCCATGAGCTTTGTCCCATCTTCGTTCTAAATACAATGCACTTGATTATTGTTGGCCAAAAAGGTTTGGACCTCCAACTTTAAAGTCCAATTTCGTACTACTCAGATTTCGTTCCTAATTGAATGAGATTGGTGACCGCTAACTAGATACTATGACTCTAAATCAACAACATACATACATTATGAGTTAACAAACACATACGTTATGGAACATAAACAGGTTCTTACGAAGCATGTAACAGAGAATTAACTGACCAAGTGACCATAAATGTGCAAACCAATTCAGAACAAGTTTTGATGCTAATAACAATAGAAATGTGAAAGCTGCAGTGACAAAACATCCAAGTTTATCATGCATAATGGATACAGAAATGGTAATAATGACAGTCACGAACTTCAATTGATTTATAGACGAGAGTCATCGGTCATCATCATGGCGGAGTAACACCTTAAAAATCCACCTCTTCACCCTAAACAAGTTGCTAATTAGAAAAAAAAAGAAGCAATATTATATCAACATATTAAAATTTTGCAAAGATTTACCAAGATTTGGCAATTTTCAGAGCTGGTTGGTGAGTCAGGAGCTCAAAGTGCAGTCATATCAGTAAGCAGAGAGATGAGACACATGGTATTGCACAGCCATGGTATTGTAACGGATAGTTTAGGTAAGAATCTGCACATATGACTAAAGAAGCAAATTTGAAGGATGATCTCTAAGAACTTCCACTTACCTCTTAGGGAGAATTTTCTGCAACGGAGTTGGGTTTTCGTGGATGAAAGTTCGTTTTCTTTCACCTTCAGGATATCCCCTGCCATATAAATATGAAGAAAAAAATACAAGATTATCAAGAACAGAAACACAGGATACTGGTGGATATTATCCCATAGGTATGAAACACATCAACATATTACATTTTTATTATTAAAGATTGTTCCAACTGTGTTGGGGTTTGAACATTTTTTGAAGTCATTTCAAGACATACGATACATGTTAATCAAAATCAATGACAAAATACCATTTGTAAAAGACCATTAGAGCTGATCAGAGTGATTTACTGCTTTGAATAACCTCTAATAATGAAATGTGGGTGGATATAATTAACAGAAACCCTTAACGAACAAAAAAAACAGAACCCAACTGCAGATTACCCAAAGGTTAATCGAGTGCTCTTCATCAGAACTCCTACCTGCAAGAAAGGATTAACATTTTTAATTAGGTTCTAAATGAAAAATAAATATCGAGTTTTGGGTACATCAAGTGAGGGTTGGTTTTAACTCCAATAAGGCTCCATATAAACACCAACTTTGCTGTCGTAAGAAATATTCGCTATAATTTTATCAACTTAAAAACCAAATCAAAGCAAGATGATTAATTAAGAATGGAGAAAATACCTGGTACACGGCTATATGTCACAGAAGGTCGCATATCCTAAGCCATGGATCTCGGATTCAAAACCAAATGACTCAAGAAGCCATCTAAACCCAGCAATACGCAGACCTTTCAACGAGAAAATGCTTTGTGGAAGATTTCTTATGCCTGTACCTTCTCTAGAGAGGGTTAGATCCTCTAGAGATTCTAAGCTGCCAAGATCCTCTGGTAACTTCTCAAGACTCCAACAAGATTTAAGTTTGAGAACTTTCAGATGTTTCAACATGCAAATGCTTTCCGAAAGATGTGTAATCTTGGTAGTTGACAAATTTAGCTCCATTAGACATTCCAAATTGCCAAGGTCCTTCGATGCCTTTGGAATACCGCCCCTGAGTGTAAGCTTTGTTTAACTTCCAAAACCACAAAAGTTTCGTGAAAATGTTTCAAGGTCTGTGCAAGCAGAGATGAGTTCCTCAAGATTTTCAATCGAAGAGAGTGCCCAATGTTCTCCACAAGAAAAGTTAATGCGAAACTTTGGCAAGCTATCGCCGGAGTGCAATGGGAACATATTGAGGGACTCTACCATCAGATGTAAGACGGATAAAGAACCGACTTCAAGTGCTATAAACTTTTTTTGGAATAAAAAATACTTAAACATCAAACCACTACTCAAGACTAAGTGGGAAAGCTTTTTTAGACACCAAAAAGGTGCATGAAGTTCTACCCAATAATGACATTCTGTAAGACTTAATGATTTGAGATTTGACGTCAACCCAAGGTCAACCATGATGATGTCGATGGATTCTAGCTTTAGACATTCAACATGAATGTGAATTTCTACCAAATTGTAACACCCTCTAACATTTAATGTCCTGATATTTGGAGCCTTTCGTAGGTCAATGGCCGTCAACTTTGCACCCATGATGTCTATGGATTCTATCTTTAGACAATCAATGGGAATGTCAAGTTCTACCAAATCAACACATTCTTTAACCCATAACGTTTTTAGATTCGGAGTCCCTCGAAGGTCAAGTGTCCTCAACTTTGAACCATCGATGCGGATGGATTCAAGCTTTAAACATTCAAAAGGAATGTAAAGTTCTACCAAATCAACACATTTGACAACCTGTAAAGCCTTGAGATTCGGAGTCTCTCCAAGTTCAAGTGTCCTCAACTTTGAACCATCGATGCGGATGGATTCAAGCTTTAAACATTTAAAAGGAATGTAAAGTTCTACCAAATCAACACATTGGACAACCTGTAAATGCTTGAGATTCGGAGTCCCTCGAAGGTCAAGTGTCCTCAACTTTAAATTGTTGATGTAGATGGATTCGAGCTTTAGACATTCAATGGGCATGTGAACTACCAAATTAATGCATTTTTTAAGATTCGGAGTCCCTCGAAGGTCAAGTGTCCTCAACTTTGAATCGTCGATGTAGATGGATTCTAGCATTAGACATTCAACGGGATTGTAAAGTTCCACCAAATCAACACATTTTACAATGTGTAATCTTTTGAGATTCGGAGTCCCTCGAAAGTCAAGTGTCCTCAACTTTGAACGGTTGATGTAGATGGATTCGAGCGTTAGACATTCAACGGGATTGTAAAGTTCCACCAAATCAAAACAATCGGAAACTGTTAAAGACTTGAGATTCGGAGTCCCTCGAAGGTCAAGTGTCCTCAACTTTGAACCGCCGATGTAGATGGATTCGAGCGTTAGACATTCAACGGGATTGTAAAGTTCCACCAAATCAAAACATTCGGAAACTGTCAAAGTCTCGAGATTCGGAGTCCCTCTAATGTCAAGTGTTCTTAACTTTGAATAGTTGATCTCGATGAATTTGAGCTTTAAGCATTCAACAGGAATGTGGAGTTGTACCAAATCAACACACTCTACAAGACTTAATCTTTCAAGATTTGGAGTCCTTCGAAGGTCAAGTGTCGTCAACTTAGTATAACTGAGGTCGAGGGATTTGAGCTTTGAACATTCAACGGGCATGTGAAGTTCTACGAAAAGCTGACATCCGTAAAGACTTAATGTCTCGATATTTGGAGCCAGACGAAGATCAAGGTCCTTTAGGTATGTAAAATTGAGATTAAGGAATCTGAGCTTGTTAAGAACCTATCGTAAACAAAAAATAATATAAAAGTGAGCGTTTGTGCAATAACAAACCAAACCAAACCAAAAGGTGATTATGAATATGAATAATGCAAAATAACCAATCAACTATTAGTATTCTACCTTTTTATCTCTCCCTTCCCAAAGTTGTACAATGTTGCTGTGCTTGATTGTAATTTCAACAAGATTATTTGCTTGAAATGATTTGGGTAAAGATCTAAAAGGAAAATGGAACCATCTCAAACATCGTAAAGCATTTGGAAAGTATGGGCAAACTTCATCAAATTTCCAATCACTATCAAGCCAATCCACCTGTTCAGAATACACTTCAAGAAATCTAAGTTTTTTTCATGTTTTCAAAGCCTTTCAGGATTTCTGGATTGAGTTCCGATGTGATAAACTTTATACATCTTATTGCTTCATTGGTGCCCTGCGATAGCCAAGAAAACCATGTCGTAACAAATGAAAATGTGTTAGTTTTCTCAAGCTTACAAATAAATTTACTTCATTCTTACCTGATTGCTAACCAATACATCTTTAATTTCCTCTTCGATCCATAACCGACTGTGTTTGTTAGGCTCCTCGAGTTTACGACGAACAATATACTTACCCATTTCTTCAATTCTGTCATGCATGTCCAAGTAGTGCCCATATTTAGAAATAGTTATTAGAGATTTTTGCTCAAGAACTCTTAAACCATTTCTAGCATGAAATCCACAACTTTCAAGCGCTCTAATTGCCTCATCTCTCATCCAACCTTTCATTATGCATGCAACATCTAGAAATATTTCCTTGTAATCCTCCTCTAGACCGATATAGCTTAATTCCAACTTTTCTAAAGTTTCCTTTAACGGAATTGTCTTTAGTCTTTCTATAGCATCTTTCCATTCAAGCTCGTTTTTACCACAAAGAAACGAACCCAAAACCGTGACCGTTAAAGGAAGACCGGCAGCATAACCAACAACTTGTTCCGATAGCTCTTTGTAGTCTTGAATAGGACTCTCTCTCCCGAATGCATACCTACTAAAGAGGCAAATTGCTTCCTTATGAGATAAAAGATTGACATCACATTTTGAGTTCACTCGATGTGCTACCAACACTTGCTCATCTCTTGTTGTAATGATGATTCTACTTCCCCCATTAAACCAATTAAGCTCACCTGCTAATGCCTTAAGTTGGTCAATATGATCCACATCATCTAGAACAACAAGAACCTTTCTACAACACATCATCTTTTTCATCATCTTTTTCCCATCATGAACGTTACTTATTTTGATGCTTTGATCATTTAACACATCTTTAAGAACTTGTTTTTGTAACTTCTTCAACCCAGAGAAATTGGGATTTGAATTTTCCCTTATGTTCTCAACAAAACTACTACCTTCGAACTGAAAGGATATATGATCAAAAACAGCTTTGGCTAAAGTTGTCTTCCCACCACCTCCCATTCCCTTAATCCCCATCATCCGGACGTCGTCAACACCAAGTTCTAAGGATGAAACAACATCCCTTATTCGAGCCTCCATGCCTACTAATTTTTCATCAACACTGAAATTGATGGATCGTAACTCTAGAGAGATCTCTTCAACAATTCTTTTAATAAATTTAGCTTCATGCCTGTATATTGAAAAAGATAAAATTAGCTTGCTCGATCAAAATCCCAAATTAAGAATTTTAGTTTAGTTTCATATCTATAAAATGCATATGTATATGAAGTAATTAAGATAGCCATGTAATCATCATATTTCATGTTTAATCTTTCAACAAGACCATAATTAAGTTGAAGTTTGAGTTAGAATTTTAACAACACAACCTGAGATCCCATGGATTAAAAAGAATCAAAACCAGATATATGGTGGAATTACCCATCAACGGTGGTCTTCAAGTCCCACCCTGCAAGACCGGCCGCTTCTTCCAAAGCCTGTCTCCATTTCCCAACATCCTCTTCCTTTTCATGTTTTGCAAAGACTTGTCCGAATTCCCCATTTTGTTTTCGGACTTCGGAGGGTTCCACATCATAAAAGACAGGGTAAGCAGTTTGCTCCGCTGTCTTCTGGCACTCCATAATCTTTACAAGCTCTTGCAAACACCAAGATGAAGACGCATAATTCCTGGAGAAAACAATGATGTGTAATCTAGAGTCTTGAATCGATTTGACGAGCTCATCACTAATCTTTCCCCCTTTTTTTATTCTCTCGTCATCCTTGTAAGTGTGAATGCTTTTCTGTTGGAGGGCGGAATAAAGATGATCAACGAATGTCTTACGAGTGTCTTCACCTCTAAAACTCAAAAATACATCATACTTGAAGCTCCTTTGAACCGATGAAGTTGAAGAAGACGCCATTGAAACCCTGGAAAACAAATTTTTTAGGTCAAAATCCAGAGAGCAGGTAGATCTTGTTTTCAAATTTGAAATCTAATTAATTAACATGAATTATCAAGCAATAACATATCTAGAAATCACCTGATAGCAATCTCAGAATCTACTTTTGATTTATTCACATGAATTATAAGGGATACAGAATTAGTCAACTAGAGGTCAAGTTTTTATGCCTATTGAAACTTATGCTGACTGGTTTCTAAAAATTAAGAAAATATATAAATAATTGGTTGAAAAATGAATAAAAATATTGTATGGATCCAACATGATCCTAAGATAACCAATGTTTTAATCAACAGACACTCTTAAGCATATTAAACTCTTCCAATAATACTCCGATTAAGGGTATATTTGTCATTTAATCCTTCATAAATTACAAACATCCTAACAATTGAATAG
This sequence comes from Centaurea solstitialis, assembly GCA_030169165.1. NCBI lineage: Eukaryota > Viridiplantae > Streptophyta > Magnoliopsida > Asterales > Asteraceae > Centaurea > Centaurea solstitialis. The sequence continues at coordinate 32,147,429 of CM058043.1, forward strand.
CTCAGCCTCTTGACTCTATTTTAAGCAGGTAATTAATTAAGCATATATAATGAGTAAAAGGGAGAAGAGAAAAAGAGGGATTATGTAAATATGAGTCAATTATATAAAGAAATTAAAAAGGGTATTTTGACTAATAGAAACCAAATAAGTAGTTTTTTACTCAATTTATCAACTGGGTTTTCAATTTTCATCACAATGCTGATTTCATCAACTACAGATCTTCCATTTTCAGCCAAATAAGAAAACAAGAAATAGATGTAGCAAATTAGGCCTAGAAAATAACTAACTATAAGATCAAAGGGAGAATAATTAATACCAGGAAACAAAGAGGGAGATCGATTAACAGCAAAACAGATGGAGAAATCAATCACTCAACAGAATCTACTCTGAATCTTTTGATGTTTTTAGATGAATTAAAGAGATACAGAAGTAGTCAACTACAGGTCAAGTTTTATGTTTATTTTAATGTTAGAATTAGACGTTTAGTCCTTATGGTTTACATGTTTTAACATCTTGCACCCCTGCAAAGAAATTAGTTCTTGAAAAAACAAGGTTTAAATGTTTTTACGATCTTGGTCCCTGCTCCTAACTCTGTTTAAAAAATCTTGTCAACCCGATTAACATACGGGTATTTTTGTCATTTTATGTGTTTCTTTATTTTTCTTATTACAAATTATGCTAAAGCCCGTGTATTTGAATTTGCTTGCATAAATATTGTCACTCTTTTTAACTCATGTAATGTAAAATTTCCTTCATTAATACCCTTACGAGTCTATTAGTGTTGTGGTGGAGTGGATAAGGCTTGGGAGGTTTATAGCGCCTAACCCAGGTTCGAATCCCTTCATGTGCAACTTGTGGGCATTTACAAAGGGGCATGCTTTAGCTCTGATCTTGTCGGAGATTAGTCGGGCCATAGGCTCTCGGACACCCTTCCAAAACTAAATAAATAAAATGCCCTTACGAGCTAGTCATGTGAGGGCATTTGTCATTTTACAAAAAATACGCACCATCCCAATGCTCAAGCTAAGGGAACATGTGGTTGATTCGATCTTTGTAGTTTGTAGCTAATAACCCGCATTTGATGCATACCTGCTTTTAACAACCATCAACTAATATATAAATGGCTAAAATAAAATTTATCGAACTTTTGTAGCTCATTCTCGTTATTGAATCCATCCCCAACATATAGCATGTTGGATTTAATTTCCAATTACTTAACATATTCTTGAACAACAATATATTGATGATACTTTTTCATCTTGAGAGCATGAGGTTAAGATATAATATTGTCATATGATCATGTTTTGAAGGACGGAAGAATCACACAAGCTGGAAATACGACAATATTCTCAAATTAGGGTGCTTATGAGGCCTTTCATACCCAAGGCAGAGAGGCTAAATTAAACTACTAAAGTGTCCCCAATATTAAAAAAAAAAAACACTAATTTTTAGCATGGTTTGGAACCTAGTCAAGCTAGGCGACTCATCCTCACACCAAATTTTATTAAATAAAGTGCGTAATACAACGAGGACATAAACCAAAACTTAAACCCGAGTACGAAAACATAAACATAGATCACCTAAACCTTGTTTATGTGCATTTCTTGAAGCAAAAAACAACAGATAAATATATTATAGATAGCCTAAACCTAGTTCACATATCCTAACGGTTTGAGTTATTAAGAAACAAACAAAGCTCTTTGACCAACAGGATATCCATGCTGATATAGAACATGAGAGTCTTGCTATAAGAACCAAAGGTAGATTGTCCAATATCCTGCAAAAAAATCGCTCGAAAATGAATGAAATGGCATAACCCATGAAGTAAATTTTATAGAAATTTCCTGGAATAAGTGTCTCACATGTTGACTCGATACTCATTATCTACTTTCTCCTTGAATCCTGTGGCTGATTTCTCACTAAAATTGCAATACCACATCAAAAGAATGTTTTAGGTTGCAGTGCAAAGCCATGTGACATGATTGGTCAAACTCGTTATCTTAGATCCATATGCATCATTCCAATGACGAACTTTAAAATTTCTAACAATTCATCTTTGATACATGCCTACAAGAAACAAGCATCAAGTCAAGTGTTATAATTGGCTAAAATAAAACATCATCAATCTTTTTGGCTCACCTTTAATCACCACAATAGAAACTGCAAAAACTTCAAATCTTGTGCTAGATAATAACAGGAATTACTGACTGATATTACATCAACGGCACCAAAATCTGTCTGCCTGAGCACAATTAAAAGTTAGCGAATATTTTTTTTTATAAGGTTCATCTAGGCTTTGCCTAGACTACATCCTTGGCAATATAGAACAGAAACTGAAAATTCGGCCGTCTGAGACTAAGCCTGGCCACAAGATGCGCACGAGGGGATTCGAACCTGGGGTGAATGGGATCCCATCCACATTCCCCATAGGCCTTACCGCCATGCCACAAGCCTTGTGGTTAAAGTTAGCGAATATTAGCATTTTAAGTGCAACCAACAGCAAATTACAGGGTATTTCAGTCCAACTCCATCACCTCCTTTCGAATACGGATCATCACCATGATTATCTTCATTGTTGTAGTTCAACTATCGTTAAATATCCAATAACGCAAAGCATACTACCATACAATATATAAAGATGAGCTCACCTCAACCACCTTTTCTTAACTTATACATATATTTCCGATTTCCCTGCACCAGTATAAATTTCCCAAATGTTTTTTTGGATAAGGTTCATCTAGGCTTCGCCTAGACTACATCCTTGGCAATATTTTAGAACTGAAAATTCGGCCGTCTGAGACTAAGCCTGGCAACAAGATGCGCACGAAGTGATTCGAACCTGGGGTAAATGGGATACCATCCACATCCCCCACAGGCCTTACCGCGCTACGCCACAAACCTTGTGGTTTAAATTTCCCAAATGTTAATGATGTAGAAATATGTTGACAATTCATAGTTGATTGGTCAAAGAATCTTTGGTTGATTAACATAAATACTTCTAATTTAAACTACCTTCCTGATTTTCACAAGCTGTATGCCTATATGCTCACTGTAGTCTGTATATATTTGACTGCTGGTTATTTCTACATTAAACTTAAAAGGAAAGTAGATAATTATCTTCTAATGGTCTAAAATCATGAATCGCATAAGTACAATGGCTAAAATCAACACATTAATCAAGTTTAGGGGATGTATATGTAATTTATAGACCAACTTTGAAACTACTTTTAACAATCAGTGGCCAAAGTGTAAAGAAATGAATTTTCTGTTTACACTTTTGTGGCCAAAGAAAAAAAATTTGTTTATTTAACCCATAAATTAACTTGCAGGTTTTATTGAAGAATATGATTCTCCTACAAAACTGAGGTCAAACCGGTTGGTGAGTACAATTGCAGGTCAAATTGCATCTATCATGCATATAAGTAAGCATTGTGGCCATTTGATTGTAGCATTGTGGACCGTACGTACCTATAATACAGTTTTCTGTTTCTTGAGGACACACTCTAGGCTCTAACCACACATGGACTGATCCTGAAACTGCTTCACCTCTTCATTTCTGAAGCAAATACCGTATCTGCTCAAATAGTAGAAAGTGCTCAAAGTACTATTTCTAGCAAAAATGACAGATATTTACGATTAAGAAGCACAAGTTGTAACAAAGACCAAATAGGACCATTATGAGTAGATGTTATGGAACATAAATAGGTTCTTATGAATCATGATGTAATAGAGAACTAACTAACCATAAATGGCAAACCAAGAACAAGTTTCGCTGCTAACGGTAAAATGGGTAAGCTGGCAGCTGAGTTTGTCATGCGTAATGGATACAGAAATGGTAGTAATGAGAGAGTACGACCTTCAAACATGAAAACAGAGCTATAAAATCTGCCTCTTCACCCGATCACTCTAGTTTTGAAAACAAAAAAAAAACTAACCTACTTCTGCTAATTTTTTTGAAAACTCTAGTAAATGTGAAAAAAACTCCCCATGGCAAGGGTGCTGCTGGTGGAAGAAGTTTGACTCTGATTTCTTTAACTTTTCACATAATTTGCAGGTTTGATACAAGAATATGATTCTCCTACAAAATTGCATGATAGAAGACAAGTCATCTTCGTTTTTAAAGCTGCTTGGTGAGTACAACAGAAGCTCAAAGTGCATTCATATCAGTAAGCAGAGAGGTGAGAATTGCTTTCCAAATTTCAAACCTATGGTTTCTTCCTAGACCTCAATTAGTGCTCGAAAGATATACATTATAGGTTCAATTTATATGAAATGTTGATTAATTAATGTAAAGAAAATACCTTTGAATAGTATTCAACTACACCATTGTAATCTTGGTCCCTGTGTTGCACCCATATACACATACTTTATAACATAAAAAAGCAATTAAACAAAATATGCAAAGTGATCTTAATATATAGAAAAAATTTAACAACTGAGATTCCTGTGAGCTACTTACCACTACAGATGCATCTTGGCCAAGCTGCAAACCCATGCCTCGTTGATTGGCCATAAAACGTGAACCTAAACATTTCATATTAATTTGTTAAGAAAAAAATGTAACCAATGATACGAAAGACTGTTCACCAAAAAGTGTTTGTTTAGGCTTCTCGAAAGCAAAGTTGTTTCTTATTAGTCTAAAACTGAACATTTCATATTAATTTGTTAAGAAAGAAAAGAGGGAACCAATTTGATATTCAAAGATAAAAGTGTATTTTCTTTTAAACCTTCACTCAATTTGCGGGTGATCTCAAACGGTAGTAGTTCTTCGTGAATTCGCTTTTCTGGGCCTCCAAAGCTTCACATAATCATCCCTTGAGAACAGTAGAGGAGACTCCTGTTGTGCAAACCTATCATCATATGAGGTTTCTGCCAACCACGAGAAAATTTTACATAAATACTCAAACTTGACATGTGAGAAAAAACAAAAGTTCTTTTATTGAGGTGCTGTTGGTTCGCCTCTTAACAGTTCCATTAAGAGGTAACATCTGAAATGCTAAGAGGTGAATCTTGTTTGGCATCCTAATGGTTCCAAAACCCTCTGAATGATTTTGTATCTTGGGCCTCCCTTAACCATTCAGAGGCCCTGATTTCATTCTCAACCATTACAAAACAACCATATTTCATTTTGCAGTATATCATAAGAGCAGCTTAAACATTCTAACCACTAGTTAATCATTCAGCAACTGCCAAACAGCCCCTGATTTTATCAGTCGGCCACAACTAAAGCAACCCCATTTCTCTTGCAAGGAATTAAAATACCTGCTTGGTGTATTTTATTCATATACAAAACAATGGCAGCTCTGTATGTGGACCCCACATCTGGATTGGCCCAGGAGACAACACAAAAGCATGTGAAAAGGGCATCATCCTTCTTTGGTTCAATTGAATGCAGAAATGCACAGCCTAAGAACAGCAAATTGAACAAACAATTTAAACCAAACAAAAAAACATGTTATAAAGGTAAAACATTTTATAAGGAAAAAAAATACAAAACATAACGTCTGGATGTTGAGAAAATGAAACATTAAACAAAAAATTGGTAAAAAAACAAATCACCTTGTCTGTTGACTTGCTTTCTGGTTATCAGAACTCGCTCCTGATTACAAGAAATGGTTCAAATGTTAGAATCTATATGAAAAAGAAATATTGAGTTATTGATAAGTCTAGCTTTAAGGTTGGTTTAAACTCAAATCTTGGTTTACATTTCAGTAAAGATAAGAATCAAGGTTGCAGAGTGTAATGGAGAAAGTACCTGTTGTTTTAGGTCTGTGTGAATCGGCTCTTTTTGGTCGTTGGAGCTTATCAAAATCATCATTGGAGAACGGTTTCAAGGTTATATGTTGCAAGAGGCTACGTATCTCGACTTTTGGATAACGGTTGCAAAACCAAATGACTCAATAAGCCATCTAGAACCACTAATACTCAAACCTTTCAAGGAAAAAATGCTCTGTGGAAGATGACTTATGCCCGTACATTCAATATCCAGCACTTGTAAGCTTTCTAAACATCCAAATTCCTCGGGCAATTTCTCAACTAGAATACAGTAGGGGAGACACAAATATTTTAGATGTTTCATCTTACACATACTCTTTGGAATCTCTCGTAAGAATATACATTCTGATATGAAAAGCTCCTCTAGACATTCTAATTGGCCAAGATCCTCCGGTAACTTCTCAAGAAGCCAAAAGATTTAAGTTGGAGAACTTTAAGATGCTTCAACATACAAATGCTTTCTGGAAGTTGTGTAATCTTGGTAGTCGAAAAACTTAGCTCCACTAGAGATTCCAACTGACCAAGGTCCTTGGGTGCCTCCGGAATACCACCTTCGAGTGTCAGTTTTCTTAAACATTGTAAACCGCAAATGTTTCGAGAGAATCTCTCAAGGTCTGTGCAAGCACATAGACCTATAGAGATAAGTTTCTCAAGATTTCCACTCAAAGAAGGTACCATATGTTCTTCATAAGAACATGAAAATCGAAGCTTTGGCAAGCTATTGTCCGAGTGTAACGAGCATATATCCATGGATTCTGCAATCAGATGTAACTCGGAAAAATAACCAACTTCAATTGATCCAAATATTTTCTTAAATGAAAATGATTTGAACCTCAAACAACCACTCAAGTCTAAGTCGGCAAGCTTTTTCAGACACCCAAAAGGTGCGTGAAGTTCTACCAAGGAATAACATTCTGTAAGATTTAATTTTATGAGATTTGAAGTCAACCCAAGGTCAAAGGTCCTTAACTTTGCACCCATGATGTAGATGGATTCTAGCTTTAGACATTCAACATGAATGTGAAGTTCTACCAAATCGTAACATCCAAGAACAGTTAATGTCTTGAGATTTGGAGCCTTTTGAAGGTCAAGGGTCCTTAACTTTGAATTGTCGATGTAGATGGATTTGAGCTTTGGGCATTCAACAGGAATGTGAAGTTCCACAAAATCAACACATTTTTCAAGATTTAGTTTCTTGAGATTCGGAGACCTTTGAAGGTCAAGTGTCCTCAACTTTGAACCGTTGATGCATATGGATTCGAGCTTTAGACATTCAACGGGAATGTAAAGTTCTACCAAATCAACACATTGTACAAGATGTAATTTCTCGAGATTCGGAGTGCCTCGAAGGTCAAGTGTCGTCAACTTAGAATGACCGAGGTCGAGGTATATGAGCTTTGGACATTCAATAGGTATGCGAAGCTCTACCAAATCATGACATCCTGTAAGATCTAATCTCTCAAGATTTGGAGTTCGACCAAGATCAAGGTTCTTCAACTTTGAGTGGCTGAGATCAAGGAATCTGAGCTTGTTAAGAACCTGTTGAAAACAAAAATAAAAGTGAGTGTTGATGTAAATATAACAAACGCAACCAAAAAGTCACTATTATAATGAAAAATAACCAATCAACTATTAGAATTCTACCTTTCTATCTCCGTCTTCCCAAAGTTGTACAATATTGCTGTAAACCATAACAAGTTCAACAAGATTATTTGCTTGAAATGATTTGGGTAAAAACCTAAAAGGGTATCCATTCCAACTCAACCATTGTAAAGCATTTGGAAAGTACTGGTGAACTTCATCAAATTCCCAATTGTTGTCAAAAGAATCCTCATCTTCATCAGATTCCCAATTGTTCCCCCAATAATCCTTGTCAAACACATGAAGAAACCTAAGTTCCTTCATGTTTCCAAGGCCTTTCATAACAACTTCTGGATTGATTTCCGATGTGATCAATTGTATACATCTTATTGCTTCATTTGTGCCCTATAATCAAAAAACATTAACCGTGAAAATTATGTCACTGCAAATGAAAATATGTTAGATTTATAAACGTTACAATAAATTTAGTTAATCATTACCCGATCACTCGCCAATATATCTATAATTTCCTTGTCGATCCATAAGCGGCTATGTTTGTTAGGCTCCTCAAGGTGCAAACGACGAACAATGTACCTCCCCATTTCTTGTATATGGTCATGCATCTCTAAGTAGCCATATTCAGAAATGGTTATGAGAGATCTTTTCTCAAGAACACTCAAACCACGTATAGCATGAAATCCACGGCTCTCAAGCACTTTGATTGCTTCATCTTGCTTCAAACCTTTCAATATGCATGCTACATCTAGGAATATTTCCTTGCAATTGATATCTAGACCCCTATAGCTTAATTCCAACTTTTGTAGAGTTCCATCCAATGGAATTTTTTCTAGTTCTTTTAGGGTATCTATCCACACATGCTCATTTGCATCACAGAGAGATGAACCTAAAATGGTGACCGTTAAGGGAAGACCGGCAGCATAACTTACGACTTTTTTTGATAGCTCTTCGTACTCTGGACTTGGAATCTCTTTCCCAAATGCACACCTACTCAAGAGGCAAATTGCTTCCTCATTTGTTAGTAGATTGACATCCTGAATTGAGTTCACCTTGTGTGCTAACAGTACTTGCTTATCTCTTGTTGTGATGATAATTTTACTTCCCGGCTTAAACCAATTAGGTTCACCTGCTAAGGCTTTAAGCTGGCCTATATCATCTACGTCATCTAAGACAACAAGAACCTTTATACCATGCATCCTCTTTTTCATTTCCTTTTTCCCTTCAAGAACACCATTTATAAATATGTCTTGCCTTTTAAAGACATCTCTAAGGACTTGTTGTTGCAACGATTTCAAACCTAATAAAAGAGAAGTTGAAGATTCTCGAACATTCTCCACAAAGCTGCTACCTTCGAACTGACTGCATATTTGATCGAAAACTGCTCTGGCCAAAGTTGTCTTTCCACCACCTCCCATTCCCCATATTCCTATCATGCAAACCTCATTAGGGGCAGCGTTTAAAGATGAAATCAGGTCATTTACCCGAGTCCCCATGCCTACTAGATTTTCATCAGCACTGACGACGGGTAACTTCAATGAAATATCCATAACAACTAGCTTAATAAAGTCAACTTCATGCCTGTATGTTAAAAAATTAATTAATTAGCTCTCTCAAACTCCGATATGAATATTTACTTGTATATTTAAAAATAGAGACATATAAGAAGTAATTATAAAGGAATCATACATATAATCATGTTTTAGTTTAATCTATCGAGAAGATTAGTCAAGTTCGATGCAAAGTTTGATAACATAACACAAGAAGAAACAAAATGAAAGAATATCGAATAGATATGGTGATTACCCATCAGCGGTGGTTCTTAACTCCCGACCACTTAAAGATGTTGCTTCTACCATAGCCTCTTTCCATTTCTTGGCAGCCTCATTATTTTCGAGTTTCGCAAAGGCTTTTCCAAATTCTCCACTTTGTTTGCGGACATGAGTGGGTTCCACATGATAGAAGATAGGGTAAACAGTATGCTCCGTCGGCCTCTTTTGGCACTCCATTATCTTCACAAGTTCGTCTAAGCACCACGATGAAGATGCATAGTTTTTGGAGAAAACAATGACATGGAATCTTGATTCTTCAATAGCTTCAATGAGCTCCTTGCTAATTCTTTTCCCTTTCTCGAGGTTCTTGTCATCCTTGTAAGTGTCAATGCCTTGTCGCTTAAGAGCGTCATAAAGATGATCAACAAAGTTGGTACGAGTGTCTTCACCTCGAAAACTCAGAAATACATCATACTTAAAGCTTGTCCTTTGAATGGATGAAGTTGAAGAACACGCCATTGAAGGTATGAATGAAGGATCCTATTAATTATATCAAAACTCTATTAGGAAAATAATCTATAAAAAAAATTGCAGTTGCCAACAGAAGAAGAGAAAAGAAAGATACTAAAGGGGTATGAAAACATGTAGGCTCAACTTATCAACTCGGTTTGCATCACAAAGCTAATTTGCTCAACTGCTGATCTTCCATTTCATGCAAGCAAACAAGGAATAGATTTTCACAGATAACAAATTAGCCCTAGAAAATAACTAGCTATTTCAACTCAAGAAGGATAAAGGGAGAAGAATACATTATACATGCAAGAAAAAGGGATATCGATCAACGAGCTGATTAACAGCAAACAGATGGAGAAATCACTTGACAGCAACAGAATCTACTTTGATGTCTGAAGATGAATTAATTGATATAGAATATAAAATAGTCAATTACAGGTCAACATCTTCCGTTATAATTGGGCGTTTAGTCCCTAATGGTTTATATGTTTTAAGAGCATCTCCAATGGGTAACACTATTTTTTACACCAAATGTCAAAAGTAGTGTGAAAAATGGTGTAAAATTTAGTGTTAGTAGTAAATCTTCTCCAATGGGTAACACTATTTTTTACACCAAATCTTTTTACATAGAAAAGTAGTGTTAAAAATAGTGTAAAAAATAGTGTTACACCAAATATAGTGTGATACTATTCATCACACTAAATTTAGTGTGAAAAATAGTGACCCCATTGGAGATGTGAATAGTAATATTTACACCAAGTTTAGTGTTTAGTGTAAGATTTAGTGACCCCATTGGAGATGGTCTAACATCTTGCATCCCTGCAAATGAAATAATTCTAGAAAAAATTAAAGCCCTGTTAGAAAAAGAGTTAAAAGTGTAATAACAGATCTACACCCTTTCACAGTTCACACCTAAGCAATACTTTTAAGTAGTTCTCCAAATTTGGAAATTTGTACTGTTTCTTTCCTTTCTCTGTGTTGAAGAAAGTTTGTAGAATCTATCGGTAAAAGATTTTGCCCAAAATCTTTATTTTCTCTAGTTCAGAAAATCTGTTAAAGATGCTTTATCATCCACAACAATTATTAGTTTATTACCAATATACATATAACAAGATGCAATGAGCATAAAGCTATAAAAAGAGTAAATCAAAAACATAAATTAACAAAATGCAGCTAATGAGGTAGCATTCCCACATAAACCTGAGATACCCCTTCTGCTTCTACTCCAACTAAATTTAGTTCCTCTTGAACCTCAGAAACATTAATTTGGATTACTGTTTATTTTAATAAAATGTAACGGAAATAATACTACAAAACGGATTTAATATATGTTTAAATAACAAATAAAACTTACCATTATATGTACTGAATCTGCTAAGATTGTCATTCTATATACTAAATTACCATTCTATGTATCCATTTAATTTACTTAAAAACTTACCATTTAATGTACTGAACCTGCAAAGATGACAATTTTTTAAGTTTGGTACATATAATGGTAAGTTTTTAAGTTGAGTACATACAATGTTAAAAGGTGACAACGTGGATACATTTTGGTGTACTTAACCCAATACTTTACAATAAAGTAATTGTCAAGTATGTATTTTTACAATTCAATGGAAAAACCAAAAGCAGAAGACAACTATTTTCTTTCAAGTTGATCACCCCTAAAGCAGAAAGCATGTGATCAAATAAGATGAAAAAAACACAAGATATCCTAAATCATGTTCAAAATGAATATGACAACAAAATTATAAAAATCAAACCACTAAATGGCAAAATCCCAGACTCCTATTCACAGATTCAAGAAATCAAAAAGACGAACAAATAAAAATAGCAAAAAAATTCAAAAACCCACATGAACATAGCATGATAACATTGAAATTGATACCTTGGAGGCTAGAAAAATGAAATACACTTAGGGTTTGTGAGTTGTTAACCTAAGAATGATCTGATAAAAAATTGAATTAGAAATACTGATATCTTCTTCTGAGAAATTGATATTTGAGGTGTTTGGGGGGAAATGAGTGGGTTTAACTTTAGGAATGAAGTGGAAAAGTTGGACTTGCAGACAAATTATGGAGATTGGAGTGTGACTGTTTGGAGGGACCTACACTGTAAAAACACTTTTTCTATGCAATTGGTCCACCATTAATTGTCACTCATTTGATTCCTTGAAGTGTGTGTCGCCTGGGGCGACTTCCATTATTTACTTAAATTTCTTTGAATAAATTGTTTGCTTTGCAAGCATTCTTGACCATGGATTTATTATGAAACCTTGTAGGCGCTTTTTCATATACATTTTTACTATTCAAAGCTTTTGTGCCTGTTCTACCATTAATTGTCACTCATTTGATTCCTTGAAGCTCTAATGGAAGTCGCTCCAGGCGACTTTCCCAAGGGCAACTTCTTCTTGTTTTCGCCGGAAAGTCTCAAATTTGGCCGGAAAAGCGTAAGTCGCCTGGGCGACTTCTGTGGAGGCGGCTTTTGTGGCTATTTGAGTGATCGGCGAGAGAGATGGGCTAGTTGGTAGTTTGCTTATTTTCAAATGGCTATATAAATTATTTACTCTATTTCATATCCTTATTTTAACTCAGTTTCATATCAGTTTTTTTTACTCTCTAAAGTGGATTAGTATCAACATTTCATATCCTCATACCCTTATGAGTTTTTTATTATAATTTTAAGAGAGAGAGAGAGAGAGAGAGAGAGAGAGAGAGGAGAGGCGGGTTCTACGGGTTTGGAAACCCTCACCCCTACGTACCTGCCCTACCCGTACCACCAACATTTTGAACCCGTTGACCTGGCCATTGAACCCGTCCCCTATGCGAGTAATGCTACGAGTGGCCTAACAAGTAACAACTTTTTCGAAATAAATATCATGGGAAATTTTGTTCTAGTAGATTCTCTAAGTTTTTCTTAAATGGAAAAAATATGAAAGATGAATTAAAATCTTAAAATTTAAAGATAATTTTTAAAAATAATTACTTATGAAAGAGAAATATTTTTTACTCATTATACTACTGAAATTGTTTGAAATTAAATGTATTGAAAGAGAAATAATATCTTATAAGTCGATTAACATTAACAATATGATTGATTCTATAATCTTTAAAATAGAGAATCTTAATTTTGTATGTGTGTAGATTTTGATATTTTACTTCTTCACTTTTTAGAATCTATTAAAGATGCTCTAAAGTCTAAAGTTGTATATGTGAATTCCTTTGTCTGAATAGATTTTTAAGTTTTTTTTTCAAAAAAAATTAATTTGAAAAAGAGATTTCTAAGGTTTTTATTTATGAGGATTTTTTCATAGATTGAATGAGCCTGCTTTTTTAATTGAGACGAATATGTTAGAAAAAAAACTTTGACTTTCTTTATAAACCTCATTTCTAGAAATTTATTGAATTAGTTATTTTCTATATCACTAGGTGTGAACCGCGCGTTGCGCGGTAATGAAATCTGATGATAGAAATTAGATAATGAAATTGTATACGTTGTGGAAATTTAACTTTTTTATGGTATGGATTACCTGATTTTAGAGTCAATGACATTAAATGTGTAGAGCATTTTATGAAATACAACATGGACGTGTCCATGACAATTAAAAATAGTATTAAGTATGGACAACTAATCATAGTATCAAGTATCGTGACTCAAACACTTTTTAACTTATTTACTTTTACAACCAAAAAAACTATTCAAATATTTTTTTTTAAAAACTCACTTTGTCACCACCATTAGTCAATAAGCATTTTTGGAGTTAAAAAGACACTCTCTAACACCTTCTAAACAATAAATAAAAATAATGTAACTGAAATATTTAATATAAAGGAAGATAAATGTACATATAGTAATGATATCAATATAAGCGGATTTACCGTTTCAATGATTGAAGGAACAATATTGTCAAAAACATTATCCTATTGTGTATTCATTGTGCATCCAATGATCGATACCACTTCTTACACTTCTTACATTAACCTGGAAGTTTGGATAATTTATTCATTGTTTGCACTGAAAGTTGAAACTAATGATATGTGTAAAAATGTGTAAACAGAAACTTAGTCTATGTTAATAGAATGAAAGTATATTAAGTAATAAGTATTAACCCATTACTAATACGGATAGATTAATATTATCATTGGAATAACCATTCTAAAGACTTCTTGAGAGCAGAAGGATCACCGTGTACCACCCCTTTCATCTTTTACGATAATAAAGGAAAAGGCAATGCATAGAAACACCAAAACTTATAATGTTGCTATTAAAAATATCTTTGCTAAGTTGATTACAAAAATTTGAACGAAATGAAAACCTTACATAAATCGATTCAACCCTCTCTGCAGAAATCAAAATCGAAATCGAAATCAATTCAAGCTCTCTTGTACAGGAGACTGCAACAATCGAAATCGATGTCAACCGACCTCTCTTGCAGAAATCGAAATCAATTTCGACTCTTTTGTACAGGTGACTGCAGCAATCGAAATCAAATAGGTTACTAATTTTGTTAGATTGTGTGGGTGTGTGTTGAAATGTTTAACAAATTGACATTCCACAGTGTGTGAGTGTGTTTTTGGCGTTTTCATTTTTGATTTGGTTCCACAATTCTTGATATTGGAAGAGAAGCATGTTGCAACACTAAACATGATCGTTCTGTTGATGCATGACCGTTTTATTGTTTTGTGTTTTTGATTGGGTTGATTATTTGATGTAAAAAACACGAACCATCTTACAGGGGTAAATTGGTCATTTAACCTGTCATATCCTGTTCTGTCCCGTTCTTTGCAGTCTTACCAAACATTGAACAGCTGTTCTGTTCTGTTCTTTTCTAGTCTGTCCTGTCCTGTTCTGTTCTGTCCACGTACCAAACGCACCCTAACGGTTTTCCTCAAGTAAATAGTTGGCCCTTTTATACATGTTCCATTCTTTACTTGAAGTTTCTCCCCTTGCAACTGTAAGCATATAGATCAGGAAACATGTAAACAACAATACTTTTGAGAGCTGCAAGTAAACTGCAAATTTGTAGTTTACTTCTTATGTGATTTTATATTTTATTCTTTTGTTGTTATTTATTCAGGTGTTATTATATGGACCCCCTTAGATCTTTCATGCACTCACATAAAAGTAGACCCCCCCAATACTGGGTCCCGCCTGTACACTCACATGACTTACCCATTTCTTTAATTGGGGGGTCCATTTATAGTTGGAGGTTTTATAAATAATTGAGGGTATAATTCTTGAAGTCTTAAATATTGAAATCAACACAGAATCACAATATATTATTGATAACCATCTTTTGACAATGGGTAAAGGTTATGTTGACGTGTTTCTCATGAAAGAAAAATATGGCCTTATTGCTCTTAAGAGACAATGTTGCAACAACCACAAACCAAGTGTTGACAAATAAATTTTCCCTATAGATCAATAGCTTGTTTGTATCAAATCGACAAAAGAAGCTAAACAATTTACCCGATAGTAGCCAGAGGAAAAAGAAACACCAAATCAATACCTTCTTGTACGAAAAGTACCCACCTGTAGGAGATTGTAGAGCAACAACGACTACACCTACTATGTGACCATCAACAACTACATCTCCATCTTTTGATCAAGGTGGCTGTTGACATAATCAAGAACATATTTGATTGAAAAGTTGTTGAAGTTTCTGAATACTTATTCCGTGTTAACTTGTACTCCTTCACCCTATGGTTTATTAGAAATAAAATATCGTTTGCACTGCCTTTCATTTTGTTTCCATACCTTTATGTATTAAGTCGTAATTTTTTTAAAGTATAAGATACTGAAGAATTCTGAATTATGGTTGTGCCAAAGATTCCATGGGAGAACATAGCAGTACAAAAGTCCAGAAAAGTGTAGAACAGAAGTCATTAAAAAAACCTATGCCAACAAACTGAATAAATTACCGAAAAAGAAATCCATCAGCCTCTCTGTGACAGTCATCCTTCTTCCATAGATGTCGGACCACAGCATGAAATCAATCCTGGTCAGCCTCTAAGCTTCCGGAAAAGTGACTGGCAAAAAGATTGTTGTGAAAATTTAGTCGTAGAGAAGACATGTTAGAGAATGTAAAACCAATAAACTAATAAACTGAAACATACGAATCATATTCAACATGAATTAGCATGAGACTAACTAAAGAATAAATAACCATATGAGACACACCTTCGTTAACCTTGCCAAATTTGGATCCCAACTTTGAGTGAAATATACCGTTGAAAGAACATACTCGAGTTCTTCTCCTTGCTCTAAAGCGTCCACACGGGTTGCAACACCTTTCCTCGAAAGTATTACACTTGATGATCCATGTCCTTCTTTTTACATAAGCAATCACAACATCAAGAGCTCATATTTTATGCACTAAACAGAGTGCTAAGAGCTTACAACTTTCATCGAACATCTTATCTTATCTTAGGATTTTGATCACCTATAAATGAAACAACAAAAGCAGAGCTGTCATTTTAACAAACATATGGTGGGCATTTCAAAGATGTTGGATCATTTCAAAATCAGAGAATACAACTACATAGTAAAGGATATAATAAGAAGAGGGAAACAATTTTATTAATAATAAGAAGAAGCAAGGGTAAAAGGATTCCAATGGAGGTTTAAAAATCAATGTAGTTGTTGGATCTTGACCCCACGCACCTCAGTTTAACTTTGTTTGGATTGTGGCCAAATTTTCTTTCGTCCTATCCCTGCTTCGAGAGCTCTCGCCTGACGAAAATGTTCATATTTGTCAAGAAATTTAGACCAGCTACCAAATTGCTATGAACATTTAGAAAATATAAAAACTTACCATGAAATTTATGGTTTCAATCCATCAGAAAATCGTTTACTGTCATTTCCTAAAAAGGCTGGAGAGTCGATCCAAATATCCTCAGCAGTCGCCACCGGAAATCCATGGAAGGAAAAGAAGTAGAGAAAGACAGAGTAAAATAAACTTGAAGATGAGAAGATGAAAAGAAATGTAACGTGTCACTGGTTATGAGAAGAGGGAGGGTTTGATAGAGAGAGAGAGAGAGGTAAAAGGAAATTAAAAAAAAAAACAAATATCCCAAAAAATTGAGAGAGCAGTATTTTGAAATGCTGAGATATCACGAGGACACGTAGGCAGCCTAAGGATTTCCTTTTAGATATACTAGTGTGTGGCCCGCGCGTTGCGCGGTAGTGAAATATATTTTAAATAAATATAAACCCGAATTTAGATACAACGTAGTTTTTCTGTTATTAATTAGTAATATCCAAATTAAAATGAATAGTTGATTCATTTTCATATATTTATTATCATTTTGTTGTTATGAATAGTTTGAAATACATCGTTAATATCTTTTGGTTATACTCTTTAAAACAAAACAACATGTATTGTTGTTGCGAAATGTTCGACAAAAGGTGATCAATCTATCACATTTATAGACCTTCGTAGGACTCGTTGTGGCTATGGTGGTATAAGAGTAGGGTTTTCATTAAACTTCAACTTTGTAAATGTAATAATGTAGCATCTTCTTATACTTATAAACTCTCTTATTCTTTTTCCTAAATTTTTGATTTTTTAAATTGTGAGTATGTTAACAACTTTTCTATGTCCATATCAAAATTATAGCTCATAAGTGAAGTTTTTTTAGTGATTTCACATATTATTACAATTTATGTTAATTGGCCATTTTTATATAAATACTTTATTTTATACAAAATTTGGTTATACACCTATTCAATTAATTGAGTTATGAAATACACCTATTCAATTAATTGAGTTATGAAATATGTTGGATACGTAATTAAAATTATTTAATAAAAAACATAGTTTAAATATTTATTAACATTTATTGATGTCATTTTTTGTGTTATTTTTCTATCAATTTATTTTTAACAAATCAGCACCACCATAGTCAAAAAGAAAATTATAAATTTAGAATATATAAGAATATATAAAAACAATAATCATTTTAAAAAGCAATAATATTTAATTAAATATGACACAAAAAGTGTTTATCTTAATCATAACTATTATATTTTTTATAAAAAAAAATACTTAGGTGTCTTAGAGAAATATCAAGGGCCCATATCATTTTTTGTTAATTGCAAAGTTATTTTCTTTTAATACTTTTTTCTTTTTAACGAATTTTTTCGATTTTTATTTATTTTACGATCTTGGTCAAAATTTGAATTGATGCATATTCCACTTGAACTAAATTATGTAACATTGTCAAATACTATCAGTTTTATCACTTTTTTTTTGTATGGAGGTAATTCACCAACTTCATTTTCTAAATTAATTGTCTTTAATTACATTGTTAACGATGGTAGAGATCTTATTAGAACGTACCATAGTTTCATGGTTGGCTCTCTTAAATTGTATGAATTGAAAAAAATATATTCATAAATAAAGTTGGTCTAGTTTTAAACATGATACAATAATTAAAGATTTATGACTCATTTGTGAGTAACAATTTAATACACAGATAAACAATACACATATGTTTTTTTAGCGTATTGGGTTATGCTCATGTGAAAAAATATATACAAATGAGAATTTAGGTAAAAATACATCACGAAATTATAAAATATACATCACGAAATTATAAAGTAGTTGAATAAAAGCCATACATGAAAAAAATTTCTTTGTATAACATGATGATAAAGCTTTAATGATCTTCCATACGTTCGATGATCTTTAGAGTTTATTCATGATTGTGTCACTTGCTACAAAAAAAAACACAACATAAAACTCATATGAAACCAATGGCAACAGAAAGATTATAAATAAAAGTTCATATCCTAAATCAATTTTTTTGTGCGTAAAAATTTGTTTGAAAAAAAGAATAAGACGTATGTTGTTGCATGTACAAAGAAATGAACAAAAACTAATAATATATCCAACAAAAACACTTGAATTGAAAGAGTATGTGAATGAATGAAAGCCTTACATGTAGAACTTTTCTTTGTGTAGCATGGTGTTGAAGTTTTGATGCTCTTCCACATATTCGACGATCTTTAGAGTTTAATCCTGTTTATGTCACTTGCAACAACAAAACATCATAAAGATCATATGAAGTCAACACAAATTACATAATGGCAAAAAAACTTAATTATAAACAAATTTTAAATACTCAAAATATTTTTTAGAGAAAAAATGTGTTTGAGCAAAAGAATGAGAAGTATGTTGTATGACAAATAAATGGAAGAATCAATAACATATGCAACAAAAACAAAACAACCAATTGTGCTTGAATAAGAGAAGATGTGTGATTAATGAAAATAAATGAATGAAAATGAATGGTTTATAACATAAAGAAGTTAAACAAATAATTAATTAACATAAATTGTAATAAAACAAATAATTAATTCTCTTTATTATTTATTATTTTATATATAAATATAGATGTTTTATTCATTATCCTTAGACGTTTGGGAAAATGAAAAGACATATGAATTAAATGTGATAAAAAGAAAAATCAATAAAATGAGAAAAAAGGAGAAAAAAGAAAAACCAATTATCTTGATGGAGGGAGTGCCAAATAAGAATCTTTGGGTTTTACTTTTAATATATATATTGATATAGATTATTTACTACCAAACAATCATTAATAATTGAGCAAATAAGTTATGAGCATCATTATACTGTTAAGCTACCAACGAACATGTCCTAAGAGTTGTGTGTGTTGTTTCTTAACGGATTGTATAAGCCTTATAACTTATTCCGTAACAATTAAAGATTTGATCATTGAATTTAACCCATGTTAAGAAGGAGAATTATAGGTATGGCATAACAGCCCTTGACCCTTATGACACTTTTTTAATTGTTTTCGACCCTTTGAAACAAATTTACCTCTCATTTAAACTCACTTTATAGGTTTATTGGTTCAATTATCTTACCAAGTGAACATAATAATGATTGTAAATTTTCACCCAATAAAATTAAGAATTTTATTTGATAAGTATTTACTGAGTTATAAACACTTACCATTAAATTTTAAATGGAGGAAATTTGAGAATAATGATTGCAAAATAGACATGAATAGTTCTAGTGCTAATAATATGAGTGTTCGAGGCGGACAACAAAGACTCTTATTTCATTAAAAAAAGACCATAAGATTCAATGAGTTACGCTTTATGTAATTTGAACACAATTAATTATAGATATGTAAAGCTTGAAATTAGGTGGAAAATGAAGAGTAATTAGCCAATCTAATTACATATAAAGGCTTTTTTATTTGGTCAAAAAGAGACTAGTCCTCGAGCACTAACATATTCTTTTTTCTTCTTTTTACATTTAAATATTTATAAATATATAATTATTTGTGTTTTTTAAAGATGAACCTAAGACCGATAATATTTTAGGTGGAAAATGAAGAATAATTAGCCAATCTAATTACATATAAAGGCTTTTTTATTTGGTCAAAAAGAGACTAATCCTCGAGCACTAACATATTCTTTTTTCTTCTTTTTACATTTAAATATTTATAAATATATAATTATTTGTGTTTTTTAAAAATGAACCTAAGACCGATAATATTTTGTGATCTTCATTTATTTATCAATATAATAATTATAAACAACATATATTGAATAAACATTTATACGACTTTACTAAAAAGTAAAAGGTCGCATAAGAATTAGTGACATATACTAATTAGAAATGCACATAAATAATCCAAGTTCAAAGCTTGGCTTGGGTTTAGCCTAAAAAGCATTAGCTTAAGGGAGCCCAAAGCCTAATCAAACAATATTTTGGTGCATGTTTGAGATTGAAAAGGCTTATCAAACCCCTTTGATAATAATTTACTGGTGCTGAGACATGTTGATCAATATGATACAGTATGACATTTTTCTCCATGTGTATCAAATTAAAAACTTTAAAATTTGGAGCTTTTCTTTTGTGTAATGGATTGAATTCAGTAATGAATAGTAATACTCATAATTTGTAGCTGCCAAGCCAACACTATAGACTTGTACTTAACAGGGCCGTTCCTGATATTTTAGAGGTCCTGTGCGAAGAATTAATGTGTTATTGACCTTTTAATTTATATTTTTTGTTTAGTTATTTTTACTGTGGTTTAATTATTTTTACTGCCAAGCCCACCGAATCCTTCATCTAGTCCCACCGGCGCCGGCGAAGGGTCAAAACCTTGCAATTGCCGGATCTTATCTCGTCGGATTTGATGATCGATGTTGCTATTGTTGATCTTGAGATGGTTATTGAAACCCATGCGAGAAGTTGTACAAATGTAAAAGTCTCTCTCTCTCTCACTCTCTCTCCGGAAAAGAGGTCACCGGAAAGATGGTTGTGGTTGCCGAAAGTCTCGCTGAAGAAGATGACCAGATGGCCAGAATGACCCGCAACCTCTTCAACAAGTTTCTCAATACACTAAATGGTATGTTTTGAAACTTTGATACATTAAATGGTAGAATTTTAAATATAATACACACAATAGCAAAATGTGACAACTTGGATACATTTGGAGGAAGTAAACCCTTTTAATATTGCATTTCTTATATATTTTATTGCTTATTTTGGTTTTTAAAGAATTTAAAGTGTTTAGGTGCAACCATAAAACATGGTAGAAAATCATGATTAAATGGAAAGAATTGAAGCATCCAAATCATCCCCTTTTTTGGGTTTTTTTTTAAATCAAGTCGACGAACCATCACTGTGACTGCGGTGGTGGTGGTGGCGGCGATGATTAACCAACCCTTTTGGTTTATATTGGCTCCATTTTTCAACCAATTAAAACTACCAATTGATCAATATATAAATAATGATTTTACCTTCAATTTGTCAGAACCAAAACCTAAAACTTCTTTGCTACATAAATGTGCCAAACAGTAAACTTCCAAGGTTTTATGGGTATCGATTAGAAAGAATATATAGCCTTTTCAAAAATCTTCCAATTACTTCAACAAAATGCCATATAGATTCTTGAATAACAATGTATTGATGATTCTTCTAAATCCTTGAGTGGTATGAAATATTCACTCTTGCATCATAATCATGCTTTATGAAATCAAAAACTAGCTTTATAGTGATGTTATACAACTAAGGTGTTGTTTCTAATCAACCTGGTGCTCTTATCTTAAAAAGCTGCTAATTCCCATCATACCAAATGCTGCTGGCTAAGACAAAAAGAACCACACAACAGATCATAATATAGCTGTTTGGTTAAAATTGGGAGCAGGCTTGCAAGCCAGTGGGGGTCGAAATAATCCGATCATCGTTTAATTAGATATGAAAAAATAGACAAGGGATTTAGAATAATCACTATAATTGTCTTGTGATTATGTTTACCAATTTCTTAGTAGAAAGCTGAAAAAGAGCAGCCTGAATTTACAAGAGGTGGGTTTGCAAGAATGATGCAGTAGAATCTAATTGAGGCCTTCTGGAACAACAAGTAGAGCGGTTGTTTCTTTGAAGACTTCCGACAACGTGATCAGACATGTTAAAAGACCAAAGACTTCAACAAGATAACATATAACTCTGGTTTATTATAAACTGATAATGGAATATTAATGTAATTCCTCATCGAGCAGAGTATGATGCTTAGATAAAGAATACATGGACCAAAATAGAAGCATATCAACATTTTTGTGACAAGCTGAAAGATCCAAGGCCCATTTGTTAATGACTGAAATTGAAGAGTTCTACTTCGTTAATGAGAACCATAGGCTTAAGGCGTTCTGATATATATTGTATATAATCCTCGGACCACTTCGAGAGTGTTAAGGCATTGAGTATTCTCCATCTCGCCATGGAAGATTCTCCTGGCAATAGTAAATACCATAAAGAAATAGTAAGTTAATAGAAGACAGTGAGCAACAATATATGCAACATTCAATGCATTTTGTAGACCTAAATCAAGCAAAAAAAATTACAAATTTTAAGCCATGGTGAACCTATTGTTTCTTCCTACACCTCAATTAGTCTCTAAAGAAATGCATTTAAGGTTTAATTTATGTGAAATCATGATTAATGAAAAAAAA
This sequence comes from Centaurea solstitialis, assembly GCA_030169165.1. Classification (NCBI taxonomy): domain Eukaryota; kingdom Viridiplantae; phylum Streptophyta; class Magnoliopsida; order Asterales; family Asteraceae; genus Centaurea; species Centaurea solstitialis. Next base: position 32,170,081 of record CM058043.1, read on the forward strand.
AAGAGACATTTTTGAATAGTATTCAACTGCACCGTTGTAATCTTGCACTTGCCAAGTCCATTCTTAAAAGGATAGCTTCATAAGTCCACTTGATTCTTGTCGAGAATAGGAAAACAAGTCAGATAACTCGATCTTTTTAGCGCATTCTAACTCAAGTAATCCGAGAAACTTGGGGAGTAGATATGACAAAAGAGTTTTGCACACTTCATTTTCAGCCGCCTCTTCATTTCTATACCCGTTATTAGCAAAATGTTACGTATTGCAGTAAAGACCATTCGTGCTAAGACGAGAGAGTAAGGTTGAAACATTCACAAGAAAGCAATTAACAAAAGATATGCAAAGTTATCTTAATATAGAAAGATTCTACAGTTCAGGTTTTTATTAGCTACTTACTACTGCTGTTTTCAAGAGAATTAATAGGATGAAAAATTTTGCAAATTTTCAAGCCTATGGTCACCTGTTAATAACAGATCGAGATTTCAAGAGAATTAATTGGATTCAGAGTTTGAGAGTTGAGAATAATAGAAAACAGAGGGAGTACCTCTTATGGTAGTAGTTCTTTGTGAATTAGCTTCTTTTTTGGGCCTTCAGAGCTTCTCATAATCATCCTTGAGCACGACAGAGGAGACTCCTGTTGTGCGTGTTTCTATTATTAATGAATATATGTAACAAAAGTTCATTTGCTGATTTTATTGGTCGATCACAATCAAATCATCCGGGGGTTTGAGCTCAATCATCGACCACCACCAAGACCGTTGGCTGGTAAGATATGCAAGAAATGCTTCCCGGTCATCAGAAGTACTTCTAATTTCAAGAAATGGTTCAAATGTTAGGATCGCTGGTAAGATGCATACAATTTCAAATGCAGAACTTTTTCCAAAAATTAGTTACTGATATATATCCATTTCAAAAATATACAAATCAAAGTAGGATGATGAATAGAAAACGGAGAAAGTACCTGTTGTTACAATAGTTGTTTCTGAGTTAGCTTCTTTGGGCCTTCGGAGCTCTCCAAATTCATCCTTGGAGACTCCTGTTGTGGTTTCCTGATGAATGTTATTCACAGCTCTACGTAGCAGAATGTGTTGTCTTTTGATGTTTGTATCTCGGATGTAAAACCAAATGACTCAAGAAGCCTTCTAAACCCAAAGATATGCAAACCTTTCATCTCAAAAATGCTTTGTGGAAGATGTCTTATGTTTGTACCTTCTATGCTTAACTCTTCCAAGCATTCTAAGCGCCCAAGTTCCTCTGGCAATTTCTCAACAGCAACACAGTACTCGACATGAAAATATCTTAGACGTTTCATCTTACAGATGCTGTTGGGAATATCTCGTAAAAGCGTACATTCCGATATGATTAGTGCCTCTAGACATTCTAATAGGCCAAGTTCCTCGGGTGCTGGAAGCTCAACCAAATTAAAACATTTGGTTAGCTTTAACCTCTTGAGATTCGGAGTCAACCCAAGTTTAAAGGTCCTCAACTTTGCACCCATGATGTCGATGGATTTGAGCTTTAGAGAATTAGAATGAATGCGAAGTTCCTTCAAATTATAACATCCTCTAACATCTAATGTCTCGAGATTTTGAGCCCCTTGAAGGTCAATGGTTGTTAACTTTGAATCAAAAAGGATGAGGAACCTGAGCTTTGGCCATTTAGCCGGAATGTAAAGTTCTGCCAAATCATCACATGCTATAAGTAAGCTCTCGAGATTTAGAGTCCCTAGAATGTCGAGGCTTCTCAACTTGGGACAATGGAAGGAGAGGAATGTGAGGTTTAGACGACATTCAATGGAAATGTGAAGTTCTACCAAATCGAAACATTTTACAAGGATTAACTCTTTGAGATTCGGAGTCGCTTGAAGGTCAAGGGCCCTCAACTTACAACAACCGAGGTAGAGGTTCGTCAGATGTGGACATATAAAAGGGATGTGAATTTCTACCAAATTGTCACATCCTTCAAGTCTTAATTCGGATAGAACTGGAGTATGCCAAAGTTCAAGGGTCCTCAACTTTGTATGAGAGAGGTCGATGTATGTGAGCTCTAAACATTGAAGGGGAAATAGAAGTTCTACCAAATCACAACATCCTGAAAGCTTCAAGTCCTTGAGATTCGGAGTCATCTCAAGGTCAAGGATCTTCAATTTGGAATTCCGGAGGTCAAGGTAATTCAGCTTCTTAAGAATCTATCATAAAAACAAAAAGAATTAATACAAACTAACAGATGTGTAGTACTATAATGAATCATGCAATAACAACCAACCAACTATTATATAGTGTACCTTCTTATCTCCCCCTTCCCATAGTTGTACAATTTCACTCGTTGGCATTGCAAGCATAACTAGATTATTTGCTTGAAATGTTTTGGGCAGAGAAGAAAAAGGGTAATACATCCATATCAGACATTGTAAAGAATTTGGAATGTATTCGGTAACTTCATCAAATTCCCAATCGCCACTAAAACAATATCCGTCGTGACTTTCAGTATGCATGGAAAGATATCTAAGTTTCTTCATCTTTCGAAGACCTTTCATAAAAAGTTCTGAACTGAGTTCCCAAGTGGAATAGAAAATATATTCTGTTGCTTCAGTTCCCTGTAATCCAAAAGGCAGTAAGTCAAGTTAGTTCCCTGTAATCCAAAAAGTAGTAAATGATGAAACACGTGCGTGTTAGAACAAATGAAAAAGTGATAGTTTTTTACTTCTTCTTCACCTTACAAATATGACATGATCCTTACCAAGTCATTAGATAGAATATGTTCAATTTCCGAGATCTCCCATAAGTGGCTATGTTTGTGAGGCTCTTTGCGGTGCGGACGACGAACAATATTCCTACCCATTTCTATTATCTGGTCATGCATGACTGCTTTTTTACCATCATATGAAATAGTTATAAGAGATTTTTCCTTAAGAACATCTAAACCACATCTAGCTTCAAAATGTCCACAACTTTCAAGAATAATGACTAATTCATCTAGCATATAATAAAGCCTCGTGCATGCAACATCTAGGAATATTTCCTTGATATCGTCCTCTAGACTAGTGTAGCTTAATTCCAATATATCTACAACTTCCTTCTTAGGCATTCTTTTTAGGCTTTTTAGGACACCTTCCCATCCACATGTACTTCTACCGCGGAGATGCGAACCCAAAACTGTTATCGTTAAGGGAAGACCAGCAGCATAGCTTACGACTTCTCGTGATAGCTCTTCGTACCCTTGAACTGGAATCTCTGTGCCAAATGCATTCATACAGAAGAGCGAAAGTGCTTCCTCATTTGATAAGAGATTGACTTGAATCGGTTCCACATCATGTGATCTCAACACTTGCTCATCTCTTGTTGTAATGATAATTACACTTCCTTTCTTAAACCAAGTACGATCACCGGCTAAGGCTTTGAGCTGATGTATATGATCTACGTCATCTAGAACAACAAGAGCCTTTATACCATGCATCTTCTTTTTCATCTCTTTTTTCCCTTCAAGAACACCATTTACAAATATGTCTTGCTTTTTAAACACATCTCTAAGGACTTGTTGTTGCAACGATTTCAAACCTAACAAAGGATTAGTTGAAGATTCTCGGACATTCTCAACAAAGCTACTACCTTCGAACTCATTGCATATTTGATCAAAAACTGCCCTGGCCAAAGTTGTCTTTCCACCGCCTCCCATTCCCCATATGCCTATCATGCAAAACTCATCAGGAATGGCGTTTATAGATGAAAGCACGACATTTACCCGAGTCCTCATGCCTACTAGATTTTCATCAGCACTGACGACAGGTAACTTCAATGAAATATCCGTAACAACTAGTTTAATAAAGTCAACTTCATGCCTGTATGTTAAAAAAGGAATCAATTAGCTCTCTCGAACTCCAACATAAATATTTATCGAATATCTTTTCAATGCAAACATATAAGAAGTAATTATGACAAAGACATATATAATCATATTTTAGTTAATCTATCGAGAAAAATACTCAGCTTCGATTCAAAGTTTCACGATAAAACACAAAAAGAAAGAAAATGGAAGAATATTAATTGCATAAATCTGATGAAGGAATTACCCATCAGCGGTGGTTCTTAACTCCCGACCACTTAAAGACGTTGCTTCTATCAGAGCCTCTTTCCATTTCTTGGCAGCCTCATCATTTTCGTGTTTCGCAAAGGCTTTTCCGAATTCTCCACTTTGTTTGCGGACATGAGTGGGTTCCACGTCATAGAAGATAGGGTAAACAGTATGCTCGGTCAGCCTCTTTTGGCACTCCATAATCTTCACAAGCTCATCTAAGCACCACGATGAAGATGCGTAGTTCTTGGAGAAAACAATGACATGGAATCTCGAGCCTTCAATGGCTTGAATGAGCTCCTTACTGATTTTCTTCCCTTTCTCGAGGTTCTTGTCATCCTTGTAAGTGTCAATGCCTTGTCGCTTAAGAGCGTCATAAAGATGATCAATGAAGTTGGTACGAGTGTCTTCACCTCTAAAACTCAAAAACACATCGTACTTAAAGCTTGTCTTGTGAATGGATGAAGTTGAAGAAGATGCCATTGAAGGTGTGAATGAAGGATCCTATTAATTATATCAAAACCCGCTTAGGGAAATATTTAATGCAAAATAAATTACAGTTGACAATAATGATTCAAATATAATTTCTTACAAACAACTTATCAACCATCTTACATCAATTAAGCAGGCAATTAGGCATATAATGAGTAAAAGGGAAAAGAGGGATTATGTAAATATGAGATTATATAAAGAAATTAAAACTTGTAGAAATCAATTGAATAGCTGTTGACTCAATTTATCAACTGGGTTTTCATCAAAATGTTAATTTCCTCAACTGCAAGTCTTCCATTTCAGTAAAAAAAAAAAACAAGAAATAGATGTACACAGATAACAAATTAAGCCCTAGAAAATGAAATTTTCAAATTGAGAACGATCAAGGAAGAAGAATACCATGAAAGAAAGAAAGAAAGAAAGAGGTAGATTGATCAACAAGATTAACGGCAAACAGATCGAGATATCGGTGGGCAGCTCAGAATCTAGCTTAATGTTTCAGATGCTGAATCGATACAGACTACAGAAGTCAACTGCTGGTCACATTTGTAAGTTTCTCTAAATTTTAGAATTACATGTTTGGTCCCTATGGTTTTCATGTTTTAACATTTTGGGTCCTTTATTTTAGTACATATATTCCATTGGTAGCTTGTTTAAATCAGACAGGATCTTGGATTGGGCTTGTTTATACAGAGCTACTTTTTTTTTTTAATTTAAATTAATATTTGCCAAGTTGTGAAGCTCTTGAACCCTATCTCATGTTTCTTAGATAGTTGAAAATTTCACATCCCTAATGAAGGTTCAGAATGCTAGAAATAGGGAAATAGTAGAAAAAATGGATCGTAAAAAATTAAAGGTTAGGATGTAAGATAGATCACTATTCTTACCGTCTTACGATATTATCAGCCAATATTATACAAGGTTGTTTGTGTTTAGGCTAATACATATACACCCCAATTTTCTTTTTCTTAAAATTTTGCCATTTCACATAAATTCTTTGGCCATACAACTTGATGACTTGGATAGACTGATGATCATCAATCAAGTTAAGTAACGGTTAACCTCGTTAGAAGAAGTTTTCCTTATTTTATTTAAAACTTGGTGAACCATCCAACATATTGATTGGTGATCTTCCTTAGATAATAAGTTGTTAAGATCATTAGTAGCGGATCCAAGAATTTTGTTTCGTATTTGGGGGAATTGTTGAAAAGGCTTAAAAAAAGAAATCTCATCTTTTTGTTTCGTATTTGGGGGACCTCCAACCCCCCCCCCCCCCCCCCAATTATACTATGGATCCGCTCTTGGTTAAGATTGTCAAAAATATAACTATATGATTAGTCAATATGATCCAAAGCTTATCCATATATCCAAGAATAAAAACTATTACGATATAAAACCATCAAGTAACAACTCCAATACGCCTTCTCTAAACAAAACTAACAATTTTCGGGTCAATTTGACCCGTTCTTACAATTATGAAAGGTTTTCCGCCCATTTGTAAATTCAATTTTCTATAACTACATCAACATCTCAATAACAAATGTTGGATCAACCAAGCCTATGACTATGAGTAGTCACATGATGGAGCACCTGATCAGCAAACCTTTGAACAGTCAAATCTTCCTATAAAAAGTAAACCGCAAGTCAACAAGCCATATATATACAGTCCCACGTATATGTGTATTATGGTTGACAAAATAGACTCGTAAACGAGTTAAGTAATACGAGGATGATCTAGTAGGACCGATCTACAAACACTTTTTTCTCCAACTTTTGAATTTCATCGATCATAGTTAAAATATGGTTACAAATTATGTCATTTAAAATAGGGTTAATTACATGGGTATGTATCGAACTTGTCACGTTTTATTATTGTATGTACTCAACTTATAAACTTACCATTGTATATATCGAACTTTCTAAAATTGTCATTGTATGTATCCAAAACCTCAAGTTCGATACACTCTCGTGACAAGTAGAATACATTCTGTTGGTCCCAAGGGGTGACCTTCAAGCTAGAATAGTGTATGGGATTATAGAAAGGGGGGGGGTTGAATATAATCACACCAAATTTCACTTCTAAATTCTATGTTGTATTAACACTTTGAATTTACAGATTGTTGCGGAAATAGAAAAGACTAAAGTCTAAACTAAACAATCTAAGTTTCTTTCACTATGCACTAGAGTGAGAAGACTAGAAAAGATAAGAAAATAGAGGGATAAAGAAAGAAAGGATTTGGGTAATAAGATAGGTGAAGAAGAGGTATGGAGAACATCTCTTCACGTCCTATTCATACCCAATGCATTAAATGCATGCAGAATCACTTTTGTGTGCGTGTCACACTCTAAGTGGTCCTTTGTACTATTTACTATAAACAATATCTTTTGCATGGTGTACAAAAGAGAGCTTATATGAATAGTTGCCTTGGGGTCTGATAAGTACGGAGGGAACAGAAAAGTGACTGTCCTTGTGTACTTTTTGTGTCAGTAAAGGCGTATAATCCTTTTGTGCATTAGATTAAGACATTACACTAATCCTTTAGGATCAGGATACTGATCAGTGAGGAATGCCCTGATACTGAGGTTGATCAGTGGTCACTGTATCCTGATGAGTCTTCAGGATGTCATACGAAATTGAGCAGCCTGTTATCATTGAGTTCCGTCTTCAGATCACGAGCACGTTGTTCCTGTCATCAGCTAATTCTTCGACTTCGCTGATGGTTCTTGAGTATGATCTTAATGTCTTCAGGAGGTCTTCACTTTGATGGTCAGGATCAGTAGACTTCAGAACAGACTCGTCCATCTCCTGATCCTGATCCTGATAATTATAAATACAAGTTACAGCATAATTAACATGGAATAACACTAAACAATCTCAGTGATAATTCCTCAAGCTATAACTAGAAGCAGAGACCTATTCACTAAGTAAAGTAACAGGATCATTATCATTTCATCAGGTCTTAGGAGAGCTGGATCAACACATTCAATGATAGGTTTTGATAAAGTTGGATACATACAATGGTAAGTCTAGCAAGTTCAATACATGATAAGTTTATAAGTTGAGTACATACAATCATAAAACGTGACAAGTTCGATACATACTCATGTAATTAACCCTTTAAAATAATAATCTGAATTTTAATACGACGATTCCGTAAGATGTGACACTTATATATACTTTTGTCGTATTTCTATAAATCATTCATTTTGACTCTTTTTATCTATATTTCTATTACCCGTTTGACATGTTAATGTTATCAATAAAATGTAACATAAATTTATTAAAATCATGCTCTAATCTATAAGTTAAGAGAGAGTCTTACACAAACGAACTTGAGATTTGCAGGATCTCTCAATCTGGCAGGGTAGCATTTGTTCAATGCATCACAAGGCCTACACATTTGACCACCATTAGTTGCAACATCAACACAATATCGTTAAAATGGTCAGTGATATATAACAGCATGACAACAGTCAAACGCTTTTTATAAATAAAAAATGGACCCACAAACAAAAAACAAGCTTTTTAAGTGGGAAATTGAGGCTAGTGCCCCCCGCCTCCCCAAAAAAAATAATAAATAAAAAATTCTTAAATGGAAGTCCGTTAAAAACGGACCCAGTACAAAAAATAATCAAATTTGACCATTTAAAGGAGTTGGTGGTCCACTTAAGGGACCTGATTTTTTGTATTTAATGGACCTAGGTCCTTTAAATGGTCAAACTTGATTTTTGTATTTTTTGTATTTTTTGTGTTGGATCCATTAAAATAGACCTTTTAATGGACTTGTATGGGTATGAGGTGTTAAACGGTAGAGAAGATGGTTAAGAGGCCAATTTGTGGGGGTGGGGCTTTGGCACTAGCGCCAATTTCCCTTTTTTACAAGTACAACCAAAATGACATGGTGTTTTTTGTCGGACCTTATTCACAATTCAGGAATATATAAAAAACTATTGTTCTCAAATCTCGTATCTCCTTAGACAAAATGCTTCATGAAATATAAAAACCTTTTACTTATTGATTATGGAATTTTAAGTTGGAATTTTGGCCCAAGCTTCTCTTGTTGCAATGATCTAGCAAGCACAATGGTTTGACCCTTTCCTATCAGTCATAGCACGACTACTCCAACAGTGAGATTATTAGTGTCATCGCTAGTTGTTGATGCAAAAAGAAATCAGTGATTTGAGCAATTTATGATATAATTATAGTCATCTAATCGGGTGTCAAAGGCCGGAAAATATGACGATATTCTCGAATTAGGGTGGCATGAGGCGTTTCATGCCCAAAGCAAAGAGGCTAAACTAAAGTATCCCCGATATAAGAAAAACAAACATAAGACACTATTTTTAATGGGGTTCGTAACCTAGTCAAGCCAGGCGACTCATCCTCACACCAATTTTTTAAAATAAAATTATACAATACAACAGGGGACATAAACCAAAACTCTACATTTATAGATCACCTAAATATCGTTTTCGTGTATTTCTTGAAGTAAAAACAACAAGAAATAAATATACAATCGATCACCTAAACCTGGTTCGCATATCTTAAAAGTTTGCGTTATTAAGAAGCAAACAGCAAAACTCCATGACCAACAAGATAACCATGCTGATATAGAACACGGAACCTGCTATAAGAACGACCAAAGGCAGATTGTTCATAATCCTGCAAAAATTTGCTATAAAATGAATGAAATGTGATAAACCATGAAGTAAATTTATAGAAATTTCTTGGAATAAGTGTCTCACATGTTGACTTTAGACTCATCGTCTACGTTATCCTTGAATTATGTGGCTGATTTGTCACTAAAATTTCAATACCACATCAAAAGAATGTTTTGGGGTTGCAGTGCCAAAGCCATGTGCCATGGTTGGTCAAACGGGTTATCTCGAGATCTATAAACATCATTCCAATGACGATGAATTTTAAAAAATTCACCTTAATTTGCTACATGCCTGCAAGAAACAAGCATCAAGTCAAGTGATATAATTGGCTCAAATAAAACATCATCAATCTTTATCAACCGATCGATATACCAACTTTGAAACTATTTTTAACAATCAGTGACCAAAGTGCAAAGAAATGAATCTTCTGTTTACACCTTTGTGGAAGAAGTACAAAATTTATTTATCTAATCCATAATTAATTTACAGGTTTGATTGAAAAACATGATTCTCCTACAAAACTGGAGGTCAAACTGTATCAATCATGCATATAAGTAAGCAGTCTGACCACTTAAAGACTATGCACTAAATCATTCAGCAACTACCAAACAGTGTCTCACACTAAAGCATGATGATGAAAGTTCAATGATAATATTAATAAATACCTAGCTATGATTTATACACTTGAAAGTTATGGTTTAGGTACATATATAGTCTTAACATTCAAGTCTTTGGCTTAGCTTCTTATATGCTTCTCAACTTAACTTTTGTTTGATAGATTGCTCCACTGTATTAAGATTAAAAATTTTAAAATCTCACTCACTTTCTTGGTTGCTCAATTCTTAAGCGGTTTTTGGTTCTGTAACCACAATGCATAACCATCCTGCAAATTTCTCTAAATCAGAAGCCTACAAATGCAAGAAAAATACTAGTAATCTAATTGTAGCATTGTGGGTAGTACTTATGATGCAGTTTTATGTTTCTTTGAGACACTGAAGGCTCCAACAACACAAGCATGGTCTTGTTCAAAGGTGACCTGCTCCATAGGCTTAAAACTGCTTCACTTTTGAAGCAGATACCGTATCTGCTCGAATATTAGAATTTGCTCAAAGTGTTTCTAGCAAAAATGACATATATTTATGATTAAGAAGTAGAAATTAAACAAAGAGCAAATAGGAATAAATAGAATTAAGACATAAGGTTTAGTGATGGTACAAAACTTACCATCCAAATATTGTCAATCAACCAAGAACAGCAGCAGCTAACTTCGACTCAAAGGGGTTCCATACTCATAGCACAGTACAACAGCAGCCTACTGTAGTTATTGCAGTTGCTGGTGATTCGTTTTCCGACTGCAAAATAACCAGATCATGCTGCTTTTTTAACAATAAGATGCTCCGTGGAAGATTATTTATGCATGTATCTCTTATATCTAAGGATACCAAACATTCCAAACGTCCAAGTTCCTCAGGCAATTCCTCAATCCTGTTACACCCGTAGAGACTGAGATCCCTTAGACTTTTCATCCTACATATGTTGTTCGGAATATCTCGTAAAGCCGTACACCGGTTTAGCTCTAGCGTCTCTAAACATTCTAATGGATTAAGATCCTCCGGTAACTTCTCAAGAAGCTTACAACGATAAAGTTTGAGAGATTTCAGATGTTTCAGCATACAAATGCTATCTGGCAGATGTTTAATCTTTGTAGATTCCAAAGTTAGCTCCTCTAGAGATTGTAAACAATCAAGGTCCTTGGGCAACTCTGTGATGTTGCCTTCGAGTGTAAGCTTTGTTAAATGTTGTAAACCAGATATTCTTCCGAAAAAACTCCCAAGGTCTGTGCAAGCACAAAAGAAACCTTCTGAAATAAGCTTCTCAATGTTTCCAATGGATGAGCGTAGATCTTCCGTATATGAACATTCAAACTCAAACTTGGGCAAACTGCCATCCAGGTGCAATCGGTGTATATCTACCAACTTTGTACTCAAATGTCCTTTTAAGTTGATGAGCATTTTTACACCTCCATTGGGAATACAAAGTTTTACCAAACTAGAACATTCTTCGAGACATATACTCTCGAGATTTGGAGTTCTCCGAAGGTCAAGGGTCTTCAACTTTGAACATCTTTCGATGGCTAGAGATTCGAGCTTTACATCTCCATCAGGGATGTGAAGTTCTACCAAATCACAATCTTTCAGAATCAACGTCTTGAGATTAAGGGTCAGCTCAAAGGTCCTCAACTCTGATTTTATGAGTTTGAGGTACTCAAGTTGTGGGCATCTGACGGGAATGAATTGTTCTACCAAATCATCATTTCCAGCAAGAGTCAAAGCCTTAAAATTCCGAGTCGGCCCTAAGTCAAAGGTCTTCAAACTTGGACATGGAAGGCAGAGGCTTTTTAGTTTGCAACATTCATCATGCATGCGAAGGTTCACCAAACGATAACATAAGTCAAGCTTCAATGTATTGAGATTTGGAGTTGGCCCAAGATCAAGGGTCCTCAACATTATCCATAGTTCAAGGGATTCAAGTTGTGGACATTTAAGGAACATGTCAAGTTGTGCCCAATAATCACGTTCTTTAAGTTTCAATGCCTCGACATTCGGAGTTGGCCCAAGGTTAAAATGCCTCAAATTCGGACAATTCAATCTGAGGAATTTGAGCTGTGGAAATTCACGAGGCATGTCAAGTTTTACCAAACCTTTACTATATTGCAAATTCAATGTCTCGATATTCGGAGTTAGACAAAGGTTAAGGGACCTCAACTTTGAACTACTCAAATTGAGGGATTTGAGTTGCGGACATTCACATCGTATTTCAAGTTCTACCAAATCATTACACCTTTCAAGATCTAATGTCTCAAGATTTGGAGCTAGACCAAGGTCAAAGGACTTCAACTTTGAACACCTAAGATCAAGGAACCGGAGCTTGCCAAAAACCTATCATAAGAAAAAATACAAGATGAATATTGGTGTAATAACAAACCAATAGATGCGTAGCGTCGTAATAAATAATGCAAAAAAATAATTCAACCATTACTCTTACCTTTCTTTCTCCCCCTTCCTGAAGTAGCTCCATTCTACTCTAATGCATAGTAAGACCAACAAGATTACTTGCTTGAAATGTTTTGGGTAAAGAATAAAAAGGGTAATACGACCATTCCAGATATTGTAGAGAATTTGGAAAGTGATGTCGAACTTCGTCAAGTTTCCAATAACCAAAAATATTGGAAATGTACACAAAAAGAAGCTTTAGTTTCTCCATCTTTTCAAGACCTTTCATAACAGCTTCTTGATTGATTTTTGATGATGTGAACAACTTTAGACATGTTGCTTCAGTATCCTGTAATCCAAAACAAGTGACCATGAAGTTAACTTGGGTCTTGACATATGAAAATGTGTTAGTTTTTCAACCTTGCAAATAAACTTTATCCTTACCTGATTATTAGCCAATATATCTTTGATTTCCTCCGTAATCCATAATCGACTATGTTTGTTAGGGTCATCAGGGTGCAAACTACGAACAATGTACCTCCCCATTTCTTCTATACGGTCATGCATGTCCAAGCACCCATCTCTAGTAGTTACGAGAGATTTTTTCTCAAGAACATTCAGACCATGTATAGCATGAAATCCACGGCTTTCAAGCACTCTGATTACTTCATCTTTTGACCAACCTTTCAAAATACATGCAACATCAAGGAATATTTGCTTGCATTCGGCATCTAGCCCCATATAGCTTAACTCTAATTTCTTTAGAGTTTCATCCAGTGGAATTTTTTTTAGTTTTTTCAGGGTGTCTATCCATACATGCTCATTTGTCTCACAAAGAGACGAACCCAAAACTGTGATCGTTAAAGGAAGACCAGCAGCATAACGTACAACCTTTTTCGTTAGCTCTTCATACCCTAAAATTGGACTCCCTATCCGAAATGCACAACTGCTCAAGAGACAAATTGCTTCCTCATCCGTTAACAAATTGACATCATGAATCAAGTTCACTTTGTGTGCTAGGAGTACTTGTTTTTTTTTGGAAGAGGTATCCCAGACCACATTGGGCCCAGACTAATTCTCGGCAATTTTGGGCCGAAGCCCGACTGCTAAAGCATGCAGCCCGGGGTCGAAGCCCCCCGTACCTCCAGAATGCGTCCCCCTATAACTCATTTGTTTCTAGGAGTACTTGTTTGTCTCTTGTTGTAATGATAATTTTACTTCCTGGCTTAAACCAATTGGGTTCACCGGCTAAGGCCTTAAGTTGGTCTATATGATCCACATCATCAAGAACAACAAGAACCTTTCTACCAGGCATCTTCTTTTTCATCATGTTTTTCCCATCAAAAACATTATTTATAGTGATGCCTTGATCATTTGATACATCTCGAAGAACTTGTTGTTGCAACTTTTTCAACCGAGAGAAATCGGGTTTTGAGACTTCCCTAACATTTGCAACAAAGCTTTTACCTTCAAACTGAAAGGATATCTAATCAAAAACAGCTCTAGCCAAAGTTGTCTTCCCAATGCCTCCCATCCCCATGATTCCTATCATGCAAAACTCATCAGGAAAAGCGTTTAAAGATGAAAGTATGCCATTTATCCGAGCCCCCATGCCTATTAAATTTTTATCAGCATCGATGCACGGTAACTTCAAGGAAATCTCCATAACAACTTTTTTGATAAATTCAACTTCGTACCTGTAGGTTAAAGAAGAATCACATGAATAATTACTTTTATATCTTCAAAATACAAACATATAAGAAGTAATAATGGAGTCATATATATATGATCATATTTCAAATTCAGTTTAATCTTTCGAGAAGAATAGTCAAGTTTGACAATAGAACACAAGATGCCTTGGCTTTTAATGGTAGATTATAAAGAAGAAACAAAATGAAAGAATATTGCACATTGAGATAGGGCGAAGTAATTACTTATCAATAGTTAAGTCCTTCCCACTGTAAGATGTTGCTTCTACCAAAGCCTTTCTCCATTTCACAGCATCCTCATCATTTTCGTGTTTGGAAAAGGCTTTTCCAAATTCTCCACTTTGTTTGCGGACTTGAGTGGGTTCCACGTCATAGAAGATAGGGAATACAATATGCGCAGTCGGCGTTTCTTGGCACTCTATAATCTTCACAAGCTCGTCCAAGCACCACGATGAAGATGCGTAGTTCTTGGAGAAAACAATGACATGGAATCTCGAGTCCTCGATGGCTTGAATGAGCTCATCGCTGATTTTCTTCCCTCGCTCAAGGTTCTCGTCGTCCTTGTATGTTTCGATGTTCTCTAGCTTAAGAGCCTGATAAAGATGATCAACGAAATTGGTACGAGTGTCTTCACCTCGAAAACTCAGAAATACATCATACTTAAAGCTTGTCCTTTGAATGGATGAAGTTGAAGAAGACGCCATTGCAATTGCCGGTATGAAAGAAGGATCCTATTAATTATATCAAAACCCTGTTAGGGAAACATCCTATGCAAAAAAAATTTACAGTTGACAACAATGAATGATTCAATATCTAATTTCTTACAAGCATTGAAGCTAAAAGGGTTTGACTTAATGCCTTGTAGAGCTTGCCACGCTTTTTGAGCAGTATTATCGGGATGGAGAATAGTGGTCAACAGATCAGTTGTGATGGTACTGTAAATCCATTGTAAAACAATGGCATCGAGACAGAGCCATTCTTCATCAGAAGCGTTAAATGCATCAACCACCACGTCAACCCGGGTTTTACCGGTTCATTCCAACCGGGTTTTTATACCCAGCCCGGGTCAGGATTTGTTCAAAAAGAAACCCGGCCATAGTTGACCTGTTCTCTTCCCTGGGTCACAGTTCCTGCCGGGTCAACTGGGTTTTAAAGCATTGGATATAATTGACTCAACTTAATCAATTTATCTAATTTCTTACAGGCATCCTAAAAATCATCCTAATTAAGCATATAATGAGTAAAAAGGGTGAAGAGAAAAGAGGGATTATGTAAATATGAGTCAGATTATATAAAGAAATTAAAGGGTATCAAAGCTTGTAGAAACCAAATGAATAATACCAGGAAAGAAAGGGAGATTTCGATCAGCCAAATTTACAGATGGAGAAATCAGTTGGCAGCAATCAGACAGAATCTAGTTTGATTTTTTCAGATGAACTTAACGATTCAGAGTCAACTGCTGCTCATCACATTTTTAAGTTTATTCAAGTGTTAGACGTTTGGTCCCTATGCTTTAAATATTTTAATATCTTTAGTCCCTGCAAATGAAATAGTTCTTGAAAAAGCCCTTTGCTTTATTTGTTTTGACGAATCTTGGTCTCTGCTCCTAACTATGTTAAAAAAATCTTGCTAACTGGTTTCGCGTTGGGGTATTTTGGTTATTTTACATGTTTCTTTATTTTTTTATTATAAGTTATGATAGAACTCATGTCATTGAATTTGCTTGGATTACTGTCACTCTTTCGGTCGTTTTACAAAAGGTACTTAAATCTTCGTCTTTTTTTCAAGTGTTTAAAGCATTTAAAAAGAAGTATGAATGTTGTAGGATTACAACATCGATGCTATGGTTTTCAACCTCTAAAGATCCATACTGTTACATCATCCCACTAACAAATGATTTTCAAATTCAGCCAATGCACTCAAGCTAACAGAACATGTGGTTGATTTGATCTGTGTAGTTTGTAGCTAACAATTCACATTTGATACATACATGCTTTTACGAAACAACCATCAATCGATATATAAACTCGTTGTAGCTATCTTTTTAGATCGCTCGTTAGTGACTCAATCACCAAAGAACTATTTCAATCATTGGTTCATGACTTCGACTTTTTTATATAATTTTGATTATTTCCCTACATCAATACGAAAATTTAAGTCATTACTTTTTTTATCTTTAGATTAAATATATTGCATTTACTTCTTCGTAAAACTCAAGTATAAATTAAAGATTTTTCTTTAATGTAATAAACTTCTAGAAAATAGTCTAAAATCGAGAATCTTGAAAGTACATTGGTTAACACCAAAATTTTAAAGAAGTTCAAGGGCTGCAGTAATGATGGAGTACCATTGAAACTATTTTGAATACACAGTGACAACAGAAAAACAAGAAGATAAGAGAATGGATTATTTGAATATGAGATGGTGGAAAGAAAGAGGTACTAAAAAATTATAAACGAATAAAAATAAGATTAAAGATTATCTGAATATGTGATAAATTTATTAAAATGTTTATTTAATGATCAATTCTTGCTAATAGATGGGATTACAAGGTACATAAACTAAGAGAATCATAAACCACAATAAATTTCGAATGGCAAAATCTCATAATCTTTAATGATATATTGTTTGATGATTAACATCATATTCTTATAAGTATGGGTGTATGGTAAAGTCAACGGGGCTAATTTAAACTGATCAATCCAAATAAAGTTGGTTGCCTATAATGGGATATCCAGTTATAACTGAATTGGATTGGATCCAACATATCAACATCGAGATTGGATTGGTCGATTCTGTTGGTCCCAAATAATCAAACAATAAGAGGATTTAGGAGAAACTGATAGACAAAATGAAAGGTTATTGTTTATTGATGAGAGCTCTCAAAGACTTACAAGAAACACACACACTTCACCTAATTGACTCTCATTGGAAAATGATTCTCACACTCTCTTCCCAAACCCTAACCCCTTTATATATGGGGCCCATTACATCAAGCCCAAGCCCAAGCCTATTAGCTACAATTACTAGCTAATTACACAATAATACTTCTCAAAGCTTACTTTATAAAACTTTCTCTAATTAGGACAATTTGATCCTAAAAATCTCCCCCCTAAAGTTTTATAAAGGAAACATCTCTGATCTTCTCCCCCTTGCTTTCTTCATAAAACTTTAATGGCGTTCGGCTACATTTTGATCTCTAAGCTCCCCTTCGATTGTAGCTCTTTGACTTCAGTTTCAACTGAAATACCAGACCCAATGTACAATAACCGCGACTGATTGCATAAAATACAGCCCAACCTGTAAATAACTAGACACGTCTGATAATCGCAGAATACAACAGCTTGCACCCGAGCATGTTGATTCATCAAACTATGTAGATCACAAAGAAAAACAAAGGGATAGATGCATGTGTGAGTTACAATGCAGATCAGCAAGAACAATAAAGGATCTGTCTTTAACCGCATGGTGAGTAGGAATTCAGCAAAAGAGCTCTAAATCTGAGAAACTCACAACAGGGAAACACTGAAACTTGGATCACCGAAACACCGTATGGCATGAAAACTGGGAGTAGATGCTGAACGAGATACTCTGCTTTGATCTTTCTGCTGCTCAGAAAATAGTCAAATTCCTGAAATCTTCAAAAATGTCAAGTAATCAGATCTAGATCTAGTCTTCTTAGTTAGATGGATGACGACCGTCACTCAAAATTCTAGATCACAAGTGAATCTCCACGACAGTGAAATGGTTAGGAATTGAGCACATAACAATAGTACCATTCACCGAAGGTGGCATCCAAAGGAAAAATTCGACTCCACTCCTAAGAGGAATAATTCCATCGAAGAAAAACTCTAGAATAATGGTTGCAGAGCGTCAGGCTTCTGAGTAATCTAACCAAATGCAGAATTTGATCATCGTTGTTCTGAAATCGTTACAAATCTGACATGTCTTCAAATAATCTGGAACAGCCGGGGAAACGAGAGAAATTCAATTTTCATGGTTGAAAACTGAATTGGGCTAAAACCAAGCTGATGTGATCTTTACAAACCATTTGGGAAAGAGACGAGGCTAATTAAGCGCAGGGATTTTGAAGCATCATATGTATCTGAATCTGCGAGGATCTGGAGCGCAACTAAAAATGATCAATCATTTGGGCCAAATTAAGCTCCAAAGCCGAATAAGAATGCAAGGCCCAAAACGAATAAATTTTGAAAGCCAGATTGATCCTATAATCTTGAAAATATTGAAAGCGCATTTGAAGATAATCTTCAAACTAATTTCGAGCAATTTAGCATCCTCGGGAAGAAATTTTGTCAAATAGTCCCAAACCCCGAAACCTGGAAGTCTCAAATCAAAAAAATTAAATTTTCTGAAAAAGATGTGAAAATCTCAAACTCCAGGGGCTGAATTTGTAAAAATCCAGAACTTTGAACTCTAGGGGTTAATCTTGTAAATATTCAGAACTTGAACTAGAGGGACCAAATCTGAATATATTTGAAACTTAAAGTGCAGGGACCAGATTTAAACATTTCTCCAAAGTTAATAAACAAATAAGTTTTAAAAGGGTAGGGGCTGACAGCGTTAACTGGTGAAACTTTACCCTTTAAACTATAACAACCTTCAAACTCCAAGGACCAAAATGGTGAAAGTCTTCAAACTTGAATTAAAATCCAATTGCTGCACGTGACATGGATCGGGAAACCATATCCAAATTTTCAAATTGAATTTCCCGAATCCAATCTTGACGTCGGGAAACCAATTTCTATTTTTTCTCGAATTCGAAATTTTTAGTCACAAAAATATTTCCACATTAATTTCTAAATCAAAAACCATGAAATCCAAGTTCATATATTTCGATTTCATTTTTGATGGTAAATTTCAGTTTTCAAAATCCTATGTCAAAAATCTTGATGGCAAAATTTAGAGATGGAAAACCATGAGGTGGGGAAATACAAAAAAAAAATAAGATCTGAAAAGTTGGGAGACAACTTTTCAAACCCAAAATCCTTTCCAACTCCAAAAAGTCAATGAAACAACTTGTAAGATACACAAAATCAAGCTTAAAGTTGCTTCAAATCTCAACTTAAACATCAATTTTTATCATCCAGATCCAAAAATAATTAACCTCCATAAGCAAACCCATATCTAATTTTTTTTTCAATAACAGCTTCAAAACCAAAAACAAATTCGTCTAAGTGAATGATTCCATAGGAACACACAAATCTAATGATTTGTTTGGCTCTGATACCACTTGTTGGTCCCAAATAATCAAACACTAAGAAGATTTAGGAGAGAAATTGATAGACAAAATGAAAGGTTCTTGTTTATTGATGAGAGCTCTCAAAGACTTACAAAAAACACACTTCACCTAATTGACTATCATTGGAAAATCCAATTCTCTAATCAGACAATTTGGTCCTAATAGATTCTTAGATGATACTCCATTATCCAATAAAACCTAACCGGTCCAATCCAATAATCATCCAACTATCATTCAATTGTTAATTATATATACTTATTAGTATTTTATGATATTGCTTTAAGTTGATATTTATATGCAGTGGTTTTTATAAATTAAGAAAATATATGAATAATTGGTTGAAAATTATATCAAAATATTGAATGGATATAGTCCAATCCATTCCTGGTTTCTTGTTAACTAAAACAAAGTCTATTATCCATGTAATATGCTTGGGAGGAACTTTGTGAAAATGTTAAAGATTCATAGAAATATAGAATCAAAGTCATTGAGAACTTAGTTTTTCTCAACATATTGATAATATAATCCATTTTTGATCTTTTCGAAACTATGTAAGAAACAATTAGATCTCGTGTGTTCCACAACTTGACACAAGCATCGAATAACACAAAAATGATCTTTTTAGATTTAAGAAATTAAGTTGAAGACAATGGTTCTACCACTCAGTAATGTGAACAAGGTATATGTGTTAGTTTGGGAATATTGTGATATTCGAGATTCAAACAAAAATTGCTTAGTTGGTCAACGAAGACCATTCGTCAAACAACATGACCCACCCATTTATCTGAAACATGTAAAGTACCTCACAAAAGGATTAGTGAGACATTGTCTCACAAGTGTTAACATAAGAAGATGAACCACACAACAAGATAAGAGATAACAATGGTTCTTATACAACTAATATTAACACGGTTTGCTTGATACGGAAAATAAAGACCCCTTATCTCAAGAATGACAAATAAGATTTTTCTTTACACGTTAAAATATCGTTTTTTTATTATATTTTTATATCTATTATGACTTTTGACTTTTGATAAAATATATTTCTCCTCTTAACATAGATAAAATGGTCATTTAGTGAATTAAAATTGCAAAAAACGTATGTTTAGGAACTATGTATTATTTTATTGGACCATCCACAGTGATCTTGACGCTTGCCAGTGGTACCAGCTGCCACATCAGCGCCAGATCAACTTTTCACTATCTTACCAAAACCTTACCAATTCAACCACACACATACCAATCTAAATAATTAATTAAAAAATAGAAGAAGAAGAAAAGAAGAGAGAGATAGAAAGAAATGAGAGAGAGGGTGGGGTGGGGTGACGCATCGGCACAGCCATGCCGTTTTCCAACCTTGACAATCAACCTCGACGGTGTTGCCACCCTTGCCGATTGGTACCAATTGTGTGCCGCTCCCTTGACGCTTCCCATTGTGGATGGTCTTATAGACATTTATTTGGGATGAACACAAATCTAAATTACATATCACAATACACATTTCTTAGAAATTGATAAAGTATAGAACTTGAAAATAAACATTTAATTTGAAGAAACTAAAATAAAATTGTTGACATTTATTTGTTGTATGAACAAAATAGTTTTTGTACTTGTATTTTAACCAAAAACTAAGGCCCATTTTAAGCTCCATTTTCTACAAACAATTAACTCAAGAAAAAAAATTGGTTGGAGTAGTAAGCAGATCTCAAATCTAGCTATATGAATTCCAAAACAAGACAAATTGAACAAGTTAAAAAAAGATAAAGCTTTTGAGTTTTGACATTAAACCATGAAATAGTATGAATCAATGCATCATTCACATACATATTAGCATATAAGATCAACAATATGATATTTCATTCAACTTAACTACCCCTAAACATCACTCTCAAGCATATACAACACACAAATTAACGATAATTGCACATATAAACACGATAATATTTTCATTCTTCGTGATGTCCTACATCTTGGTTGTTAATCAACTGTATGCACCAAACACCTTGACCAATGGCGGTATTTAATTGCATCTTCCTGATTCGATCAACCAAGTTAACATCAAAAGGATCCAACACTAGAATTTGAAGTTATGGCCCCGATACATCAATGTAATTTTTAATCACAATGCATAAAACCCTGCAAACTTCTCTAAATCAGAAGCCTAGAAATGGAAGATAAATGTTGGTGATCTGATTCTAGCATTGTTGGCAGTACCTTTTTGAAGCAGTTTTTCGTTTCTTTGGGACACTGCAGGCTCCAACCACACAAGCAAGGTATGGTTCAAAAGTGAGTAAGTGACCTGCTCCATAGGCTTCAAACTGCTTCACCTCTTCGCTTCTGAAGCAAATAATGTAGGGTTAATTACATGGGTGTGTATCGAACTTGTCACGTTTTTTCATTGTATGTACTCAACTTTTAAAATTGCCATTGTATGTATCGAACTTGCTAAACTTTGCCATTGTATGTATCGGTTTACCTTCTAAGCAGGTAACCGGTCAATGGCAACATACATACAATGGCAAAGTTTAGCTTTCGTAACCATTGTATGTATCGAACTTGCTAAACTTTGTGCCATTGTATGTATCGAACTTGCTAAACTTTGCCATTGTATGTATCGGTTTACCTTCTAAGCAGGTAACATACATACAATGGCAAAGTTTAGCAAGTTCGATACATACAATGACAATTTTAAAAGTTGGATACATACAATGAAAAAACGTGACAAGTTCGATACACACCCATGTAATTAACCCAATAATGTATATATCTGCTCGAAATAGTAGAATTTGCTCAAAGTGTTTCTATCGAAATTGACAAATATTTATGATTATGATGCAGAAATTATAACAAAGATCAAATAGGACGAAAGAAATTAGGTCATAAGGTAATTTAGTGACGATACAAAACTTACCATCCAAATATTGTCAACCAACCGACAACAACATCAGCTAACTCCATAAGCTTTGTCCCATCTTCGTTCTAAATACAAAAAATAACAAATTAATATATGTCAATACAATGCACTTAGCAGACAGTCAAGCCCAAATGATTGTCCATGTTGCTAGAAATTATACAACTATGAGTGTTTAATAAACAACAAGTTTCGTTGACGATGGAAATTTATCTTCTTTAGGTGAAGCATACAAACGAAGAACTTTGACTAGCGTTGGTCAAAAAGGTTCGGACCTCCAACTTTTAAGTCAGTTTTTAGTATTACTCAAATATTTTGTTGTTTTTTGCTTTTACCTAATAGAAGCTTGAGATTGATGGCTGATAACTACCAACTATGACTCTGAATCAACACAAGATATTATGAGTTAATGAAAACAAATGTTATGAAATGTAAAGGGGTTCTTAGGAATCATGTAACGAATAATTAACTGACCATAAATGTGCAAACCAAGAACAAGCTTTGCTGCTAACGATAGAAATTCGAAAGTTGCAGTGACAAAACAGTCATCCCGATGTAACAACACCTTTAAAATCCACCTCTTCACCCTGCCACTAATTTACAACAAGTTGCAAATTAAAATTTCATTTGAACTACCCCTAAATGTCACTTCCAATGATATTCAACACACGAATGATAACCTCTTAATATGACAGACTTATGTCAAATGATGTATCTGAATCTTACATAAAAAGTCACAAATCCTAAGATCAATTAACTGTTAAGATTCAATTCAGTTTGTAGACCCAAATGAAACAAAAAAGTTGCAATCTTATGCCATGTTGATCCCATGGTTTCTTCTTAGACCTGACATAAGTGCTATAGAGATATGAAATCATGAGTGATGTAAAAAGAAACACCTTTGAATAGTATTCAACTGCACCATTATTGTAATCTTTGTCCCTAAATGCAATATCTCCAAACTTCTTCGCATTTAGCATATCTTGCACTTGTTGGGTTCATTCTTGAAATGAAAGCTTCATAAAGATGACAGTACCCTCAACAAACAAAAAGAAGCATGATTAGATAAATAGTCATGCAAAAAATTAAAAAAACTTGTGTAAGTTAAATATAGGACATAAGAGTTACACACACCTCATTTTCAGCTCCCCTTAATTCATCTCTATAAGACTATATATATCCTATTTTTAGCAATGTGACTGCAGTAGAATCCATTTGTGCCAAGAGGAGAAAGTAAGGTTTGAACAACGCATGTGCGTCCTTGATCAGTTACTTGGTCTTCTTTTGTGTTTTTAACCTCTGTTACATGTAACATAACAAATCAATTAAACAAAAAAATGCAAAGTGACCCTAATATATATAGAAAAGATTTAACAGGTGGGATTCTTATGAGCTACTTACCACTGCAGATGCATTTCGACAAAGCTGCAAACCCATGCCTGGCCGTGAAACGTAGCTAATCATTTCATATTAATCTGTTAAGCAAAAAAAAAAAAAAAAACATAACCAATGATAAGAAAGATTGTTCACCAAAAAGTGTTCGTTTTGGATTCTTGAAGGTAAAGTCTGTTTCAAAATATTCTAAAACTCAACATTTCATATTAGTAACAAAAGATCACCAATTTGATGGAGAGAGCAGCCAATCCAGAACTTTTTCAAAGCCAAACTGGGAGCATCCAGTCACCTCTTAATAACAGCTCAAGAGTTGGATAAAGCCGCAAAGGCAGAGAGTCAAAAAATCCATAGGATTCAGTTCACGTCGTAATTTAATAAAAACTGAAGCATAAGATTGAATAATGGGCACCTCAAGAGTGTGAATCGAGGCAGGAATCGTGACTCTGAGAGTTGAGAATAAAGCTTGAGTGAATAAGTGATTCTGTTAAGTCGCACACAAATGGCACCATCCTTCAAATCTTCTTGAAATGAATCTGTTGAACGAACGTGTTAATATATTATTTGTACCCAACAAACTAATTTTTGTCATATAAATTTCAAAACTCAAATAAAGTATGATGATTAAAAGAAACTAAGAGGAGAAAGTACCTCTTGCAACTTCGTGAATTGACTTGTTTAGCCTTTTGGAGCATGGTAGAGGAGACTCCTGTTCTTCACTCACAGATCGATGTAGCCATGCGTTCCGAAATCAGTGGTTTTTATCTGGGGTAGAGATTTATACAGCTCGAGAAGCTCCATAGACCCAACAATACGTAGACCTTTTTTCAGTGATAAAACGCTCTGCGGAAGATGATTTATGCAAGTACCTCGTATATCTAACTCTTCCAAACATTCTAACCGTCCAAGTTCCTCAGGTAATTCCTTAACTCTTTTACAGTAGCCGAGATAGAAATGTTTTAGACATTTCATTGTACATATGTTGTTTGGAATATCTCGTAAAACTATGCACTCTGTTAGGACTAGCATCTCTAAACATTCTAATCGACAAAGATCCTCCGGCAACATCTCAAGAAGCTTACAACCAATAAGTCTGAGGATTTTCAGATGTTTCAACAATAAAATGCTATCCGGAAGATGTTTAATATTTGTTGACCACAAAGTTAGCTTCTCTAGACATTGTAACCTATCAAGGTCCTTGGGTGCCTCAGGAATACTACCATGGAGTGTAAGGTTTGTTAAATGTTGTAAACCACAAATGCTTCCGTAAAAACTCTGAAGGTCTGTGCACGCACAAGAGAAACCTACTGAAATAAGCTTCTCAATGTTTCCAATCGATGAGGGTAGATCTTCCTCATATGAACATTCAAATTGAAACTTTGGAAAACTATTATCAGGGTGCAACGGGCATATATCTACCGACTTCACAAACAGTTTTAACTCAGGTAATCCACCCTTATTTAAAATCTCAATATCTGTAAACCTCA
Organism: Centaurea solstitialis; assembly: GCA_030169165.1. Taxonomy (NCBI): domain Eukaryota; kingdom Viridiplantae; phylum Streptophyta; class Magnoliopsida; order Asterales; family Asteraceae; genus Centaurea; species Centaurea solstitialis. The sequence goes on from CM058043.1 coordinate 32,195,055, forward strand.
AAACACCTTGTGATTCTAGGTGGATAAGATTTTTTAGACCTCCAATAGGAGCTTGAAGTTCTACCAAATTAGAGCATTTTTTAAGATGTAAACTCTTGAGATTTGGTGTTCGCCCGAGGTCAAGAGTCTTCAACTCTGAATATCCTCTGATGTCTAGGTTTTCGAGCTTTGGAAATACCAAATTATCAAGGTTAAGGGACCTCAACCGTGGACAACTTAGGTTGAGGGATTTGAGTTGTGGACATTTACGGGGCATGTCAAGTTCTAACAAATACTTACATTTCTCAAGATTCAATATCTCGATATTCGGAGTTCTCCCTAGGTTAAGGGACCCCAACTTCGGACAATTCAGGTTGAGGGATTTGAGTTGTAGACATTCGTGGGGCATGTCAAGTTCTACCAAATCTTTACATCCCACAAGATTCAATGTTTCGATATTCGGAGTCGGCCTAAGGTCAAGGATACTCAACCTGGTACCATTAAGATTGAGGGATTTGAGTTTTGGACATTTAACATGTATGTGAAGTTCAACCAAGTAATAACAACTTTGAAGATCTAACATCTCAAGATTTGGAGTTAGCCCAAGGTCAAGGGTCGTCAACGTTGAATAACTTAGATGAAGGAATCGGAGTTTGTCAAGAACCTATCAGAAGAAAAATTAACATAAAATGAATATCGGTGTAATAAAAAAAACTAGTAGATGTGTAGTGTCACAATGAATCTAATGCAAAACAATAATTCAACCATTACTATACCTTTCTTTCTCCCCCTTCCCAAAGTTGTACGATATTACTGTTATACATTTCAAGAGCAACAAGATTACTTGCTTGAAATGTTTTGGGTAAGGAACAAAAAGGGTAGTTTGGCCAAGCAAGATATTTCAAAGAATTAGGGAAGTATTCGCCAACTTCATCAAATTCCCAACTAGAACCATACCCGTACACGAGAAGTAATCTAAGTTTCTCCATGTTTCCAAGACCTTTCATACCCGTTTCTGGATTATTGATGTTTGACCAAGAATCTAAGCGAAACTTTACACATTTTGTTTCTTCGGTACCCTGTAATTCGAAAGAAGTGAAACAAATTAATTAGGGTCATGAAAAATGTGATTGTGTTAATTAGTTTACTCAACCTTGCAAATAAACTTTATCCTTACCCGATTATTAGCCACTACATCGACAATTTCCTCATCAATCCATAGTCGACTATGTTTGTTAGGCTCATCAGGGTGCAAACGGCGAACAATGTACCTCCCCATTTCTTGTATATGGTCATGCATGTCCAAGCAACCATCTCCAGAAATAGTTATGAGCGATTTTTTCTCAAGAACACTCAGACCACGTATAGCATGAAATCCACAGCTCTCGAGCACTCTGATTGCTTCGTGTTCCTTCCAACCTTTCAATATGCATGCAACATCTAGGAATATTTCTTTACAGCTGCTATCTAGACCCTTGTAGCTTAATTCCAACTTTTGAAGAGTTCCATCCAATGGAATTTTTTCTAGTTCTGCTAGGGTATCTATCCACACATCCTCATTTGCATCACAGAGAGATGAACCTAAAATTGTGATTGTTAAAGGAAGGCCGGCAGCATAACGTACAACTTGTCGTGCTAGCTCCTTGTACCTTGAACTTGGACTCTCAGTTCCAAACGCACACCTACTTAAGAGGCAAATTGCTTCCTCACCCGTTAATAGATTGACATCATGTATCAAGTTCACTTTGTGTGCTACTAGTACTTGTTTGTCTCTTGTTGTAATGATGATTCTACTTCCCTTCATAAACCAATTAGGTTCACCGGCTAAGGCCTTAAGTTGGTCTATATGATCCACATCATCTAGAACAACAAGAACCTTTCTACTAGGCATATGCTTTTTCATCATTGTTTTCCCGTCAAAAACACCATTTACAATGATATCTTGTCTATTTAACACATCTCTAAGGACTTGTTGTTGCAGCGACCTCAAACCTAACAAAAGGGTGCTTGAAGATTCCCGAACATTCTCAACAAAGCTGCTACCTTCGAACTCATTGCATATATGATCAAAAACAGCTCTGGCTAAAGTTATCTTCCCAATACCTCCCATCCCCGTGAGTCCTATCATGCAAAACTCATCAGTAAAAGTGCTTAAAGACGAAACTACACCATTAATCCGAGTCCTCATGCCTATTAAATTCCCATCAGCACTGACGATAGGTAACTTCGATCAAATATCCTTAACAACTAATTTGATAAACTCAGCTTCATGTCTATATGTTAAAAGAAGAACCAGTTAGCTTTCTCAAATTTCCACCGGAATAATAACTTTTATATCTACAAATACGAACATATAATAAGTAATAATGGAGCCATATATAATCATATTTCAATTTGATCTACCGAGAAGAGTATGCTAGTTTGATTCAAAGTTTGTCTATGAAAATGAAAAGAAACAGAATGAAAGAAATATTGCAGACATATGGTGAAGGAAATACCCATCAGCGGTGGTCCTTAAGTGCCAACCACTTAAAGATGTTGCTTCTACGAGAGCCTCTTTCCATTTCGTAGCAGCCTCATCATTTTCGTGTTTGGCAAAGGCTTTTCCAAATTCTCCACTTTGTTTGCGGACTTCAGTAGGTTCCACGTCAAAGAAGATAGGGTACACAGTTTGCTCAGACATCGTCTTCTGACACTCCATAATTTTGACAAGCTCGTCCAAGCACCACGATGAAGATGCGTAGTTCTTGGAGAAGACAATGACGTGGAATCTTGAGTCTTGGATGGCTTCAATGAGCTCCTTACTGATTTTTTTCCCTTTCTCAAGGTTCTTGTCATCCTTGTAAGTTTCAATGCTTTCACGCTTAAGAGCGTGATAGAGATGATCAACGAAGTTGGTTCGAGTGTCTTCGCCTCTAAAACTCAAAAATACATCATACTTAAAACTACTCTTGTGAATGGATAAAGTTGAAGAAGTTGCCATGGAAACTACAAAAGAAGGATCCTATTAATGGGTTAATGTATATATAAGGAATGATTGCAATGTGAAATTGGATGATATAATAACTTAAACCCTTCTGAGTGTATATCAAGAAGGCGAAGTGAAAGTGATGTGTTTGTTTGGTAGTGGAGATACAAAAGCATCTTAATAATTGGGTCAAAAAAAAGATAAAGATGTGTTATCTGATTGATGAAAAAGTGCAATTACCATGATTTTTGTATTTATATTTTCATTTTTTTTAAGTTGGCTGATTCTTGAAATCATATATTTTGTTTTTTACTCTTCTTTTATTTACAAAGATTCACTTACTTAACAAAAAATAATGATAATAATACATGTCTTAATTGCATGCATGTGACTGTCCCCTAATACCCTGGTTTTCTTTAATTAATGTGGTGGTCCATTACATATGGAAAAGAGAAGAGATAAAGAAAGGGGTTATCTAAATATGAGATTGTGAAAAACAAGGGTATCAAAAATGGTGAAACCAATATAATAAAAAAGCTCTTCAGTCAAAGTTTTTGGATTTTACTAATTATTTCATCAGTTCTTGCAGATTTTCCATTTCATCAAGCAAAGAATTAAAACAAGAGATAGATTTTGAGTATCTTGGCAATAGAAAGAACTTTTAGGACAATTTTTCTTAAAAAACCGTTAATTAATTAATTAATTAGAGACTTTTCTTCTAGTTTACCCTTGCTATTGTAATAAGTTTCTAGAAAAAGGTTTAAAATTCAGGGTCTACATGTGTAATATCTAACCATGAGACTAACTTTGAAACTATTTTTAAATATTTAGTATTAACAATTGCCTTGTAATCTATTAGTTAAAGTGCATCAGTTGTAGTAAAAATCTACAAATAAATAAAAAAGCAGACCCAACTTCCACATGCAAAACAAGAACTGAGTTTTCCAGGATAACATCAAGTAAACAGCAAATCAATCTATCGATAGAAAAGTTCGTTGACAGTAACATCATTTCAGTGAATAACTTTTTATAGGATTCAGAAGCAACTCGATTTACCTGCTTGATAAGTTGCATATTCACGTAATGGAGATCTCTTCCTACCTTGAACATATATATAAATCCACACCTATTTGTATAGAATGGTCATCCCACCAAGAAATGTTGGGTTACAAAACATAAACATACATCACCTAAAACAATGTCTTCAATCTTGATGCATTTCTTGAAGCAAAACATCAACTAATCACACCTAAACTCGATTCTCATATCCCAACAGCTTGAGTTACTAAAAGAATTACCTAAAACATTTCCTCATGCATTTACTAAAGAAATTTACCTAAACTCGGTTCTCATCACCTAAAACAATGTCTTTTAACTCATTATTTGTTTATGACCCTTTGAAAGAAATTTACCTTTCATTTACATTACACAAGCTTCAAATGCTTATGTTTCTCTTTTAGTGGTTGCATCCTACATTTAATTACCTTGTAATTATTAATTTATTGGCTCAAATATTTTACACTTACCTTTCGGTTTAATTATATTGCCAAGTGAACATTACAATGACCATTAATTTTACGTGATTAGAAAAGAAATAAAGGTCAAGAGTCTAAAGTCTTACCTAGTAAACATTAACTGGATTATAAAAGTTTACCATCAACAATAGTTTTCAGCACCTCTTAAAAAAAACAAAAGATGCCTTACTTTTTATAGTAACACAATAGTTTTATACTTCTACTTTAACAAGAAACTCTGACCAACTTTAAGCTCCATTTTCTACAAACTATCAAGTTTTTTTTTAAAACTAATGCCTTGGCTGTAGTAACAAGCGCCAATTAAGCAAATCTCAATTATGTATGCATTTCAAAACAAGACAAATTGAACAAGTTAAAAACATGCAACTTTTAACATTAAACCTTAAAATGGTATGAATCAATGGTAAAAGTAACCTTGTGTTGTCATTCACTTCTTTCTAAAACTCAAGCATATATAGATTAAAGACTTTGTTCTTATTTTACACTTGCCAATGTAATAAGTTTCTAGAAAACGGTCTAAAATCGTGAATCTGGAAATATCCTGCAATCCCCCTTGTGGACACTGGGTTTAATCTCAGGCTGCATGCTTTAGCGGTCGGTTGCATTGCCAAGAGATTAGTCTAGACCAAAGGCCCGGGAACCCTTTACAAGAAAAAAAAATATATTAAACAAGTTCAGGGGTTGCATATGTAATTTCTAACAACTTACAAGCTGACGGGACTAACATGGAAACTAATTTTAATACCTGGGCCAAAGTCTAAATAAATGAAGTTTCTGCTGTGGCCAAAGTGTAAAAATAAAAACTTCAATCAAAATATGAAATTCCTTTTCTTTGGGTCGTCTCCTTGACCCGGTTTCGACCCGAATAGAATCCGACTTCATAAACACACAAAATCAAGCTTCAAATCAACAGGCAATGTAAACCTTACAAACTCAATCATCATTTAAAGAAGCAAAATCGACGTCGTTTGAGGTATTCTCTGATCTGAAAGTCAACCACTACCGATTTAAGTTAAAAGCACCCAAATCAGTTCCAATTTTAGGGTTTTTGGAACTATGGTAATGGTAGCGATTAACAACAATTTTACCTTCAATTAACCGATCTTTTTGGGTCCATTATATTCAACCATTTGACTACAATCTATCAAGTAAGTAACTTTATACCGTCAATTTAATGTATAAACAACAATATTACCTTAAATTTTACTATCAATTTTGGAAACTTCTTTGCAACGATGTTCCAGATACAAGTAGAAGATCAGTTAATTTGTTGTCCCACAACCAACCAATGGGTTCCCACTTAAGGGTGTCACCCGACTAATCCCGTTGATCACGACCCAGCCTAATTAAGGGTACCACTACATGGCAAGTCCTATGATATCGCCACATATTTACCACGGGGTTAAAAAAACCATCCACATCCAACCAATTTTATTCTAGTATTTATAAGCATAATAGACATGACATGTTCTAAACTTGACACCTTCAACAACCACCACTTCAATTAATAAGCAGATAATAAGCATATATAATCAGATGATATTAAACCCAAAAAACACACACCAATCACTATACCCTTTGTTAAGTTCATTATTATTCATGTTAGTATAATTGCATTTTCTACCTAGTTTAATCACTTTGTATGTAGCTTTTATTTGGTTTTTCCGTTTAAATAAGCATATTTAGATAATAACAACCCCAAAAACATATACACGGTCTTTATTTTTAGTGGAAAAATAAAGACCCCTTATCTGGTCAAGAATGACAGTTAAGATTTTTTTTGATTTCTTTTGTGTTTAAATACTATTGCCTATAAATTAAGGTATGATAGCAGCCTCCATTCAAGATAAACCTTCTATTGAACAAATGATTTTACATGCTCAATTTCTCCAGGCATATAAACAGCAGTGAAATGCAGAAACAGTGAAACAAAAGAGCAAACAGAGAAGAAAAGAGCAGAGGAATTGAAAAATGCAATTGATTTTTCCCCTTTCTTTCCTGCCCATATATATAAACAATATTTATAATCTGTTTGTAACACTTGAACTGGTACATGCTTTGACATTGAAACCTTTGGCTTTCTACCTGCCAGTGGTGGAGAGGGTAAATTTGAAGTGTCATCCCCAATATAAGAAAAGAACAGACAAAAAACACTAACTTCTTTTAGGGGGTTTGGAACCTAGTCAAGCTAGGCGGCTCATCCCCACGCCGATTTTTATTAAATAAAATATATAAATAATACAACAGAAGACTAAACCAAGAAATGTCAGGTTACAAAACATAAACATACATCACCTAAAACAATGTCTCCGATCCTCATGCATTTATCGAAGCAAAACATCAGCTAATCACAGATCACCTAAACTCGGTCCTCATCCTAACAGCTTGAGTTACAAAGAAGCAAACAACAAAACTTTGCGAGCAACAAGATATCTACTATGCTGATATCGAACATGAAAGTCTTGTTCCAACCTCGTTACAGGAACAACCAAAGGCATATTGTCCACGACCCTGTAAAAATTCTAAAAAATGAATGAAACGTGGTATAACCAACCAATATATTTAGTAATTTTTGAAAAATTCCTAAGATAAGTGTCTCACATGTTGACTCAATGCTCATCGTTTATTTTCTCCTTGAATTCTGTGGCTGGTTTCTCATTCAAGTGTTTTGTGACACACATTATTGCATATCTATGGCATTCACATTTGAAAGTGTAAACAGATCATTTGGGTAAGAATCTGCAGAGAAAACAGCGATTTACATAATATAATGCATCAGGTGGATTTCTACCTGATAACAGCAGAGATCAATCAGAGCTTCACCCATGAACATCGATAACAACTCCCAAATTTCACAAATAATAATTGAGCCGAAATCAAACCATTGAAAGATTAAACATCAATTTCATCATGGCATGTGAAGAGGGTATGATCCTTCGATTCAATGAAGTGCTGAAATGCAGAGCCTAAGCAAGCGAAAACAATAACATAACCAAGAAAAAGTATGCAACCACCATAAAACAAGAGATATGGTAAAAGAATCACATTGTATGTTGAATTTGATTGCTTCCCTGTACATTAAAACTCGGACATGCAAGAAAGGTTTCAAATGTTACGATATAGAATCATCGTTTTGTATTTAATATAATACTACAAATATGTTATGGAACATAAACAGGTTCTTACGAAGCATGTAACAGAGAATTAACTGACCAAGTGACCATAAATGTGCAAACCAATTCAGAACAAGTTTTGATGCTAATAACAATAGAAATGTGAAAGCTGCAGTGACAAAACATCCGAGTTTATCATGCATAATGGATACAGAAATGGTAATAATGACAGTACGAACTTCAATTGATTTATAGACGAGAGCCATCGGTCATCATCATGGCGGAGTAACACTTTAAAAATCCACCTCTTCACCCTAGCACTAATTTGCAAACAAGTTGCTAATTAGAAAAAAAAAAAAAAGCAATATTATATCAACATATTAAAATTTTGCAAAGATCTACCAAGATTTAGCCAATTTTCAAAGCTGGTTGGTGAGTCAGGCCCTCAAAGTGCAGTCATATCAGTAAGCAGAGAGATGAGACACATGGTATTGCACAGCCATGGTACTGTAACGGATAGTTTTATGTAAGAATCTGCACATATGACTAAAGAAACAAATTTGAAGGATGATCTCTAAGAACTTCCGCTTACCTCCTAGGGAGAATTTTCTGCAACGGAGTTGGGTTTTCGTGGATGAAAGTTCGTTCTCTTTCACCTTCAGGATATCCCCTGCCATATAAATATGAAGAAAAAAAATACAAGATTATCAAGAACAAAAACACAGGATACTGGTGGATATTATTATCCCATAGGTATGAAACACATCAACATATTACATTTTTTTTAATAAGGATTGATCCAACTGTGTTGTTGGGGTTTGAACATTTTTTGAAGTGATTTCAAGACATACGATACATGTTAATCAAAATCAATGACAAAATACCATTTGTAAAAAGACCATTAGAGCTGATCAGAGTGATTTACTGCTTTGAATAACCTCTAATAATGAAATGTGAGTGGATATGATTAAGAGAAACCCTTAATGAACAAAAAAACAGAACCTAACTGCAGATTACCCCAAAGGTTAATCGAGTGCTTTTCATCATGACTCCTACTTGCAAGAAAGGATTAACATTTTTAATTAGGTTCTAAATGAAAAATAAATATCGAGTTTTGGGTACATCAAGTGAGGGTTGGTTTTAACTCCAGTAAGGCTCCATATAAACACCAACTTTGCTGTCGTAAGAAATATTCGCTATAACTTTATCAACTTAAAAACCAAATCAAAGCAAGATGATTAATTAAGAATGGAGAAAATACCTGGTACACGGCTATATGTCACAAAAGGTCACATATCCTAAGCCATGGATCTCGGATTCAAAACCAAATGACTCAAGAAGCCATCTAAACCCAGAAATACGCAGACCTTTCAACGAGAAAATGCTCTGTGGAAGATGTCTTATGCCTGTACCTTCTATATTCAACAGTTTTAAGCATTCTAAGCATCCAACTTCCTCTGGCAATTTCTCTACGAGCAAGCAATAACGGAGCTCAAAATATTTTAGACGTGTCATCTTGCATATGCTGTTCGGAATATCTCGTAAAACTATACATTCCGAGAGGGTTAGCTCCTCTAGAGATTCTAAGCTGCCAAGATCCTCTGGTAACTTCTCAAGACTCCAACAAGATTTAAGTTTGAGAATTTTCAGATGTTTCAACATGCAAATGCTTTCCGGAAGATGTGTGATCTTGGTAGTTGACAAAATTAGCTCCATTAGATATTCCAAATTGCCAAGGTCCTTCGGTGCCTCTGGAATACCACCCTTGAGTGTAAGCTTTGTTAAACATCCCAAATCACAAATGTTTCGAGAAAATCTTTCCAGGTCTGTGCAAGCACACAAAGAGATAAGTTTCTCACGATTTCCAGTCGGAAAGGGTGCCATATGTTCTTCACATAAAAACTTAAAGCGAAACTTTGGCAAGCTATCGTCAGAGTGCAACAAGCACATCTCTAGGGACTCTACCATCAAATGTAACTCAGATAAAGAACCAACTTCAAGTGATTCAAACCTTTTTTGGAATATAAAATATTTGAACATCAAATGACCACTCAAGACTAAGTGGGCAAGGTTTTTTAGACACCCAAAAGGCGCATGAATTTCTACCAAATAATAACATTCTGTAAGACTTAATGTTTCGAGATTTGAAGTCAACCCAAGGTCAAAGGTCCTCAACTTTGCACCCATGATGTTGATGGATTCTAGCTTTAGACATTCAACATGAATGTGAATTTCTTCCAAATCGTAACATCCCCTAACACTTAATGTCCTGATATTTGGAGCCTTTCGTAGGTCAAGGGTCCTCAACTTTGCACCCATGATGTCGATGGATTCTAGTTGTAGACATTCAATGGGAATGTCAAGTTTTACCAAATCAATAGATTCTTTAACCCATAACATCCTGAGATTCGGAGTCCATCGAAGGTCAAGTGCCCTCAACTTTGAATCATTGATTTTGATGTAGTCGAGCGTTAGACATTCAAAAGGAATGTGAAGTTCTACCAAATCAACACATTTGACAACAATTAAAGTCTTGAGATTCAGAGTCCCTCGAAGGTCAAGTGTCCTCAACTTTGAATCGTTGATTTCGATGTAGTCGAGCTTTAAACATTCAAAAGGAATGTGAAATTCTACCAAATCAACACATTTTAAAACAATTAAAGTCTCAAGATTCAGCGTCCCTCGAAGGTCAAGTGTCCTTAACTTTGAATCGTTGATTTCGATGTAGTCGAGCTTTAAACACTCAAAAGGAATGTGAAGTTCTACCAAATCAACACATTTGACAACAATTAAAGTCTCAAGATTCATAGTCCCTCGAAGGTCAAGTGTCCTCAACTTTGAACCATTGATGTTGATGCATTCAAGCTTTAAACATTCAAAGGGAATATGAATTTCTACCAAATCAACACATTTGCCAACACTTAAAGTCCCAAGATTTGGAGTCCCTCGAAGGTCAAGTGTCCTCAACTTTGAACCGTTGATGTTGATACATTTGAGCTTTAAACATTCGAAAGGAATGTGAAGTTCTACCAAATCGACACATTTGACAACATTTAAAGTCCCGAGATTCGGAGTCCCTTGAAGGTCAAGTGTCCTCAACTTTGAATCGTTGATTTCGATGCATTCGAGCTTTAACCATTCAAAAGGAATGTGAAGTTCTACCAAATCAACACATTTGACAACAATTAAAGTCTTGAGATTCAGAGTTCCTCGAAGGTCAAGTGTCCTCAACTTTGAATTGTTGATGTTGATGTAGTCGAGCTTTAAACATTCAAAAGGAATGTGAAGTTTTAACAAATCAACACATTTGAAAACAATTAAAGTCTCGAGATTCAAAGTCCCTCGAAGGTCAAGTGTTATCAACTTTGAACCGTTGATGTTGATGTATTCGAGCTTTAAACATTCAATGGGCATGTGAACTTCTACCAAATCAAGACAATGTACAAGACCTATACTCTCGAGATTTGGACTATTTCGAAGGTCAAGTGTCGTGAACTTTGTAAAATTGACGTTGAGGGACTTGAGCTTTGAACATTCAACGGGAATGTGAAGTTCTACCATACCATGGCATCCATCAAGAGTTAATCTCTCGAGATTTGGAGTCCTTCGAAGATCAAGTGTCGTCAACTTAGTATAACTAAGATTGAGGGATTTGAGCATTAAACATTTAATGGGCATGTGAAGTTCTGCCAAATCATGGCATCTATTAAGATTTAATGTCTCGAGATTTGGAGTCCTTCGAAGGTCAAGTGTCGTCAACTTAGGATAGCTGAGGTCGAGGGATATGAGCTTTGAACATTCAACGGGAATGTGAATTTCTACCAAATCATGGCATCCATTAAGATTTAATGTCTCAAGATTTGGAGTTCTTTGAAGGTCAAGTGTCGTCAACTTAGTATAACCGAGGTTGAGGGATATGAGTTTTGAACATTCAACGGGCATGTGAAGTTCTACCAAATCATGGCATCCATCAAGACTTAATGTCTCGAGATTTGGAGTCACACGAAGATCGAGGTTCTTTAGGTTTGAATAATTGAGATCAAGGAACCTGAGCTTGTTAAGAACCTATTGTAAGAAAAAACAAAATAAAAGTGAGCATTGGTGCAATAACAAACCAAACCAAACCAAAAAGTGAGTATTATAATGAATAATGCAAAATAAGCAATCAACTATTAATAGTCTACCTTTTTATCTCTCCCTTCCCAAAGTTGTACGATTTCGCTGTGATCCATTGTAAGTTCAACAAGATTATTTGCTTGAAATGATTTGGGTAAAGACCCAAAAGGATACCAGGGCCATCTTAAACATCGTAAAGCATTTGGAAAGTATGGGCAAACTTCATCAAATTTCCAATCACTATCAAGCCAATCCACCTGTTCAGAATACACTTGAAGAAATCTAAGTTTTTTCATGTTTTCAAGGGCTTTCATAACAATTTGTGGATTGGGTTCCGATGTGATCAATTTTATACATCTTATTACTTCATTAGGGCCCTGCAATAACCAAGAAAATTGTGTCACAACAAATGAAAATGTGAGTTTTCTCAACCTTACAAATAAATTTACTTCATTCTTACCTGATTGCTAACCAATACATCTTTAATTTCCTCTTCGATCCATAACCGACTGTGTTTGTTAGGCTCCTCGAGTTTACGACGAACAATATACTTACCCATTTCTTCAATTCTGTCATGCATGTTCAACCGCCCATATTCAGAAATAGTTATGAGAGATTTTTGCTCAAGAACTCTTAAACCATTTCTAGCATGAAATCCACAACTTTCAAGCGCTCTAATTGCCTCATCTCTCATCCAACCTTTCATTATGGGCCTAAACAACTAGCTGTACAATAATTACATTCTAACACTCCCCCTCAAGCTGGAGCATAGATGTTAATCATGCCCAGCTTGTTACAAATAGAAGAGACTCGCGAACCAGGCAAAGCTTTGGTAAAGACATCAGCCAGTTGACTGCCTGTTCGAACAAAGGAAGTCGAGATGGTTCCATCTTCTATCTTCTCACGAGTAAAATGGCAGTCTATTTCGATATGCTTTGTTCTTTTATGGAACACAGGATTGTTTGCAATGTGGATAGCCGCCTCATTATCACAATATAGGTCCATCGGTTTGGATTGAGCAAAGCCGAGTTCACCTAGCAGGTTACGTAACCATATCAACTCACAAGTAGTTTGGGCCATAGCCCTGTATTCGGATTCAGCACTTGACCGGGAAACGACATTTTGCTTCTTACTTTTCCATGAAACTAGATTCCCTCCAACAAACACACAATAGCCTGTCGTAGACCGCCTGTTTGTAGGATCCCCATCATAATCAGCATCTGTAAACCCTTCAATGACATGATGATTGTGGTTTTGATAAAGAATACCAAGCCCAGGAGCACCCTTCAAGTACTTCAATATATGTCTAACAGCCTCCCAATGTGGAGTTCGTGGAGATGACATAAACTGACTCACAACACTGACCGGAAAAGCGATGTCAGGACGTGTAATGGTCAGGTAGTTCAGCTTTCCCACAATTCTTCTATATTTTCCAGGATCCTCAAGTAGATCTCCATCTTCTACATTCAACTTCATATTTGGAATCATCGGGGCCTCACACGGTTTTGTTTCAATCATCCCGGAATCATTCAATACATCCATACAATATTTCCGTTGGGACAAACAGATCCCCTTCCGAGTGCGAGATACTTCAATTCCCAAGAAGTATTTTAAAGGGCCTAAGTCCTTTGTTTGAAACCGAGATGCAAGAAAACCTTTCAATTTCATGATCCCAGTCCTATCACTCCCAGTAATCACAATATCATCAACATACACCACTAGCAAAATACATCCAGACGACGATGAAGTAAAAAACACAGAATGATCAAAAGAACTCCTTCGTAGGCCAAACTCAGTCACTACTGCATTAAACCGTCCAAACCAAGCACGGGGGGATTGCTTTAAACCATACAATGATTTACGCAGTCTGCATACTCTACCAGACTCCCCCCTGAGCAACAAACCCAGGTGGTTGCTCCATATAAACCTCCTCGTGTAAATCTCCATGCAAAAAAGCATTTTTCACATCCAATTGGTGTAGTACCCAATCATAAGTGGCGGCCAATGAAATAAACAGGCGAATAGAAGTTACTTTAGCCACAGGAGAAAATGTCTCAGAATAGTCGACCCCATAAGTCTGAGCATATCCTTTTGCTACCAACCGAGCTTTCAAACGAGCCACAGATCCATCCGGATTAACTTTCACGGTGAACACCCATTTACAACCAATTGCCTTTTTGCCCGCAGGTAACTCTACCAAATCCCATGTATCATTATGATCGAGAGCATTGATCTCATCAAGCATAGCATCCCGCCATCCAGAATGGGCCAGAGCTTCACCAACCGTTTTAGGAACAGATATAGAATCGAGTGTAGAAATAAAAGAACGGGAGCGTGAAGAGAGTTTATCATAAGAGACAACTGAAGAAATAGGATTAGTACATGAACGCTTACCCTTCCGAAGAGCAATGGGAACATCAAGATCGGGATCATGTGTATCTGAAGGTGGTGGACTATTGGAAGCAATGGGAGCACCAGTAGGCAGATCTGCAGACGAAGACGAAGCTGGTATAGGCTCGGGATCTGATGTAGGTCGCTGCCGCCTATTATATACATGAACTATCGGTGGTTTAGGAGGCTCTTGAGACGGTGTGGAGTCGGATGGGGTAGGAGACTCGGGAAGTGGTATGGCATATATCAACAAGTCATCACTATCTCCTAGGCTGTATGAAGTGGACACAGGAAAGAATGGTACATTCTCATGGAATGTAACGTCTCGAGATACAATGTAGCGATTAAGCGTGGGAGAAAAACACCTATACCCCTTTTGAAGCCTAGAATAACCAAGAAAGACACATTTCAAGGACTTTGGATCCAACTTAGTTATGTGTGGTCGGGTATCACGAACAAAACAGGTACTACCAAAGATCTTCGGATCTATAGGAAACAATGGCTTTGTAGGAAACAACACCGAGAAAGGACTTTGTCCGTCTAAAACGACAGACGGCATTCGGTTGATGAGAAAACAAGCCGTAGCAACAGCATCAGCCCAGAATGGTTTAGGAACAGTCATGTGGAATAACAAGGCTCGTGCCACCTCTAAGAGATGACGGTTCTTTCGTTCCGCAACTCCATTTTGGGCTGGTGTGTCAACACAGGAAGACTCATGAAGAATACCATTCTGAAGCATATATGACTGAAACGTTTGAGAAAAATATTCTTTCGCATTGTCACTACGAAGAGTTTGAATGGAGACCTTAAACTGTGTTTTAATCTCAGCATTTAGTGAACAAAAATGTGTAAACACTTCAGAACGATTTTTCATAAAATAAAGCCAAGTGGTGCGAGAGTAATCATCAACAAATGTAACAAAGTACTTAAATCCAAGTTTTGAAGTAACAGGACATGGTCCCCAAACATCAGAATGGACTAACACAAATGGGGACGAGGCCCGCTTATTACAGACTCTAGGACTTAAATAAATACGCTGATGTTTGGAAAACTGACAAGACTCACACAGTAGAGACGATAAAGAAGAAAACTCAGGACACAACTTCTTCAAATTCTGCAGAGACGGATGGCCTAATCGACAATGAACTTCAAGCGGAGACGATGGGTTGGAGGAAGCCAAAGAGCGAGATGGTTGATGTTCAAATATATATAGGCCGTCAGCTTCCCGTCCTCTACCAATAATCTTCTTCGTCAACAGATCCTTAAAGACACAAAAATCAGGAAAGAATTTAACACTACAGTTTAAAGTACGAGTAATTCTACTGACCGATAATAAATTGAAAGAGAATTTAGGTAGGCTCAACACATAAGACAATGAGACAGATGGGGTAAGTTCAACAGTGCCAGACCCAAGAACAGATGAGGCAGACCCATCAGCAATTGTTACATGAGATGGGTACATGTGTTTATTAAAGGTAGAGAAGAGAGTGGGATTACCTGTCATGTGGTCTGAAGCACCTGAGTCAATGACCCATTTGGAGGCAGAAGATAATAGGCATGTACTAGAGTTACCTGTCTCGGCAAATGCAGCAGTAGGTGCAGTGGAATGTTCAGTCCCCAAAAGTCGTGCATATTCTTCTGCCGGAATAGTAACAGTATCATCTGATGCAGAGGCAACGTGTGCCGACGAGCCCCTCGGATATCGGGCCAAAAGCTTCTTGCATGTACGTTTGGTGTGACCGAGCTCATGACAGTAGTAACATTCAACAACATCAGAATCGGGAATAGTGGCCCGTGGCTCGGTTGTTCGGTTAGTGTGGCCACCTCTAGTGCCCCCTCTATGTCCTCCACGAGATCCCCCTCGGAAGCCACCACGGAATCCCCCTCGACTAACCAAAGCACTATTGTGTTCCGGGTTTGGAGAGGGCTGAGTACTCTCGTTCCGAAGAACACGAGCAAAAGTTTCCTGAAGAGAAGGAATAGCAGATTCACTCAAGAACTGAGATCTGATAGAGTCGTATTCTGGTCGCAAACCAGTCAGGAAACTGATAACGGCTACTTGTTCCCTCTGAGCCTGCATAGCTTTGACATCAGCACTTAACGGAAGAAGAGAGTTAAGCTCCTCATAAACTTTCTTGAACTCCATGACGTAATTAGTAAGTGATCGGTCCTGTTGTTCTCCACGATGAAAAGACTTACACACGGTGTAAATCCGAGAGATGTTACTTTGTCCAGAGTATAGAAATTCAAGATACTCCATAAGGTCTTTCACATATTCACAGTGACTAACTAAGGATGAAACAGAAGGCTCAATCGTATTGATGATCTGTAAATACAGACGAGCATCAGTTTGCAACCATGAATCAGAATCGTTACCTTTAGGAGGCTCAGACTTGAGATGAGAAGCCTTTCCCATGCTTCGAAGATAGATACGAATAGTCTTACTCCACTCGAAAAAGTTGGAGCCATTAAGCTTGTTGTCGGTGAGTCGAATACCAACCGGAAGCATCTCGGGTACACGTGGACCGTTGTTGCTGGTAGAATCTTTGTCTTCTCCAGTCATCACGAATCAATCCAGAAAAGAAACACGAATAATGCACTCACAAGGTGCGACAAACAAGACGACAAACAAGGGTCGACAATTAACAACGCACTCACAGGGTGCCAAAAAGAAAAACGAACCAGAAACTCGAATTAAGCCAGAAAAAAAACGAACCAAAAAAGCGCCGCCGGAAACACTGTTCACTTGCCGGAAACACTGTTCACTCGCCGGAAACACTGTTCACTCGCCGGAAACACTGTTCACTCGCCGGAAACACTGTTCACTCGCCGGAAACACTGTTCACAGTCGCCGGAAACACTGTTCACAGTCGCCGGAAACACTGTTCACAGTCGCCGGAAAACACTAATGCCGCCAGAAAACCCTAGGGCTCTGATACCATGTTAATGGAGAAGTGTATATTTATTTTTAATGATTTACAAAGGGAGAATACAAGACTATATATAGGCAAGAAACCCTAAACAAAAGAGAAACCCTAAAGCCCATGGGCCTAAACAACTAGCTGTACAATAATTACATTCTAACAGCATGCAACATCTAGAAATATTTCCTTGTAATCCTCCTCTAGACCGATATAGCTTAATTCCAACTTTTCTAAAGTTTCCTTTAACGGAATTGTCTTTAGTCTTTCTATAGCATCTTTCCATTCAAGCTCGTTTTTACCACAAAGAAACGAACCCAAAACCGTGACCGTTAAAGGAAGACCGGCAGCATAACCAACAACTTGTTCCGATAGCTCTTTGTAGTCTTGAATAGGACCTCTCTCTCCCGAATGCATACCTACTAAAGAGGCAAATTGCTTCCTTATGAGATAAAAGATTGACATCACATTTTGAGTTCACTCGATGTGCTACCAACACTTGCTCATCTCTTGTTGTAATGATGATTCTACTTCCCCCATTAAACCAATTAAGCTCACCTGCTAATGCCTTAAGTTGGTCAATATGATCCACATCATCTAGAACAACAAGAACCTTTCTACAACACATCATCTTTTTCATCATCTTTTTCCCATCATGAACGTTACTTATTTTGATGCTTTGATCATTTAACACATCTTTAAGAACTTGTTTTTGTAACTTCTTCAACCCAGAGAAATTGGGATTTGAATTTTCCCTTATGTTCTCAACAAAACTACTACCTTCGAACTGAAAGGATATATGATCAAAAACAGCTCTGGCTAAAGTTGTCTTCCCACCACCTCCCATTCCCTTAATCCCCATCATCCGGACGTCGTCAACACCAAGTTCTAAGGATGAAACAACATCCCTTATTCGAGCCTCCATGCCTATTAACTTTTCATCAACACTGAAATTGATGGATCGTAACTCTAGAGAGATCTCTTCAACAATTTTTTGAATAAATTTAGCTTCATGCCTGTATATTTAAAGAGATAAAATTAGCTTGCTCGATCAAAATCCCACATTAAAAATTTTAATTTAGTTTTATATCTATAAAATGCATGTGTATATGAAGTAATCAAGATAGCCATGTAATCATATTTCATGTTTAATCTTTCAACAGCACCACAATTGAGTTGAAGTTTGAGTTAGAATTTAACAACACAACCTGAGATGCTATAGATTAAAAAGAATCAAAACGAGATATATGAAGGAATTACCCATCAACGGTGTTCTTCAACTCCCACCCTGCAAGACCGGCCGCTTCTTCCAAAGCCTGTCTCCATTTCCCAACATCCTCTTCCTTTTCATGTTTGGCAAAGACTTGTCCGAATTCCCCAGTTTGTTTTCGGACTTCGGAGGGTTCCACATCATAAAAGACAGGGTAAGCAGTCTGATCCGCCATCTTCTGGCACTCCATAATCTTTACAAGCTCTTCCAAACACCAAGATGAAGAAGCATAGTTCTTGGAGAAGACAATGATGTGGAATCTAGAGTCTTGAATCGATTTGACGAGCTCATCACTAATCTTTCCCCCTTTTTTTATTCTCTCGTCATCCTTGTAAGTGTGAATGCTTTTCTGCTGGAGGGCGGAATAAAGATGATCAACGAATGTCTTACGAGTGTCTTCACCTCTAAAACTCAAAAATACATCATACTTGAAGCTCCTTTGAACCGATGAAGTCGAAGAAGAGGCCATTGAAACCCTAGAAAACAACTTTTTTAGGTCAAAATCCAGAGAGCATCAAATGGGGAGATGGATGTAAGAGAGGTTGACATCTAACAGATGGATATATGAATGGGAGCAGGTAGATCTTGTTCTCTATTTTGAAATCTAACATGAATTTCCAAGCAATAACATATAAAAATCACCTGATAGCAATCTCAGAATCTATTTTATGTCTATTGAAATTTACAAGGGATACAGAATTAGTCAACTAGAGGTCAAGTTTTTATGCCTATTGAAACTTATGCTGACTGGTTTCTAAAAATTAAGAAAATATATAAATAATTGGTTGAAAAATGAATCAAAATATTGGTTGGATCCAATGATACGTATCTTGGCCAACCGGGTCAGATACTGTCCGCTTTGGGTTAACCTGCACGGCTTTACAAAACGTGTCTTATCATTTAGGCCAAGGAGTACTATATGAACCCAGCATCTCCTCTACTTGTGGGCGATGTGGGACAAGGAGTACCAATACAACCCCCATAAGGAACGTATCATCCAACATTATCCAAAAATAACCAATATTTTAATCAAAAAGTGGATTACCGGCAACCCAACCCCACATGCAACCCATATCAACAGACACCAATATGTGGGGGCATTTTTTAGCTTATGCAACGGGTTATTACATTTGTACAACACTCATAAGCATATTAAACTCTTCCAATAATACCCATCTCAAAACATCTAGATTCATAATTTCAACACTCGCTGAGGGGTATATTTGTCATTTAATCCTTCATAAATTACAAACATCCTAATAACAATTGAATAGCTCAGCCTCTTGACTCTATTTAAGCAGGTAATGAAGCATATAATGAGTAAAAGGGAGAAGAGAAAAAGAGGATTATGTAAATATGAGATTATATAAAGAAATTAAAAGGGTTATCAAAACCAATTGAATAGCTGTTGACTTACTATTATTAAGTGGGTTATCATCAAAATGCTAATTTGATCTTCCATTTCAGCCAATTAAGAAAACAAGAAATAGATAGCAAATTAGCCCTAGAAAATAAGAATACGATCAAAGGGAGAATAAATAATACCAGGAAAGAAAGAAGGAGATCGATTAACAGCAAAACAGATGGAGAAATCAATCACTCAATAGCAACAGAATCTACTTTGAATCTTTTGATGTTTTCAGATGAATTAAAAGCGATAGAGTCAACGGCTGGTCATGTTTTTAAGTTTATAAAAATGTTAGAATTAGACGTTTGGTCCCCTATGGTTTGCATGTTTTAACATTCTGCGGCCTATAATATGAATATTTATTGAAAAAGCCCTGCAGTTTAAATATTTTTGGGGATATTGGTCTCTCCTCCTAACTCTGTTAATAAAAATATCGTTAACTCGTTTACCAAAAGGGCATTTTAGTCATTTTATATATTCATTTTCATAAATTACACTAAAACCCGCGTCATTGGATTTGCATTTGCTTGCATAAGTATCACTCTTTGACTCTTTCAAACATCCATCAAGTTGCCTTTATTAGATCCCTTTTGTGAAGGCCTTTTGGTCATTTTGCAAAAAGTACACACCATATTCAAGCAATGCTAGAAATATGTGGTTGATTTGTTACATTCCTTATTTGGGAAGGGGGGGGGGGGGTATCAGTACCCCCGCAAGCAGAGGAGATGTTGAGTTCATATAGTACTTTGTGACCTAACTGGTACGACGCATTTTATAAAGCCATACAGGTTAATCCCAAAGCGGACAACATCTGATCCGGTTGGCCAAGGTGCATATCATAATTAAATCTTTGTAGTTTGTAGTTAACAATTCACATTACATATATACATGCTTTTACAGAACAACCATCAACTAATATATAATTAGCTACAATAAAACTTTTTCGATCTTTTTAGCTCAATCATTACTAACCTTTATTGCCAACGTAGAGCATGTTGGATGTTGGATTTAATTTCCAATTATTTAACATATTCTTGAATAACAATTTTTGATGATGCTTCTTCTCGAGACTTGAGAACATGTTATTTGACCTTCTAGACAAATAAAAAGCAATAGGTTTTAAGGAGTTTGGAACCTACTCAAGCTAGGCGGCTAATCCCCACACCGATTATTAATAAAATAACGTCATATAATACAACAAGGGGACATAAACCAAAACCTCAAGTAACAAAACATAAGCATAGATCACCTGAACACTGTTTTCGTGCATTTCTTGAAGCAAAAAACAACAATTAAATATATAATAGATCACCTAAACTTGGTTACCATATCCAAACGGTTTGAGTTATTAATTAAGAAGCAAACAACAAAACTCTGTGACCAACAAGAGACCCATGCTGATACAAAAACATGATATCTTGCTATAAGAACGACCAAAGGCAGATTGTCCAAAATCCTGCAAAAAATGCTAGAAAATTAATGAAATGTGATAACCCCAAGAAGTAAAATTTATAGAAATTTCTTGGAAAGAGTGTCTCACATGTTGGCTCGATACTCATCGTCTCCTTCCTCCTTGAATTCAATTGATCCAGAGAAGCAAACATGAAAACAGAGCTATATATCAGTCATCACGGTGAAGCAACACCTGTAATACCCCAAACCCAATTGACAAAATTTAAAAATAAAATTTGAATAAAAATCATTTCATAATATTAAATAAATAAGTCATCCTCAAAAACCAAGTCAACGTATTAATATCCCACAATAAAGTCAATAATAAATAGTAATCGGATCGGAAGCCATCGAGCCGGGAACCCTCAAGCCGGAGCCTTGCCCTTATCGACACCGGAGCTTGTACCTAAAATATTGGAAACACGAGGGGTAAGCTCAACCGCTTAGTGAGTAAAGTTACATGCAACATATCGCAATTAAATGCACATAATATCATCCACATCATCAGCTTAACGGTTTCCCGTTTACCGGACCATCACACAATCCGGACTCCGCGGTTTCCCGCCCTTTGGGTCATCACGCAACCCGAATCATCACCATATAATTTAACAACACTTATACACATAAAATTACAACACATTGCATATAAACCCACTCACCTTGATATGCCGCGAATAAAAATCACAATCGAAATACCAACTCAAACCTTTCCCGCAACTCTGAAAAATCATGAGTAACACATACCAAATAAGATTCCGTCCTTATTACAATCCAACCCTAACGGAGCTACTCGCGGTCTATCAACGTACTAGCGACGCGAGGTCGTCCCAAGTAATCCTATACATCGATACCGACGACATCGACGGCGGCCGTGGATCATCGCTACTACCGCCGGCCGGTGGGACACCAAGCCGCGGCAGCCGCCGCGACCAGCGGCCGTCGCCGGGCACAAAACCACTCACGGCAGCGGCAGCGGAGTTCGCCACCACCACCGTTGATTCGCTTAAGCCAAAACACGGCAGCGGCGGTAGAAAGCTCCACCACCACTGCCGGCGCAACCCACCACCGTGGCCAACAGCGGTGTCGAGGCTACTCTCAACCACCGCTGACCACGGCCATCCAGCAGATCGACGGCACGGCGACCGGCCAGCGCCGGCGTCGTTATGCTCCTCAACAGGGCGGCGATCGCGACGGCGAGGGGTTATCCCCAAGCCGCCGGCCGGCCCTTGAATACCAACGGCGGCAGCAGCGGCCAATATGACCACCACCGCCCCCATTCCGCCACTACCACAGCCGCGCGGCGGCGACTAGCCACCCCCGACGCCGAGAACGACAATCACCAACGACCCCCGACGCCCACGGCTATCGCCGTGAACCGGCGTCCTCCGCTGCGGTGAACTTGGCGGCGGCGACGTCACGTCCGTCACCACCTCCAGCCCCCCCCCCCCCCCCCCCCCCCCCCCCCCGCGGCCAAGGCAGACGGCGGCGCTATGGTGGGGTACCACCGTCGCCGGCCTCCAACAACCAACACCATCATAACCCTAATCTATGCATGAAAACGAATGGGGAGGTTACCTACGACGTAAACGAAATCCGGCACTCCTTCCCGTCGGTCTCTCTCTTCTCCGGTCTCGCACTCTCTCTCTCTCTCGGCCTCCCTCTCTCTCGATATCTTACTCACCAAGAAACATAATGGGAAGAGAGTGGCACTTCTAGGGTTTTTAATGTAGGTTTAATGGGCTTTCTCCTCTTTCGTTACTTGACCCGCAAGTAAGTTAGCTAGTCTAACCCTAACCCTAATTCTATTGACTAATAACAATGATAATAATAATAATAGCTATAATAATAATAATAACACAAATAACGGGATGTTACAACTCTCCCCCACTTACAAGGATTTCGTCCCCGAAATCAATCTGAGAACAACTCTGGGTAGTGCTCTCGCATCTCTGCCTCTGGTTCCCAGGTCCACTCGGAACCCTTCCGATGCTGCCACTGCACCTTCACGATTCCGATCTCCCTGCGTCGCAACCTCTTCACCTTCCGGTCTATCACCGCTACCGGCCTCTCGACGTAATTCAGGCTCTCGTCTACCTGAATATCGTCTAAAGGAATATGAGCCGTCTCGTCGGCGAGGCACTTACGCAACTGCGAAACGTGAAAAGTGCTGTGGATCTGGCCTAGTACCGCAGGCAGCTCTAAACGATAAGCTACCTTCCCAACACGCGCAAGAACGGTGAATGGTCCGATGTAACGAGGCCCCAGCTTGCCTCTCTTTCGGAACCGAATCACCCCCTTCCAAGGAGAAACCTTGAGTAGAACCCGGTCCCCCACCTGGAACTCCAAATCCGACCTACGACGGTCAGCATAGCTCTTCTGTCGACTCTGAGCCGTCCGCAATCTCTCCCGGATCCTCTGAATATCCTCCGTAGTCCTCTGAACCACCTCGGTGCTACCAAGAACACGCTGTCCTACCTCGCCCCAACAGATAGGAGTACGGCATCTCCTCCCGTAAAGCATTTCAAACGGCGGCATCCCAATGCTCGAATGGTAGCTGTTGTTATACGAGAACTCTGCCAGAGGCAGGTACGTATCCCAACTGCCACCGAAATCCAAAACGCAAGCTCGCAGCATGTCCTCCAAGGTCTGAATCGTCCGCTCGCTCTGACCGTCTGTCTGAGGATGGTACGCGGTGCTAAAATGCAACCTGGTACCCAACTCCGAATGAAACCTCTCCCAAAACCGAGAAGTAAAACGTACGTCCCGGTCCGAGATAATCGACACTGGCACCCCGTGCCTCGACACCACCTCATCCACGTAGATCTTCGCCAGCTGCTCTGCAGTCGAACTCTCCCGGATAGGAAGGAAGATAGCGCTCTTGGTCAAACGATCAACTATAACCCAAATCGCGTCAAACTTCCGAGGGGTTTTCGGAAGCTTGGTGATCAGATCCATAGTGAGGTTTTCCCACTTCCACTCGGGAATCTCAAGAGGTTGCATCTTGCCGTGAGGCTTCTGATGCTCAGCTTTGACCTTTAGACAGGTCAAACACGACTCCACGTACCGAGCCACGTCTCTCTTCATCCCTGGCCACCAATAACCCGTCCGCAGATCCCGATACATCTTTGTAGCTCCCGGATGAATCGAGAATTTAGATTTATGGGCTTCCTCAAGCAAGGTCTGACGCGCCATGCCCGCCCGAGGGACCCACACTCTACCATATCTAGTCAGCAACCCTCGACCATCCCTGACTAATGCGGCCATCTGTCCCCGAATCCGCTCCCCGTTCTGGTTCTCCTCCCGACTCGCCTCCTCTTGGGCCCGTAGAACCAAGTCCAAAAAGAAGGTAGTCACCGCCATCTTCAGGTGTGAGATACGAAGCGGCGCGTGCTCCGTCTTCCTGCTCAAAGCGTCAGCAACCACATTAGCCTTGCCTGGGTGATAGAGAATCTCGCAATCGTAGTCCTTGACTACGTCAAGCCACCTCCGCTGTCGCATATTCAGATTCGGCTGCTCCAAGAAATACCTCAAGCTCCGGTGGTCTGAGAAAATGGTGCACTTCACCCCATACAGGTAGTGCCTCCATAACTTGAGAGCAAAGACAACCGCCGCAAGCTCGAGATCATGCGTGGGGTAATTAGCCTTGTGAGGCTTCAGCTGCCTCGAAGCGTAGGCTATCACCCGCCCCCTCTGCATCAGAACACAACCCAGACCCAGCCGAGATGCGTCGCAATAAACTGCCATGTCTTCCACCCCTTCCGGTAAAGTTAGAACCGGAGCCTCACACAGCTTCTGTCTCAACGTGTCGAAAGCCTTCTGCTGCTCAGAACCCCAAACGTACGGCTCACTCTTCTTTGTCAAACGCGTCAAAGGTACCGCAATCTTAGAGAAATCCTGGATGAACCGTCGGTAGTAGCCGGCTAAACCCAGGAAACTCCGGATCTCGGTAGGTGCCTTCGGAATTTCCCAATTCATAACCGCTTCGATTTTTGCTGGATCCACCTTGATGCCTTCCCGGTTAATGATATGGCCCAAGAACTGAACCTCCTCCAACCAGAAAGCGCATTTCGAGAATTTGGCGTAGAGACGCTCCCTCCTCAACACCTCAAGCACTTCCCGCAGATGCATCACATGCTCCTCTTTCGTCTTCGAGTAGATTAGAATATCGTCGATGAAAACGATCACGGACCGATCAAGCATCGGGCGGCACACCCGGTTCATGAGGTCCATGAAAGCTGCTGGAGCATTGGTAAGCCCGAACGGCATTACCAAAAACTCGAAGTGGCCGTAACGGGTTCGGAAAGCGGTCTTATGGACATCCGCTTCCTTCACCTTCAGCTGGTGATACCCGGACCGAAGATCGATCTTGGAAAACCACGACGCCCCCTGAAGCTGGTCGAATAGATCATCAATTCTAGGTAGAGGATACCTATTCTTGATGGTCACCTTGTTGAGTCCACGGTAATCGATGCACATACGATGACTCCCGTCTTTCTTCTTCACAAACAGAATCGGTGCACCCCACGGTGAGCTGCTCGGGCGGATGAACCCCTTCCCCGAGAGCTCCTGCAACTGCTCCGATAACTCCTGAAGCTCCGGCGGAGCCAGACGGTAAGGAGCCCGCGCAATCGGAGCCGCTCCTGGTACCAAGTCGATGCCGAACTCGATCTGCCTATCAGGTGGAAGGCCAGGCAGATCCTCTGGAAACACGTCTGGAAACTCGCTGACCACTGGCACCTCTGCTACCGACAGCTTTCTCTCCTTCGCCTGATCCGCCATAGCATAAACCAAGAACCCCGTACACCCCCGCTGGATGTATCTTCGAGCCTTCGCGATAGAACAGAAGGATGTAGATACTCTTCTCCCCTTGCCGTACACCACCAGATCTCCCCCACTTGGGTTATGGATGCGTACAAACTGCCCCGCAACATCCGTGGTCGCCCGATTTGGAAACATCCAATCGATTCCGACAACTACGTCCACTCCGTTCATGGGAATGGGGATGAGATTGATGCTGAAACGAACTCCAAAGATATCAATGCTGCACCCCCGGTATACATGCTCGACCACCTGCACTTCCTCCGCCGCTACGTCGATTGCCTGAGGACTATCCAGATTACCGAGCTCGATCTGGAAGTCCTTACAGAACCTACGCGACACATAGGACCACGTGGCCCCCGTGTCGAAAAGTACTAAAGCCGGTTTCGAGTTGACAGGAAAAATGCCTAAAGTACACAATTGACGACAGATACACTATTCTTAATACTAACAAGTAAGGCAAGCTACTAACAATAATCGCATAAAATATAATAAGGAAAACCTGTAATCACGTCAGGCGCTGTCTGCGCTTCCTCAGCAGTCATCTGAAAGGCTCGCCCACGAGTAGCAGTTCCGCTTTTCCCTTTGGTAGTACCGTCAGTGATCATAAGCGTCGCTGGTGCAGGAGCCAGGGCTGGCGTCTTCTTCAGTTGAGGGCAATCGGGCTTGATATGCCCCGGCTGATAGCAGTGAAAGCAAAGCCTAGCAGTCTCCTTGCAGTCCTTGCTGAGGTGGCCCGTCTTGCCACACTTGTAACACGATAACTCCCGCGGCCTGCACTCCCCCCGATGATAACGCCCACACTTTGGGCAGCTCGGGGTCCCGCTCCTGGTATCAGTCCTAGCTCCTTTGAATTTCTTTGCTGGTCCCGACTGGTCTTCTGCCTTCCTCTTCCCTTGCTGCAATTCTTCCAGGACTAGCTCCTGAGACCGCGCTAACCTCCTGCATATCACTGAGGGTCTTACACCTCCCCGTGGCCACCGCCTTCTTGAGTTCTGGTTTCAGCATTCCCAAGTAACGAGCCATCTTCAGCGATTCGTCGTTCGCGTACCCCGGTACAAACAGCAGCTTCTCCAGAAACTGCGCAGTGATCTCGTTCACCGACTCCGTCGTCTGAGTCAGCTTCAAGAACTCAGATGCTATCCGCTCCTTTTCGATGCGAGGTGCAAACTCCTCGTCGGACAAGGCCCGGAAGTCCCCCTAGGTCAGCGCAGTGATCTGTGCCTCCGTGTATTTCTTGAGCGTCAGGTCCCACCAATCCTTTGCAGCTCCACGAAGAAGGTTCACAGCGAAAAGAACCTTCGAACCATCAGGGCACCCACAAGTGCGAAATGCTCCCTCGACCGCCGAGTACCAGCGGTAGCAAGCCACGGGATCCTTCTTCCCGTCAAATAATGGCGGTTGGCACGCCATAAAATCTTTGAAGGTGATCCCACGAGGCTGGGACTGACTCGAGCTCCCAGTACCTATGCTACGGGCCGTGAGGGCCACATCAATGCGCTGGTCCATGGTTTGGATCAGCTCGTCTCTCATCTGGTTAAACAGCCCCGGCAGCATCTGCTGCAGGGTCTCAGTGATTTGGGCAGCAATGTGATCGGACTGCCCGGGCTCATCATCAGTTTGGCTTCGGGTTAGCACCATTCTGAAGATTTAAAGCATCTCAGTTCATCACTATACTCTACTAAGATATTCACACGTAACCCCAGTAGTAGTGATCATGCCAACCCTAAGGCTAGTTTCTACCGCGCATGCTAACACAACAGATCCATGTATATATACACGTAATACGTAACAGTTAACCACATAGCATGCTAAAACCCTAGCCGTTGTCAGTCAGTTAAAATCCCCAGAACTTAATCAAATCCAACCTTACACAGGTGCTTATAGTAACACTATTATTGGCGCCGTATTACTATAACCAACCATGCATGGTAGTCGGATCAAGACCACCGAGCAACAATCAGACAAGAACATGCCCGACGACCCATCCCTGACGTACCAAGGTGTTTACGTTTGGTTCTGATACCGTCCTATTTAGACTTTAACTTACTAACTAACAGTCACATAAAATCACAACTCAACTACATTTTATTTTCATCGGAATCACATGCAATTATGTAATTAAGCATGCGATCACAAGTATTTAACACTACACATGTGCAAGTAGTAATCTAAAGGTACTAAAGCTTACCTCCGTCTTGACGGTTCCGCTGGCCGTTCCGATCTCATCCGATTATTCCCATCTGCCTGGTTTAAGTCCAACCACACACACACCCACGAGTGCGTGTGCTGATTCTCTTAAACCCAGGCTCTGATACCAAGTTGTAATACCCCAAACCCAATTGACAAAATTTAAAAATAAAATTCGAATAAAAATCATTTCATAATATTAAATAAATAAGTCATCCTCAAAAACCAAGTCAACGTATTAATATCCCACAATAAAGTCAATAATAAATAGTAATCGGATCGGAAGCCATCGAGCCGGGAACCCTCAAGCCGGAGCCTTGCCCTTATCGACACCGGAGCTTGTACCTAAAATATTGGAAACACGAGGGGTAAGCTCAACCGCTTAGTGAGTAAAGTTACATGCAACATATCGCAATTAAATGCACATAATA
Source organism: Centaurea solstitialis (assembly GCA_030169165.1). Classification (NCBI taxonomy): domain Eukaryota; kingdom Viridiplantae; phylum Streptophyta; class Magnoliopsida; order Asterales; family Asteraceae; genus Centaurea; species Centaurea solstitialis. The sequence goes on from CM058043.1 coordinate 32,223,647, forward strand.
TCATCCACATCATCAGCTTAACGGTTTCCCGTTTACCGGACCATCACACAATCCGGACTCCGCGGTTTCCCGCCCTTTGGGTCATCACGCAACCCGAATCATCACCATATAATTTAACAACACTTATACACATAAAATTACAACACATTGCATATAAACCCACTCACCTTGATATGCCGCGAATAAAAATCACAATCGAAATACCAACTCAAACCTTTCCCGCAACTCTGAAAAATCATGAGTAACACATACCAAATAAGATTCCGTCCTTATTACAATCCAACCCTAACGGAGCTACTCGCGGTCTATCAACGTACTAGCGACGCGAGGTCGTCCCAAGTAATCCTATACATCGATACCGACGACATCGACGGCGGCCGTGGATCATCGCTACTACCGCCGGCCGGTGGGACACCAAGCCGCGGCAGCCGCCGCGACCAGCGGCCGTCGCCGGGCACAAAACCACTCACGGCAGCGGCAGCGGAGTTCGCCACCACCACCGTTGATTCGCTTAAGCCAAAACACGGCAGCGGCGGTAGAAAGCTCCACCACCACTGCCGGCGCAACCCACCACCGTGGCCAACAGCGGTGTCGAGGCTACTCTCAACCACCGCTGACCACGGCCATCCAGCAGATCGACGGCACGGCGACCGGCCAGCGCCGGCGTCGTTATGCTCCTCAACAGGGCGGCGATCGCGACGGCGAGGGGTTATCCCCAAGCCGCCGGCCGGCCCTTGAATACCAACGGCGGCAGCAGCGGCCAATATGACCACCACCGCCCCCATTCCGCCACTACCACAGCCGTGCGGCGGCGACTAGCCACCCCCGACGCCGAGAACGACAATCACCAACGACCCCCGACGCCCACGGCTATCGCCGTGAACCGGCGTCCTCCGCTGCGGTGAACTTGGCGGCGGCGATGTCACGTCCGTCACCACCTCCAGCCCCCCCCCCCCCCCCCCCCCCCCCCCCCCGGCCAAGGCAGACGGCGGCGCTATGGTGGGGTACCACCGTCGCCGGCCTCCAACAACCAACACCATCATAACCCTAATCTATGCATGAAAACGAATGGGGAGGTTACCTACGACGTAAACGAAATCCGGCACTCCTTCCCGTCGATCTCTCTCTTCTCCGGTCTCGCACTCTCTCTCTCTCTCGGCCTCCCTCTCTCTCTCGATATCTTACTCACCAAGAAACATAATGGGAAGAGAGTGGCACTTCTAGGGTTTTTAATGTAGGTTTAATGGGCTTTCTCCTCTTTCGTTACTTGACCCGCAAGTAAGTTAGCTAGTCTAACCCTAACCCTAATTCTATTGACTAATAACAATGATAATAATAATAATAGCTATAATAATAATAATAACACAAATAACGGGATGTTACAACACCTTTAAAATACACCTCTTGTAAGAAGGAAAAAACAAGCAATATTATATCAACAATATTAAAACTTTGCAAATATGATTAGACAATTTTTTACATAGGTGTATTTCTTCTTTTGGAGGATCTGTAAGGAAAACCATGTTTTATATCAATTTGAATAATCAAATGGAAGTATATTATTACATGATCAACAGAAAATGGAGAAAGTATACCTGTTACAGTAATTCTTTGTGAATTGGCTTCTTTGGGCCTTTTGAGATTTAAAAGATCAACCTTGAAGACTCTTGTTGTGGGTAGCAGAATGTTTCCTCTTCTGTATGTCTCTCGGATGTACGTAAAACCATACAACTCAAGAAGCCATCTAAACCAACAATACACAAACTTTTCGACTCCCAAAAGTGCTTTACAGAAGATGTCTTATCCCTATACCTTGTATATTTAACTCTTTGCGCAACAATCGCCCCTGAGTTCCTCTTCATTTTCAGCCCCTTCTTCATTTCTATATCCCATTTTTAGCAAAATGTCACACACTGCAGTAAAAACCATTCGCGCTAAGATGACAAAGTAAGGTTGAAACATTGCAGGTTTTTATTAACACAAGAAAGCAATTAAACAAAAGATGCAAAGTGGTCTTAATATAGAAAGATTCAACAGTTCAGGTTTTTATTAGCTACTTACTATGGCTGTTTTCAAGAGAATTAATAGGATGAAAATGTTTGCCAATTTTCAAGCCTACGGTCACCTGTTTGTTAATAACATATCGAGATTTCAAGAGAATTAATAGGATTCAATTCACCTCTTAATAGACTGCAATCATGCATTACGAGTTTGAGAGTTGAGAATAAAATCCAAAGTCGTTGAGAAAACAAGGAACGTTTTGTAAACGATGATTAATAGAAAACAGAGGGAGTACCTAATATGGTAGTAGTTCTTCGTGAATTAGCTTCTTTGGGCCTTCAGAGCTTCTCATAATCACCCTTGAGCACGATAGAGGAGACTCCTGTTGTGCGTGTTTCTATTATTCACGAATATATGTAACAAAAGTACTTCTAAACCGTTGGCTGGTAAAATATGCAAGAAATGCTTCCCGGTCATCAGAATTACTTCTAACTGCAAGAAATGGTTCACAAGTTAAGATTGATGGTAAGATACATAAAATTTCAAATGCGGAAATTTTTTCCAAAAATTAGTTACTGTTATACATCCATTTCAAAATTCAAATCCAAGTGGGATGATAAATAGAAAATGGAGAAAATACCTGTTACAATAGTTGTTTCTGAATTATCCTCTTTGGGCCTTCGGAGCTCTCCAAATCATCCTTGAGACTCCTGCTGTTGTTTCCATATGAATGTTATTCACAGGTCTACGTAGCAGAATGTTTCGTCTTCTGATGTTTGTATCTCGGAAGTAAAACCAAATGACTCAAGAAGCCTTCTAAACCCAACAATACACAGACCTTTCAACATAAAAATGCTTTGCGGAAGATGTCTTATGTTTGTACCTTCTATATTCAACACTCTTAAACATTCTAAGCGCCCAAGTTCCTCTGGCAATATCTCAACGGCAACACAGTCCCCAAGATAAAACCATTCTAGACGTTTCATCTTACAGATGTTGTTGGGAATATCTCGTAAAACTATACATCCCGATAGGATTAGCTCCTCTAGACATTCTAATAGGCCAAGATCCTCGGGTGCTTGAAGTTCAACCAAATGAGAACACTCGGTAAGCCTTAACCTCTTGAGATTCGGAGTCAACGCAAGGTTAAAGGTCCTCAACTTTGCACCCGTGATCTCAATGGATTCAAGCTTTAGACAATTAGAATGCATGTGAAGTTCCTCCAAATTATAACATCTTCTAACATCTAATTCCTCGAGATTTTGAGCCCCTTGAAGGTCAAGGGTCGTTAATTTTGAACCACCGAGGTTGAAGGACTTGAGCTTTGGCCATTTAGCAGGAATGTGAAGTTCTGTCAAATCATCACATAATATATCTAAGCTCTCAAGATTTGGAGCCCCTCGAAGGTCAAGCGTCCTCAACTTTGTATGAGAGAGGTCGATGTATCTGAGCTCTAGACATTGAAGGGAAAATAGAAGTTCTACCAGATCATGACATCCTTCAACGTTTAAGCCCACGAGATTTGGAGTCATCCCAAGGTCAAGGGTCTTCAATTTGGAATTCTGGAAGTCAAGGTTTTTCAACTTCTTAAGAATCTATCATAAAAGAAAAAAAAGTTAATATTGGTGTAATACAAACCAACAAATGTGTAGTAGTATAATGAATCATGAAAAAACAACCAACCAACTATTAGTTTACCTTCTTTTCTCCCCCTTCCCATAGTTGTACAATTTCACTCTCCGGCATTGAAAGTGTAACTAGATTATTTGCTTGAAATGTTTTCGGTAGGGAAGAAAAAGGGTAATAAATCCACATCAGATATTGTAAAGAATTTGGAATGTATTCGGTAACCTCATCAAATTCCCAATTGCCACTAAAACAATATCCGTCGTGACTTTTAGTATACGCGAAAAGATATCTAAGTTTCTTCATCTTTCGAAGACCTTTCATAAAAAGTTCTGAACTGAGATCCAAAGCGAAATAGCAAATACATTCTGTTGCTTTAGTTCCCTGTAATCCAAAAAGCAGTAAACTTAGTTCAGTTCCATGTAGTCCAAAAAGCAGTAAATGACGAAACACGTGTTTGAACAAATGAAAAAGTGATAGTTTTTCACTTCTTCTTCACCTTACGTATAAATGTGATCCTTACCAATTCATTAGCTAGAATATGTTCAATTTCCTCCGTCTCCCATAAGTGGCTATGTTTGTGAGGCTCTTTGTGGTGTGGACGACGAATGATATTCTTGCCCATTTCTACTATCTGGTCATGCATAACCACTTTTTTACCATCATTTGAGATAGTTATAAGAGATTTTTCCTTAAGAACATCTAAACCACATCTAGCTTCAAAATGTCCACAGCTTTCAAGAACAATGACTACATCATCTATCGAACAATTAAGGCTCATGCATGCAAGATCTAGAAATATTTCCTTGATTTCGTCCTCTAGACTGGTGTAGCTTAATTCCAATATTTCTACAACTTCTTTCTTAGGCATTCTTTTTAGGCTTTTTAGGACACCTTTCCATCCACATATACTTCTACCACGGAGATGCGAACCCAAAACTGTTATCGTTAAGGGAAGACCAGCAGCATAGCTTACGACTTCTTGTGATAGTTCTTCGTACCCTTGAACTGGAACCTCTGTGCCAAATGCATTCATACAGAAGAGCGGAAGTGCTTCCTCATTTGATAAGAGATTGACTTGAATCGGTTCCACATCGTGTGATCTCAACACTTGCTCATCTCTTGTTGTAATGATAATTACACTTCCTTTCTTAAACCAAGTACGATCACCAGCTAACGCCTTAAGCTGCTTTATATTGTCCACGTCATCTAGAACAATAAGAACCTTTCTACAACACAGCTTCCTCTTTATCTCCTTTTTCCCTTCAAGAACACCATTTACAAATATGTCTTGTTTTTTAAATACATCTCTAAGAAGTTGTTGTTGCAACGATTTCAAACCTAATAAACGAGAATCCGAACGTTCCCGGACATTCTCCACAAAACTGCTACCTTCGAATTCAGTGCATATTTGATCAAAAACTGCTCTGGCCAAAGTTGTCTTTCCACCACCTCCCATCCCCCATATGCCTATCATGCAAATCTCATCAGGAACGACATTTATAGATGAAAGCACGCCATTTATCCGAGTCCTCATGCCTATTAAATTATCTTTGGCAGCGCCGATGGAAGGTATCTTCAACGAAATCTTGTTAACAACTATTTTGATAAATTCGACTTCTTCCCTGTAAACATGTTAAAGAAGAATCAATTAACTTTCTCAAACTCACATGCGAACATATATAAGCAATGATGGAAACAACTGTATAATCATATTTTAGTTCTCTCTTCAATAAGAGTACTCAATTTAAGGCAAAGTTTAAAAATGAGCATGAGAGAAAACAAATTGAAAGAATATTGTAGAGACGTGATGAAGGAATTACCCATTAGCAATGGTTTCTAAGTCCCAACCACTGAAAGATGCTGCTTGTACCAGGGCATCTCTCCATTTCTGAGCAGCTTTTGCCTTTTCATGCTTGGCAAAGGCTTTTCCAAACTCCCCAATTTGGTTACGGACTTCGGTGGGTTCCACATGATAGAAGATAGGGTAAACAGTTTGCTCAGTCGTCCTATTTTGGCACTCCATGATCTTTGTAAGCTCTTGCAAGCACCACGATGAAGATGCATAGTCCTTGGAAAAAACAATGACATGAAATCTTGAGTCCTCAATAGCTTGGATGAGCTCCGTACTAATTATTTTCCCTTGGTCGAGGTCCACGTCGTCCTTGTAAGTTACAATGCCTTCTCGCGTAAGAGCGTCATAAAGATGACCAACAAATGTCCTACGAGTGTCTTCACCTCTAAAACTTAAAAATACATCATACTTAAAGATGCGATTCTGAACGGATGAAGTTGAAGAAGACGCCATTGATTGTATGGTTGAAGGATCCTATTATCAAAACTTTGTTGAGAAATATTGAGGTAAGTTCACATGTTAAGCTATATGTATCTAGACCTAAAAAAAAGAAGTAAAATTAGACCCCAAAATATATATTATTACAAACTATAACATCATGAAAACATATTAATATCAAATACAATTCGTAATCGAACAACCTAAGAGAATCTCTAGATATTTAACAGCATCTATGTTGATATATATAAATTCTCCTTTTCAAATACTAATATCAAGTTTTCTTTTGATCTTAACCTTCTGATAGAATAAGTTTTCAAAACTGGTCTAAAATCATGAAGTTGAAGAAGATGCCATTGATGGCAAATATTATATAAATAAAAATTGCAGTTGCCAACAGTGATTCAAATCTAATTTCTTACAAACAACCTAACAACCATCTTACCTTAATTAAGCAGGTAATGAAGCATATAATGAGTAAAAGGGAGAAGAGAAAAGAGGGATTATGTTTAAATATGTGATTACAGAAAGAAATTAAACCAATTGAATAGCTGTTGACTTACTATTATCAAGTGGATTTTCATCAAAATGCTAATTTGATCTTCCATTTCAGCCAATTAAGAAAAGAAGAAATAGATGTGCACAGAGAATAATTAATACCAGAAAAGAAAGATGAAGATCAATCAAAGAGATTAACAACAGAATCCACTTTTGAATCTTTGATGTTTTCAGATGATGAATTAAGCGATAGTCAACTACAGGTCTAATTAGTTTTATGTTTACTTAAATGTTAGAATTACACGTTTAGTCCCTATGGTTTACATGTTTTAACATCTTGCGTCCCTGCAAATGAATTAACTTTTGAAAATGCCTTGTGGTTTAAATGTTTTGACAAACTTAGTCCCTGCTCCCAACTCTGTTAAAAAACTCTTGTCAACTCATTTAGTTAACTTACGGGTATTTTGGTCATTTTACATATTCCTTTGATTTCTTATTTAAATTATGCTAGAACCCGTGTATTTGAATTTGCTTGCATAAATATTGCTACTCTTTTTAACTTATGTAAAATTGCCTTTATTGATGCCGTTACTGAGGGCCTTTTGGTCATTTTACAAAAAATACACACTAGTCCAATGCTCAAGCTAAGGGAACATGTGATTGATTCAATTTTTGTAGTTTGTAGCCTAACAATTCACATTTGATACATACACGCTTCTACGAAACACCCATAAACTGGTATATAATGGGCTATGATAAAACTTCTTCGATCTTTTTAGCTTATTCCCTTTACTAACTCGATCGTCGATGTAGAGCATGTCGGATTTAATTTCCAATTATTTAACATTCTTGAATAACGATTGAAAGCATGTTTTGACCTTATATATAACACTCGTATAAAATCACTTTTTGCATCGTAATCATCCTCTAGACAAAATGCTTTATGAAAAAAAAGAACTTGACTCTTCATTATGGAATTTTAAGCTAGAATTTTAGCTAGAGTTCTCTTGTTGCAATGATCTAACCATTGCAACGGTTTGAACCTTTCATATAGGTCAGAAATACTCCAATGTTGAGATTAGAAGAATTAACGGTAGTTGTTGATGCAAAAAGAACCAATGATCTTAACAAATTAAGATATAATATCGTAATCTAATCGGGTGCTGAAAAGACAGAACAATTACACACACAAGCTGGAAATATATGATGATATTCTCAAACTAGCGTGGTCAGGAGGCGTTTCATGCCCAAGGCGGAGAGGCTAAAATTGAAGTGTCCCAAATGTAAGAAAAACAAACAAAACGCAAATAATTTTCAAGGGATTTGGAATCTAGTCAAGCTAGGGAGCTCATCCTCACACTGTGTATTATTAAATAAAGTTATATAATATCAATACAACAAGGGGACATAAACCAAAACCCATAACATATGTTTCTTTGATTAGGGAGCTCAGCCTCACATATAATAAACTTATATAACTATCATCCAATTTTTTGTATTTCTAGGCTTTATCCATTATATAATTTCACTTTGATTAGGATCTAAATTGGAAGATGGTTTTTTTTGGTTCTTTTTGGGGTATGGCAAAATGGATAAAGCTCAAATCTTTCGAATGGTTATTCGGATTTGGCCTCTTGTCTCGATTGTTTGGATGATAGTTACGTGGTTCCAATAGAGTTTGGTTTCGATCCTTCTTTTGAATCATTACTTGATGGGATCGATTGGTTTGTTTGATTTGGGTTATAGTCGTAACCGAATGATATTTGATTTGAAGAGGTGTGCCAATTAGGCAATTATAATAAGGAATGCTATTTGTCACTCATGTGAATGACTATGATGGTGATGTGTATGAGGAGGATTTTAGCTTGTAGGAGTGCATTCGGCAATTGTAGAGGTGCAATTAATCTTCCACTTATAAACTTAGAGCATCTCCAAGAGCTTCCTCATATTTTCTCCAAAATGGAGAATTAAAAGCCAAAATCTCTAAAAAATATTGCTTTCATCTCCAAGAGATTCCTTATTTTGGAGATTTATACATCAATTTTAATATTAAAATATTCAAGCCATCTATTAAAAACCGATTTCTCTCTCCAAATTCTTATTTTCAAGGCTTTCCTATTGTCTATTTCAAATGGTAATGATTTTTGGAGTTATTCCCATATTTGGAGCAAAAAATCATTCTCTCTCCCACTTTCTCCATTTTGGAGAAAGATTTGGAGAAGCTGTTGGAGCTCATTTTTGACAAAAATCTCTATTTTCCACGTTTTTCTCCATTTTGAAGAATCTGTTGGAGATGCTCAGAGGCCTGATATATCGATTTTTGTCGTTATTTCCTCCTTGACCGATATATCTTTCTTTGCTGATTTAATCTCTGTGTTTTATTCAAATGGGATTTCAATGCTGGTTGGAGATTATGGAATGTGTGGTCGTTATTGAGATTTGGTTTGGGTATTATTCGATAAAAATTTGGGCTGACAATTATTCTGGAAAAACGTTTTGGGCTGAACTAAGTTTTAATGGATGGAGAATTGGGCTATATTTTGTTTTGTGCTACAGGTTATTAAATATTAATGATCAATTGTACCTAGAGGTGCATACGATCGGATTTATACTAAACCGGTTTTTTTCGGATTTGTCAGAAACCGGTTTTGATAGAAACCGGTTCAGATTTAAACCGGTTTTTTCGAAAAAATCCATATCTGATGGAACCGGTTTCGGATCGGATTGAAACCGGATATTTTTTAATCGGATTTATACTAAACCGGTCCTCTATTGGGTCTTTTTTTGGGCTAGAAAATTCAGAAAATTCAATTGAAATCTAATCTGAATTAGAGTATTAGACTTACTGACTTTGACTTAGTTGGACACTTGGACTTTCAGGCCCATAAAATTTGGGCTCCAATTCACAATGGTCTATCATTACTCAATACTCATTACTCATTAGACCCCGATCTATCAGTAATCAGACTATCATTACGATTTTAGGCCCACCAGGACATTACCGGTTTGATTTGAAACCGGTTCGGTTTAAACCGGTTATCCGGTCAAACCGGATCGGATCCAATCTGGTTAAAATCCGGTTTGTAAACAAACCGGTTTGAAAAAAATCCGATCCGGTTTGAAAAAAATTCGATTTTTATAAAACCGAATTCGGATAGTTTTTGCGTAAAATCGGATAACCGGATTTTCTGTGCACCTCTAATTGTACCCAACAACACAATCCATAATTTAAGTTTGTATATTTTTTTTCTTTTCCCTGGCCCACGTGAGCTGCACACAAAACAAAAGAACTAGATTAAATTTGTTTCTTTGTACCCTTTTTGATTTTGCAAAACCAAAATAATAATTAAATAACATTTTCTATTCAATAAAATCAAGGAAACACAATCTATATTTTAGGGGTATTTAGACTCAAAAACTACAGATACGAAGATAAACTGATATATAAAAAAAACGTAAGATAAAAGCATTTATCAAATAAGCTAGAGGCAACACTACTAGAAAACTAGAAATTAGCGACTGCTATTTCCGACCGCAAAAAATCGTCGGTAATTACCGACCGTTTTCCGACGGATTTCCAACAAAATGGTTACTTTTTTAATTTTGATTTATTTTTAATGAGTCGTCGGAAAACGGTCGGAAACTTTTATGGGTTACCGACGGTTTTCCGACGGTTTATTTTGGTAATTTAATTTTCATTTATTTTTATCGAGTCGTCGGAAAACGGTCGGAAACTCTTATGGATTACCGACGGTTTTCCGACCGTTAATTAAAAGATATTTAATTTTCATTTATTTTTATCGAGTCGTCGGAAAACGGTCGGAAACTTTTATGGATTACCGACGGTTATCCGACCGTTTATTTTGGTAATTTAATTTTCATGTATTTTTATCGAGTCGTCGGAAAACGGTCGGAAACTCTTATGGATTACCGACGGTTTTCCGACCGTTTATTATTTTTATCGAGTCGTCGGATAACGGTCGGAAACTTTTATGGATTATCGACGGTTTTCCGACCGTTTTTTTAGTAATTACATTGTATCTCTAAAAATGATAGTTAATTAGTAAAATTAGCATATAAGTATTAAAATTGAAATGCAGGGGCTAAAATTGTCAATGTTTTATTCTCATTTTAACAACGGTCGGACTCCATCGCAGAACAGGGACCAGAATAAACCTGAAATAAACCCTAGTTGCGCTTTCGTCTCTCCCTCTCCGATCGATCTCCATCTTCGATCGATCTCCATCTTATATGTTGAATCGTGCTTCAGATTGCATCGCTTCAGCTTTCAGATTTGCTTCATTCATCTCAAATCTCCTCTTTGTAAGTTCCTCTTCTCAAATTTCGATTATCGTGTTCCTCTTTCAGATTTATCTAGGTTTCGGTTTCTATCTTTCTATTTCAATGTGAAATATCGATTTTATTCATATATGTTCATCCGAAGGAAATTGATTTGATATGGAGTATGATTGATTGATGATCTGTTAAATAACAAACTCATAGTGTTCGTTTTAGGTCTATCATATATTTTGTGTTCAACTAGGTTTGGTTAATTCTACATTATTTCAGGATGCGATCATCTGTGGCTAGATTAGGTTACTAATGTATATATGTAAACTGAATTTAAGTCAAATTTAGAACTCAATTGAATGAAAGTAAAGAGTGCTTTTGATCTTCATTATATTCTTTGAGCTATGTTAATGCAAAGGATCACAAAGCTGGTGAAATTGATTCATGTTCAAAGGACTACAACTGGTCTCTTGTTTTACTTTTACCAAGGTTGTGTTTGGCAAACTAACTGATAAGCTAGCTTATGAACAAATTATGTTTGGCAAAAACTAGCTATAAGTATGTTAAATGACCAAAAAAGGGCACCTTGGGGTATAATAGTTAATATTAATAAGGGTATAATTGGAAAAAGCTAAAAAGCTCCCAAAACGCTACTCCAATTAGCATCCATAAGCTAGCTTATGGTCCATCCAAACACATTCTAGCTTATAAGCTAGCTTAAGGTCCATCGTAACACGTACTAGCTTATAAGCTAGCTTATTTTTGCCAAACACAGCTCAAGTAGCAGTGGCATAAGCATAATTATTAAAGCTTAAACGCTGCTGAAAGATGGGTCATGACTATCATCTGAGATCTGTCTTTTCTCATCTGGATTATATTATATTGGTAATTTGATACGCTACCATTAATGTTGGATGAGATAGTGTAGGGGTGATCCATGCTACTTTCGACAGGATATCAGTGCGAAAAGGCAAGATAACTTAGATAACTCTATCTTTAATGTGTATAGCAGCATTGTTTAGAACTTAGATAAATATCCGTTGGTAACTTGGTATGGATGAAATCTAGTCTAACATTGAAGCTATTTGAACCGCATGTCTCATCGGTAGCTATAAAGCTTATGATTCTTCCAGCCTATGTGAATGAACAATTTCCGTTCACCTAGAGGCCAATTGGAGTATAATCCTATAAACATTGTTTAAGTAGAGCTGTTGCTTGACTTTGACAAAAATATAGACTACAAGAGACTTTACATGTAAGATGAACTGCTTACTTGTATGTAGATACACCCACCTATATATGATATATATATATATATGTATGTATTCTGTTTCGCTTGTGTCCTTTGTTATTTGACCATTAGCGGTTGCAGAAAGGATAGAACATAAAACCTTTCTCTAGACTGTCTAATTTTGACCTTTGTGTTTATATCCTTCCATTCTGTTTTATTTGGCTTATTTTGGGTTAGCTTGTGGGTTGTGGGATTGTCTATTTCTTGGCTTTCAGTCAAGGTTTATATGTGCTTTCAAGCATAAAAGCATAACCTAAATATTTGGGCATCATTTTTTTTGAATTAATCTGCCTCCTTGTAGTCTTGTATAGCCTTACATAGTCATCTTACATTTATGTTTTGATTTTTAATCCACTTCATTGAAAACTGCTGATGCAGGTAATATAATAAATTATCTCCATCATGGGCCTTTTCTGGAATCATAATGATATAGGATCTAATAAGAATTCTAGGGCTAAAGTATGAACTAAATGGCAATGTCGCAGGTTTTAAGAATATTTTATATTTGCTACATGTTACTACTTACTAAAGGAAAGAGAAAAACAGACAGCCATAAAAAAGACATAGAAAAGACAACAATATAGTGTTTACTTATGGCTTATTCACACAGCCATTGGCTTATTCGCACAGCCATTGGCTTATTCGCACAGATGCAAACCTTGTGCTGTCCAAGTTCAGACATAAAAAAGACAGCCCTATACCCAACCGATATGTTTATGGAAACAGATATTTAGCATCTAAACATTGTTTTGTGGTGGATTGATTTTGGCAGAGACTGGTTCAGCATCAGCCAACACAGTCGACATCCGAAGAGTTGAGTATTGGAAAAATTAAGTTCAAAGCTTTTGATTTGGGAGGTCATCAGATCGCTCCTAGAGTTTGGAAGGATTACTACGCCAAGGTATAATCTGATTGAAACTAGTTATTATGGATTGGATCTATTTATTATGGTACAATTGATTAACTTGTATTAACTAGTTATTATAATCCTGAATGAAAGCCATCCTATTTGTGTATATTGTAATGAACAAATTGTATTAACTGGTTCCATCATATCTGATCTCCCCTAATGAGCACTATGAAAAGTCTACTATGAGTTCATATATACCGATACATGCATTTAAATGGGAATCGTAGCTTATCTTCACCAATCAGCACTATCTTGATGATCAAAGATGTGGTTCTCTTAAACTTTTTCCAGGTTGTTAAAAGTGTGTGGTTAATTGATAGTTAATTTGTAACAGGGAATTTTATATGGGTCGTAGTTTGGTGTCTACCGGTGGTCGAGGTAGTGGTGGTCGAGATACCGGTTCTAGTCGAGGCCATGATAGTGGTATCTATGTTTCTTCATCTGTTGGAGATGCAGGTCCCAACAGTTTTGCTAGGCATGTTGACACCACAGAGACCCACGAGTCGGATGTTGTTGCAGAGTCATCTCGCATCCACCAGGAACCGAATACTGGCACACAAGTGCCTAATGAACCTTCCCAGAAGCCGAGGCTTGAGATTGAGGGGCTTGAGTACGTATATTAGTTAATTTTGTTTATATTAGATATCAAACTTTGTTGACTAATACTAATGTTGATTGTAACAGTTTTACTGAGGCAGAAGTTGGTCGTAAAGCTACTAAACTATTGAAGGATTCGTTCATGGGTCCTTGGACAACTTGGAGAGATGTTGACAGCGAATCTCGTGCTATTTTGTTCGAACGTTTTAAGGTTTGTACCTACGATATTTAGATTTATAAATTATTCACTGATATCTTTAATTAATTGAGCATGTGATGTATGTGTAGAATACTTACACATGGATGACGATATTGATGGACTCGTTCGCCTAGTATGGGGTGCTGCGCTAAATAAGCGGTGGAAAAATATGATGCACGATGAAAGGGATTATGCTATTGAGAGGGCCCGTGATGCCGGTGTAGTATTTGACGGGTCTAATTATGAGGTTTTGATACCATTTGGCCCATCATGGATTCACCAAGACTATTGGCGTGACATGGTTAGAAAGGTATAGAATATTTACTAATTTCATTATATCTACACACTTTTATTGTTTTTAAAGAGCACCACAAGACTATCTTTATCAAAATGTCGATAATTGTTACTTTTTTCATAAGGAATCCGTTGAAGAAAGTAATACATATATGGCTCACTTATTACAAAAACCATCTTATCCGATCATTCGATTATTTGTTTCTCTTTTTTGTTTTGACGATTTTATATCATAACTTGCTAGTTAATACATGAGTAGATGCACGTGGGGTATGCAAGAAGCATACCCCTTTCATTGTTTATGAATTTTCTTTATGTTTCAGATATATGATATATTGATAATTTGATATTCTGTTTGGAGCTTGAGAAAATGTATTATGATGAGAACTTATTGTTTAGGCTGCTGATCTTATGTTCGAAAGTTGAAGGTCGTGTGGCTTTGTTTCAATGTTAAAAAGAAAAAGTAAGTAAGCAAGCTCTAGTATAGTATAAGGCCCTAATTAAGCATCAAATTGTTGCCAAACGAGTGTTGGGCTCCATCATCTCCTGTTTCAGTTTAGGTGTTGTATGTTACTAGCTTTAGCAAGTATAAATTTGTTACTTATGTATTGCGTAGTTTTGATGAATGGCATCATTGACATCTAGATGAAAGAATAGGTTCTCAATGATCCCATCAATAACAACATATGATTTTGTTTCAATTTAGGGGTTGTATATTTGTAAACTTTAAATGTATTTTTCTAATTAATTTTTTTATATAGAAATGGAATACAATCAAATGGAAGAAGAGGGTGGAGATTGGGAAAAAGAACCAAAAGGCGGTACCTGAGGGAAAGATATCTAAGCATACCGGGGGATGCATCTCTATGGTACAACGAAGATGGCGTATTGTAAGTTAACATAATTTTAATCATGCATTAAAAGTTTGTTTTTTATTAATTAGTGGGTAAATAAACAAATCTTTTGAACTTTTTAGGAGCAAAAGGAGCGTCGTAAACCAACCGCTATAGAGTTGTTTGAAATGACCCATAAGACTAAAGGGTCGGGGGAGTCATCGGTGTCGGGCACCGGACAATCTGAAATCTCAAGGGACGAAAAATTTGTGGTTAGTATTTACTTTTTCATTATTTGCAAGACGAATAAGCCATTTCGTATATTGTTTTGGGTTATTTATAATTTTACATGTTTATATGTTATTTTGTATTAGTTTTCAAGACGAATGTTGTTAGTTTATAAAGTAGTTTATTTAATGGAGTAATTATTGTTATTTATAATGTTACATGTTTAAGATAGTCGTGCATGAATGTAATGTTTAATTTACAATTGTTATGTTACCGAAATTTTATGAAGTTGCTAACTAACCTTTTTATGATTTATCGTAGGATGATTATCAACGTGAAATGATCAAAAAGTATGGACCTGACGTGAGCACCCATCCACTAGGAGATATTGAAGTGTGGGAACATTGTGCAGGAGGAAGGAAAAGGGGTCGATTGTTCGGTGTTGGTACCTGTGGGGATCCGAGCTACGTGGTAACTGGTTCATCAAGTGGGAATCGATCGTATGCTAGTTCTAGTTTTAGTGAGGTTAGATTTTTGTTCTTTTTCATTTTGTTATTTAGTTTAAAACATGTCAATTTACTCATTTATGGGTTTTATTTGTGTAGGTGCGAGAACTAAAAGAGAAACTTCAGAAAATAGAAGAAGAGCGAGCAATTGAGAGAGAGGAGAATATCCGGATGTCAAAGAGACTGAAAGATATTGAGGCGATGCTAGCTCGACGATACCCACCATCGCCTTCCGAGGACCCCGCTTCTCGTAATCCCCGGTAGGATTTTGTGATAACATGGATTTAGATTTGATACGTTTATGGATTTGGACGGATATACATATTTGGATTTAGACGGATATATAGATATATGGATTTGGACGAATATATGTACGGATTTTAAATAACTTTTGGGTAGAATTTGTGGAATATTATTTCATTTTCATGAAAATTTATATAATGGAATATGGTTTTTTAAATAATTTTTTTTTAAATAAAAATCCAATTACCGACGGCTTACCGACTTTTGACAGCCGTCGGTAGAGTGTTAAAATATTTTAAAAACAGTCGGAAAGACGTCGGTAATGTCAGCAGTCGGTAAAGAGACAGTCGGAAAGCGGTCGGTAATCGGGAGCCGTCGGAAAGCGGTCGGTAATCGGGAGCGGTCGGAAAGCGGTCGGTAATCGGGAGCGGTCGGAAAGCGGTCGGTAATCGGGAGCGGTCGGAAAGCGGTCGGTAATCGAGAGCGGTCGGAAAGCGGTCGGTAAAGGTCGTCGGAAAACCGTCGCTTTATTTACCGACCAAGGTTTTAGCAACGGTCGTTTTTTGTCGGAAAACAGTCGGTAAAACCGGTTTCCGACTGTTTTCCGACTGCTTTGGCAGTCGCTATTTTCCACTTTTCTAGTAGTGCAATGGTTCTAGAACTCTTACTTTGAACATGGTATGTGTTAGTTTGGAAAACTGTAACATTTCTTGAGGTGAGTTCATTAAAACTCAAGATGTAGGAATAATCCAACATTGTTGACCATGTCACTGTAATCGTATTGTAATCGTATTGTAATCTTGTAGTTGAAGTGTATCTGTTTCTAGTAAGAAAGCTTCTCTCAAGCATGGCAATAGTTGGGTTTGCAAGAATGTGAAGCAGAAGTTTATTGAGGCAAAAGATTACACCAATATATAGCTTTTACACCTAACACATACATATAGTACATTCTATGCTTTATAGTACTCCAAGTGTGGAAAACATACATTATTCTTTGTAGCCTAAAAGAAATGTGACAAACATACATATTACGCCTGCTTCCATTCATTGTCGGCCATATTGAGGTGATTTCTAACAACCTTTTTTCCCTCAAAACCTGGTTCAAAGATCTTTTTGCTGGGATTGATGCACTCCAAAAACTTGGAGATCGAAGAGAAGGACATGGAACAAGCAGCAACATCGGTTCATTAGATTTCTTCAGAAACAACCATCAAGTTGAACTATTAATCGCCTTCGACATTTGTGTACCTTTGAGACCTTGGGGTTGGCAAAGTATCTAGATATCACATTCCATCTTCACCCATTAGACCATAAAGACAGCAGTAGAGTTCAGATTATCAATTTCAAAATTCAAAACAAAGTAAGCTGACTATAAAATTAAAATGGAGAAAAGTACCTGTATAACAGTTCTTTGAAACTAAAAATCAGGATCATGGAGGAGACTCCTACTACGGGTGCCTCTGTGGTAGAACGTATTGTAGACCAAGTCTTCTCTATCAAATGTAGAAGTACACGACTGATGAAGCAATGTAGACCCCTTAATATGCAGGCCTTCCAAAAGCACGATGCTTAACGGAAGATGAGCTATACTTGTGCCTTCTATATATAACTCCCGTAAGCAGGTTATACATCCAAGTTCCTCCGGCAATTTCTCAATGTGAATACAACCGTTGAGATCAAAACACTTTAGATGTTTCATCTTAAGGATGTTATCCGGAATATCTCGTAAATTTAGACACCTCAATAGGCATATAACCTCTAAACGTTCTAATCCATCGAGATCCTCGGGTAACTTCTCAAGAAGATGACAATCTTCGAGTCTGAGAGTTTTCAGATGTTTCAACATACAAATGCTATCCGGAAGATGTTTAATCTTTTTAAACGACAATTTTAGCTTCTCCAGACACTCTAATCGTCCAAGGTCCTTGGGGGCTTCTTGAGTACTACCGCTGAGTGTAAGCTTTGTTACACATCGTAAGCCACAAATGCGTTGAGATAAACTCTCAAGGTTTGTGCAAGCACAAAGACCTATAGAGCTATTCTCGACATTTGAGGTTTCAAGTTCTTCAAAGAAACATGTAAATTGAAACTTTGGCAAATTATTGCCGGAGTGCAACGGACATGTGAGGAACTCTGCACTCAGATGTAAATCCGATAAAGAACCAACCTTACTATATCCTAAATCAAGAGACCTAGACTTCCTCTTAAAGGAAAATTTTGTAAAACCGAAACAATCACTTAACCAGAAGGTCGCAAGACTTTTTAGACCCCCAACAGGAATGTGAAGTTCAACCAACTCATTACAATTTCCAAGATTTAAGCTTTGGAGATTTGGAGTCCGCCCAAGATCAAGTGTCCTCAACTTGGAATGACTAAGGTTAAGGGTAGTGAGTGTTTGACATTCAACTAAGGGCATTTGAAGTGCAAACAAATGACAACATCTTGCAAGAATTACCTTCTCTAGATTTGAACTCCTCCCAAGGTCAAGGGTCTTCAACATTGAAGAATTGAGGTCAAGATATCTGAGCTTTTCAAGATCCTGTAATAAGCCAAAAAGACAAGTGACTGCTAGTTACAAACCAATAGATGCATATATAGGATTATAATGAATCACTCAAAATAACCAATCAACTATTATCTGACCTTTCTTTCTCCCCCTTCCCAGAGTTGTACAATTCTGCTGTGATGCATTTGAAGTGTAACAAGATTATTTGCTTGAAAAGTTTTGGGGAAAGACAAAAAAGGGTAATGTTCCCAACTCATATATCGTAAAGAATTTGGTAAGTATTGACCAACTTCATCAAATTTCCAATCACTGTGGAAACTTGGAGAAGACACGTGGAGAAATCTAAGTTTCTTCAAGTATCCGAGACCTTTCAATACATATTCAGGATCAAGTCCCTTCATCTGCAATTTTATGCATTTTGCTGCTTCATTTTTACCCTGTAATCCAAAACCAGAAACCAAGAAACTTGTGTCATAAAAGTGAAAATGAGTTAGTTATCTCAATCATACAAATAGTCCATATCCTTACGACCTTACCAAATCATGAGCCAACGCATCTTGAATTTCCTTGTCAATCCACAATCGGCTATGTTTGTTAGGCTCATCAGGGTGCGAACGACGAACAATATTCCATCCCATTTCTTCTATATGGTCATGCATTCCCAGATACCCATGTACTGAAATAGTTATAAGAGACCTTTGCTCAAGAACTCTTAAACCAATTCTAGCACGTAAGCCACAACTTTCAAGCACTCTGATTGCTTCATCTTTCCTCCAACCTTTCAGTATGCATGCGACATCTAGAAAAATTTCCCTATAATGCTCCTCTAGACCGTTGAAGCTTATTTCCAATATATCCAAAGTTTCCTTTAACGGAAATGTTTTCAGTTTTTCTAGGGTATCTTTCCATTCAAGCTGATCATCATTACCACAAAGAAATGAACCCAAAACTCTAATTGTTAAGGGTAGACCATTAGCATAGCCTACAACTTGTAGTGATAGCTCTTCGTACCCTTGAACTGGAATCTCTTTCCCAAATGCATACCTACTAAATAGGCAAAGTGCTTCCTCATTTGACAAGAGATTGACATTATGAATCATCTCCAAATTCACTCGGTGTGCTACAAGCACTTGCTTATCTCTTGTTGTGATTATAATTCTACTTCCGGGCTTAAACCAGTTAGTTGCACCTGCTAACGCCTCAAGTTGGGTTATGTGATCCACATCATCGAGAACGATAAGAACCTTTTTACGACGCATCATCTTGTTCATCAGATTTTTCCCATCAGAAACACTACTTACGAGGTCCTTATAGTTTAAAACATCTGAAAGGATTTGTTTTTGCAATGAGGATAAAGAGGTTTCCGAAACTTCCCTGACATTCTCGACAAAGCTCTTACCTTCGAACTGAAAGGATATTTCATCAAAAATAGCTCTTGCCAAAGTTGTCTTCCCACCACCTCCTATCCCTATGATCCCTATCATGCGAACATCGGATATACCCATTCCTAAAGATGAAATAACATTCATTACTCGGGTCTTCATGCCTATAAGTTTATCATTTTTGCTGAAATTGATGGAACGTAACAACTGTACTGAAATTTCTTGAACAACTCTTAGGATAACTTTGGCTTCATGCCTGTATATTAAAGAAAAAGAAAGGTTCAATTAGTTTCTCCAGATACCACCCATACACAGTAAATCTTATATATATGACATACATATGTATATGATGTTATAAGATAGTCATATGGAAGGGGTTCAATCGAGAACAATAACAAAATAAAGTAACCTGAATTGAAAATGGTCAAATCACCTACAAATCATTTTAAACTAAGGGCCAACGCAAGGGTGTTGTGGGTGACGCGGCCCGCAAGTTGAGGTCACGGCCAATGTCCTGTGAATCACATATGATCGACTGTTTTCTTATTCACCTACTAAACTCTAGTCATAACCTTATTTTAAGTTTAATTTTTCGATATCACAACCTTAGATGCCATGGATAATAGGACTTAATTTACATCCTAAGGTTAATATCAAATTAAAGAAAGAAAATGGAAGATTTTTAAGTACCCATTATCAGTGTTCTTTAAGTCCCAGCCAGCTAGATTGGCTGCTTCTTCCAAAGCCTCTCTCCATTTTCTGGCATCCTCCTCATTTTCATGTTTAGCAAAGACTTTTCCGAATTCCCCAATTTGTTTGCGGACTTCAGAAGGTCCCACATCATAAAAAACCGGGAAAGCGGTCTGCTCCTCCGTCTTCTGGCACTCCATGATCTTCACAAGCTCTCCCAAACACCAAGACGAAGATGCATAGTTTTTGGAGAAAACGATGATGTAGAATCGTGAGTCTTGAATGGAATTGATGAGCTCATCACTGATCTTTTCTCCTTTATTGAGTCTCTCATCATCCTTGAAGGTTTCAATGCCATATCGCTGAAGACAGTCATAAAGATGATCAACAAAGTTTTTACGAGTATCTTCGCCTCTAAAACTCAAAAATACATCATACGTAAAGCTCTTCCGAGTAAATGAAGTTGAAGAAGAAGATGACATTGAAGATTAAAGATGGAAATGTTTTACAAGATATATATATATATATATATATATCAACTATCGAAAAGGGTTTGCGTTTGAAGACGATGTATTTGTTTGGATAAAAGTCTATGGACTGACGTCAAGAAACACAAGTGGGTTGTCTGGTGGTCTAATTAAAGACAAGATTCCATGTTCGAAGCAAAATTTTGTATTTGATATTTATATATTTTTTAAGAGTAAATTACATATTTGGTCCTTATGGTTTACACTTAATTGCACTATTGGTCCCTAGTTTAAAGTAATTATGGATTTGTTTCCTATGGTTTACATTAGACTACACTATTGGTCCCTTAACCCTAACTCCATGTGAAATCAATATGTTAAACATAGGGACCAATACTGCAATACATTGTAAACCACAAGGACCAATAGTGCAATACATTGTAAACCATAGAGACCAATAATGTAATATAGTGTAAACCATAGGGACTAAATCCATAATTATTTTAAAATAGGGACCAATAGTGTAATTATATGTAAACCACAGGGACCAAATATGTAATTTACTCATTTTTTAAACATTGTATTTATTTACAATGAAACATTATCATGTTTAAAAAATCATTAATTCAATAATTAGTATTAGGTTCAAAGGAGAAGTATTACTAAAATATAAAATAACCACTAATCAGGTCAATAAATTTGACTTTGACCTCGAAACATAGGATAATTTCTCGCGCATATTGTAAGACACGGAGGGGTATTTTCGTAAATTTTACAAATACTCCATATATGAATTATTCATATGAACATGTTGATATATGAATTTGATGCAGGGACATCCGTGTCATTTTCAGCCGGTACACGACCAGCCCATTTCATATCTCGAGCTCACCTTGGAATCGATTCAGACTCTTATTTTGGGTTTGAAACAATTAAAGAGAGAAGTTTAATTTTTTGGCAGTCCAAAGAAAATTAGAGTCTTCTCATAAAGACTTCATCAATAGTCCTTTAATTGCTTCATGAATAGCTCTTTAATTGTTTCATCAATAGTTCTTTAATTACTTTCCAACTTTTGATCTTCCTTGAGACTTCTTATTTGTCCAAGAGTTATGTTTTCCAGCCCTATATATTGGGTTCCTTTTGTAGCAGGAAATCACCAGTTGAATAAAGAGTTGTGAAGCTGTTTTGAGTGTTCTTACACAAAAGGAGTCGATTCTTGATTGTTGCTAGTGTGGTGCTCTTGCTTTATCACTAGTAACATCAACCTTTGCCAATTTGATTGATCTTGGTGGTGTTTAAGTACTTTATCCTTGATCTACTCAAGTTGTTAATTTCATTCCTAGTCTTATCCCTTTCTTTTACCCCACCTATGCATCAGAATCTTTATATGAATTGCACGGATTCATATATAAAGATTCATATATGAACTTGTTTGTCGACTATTTGTAAAATTTACAAAAATGTCCTTCGATCATGTGCTTACATACGATCTTTGACTTTCAACTTTGATCTTAACTGTATCAACGGTTGAGATCACTTCTATAATTTCATAATTTTTTTATCAACTTATCATTTTAACCTTTCTCAATTCAATAATTTTGCTATCATACTTGAAAATAAACTAAACACTATTTTGTTTAATATATTAGGAGTAAATTGCACTGTAGGTCCCTATGGTTTGCTTAGAAGCTGGATATGGTCCCTCATTAAAAAGATTTATTTTTTCATCCCCATGCCTTGCAAATCGTTTCACGTTGGTCCCTGATCCTAACACCATCTAATATGTCTTCGTTAGCTCGAACACATGCCTCGCAAGGGAGGGGTAAAATCGTCTTTCTAAGTTTTCTATCTCTTTTGTACCTGCCAAATGTAATCATGAGGGGCGACTTACGATAAACTCTATCACCTCACATCCCTTAAACTTCAAAACCAAACAATTCTTCTGTCTATCCAACAATGATGAGTCACTCTCTCATCAAGCATAAAGGTTTACGAAATTATGGTAAGGGAATCATATTTCGAATGAAAAACTTTTCATATGAATGCGTATTAGAATTTTTGATATTGATTAAAACCACTTTTTTACAAATATTTATCCAAAAACGCCGGTTTGAAGATTTATCATGGAGGGTTCTTCACAAAGAAACCTGGCAAAGAGTATGTACAAGGTAAAATGCACTATATGGACTTGTATGATGCAGACGAGTTCTTAGTTCATTGGCAAATTTCTGCTGCTAAGAAGAGTAGCATCTAGTGACTTATGAGACTTTTTTTTTAATTCCAAATATACTCTTGTACTTTTTACACTACCAATTTTTAAACATGTCCCCTTTTTTAAATCATTTTACAGTCATACACTACCTTATCAGCTAGTTTTTGCTAAACGTATCTTATTCATTACCCTTATCGGCTAGTTTGCCAAACATAGCCTAAGTACGGATAAATAGTATCAAAATAGCAAATGCTTTTTCTCTTTCTCTTCCAGCAAATAAGTGATGGCGGTGGTGGCGCAGAAGGTGGTGGCGATTGCAGTGGATGACGTCTCTCCGGCGAGAAGACGTCGGTGATGAAGCTGATGATGATGGAAGCCATTGAAACCGGCGAGAAGACGTCGGTGACGTTTTCTTGTTCTTCTGCGGCGGCGGTGGCTGACCGGCCGGAGGACCTAATTCTCCGGCGAGAAGACGGTGGTGGGCAAGTAGGTTTTTTTGGTTTTGATGAAGCTGATGATGATGGAAGCCATGGAAACCTATTTGACAATAATTTTCTTGAAAATGGGATGTGAAAAGAAGTGCAGGTAAAGGAGGAGTGTAAAGAGAGTTTCAAAATGTCCATAATACCCCTATGGGGTTGTAATCACGTGTGATGCATGTAAAATGAAAATGTTGTTACAATAGTCCTCTTTTATTATCAACCACTGATTAAAATATATAGATGGTCTAGATTAGTCCTATAAAGTTTTTATTTGATTAAGCCTCTATATATATCTATATATACATATATATATATATATATAAGTGCTAAAAAAATGAGAAGTAGAGAAGTGATCTACACTACTCATCCCGTCAATAAAGGCAACTTTGACCGGTTCCCCTCATTTAATAATCTCTACCGTCCCATGAATAACGTCAATCTCCCGTGATCGCATCCACCGTAACCGGTTAAAGCCACCTTTACTGACCAGAAGAGTGGTGGAGATCACTTCTCTACTTCGTATTTTTTTAGCACTTCTCATTTGAACCCCTCTCTCTCTCTCTCTATATATATATATATAGGGGTGGTATCTGTTACAAACCGGATAGTTTGTACAAACTATACAAACCAATCTCGACCATACATTTAGATGATCAATGGTGTGGATTAGGGGTGTTAACGAGCCGAGCCGAGTCGAGTAGTAGGTTAATCGAGCCGAGCTTAAAAAAATAATACTGGGCTCGAGCTCGACTCGAGCTCGATTAACTTTTTCAATGTAGGGCTCGAGCTCGAGCTCGAATATTTTTTGAGTTATCGAGCTCGAGCTCGAAGCTCGTTTATAGGCTCGAACTCGCGATAGATTAACTCGTTTATCAACTTGAGCTCGATACTTTTTATATTTGTAAAATATTTATTGATAAATATATGAAAATGTTTAGCTCGAACAAAGGTATGCTCGAATGGCTCGGCTCGGCTCGACTTGACTCGAAAAATTTAATCGAGTTTTCGAACGAGTCGAGTCGAACATTGGTGTTACAAAGCTCGGCTCGTTAAGTTAAACGAGCTCGATTTTATGTTCGAGATCGACTCGAGCTCGAGTATTATTAAGCTCGAGCTCGAGTAGCTCGTTAAAAGCTCGACTCGCTAACACCCCTAGACTGTGGATTAATTCAGTTCCTAGATTTTCTTTCAACCACATTTAAAAATTTCCTAAAAATTAGGAGATAAGCAAAATATAAACAAAATCAATGGTTAAGATTAGGTTTGTAGAGTTTGTACAATCTACCTGGTTTGCAATGGATGCTTCCCCATATATATTATAGTAACACATAACTTCTTACCAACAGTTAGGATTGATCTTCAAGATTGATCCAGAGAGGTAGAGATCCCTTCTTACCCCACTCGCCATAACTTTCCTTCTCATCGGAACCCAACCCTACATTTCAAATGCTATAAAATGTAACTAAAAATGTCTGAAACATTGTGCTGCTAAAAACAAACAAATATTGCAATTTTGGTGGAATTATTTGCTATGTCAATTTAAATTATTAATAGATGATTACTAGTATTAAAACAGAGAAAGTACCTTAGTTCTTCAAAACTAGAAATCAGGGTCATGGAGGAGACTCCTACTACGGGTGCCTTTGTGGTAGAACGTATTATAGTCCGAGTCTTCTGTATCGAACGTAGGAGTACATGACTGATGAAGCAATCCAGACCCCTTAATATGCAGACCTTCCAAAAGAACGATGCTCAACGGCAGATCACTTATACCTGTATCTTCTATATATAACTCCTGTAAGCATGCTATACATCCAAGCTCCTCTGGCAATTTCTTAACTAGAATACAACCGTTGAGATCAAAACGTTTCAGACGTTTCATCATACAGATGCTTTTCGGGATATCTCGTAGATTTACACACCTCCACAGGCATAAAATCTCTACACATTCTAATCTGTCAAGATCCTCCGGTAACTTCTCAAGAAGCTCACAATCTGCAAGACTCAGAACTTTCAGATGTTTCAACATACAAATGCTATATGGAAGATGTGTAATGTTTGTGAGCGAGAAATTCAGCTCCTCCAGACACTCTAACCGACCAAGATCCTTGGGGGCTTCTTGAATACTACCGCTGAGTGTAAGCTTTGTTACGCATTGTAAACCACAAATGCGTTGAGCTATACTCTTAAGGTTTGTGCAAGCACATAGACCTACAGAGTTATTCTCGAGATTTTCAACCGATGGGTATTCAAGTTCTTCAAAGAAACATGTAAATTGAAACCTTGGAATATTTTTGTCAGAGTGTAACGGAGATATATCCATAAGAAACTCTGCACTCAGACTTAACTCCATTGAAGAACCACCTTCACGATATCCTAAATCAAGAGATCCAGACTTTTTCTTAAAGGAAAATTTGGTAAAACTGAAACAACCACTTAACCACAAGGTCGCAAGACTTTTGAGACCCCCAACAGGAACATGAAGTTCAACCAACTCATTACAATTTCCAAGATTCAAGATTTGGAGATTTGGAGTTCGCCCAAGGTCAAGTGCCTTCAACTTTGAATGACTAAGGTTAAGGGTAGTGAGAAATCGACATTCAGTTAAGGGCATTTGAAGTTTAATCAAATCATGACATCTTGCAAGATTTACTTTCTCAAGATTCAAACTCCGCCCAAGGTCAAGGGCCTTCAACATTGAAGAATTGAGATCAAGATATCTAAGCTTTTCAAGATCCTGCAAAATGCAGAAATATGAATGATTGTATAATTACAAACCAATAGATGCATATATATAGCATTATAATGAATCAGTATAAACAACCAATAAACTATTATCTGACCTTTCTTTCTCCCCCTTGCCAAAGTCCTACAATTCTGCTTCGATGCATTCGAAGTGCAACAAGATTATTCGCTTGAAAGGTTTTAGGGAAAGACAGAAAAGGGTAATTTCCCCAACTCAGATATTGTAAAGAATTTGGAAAGTATTGGCTAACTTCATCAAATTCCCAATCGCTATTTGAATCATTGCCATGCACGACAAGAACTCTAAGTTTCGTCATGTTTCCCAGACCCTTCATAACAGTTTCTCGGTTGATTTCTGATGCTATCAGGTTTATACATGATGTTGCTTCAGTACCCTGTAATCCAAAAGAAAAGACAGTGTCTTAACAAATGAGAATGTGTTGATTTTCTTAACCTTAAAAATAAACTTAATGCTTACCAGATTATTAGCCAATATATATTTAGTTTCCTCCTCAATCCACAATCGGCTATGTTTGTTAGGCTCCTTTGGATGTTGACGGCGAACAATATACCTAGCCATTTCTTCTATATGGTCATGCATGCGCAAGTATCCATATTCAGAAGTAGTCATGAGAGATCTTTGCGCAAGAACATTTAAAGCATTTCTAGCTTGAAATCCGCAGCTTTCAAGCACTTTTATTGCTTCTTCTTCTTCCCAACCTTTCAATATGCATGCAACATCTAGGAATATGTCCTTGCAATCCTCCTCTAGACCAATATAGCTTAACTCTAATATTTCTAAAGTTTCCTTCAATGGAATTGTTTTTAGTTTTTCTATAGCATCTTCCCATTCGAGCTCATTTTTACCATAGAGAAACAAGCCCAAAACTCTGATCGTTAAAGGAAGACCAGCAGCATAATCTACAACTTGTTCGGATAGCTCCTTGTACCCATGAATTGGACTCTCTGTCCCAAATGCATACCTACTGAAGAGGCAAATTGCTTCCTCACGAGATAAAAGATTGATAGCATGTATCAAGTTCACTCCGTGTGCGACCAACACTTGCTCATCTCTTGTTGTAAGGATAATTCTACTTCCCTTTTTAAACCAATTAAGGTCACCGACTAACGCCTTAAGTTGGTCTATATGATCCACATCATCCACGACAACAAGAACCTTTCTACCACGCATCATCTTTTTCATCATCTTTCTCCCCTCATCAACATTACTCATTTCGATGCCCCGATCCTTTAGCACATCTTTAAGGATTTGTTTTTGTAACTTCTTTAAACCAGAAAAATTCGGATTTGATTTTTCCCTCACATTCTTAACAAAACTACTACCTTCGAACTGAAAGGATACTTGATCAAAAACAGCTCTGGCCAAAGTTGTCTTCCCACCACCTCCAATTCCTTTGATCCCCATCATTCGAACGTCGTCGTCAGCACCGATTTCTAAAGATGAAACAACATCCCCTATTCGAGCTTCCATGCCTATTAATTTTTCATCAACACTAAAATTGCTGAATCGTAACTCTCATGTGATCTCTTTAACAATCTTATGGATAAGTTTAGCTCCATACCTGTATATTAAAGAAGACAAATTACAATTCATTTAAGTTCAGATCCATAACATGCATATGTATATGAAGTAATTAAGATAGTCATGTAATCATGTTTACTCTTGCAAAAAGACTCAAGTTTGAAATATGGAGGAATTACATGCGATCATTCAAGTTCCACCCTGCAAGACTGACTGCTTCTTTCAAAGCCTCTCTCCATTTCCCAACATCCTCTTCCTTTTCATGTTTGGCAAAGGCTTGTCCAAATTGCCCACTTTGTGTTTGGACTTCAGATGGTTCCACATCATAATAGATAGGGAAAACAGTTTGCTCCCCCGTCTTCTTACGCTCTATAATCCGTACAAGCTCATCCAAGCACCAAGATGAAGATGCATAATTCTTGGAGAAAACAATGACATGGAGCCTCGAGTTTTCAATGGCGTGAATGAGCTCCGTATTGATTTTTGTCCCTTTCTCGAGGCAGTACTTGTCATCCTTGTATGTTTCAATGTTTTGTTGCAAAAAAAACCAATAGAGATAATTACCAAAGTTGATACGAGGGTCTTCACCTCGAAAACTCAAAAATACATCATACTTAAAGCTTCTCTTGTGAATGGATGAAGTCGAAGAAGAGGCCATTGAAAAACAACTTTTTCAGGTCAAAATTCAGAGAGCATCAAATAGGGAGATGGATGCATATATGTAAGAGAGATTGACTTCTAACATATGGATAAACCACAGATAAATGAGAGAGCAGGTAGATCTTGACTTCGACTTTTGTATATACTACTTTTGATTTCCTTACGTGTGAAAAAAACTAATCCATTAATTTTATGTCTTTAATTTAAATATATTTCATTTACTTGTAGCTAAAACTCAAGTAAAAATTGAAAGATTTTTCTCTTAACTTTACATTGTGGATGTAACAAACTTTCAGAAAATAGTTTAAAATCGAGAATCTTGAAAGTATATAGTGGCTAAGAACAATTTTTTAAACAAGTTCAGGGGCTGCAATAATTGATGGACTAACTTTGAATCTATTTTTAATAGTTAGTGTGACAATTGAAAAAAGGAGAAGATAAGATATATATGTAAACACGTAATGAAGAAACCATATATATATATATATATATAATGAAAGAACTATAAACTGATACGTAAGATTTAAGGCCGAAGGAAAAACGATACGTAAAGATTTATCGTAAGAGTAATCTGCAAGAAAATAAGAAAAGACGATAAACGTAAGAGGTGGCCGAGGCCTGTGATATACACAGTCCCCTTAAAACAGATTCACCCCGTGGTGTCTGTTTCCCAGGGTACAACGGCCGGAGCAGTAGTACTGCCGGACCGAGACTAATGCCCGAGAGAATGACGAGATATAGGGGTGTCTGTTTCCCAGGGTACAACGGCCGGAGCAGTAGTACTGCCGGACCGAGACTAATGCCCGAGATATCCGATCAACTTGCTGTGGGTGAGTTGATATTTTCAACAACTCCATAGGTCACATATATAACCAGTAGGATATAGGAGTTATCTCGGGCGGCATTCGTGTCCGCAGGACGCGCCCCCGTGCACAAGTTCAGTGGTTCGATGCCCAATCGGTCCGAAATTCGCACCCCCCCCCCCCTGCACGCGCATGTGAGGGAGAGTTTCTTTCAAAGTAACTTAACCTTCTCTTTTGTAGAACCATATATAAACTTGAAAAAATTTCAAGTTCCCACCAATGTGGGACAACTCCATTTTTCCCAACAAAACCCACTTCAATGAGCTCACTTTGAGATTCAATTTCTCATTCACACGACCTCCGTTTTGGACGAATTTTAGCTCGTTAGAAAGCCCTTATGGAGGTGAACTAGATCCACCGTACCTTATCTCAAAGTAGATATATTTTGTCCATTTAATTTTACGTCCAAAACAGCTCAAACTCATCGTGTTAACTCTTTTTTCCAACAATATATATATATATATATATATATATATATATATATATGGATAAGTACGTGAAGGGGTTGTTTAATTTGCAACCCATGTAAATCTAACAACCTATGCAACCCACATCTTAACCGTTGAATTCTTGATCGACGGTTACAATGGAGTGGGCTTAATATTTTCAATTAAAGAAAACAAAAAAATAAAAACAAAATAACCGTTTTTTCATTAATCCAACGGTTAAGATATGGGTTGCATGGATTGTTAGATTTACATGGATTGCAAATTAACCTTCACCAGTACGTGAAATCGATATATTGAGGAATTTGGGGAAAAATCACTGGGTTTAACTTTAGGGATTTACGAATGAGAAATGGAGGACTTGGACTCACACAGGCAGGTTTTTCTCCATCGTCCGCCAGCCACCGCCACCACCATCGTCTCCTCCTCCCCACACCTCGCCGGTCGGCCATGGTTGGAGGCGATGAAGCAGATTTCCATGGAATGAAGCAGGTCTCCATGGGAGGAATCAGATGGCCATCGGAGGAGAGGCAAGGCAGATCGCCGGAGGAAGCAGACGGCGTGGTCGACGGTGCCGGAGGAACAGGTCGCCGGAGGAGGCGACAGGTCACCCCGGAGAAGATAGACACAGTGGGAAGAAGACAAATGGTATGGTGATGGAGAAGATAGACACACGTGTTCTTGTTAGGGGTGTAAATAGGTCGGGTTGGGTTGGGTTCCGGTTCAACCCGTTTATTAATTGGGTTGGAAATCTTAACCCAACCCAACCTGTTTAATTAAATGGGTTGAGATTTTCAACCCAACCCAACCTGATGGGTTGATAGCGGGTTGACCTGTTTATTGGTTAATGGGTTGGTAGCAGGTTGAACCTGGGTTGACCCATTTATTTTAAATAAAACACAAACCAAATAAAATGTTTCAAGTTTCAAAAAAACACAACCCAAGCAAATGCGAAATAAAAATGTTCAAGTTTCAACAAAGCTTCAAAGTTACAGTAGCATATAAACTAGAAAGCAGAAACTTACATCTATCGGAATAATTATTAAAAACAAAAACTTATATCTATTGGGTGACAAACAAGTTATAAATGGGTTGAAAACACGTAAATAGTGGGTTGAAATCAAGTTCTAAATGGGTTGAAATTGGGTTGTAAATGGGTTGGGTTCGGGTTGTAAACAGGTTGGAAATCTCAACCCAACCCATACCCAATAAATAAATGGGTTAGGCGGGTTGACCCATTTATCATAAACGGGTTGAAAATCTCAACCCAACTTGCTACTATTGGGTTGGGTTCGGGTTGGGTTGGCGGGTTGGGTCACTTTTTGACAACTCTAGTTCTTATGGGTTTAGGTCAAAAATGTGGGTATTTCTGTTATTTGTTATTAAAAGCCAAAATTAAATAAAAAAAACCAGACTTTTTTGGATTTTTAAAAACTGCTTTTCATGTTCTTAAAGGTGCGTTTGGTATCGGGACAGGACATGACATAACAGGACAGCTATTCAGCATTTGGTAAGACATAACTAAACTAAACGGGACAAGACAAGACTCATTAAATGACCAATTTACCCCTACATTGTTAATGTTCCTTTTACCACCACCACCACCAGCAGTCCATAGCCACCACCACCGGTCTACAACCACAACCACCACCACCACAGATCCCCAACCACCAGCACCACCACAGCCATAACCACCACCACCAGCCTACGACCAGCACCACCACCATAGATCCACCACCAGCACCACCACCATAGATCCACCACCAGCACCACCACAGCCACAACCACCACTACCAGTCTACCACCAGTCTACGACCAGCACCACCACCACATATCCACCATCACCACCACAGATCCACCACCACCACCACAGATCCGCAACCATCAGCAGCACCACAGCCACAACCACCACCACCAGCCTACAAGGGAGGTCGCCGGCTAGGGGGAAGGGAGGAGGTCGCCGGCTAGGGGGAAGGGAGGAGGTCGTCGGCTAGGGAGCAGGGAGGAGGTCGCCGGCTAGGGAGGCATGGAGGAGGTCACCACCTAGGGAGGCAGGAAGGATCCCGTCGCAGGTGGTGCCGATGGTGTTGGAGCCGCCATCTCAGGTAGCAGCCGGTGATGTTGGAGCCGTCATCGCAGGTGGAGGCCGGTGGTGTTGGATCCGCCGTCGCATGAGGCAGCGGTGGTGGTGGAGATCGTCGGCCGACAGGGAGGAGAAGAGGAGGAGGGTGTGGTGGTATCGCCGGCCAGCGGTGGTAGTGGAGATCCAACCATGGTGTTTTGGGAGAAGGAGGGTGCTTTGGGAGAGGATGATGTTTAGGCAGGGGGAGAAGAGGAGAAGGGTGTTTTGGGAATAAATGGCTTGTTCTAGCTAGTTCCACCAATTTTGACAGAACACACTTGTTCCACTTGGGTTCCATATAGTTCCTGTCTGTTCCACTTTAAGTCTTGCCAAACATAGGACAAGAGTTACTTGTTCTGTTATTTCTAGTTAGTCCACCTACCAAACGCACCACCAAGCATTATTTTTACTTATTGACTTTTTAGGAAGTCAATAAGTCAATAAACATTTTTAAAAATCAATCCTAAACACTTTTTAATATTAATGATATAATTGATTGTGTAAATTTTAAATGTAGAATCTGTCGAAGATAAAAGTAAAAAAAAAATAGTGGAGATTTAAAATATGTTGGAGATGCCGTAAAGTTGTATGTGTGAATTAATCTGTCTAAATAAATCTCAAAGGTTTTTATTTGTGAGGGTTTTTGTAACACCCAAAATTCGAAAATACATCTTTAACGGGAAAAGTAACCAACTTTATAAAAATGCGGAAGCTTGTCCAAAATTTAATTCAAAAGTAACATCTAAACACCATGAGGTGTCAACTAAGTTTTAACTATTTTATGGATACATTGAAAAATCGTTTTAAATAAAACCGAATCCAAACCCAAGTACAACATGGTTTATGCGTTTAGGAAAACGAGGTTGACTTTTCAAACTAACAAGATAACGTTCGGTGCACCGCTAAAACCAAACCACTTTCTGTACAATCATTTCTTCACCTTTCTTCTCGTAGACTGAACTAGCGGAACCCGGAGCCTCGAACTTTAACTTTTCCCTTTCGGGAAATGCCTGCAACTAAAAAGATTAAACAACAACGGGGTAAGCGAAACGCTTAGTGAGAACACACCTAACCATCTACCATCATACATTCACAATTACATAACACATAATCACGCACGTGCCGTCTTTGCACTATCTCCTCTTCGGCTAAACCCGAAACAAGGAGAAATTCCCTAGGGGTATTGCTACCACCATAGGTACTCTACCCGAGGAGTATTGCTACTTCCTTCGGTCCACACATATCCCCGAAGGGAACATACATCATCATCATAACATAATCACATGCCACATAATCATGCACATACAACAATACATAGCTAGGTAGTGAACTCACCTCGATAAGAATCACAATAGCTCAATAATGCGAATAATAGTCACCTCGTACCACCTAAGCATAAATACATACACACCTTCATCAAACACAACCCGAAAATGAGTCTTAAACGTAACTCGACCCACTAATGCGAAAGACGCATCTACCCTCGACCAATTTCCACCAACTTCATGAAACATCATGTTTCACTAAGTACTAGGGGTAACTAAGCAAAAGAACCCCAAACGAATCCATTTCGGAAAAATGGAAAAACAACTCAGCCTAAACGGCTGGTAATACCGCTGGTAACCTTACCCGCGGATTTACCCGCCGTTACCATCAGCACGAGAAGAAAAGAAGGGTTTTCTTCAATTGGACATAACTCTCTCATACGAACTCCGATTGAGCCGATTCAAATTGCTATGATCTCGATTTTTCGAGCTCTACAAGACTACATCAATGGATTTTAAGAACTAGGGTCGATAAGGGACATTCACACGTCTCTAATTCGACCCAAACAACTCCAATTCATACTATAGGTTGATCAATTGATCAATCCTCCACATACTTCTCAACCCTTGACTCTTTGCTCAAATTTACCAACAATTAAACTACCATTAAGTAAAGCATTCATACCTTAATCACGATTACGCGAACAATTTCTCGACTGCTCGATTCTAAGCCTCCAATTGCACCCTTGCCTCTTTTCTCCAAAGTCGCCCTCCCTCTCCCCAAAACGTAATCAGGAAACTGATTTGGGAATAGAGGGAGTGGGGAGTTAACCCTAGTTTAGGTATTTACAACTTGCACCTTTTACCTCCAAACTTTACACCTTAGCCCTCGAGCTTCTACAAAACCGTCAATCAAGATCCAAAGTAACTCAAAACTCTACTGGAACTTAAATTAGGAATCGGGGTGTTACAACTCTCCCCCACTTACCGGGATTTCGTCCCCGAAATCGCTCAATCTCGGAACATCTCAGGGTAGTTCCGCCTCATCTCGTCCTCCAGTTCCCACGTTCACTCTGAGCCTTTTAGATGCTCCCACTAGACCTTTACTAAACCCACTTCTTTGCTCCTCAGCGTCTTGGTCTTTCTTTCCAAGACTGCTATTGGCCTCTCCACATAGCTAAGTCGCTCTTCTACCTGAATGTCATCAATCGGTATGCAACCCGACTCATCTGCTAAGCACCACTGAAGTTGTACAACATAGAAAGTGTCGTGTATCTGACTGGGTTCTGTCGGTAACTCAAGCTGATACGCGACTCCCCCTACATGTGCGTCCATCTCGAACGGTCCGATGAATCTCAAACTCGATTGCCACGCTTCTGAAAGCGTATCACCTTTTTCCATGGTGACACTTTCTGAAGCACTTCCTCTTACCCACTAACTTAAGTCCGACCGTCAATCTGTCCACTATCTCCCATAGGATATACTGATTTCCGAGAATACTACTAACTTTTACTCAGATCCTTCATCGCATGCTCTCACCTCCCACTAGTAACTCTAACTCTAACTCAACCTTCTATCTTAATTGCCTCTCTTTATGGCTGCTTAGATATACTTACCAGCGAGGTCATCACTATTAACTACCAAGCCGTAACGCCAACTAACACACATCCGGTTATTGGGTCGATATAACTCTTACCCTTTCTACTTCTATCACATTTGTATTGACAAATTCTATCAACATCTCTTATATCGCCGTACACCTACTTCTCTTAGCCCCAAACACCCAGTCTTGACAGCTCATACTTGACTCTCGAAGCCTACGGGTGTAACCACCAGTGTAGGGAACACAAGAGTCAAGTAAAGATTAATCTAGACAACAAGCTCGCCCTCTTCATGCACTTAATGCACCTCACTACCATCACATCTTCTCTTATCTCAGACTCTATCATCCCAACACATACAATTACATTCACTTTTCATCCCTAACCCAATTCGACATCAGATTCGAACAATCAAGCATTCGCTCCATGGTTTACTACAATAACATCTACCAATGATCACGATCACCAATCTATTAAGCGTCGACCTATAGACCTGACTCAACAATTCGTTGCAACAGTCCAGGCGACCGTGGTTCAAAACTGTCCGCTTTGGAGACACAGAGACCTCACCGGTCACCCCTACTCCCTCACGGTTCTATTTTGGAGTTTCCCAATCCGGGTCACAACCTAGAACACACCTATCACCATGTCATTTCCTACGGATTACGACAGATTCCACAACAAAACATATATGCACATCTAACTGCTCTCCGTTCCAAGAACGGAACTGATCATATCTTCCCCTCTAACGGAAACGATGCTATCCCATGGACCCTTATGAGTACAGGGCTACCCATAAGCACCCAAAACATGCTATTCACATTCAACAGAGCCATCTATCCTCTACCATCACGTACAACATAACACACGCTATAACTCTTCACAACACCCATTTATTTCTCACACTGCATCTTAATACGACTAACTCGTGGTAGTAAGTACCACCTTAAACTGCCATGCTCGCTACTGTCTTCCTTTCCCTACACTCATCGTTCCTTGCGAAAAATCTCGGACACATCTCAAAAGTGTTCCACAAGCTCCACCTTCGATCTCGATAGATCAGCATATCGCCTATGCATACGATCACTGACCTTCCTTCATTGGTCTGCAGACCCGATTCATCAGGTCCATAAAACTATCGACACGTTCGTCAACACGAAAGGCATCCCAATGAAATCGAAATGCACACATCGAGTACAAAAGGCCGTCTTACACACATCTTCTCCTCGCACCTTCAACTGATGGTACCCTAAGCGAAGATCTAACTTCGAGAACCACATGGCTCCCCGAAGCTGATCAAAGAGATCATCGATCTTCGGCAACGGGTATCTATTTCTTACCGAAAGCTTGGTTAGCTCCCGATAGTACTCACTTGCCTCTCGAAGAAAATACCAGCTAATCATCCGGGTATACATCCAGACACTCGCTGACCATAGGCACGATTGCTTCCTTCTTTTTCTTTATCTCAACTCGACTAATAATCACGTACACTGTGTAACTACTACCTCCATGAATAATATGCCTTCTGGCCTTAGCCAAAGTACATACCTTCGGTGGTCTCTTTCCATCTCCTTCAATAGTCAGTTCTCCCCCAATTAGGGTTCGAACTACTATCTACTATTCCCCACAATCCATGCAAACTCGATCTCAACTCAAACCGTCTAATCTAACTACCACATTTACCTTCTACATAGAGATAGGGATCGGGTTTAAATAATTTGATCCCACCTATCTCTAATACATTCTCCCAAAACGCGTCACTACACCAACAGTGCCACTCGTCCGCTATTCCTACTTCTGACGGACTTTCTAACACAAGTTATCTCGTACACCTGATAAGATCAGTGCACCTTGCTGTCGCCATCTTTAACTGACATGCATGGTGTTCTCTAGAAAGCCAGAGAATCACCCTCACTTCATACTTTCCACTTGCCTCAAAGTCCTCTACCGATCAAGTGACTCTCACAAACCCTCCATGGGTACTCTAAACTGGCTCACCACGACTTGACCTCTAATTCTGTCATGCCAACCGATGTGGATGACACCTTCTGTCTCAATAATCCGATGAGTGTTAACCACTGGATCCTTCTTACCTTCGAACTTCGACGATAGTCATGTCAAAATCCCATAACTAGGTGCTCTAGCCTGACCAGGCTGAGAGCTTACTACCTCGCCGACTCATGCGGCTAGAGCTGCTTCTAACTGCCGTGAACCACCTGGGTTAATTCTCCTTTCGCACATTAAAAGACTAGGAAGTAACTCATGAAAACTTCCCCTATCACTTTTGCTACATCTTCTTACCCTTATCAGTATCTCAAGACTCCTCATGATTCCATCGAGATCAAACTTGTACCGGTGTTTCTAATCAACTCATATGTGAGAATCGTGTTTCGAACCCCTCAGCAATAACCAAACCAGGACATGCCGAAGAGTTCTTTACAAGATTCTCACCCATCGGTGCAAACTTGATCT
Organism: Centaurea solstitialis; assembly: GCA_030169165.1. Taxonomy (NCBI): domain Eukaryota; kingdom Viridiplantae; phylum Streptophyta; class Magnoliopsida; order Asterales; family Asteraceae; genus Centaurea; species Centaurea solstitialis. The sequence goes on from CM058043.1 coordinate 32,260,912, forward strand.
TAATTTCACCAATAGGCATCCTGATCCACAGATTAGCCAGCTACATTCACTGACTTTAAACATACACAATCATCATCATAGCAAGGATACCTCTTTTTGGTATACAACCCATGCTGATCCTAAGATCATCGTACTTTAAAGATAACCTCTTTCCTTCTCATCTCGTCTACAACGTTTGGGTCAGCAACCCTCACTACACTCTTCCTTTCACATCATACTATTGGGTGGTCTAACCATACTGATTCAATTAAACCCGCTATTTAACACCGCTCTACTTCTTTTCACGTACAAACTACTAGCTCAGGTCGATGACCTTGGCTTCCCATTCTCTACTCATCACACGCCTCTTAGGGGTCTAATTACTTACCTTAAGGACATACACAAGTCCTATCATCATGCTACCCCAAACACAACCTAGTTGGTTCATGGTACTCCAGTAACTACGTCAATTCCCTGATATGCACAATGTATTTGCAATGATACGGGCCCTTGTATCACTATAAATACACTCTACATATCTAGCCTCGACACCATCACTAAAATTCCAATTCCCGACTAGTTGTCCCATACACGACCTTCACACTAGAGCTTTAACAGCTCGTATATCACTTTATCACATAGCAAGCACAAACTTCTTACTCATGGCTACATCAACATAAGCCTATAGAAGACTTAACATGCATACATTATCTTACATAGCATCTATCATATGGTACATACATACATTAATCATCTCATTAATAATCATCATGCTTTACATCATGTCAATAGCTAAACATGTTCTTCCACTCGTAGTTAGGTACTACTAGCCTGTACAAGGCTCACATACAATACTCGCATTTCTATCACTATCATAGTGATACACATCTATCATGCATCTTATGTTCATCACTTGCATCATACATCACACATAGCTTTCACATGCATCAATTATATTCACATACATCATCATACTCAACATAGGTAAGGTTTAGTGTACTCACCCCCGTTCTGATGCTCCGGCTCGCAGTTCAGTCTCTTTATCCTTCCCAATAAACATTTTTGGTTACTTTTTATTTTAGAAAAACGAAAGCTTTGGTTTAAGTTCAAGTATCCACCTCTCGTGAATACTCGAATCCCTTAAACCTAGGCTCTGATACCAACTTGTAACACCCAAAATTCGAAAATACATCTTTAACGGGAAAAGTAACCAACTTTATAAAAATGCGGAAGCTTGTCCAAAATTTAATTCAAAAGTAACATCTAAACACCATGAGGTGTCAACTAAGTTTTAACTATTTTATGGATACATTGAAAAATCGTTTTAAATAAAACCGAATCCAAACCCAAGTACAACATGGTTTATGCGTTTAGGAAAACGAGGTTGACTTTTCAAACTAACAAGATAACGTTCGGTGCACCGCTAAAACCAAACCACTTTCTGTACAATCATTTCTTCACCTTTCTTCTCGTAGACTGAACTAGCGGAACCCGGAGCCTCGAACTTTAACTTTTCCCTTTCGGGAAATGCCTGCAACTAAAAAGATTAAACAACAACGGGGTAAGCGAAACGCTTAGTGAGAACACACCTAACCATCTACCATCATACATTCACAATTACATAACACATAATCACGCACGTGCCGTCTTTGCACTATCTCCTCTTCGGCTAAACCCGAAACAAGGAGAAATTCCCTAGGGTATTGCTACCACCATAGGTACTCTACCCGAGGAGTATTGCTACTTCCTTCGGTCCACACATATCCCCGAAGGGAACATACATCATCATCATAACATAATCACATGCCACATAATCATGCACATACAACAATACATAGCTAGGTAGTGAACTCACCTCGATAAGAATCACAATAGCTCAATAATGCGAATAATAGTCACCTCGTACCACCTAAGCATAAATACATACACACCTTCATCAAACACAACCCGAAAATGAGTCTTAAACGTAACTCGACCCACTAATGCGAAAAGACGCATCTACCCTCGACCAATTTCCACCAACTTCATGAAACATCATGTTTCACTAAGTACTAGGGGTAACTAAGCAAAAGAACCCCAAACGAATCCATTTCGGAAAAATGGAAAAACAACTCAGCCTAAACGGCTGGTAATACCGCTGGTAACCTTACCCGCGGATTTACCCGCCGTTACCATCAGCACGAGAAGAAAAGAAGGGTTTTCTTCAATTGGACATAACTCTCTCATACGAACTCCGATTGAGCCGATTCAAATTGCTATGATCTCGATTTTTCGAGCTCTACAAGACTACATCAATGGATTTTAAGAACTAGGGTCGATAAGGGACATTCACACGTCTCTAATTCGACCCAAACAACTCCAATTCATACTATAGGTTGATCAATTGATCAATCCTCCACATACTTCTCAACCCTTGACTCTTTGCTCAAATTTACCAACAATTAAACTACCATTAAGTAAAGCATTCATACCTTAATCACGATTACGCGAACAATTTCTCGACTGCTCGATTCTAAGCCTCCAATTGCACCCTTGCCTCTTTTCTCCAAAGTCGCCCTCCCTCTCCCCAAAACGTAATCAGGAAACTGATTTGGGAATAGAGGGAGTGGGGAGTTAACCCTAGTTTAGGTATTTACAACTTGCACCTTTTACCTCCAAACTTTACACCTTAGCCCTCGAGCTTCTACAAAACCGTCAATCAAGATCCAAAGTAACTCAAAACTCTACTGGAACTTAAATTAGGAATCGGGGTGTTACAGTTTTTTTCTTAGATGGAATGAACATGTTTTTTAATTGAGAGGAATGTGTTTGAAAAAAAACTTTGCTTTCTTAATAAAGTTGTTTCTAAAAACTTACTGAATAACTCATTTTCTTTATTATTGAACTACTACTAAACAATCATTTTGTAACATCCCGTTATTTTTTTATTATTATTATTAGTATTATTATTATTATTTCTTTATTACTTATGTTTAGGGTTAGGGTTAGTGGGTTATCTTGCGGGTAAGTAAGAGGGAAGCCCGTTAACCTTGATTAAAAACCCTAAGGGTTGTAATCCCTCTCCATTGTGTTACTTGAGGTTTAAGAAACGAGAGAAAGAGAGAGGGAGGAGGCCGATTGAGAGAGAGATCGGAGAAGGAGGCTACCGGAGTGTGTTGGTTCGAGCCGTAAGTAAACCCTCGTTCCCTTTTCGTGCATTAAACTAGGTTCCGGTAGTGGTTAGTAGTGGTGTTGTACCGGCAGCGGTGGTGGTTGTTTATGTAAAAAATTACACAAGTCGATGTCGTAAGAAATTTGTGTGAGGCTTAACCGTCGAGAGAAAGAAATTGCAATCAATGAGAAGTGCGGAAAAGTAAAATGAGACAGATAATTTGATGACGCAGGAAAAACCTCTTGACGGAGGAAAAAACCTGCGGTCGACTTAGGAAGTAAGTCGACAGTGCACTATGATCACCAAACAGGGGTGATGTCCTTCAAGTTTACAGCTCCGATCGTACGATTACAAAGGAAATAACAATGAAATCGAATGTAAATTACAACTGATGATCACAGAATCTCTAGTATAGAACTTGTAAGCTTCGAATGAACTTCGTCGTTTCAAATGTTGGCTTGATTCTTCTTATATAGTAGCTTGAGAGTAATCGTCTAACGGTACTATTGTTCATCAATGTTCAAATCGTAACTGTCCAACGGTATTGTTGACCATTAATGTTCGGTTTATAACTGTCCAACGGTATTGCTAAGAGTTATTGTCCAGATTGTAACTGCTGCGAGAATCTTGCTTGTAACGGTCGACCATATTAACCAAATGGCATAACTTTGTAACAATATATGCCATTGTTCAACAATTCATGTCCTGCTGTTGCGTCGACCATAGCATCAATGTGAGGTAACGGGAAAGGATCTTTTGGACAAGCTTTGTTTAGATCCGTGAAATCGATGCAGACACGCCACTTTCCATTCTTCTTTTGTACAACGACCACGTTGGCTAACCATTCTGGATATTTGACTTCTCGGATCTTTCCAGATTTGAGCAGATTGTCGACTTCGTCATTGATTACTTTATTTCGTTCAGGCGCAAATTTGCGACGTTTCTGCTTGATTGGCTTGAAAGTAGGATCCACGTTCAGCTTATGTGATATAATGTGGGGATCTATTCCCACCATATCTTCGTGCGACCACGCAAAACAGTCTGAATGTTTCTGCAAAAAAGATACAATCGTATTTTTTATGTCAGGGGGGAGCGAGGCTCCTACGAAGACCTTTCGATCAGGATGTTTAGGATCGAGTACGACTTCTTCTAGTCGAAGATCATCATTCGATTTCTTTCCATCCTTGCTCTGTAATTGCTAGATGTCCTGCGGCTTTGTCTTCATCGTAACTTTGTAGCATTCTCGTGCGACCTTCTTTTCACTAGCAATTTCTTGAATTCCCCATGGAGAGGGAAACTTGATCTTCTGATGGTACGTTGAAGGGACTGCTTTCATCTCGTGGATCCATAGTCTTCCAAGAATAACATTATAGGCCGATTGGCAATCTACAACGTTGAACTTCGTTTGCATGTTAATGCCTTTGGAGAAGACAGGTAAGATGATTTCTCCGAGAGTGTTCATCGGGTCTCCATTGAATCCGATCAAGGTAGTGCTTCGTCGTACGATTTCTGATCGTTCGATTCCCATTACTTTAAGAGTATCTGCAAAAATAATGTTAGCTGAACTGCCTCCATCGATCAATATTCTCTTAGTCAAACAGTTTCCGATTGTCAACTGTATGACTAGAGCGTCATGATGCTTATGATGGACCCCCTGAGTATCGTCTTTGTCGAACGTTATTGTCATTGCATCGAGCTCTTTTTCCACCTTCGATTTAATTTCTTCGGGGATAGGACGTTCGTCTGGACCATCTCGCGCATGTCTTTTGGCAGCAGAATAGGTAAGTCCGCATACTTCTGATCCTCCGGTGATGCAGTTTACAACTTTAGTATGAACTGGAGATGCTGTTCGTCCTTGTTCTTCTGGAATGACACCTTTTAAATGTCCTTTAGATTTCAAATATGAAATCTCCTTCTTAAGACTGATGCATTCATCTGTCGTGTGGCCATGATCCTCATGGAAGTCGCACCATTTGTTTTGATCTTTGTCTTTACTTGGTTTGTCAGATTTCATTGGCCATCGTACGTTCGCATCAATCTTTCGTAGCGAATCCACCAAGTCTTTCGATGTACCTGCAAAATTGTAAGTAGATAACTCTGGATATCGTATTTTAACAGTACCTTTGCTTGGTCGAGCTTTTGACTCATGTCGAGGGTTTCCAATTTTGTTCACTCTTTTGTGCTTAAAATCATGTTTTTGAGCACCGAGTTTTCTTTTCAGCAGAATGCTTTCGTCGAAAGAGAGCATCGTCCTCTATTCTCATGAAAGCTAGTGTTCTAGCTCGTACGTCGTCGAAGTTTTCTGGCGGGTATTTCGTCAATTCTAGATATAATCCAGAGGAATCTTCTAACCCACGTTTGTATGCCTCGATCGCAGTCTTCACATCACAATTCTTTACTTCGATCATTGCTGCATTGAATCTGTTGAAGTAGTCGCGAATTGTTTCTCCAGGCTTTTGTACGACATAGTATAGGTCGCTGGTCTGCTTCTCCATCTTACGACTGCTAGCAAACTGTCGAGTGAATTGGTTTACCAATTCAGCAAATGATCCTATACTTTTTGGCTTTAGGTTGATAAGCCATTGTAACGCTGCTCTGTAACACCCCTTCTTTTGTTTTACTTCTCTTTTTAATATTTTATTCTATTTATTTTAATTAAAATAGATAACTGTGAGAATAGTTGGATTCAAATTGGGTCATGTGACCTGCTTTCTTTTAGGATTGAGATAAGGACAAAATCCTTATAGCTTTAATTATAAAAGTTGGATAATAGGAGTTGGTTTCACAATACCCCAAAATCTTGGAAAAAAAGTCTGGAGAGAGAGAGAGAGAGACGATAGAGAGAGAGGGAGAAACCGACGGGAGCACAAGGGAGTTCGCCGGAGTTAGTCGCCGGAGTTCAGTCACCGGAGGGAGAGAGAGATCGACCGAAGGTAAACCGAAACGTATTGGTTATTTCTTTCTCTTCTCGGCTGTCTCCCGTAGCTCATGACGGTCGCCGGCTTTGGCCGGAGATGGTGGTCGTCGTATGTTGTTACCACGCCAGTAACGGCCGGTGGTGGAGGTGGGTTACGTTGGAGCCGGCGACAGCCGGTGAACCTGGCTGTTGTTGCAGCGCCGGCGGCTGCTGGTTGTTTCACGTCGTCACCCGCGCTGGCTATCGCCGGCGACGAGATGGCGATGGTGGCTGTTGTTTCCGACGCCGCCGGCGTTTTGGTGGTGGCGTATGGATGGTTGGATGGCAGAGGCTGCCGTGGCGTTTGTTGCGGTGGCGGGTCGTCGAGAGCGCGGCGGCTGTGGTCGTTCGTGGCTCGGAGACGCAGCTAGGCGCCGCTGGGTGCAGGCGGTGTTGACCGGAGAACGCAGCCGGGTGCTGCTGCGACGTGGTTAGGCCGGCCGGCGGCGGTGATGGCAGCCCTTGTTGCTGCTGTTACCGTCATTGTGGGTTGTTGACGATGGTGGCAGCCCTTGTTGCTGCTGCCGCCGTTATTTTGTTAGCCGAGGGTGGTGGCGGCTTAGCCGCTGCTGTCGTGATTTTGTTTTCTTGCTAACCGGCAGCGGTGGTCCGGTAGTGGCGGTTACGACAGCCACCAGCCGGTGGAGTTACGATGATGTCGAGTCATTCGGGACCGTGAGGCTATCGCGGTGCCGTTGTTTAGTGTGTCGAGTATAGGATATTAAAGGTTCAAGAGTTTGTAAAGTGGCTAGTAACAAATATATATATATATATATATATATATATATGTATCAATGGTTTCAGATTGTTGCTCGAGACTTGTTGTGTGCTATTTGTTGACTTACATCGAGGTGAGTACTTTTATATATGTACTTGTTATGTGGTATTGTATGTGTGCGCACGGTTGTAGAAAAAGGGAACCACATGCCCTTGGTGAGTTGTGGGGGCCAACCCGTGTCCATACTGACGGGCGAAAGGGATTCCACATGCCCTTGGTGAGTTGTGGGGCCGACCCGTGTCCAAACTGACGGGAGTTACATGTTAGACCCTGCGAGGGTCATTTATCGTTGTGTATGAATACGCGAAAATGGGTATTATTGATGATTGGTGGTATATGTGCATGCTATATAGTAGGTATATATATAAAGTAACTCACTAAGCGTTCGCTTACCCCGTTAGTTGTTACCCTTTTTCAGGTGCTATTCCGGCTAAGGATAAGGGCAAAGCCCCGATGTGATTCCGTGCTCATGATTCCGACGGTGTTGACTCCACGATTGGATTTTCTTGATTAATATTTTTTGGGAGCTGATTTCAATTCACGTTCGAGTGGTTAACTAAATATTTTCTTTTAAGGATATTTATTTAATTATTGATTTATTCCGGACATAAAAGATAATTTATAAATTCCCTTTTTATATTGTGCGACATGTTCGACGGGGTCGGTGACTCCAGAATATTTTGTTGCGAAGGCTGGAATCATATATTTTTTGGGTACGTCAATGAGAGATATTTCGTCAACGAACGGTGAAGCTTGGAATCCAGTCTTGGGTTCGACCTCGACGGGCACTGCTGCTCCGGGTAACTTCGTAAGTAATGTGAATAGCTTTTGATTCTGCTCCTCTAGAGTTTTTAATCGTACGTTTAGAGGATCTTCAATGGTTATCGGAATTGTTGGGATAAAACCAGAAGAGATTCCGGTGCTGGGTGGTATCGTCGTATGAACGGTGGAACTAGCAGCTGTGGGTATGTGACCAGGGATAGGAATTTGTTGAGATATGTTGTTAAAGGGTCCGAACGTGAATGCTGGTGGGCCTTGAGGCATAGGAGGTGGACCTTGAGGCATAGGTGGCGGGCCTTGAGGTATTGGTGGTGGACCTTGAGGCATAGGCGGTCGTACGTTATTATACTGCTGGTTTACAGTTGATAGAGGTACTGAGGCATTGAACTGTGGTCGAAGTGGCGGCCTCAGGTGTTGAGGTGGATAAGGAGGAGGAATGGGCATCGATGGAATTTGCGAAGCTCGAAGACGTTGGATTTCTTCATTGGCTTGTTGCAATTGTTGTTGTAGAGATGCTATGAATCCGCTATCCATTATCCTGCACAAATAGCTCAAAGAGAACTCGAAGAAAAGGTTAGTACTAAGGCGCACTTTTCACCGAATGAAATTTTTCTCAAAACGGAGCCCCACGGTGGGCGCCAAACTGTTTATGTAAAAAATTACACAAGTCGATGTCGTAAGAAATTTGTGTGAGGCTTCCGTCGAGAGAAAGAAATTGCAATCAATGAGAAGTGCGGAAAAGTAAAATGAGACAGATAATTTGATGACGCAGGAAAAAACCTCTCGACGAAGGAAAAAAACCTGCGGTCGACTTAGGAAGTAAGTCGACAGTGCACTATGATCACCAAACAGGGGTGATGTCCTTCAAGTTTACAGCTCTGATCGTACGATTACAAAGGAAATAACAATGAAATCAAATGTAAATTACAACTGATGATCACAGAATCTCTAGTATAGAACTTGTAAGCTTCGAGTGAACTTCGTCGTTTCAAATGTTGGCTTGATTCTGTTGGGGATCCTAGCGTACAAACGCGCAGCGGATAACGAAAACTAATCCCCAAGAGCCGGATCCAATCCAAACCACACAGATACAATCATAGGGTGTTTTTGAGGGTTACCTTTAAAACGCGAAGAATCCGGACAGCTGGTAGGGGTTACACCGCTACTGACACCACGCGAGAAGGTTGCTAGACCACCACCGAGGATTACCCGAAAACGACCACGATCTCTCCTTGGATGTAGGCGCCGGTTTTGAGTGTAGAGAGAGAGAAACTTTTCTGAGTTCTGGGATTGAATTGAATTATTGATCTGATAAACCCTTAACCCTTATTTATATGGATAAACCTAGCATTGTCTGCTTCCATATAAAATTCCTTGGTAATTATCTCTACAAATAATTTCCATAATTAATTATTAATTAATCCATCTGATTAATTAATTATGAATAAATAATTTAACTAACTATTTATTTATTTCTCTCTTTAAATAATTAATAATCAATTAATTATTTCTCATGTAATCCAAACGTTCTCATTTTGGTGTGCAGCGGTGTGACCTACTAGTGTCTTATAACATTGGACACGGTAACCTTGTTACTGTCTTGCACACAATCCTAACAGACTCCCACTTGTGCTAGACATGTAACTGTGCTGTTACCATTAGCCTAAGGAGGTCCCTAGCCAGACACTTAGGTTAACCAGGTTATAAGATCTCTTATATCCAGAGATACAATTCACGCTTGAATTTGTACACAGGATCATTCCTTTTGCACACGATATTTCTAAAGTGATTTCAAGACATGGAGTGGAGGATTCATTTCTTAAAATCAAGTATTTCTTGACTCTGATTTTGATTGCCTGCAGTAACGGATATTACTAAATAACACCTGTTATTCTATCCGAGCGTGGCCACGCCTGCCAATCTTAATCGTCAAGGGGCCCGGAAATATCTCTCTTTTGAAAGAGGTGCAAATCCCTTCTTGACTACTTGCATTTGGATCCACGGCTTCCGCTGCATCTAGTCACGTCCCGTATGGCCGCCCTGTTATGGTGCAGCGTTAGGACGTGCTAAGAGTACAACAGTCCTCATGTTCCCAAACCAAGTATCTCAGGTCTAAGGACAACCTATCAAGTCAATGCTTATGACTGAGGCTCCATGAAGCAGACTTGACTACTGGTCACTTCCAATACCCAAACACTCTGATGAGTATCTAAAAATACTTGGTCACATCACTTGTGCTTTTATTCTCTACTTTGAATAAATCATCAAGTATTCATAATAGCGTTAAACTCCCTATTGAAATTCCCATTTCAACAAGTGGCTACGGAAATTTAGATTTCATACAAAACTTTGTAAAATCATGGATACGTTAAATATGCGAAAAATAGCTAATTTAGAACAATCATGAATTAAAACCTCCATTTATTTTATCACACTGAAAAATTTACATGATTGAATTGTTCAAAATTAAACTATAGTAATAATTAATAAACTAAAAGGCTAGCTACTGGTTTCCAGGTACTACATCCCAATGAAATTTGCATGTGCCTCATGCTTCACCCTTGCTAGTGGTTTTGTCAGCGGATCTGCGACATTTTCTTCTGTTGGAATCTTGCATATTCTCACATCTCCTCTTCCAATGATCTCTCGGATAAGGTGATATTTTCTGAGCACGTGTCTTGACTTGTGATGTTCTCTAGGTTCCTTTGCTTGCGCCACGGCCCCCGAGTTATCACAGAATATATCAATCGGTCTAGAGACACTAGCAACCACTCTGAGATCCGACAGAAAATTCCTTAGCCAGACAGCTTCCTTTGCCGCATCAGATGCTGCAATGTACTCTACTTCTGTAGTTGAATCTGCAATTGTGTCCTGCTTCGAGCTCTTCCACGAGATCGCGCCTCCGTTTAGAGTAAAAACGTACCCCGACTGTGATCTGAAATCATCTTTGTCGGTCTGGAAACTAGCATCAGAGTATCCTGTGACGCTGATTTCATCCTCAGATCCTCCAAAGACCAAGAACATGTCTTTTGTTCTTCTCAGATACTTGAGAATGTTCTTGACAGCCACCCAGTGAGGTTCTCCTGGATTCTGTTGATATCTGCTCGTAACACTTACTGAGTAAGCAACATTGGGCCTGGTACATAACATGGCATACATAATCGATCCAATTGCTGAAGCATATGGAACCGATTTCATTGTCCTGATCTTGACTAGAAACAGGACATTGTGATTTACTTAATACTATGCCATGTTGCAACGGGATAAATCCTTTCTTGGATTCATCCATCCTGAATCTCTTCAGGATTTTATCAATGTATGTACTCTGGCTAAGTCCGATAAGCCGCTTAGATCTGTTTCTATAGATCTTTATGCCAATTATATAAGCGGCTTCTCCAAGGTCTTTCATCTGGAAACATTTGCTTAACCAACTCTTTACACTCTGTAAAGTTGGAATATCGTTTCCTATGAGTAGAATATCATCTACGTACAAGACCAGGAAGGTTACTATGCTCCCACTGAACTTAGTGTAGACACACGGCTCGAACTCACTCTTGGCGAAACCAAATTCTTTGATTCGCTCATCAAAGTGTAAGTTCCAGCTTCGAGATGCTTGCTTTAATCCGTAAATGGATTTTAGTAGTTTACACACCTTATCAGGATTCTTAGGATCTACAAACCCCTCTGGTTGTTCCATATAGACGTCTTCTGTTAACTTTCCATTCAGAAAGGCTGTTTTGACGTCCATTTGCCAAATCTCGTAGTTAAAGTACGCTGAAATGGCCATAAGAATCCTAATTGATTTTAGCATGGCCACTGGTGAAAAGGTTTCATCATAGTCGATACCATGATTTTGCGTGAACCCTTTTGCGACTGGTCTGGCCTTAAAAGTGTGTACATTTCCATCCATGTCGGTTTTCTTCTTGAAAACCCATTTGCGTCCAACAGCTTTACAGTGTTGTGGCAAATCAGTCAACTCCCAAACTTGGTTGTCGTACATGGATTGCATCTCGGCCTTCATGGCCATTGTTCAGACTCATTGCCTGACACAGCTTCTCCATAGGATGTTGGTTCATTCAAGTCTCCGTTGTCCTGAGAGACTAGAAACCCAAGATACCTATCTGGTTCTTGTCTTACCCTACTGGATCTGCGAAGGTCCTGTGTTTGCACTTCCTCAATCGGTTCTGATTGACGTTCAACATTCTCATGTTGATTTTCTAGCTCAACAGTTGGTGTAGTGTTTTCTTCGTCTACTACCTGTAGATCTACATCCTCTCTGGTGTTCCCAGAGCTGAGAAACTTTTCTTCCAGAAATTTTCCATTTCGAGCAACAAAGACTTTGTTCTCTTCAGGGTTGTAGAAATAATATCCCACGGTGGTTCTGGGATATCCTACGAAGAAACACTTGTCGGATTTGGGCTTGAGTTTTTCTAAGGTGGGTCGTTTGACGTAAACCTCACAACCCCAAATTCTTAGAAAAGATATATTGGGTTTCTTACCCTTCCATAATTCATATGGAGTCTTTTCTAACGACTTTGTTGGCGCTCTGTTCAGTATATGTGCTGCTGTTTCGAGCGCATGTCCCCAGAATGACATTGGCAGCGTAGAGTGACACATCATCGTTCGTACCATATCAAGTAAAGTACGATTTCTCCTTTCTGACACACCATTCATCTGAGGTGTATACGGAGGTGTGAGTTGGGATACAATCCCACACTCCATTAGATGATTGTCAAACTCGTCACTAAGATATTCGCCTCCGCGATCCGACCGTAAAAACTTGATTTTTCTGCCAAGTTGATTCTGTACTTCATTCTGAAATTCTCTGAATTTTTCAAAGCTTTCAGATTTATGTCTCATAAGATAGACATAACCATACCTACTGAAGTCGTCAGTAAAGGTAATGAAGTACCGGTATCCTCCTCTTGCCACATGACTAAATGGTCCACACACATCTGTGTGAATTATTTCTAACAAGTCAGTGGCCCTTTCATTTTCTTTGTTGAAAGGTTGCTTTGTCATTTTGCCAGATAAACAAGACTCGCAACTATCAAAAGGTTTATAATCGAAAGTTCCAAGAAAACCTCCTTTTAGGAGTAGTTCAACGCGTTTCTTGTTTATGTGGCCCAAACGACAATGCCAGAGGTAAGTTTGATCCTCAATGTCCTTGGATCGTTTACTTATATGATAGATTTCACTACTGTTGTCTTGTAGATTTACTGTATATAGACCATTTACAGCTGTTTCTTTAAAATAGAAGATATTATTTTTAAAGACAGAAATCATTTTATAATCGTATTTGTAATAAAAACCTTGGTCTACTAACAAATCAAAAGACAAAACATTCTTAATCATATTTGGAATATAATAACAATTATCCAGTTCCAAAACTAGACCCGAGGGTAAACTAAGACTATAAGATCCTACAGCTTCAGCAATCAGCGGAGTGCCTTCGCCAACTCGTAGGTTCGAACGGTCCTTCCTCAAAGTCTTTCTTCTAGTGAATCCCTGTAAATGATTGCAAATGTGGTTACCACTGCCTGTATCAATTACCCATGATTCATAAGAAGTGATTAAGCAATCTATCATAAAGATACCTGGAGCATCGGGTAAACCGATCTCTATCTGTTCGATATTCATCGAGTGCTCGCAAATATCCTCGCTGCCGCATTCTGGGCAACTTAGATCTCCCAGCTCATCAATCACATCAGTATCCATGAGATCTGCAGGTTCCGGTACTGGCTCTAGACTGGCAAGAATATCTTCATGAACTTTATCCACGTCTTTCTTTGGTTCCTTCATATAGGCACTAGCTGTGTCTTGAATCTCTTTCGTGAGGGAAAACCACATGAGGTATACTAACTCTTCTTGAGTCATCTTGTACCCCAAACGCGATAAACATTTAAAGAGCCTTCTCATTTCAATAAGATGGTCTTTAACTGACTGACCCCTTTTCAGCTTCAGTGAAAAGATCTCTTGCATGATCAGAAGTTTACCTGTGTGCTTATAGAGACCTAACTGGTTCTCTATATCTTTCACAACCTGTTGACATGATTTAACTCTTAAATCTCCCGTGAACTCGGGTGATGTTGAGAAAATCAGAATGGACATTACATCCGATTCATCTGCCAGATATTTAAAATACTGAGTAAAATCCCTCTCGGGAGAATTACTCTCTGGTCGTGAAACAGGTTTTTCCAGAACATACAGCTTACCCTGTGCACGCAAGACATTGTCAAGGTGCATTTTCCAAACTGGAAAATTTTGGCCTGTAAGCTTCCATTTACAGTTGATGAGTCTTAGGGATTCCTCAGGGGTATAAAACGGAATTACAGATTTTGACATCTACAAATTAAGAACGAATTCCAATTTTAGTTTATAATTACAAAATTCTAATAAATTATTACCCTTAAAATAAATTTATTAGACTAGAATCCATATTTCACATGTGTCGGGAAGCATGTGATCATGTCAAACTGACTCATGCGATTTATGGTAGGCAAAACTATACAGTGGCGAATCCAGGATTTAAACGTAGTGGGGTCCAACATAATTTATGTGACAGGATAAGTCGGTCTAAAGAATATTTTTCGGGTCGGGTAGTATGATATAAAACAAAAACGTCACATATACCAATAAAAAATTAGATATGTATTTAAAACAAATATTATAAAGTGCTTATAATTGATCTCGATGATACACTACACTACGAAAATTTTCTAAAATTAAATCGTTACTAATACTATCAAATATATCAGTTTCAATATTTGCGACCAAACAATTATTCATGACAAATTATAAAATTAAAAAAATATTTTGAATTAAAGTGTTAAATAAAGTATCAAACAAGGTAATAAACTAATAAACAATTAATAATTTAGTATTATAATGCACTAATGGAGAATTGAAGATAATTACTTACCTCGGTTGGTTGAATGACAGAGGGTAATTACTAAAAAAGTGAAAACGGAAATGCCGAGAGAATGAGATCAATGACCAAGGGAATTTTAAATTTTAAATTTTGTTTGAGGGGTGTGTTCCTAAAGCCCATGGGGTCCATTTTAATTTTCAAAAGGGGTCCAAAATATTTTTACCTATATAATAATAATAAATTGTTTTTCTTTAGTGGGGTCCAAGCACCCCATCAACCATTACTTGGAATCGCCCCTGAAACTATACCAATCGCATTTTAATTCGAAAATACGATTTCTAGATCGTCGGGACATCGGATATTTAATCCGTGCATATTTAGTCCCTCTAGTGCATTTTGGCCTGGTACCACCCAGTGAATAAATAATTACCAAAATAGATTGCACCACCCGGGACCTGGACAAACTCTGGCCGGTACCACCCGGAGATAATTCGCAGAGTTTTATCACTCTCCAGTTTCGGTTTGAACACGGGCGTTCATAGTGTGTGCACTTACAACGCCCTATGTACCTTACACCGGAGGTGCCCCTAAAGTGGGTTGCACTTACTAATCTATGATTTAAACAAGGGTCATAAATGCCAGTTTTCAAAAAACTTTGGATCCAAACACAAACTGTATTTGTATCCAATTTTATCTTTGAAACATTTTTAAAACGTTTATATTTAAAAATTACGTAACTAAACAACCACGCAATTATAGCTGATAAATATAAACAACCATGCATAAAAACATGTCATAGTCAAAAACCCTTAACTATTGTCGTTTCGTGAGCCAACACAAAACGACGGTCTTTATTCCTAAGAGACAAGATTTCTCGGTGCTCCCACTGGCTCCAAGCTCCATGGTTGTCTCCTTGGCTCCATCTTCAGTTCTCGATTTACAAATTTAGTATTACATATAATCGGGTTGTAAATGGCACGCAGGCCTCCCGTAACCAATACTTAAAATAAATAAAATACAAAAAAACGCAATCATGGGTCAAAGGGTTTGACTATGACAATCAGAATCTTGTCTGGATTTTATTAAAACAGAATTAATTAAACAATTAAATCTAATTTAATTAATTTAACAATTAACAAAGTTAATCCCTAGGGTTCTAAACCTTATCTGGTTTAGGATAAACCCTTATCAGCTAAAGTTTTAACCGTACTTATCTTGATCTGAAAAACAACCACCCGTACCTCTAATCTGGTGACGAGAACAACATCGCAGTGCCATCATCGCCACCGTGGTTCACAAACAACACCATCACCGCCGTGATATCGGCTTGGTGATTCGGCCTCCGTTGGCTGTTCAACCATGATCACCACCCGTGGCGAGGCCGTAAGGCAGCCCGGTGGTTTGATCGATTACCATCGCCACCACAAACGGTGGTGGGATGGTTGGTTGTTATCGTATCACCGTCGCCATCATTACCATCGGCGACAGCAGCGGTTTAACACCACCACCATCACCGTGGCCAAGGACCGACGACGGCAACAACTACAGCACCACCACTGTCGACGAAAGTGGTGTAATACCACCATCGCCGACCGGCGAATCCGAAAACAAGAAACAGTCACCGCCACCGCTTTGGAATCGCGGTGCGGTAATCAAACAACAACCGTCACCGCCGCTGATGGTTTAAGGCAGTGGCTTCGGCCACCGCCACGCTTCCGCTGCCACTACTGGGCTACATCGGCGCCATCACCATCGGTGGTCTCGGTTCGATCGACGACGACATCGGTCGCCGCCGCCACCGTCCCATTGAACAACACTATTCGCTGCCGCCACCGTCCACCATTCGGCGGCTTGGGGACTTACGAAATCGACCACCGCTACCGTTGACGACAGCGGCGACAGCCACCGTCGCCAATTGGCAGCGTTGTACCTTAATTGACACCACCACCACCACAATCGGTGGTGTGGTGGTGGTTGTTGGCCGTAGCCGACGCCGCAACCACATACGGTGGTCCAGCTTTTGGTTGTTGCGCGAAGGTAATCGGCAGCCACCACCAACTGTGGTGGGCCGTCGCGGTGATTAAGAACTGACGACCGGCCTGGTGGTCCAGCCGGCTAACTGCCGCCGTTCCACCGCCGGTCATATTGATTCGTTAAGGTTTTTAAAAATCGAATTTTTACAAACATGTATATAAAAATCAAAATTTTTAACAAACCTAGTAACTGAACAAATCTGATCCGTAGGTTTTGGAAAGTGGCTCTGATACCACTGTTGGGGATCCTAGCGTACAGACGCGCAGCGGATAACAAAAACTAATCCCCAAGAGCCGGATCCAATCCAAACCACACAGATACAATCATAGGGTGTTTTTGAGGGTTACCTTTAAAACGCGAAGAATCCGGAGAGCTGGTAGGGGTTACACCGCTACTGACACCACGCGAGAGGGTTGCTAGACCACCACCGAGGATTACCCGAAAAACGACCACGATCTCTCCTTGGATGTAGGCGCCGGTTTTGAGTGTAGAGAGAGAGAGAAACTTTTCTGAGTTCTAGGATTGAATTGAATTATTGATCTGATAAACCCTTAACCCTTATTTATATGGATAAACCTAGCATTGTCTGCTTCCATATAAAATTCCTTGGTAATTATCTCTACAAATAATTTCCATAATTAATTATTAATTAATCCATCTGATTAATTAAGTATGAATAAATAATTTAACTAACTATTTATTTATTTCTCTCTTTAAATATTTAATAATCAATTAATTATTTCTCATGTAATCCAAACGTTCTCATTTTGGTGTGCAGCGGTGTGACCTACTAGTGTCTTATAACATTGGACACGGTAACCTTGTTACTGTCTTGCACACAATCCTAACGGATTCTTCTTATATAGTAGCTTGAGAGTAATCGTCTAACGGTACTATTGTTCATCAATGTTCAAATCGTAACTGTCCAACGGTATTGTTGACCATTAATGCTCGGTTTATAACTGTCCAACGGTATTGCTGAGAGTTATTGTCCAGATTGTAACTGCTGCGAGAATCTTGCTTGTAACGGTCGATCTCTTGATGTCGTCGGTTTCCATCGAACGATATATAACTTAAGGCATGTCCATTGTAATGATGTACTTCAACGATCATGGCATAGTACTCAATCTCAGATTTTCTCAAAGGTGGACAATTGTTAGAAATGATAATCAGCTTGCCTGCATCAAAGATATAAATTCGTATGTTTATTCGTTAGTACCGTCGTACGACATAATAGGCATCGTTCGACTTATCTGGTGTATTCGTTCGATGTTTAATGATCTTTATTCGATAGTTCTTTTAGGTTTTATCTCAGGACCTTTCTTAATACAGGACCATTGTCCTAATATTTGTCTTACGATTATAGTCGGTCGTCGTGCGATTGTAGATTTTTACCCTAACAGTGGTCCTCCACCATTATCGCCGCTGCCTTTTATTTAAGGGCCGGTGGTGGTGGTGGTCATCACCATCGTCACCGCCGTGTCCTCCGTGACAGGCGACGCCGCCAAACTGCGACAGCCGTAGGCGGTGATGTTGCTGTTGGTCGTTCCCGGCGCCGACGGTGGCTAGCCGCAACTAGTTACTGTCGTGTGACCGTGGTTTATTGTGTGATGGTCGGCGGCGGTGGTTATGCCAACCGCTGCTGTTGTGGGGTGCGACCGAGGGCCGGCGGTGTTGAGGGGTTTTTCCTCTGCCGTTGCCCTGTCTCTCGGTGGAACGACGCCGGCGCTAGCCGGCCGCCGCTGCTGTAGTTTGGTTTTGGCTGGCGGTGGTAGTGGTAATCCACAGTCGCCGCTTTGGCCGTCGTGGGTATGGTGTGTGTTGGCCGGCGATGGTGGTGGTGATCCACAGCCGTCGCCACTGCCTTTTCGATGAACGTTTGGCCGGCAGAGGTGGATTAGCACCGCCGTGGCTGCCATGCGAAGTATGGAGATCGCACCAGATCTACCTTCGTGACGCGAGGGAGCTGTGAGGAAAACCCTCGCGCCGCGAGGTTGGTATGTCGATGGGTAGTCGCGCCGCGAAAGCGGCTTCGCGCCGCGAAACTTAGCCTGTCGCCGTCGCTGTTGTTTTGTGGGCTCGGCTGTAGTACGAGACGGTAACCGATCTGAATTCGGGTGCCGCCGCGTCAGTGTTTAGTGTGATTACGATAGGTTAATCTGTGTTACCGGGCAATTTCTTATAGAGTATAAATTCATAATTTTCAGAGTTGCGGGAACAATTCGAGTTGTTATTTCGTTGTGATTTATTCGAGACAGGTGAGTGGGTTTTTATGTGCAATGTATTATAATTGTTATGTGTATGACGATATGATGTGATGGGCCGGGTTGCGGGATGACCCGAAGAGTGGGAAACCACTAAGGCTGGATTGCGGGATGGTCCGGTGAACGGGAAACCGTTAAGATGTGATTGATGAGATTGTATGCATTGATTATGATATTTTGTACGTAATTACTTGCTCACTAAGGAGTTGTGCTTACCCCTCATTTAATTTTTCCTTTTAGGTGCGAGTTCGGGCGTTGACAAAGGCAAAGCTCCGGCTTGAAGGTTTTGGCTGGGCGGCATTCCGATCCGATTCTTAGACTTCATATCTCATTGACTATTTCTTACGTTGGTTGACAGTTTAAATTAAACTTGGGGATTTTTGAAATATTGTTTATTTTAACATTTTAAATGGAGGTTTTATAATAAGTTATATTTTAGTAAATAAAATGGAATTAGGGTGCTACACATTTATAGTTGAGCGAATAAGTTACGAGTCTCATTACATTGTTAAGCTGCTAACAAACAAGCCCTAAGAGTTGTGTTTTATTGCTTAATGGGTTGTGTAAACATTTATAACTTATTCGGTAACAATTAAAGATTTGATCACTGACTTCAATTTAAAATTTTCCTGTTTGAACAAAAATATACTATATTCTTGCGAAAGAAACTATTTTGATATGGACTTGATATGTTCAAAAATCAAATAGTTTGGAATTGGGTTCAAAAATATAGATGGAGTAAAATGGTTGTTCTGACATTCGAAATAACAATTTATGTTATGTCATACAAACAACTTTACTAATACAAATAATTTTAGTCATATAGGTCTTAAAGAAAAATATGATCTAAGCGTCTCCTAAGTTTGACTGACCTACTTAGGAGATGAAAAGGCAAGATGGTGTTTGCCACTAAATACGGGTGTATATAAGTGAGCCGAGCTGCTTGTGAGCTACTTGAGATCGACTCGTTAAAAGCTCGATTCGAGGTCGAGTTAAATGATCCCGAGCTTCATTTTAAGCTCGTTTAATAAACGAGCTTGAGCCTTTATGATTAAGCTTATGAGCCTAAACGGACCTCAATTAATATATAATATAAATATATGTATTAAATAATAAATAGTATAAATATAAAATATAAAAAAATAATAAAAAATAAAAAACATATTAATTATTGATTTATAAATAAACGAGCTTGAGCTTGAGCTAAGCCCGAGCTTGCTAAATCCTTGACGAGCTTAGGCTCGAGGTTGACATATAAGGCTTGAAACGAGTTGAACACGAGCTTAAGTTTTATGAACTTAAACGAGCCGAGCTTAGTTGAGCTAGAGCTCGGCTCGGCTCGTTTACCACCCTACCTCTAAAATCCCCCATCGGCCTTCTTCCGAGTTCCTATTGCATAAAAAATGAATCATTCAAAAAGTCTATAACTGTTAAATATTTGTATAGTTTAGGGACCCCTGTGTAATATTTCTGTCTATATATTGTGCTCAATACACGCAACCCTAATCACGGGTTTTCCACATATTTCACATGGTATAGAGCCACCAAAGAAAACCCTAATTTTCTTTTTTACCTTTCTCTTTCACAGCCGCCGTCGCCGCCGGCGACCACCGTCAGCCGCCGTCGTTAACCTCCTCCGGCCTTCTTTAACCTCTGCGCTATCGCCGCTGTCGTTAACCTCCTCCGCCGTCGTTAACCGTCAGCCGCCGACGTAACCACGAAACGGCTGAAACCGCCGCGTCCATCACGTCACCGTGCGTGTAACCGCCGTGAATACCACCGTGCACCTGAAACGGCTGTGAAACCGCCTGTGCGCAACCGCCGCCTCCGCCTCTGTGCTATTGCCACCACCGTGCCTGCAACACCGTGCGTCACCACCGTGTGTCTCCGCCACCGCGCTGCCGCCGCGTAACCACCGCGCTGCCGCCGCGCCATCCACGATCTGTGGTACTTGCCGGAACCCTAGCGGCGCCGGAACCCTAGCGCCGGTCCGTCTGACCTCGCCGGCGATCTGTCTTCCGTCTGACCTCGCCGGTGATCCTCCTCTACATCTCCCGTCTGCGTGACCTTTGCTCCACACACAAAGACAATTCTTTGTCTTTAAGAAAAGGCAAAGGCTGCCAAAGACAACTCTTTGTCTTTAAGAAAAGTCAAAGGCTGCTGTGTCAGTCAAAGAAAAAATCAGAAAAGACAATAAAAAAAAAAAAAAAAAAAAACAAAAAAAAAAAAAAAAAAAAAACAAAAACAAAAAAAAAAAAAACAAAAAGGTGTTGCTTTTAGATTGTGTGTTCGGTACCCTCGCATCGCCACTATTTTGCCGCCGGCTACCGTCTCTGCTTCCCATCGCGTGTAGGGTTTGTGGTACATTACTATCCCTCTACCCACGGTTAAGCTTCGCGCACATCTTTTTTTCCACTTTATTAGCTTTAATTTTTTTTGTGTTTTCATTTTGTTGCAATGTCAACCTCTTCACAAAACAGTACCCTAACTAGCCCCACTGCGAGCCAACTTGTCTTTGCTCTCACAAATGTCTACTCACAATTTAGTTTTAAACTTTCCACCGACGGTTCCAAATACAAACTTTGGCGTCGAATTTTTCTTGATATGTGCAAAGGTGCCAAAGTCCATGGTCACATCACTGGCAAGTCTAAACCTGCTGGTGATGATGATGAGGACTGGGAGGCAATTGACTCCCGCATCAAATCTTGGTTTTACTCTACCTGTGATGCAAATCTACTGCAAATCATCTCGAGTGATAACTGTACTGCCAAAGACCTTTGGGATAAACTTGACGAGTTCTTTCTAAATAATAAGATGTCTCGAATGCTTCAGCTACAAGAGCAATTTCGTAACACCAAAAAGGGTGCCTTGTCCATTACTGATTTTTGTCACCAATTAAAAAATCTGGCTGATGCCCTTGCTGATTGTGACTCCAAAATTGATGAAGTTGAACTTGTCATGCAAATCCTGCGTCAGTTACCTCCCTCATATCACAGCATTGTAGATGTCATCACCAACACCAAACCCTTTCCCTCTTTTCTCGAAGCGAAAAACATGCTTCTTCTTCATGAGTCTCGTGAAGAGTCTATTGAATCCCATACAGATCCTCCTCTTACCTCTTCCGCTGCCTTGTATTCCTCTGCTCAAAATGGAAAACCGAAAAATAAACCTAATAGAGGGAAAAATAATGGGCGTTTTGCTTCCAAAGGGGGGGGTAATACTAATGTTTCTGCAAGCTCTCACTCTTTTGCAGGTAATCAGGGACACTCTCAGGCGTACTTTGGAGCTTCTCCTCATGCTCCACCAGCTCAGCCAGGCCTCCTTGGTGCACCTCCTGTGCCTTCGTTTGGGACGGGTTCTCCTCAACCGTCCCCTACGATGCTTAGTGCACCTCAGCAGCTCCTTGCTCATCCTTTCCATCAGCCGTCGGTGAACTCACATCAGCACTATCATGGGCTTCCTCAGTCCCCCACTCCGATGCTAGTCTCTCCTCAGTTTATGCAGCATGCACAGCCATCCACGCTTGTGCCACCACCTGCTCAGCCTCCGTTTGGCGGACCTCCGCCTCATCAGCCATCTTTTGGCGGACATGCTTCACAGTACACTGATCTATCTTCTGTTTTTCAGTCTATGTCTGTGCAGCCACCTCAGGACAACAACTTTTACATGGACACCGGTGCATCCAGGCACATGACCTTCAATCAAGGTACAATGCACTCTCTAACTCCTTGTAATTCTAGTTTCATTCAGGTTGGTAATGGTGCTGTGGTTCCTGCTAGATATATTGGCCAATGTAAATTACCTTTTTCTCCTTGGCCTCTTATGCTGAAAAATGTCTTAGTATCTGATAAACTCATCAAAAACCTTATCTCTGTCCGACGTTTTACAATTGATAATTCTGTATCTGTTGAATTTGATCCTTTTGGTTTTACTGTGAAGGATCTTAAAACAGGTTCGTTTCTTCAGCGTTGCGACAGTGATCACCATGATCTTTATCCTGTTCTTCCTCCTTCTCCTCAGTCTGCGGTTGCTTCGGCCAACGTTGCTGTCTCTTTTGACGTCTGGCATCGACGGCTAGGTCATCCGGGTGCTGCTGTTTTTCAGTTTCTTTTGTCTCGCAAGTTTATTACTTGCTCTAGTCAAAACTCTTCTTTATGTCATGCTTGTCAGTTAGGAAAACATTGTCGTTTACCTTTTTCTTTATCAGCTACTAAAACTTCTCGTGTGTTTGAACTTATTCACTCTGATCTATGGACTTCTCCTGTTACCAGCTTGAGTGGATTCAAATATTATGTTCTGTTTTTGGATGATTATTCTCATTTCTTATGGGTCTTTCCTTTACGTGCAAAATCAGAGGTATTTTCTGTTTTTAAAACCTTTCGCGCCTATGTTCTAAATCAATTTAAAACGGACATTCAACTTTTCCAATGTGACAACGGTCGTGAGTTTAACAATCAACCTCTTTTGGATTTTTTCAAAACTCATGGCATCAAAATACGTTTTTCTTGTCCCTATACGTCTCAACAAAATGGAAAAGCTGAGCGCACCATCCGCACTATTAATAACACCTTACGCACGTCTCTCATCCAAGCCTCTCTCCCGCCCAAATTCTGGGTTGAGGCCCTCCTTTCTGCTGTTCACACCTTTAACCTGCTTCCGTCCACCACCATTCAGTACAAGACCCCTTTTGAGGTATTGTTTGGTTTCTTTCCTACCTATTCTCATTTGCGAGTATTTGGGTGTTTGTGTTATCCCAACACTTCGCCTACTAGTGCTCACAAGCTTGCCCCTCGATCCTCTGCCTGTGTCTACCTCGGTCCCAGCACGGATCATCGAGGGTATCGTTGCTTAGACCTCATCACGCAAAAGGTCATCATCTCTCGTCATGTCAACTTTGATGAAACCCACTTTCCGTTTCCTGACTTCCAACCTCATCCATCCTCTGAGGACTACGACGCATTTGATGTTGATGATTCTCTCCCTTCCCTTTCTCCTATGGTCGATACTTCCTCCCCTCCGTCGGCCGCTGGTCCTTCTGCTTCCTCTCCTCAGCCTTCACCCGCTGAGTCCTCTGGCACCACCTCTTCTTCTCCCGCCTCTTCTGCTGAGCCTTCTCAGCCTCCTGCTCCGGCTGCTACCTCTGGTCATCCGATGACCACTCGTTCGCGCACAGGCTCTCTTAAGCCAAAACAGATCTTCAATCTTTCGGTCACTAGTGACATCTCTCCCATTCCTCGGTCTACTGCTCAGGCCATGTGTGACCCTCATTGGCGGGCCGCCATGGATGCTGAAATGGCAGCCATTCTTTCTAACTACACGTGGGATCTTGTTCCCAAACCCTCTGATGCTAACATTGTTGGCAATCGATGGCTGTTTCGCCATAAGTTTGACAGCAATGGACGTCTTGAGCGTTACAAAGCCCGCCTCGTTGCTCAGGGCTTCTCTCAGCAACCCGGCCTGGACTTTGATGACACTTTCAGTCCTGTTGTCAAACCTGCCACTATTCGCACGGTTCTTAGCATCTCCATCTCTCGCAACTGGCCCATTCATCAGCTTGATGTTAAGAATGCCTTTCTTCATGGTGATCTCACTGAGACTGTTTACATGCGTCAGCCCCCTGGCTATGTAAACAATTCTTTTCCCGATCATGTATGTCGCCTACGCAAGGCTCTTTATGGCCTTAAGCAGGCGCCCCGTGCGTGGTATCATCGTTTTGCTGTCTATCTCTCATCTCTAGGTTTTCTTAGCAGTAAGACTGACACCTCTCTTTTCACGTATCATCGCGGCTCTGATACTATCTACCTCCTTCTTTATGTCGATGACATTATTCTTACTGCCTCCTCTCCTACTCTTATTTCCATGGTTATCTCTAAGCTATCCTCTGAGTTTCCCATGTCTGATTTGGGTCCGTTATCCTTCTTCTTAGGAATAGCTGCGTCTCGTAGCAGGTCCGGACTCTTTCTTTCTCAATCTGCCTTTGCTCAGGAGATTCTAGCACGAGCTGATATGGTCTCGTGCAATCCCTGCAGCACACCAGCTGACACTCGAACAAAGCTTGCTGTTGATGGTGAGCCTGTTCCGGATCCCACCTTATATCGAAGCCTTGCTGGTGCCCTACAGTATCTGACCTTTACTCGTCCTGATATTGCCTATGCCGTCCAACAGGTCTGTCTCTTTATGCATGACCCGCGTCTCCCGCATCTCAATGCGCTTAAACGCATCCTACGGTATTTAAAGGGTACTTTATCTCATGGTCTTCATATTACGGCGTCAGCTGTTGATCGCTTGGTTGCCTATTCGGATGCCGACTGGGCCGGGTGTCCTACTACACGTCGGTCCACTTCAGGGTTTTGTGTCTATCTGGGTGATAATCTCGTTTCTTGGTCCTCCAAACGACAACATGTCGTTTCTCGTTCTAGCGCCGAGGCCGAGTACCGGGGGATAGCCAATGTAGTTGCTGAAACTGCTTGGTTACGAAACCTCCTACTCGAGTTGTATTGTCCCCTTTCTCGTGCCACCGTTGTTTTCTGTGACAACGTCAGTGCCATGTATCTAGCATCTAACCCTGTTCAGCACCAGAGAACCAAGCATGTGGAAATAGATTTACATTTTGTTAGGGAGCGTGTTGCGATTGGTCATGTGCGTGTTTTGCATGTTCCATCCGCGTATCAGTATGCAGATATTTTTACGAAGGGTCTACCTACTAGTTTATTTCTTGATTTTAGAGATAGTTTGAACATTCGTTTACCTCCCGATCAAACTACGGGGGTGTGTTAAATATTTGTATAGTTTAGGGACCCCTGTGTAATATTTCTGTCTATATATTGTGCTCAATACACGCAACCCTAATCACGGGTTTTCCACATATTTCACAATAACGATCTTTCACATAAATTTCGGTAAACCTAATTTTTAGAATAGTGATGGTGTGATAATATAAGAAAAAAAAATCCTAAATCAACCTCTCATATTACATAAAAATTAGAGACTTGCTATCATGTTCGAAAAATCGCTTGTAAAGCACAACCAAATTATCGTGGATTGTTTAATTTTTTTAAAATTAAGTTTTTTGATATTATTTTCATAAAAACTGAAATAGAAAATACGGACACGTATAAATAAAAATTACAGTTTGAATGTTTAAATTATTGAAGATATGATCACACATTTTTGGTTTATTAAGATTGAAAATTGGATCGGATGAGATGAATAACTTAACTTGAAGAGTATATATCGGGCGATTGTTATAGCACTACTTGTAATATGAACAAGATGTGTTTGTTTGGAGAAATAATTGTGGAATGATGTGGTAAAACAAAGGCCTCTTATTTGAATTAGAAAAATTCAATCACCATGATTTTTTATATATTTTATTTTTTATTATCTAATATATACAAAAGGCAGGCGCCCCGACCCAACAACAACCCACCCACGCCCCGACCCGACCCGTCACCCAAACCCACCCATTCCTCTCTCATTTTTTGACCCAAACCCGCCTAAAACCCGTCCATCACCCGCCCATGACCCAAACAAGATCCGCGCTTCCTCCAAGCTATACCATCTCCAATTTTACATTTCTAACCCCCTCAGCTTATAACATTTATTTACTTTTTACCTTTAACTTTTCAATATTTCATTTTACGTTTTAATCATATATCGTGTATCGGCTAAAAAACGTTAAAAAATACGTTTTAATTTTAACAAATTACGCCATTATATTCGTATCGTCGGCACGATCGAAATGAGCCTAATATTGAATATTTTTTGACGTAGCTATTTTATTAATACTATATATACGTTCCAACTTCTAATCGATCCAAATCCTATATCTATTTTCAAATTTACATATTAGCCCCGTAAACTTAGAACTTATAGGGTTTATTCACTTTACACCTTTTACTTTTCAATATTTCATTTTACGTTTTAATCATATATCGTGTATTGGCATAAAGACGTTAAAAAATTACGTTTTAATTTTAACAAATTACGTCATTATGTTCGTATCGTCGATACGATCGAAATGAGTCTACTATTGAATATTTTTTTATGTAGCTATTTTATTATATACTATATATAAGCTTCAACCGACCCGAATACTATAATCATTTTCAAATTCACATATTAGCGCCATAAAATTATAATATTTATTCACTTTATATCTTTACTTTTCTATATTTCATTTTACGTTTTACTCATATATCATATATTGGTTGGACCATGTTAAAAAATACGTTTTAATTTTAACAAATTACGTCACTATAATCGTATCGTCGATACGATCTAAAATATGTTAAAAAATACGTTTTAGTGTTAACAAATTGCGCCATTATAATCGTATCGTCGATAAGATCGAAATGAGCCTAATATTTAATATTTTTTCATGTATTTATTTTATTATATACAATATGTATACGCTCCAACCGACCCGAATCCTAAACCCACCTTTAAACTTACATATCAGCCCCCAAAACTAATAATATTTATTCACTTTATATCTTTTAGTTTTTATATTTCATTTACGTTTTAGTCATATATAGTATATTGACTGAAATATGTTAAAGTGTCGATACCTACTGTTCATAAACCCGGTGCGAAGCCCGGGCTTATCAAACTAGTTTTTATACAAGGAGCATACGAATTGAATTCATGCACTAAAAGTTTGTCATACCACCAACCAACTTCATCTACCATAAGAAAGGATACCAATAATCAATTAAAAGCTTTTTGAGTAAATTTTTATGGAATTTAATTATTGGGTTTTTAATCAAAATGCTATATTCGTCAATTATTGCAAATATTGCACACATTAACCATAGAAAACAACTCATTATCTCAAGATGAGATAAAAAGCATGTATCTACCGATCAAATATAGAGTATACCTCATAAACCCGATGAAAGGCTAAGGAAATAGACTTCTTTTCATATTAGTGTTATCTTAGCAACTGCCATGGTTTTTGTGATTAAGATTGTTGGACACTATAGAGCTTGATACTTGGGAACTTTATTACCAAATTAAATGACTACATGAGTTTATGACTTTTGCATAAATCGGACGGTCAATGTATCACCCCTGTATAATATAAGAAACGATTACATCTTGAGAATGTTCGATAACTTGACGGTACTGTAAAAAATAACATGAAAATAACCTTTTCATTTTTAAGAAAATAAACTAAAAGACAATGGTTCCAACACTTGTAATATGAATGTACATGGTATGTGTTTGCTTTGAAGAAGAAAAACTCTTGATATTTGTTGGTAATAAATTGGACTTTAACATTATATGCATTAAATAGTAAAGGATGAAATATAGGGCTAATTGTAAATTTTTATTGTGGTCTTTGTGGTGCTCTTGCCCTAGCTTCTCCTTTTGTTAAGTTGTTTCTTGTACGTTTGGACTAGCTTCTCGCTAGTTTTCTTTATTTAATAAAAGTATGGGGTGACTGTTTGGGGGTGATGGCCGAGCCGAAGCTCCCTTCTGTTTCCTCTTTTGCCGTTCAAAAAAAATTAAATAGTAAAGGATAGTTAATTTAAATATTCATATCACTTATAATTCAATTGTTGGAAATAAATTCGAGTTTAACATTTTCTATACTAATTATTAAAGGACAATTGATTTAAATATAATAATTATCAAGAGAATTTTATATCAGTTATTATCCAGTTATATATTTGGGTATATATCTCCTAATATAAGTATGATATTTCATTAAGTTAATTACCTGATTAATATTAAGGTAAGTGTATATCTTCTATTATTTAAAAAACAAAGTCTCTAGATAACTAGGACTCCTTATGGGATGAGTCTCTAGTGGCCTACAAATAAAGGAGATCAAGTCCCTATTGCCTACACGAATCTACATTTGGTTCAGCCTCATTTTGAAGCAAACCGTGTAGAGCTTTAGAAGACTTAGATCTACACACAATAATGATTGCTTTCGCATCAATCAATTACGCTATACTTACGATATCATGTTGATCGATTGAGTATGTGTATATGTTCCTATATGTCTTCATAATTGTTATCATATGCTGATGGATAATTCATATGAATATAATCAGAGCCTAAATCAACATAGGTTCATAAACCATTTTTTAAGTATCGATTCACTTGAACTGATTTTAAATTTGCAGAACCGTAATAACATGACATTATTAGAATGAATGTTTCTTATTACTAATAAATATAGTTGTTAACTTTGAAGTACACTTTGGGTGTTTAAGAAAAAAGTGGATAAATTTAAAGGTTCATGCAGTAAGTTTACTTGTTATAGCATTAATCTCCTACATCTTCTCTTGCTTGATATGGGATTTACACATTTGAACCTGACCCTATATATATCCCTGTTTTTAGCACAAAGTAAGGTTGAAACATTGCAGCCTTATACATGTAACACAAGAAAGCAATAAAACAAAAGATACGCAAAGTGATCTTAATATAGAAAAATTCAACACTTCAGGTTTTTATTAGCTACTCACTGCTGCTGTTTTCAAGAGAGTTAATAGGATGGAAATTTTTGCCAATTTTCAAGCCTACGGTCACCTGTTTGTTAATAACAGATTGAGATTTCAAGAGAATTAATAGGATTCGGCTCACCTCTTAGGTAGCGTTTGGTATGCAGACAAGATTGGACAGGACTGGATAGGACAGAACTGGACAGTACTAGATGGGACAAGAGAATAGGACGGGACTGGACAGGACTGGACAGAACAAATGTCTGTTTTGTGTTTGGTACGCCTATGACTTGACTGGACAAAACTAGACAAGTTCCCCCAAAAAATTATTTGTTGATTTTATACATCACATAATAGTTATAACTAACAAACATAGAGTAAACTATATAATTTATAAAAAAATTACACAATTTTCATAAACATAAATACACACACATACACACGTATATATACGTAAGATTTTTATGTAACTGATGGTGATGGTGATGGTAAAGGTGGAGGTGATGGCCAACGGTAACACTAGTAGTGACAATGGTGGTGGTGGTCGATGGTGGTGGAAAACGTGAAGATGGTAGATAGTAGTGGTGGAGGTCACCAACGGTGGTGGTGGTAGTTGTAGAGGTGGTGATGAGGTTGTTGTAATGGAAGAGGAGGTTGAGGTGGCCGATAGTGGCTACCGGTGGAGGCGGCGTCCACGACTAGTGGTGGTAAATACTAAAATAAATATTATATTGAAGTTACATAGTAAACGCATGTTAATTAGTAATATATTAGTTTCTGTGTCATTTCTGTCCCATGTTGTTCCACCGATTTTGGTGGAACAAAAAAACCTTCCTTTTTGTCTCATGTTGTCCCACCTTGTCCCAGTTCTGCTCTTGTCCCATGCTGCACCAAACATGGGACAGTGAATTTCTATTCTGTCATGTGCCAAACGTGGGACAATAAGTTTTGTCCCGTCCTATCCTGTCATGTCCCACGTACCAAACGCAGCCTTAATAAACCGCATCACGACTTTTGAGAGTTGAGAATATAATCCAAAGTCGTTGAGAAAATAGAGGAACGTTTTGTAAAAGACGATTAATAGAAAATAGAGGGTATACCTCTTACGGTAGTAGTTCTTTGTGAATTGGCTTCTTCTTTGGGCCTTCAGAGCTTGTCATAATCATCCCTTGAGCACGATAGGGGAGACTCCTGTTGTGCGTGTTTTTTATTATTCACGAATATATGTAACAAAAGTTCATTTACTGATTTTATTGGTTGATCACAATCAAATCAACTCCATTTCACCTGCTCGGGGGGCTTGGGGAGGGGGGGGGGGGTTGAGCTCGATCATCAGCCACCATTGAGACCGTTGGCTGAAGGTCAAGGGTCCTCAACTTTGTATGAGAGAGGTCGATGTATGTGAGCTCCAAACATTGAAGGGGAAATATAACTTCTACCAAATCACGACATCCTGAAAGCTTTAAGTCCTTGAGATTCGGAGTCACCTCAAGGTCAAGGGTCTTCAATTTGGAATTCCGTATGTTAAGGTATTTCAACTTCTTAAGAATCTATCAGAAAAGAAAAAAGAATTAATATCGGTGTAATACAAACCAATAGATGTGTAGTACTATAATGAATCATGAAAAAACAACCAACCAACTATTAGTGTACCTTCTTTTCTCCCCCTTCCATACTTGTACAATTTCACTCTTTGGCATTCCAAGCATATCTAGATTATTTGCTTGAAATGTTTTGGGCAGAGAAGAAAAAGGGTAAAACATATATCCATATCAGACATGTAATTTGGAATGTATTCAGAAACTTCATCAAATTCCCAATCGCCACTAAAACAATATCCGTCACGACTTTTAGTATACGCAAAAAGATATCTAAGTTTCTTCATCTTTTGAAGACCTTTCATAAAAAGTTCTGAACTGAGTTCCCAAAAGATATACTCAATACATTATGTTGCTTCAGTTCCCTATAATCCAAAAGGCAGTAAACTCAGTTCAGTTCCATGTAATCAAAAAAGCAGTAAATGTTGAAACATGTGTCAGAATAAATGAAAAAGTGATAGTTTTTCACTTCTTCACCTTACGAATAAATGTGATCCTTACCAAGTCATTAGCTAGAATATGTTCAATTTCCCGCGACTTTGACCGGTCCCCCCCCCCCTTTAATAATCTCTACCCTCCCATGAATCGTGTCAATCCTCCGTGATCACGTCCACCCGCGAGATGAGTGGCTGAGATTGCTCCTCACGTTTTTTAAATTGATATGCTTCTCGTTTGAACCTTCACTTTCAAATATATCCTACATAGTAAATGATAATTGCATATGCAGTCACAAAAAACAGAAAATTAATTCCAAGGTATCTATCATATATTTACGTAAACCACTCATGTTTCTAAACAGAAATATAAACAAAAAAGTTGGCTCTCTGCATAAAAATCCCCCAAAAATCTTATTGAATAAGGGGCTGTTTGGCAGATACTGAATGATTTAGTGCAGAATGATTAAGTGGTCAGAATGGTTAAGAGACTCTGTATCGTTTAGTGTTAGATAAAAAATGATTGTTTGGAAACTGTTCTGAACCAACCATCTGAATCACATAAAATTACCATTTTACCCTTGGTCTTATATTGAATGAAAATCAACATTTAACAGAAGATCATATATAGAATTTCTAAATGATTAATTAATGGCCCAAACCAATGTTATGGTATTAATTTCAAACAAACATAACAATATTTGTTTAAGTTTTGGCATTACAAAAAAGAGCTAGAAGGATCAATGACTAGCATGAATAAAGAAAACAATTCATTTCCTACTTCATGCTCCACCATTTCAAAAATTACCAACTTTATGCAGCATAAAACTACAAATGTAGAACACTTTGCAAAGCAGATGATATAAATGATGCATTTCAATTATCATCATCAAAAGTTTGACTAACCAAATCAAACTCATCATTATCATTTATCAATGCTTGAATCAAAATATACTCATGTTCATGCTTAAATCTACAAAGATTTATCCCAGAAGAAAATTTTAACATCTTAAAGTGATACACTAGCATATTAAATATAAACACAGTGATGGATAAGATCTACACTCTTTGTGAATCTCTTTACAATATAGATATAAGATATATGATGAAGTCTAGCATTTATTCTTTCAACTTGATGATATTGATGGTATGAACAATCTGCAGATAGCATATGAATTGAGAAATACAAATTTCTCATAAGCATTTCGTCGACTAGGTGGTAGACCAAATTCAAAAACCACACACAAAAACCACACCCCAATTCCGTATCATATTATCCCAGAACATAAAACCCCTAAAACAAAGAATCTCAAAATTAAGCAAAGAACTAACAATTTTCATTATAATTTAAATCAACAACCCACCTCTCTTATTCTAGTTTCAAAGAAGACGAGGATGTGGAGCAACATACCAGCACCAAAATGATCGCCCAAGTCATATTCTGATTTCAATATTGTCATTCCAAAATTACAAACGATTGAGGAGATCCATAATGGACTGAATGTTGCTTTCAATAGGATGGATGTTATATTTACCGAATTGCAGAATACCACACCAAATCATTCTTTGAAACCTAAAAATAATTACGTTTACAGGGGAGAATTGGACCAGAAGACCAGAAGCAAAAGAACAGTTTCACGAAGAAGCAAGGGTAATCCGGGAAAAGAAACGCCTCTGAACGATATGCCCAGGTGTTAGAGGATGAACCGTACAGAGCATTTTGGAACGGTTCAGAGGACGTAAAATTTTCACCAAACAGTTTTAATATCTGAGCGATTCAGATATGAGCTCTGAATTGCACCATTCAGACTCAAACAAACAGCCCCTAAGCCATTTCCTAGACCATTAAGCCACTACCAAACAATCATTTCTAACTGACAGAATAAGTTGTGAGTTTCATTAAGCTAATTAAGCTGCTAACAAACAGGCCCTTACCCGCTAAGCACTAATAGCAGTAAGAAATCAACAAAATTGCAAGCTAGCTTGATACAAATGGACGTAAATACCAATAGAAGCAGAAATCGACTGGTAGCACTTAACAGCAGCCATTAATAAACATGAAGCGAATGTTATGATTTTAGTGTCATTCAAATGGCTTTGTTCACAAACCTAAATATATTGCCTCTAATAATCACAATTGCAATTATAAGACAGCCTCTAATAATCACAATTGCAATTATAAGACGAAAATGGTTAAGGTTGCCAATTTGGGACATATTTCATGATCGCAACTTCAAAATACATCAAAAAGAACATATAGAGCTATAATCGATCACGTTATTAGTTTTACCATTAATATACCACAACGAGTAGACAGATGAATCAGAATACCAGCGACGGCGATTGGCGGCGATTTGTAGCCGACAATGGCAGAATCGTCTTCCAGACCTAATTCATGTACATCACCTCAAAGCTTTCATGAGACTACATCTACTCTATCTCAGCAATTTCATCAAATTATAAAATACATAATAAATTCCAACTTTCAAGCTAACATACATCTTATAAACATAACTAAAATCATTAACGCAACAATATCACAAAGGAACAAATCAATTTTCTCTACCAAATCAGGTGAAACATTAAGATTATAGATTGAAATCATAACCTAATGAGATTTTTGGAGGTAATGCGTGGAGCAGAGCTTTAATGGCAGCACCGATCAAACTACTTCCTGTGATGTAAATCCCCCTGCAAAAACATCAAACATAAGATCTAGGTCATCAATTTCACGAAATCAACCAAATCGAAGATCAAAACCCTAGAAACAAACATTCGAAGAAGATAGAGAGAGATTCGAACCAAGCGGCACCGAGGACAGAAACGCCGATGGAGATGGCGATTCCGATGGCGGAAGATAGAGTAACGATGTGAGTTGCTTCAATGGCTTCTAGGGCTTTGAACGTTGGAACTTTGGGAGGGTTTAGCTCTTCTGAGGCTTGAACAAGGATAATACCGGATAACTCTTTGTTATTGAAGTTAAATCAAAAACAAATTATTAAAATAAACGGTCGGAAAACGGTTGGTAATCGATAAAAGTTTCCGACCGTTTTCCAACAACTTAATAAAAATAAATTAAAATCAAAAATTTTAAAATAAACGGTTGGAAAACGGTCGGTAATTGATAAAAGTTTCCGACCGTTTTCCGACGACTAGATAAAAATAAATCAAAATAAAAAATTTAAAAATAAACGGTCGGAAAACGGTCGGTAATTGATAAAAGTTTCCGACCGTTTACCGACGACTTAATAAAAATAAATCAAAATTAAAATTTTAAAATAAACGGTCGGAAAACCGTCAGTAATTGATAAAACTTTCCGACCGTTTTCCGACGACTTAATAAAAATAAATAAAAATTAAATTATTAAAATAAACGGTCGGAAAACCGGCGGTAATTGATAAAGGTTTCCGACCGTTTTCCGACGACTTTAATAAAAATAAATCAAAATTAAATTTAAAAATAAACAGTCGGAAAACCGTCGGTAGTTGATAAAGGTTTCCAACTGTTTTCCGACGACTTTAATAAAAATAAATCAAAACTAAAATTTAAAAATAAACGGTCGGAAAACCGTCGGTAATTGATAAAAGTTTCCGACTGTTTTCCGACGACTTAATAAAAATAAATAAAAATTAAATTATTAAGTGTTTAATTGGAAATCCGTCGAAAAGCAGTCGGTAATTACCGACGACTTTTAGCGGTCGGAAATAGCAGTCGCTAATTTCAAGTTTTCTAGTAGTGCATATATAAACACTATAATATTTCATTCATTATGGTGTCCTACGTCTTGGTTGTTAATTTGCATCAAGAAATGTGGAGAGATGGTATAATTGCATCTTCTTAATTCGGTCCACCAAGTTGACATAAAAAAAGATCTGACAAAGGGCTAAAATTTGAAGTTATGGCCCCAATACATCAAGGTAATTCTTAACAAAAACACATAACAACCCTGCAAATATCTCTAAATCATAAGCCTAGAAATGCAAGATAAATTTCGGTAACTGATTGTGGCATTATGAGCAGTACCTATGACGCAATTTTCTGTTTCTTGAGGACACTACAGGCTCCAACAACCACACAAGCACGGTCTCGTTCAAAGGTGACCTGCTCCATAGGCTTAAAAATGCTTCACCTTTCATTTCCGAAGCAAAAATTGTATCTGCTCGAATAGTAAAATTTGCTCAAAGTGATTCTAGCAAAAATGGCAGATATATATGGGTTAAGCAGAAGAAATTAAATCAAAGATCAAATAGGACCAAAGGGACTAAGTCATAAGGTTTAATATGTGGTACAAAACTTACCATCCAGATATTGCCATTCGACCAAGAACAGCAGCAGCTAACTTCGACACAAATGGGTTCCATACTCCATAAACATTGTTCCATCATCATTCTGATTACAGAACAATAATATATATGTCAGTCAGGCCTGGACGTAAATGCATTTGGCAGACAATCAGGCCCCAACGGCTGTGTTGCTAGAAATTGTACAACTTTTGAGTGTTTAGTAAATGTAAACATGAAGTTAATCCAAATTTTCAAAGTTACAGTGAGAAAAGAGCCAAGTTAGTTTATCATGCATAATGGATATAGAAATGGTACTATCGAGGGTATGCCCTTCAATTGAGTTTATCATGCTTGTGTTGAATCTGTGGAAGCTTGTCTGTCTCTAATGGATCAAACTTTTCACCACCCATTATCACAAAATTACCGAAAAAGGAGTATGTGTTTTGGCTGCATACTACTCAAAGAAACAATGCACCGGCTTATAATAAGGCCACTGCAACATCAGTTTTCAAATAACATGATTCAGAAAACGATTAGGGAACACCAATTGGACTCTAATCTCATAAACAGGAGAAAATCGAATCATCTGAGGTCCACGGTGATATGGTTTACTTAAACAATGGTTTGTGTGAACTTAATCTCGTCAAAAAAAACTGATCATGTCATTAATTTCAACGTTTTAATGATCAAAAGAATCAAAGAAGGTACCTCTAATTGTGAATTGGCTTCTTTGGTCCTTCCCCAACATTCTTGTTAAGAGCACGGTACAATAGCCTCCTGTTGATGAACATAGAACAGCTCTAGTTACTTAAATTCTTGAATACTAGTTGTGTACCCATACGATGCAGCGAGATGTAAAAGTTCATATAGCAGAGTATGATGCTTAGATAAAGAATACATGGACCAAAACAGAATCATATCAATATTTCTGTTACAAGTTGAAAGATGCAAGGCCCATTTGCTAATGACGGAAACTGAAGAGTTCTAGTTCATTAATGAGAACCATTCGCTATAACAAACACAAGTGGTTATCGAGAACTAAAGTCTGACCAGTTGAGCTACCCCATAGGTTCCTTTGAGGGCTGTTGATGCTCAACAAATAGTCTTATTTTTAAAGTGGGTTAACTAACTGGTTCATTGTGACCTAACAAAAATCAACTGATGTTGTGTTCCAGTGCCACTAGTTGTTTACTTATGCTTTTTCGAAATATCATCATTATTGAATTTAACCAAAGGACTGGAACGGATGTATGTTGGAACTTTTTGAATCGAAAATAGTTGAGAATATAAAACATAAAACAAAAGAAATGGTTAAAAAAAAAAGTTACCTTGTGTGTTATATTACTTCCAAGTCATCAAAAGTACTTCCAACTGCAAGAAATGGTTCAAATGCAGAATTTTTCCAAAAATTAGCTACTGTTATACATCCATTTCAAATTTCAAATCAGAGTAGGATGATAAATAGAAAATGGAGAAAGTACCTTTTACAATAGTTGTTTCTGAATTAGCTTCTTTGGGCCTTCAGAGCTCTCCAAATCATCCTTGAGACTTCTGTTGTGGTTTCCTGATGAATGTTATTCACAGCTCTACGTAGCAGAATGTTTTGTCTTCTGATGTTTGTATCTCGGATGTAAAACCTAATGACTCGAGAAGCCTTCTAAACCCAACAATACGCAGACCTTTCAACTCAAAAATGCTTTGTGGAAGATGTCTTATGTTTGCACCTTCTATATTCAACTCTTTTAAGCATTCCAAGCGCCCAAGTTCCTCTGGCAATTTCTCAACAGAAACACAGTGCTCGACATGAAAATATCTTAGACGTTTCATCTTACAGATGCTGTTGGGAATATCTCGTAAAACTATACATTCCGATATGATGAGTGCCTCTAGACATTCTAATAGGCCAAGATCCTCGGGTGCTGGAAGCTCAACCAAATAAAAACATTTGGTTAGCTTTAACCTCTTGAGATTCGGAGTCAACCCAAGTTTAAAGGTCCTCAACTTTGCACCCATGATGTCGATGGATTCGAGCTTTAGACAATTAGAATGAATGCGAAGTTCCTTCAAATTATAACATTCTCTAACATCTAATGTCTCGAGATTTTGAGCCCCTTGAAGGTCAATGGTTGTTAACTTTGAATCAAAAAGGATGAGGAACCTGAGCTTTGGCCATTTAGCCGGAATGTAAAGTTCTGCCAAATCATCACATGCTATAAGTAAGCTCTCGAGATTTAGAGTCCCTAGAATGTCGAGGCTTCTCAACTTGGGACAATGGAAGGAGAGGAATGTGAGGTTTAGACGACATTCAATGGAAATGTGAAGTTCTTCCAAATCGAAACATTTTACAAGGATTAACTCTTTGAGATTCGGAGTCGATTGAAGGTCAAGGGCCCTCAACTTACAACAACCGAGGTAGAGGTTCGTCAGATGTGGACATATAAAAGGGATGTGAATTTCTACCAAATCGTCACATCCTTCAAGTCTTAATTCGGATAGAACTGGAGTACGCCAAAGTTCAAGGGTCCTCAACTTTGTATGAGAAAGGTCGATGTATGTGAGCTCTAAACATTGAAGGGGAAATAGAAGTTCTACCAGATCACGACATCCTGAAAGCTTTAAGTCCTTGAGATTCGGAGTCATCTCAAGGTCAAGGGTCTTCAATTTGGAATTCCGGAGGTCAAGGTATTTCAACTTCTTAAGAATCTATCATAAAAACAAAAAGAATTAATACAAACCAACAGATGTGTAGTACTATAATGAATCATGCAATAACAACGAACCAACTATTAGTGTACCTTCTTTTCTCCCCCTTCCCATAGTTGTACAATTTCACTCGCTGGCATTGCAAGCATAACTAGATTATTTGCTTGAAATGTCTTGGGCAGAGAAGAAAAAGGGTAATACATCCATATCAGACATTGTAAAGAATTTGGAATGTATTCGGTAACTTCATCAAATTCCCAATCGCCACTAAAACAATACCCGTCGTGACTTTCAGTATGCATGGAAAGATATCTAAGTTTCTTCATCTTTCGAAGACCTTTCATAAATAATTCTGAACTGAGTTCCCAAGTGGAATAGAAAATATATTCTGTTGCTTCAGTTCCCTGTAATCCAAAAGGAAGTAACTCAGTTTAGTTCCCTGTAATCCAAAAAAGTAGTAAATGATGAAACACATGTCAGAACAAATGAAAAAGTGATGGTTTTTCACTTCTTCTTCACCTTACAAATATGACATGATCCTTACCAAGTTATTAGCTAGAATATGTTCAATTTCCAGCGTCTCCCATAGATGGCTATGTTTGTGAGGCTCTTTGCGGTGCGGACGACGAACAATATTCCTACCCATTTCTATTATCTGGTCATGCATGACCGCTTTTTTACCATCATATGAAATAGTTATAAGAGATTTTTCCTTAAGAACATCTAAACCACATCTAGCTTCAAAATGTCCACAGCTTTCAAGAATAATGACTAATTCATCTAGCATATAATAAAGCCTTGTGCATGCAACATCTAGGAATATTTCCTTGATATCGTCCTCTAGACAGGTGTAGCTTAATTCCAATATATCTACAACTTCCTTCTTAGGCATTCTTTTTAGGCTTTTTAGGACACCTTTCCATCCACATGTACTTCTACCGCGGAGATGCGAACCCAAAACTGTTATCGTTAAGGGAAGACCAGCAGCATAGCTTACACCTTCTCGTGATAGCTCTTCGTACCCTTGAATTGGAATCTCTGTGCCAAATGCATTCATACAGAAGAGCGGAAGTGCTTCCTCATTTGATAAGAGATTGACTTGAATCGGTTCCACATCGTGTGACCTCAAAACTTGCTCATCTCTTGTTGTAATGATAATTACACTTCCTTTCTTAAACCAACTACGATCACCGGCTAAGGCTTTGAGCTGATGTATATGATCTACGTCATCTAGAACAACAAGAACCTTTATACCTTGCATCTTTTTTTTCATCTCTTTTTTCCCTTCAAGAACACCATTTACAAATATGTCTTGCTTTTTAAACACATCTCTAAGAACTTGTTGTTGCAACGACTTCAAACCTAATAAAAGCGAACTTGAACGTTCCCGGACATTCTCCACAAAGCTGCTACCTTCGAACTCATTGCATATTTTATCAAAAACTGCTCTGGCCAAAGTTGTCTTTCCACCACCTCCCATTCCCCAAATGCCTATCATGCAAACCTCATTAGGGACAGCGTTTAAAGATGAAAGCACGCCATTTACCCGAGTCTTCATGCCTACTAGATTTTCATCAGCACTGACGACAGGTAGCTTCAATGAAATATCCTTAACAACTAGTTTAATAAAGTCAACTTCATGCCTGTATGTTAAAAAAGGAATCAATTAGCTCTCTTGAACTCCAACGTAAATATTTACTTGTATATCTACATAATGCAAACATATAAGAAGTAATCATAACAGAGACATATGTATAATCATATTTTAGTTAATCTATTGAGAAAAATACTCAACTTCGATTCAAAGTTTGACAATAAAACACAAAAAGAAAGAAAATGGAAGAATATTAATTGCATAAATCTGATGAAGGAATTACCCATCAGCGGTGGTTCTTAACTCCCGACCACTTAAAGATGTTGCTTCTATCATAGCCTCTTTCCATTTCTTGGCAGCCTCATCATTTTCGTGTTTTGCAAAGGCTTTTCCAAATTCTCCACTTTGTTTGCGGACATGAGTGGGCTCCACATGATAGAAGATAGGGTAAACAGTATGCTCAATCGGCCTCTTTTGGCACTCCATTATCTTCACAAGTTCGTCTAAGCACCACGATGAAGATGCATAGTTTTTGGAGAAAACAATGACATGGAATCTTGATTCTTCAATGGCTTGAATGAGCTCCTTACTGATTTTCTTCCCTTTCTCGAGGTTCTTGTCGTCCTTGTAAGTGTCAATGCCTTGTCGCTTAAGAGCGTCATAAAGATGATCAACGAAGTTGGTACGTGTGTCTTCACCTCTAAAACTCAAAAACACATCGTACTTAAAGCTTGTCTTGTGAATGGAAGAAGTTGAAGAAGATGCCATTGAAGGTGTGAATGAAGGATCCTATTATTAACTATATCAAAACCCTGTTAGGGAAAACATTCTAATGCAAAAAAACTTAAGAGTTGACAATGATTATTCAAATCTAATTTCTTACAAACAACCTAACAACCATCTTACCTTAATTAAGCAGGCAATTAAGCATATAAAGAGTAAAAGGGAGAAGAGAAAAGAGGGTTTATGTAAATATATGATATTATATAAAGAAATTAAAACCTGTGGAAACCCAATTGAATAGCTGTTGACTCAATTTATCAAGTGGGTTTTTCATCAAAATGCTAATTTGATCTTCAATTTCAGCCAATTAAGAAAACAAGAAATAGATGTGAACAAATTAGCCCTAGAAAATAAAATTTTCAACTTGAGAACGATCCAAGGAAGAAGAATTAATACCAGAAAAGAAAGATGAAGATCGATCAACCAAATTAATTTACAGCAAACAGATGGAGAAATCAGTGGGCAGCAATCCACTTTGATGTTTTCAGATGATGAATTAAATAGTCAACTACTGGTCAAGTTTTATGTTTATTTGAATGTTAGAGTTAGAAGTTTAATCTCTATGGATTACATGTTTTAACATCTTGAGTCTTTGTAAATGAATTAATTCTTGAAAAAGGCTTGTGGTTTAAATGTTTTCACGATCTTGGTCCCTGTTCCTAACTTTGTTAAAATAATTCTTGTAAACTCCTTTAACATAAGGATATTTTGGTTATTTTGCTTTATTTTCTTATTATAAATTATGCTAGAACCCGTGTATTATTTTAATTTGCTTGCATAAATGTCACTCATTTTAATGTTTGCTAAGGTACCTTCATTAGTGCCCTTATGTGGCCTTTTGGTCATTTTACAAAAATTACACACTATCCCAAACGCCCAAGCTAAGAGACACATGTAGTTGATTCAATCTTAGTAATTTATAGCTAACAATTCACATTTGATACATACATATATGCTTCTAGGAAACAACTATCGACTGCTGTATAATTGACTATGATAATATATACTTCTTTGATCTTTTTAGCTCACTCTCATTACTGACTCGATCGCCAATATAGAGCATGTCGGATTTAATTTCCAATTATTTAACATTCTTAAATAACAATGTATTGATAACACTCGTATAAAATCACTTTCCGCATCATAATCTAATCTTCGTTAGACAATGCTTTATGAAATAAATAAATAAAACCACCTAAAAATTACCGGTGACAACAATGATTCCTAAAAGATCACCTTACCTTAATAAGCATATAATGAGTAAAATGGGAGAAGATGAAAGAGGGATTAAATAAACATGAGATTATATAAAAAAATTAAAGGGGCATCAAAACTTGTAGGAAACCAATTTGAATAGCTACTGACTCAATTTACAGACTCAACGGTTGGCCACGTTTTTAAGTTTATTTAAATGTTTGAGTTAGACGTTTGGTCCATATGGTTTGCATGTTTTAATATTTTGTGTCCCTATAAAATAAATAGTTTTTGTCCCCCTAATTTTTGTTAAAAAATCTCCTCAGCTCGTTTTAGTATAGGGGAATTTTGGTTATTTTAAATATTTTTTTTATATTATAAATAATGCTAGAACCCATGTCATTGAATTTGTTTGCATAAATGTCACTAACGTCCATCAAGTTGCCTTCATTAAAGCCTTAACATACTAGTCATATAAAGGCCTTTTGATCATTTTACAAAAAACTAGACGCCATATTAATTATCAAGGATTTTCAAATTCAACCAATGCTCAAGCTAAGAGAATATGTGGTTGATTCAACCTTTTGTAGTGTGTAGCTAACGATTCACGTTTGATACACACATGTTTTTGCGACACAACCATCAGCAGCTGATATATAATGGGCTATGGTAATAAAATTTTCAATTTTTTTAGCTCACTCGTTGTTGATTCGATCACCAACTTAGAGCATGTGGGATTTAATTTGCGATTACTTAAGAAATTCTTGAATAAAGAAGTATTGATGATGCTTCTTCTACGGCCTTGAAAGCGTGTTGTTTGACCTTATATATAACACTCATATAAAATCACTTTTTGCATAAAATCATCCTTGGACAAAATGCTTTATGAAATAAAAAAAACCTTGACTCTAACGATTTGACCCTTTCCTATTAGTCAAAGCACGGATACTCCAACTATGAGATTATTAGCGTCATTGCTAGTTGCTGATGCAAAAACGAATCAATGAGATAAAAAAAAACTTAAGATATAATATTTGGTAATAGGTGGGGGTAGTGTTTGTCCAAAATCGAATGGTCCTGGGTTCGAGCTCGGGAGCCCTCATTTGCAAACTATTGTGGCCCGGTTAGGGTTGCTGGTATCAACCTGTTGTCCAAAAATTT
This sequence comes from Centaurea solstitialis, assembly GCA_030169165.1. NCBI lineage: Eukaryota > Viridiplantae > Streptophyta > Magnoliopsida > Asterales > Asteraceae > Centaurea > Centaurea solstitialis. Next base: position 32,303,933 of record CM058043.1, read on the forward strand.
AAGATATAATATAGTCATCTAATCGGGTATCGAAAGACAAAAGAATTACACGAGCCTGAAAATATGACCATATTGTCGAATTAGGGCATTCATGAGGCATTTTACGCGCAAGGCAGAGAGGCTAAATTAAAGTGTCCCCAATATAAGAAAAACAAACATAACACACTATTTTTAATGGGGTTTGGAACCTAGACAAGCTAGGCGGCTCATCCCCACGCCGATTTTATTCAATAAAACATATATAATACAACGGAGGACAATGTCCAAGAAATGTCCGATTACAAAACATAAACATAGATCACCTAAAACAATGTTTTTGTGCACATATTGAAGCAAAAATAACCTCACACCCATTAAAAACGAATGTTATGAGTTATATACATTCACAAGCTATGTCAAGTTTTACCAAACCTACATCCCTCAAGATTCAATGTTTCAAGCTGTGGACATTCATGGGGCATGTGAAGTTCTAACAAATTCTCACATCCATTAAGATCCAATGTTATAAGTTGTGGGCATTCATAGGGCATCTCAAGTTTTTCCAAACCCCTACATCCCACAAGATTCAATGCTTTGAGTTGTGGACTTTCACGAGGCATGTGAAGTTCTAACAGATCCTCACATCCAGTAAGATTCAATGTTATGAGTCGTGGACATTCACAAGGCATGTCAAGTTTAAATAAAGCCCTACATCCCTCAAGATTGAATGTTTTAAGTTGTGGACATTCACGGGGCATGTGAAGTTCTAACAAATCCTCACACCGAGTAATATTCAATGTTATGAGCTGTGGACATTCAAAAGGCATGCCAAGTTTTGCCAAACTCATACATCCCTCAAGATCCAATGTTTTGAGGTGTTGACATTCACGAGGCATGTGAAATTCAAATAAATCCTCACATTGATTAAGATCTAATGTTATGAGTTTTGGACATTCATCGGGCATGTCAAGTTTTGCCAAACCACAACATCCCCTAAGATTCAATATTTTGAGTTGCGGACATTCACGAGGCATGTGAAGTTCGAACAAATCCTCACATTGATTAAGATCGATGGTTATGAGTTGTGGAGATTCACAAGGCATTTCCAATTTTTTCAAACCCCTGCATCCTTTAAGATTTAATGTATTGAGTTGTGGACATTCACGGGGCATGTGAAGTTCTAACAAATCCTCACATTCATGAAGATCCAATGTTATGAGTTGAGGACATTCACAAGGCATGACAAGTTTCACCAAACCTCTACATCCCTCAAGATTCAATGTTTTGAGTTCTCGACATTCACAAGGCATGTGAAGTTCTAACAAATCCTCACATTCATTAAGATCCAATGTTACGAGTTGTGAACATTCACGGGGTATGTCAAGTTTTACCAAACCCCTACATCCCCCAAAATTCATTGTTTTGAGTTGTAGAAATTTATGTGGCATGCCAAGCTCTACCAAATTAGCACATTGATCGCGATTCAATGTATCAATATTCTGAGTCAGCAAAAGGTCAAGCGTACTTAACTTTGAATCACTATGTTGGTGGAATCTGGGCTTGTTGAGAACCTATCATAAGAAAAAGAAAAAAAATGAATATTGATGTAATAACAAACCAATAGCTCCCAGTGTCACAATGTAAAAGAAGTGATAATGAAACTCGTGTCGTAACAAATGAAAGTGTGTTAGTTTTTTTTTTTTTTTTTTTGGAAGGGTATCCGAGGCTTTGCCCCGACTAATCCCGGCAAGGTTCACCGACAGCTAAAGCATGCTGTCCTGAGTTAATCCCCAGTGGCCACAATCTGGAAGCGCCTGGATTCGAACCTGGGGTAGAAGGGTTAACTAGCCACTTCCCCCACAGGCCTTAACCAGTACGCCACAGCCTTGTGGTTGAAAGTGTGTTAGTTTTCTCAACCTTAAAAGTAAGTTTTTGCTTACCTTATTGTTCACCAATATATCAAAGTTTTTCTTCTTAATCCACAATCGGCTATGTTTGTTAGGATCATGAGGGTGAACACAACACACATCATGCCTTGCCATTTCTTCTACATGGTCATGCATGCCCAGGTTCTTATCATGAGAAATACTTAAGAGAGATTTTCCCTTAAGAACACTTTGTAGAGTTCCATCCAATGGAATTTTATCTAGTCGTTTTAAGGTATCTATCCATGCATGCACATTTTTGTCATAGAGAGACAAACCCAAAGTTGTGATTGTCAAAGGAAGACCAGCAGCATAACTTACAACTTTTTCTGATAGCTCTTCATACCCAGCAATTGGAATCTCTGTCCCAAATGCACACCTACTCAAGAGGCAAATTGCTTCCTCATCTGTCAGCAGATTGACATCATGAATCGATTTCACTTTGTGTGCGAGCAATACTTTCTTGTCTCTTGTTGTGATGATAACTTTACTTCCTGGCTTAAACCAATTAGGTTCACCAGCTAAAGCCTTAAGCTGGTCTATGTGATTCACATCATCTAAAACAACAAGAACCTTTCTAGCTAGCATATACTTTTTCATCATCTTTTTCCCGTCTAAAACACCGCTTACAGTGATATTTTGCCTATCTAACACGTCTCTAAGGACTTGTTGTTGCAATGATCTCAAACCTAATAAAGGGGAGCATGAAGATTCCCGAATATTCTCAACGAAGCTGGCACCTTCGAATTGGTTGCATATTTGATCAAAAATAGCCCTGGCCAATGTTGTCTTCCCACTGCCTCCCACCCCCCATATTCCAATTATGCAAAACTCATCAGGAAGAATGTAAGATGAAATCGCGTGATTTATTCGAGTCCTCATGCCTATTAAATTATCTTCAGCGGCGCCGATAGAAGGTAACTTCAATGAAATCTCATTAACAACTATTTTGATAAATTCGACTTCTTGCCTATATATATGTTAAAGAAGAATCAATTAACTTTTTCAAACTCACACATGAATAACTATTTTTATATCTACAACATACAATCATATAAGTAATGATGGAAACAAGCATTAAGTCATACTTTTGGTTTACTCTTTCAAGAAGGGTACTCAAGTTGAGTCAAAGTTTAAAAGTGAGCATAAGAAGAAACAAATGAAAGAATATTGTAGAGACATGATGAAGGAATTACCCATTAGCAATGGTCTTTAAATCCCAACCACTGAAAGATGTTGCTTCTACTAAAACATCTCTCCATTTATGAGCAGCCTTGGTCTTTTCATGTCTGGCAAAGGATTTTCCAAATTCCCCACTTTGTTTGCGGACTTCAGTTGGTTCCACATGATAGAAGATAGGGTACACAGTTTGCTCAGTCATCGTCTTTTGGCACTCCATAATCTTTACAAGCTCATCCAAGCACCACGACGAAGATGCATAGTTCTTTGAGAAAACAACGACATGGAATCTTGAGTCTGTGATGGCTTGAATGAGCTCCTTACTGATTTCTTTCCCTTTCTCAAGGTCCATGTCGTCCTTATAAGTTTCAATGCCTTCTCGCTTAAGCGCATCGTAAAGATGACCAACGAATGTGTTACGAGTGTCTTCACCTCTAAAACTTAAAAATACATCATATTTAAATATGCGCTTCTGAATGGATGAAGTTGAAGAAGACGCCATTGATAGTATATCAAAACTTTGTTGGGTGATATTCTATATGGTCGATAAGATTGAAAATTGGATGGAATGAGATGAATAACTTAAACTGAAGAGTATATATAAGAAGGCAGTGGTTGTTGTAATACTTGTAACATGAACAAGTTGTATTTGTTTGGAGAAATAGTTGTGGAATGATACAAAGACTTGTTATTTGAATTAGAAGAATTCACTCACCGTGTTTTCTTTTCATATTTGTATTTTTACTTGCATACAAGTGGGATACAATTGAATTAGTAAAAGTTTGTCCCACAATAAACCAACTTCTTCTCAATATTATAAGAGAAAGGGACACCACTACAATATTATATTTAACTCTATTGGGTTATCTATTTTAGAAATTTCTTTATTAATATTATTTAACTATTCAATAATTTTATGTTCTTAATAAAAAAAATTTCTTTAAGTTGGGTAAGATGATATTTATTCAATCTTTATTGGTGGAAGGAATAAAAAAATCACTTCTTTCTCCTTTTTTAAGAGTTTTAGAGAATTATTTGGACCGGAGCTTTCTCTATGACTTTCTTTTTTGAAAAACAAGGTACAGAAGCTGTTGAAGCATAAAAGAACATAAAAAGTTGGTATTCCCTATTTTAGAATAGTTGTTGGTGATGTTCTAAATTTTTCCGTAATTCAACTACCGGATTTTAATTAAAATGTTATATTCGTCAATTTTTGGAGATATATAAATGTGGTGAGAATGTGAGATAGATCTTCAAAAGTGCACACGTTAGTCAAAGAAAACAACTCTTAATCTCAAGGTGAGATCGAAAGAGCATACATATACAGATCAAGAGGGAATTAATACGGTCAACCAAAAACAAAACTCGTTGTTTATGTAATATGCTTGGGAAGAAAGATTCTCATAGAGATATAAAATCATAATTACTAAGAACTTCTTTTTTCGATGATTTAATTAATTTTATATCTATACAAAACTACGCTTCATGGTATATTTGTTTTATTTGTGTTAAAGAAATTATTAAAAATGATCTTAGTTAATTGGATAGTGCATTTAATTGACTTATTTTTTGTTGTCATGTCGTGAGCCAATTTGAGGCTACAAAAATAAGCGAATGATCATGTCAAGTGGGTTTAGGTTCGACCGTGTTATGTTGGTCTTTGAATCAGTATTTTTCTTTCTTTTTCATTTTTCAATTACATGCTAATATGTTAAACAAGATTACAACAAATATATTATCAATCATAAGTTTTCTAAAAAAAACTATAATTTTATCATTAAAATATGTTTTACATAAGGCATTCTCCCTTGAATCGAAAAAATAAAGAATGAAACGTTTTAAGTTCTTACGCTTTCATCTCTACAAATCAATTCATATATCTAATGACCAGAGGGACGACCTCAATCCAAATTATGGCCAATAAAAAAAATGCATATTGTCTAACAATGTTGTGGTGGAGTGGATATATAAGGCTTGTGGGGTTCATAGCGCCTAACCAGGGTTCGAATCCCTCCATACGCAATCTGTGGATATTTACAAAAGGGCTTGCTTTAGCCTTGATCTTGCTGGGGATTAATCGAGCCATAGGCTCGAACATCCTTCAAAAAAAATGCATATTAAACCAACCACAACAATACCAGCTACAATATTTTATATCCGAATAATAATTCCTTCAGTAGTATCAATCATTTATGCTATTTTTCTCTAATGTTTGTGTTGTTGTTCCAATATTTTTTTTTTTACTAGACGGTTAACAATATAAATATTTAACTCGAATAAAATAAATAAATCAAAAAATCTCACCTAAATAAACAATCAAATAAAAAATCACCTAAATAAACAATCAAATAAAAAATCACCTAAATAAAGAATCAAATAAAAAAATCACCTTATAAACCGTCAAAGTCAAACAATACACCCGTAAACATCAAACATACACCCGTAAACATCAGACGTAAACATATATGCTTTTAAAAAGACTTGAAATAGTCAAACAGTTGATCAAATTGAAAAGGTTATAATATCTAGATTCTAGACGGTATAAAATAGTTAGAGGAATGTAACCGTTGCGTGTAGCTAGCTGTTGGTTGAGATATCATCCTAACTAGGATTTTAGATCATCCTTAACGGTAGACTTTGAATCCAATGAACCCAATCGTCAAATTAGGTTTTCACTATCTTATCCAAACCAACTCAATTCAACCTAATACATCAACAATGGTTTACCCAATTAACCCATACATTAAATAATTAATAAGAAAAAGAAAAAAAATAAGAGAGAAATAGAGAAAAACAAGAGAGAAGAAGGGGGTGAGGGGGGTAGGGTGGGTGTCGTCTAAGTCATCGGCATGGGGAAGCCGATTGTAGTGAACCCGATGTAACCATGGCGGTGTTGCCGATGGAAGCTAAGGCCATCCGCAATGGGCCGGTACGGGGGGCCGGTACCAGATCGGTACCGGCGATAACACCATCTTGCTTGACCTCAATCCACGTGTTAAATGAGTTGACTTTAAAAAGAAGCCATATCTTGGGGAATATCTTAGATGACTAATACACCCGTAAACATCATACAGAAACATATATATGTTTCTAGAACCGTCCAGTCGAACTGGTTGAACCAGGAACTGGTGAATAGACAGGTTCAAATGTGACCGGTTTTATGATGTTTTAAAGGCCGAAGTGAAACGGTCGGTTTATTGCTAAAAACGATTGAACCGGTGGATCGAGCCGGAAAAAACCGGTTGACCCAGTTTTTTAAAAAAAATTACGTTTTTTAGTTTTTAATTTTTTTGAAGGACCATTTTCACCAAAATGTATCCAACTATACCCGTATTCCTATTGTGTGTATCCAACTTCAAAATGGGTTATTGTGTGTACTAAACTTTCAATTTGGTTTATTGTGTGTACCGGTTTGCCTGATAACCTGTTGATGCTGATGTGTATCAGGTAATTTCTCCGGCGACTCCCTTCTCCGGCGACTACCTTCTCCGGCCACCACCACCATCACCAAACCCACAACCAACACCGCCACCATGTCCACCACCACAGCCACCACTACCATCACCAAACCCACCACCAACCCGACGATCCAGACGAAGATTCCGACGACGACCGTCGCCAAACCCACCGTTGCAACTACCACCGTCAACCACCACCCCTGGTTCTAATCTGATTCTGATCTGATTTGATTTTGCATTCGATCAATTAGGGTTCATATATTGAAATTAGGGTTCTTGGTAAATTTGGGATTTTTTCAAATCAAATTTGGGGTGTTGGTGGTGGCTGTGGTGGTGGAGATGGTGATGGTGGTGGCGATGTTGGTTGTAACACCCGTAATTTTCGGACTTTAGAACTTTTAAGAAAACATGAAAAATAGAACTTTTGATCAAAACCTAGATTTTATAGTCTTGTTGGATGGGAAATTGAAATACGAATCCAACGGTTCTTTTGGAAGCGAAAACGGAGCTAGAACGAAGAAGTTACGGCCAAAACAATTTCGGCCCTGAAAACCCAGCACCTAGCGATCGCTAGCGACCTGACAGTGTATATACGATTGAAAATCGGGATTTCATTCAATTGGGCATAACTCTCTCATTTCAACTCCGATTTTGGCGATTCAAATTGCTATCTTCTCGATTTTTCGAGCTCTTCAAGACTACATCAATGGATTTCAAGTATTTGGTGGTCCTAAAACGTTGGTGTAAGTAATCTCTTCATCTCTTTCGAGTTTAAACTTCGATTCGAGTGGTTTTTCATCTCCAAACCTTTTCTTCCATACTTGGCTTAGATCTAGTATTGTTTTAGGTGGAATTCATGTTTTGAGAAGTGTTGGAGGCTAGATCTACTAGTTTGGAGGGCGGAGACTTCCATGGCTTCATCTTCTCCACCACTCACAACCTCAACTCACCATTGTTGAAAGGTGTTCTTCAACTAGGGTTTGTTCAAGATTTGGCTAGGTAAGCTTATCTAAACCATTCTTAGGTTGGTTAATCTACATGTAAGAGTTATGAAACTAACCTAGGGTTCGATTTACTTGATTTTAGGTTCGTGCTCATTATTTGACCTAATCTTGGATTTGGGGGTTTTTGTCACAAAACCCTAAGGTGAGTTGTTAAAACCATTTTGTTAAAACTGAGAGCACATCATCTCGTGATTTTACATATTTTACTTGGTTTGCGAATGAATGTGATGCTAAAGTGAAATCCTCAAGTTTCCAAGTTAAGAGTATTCATGATATGTATGATGTGTTATGCTCGTATAAATGACTTGAATGATTTTTATTTCCTTATATGAGATAGATCATCGTATGCTACTTCGTTATGTGTTAAACCTATGGGTGTATGATAAATATATTTATGTGAAATACATAAGATGAGATATGATATGGGATTATGTAAAAAGGGGATTGATATCCGAAATGTGGCTTACACTAAACGATGAATAGGGCTTGAGACCCTCGATACATACCTCTGTAATGATACTATGCTAAATTCAGTGTCGAGGTCTTGTATGTGAATGATATGGACTAGATGCTATGCTAAATTCAGTATCGAAGTCTTGTATGCAACACCATGGACGTGACGCGATGCTAAATTCCGTATCACGATCCTATATGATAATAACCTGGACGAACCAACGCAATGTGTCCACACCAAACAGTCGCGGGTTTGTACCTATGTCGCCGGCCTTCAGGTGGCTCCGAAGTGCGCGGGCCTCTGATGATGTCGCCATGCTAAATCCGGGGCATCGAGGTGTTTGGAATTAGATAATGTCGGGACATTGGTTGGTGGAAATGGGTCGCTCCCATTGTTTCCGAAGATAATAATAAACCGGTTTAATATGCTAATTGTATTGTCAGTATAATCGTGTATATCTCGCATGTCTTTATATACTCTACGCGCTTGATATTATTTGTACAACTGATAGGGTAAATATTTTACCTTCGCAACTAAAGAGTTTGTGTAATTTTCCTCACCTTTTACATATATTTTGACAAAACCACGCTAAATATCACCGCACGCACCATTTTGTTACACACATACATACATATGTATTTTTTCGCATTTTATCACTTAAACTATTGTAAATTTTATGTGTTTTCAGGAACCAGTGTCATGGGCCGCTTTTGAGGATCTTTTTGATGGACCGGACAACCAAATTCTTGGAGATGGATCGGAACGGAAGCTGGGCTGTTTTCGGTGGGCTGGCCGAACCCCACGGCTGTTGGGCCGAAGCCCATGATGATCTTGGATTCAATGTTTGGTTTTCTTGGCCCACTTGGCCCATGAACACTTAGCTTATATATATGTGTGTGTATGTAACTTAAAACAAGATAGCTAGCTCCCAAGAACACTTAATCTCTCATCCATCATCCTCCCAACTTTCTAGTTTTTAGCAGTTTTCGGGTCTCCTTCCTATGGGCTGAAACCCATCATAGCTAGTTTCTTTTGCTAAGATATTACCGATACTTTGGTGTATGTTCGGGTTTCCTCGTAGTGAGGCCGAACCTCTCTTTTGGGCATACTTGGTCATTCCGCTTTCGGGTCCTTTTGGAACACGTTGTTGGGCCCGTAAGCATTACCAAGTATAGTGGCATAATAGTATAATCTATGCAATATTTCAGTTACTTCGCTCTCTCGCATTTAATTCCAATGCTCATATATATATATATAATCATATATTGATTTATATACATATAAACATGTTTATTATAGTCATTTACGTTCCTTGCTCTATCATATATTGATTAGTTGTTATAAGAAGTCTCGTGATTACTTGTTTACAATATATACTGGTCAATTTTCCAGTTTGTCTTATTAACTGTTTTACTTACAACTGGTCACTTCCAGTATTTGCACTCTACCAACTGTTTTAATTACTGTGATTTATAATTATTTCTGTTGTACTAACATTCTCGTGTTCAATTAATCATTAGTTTAAAAATATAGTCACAAAACACACCCAAGCATGATAGGCTAATTTCATAGCTTGGGGTGTAAGGTTCAATTTGGAATGAATCTTTGGTAAGAAAAAAGTCTTTTATATAAAATCAATTTTTACCACTTCAAGTTTAAATGCCTCATTAAAGATTGTCCTTGGATTTTTACCGGTTAACCAGATGTACGAAAATGCGGTATCTTTTAAGAAGTTACTAAAATGTTATTTTGGGGGTATATGAGTGGGTGACAACACTCGTTGCTATTATCTCACGTCTTTAACATTTCATTAAAGAGTATGTCTATAAGTTAACTAGTAATAATCCAAGGACATGAAAATGTGTTAGTCTCTTAAGGGACTACAGTTGGCACTATTCCTGAAGTTGGTATCAGATCTAGTATCCCATTAAAGATTATAACTACTTATTTAACGATGAGTCAGATGCATGAAAATGTGTTAATCTTTCAGAGGTTACGTAAGTGTTGATTTTTAATATATTTTAACATTTCATTAAAGATTGCATCTAAACTCATCGATAAGTAATTGGGCTATATGAAAATGTGATAACTTTTCAGAAGTTACTTGGATATCATTTCTGCATAATTGAGATTATTAATTTACTTCCCATTCAATTTACCTATTTTTATTCCAACTAAAAGACTTTACACCCCTGGCTCCCTTTTTATAATTGTTCTCTTAAAGTAGCTCATAATCAATTAACCAACCAAATACTTTTTCATCCAAACCCCAATTGAAGTTAACTTTCACAAAGACTGAATCTCGAAAGATTGTTTTCACCGCTTCCTTGTGGGAACGATATCTGGTACTTGTACCATTTTTTATTACTTGTTTTAGAAAAACGACAGTAATTGGAGGTTTATACTTGGACCGAAGGTTACTTGTTTTATTTCTTTTGCACACCAGTTTCTGGCACCGTCCGTTCACTTAAATAAAATAAAATCATAAAAGAACAGAAGGGGGTCCTGAAATCAGACAAACAAGTTTTTGGCGCCGCTGCCGGGGAAGCAACAAAGCAATTTTTCAATTTTAGTTTTAGAGAGTTAATTTTTCTACCACATTGTTGAGAAAAGAAAAAAAAAGAGAATTTATATATAATTATATATTTTCGAAAAAAAAAAACAAAAAGAATTTTTTTAGTTTATGCAAAGAAAACCACGTGGGGAATTTTTCAATCTAGACCCCGATATCGAAAGAACTTTTAGACGTCGTAAAAGGGAGCAAAGAAATTTGCAAGCTTCTACTTCGTCTGCAATGGAAGAAGAAAACGCATTTTTAGAAGAACTGCCATTTCCTGAAAATGCACCTGATGGGAGGTACAATAATGATGGTCTACCTCCACCTCTACCACCACCTCCTGGAGGTAATGGTAGAAATCGGCTGCAAGACATCCAACCACGTGTGGCAGAACCACATGCTGGTCCTGTACCTATCATTCAGGAACCTGGACCACAAGTTCAGCAAGAAAATCCAGTTAATGGAATTTTACGAAATCCTCCACCACCTCTTAATAATAATCAGCACATTGAAGATGCAGAACAACACATCTTTCGTCTGGCAAATTCCAAAGACAACAGTATGATGGATTATGCTATTCCTATTGTACATCAGTTGCAAACAGGAATACGTGATCCAACATGCAATGTCCCGCATTTTGAGCTAAAAACTGTGATGTTTCAGATGTTACAGAATAATGGTCAATTTGCAGGATTGTCAAAAGAAGACCCACATGCTCATCTCAGATCTTTCTTGGAAATTGCAGGATTATTTAGACTTCGAGGAATTTCTGATGACGCTTTAAAATTAAAACTTTTTCCTTTTTCATTAAGTCATCATGCCAGAGCCTGGTACTATTCTTTAAAACCAAACTCTATTTTTACATGGGACCAGATGGCTGAAGTATTTTTAAAAAAATATTTTCCACCACTAAGAAATGCTCAGTCTAGAAATGAGATCTGCACCTTCCAACAAGATGATGATGAGACAGTTCCCACAGCTTGGGAAAGATTTAAAGAATTGTTGAGAAAATGCCCTCACCATGGCATTCCCTACTGCATTCAGCTAGAGACATTCTATAATGGCTTGAATTATCCAGCCAGGCAGATGCTCGATGCTACTGCAGGAGGAGCTTTTACTGCAAAGTCTTACAATGAAGGATACAATATCCTTGAAAAGATTTCAAATAACAATGGTCACTGGGCAGACTCTCGTGCAAAACCTTTACAATTAACTGGTGTCAAGAACAATGATACTTATTCAACACTTGCTACCCAGGTACGTGACATGGCAGTAATGCTTAAAAATCTCACTACCAAGAAGCAGGTGGTGTCTGGTATTGATGCTTCTGAGGCATCCGAGTTACCTGTCCAATGTGCTTATTGTGGTGAAAACCATCTTTTTGATAATTGTCCGGGAAATCCAGAAAAAGTCAATTACATTGGAAATAATGACAAAACTGGACCTTTTTCACCAACCTACAATCCAGGATGGAGAGATCACCCACATTTAAAATGGAACAGCCCTTCTCTTAACCCACAGTTACCTAGGATACAAGGTCAGACTAACCAGTATCCTCAACAGCAAAGACAGTCCAATTTTCAAAATCAAGGACAGTCACATTTTCAAAATCAAAAGCGTGTTCATTTTCAAGATGAGGAACCATCTAGATTCCAACACATTTCACACAACCACTCACAAAATCACCAACAAACCACTTCTCCTAGATATCCCCCAAGGCAAAACCAACAGGTTGAGCCTTCACTAGAAGCCATGATGAAAGGGTTTATTTCTCAAACCCAAGCATCAATCAAAAACCTTGAGACCCAAGTGGGTCAGATGGCTCTAGAAATTAGGAATAGGTTGGCTGGCTCTCTACCTAGTGACACTGAGATTCCTCAGAGACCAGGGAAAGAGCAGGTTAAAGCTGTAACTTTAAGAAGTGGAAAAGACTTGAATAAATCTGAAAAGAGGGATGGAAGTCCTAAAAAGAATTTTGCATCATCTTCTTCCACTCCAACACACACTGACTCACCTACTCCAGCTGAGTCAGCTTTCACCTCACCGGTCCCTGACTTTCCACTTTTGTCTCCTGTAACATCTACAGGACCCCATAGGACAAGTTGGAAACCTCAGGAAAACATCAGTAAGGATATGTCACAGTCTGGTGACAGTCCCAAGGCCATTAGTCACACATTTCCCATAGAGACAAACACCACTTTATCCACCACTGTGATAAAACCTGTCTCTGTCACACCTTCACCATCACCGACACCGACACCTCAAAAGACTACCACTCCTACTCAGGTCCCTCTCTATATTCCATACCCCCAAAGGTTAAGGAATCAGAGAGAGGAAGCTCAATTTAAACAATTTCTTGATGTTTTCAAACAATTGCATATCAACATCCCTTTGTTGGAAGCAATTGAAAGGATGCCAAATTACACAAAGTTTTTAAAAAGATATTTTAAACAAAAAGAAAAGACTGACTGAGTATGAGACTGTAGCTCTGACTGAAGGATGTAGTGCTCTGTTAACCAAGAAAATTCCACCTGAGATGAAAGACCATGGAAGTTTTACAATTCCTTGTTCCATAGGAGGTAAGATCATTAGGAGAGCCATATGTGATTTAGGTGCATGCATTAACCTTATGCCTTTGTCTGTCTTTACTACCCTAGGAATAGGTGAAGCAAGACCCACCACTATATCTATTCAGTTAGCTGATAAGTCCATAGTTTGGCCTAAAGGCAAGATTGAAGATGTTTTGATGCAAGTAGATAAATTTATTTTTCCTGCAGATTTTGTCATCTTAGATTGTGAAGTAGATCAAGAAGTCCCTATCATTTTAGGAAGGCTTTTTCTAGCAACAGGAAGAACACTGATAGATGTCCAGAAGGGTGAATTGACCATGAGAGTCCATAACCAAAGGGTGACTTTTAATGTGTTAGATTCTCTTAAGTACCCTGATGAGAGAGAAGAGTGTTCCACCTTAAGTGAGATAGAAACCTGGTGTGAGGAGAAGACTTTAGAAGAAATCTTATGGGATGCAGACACTGATGATGAGACAGAAGATGAGAGTGAGGAAGTACCCCTAGTAACTGCTGCATTTGAAGTCTTAGAGAATGAGGATAGGAAAACTCTTGTCCCATCCCTAGAGGTTGCACCAGACTTAGAACTAAAACAACTTCCATCCAATTTAAAGTATGCATTTTTGGGAGACTCAGGAAAGTTGCCTGTCATTATTTCATCTTCCTTAGAGACAGATCAGGAAGAAAAATTAGTTCAGATGCTTAGACTTCATACCAAGGCCATAGGATGGACCATTGCTGATTTGAAGGGCATAAGCCCTACCATTTGTCAGCATAAGATAATTTTAGAAGATAAAAATTTCAACTCTGTTGAGCCTCAAAGGAGACTCAATCCAGTGATGAAAGATGTTGTCAAAAAGGAAATTCTGAAATGGTTAGATGCTGGCATCATTTATCCTATTGCCAGTAGCACATGTGTCAGTCCTGTACAATGTGTACCTAAGAAGGGTGGGGTAACTGTAATCACAAATGACAAAAATGAACTCATCCCTACTAGGACAGTCACAGGTTGGAGAATCTGTATGGATTACAGAAGACTCAACAAAGCCACTCAGAAGGACCACTTTCCTTTACCTTTTATTGACCAAATGTTAGATAGGTTAGCCGGTAAGGAATTCTATTGCTTTTTAGATGGTTATTCTGGTTACAATCAAATTGCCATAGCACCCGATGACCAGGAAAAGACCACCTTTACTTGTCCTTATGGTACATTTGCTTTTAGGAGAATGCCTTTTGGATTATGCAATGCACCTGCCACTTTCCAAAGATGTATGATGTCTATCTTTTCTGACATGTTGGAAAACTCCATGGAAGTTCTTATGGATGATTTTTCTGTATACGGGACATCATATGATGATTGTTTACAAAACCTGGAAAAGATTCTTAAAAGATGTGAAGAAACTGATTTGGTTTTAAACTGGGAAAAATGTCACTTTATGGTTAAAGAAGGCATTGTGCTAGGGCATCTCATATCCAAAAGAGGCATAGAGGTAGATAGAGCCAAGTTGGAGGTAATTGAAAAACTACCAAAACCAACTACAGACAAGGGAATCAGAAGTTTCCTTGGACATGCGGGTTTTTACAGAAGATTTATAAAAGATTTTTCTAAGATTTCAAAACCTCTTTGTTTATTGCTGCAACAGGACCATGCATTTGATTTTAATGAAGAATGTAGAATTGCTTTTAACATTTTGAAAAATGCATTGGTCACTGCCCCTGTAGTAGTTACACCTGACTGGTCAAAACCTTTTGAGGTTATGTGTGATGCTAGTGATTGGGCAGTTGGAGCAGTATTGGGGCAAAGAAAAGAAAAGATTTTTCATTCCATTTATTATGCCAGTAAAACTCTCAATAATGCTCAAATTAATTATACCACCACTGAGAAAGAATTATTAGCTGTGGTTTTTGCTTTTGAAAAATTCAGATCTTACTTAATGGGAACTAAGGTTATAATTCATACTGACCATGCTGCCATTAAGTACCTCATTTCTAAAAAGGATGCAAAACCTAGGCTAATAAGGTGGATCTTGTTATTACAAGAATTTGATTTAGAGATTGTTGACAGAAAAGGCATAAATAATCAAGTTGCTGATCATTTGTCTAGATTAGAAAAGCAAGACAATCCAGAACCTAGTACTGACATTTGTGAGACATTTCCAGATGAAATTTTTTTTTTGTTATAAAACAATTGTCAGTACCCTGGTTTGCTGACATTGTCAATTATTTAGCTTGTGGGATTATTCCTAAGGAGCTAAATAAGCATGCAAGAAGGAAATTAATCTTTGACTCAAAAAAATATTTATGGGATGACCCATTTTTATTTAAAATTTGTGCAGATCAGATGATTAGGAGATGTGTCCCTAAAGAGGAGACCACTCAGATTATCCATCATTGTCATTCTGGACCTTGTGGAGGTCATTTCAGTGGAAGTAGGACAGCTGCTAAAATTTTGCAGTCAGGTTTTTTCTGGCCTACTTTACATCAGGACTCTTACAGCTTTGCAAAAAGCTGTAATGAATGTCAGAGGAGTGGGAATATTTCCCACAGAAATGAAATGCCTTTAAATGGAATTCTAGAAATAGAGTTATTTGATGTTTGGGGTATTGACTTCATGGGACCATTTCCCATCTCAAATAACTGCTCCTACATTTTGGTCGCTGTAGACTACGTGTCTAAATGGGTGGAAGCTATGGCTTGTCATTCCAATGACGCAAAAACAGTAATTAAATTTTTACAAAAACAAATTTTTTCTAGATTTGGTACCCCGCGTGCTCTGATCAGTGATGAAGGTACCCATTTTATCAATAAATTGTTGGAAGACGTTTTGGAAAAATATGACATTAGGCACAGGGTAGCCACAGCTTACCACCCCCAAACCAATGGATTAGCCGAACTCTCTAATAGAGAGATAAAAGGAATCCTCGCTAAAGTAGTTAAACCACACAGACGGGATTGGGCATCCAAGTTAGATGATGCCTTATGGGCTTATAGGACTGCATATAAGACTCCTATAGGGATGTCCCCGTATAAGTTAGTTTACGGAAAAGCCTGTCATTTGCCCTTAGAATTAGAACACAAGGCTTACTGGGCCATCAAAGAATTAAATATGAGTCCTGACGAAGCTGGAAAGAAAAGATTTTTACAAATTTGTGAGCTGGATGAACTTAGAAATAACTCTTATGAAAATGCCAAACTTTATAAAGAAAAAACGAAAAAGTGGCACGATAAAAGAATTATTCCTAAAGATCTTGCAGAAGGTCAGCAGATACTCCTATTTAATTCCAGATTAAAATTATTCCCTGGAAAATTAAGTTCCCGATGGACTGGGCCATTCACAATAGCAAAAATCCACACCTATGGAGCTATTGAATTAATTGACCCTGAGAAAGGCACAACTTTCAAGGTAAACGGTCAGCGGGTAAAACCTTTCTATACATCATCAGAAACAACAAGGGTTCATTAAGAAATCATTTGGAAATTTTTACCACGTTATATAATTGTTATTTTCTTTTTCTTTCTCGCAAATTCCAGTTGTTGTACGTAATTTTTTATATATACCAGAATTTTAGCTCCATCAACTATTTCACACTAACTTCGGGCCAGCAGGTCAGTTTCTTTACAAGGCCTAAAGCCCAAAATTATCGGCCCACTAATATGATCTGCTAACAAAAATACTGAAATTTCCTTTCCCTTATTAAAACTTACTCTTTTAATCTTAAAATTTTATACAGATATTTTAATTAGTGCATTAATTGCACTGACATGAGAGAATTTTTGAGGCGCCGGCATATACCTCATGCAGAAGACAAGAGGTCATCCATCCCTCTCAAATCAGTCAATCCTCTCTATCTCACTCTCGTTCACCTCACCGGCCACCATCCAGAACGCCGCCGGCGCTTACTGGCGGCCGGCCGACGATCCTCGTACCACCTTCTGATCTCTGCGCCAACCTCGTACCTCTCTGACACACCATCGCCACCATCGACGTAAGACAACGGGTCCCGTCGCCTGTCGGAGTCCAATCCCGCGTCCATCAACAACCTCGAACCGCCGACGATAAGACCGTCCTCGTACCATTACCACCATCCTCTGACCTCTGCACCTTCCGGCGACACGACCGCCGACACCCCCTGGCGCCTGCAACTTCCCACGACTGCCGCCACCAAACCCTAATCGCCCTTCTTTCTTCTTTTTCCCTCTTCGAGGATGAAACCCCCAACTCATCACCAATCACCTATAAAAGAGGATAACCGATCGGTGTTTTCGGGCAACAAAATGACGAACTCTAAAACCACCGCCCGAAAGAAACGGAGCAACCGCCGGCGTACACGATCGGTGAACCAAACCCTCATCATCCCCTCGGCCGCCGATCACTCGATCTCCGATCAAGCTTCACGGACCACATCGGAGGTTGAGCTTCTCCCCAATATCGGGGCTGATTCGATTCATGCTCTCGCTGACGCTGCGGCGATGGTGAACGCAACCCCCACGGCTTCCAAAGGTAAAGGTAAACTCACGGCTATGGAGGTTGATGACCCAACACCACCGCCACGACCAACTTTTGACTTGAACCACACTCCCGGTGAACCTACGGGTACGTCGCACGACCACCCCCTCACCCTCGAAACACTTATTGAAAACGCAAACCGGACCTTAGCCGTAAGCCTTGCAAAGTCCCAACTCGTGCCACCACCGTTAGCATTAGGTCAGCTACAAGGTACCCCCGGACACCCGTTTTCTGTTATGCACTCTTACCCACCAACTCAACCTAATTTGATGATGCTTAACACGCACGGTGTTCCTGTCCCATATGTGCCACCACCGGTAGCTTTTGATAGACCCAATCCATACTATGTACCACCCCCACGGTCTCCATAACACCACCATCGCGTGTCACAGTTGCTAGTGCCACGGCTGTCCCGATGACAACCACACCTAAACTAAACCCCCTACCCCCGGTTAGGAACGTATACAGTCGTCGAGCCACAAACGTGAGAGCCACTACCCCACCAGCCCCTAACCCTATCTCTTGGGCACCACCTTCGGTGCCCCCATCCAGTCGAGGTACTCATGCATCTCGAAACTCTTGAGGGGAGGTACAACTCTTAACTCTTTTAAGTAATGAAATTGCTAGTTTACGTTTTAATGTTTATCACAGTAAAATGGCACACTCACCAAAAGGATTCCTTGAGGAAACAGTTTCTCAAGTTCCTAAAATTAGAAAGGTGATCACTACACACGAATGGGATGTTTTATGTGCCGTACCCGACCCATACAATTTGAGTTGGGTACGTGAATTTTATACAGAGGCTTCTATAAGGGATTCCCATCAAATCCCTGTCAGGGGAATTCTTGTAAACTATTCCCCAGCCTCCATCCATGCACTTTTAGGCACACGTCCTCACATGAACTCTAAGCTAGATGCTTTGAGCAAACATTTGAGCAATGAGGACCTAGATGATATATTGGCTACCCTTACCACTCCTGGATCAGATTGGTACTTTGAGGGTCATGTCCGGCATATCCGAATAAAAAGCCTCACTGCCGAAGCCAATGTATGGGCTCAATTTGTTAAGCACACTTTATTTCCTACGAGCCACAACTCAAAATTAAGTATTAATAGGGTCCTAATCTTATATTGTATCCTTAAAGGATATCCGTTTGATATCGGTGCACTCATATCCACCAATATCAAAGCAAGTTGTACAAGAGTCAATTGCAGACTCTTTTATCCTACCATTATCCATGGATTGATGGCCAAGGCCAACGTTTGGATTTTTTCCACCGACATCTTTCCAATTGACAAAATGGTAATAGGTAGGAAAGTCTTGGGTAGATTACTACGCTCTTGTCCATCCAAGACTGGCACCATCTCACCAAAGTGTGAGCCGATGACCACTTCTTGTATAACTACCCCTAAGGCCTTTGCTCAACATGAGCACTGTTTATCTAACCCTCATTTTAAGATGCAGGATACCCAGGAGCTATTCCGAATGCATCACAACCATCAGAGGACTCTGAGTTGGATCACACGCGTTCTTTTCGAGTTCCGTGCATACGACGTGCATCGCGACAGAATATGGCGCGACATGGTCCGTGTCCTGAACAGGGATCTCCTATACGGCCTACCCTCGTATCCGACTCTGCCACCACTGGAGCCTATGCTCCACCCCCTACTCACCGCTAGTCGGCCGTGGTTTGATATCTTTCTCTCCTTTCGCTCACTAACTTTTATAATTCCTTATGATACCGTTTTCACTACATAGCTTGTTTAGATTATCTTAGCTTTTCATACATATTTGCAACTAAAATTTAGGAACGTCGTCTTCTAGTTACTAACTGAGCATACGGCTGTCCAACTTGTTATACTACGGACAGCCGTGCCCTTTTGCTTATACGTATATCCGTAAGCCCAGTTTTTGCTTACGTAATGCATGTGTTGTTTTTTGTGTTCATACATTCGTGATCCACGCCATGTGCATCCCACGGTTTTCCTTATTATTCTTTTTCTTATTTCCAAGGTTCGCACCATGCCATGGCCGGATCAGCTTATTCGTTAAGCCACTAATGGCTGACTGGATTTAGCTAAGTAAACCATGGCTGTTAATTGTTGGATTAGATACACGGCCGTAGGGCTATTGTTTAGCCCACGGCTTAAACACACACCTCACGGGTACCCGCATAAAAGCCCCCATATCACTTGGCTTATTCAATAAGATGTCCGTCACATATCGGTTTGTGCAAATCAAACAGTCCTTGGGCTGTTGGTAATATCACCTCATGTAACGAGGGTCATTTTGGTTTGATAAATACAGCCGTACGGCTGTTAGGTTGTTAATACAAACACAAGCCGTATGGGTGTTATTGTGAGCATAATTCATAAATATACACCACAGATTTAACCCCCCCCCCCCCTCGCATAAAACATTGAACGATGGTTTGGGATATTTCCATGCTCATATCACGGCTGCAACCGTATGTATGCGTGCATATGTATTCGGCTTATTTATTAAGCCATATACAGCCTTGTGGCTGTTTGGAACGAACACAACCGTGCGGCTGCTGTTTGGTCCCCGGGCCGCAACAATGCACATCCCCATATCTCCTACCACACCCCACCCCTTTGGAATTGGTTGTCCACCAACAATAGATACGACATGTATTAATTCTTCTCTTGAAAACTTTTTGGTTTAACTTATCGTCTACTAGCTTTTGGAAATAAGTGGTACGTTTCACCTTTTCAATTCACTCCAAAATCATTACAAGTTTTGTATAGTGTACGCACTTTATATTCCACTAGGTTAAAACTTGATCTACGATAAGTTGTCTCCTATCACTATTGTTTTCCTACATACCGCTAAGGTATCAAAAATTTAATTTTACTTACTTTTTTTTCCTTATATGCGCATACAATTGCTTACATGACACTGTACGATTAATTTTTGATTAGTTGCATACACTCGATCTTTTGTAAATTCTTCCAGGAACTAAGCTCACAACTAACTTCTCTCACCATCCACTATACACTAACCTTTCATCCTAACAGTTTTTGAACATACTTCTGAGGTTCGGCTGTTTTACCTCTCACCTCTAGGGTTGATATGCAGTCCTCTGATAAGCCACACTTCTCTTTGCTTGAGGACAAGCAAATTTTAAAGTTTAGGGATGGATAAACCCCCCCCCCCCACAAGGCTAACATATAAACAATACTAACCCAAGAAAAAATTTTTCCCCTTTCCCTCTCTTCTTTCTCCTTACACTGTTAACCAACCCAAGTCACAAAAACTCACATAGATGAGGTGACTAACAAAAAGTCAAAACAGCACGTAGGCCAAACTATGCCTATGCCATACCTCAATATGAGAAGATGGTAGCAAAATTGTGCCATTTCAAGGGACGTACAAGTACAAAGTACATCACGCACCTAAAACACCTCTCGCTAGAACAAACCTTTGAGCAAACATTAGGCTGGAAGAAATAACAAAGCTAGCTATGCACCACTTTTTCATCCATTAACACTAACTGTCAGGTTAACAATAATGTCATATAAGGTTTAATGGTGTTTGTCATTTTCGGGAAAACAACGGTCAGCTGACAACTTATCATTGGCAAAGTGACTAACTTAGTGAGAAACAGTTTTATTCAAAATACTTTCTTTTCGTCGCTTGAGGACAAGCAACCATTCAAGTTTAGGGATGTGATAGGGTAAATATTTTACCTTCGCAACTAATAGATTTTGTGTAATTTTCCTCACCTTTTACATATATTTTGACAAAATCACGCTAAATATCACCGCACGCACCATTTTGTTACACACATACATACATATGTATTTTTTTCGCATTTTATCACTTAAACTTATGTAAATTTTATGTGTTTTCAGGAACCAGTGTCATGGGCCGCTTTTGAAGATCTTTTTGATGGACCGGACAACCAAATTCTTGGAGATGGATCGGAACGGAAGCTGGGCTGTTTTCGGTGGGCTGGCCGAACCCCACGGCTGTTGGGCCGAAGCCCATGATGATCTTGGATTCAATGTTTGGTTTTCTTGGCCCACTTGGCCCATGAACACTTAGCTTATATATATGTGTGTGTATGTAACTTAAAACAAGATAGCTAGCTCCCAAGAACACTTAATCTCTCATCCATCATCCTCCCAACTTTCTAGTTTTTAGCAGTTTTCGGGTCTCCTTCCTATGGGCCGAAACCCATCATAGCTAGTTTCTTTTGCTAAGATATTACCGATACTTTGGTGTATGTTCGGGTTTCCTCGTAGTGAGGCCGAACCTCTCTTTTGGGCATACTTGGTCATTCCGCTTTCGGGTCCTTTTGGAACACATTGTTGGGCCCGTAAGCATTACCAAGTATAGTGGCATAATAGTATAATCTATGCAATATTTCAGTTACTTCGCTCTCTCGCATTTAATTCCAATGCTCATATATATATATATATAATCATATATTGATTTATATACATATAAACATGTTTATTATAGTCATTTACGTTCCTTGCTCTATCATATATTGATTAGTTGTTATAAGAAGTCTCGTGAGTACTTGTTTACAATATATACTGGTCAATTTTCCAGTTTGTCTTATTAACTGTTTTACTTACAACTGGTCACTTCCAGTATTTGCACTCTACCAACTGTTTTAATTACTGTGATTTATAATTATTTCTGTTGTACTAACATTCTCGTGTTTAATTAATCATTAGTTTAAAAATATAGTCACAAAACACATCCAAGCATGATAGGCTAATTTCATAGCTTGGGGTGTAAGGTTCAATTTGGAATGAATCTTTGGTAAAGAAAAAAGTCTTTTATATAAAATCAATTTTTACCACTTCAAGTTTAAATGCCTCATTAAAGATTGTCCTTGGATTTTTACCGGTTAACCAGATGTACGAAAATGAGGTATCTTTTAAGAAGTTACTAAAATGTTATTTTGGGGGTATATGAGTGGGTGACAACACTCGTTGCTATTATCTCACGTCTTTAACATTTCATTAAAGAGTATGTCTATAAGTTAACTAGTAATAATCCAAGGACATGAAAATGTGTTAGTCTCTTAAGGGACTACAGTTGGCACTATTCCTGAAGTTGGTATCAGATCTAGTATCCCATTAAAGATTATAACTACTTATTTAACGATGAGTCAGATGCATGAAAATGTGTTAATCTTTCAGAGGTTACGTAAGTGTTGATTTTTAATATATTTTAACATTTCATTAAAGATTGCATCTAAACTCATCGATAAGTAATTGGGCTATATGAAAATGTGATAACTTTTCAGAAGTTACTTGGATATCATTTCTGCATAATTGAGATTATTAATTTACTTCCCATTCAATTTACCTATTTTTATTCCAACTAAAAGACTTTACACCCCTGGCTCCCTTTTTATAATTGTTCTATTAAAGTAGCTCATAATCAATTAACCAACCAAATACTTTTTCATCCAAACCCCAATTGAAGTTAACTTTCACAAAGACTGAATCTCGAAAGATTGTTTTCACCGCTTCCTTGTGGGAACGATATCTGGTACTTGTACCATTTTTTATTACTTGTTTTAGAAAAACGACAGTAATTGGAGGTTTATACTTGGACCGAAGGTTACTTGTTTTATTTCTTTTGCACACCAGTTTTTGGCACCGTCCGTTCACTTAAATAAAATAAAATCATAAAAGAACAGAAGGGGGTCCTGAAATCAGACAAACAACAACTCACTAGGCTCCTTTAGCCCAACACTTGTTTGGTGTCGACGTGTCTCTCAGGTACTAGGGACGCCGCTCCCAAGTAGGCTTCGGGCATGAGTGAGCATGGGGAAAGATGAGAGACCGGTCCTTTAGGCCGCGAGACTTATGGTTGACGATAACCCTTTTGTAGTCTTCTTCCTAGACGGAACTAGACTAGTTTGGTTATTGTATTTACTCATTCGATTACAAACGTTGTAATTATACATTTACTTATACCCCATTTTGGGAAGAGCTCACGCCATGGCGTTACAATTTGTATACCACTTTTGTGCAAATGAAAGTTTTTGTTCGCCCCGATTTTTAGGGCGTTACAAGTTGGTATCAGAGCTTTAGTTTAAGTGAACTAGGTATTGACCGTAGTATACCTAGACTTAAACTTAGTGCACTAATAGACACGTCAATTACCATGGGTAAAGTCTTAGGTGGGGAGAGCGCTAGAGATATGAAAATACATGAGTCGAGAAATTGCGTCGATAGAGGCAGAGAATCTCGTGTATGGTCTATTCATAAAGCACTTAGCTACTGATTTATGAATGTATCGTCATTGAGCATTCTTGGTTACTATTGATGTAATGATTGATAAATGTTGGTTCATACGGTAGCTTGTTCTTACTTTCTTTTCGATTTTCTTATGATAGAATAGTTGTTCGGTCATAAGGGACCACTAATCATGATAAGTCTCTATTTAAAGGTCATGTTTTGATGATTGGTTTGAAAATGATTTGAGTACCTTGACTCGAGTGTGAATTAGTGGTAAGATGTATTATTTAGGCTCGTAAGACATGTTTCGGAAAGTGTATACCTCGGGATATCGTGTAGATAATGGAAGTGTGGAAAAAAAATAGATACAACTTACTTGTCAAAGTAATAATGAGAAATTGTATGGTGCGACATGCAAGTAGGTTATGAGGATCTAGACCTAAGATCGACTTGAATGTGAAGAAGGCTATTATTAGGAATAGGAATACTCCTTCATGTGATAGGACATGTTTAAATTTTTTAGTCGAATAATCGATTTATACATGAGTCCTACTTCTAGAAATCCCTCGCTCTCAGAGCCGTCGTGTTAATCCTCTAGATTTAAAGAGGAAGGTCGTAAGAGGAACTGAATAGCTTTAACCTAAGATCGGATGTCGAGATAAAATAGGTTGACTCGTAATCGACCGGAGGTCGAGCGGTTAGTTGAGAAAGGCCCATACCTTGAAATAGTATGGGGTAAGAACATGTGGAGACACCCTAGGCAATATCGAGGGTAGAAGTATAAGATCCAGTCTAAGAGATGAATCTATCAATGTAAGACTTGGAATATGTTATCTAGCACGACATAAAGGACTCGCCCTTTAGATGAGATCGCTTAGATGATTGTGAAACACTGATGGTAATGTATGAGGAATGTAGGTGGATGACTTTGGCGGAATAGGTAGCCTACAAATTTTGCAGTGTTTTTATACAAAGTGGTCGTTTTATCACGTGAATATTTCCAAATTGATTTGCAAAATGGCGTATGTGCCAAAACAATGTTCTTCCAAAATGTTGTGTGTTCCGTAAAGTTATTTTCTAAACAAACGATAGTCGAGTGTTACCGGGTGCGTATGTTGAATGGATTTTGATATAATAATCAAATATGAGATTTTCGAGATGACTTGATTTACAAGAATTATAAATACGTTTTCACATGAGTTATAGCTTAAACGAGATTTATAAAAGTGTGAACCCATTTGGGTAACTGTTTTGCTAAACTATGTTGGGATTTTTGGGTCAAATGACCTCGTGGGTTACATCCACATTAATGGAGTGAACAATATAAAATTATTTTAAGACCGTCAATTTTGGGTCTATTGAGTTTAGAGCTAGTGCTCGGTTTTGATTATAAGAACTCGGGGAACGAGTCTCGAATTCTAAAATAGCTCGATTATGAGCCTTGATTTTTAAAGGGTTCGGTTTTGAATTTGATTTCTAAAATAGCTCGATTATGAGCTTTGATTTTAAAGGACTCGGTTATGAACTTGGTTTCTAGAATAGCTCGGTTGTGAGCTTGGATTTCTAAACAGCTCAGTTACGAGCTTTGATTTTAATAGTTTGACTATAAGCTTCGATTTTAAATAGCTCAGTTATGAGCTTTGGATTCTAAAATAACGAAGTAGTAAGCTTGGATTATTATTTGCACGGCGATGAACTTTAGGACTTTGTTGCGTTTGATGCTTTTACGCTTAAGTCAATCGTGGTTGTTGGGACTACTAGGTGTCGCAAGGTTTTGTTGGGAACCCGTGTCGCACGACGGTTAGCTGGTTAGTGGTCACTAAGAGGGCTAAACCTGAGAGGTCCACTATGGTTGACAGTCATGTTATGGACCTCTTATTATGAGGGTTGATTTTCGATGAGTAGCCTTAAGTGTGCAAATTCGAATTGGATTTTCTTTAAGTAGCTCCAAATATTTTTAGCTATAGGAGTGCGACTCATGGTTGTTTGGCACGAAACCAGTTGTCTTTTGGTAAGACTAGTTGGGGGTCATAGCAAGCACTTAGAGCTTTGGGGTTGAAGTGTTGTACGATTAATATGGTATAAGTTATGTATTCTATGTGCCTTCACACTCTCCGAGAATATGCGTCATGCCGTTGTTGTCAAGTCTTTGTGTAAAATACATGTGTGCTTGTATCCGATTGTGTGCTTGCGATAAATGTTTAGCATGCATAATTTTGGAGTTATCGAATTCCTTGATGTACTAAAATTTTGGTTGAAGATCGATGCCCATGTGCGGACTGATTGCATGTTATCCTTCAATGTGTTACATGAATTAATTTGGTTCTACCTTTTATGAGCATGCTATTATATAGTGGAGTAACACTTGGAAAATTGGACGGAGTAGTGTTGTGCTCGTTGTGGTTCGAAACTTGATTACATAGGGATTTAGTTTCGTGTCCCTCTCGCTTACGAGAGTGTTGTTGGGGAGCACCGTATTGCCCATGATCACGAGAAGAAGGTGGTCCGATAGGAGACCCTCATCTAGAAGGAAAAATGTTGTTAACTAGGAAAGACATAGTTAAGTGTGTGTATATTTATATATCATGACTCTAAGGTTCAATAAAGAATTTAGTAGTACACTGGTGGTATAGATGAGGAAATATTCTCCATGCGTGTCTAGAGATCGAGAAAATGTTATCAGTGGTACCACATTTGGTGATCGTGTGATGCATACTAATGACCTTATACGTAGACCGAGTGGTGTATGTTGTCAGTGTATTAATATTGCCTTGTAAGAGGAACCTTTTGTGAATATACAGGTGATTTTGAAGACGTGACTTATAATTGAGTTATGCGAAGTAGAATTTGTAGTGGACATAATGGCGTGATACGCCAGACTAAGCATGAAACTTAGGATATGATGACAAGTATTGATGGGGACAAGTAGTGGACTTATATTATTGAATCAAGATGGATTTCAGGGAGAATTCGTACTTAGAAATTCAAGCTTTAGTCACCTAAGTCAAAGTTAGAATTGCGTAGGTGATTGGATAATTAGAAGGACTATGATAGTGCGAATGTGGAAGTTTATGGAATTATTGGAAATTAGCGATTTGCTAAGTGAAGAAACTTATCTTCCTTATGGTATTCATAGGCGAGTAGACGGAATTTTCGAGTTTCTTTGAGAATTAATGACGACGGCTAGACACCGTTAGTGAGTGTGTGGAGACATTCCTTGGTAGTAAAGTAACTCTTAGTCGAGTGATCGACTTTAATAGGAGGCAAATGATGTATGGTACCTTGAACCATAGAATTTAGTCGATTTGGTTTGGTTAAACTATACAAAGAGCTAAGGTTGCGTATTCTAGTGATATTATCCTTATAAACGCGTTATGTTTCGAAGGATAGACGTAAAGTAGTAGCTTGTGGTGTTTTGATGAACCACTTTTAAACGAGACCACTATATCAGTGATCGTAATGTGAACGTAACCAAGTCCAATGGTGATTTAACCGACGGTATGGAGAAAGCGTAATGTCTTAGATTCGCAAAACGTTTGAGCGAGGTTGCCCTTTATGGTTCAGAAAACATTTGCAATTTCGAGGACGGAATTTTTATTTAGGTGGGGAGGATTGTAACACCCGTAATTTTCGGACTTTAGAACTTTTAAGAAAATATGAAAAATAGAACTTTTGATCAAAACCTAGATTTTATAGTCTTGTTGGATGGGAAATTGAAATACGAATCCAACGGTTCTTTCGGAAGCGAAAACGGAGCTAGAACGAAGAAGTTACGGCCAAAACAATTTCGGCCCTGAAAACCCAGCACCTAGCGATCGCTAGGTATGTAGGCTAGCGATCGCTAGCGACCTGACAGTGTATATACGATTGAAAATCGGGATTTCATTCAATTGGGCATAACTCTCTCATTTCAACTCCGATTTTGGCGATTCAAATTGCTATCTTCTCGATTTTTCGAGCTCTTCAAGACTACATCAATGGATTTCAAGTATTTGGTGGTCCTAAAACGTTGGTGTAAGTAATCTCTTCATCTCTTTCGAGTTTAAACTTCGATTCGAGTGGTTTTTCATCTTCAAACCTTTTCTTCCATACTTGGCTTAGATCTAGTATTGTTTTAGGTGGAATTCATGTTTTGAGAAGTGTTGGAGGCTAGATCTACTAGTTTGGAGGGCGGAGACTTCCATGGCTTCATCTTCTCCACCACTCACAACCTCAACTCACCATTGTTGAAAGGTGTTCTTCAACTAGGGTTTGTTCAAGATTTGGCTAGGTAAGCTTATCTAAACCATTCTTAGGTTGGTTAATCTACATGTAAGAGTTATGAAACTAACCTAGGGTTCGATTTACTTGATTTTAGGTTCGTGCTCATTATTTGACCTAATCTTGGATTTGGGGGTTTTTGTCACAAAACCCTAAGGTGAGTTGTTAAAACCATTTTGTTAAAACTGAGAGCACATCATCTCGTGATTTTACATATTTTACTTGGTTTGCGAATGAATGTGATGCTAAAGTGAAATCCTCAAGTTTCCAAGTTAAGAGTATT
Source organism: Centaurea solstitialis (assembly GCA_030169165.1). Taxonomy (NCBI): domain Eukaryota; kingdom Viridiplantae; phylum Streptophyta; class Magnoliopsida; order Asterales; family Asteraceae; genus Centaurea; species Centaurea solstitialis. The sequence goes on from CM058043.1 coordinate 32,332,337, forward strand.
CATGATATGTATGATGTGTTATGCTCGTATAAATGACTTGAATGATTTTTATTTCCTTATATGAGATAGATCATCGTATGCTACTTCGTTATGTGTTAAACCTATGGGTGTATGATAAATATATTTATGTGAAATACATAAGATGAGATATGATATGGGATTATGTAAAAAGGGGATTGATATCCGAAATGTGGCTTACACTAAACGATGAATAGGGCTTGAGACCCTCGATACATACCTCTGTAATGATACTATGCTAAATTCAGTGTCGAGGTCTTGTATGTGAATGATATGGACTAGATGCTATGCTAAATTCAGTATCGAAGTCTTGTATGCAACACCATGGACGTGACGCGATGCTAAATTCCGTATCACGATCCTATATGATAATAACCAGGACGAACCAACGCAATGTGTCCACACCAAACAGTCGCGGGTTTGTACCTATGTCGCCGGCCTTCGGGTGGCTCCGAAGTGCGCGGGCCTCTGATGATGTCGCCATGCTAAATCCGGGGCATCGAGGTGTTTGGAATTAGATAATGTCGGGGCATTGGTTGGTGGAAATGGGTCGCTCCCATTGTTTCCGAAGATAATAATAAACCGGTTTAATATGCTAATTGTATTGTCAGTATAATCGTGTATATCTCGCATGTCTTTATATACTCTACGCGCTTGATATTATTTGTACAACTCACTAGGCTCCTTTAGCCTAACACTTGTTTGGTGTCGATGTGTCTCTCAGGTACTAGGGACGCCACTCCCAAGTAGGCTTCGGGCTTGAGTGAGCATGGGGGAAAGATGAGAGACCGGTCCTTTAGGCCGCGAGACTTATGGTTGACGATAACCCTTTTGTAGTCTTCTTCCTAGACGGAACTAGACTAGTTTGGTTATTGTATTTACTCATTCGATTACAAACGTTGTAATTATACATTTACTTATACCCCATTTTGGGAAGAGCTCACGCCATGGCGTTACAATTTGTATACCACTTTTGTGCAAATGAAAGTTTTTGTTCGCCCCGATTTTTAGGGTTCATATATTGAAATTAGGGTTCTTGGTAAATTTGGGATTTTTTTAAATCAAATTTGGGGTGTTGGTGGTGGCTATGGTGGTGGAGATGGTGATGGTGGTGGCGATGTTGGTGGTGGGTTTGGTGATGGTGGTAGTGGTTGTGGTGGTGGAGATGGTGATGGTGGTAGCGGTGTTGGTGTTGGTGGGTTTGGTGATGGTGGTGGTGGCTGTGGTGGTGGAGATGGTGGCGGTGTTGGTGGTGGGTTTGGTGATGGTGGTGGTGGCTGTGGTGGTGGAGATGGTGGCTGTGGTGGTGGAGATGGTGGCGGTGTTGGTGGTGGGTTTGGTGATGGTGGTGGTGGTTGTGGTGGTGGAGATGGTGGCTGTGGTGGTGGTGGTCGGAGAAGGGAGTCACCGGAGAAGGGAGTCGCCGGAGAAGAAGATGACCGGCCACCCTTTCAGCAGGTAAAATGGGTGACGAAATAAACCAAATTGAAAGTTTAGTACACACAATAACCCATTTTAAAGTTGGATACACACAATAGGAATATGGATATAGTTGGATACATTTTGGTGAAGATAGTCCTTTTTTTGAATTGATGTAAAACTTGGTATTATGTGTTTTTTTATGTTTTTTGATTAATGTACAACTTATTATAATGTGTATTTTTAATGTTTTAACTTGTAGACATCACATTATTGGTTATAAATATATATGTAAAAAATGGAAAAAATATAAAATGTTGAAACCGTTTAAACCGGGAACCGATCATCACACCGGTTCAACTAAAAACCGTTGCGTGTTGTTGTTGGTTGAGATACCATCGTAACTAGGATTTTAGTCTTGGTTTTGAACTTGAAACGGCTTAAATATGTAACATAAACAATTAAGCATTAAAGAAATAGATAGTCTATACATATAAGGTAATAACATGTAAAATGAGTAGACTAATCATCTCAACCCTACTCTTCCTCACCATATCGCATGATTCATAGAGAAGCACCTCAACAAGTCTCTTGTTAACCAACGAGAGTTTTCCTAACTGTTATTTTCAGGATTTTGTGAAGTAGCCGAGGTGCATAATAGTTGTTCTTTTTCACATGATTACCAAAAATAAAACAACCACCTAGATTTATTGCATAATTAGTGTCTCAAAAGCTATTGTGGTAAATATTATAATATACCTATGCATTTTGTTAGAAACACTTGAAAATTCACACATAAGTGAAAAATTAAGGGTTCGTTTAGTTGTAGAAAACTATTTTCATTTTTTTAGAAAATATTTTAAAAATGGAGTTGAGTTTTCATTTTTAATTTTTTATGAAAATTTTAGAAAATACATTTAGTTGAAATAATAGAGTTTTTATTTTCTATTTTAGAAAATTAGAAAATGTTTTTGGTTGTGTATTTATTATGACTTTTCATCACCAAGTTCCACCAAGAGTTTCATAGATCTCATTATCTCAATTCTATTAGAAACGCCTACGAGAGTGTAGCAGGAAAAATTTAGAAAATGAAAAAGTGGAGAACTACCAAAACTAGTTTTCTAATTTACATAACATTTTGGAAAATAAAAATGAAAATTTTTTTGGAAATTTTTTGAAAACTAATCTTACTAAGCGAGTTTTCTAAAATTTCATTTTTGCCAAAAAGTTTTCCAAAAAAGTGGAAAATTCTCTGGAAATAAACACACCCAAAGTCTCCAGTGATTTTAAATTATCTTAAAAATAAGAGTAAATTACAGATTTGGCCCTTAAGATTTGTTAAATATTACGGATTTAATCCTTTAAGTTCATTTATTACATAATAATCCTCCAACTATGCAATTTATTATGGATCTGCTTTCTCACACCAATGGCCATCCCCTTCATCCCTTAAGTGTGAGAACAAACTAATCTATTTATTTTTTAGTTATTTTATTATTTTATTAAACAACAAGGACCAAAAGCATAAACTGAAACTCATATCATCAAACCAAATCCAAACCCAGATCCATTTTGCTTCCAAAATAAGAGGGGTTTGGAAATGCTTATTGGCCAAAGTACTTATTGACTTATGATGGTGGCAAAACAAGATTTTTTTTTAAATGTTTGGATTAGTTTTTGTAGTGGTAAAAGTCAATAATTTAAAGTTTGTCTGGATTAAAAAGTGGGGTGGGAAGAGAGCCAAAAGCCAAAAGCCAAAAGCCAAATCAAAAAGTCATGCTTTCCCTACTTTTCAAAATTTGTTTTTCCCATTATATCAAAAGCCTATTTTGAAAAGTATTTTTCAAGTTTCCAAACATTATTTTTAATCTATTGGCTTTTTGAAAAGCCAATAAGTCAATAAGCACTTTTGAAAAACACTCCCAAACACCTCTGAAGCTGATATTTGCATTCAAAAAAATCATATGCAACACAGAAATATATCCGGATCTTCGGAATATATTCAGATCATCTTTGAAACAGCTTTGGTTTTGCTGCAAAACTTTTGCACCACCAAATTAGCAACAAAACAGCACCATAAACTGTCGATCGAGAACTGCAGTTGCCAGTAAACAACATCTCGGTAGCCTTTTCTAGGATTCGAAAAGTCTGCTTTTCATTTCTGCAAAAACGGTAGAAAGTAAACGAAATATGATGATATAGCCCATGTAGTAATTTTTGAAAATTTCCTACGATAAGTGTCTTACATGTTGATCGATGCTCATTGTCTATTTTCTTCCTGAAGCATGTGGATGTTTTCTCATTTAAGCATTATGCAACATGCAATATGGCACATCATCTATGGAATTCACATTTGGAACTGTAACAGAATCTACAAATATAACACAACAAGAAGAGAAGTTAAAGGATGATCTCTAAAAGCTACGCAACAACGAGAAAACAAGAGAAATGGTAATAAAATCACCTTGCGTGTTGAATTTGATTGCTTAAAGCTCAAAAATGTGAGAAATGGTACAACTGTTAGTAAATTGCCTGTCTTTTTCTTTAATAGCAGAATTTGCTCAAACTGTTTCTAGCGAAAATGACAAAATATTTATGATTATGAAGCAGAAGTTGTAACAAAGACCAAATAGGACCAAAGAAATTAAATCATAAGGTTTAATTTTGTGATGGTACAGAATTTACCTTCCAGATATGGTCAACCAACCAATAACAGCAGCAACTAACTTTGACTTAAAGGGGATCCATACTCCATATTCAATCTTTGTCCCATCTTGGTTCTACATACAGATTACAAAACAAATAAATATATGTCAACACAGTGCACTTGGCAGACAATCAGGCAAAAGGTTGTGTTGCTAGAAAGAAATTATACAACTTTGAGTTAACGAATCCAAAATTTGAAAGTTGCAGGGACAAAACAGCCGAGTTTATCATGCATAATGGATACAGAAATAGTAATACTGAGAGTATAACCTTCATCAATTGTTCCAGAAAAGCAGACATATATTCAAGATTTGATATGGCATAAACGCTTACCATCAAATCCTAAACGAAGGAAATTTAAGAATAACGATTGCAAAATAAGAAGACATGAATAGTTCTACTGCTAATAATGTGAGCATTCGAAGGGGACAATAAAGACTCTTTATTTATTAAAAAACGAAAACCATAAGATTCAATGGGTTACCCTGAATGGGCTATTATTTTTTGGGTTAAGTACACCAAAATGTATCCAAGTTGTCACCTTTTATCATTGTATGTAATCAACTTAAACACTTACCATTATATGTATTGAACCTGCTAAAATTGTCATTCTATGTACTAAACAACCATTCTATGTATTCATTTAATGTACTTAAAAACTTACCATTTAATGTGCTGAACCTGCAAAAATGACAATTTTTTACTACATATACAATGATAAGTTCTTAAGTTGAGTACATACAATGATAAAAGATGACAACTTGGATACATTTTGGTGTACTTAACCCTATTTTTTTATAAAAAGGCATCTACCACGGCTTTTGTTGCCTGGGGCTATTATTGTTCAAACGGGATGGGTTGGGTTACAAAAAAACGTTAACTTTTTTTTGAACGGTAAAACAAGAGGGCAAGATGAGGCAAGGAGCTTCGGCTAGGCCATCACCCCCACCTCGCAAGCCAAAAAATACAGAAGAGAAACTCTAGCAAGATGCTAGAGAAGGAGAAACAAAGGTCCGAAAGAAAAGGAAAAAAAATGCCAACAGAAACACCAAGCAAAAACCAAATTGATAACCAAATACGGCGAGGAAAAAGCAAAAGAGCCAAGCCTCCACTCTACCCAAAAGCTTAAAAACACCGCCGTTCCTTAAAGAGACTTGGATGGACCAATCCAGACATGGAGAAGCACCAATCACATCAAAGCAGAGGGTTTAGACACCAGTTACCCAATTCCAGACCTGTTTTTTACCGCTTCTATGTTTCAACCAGAAAAAGGAAGTTGCTTGAATGAGACTTACCAAGCTGTCGACGGGTCTTGGGGTCTTGGTGGTCGATCATTAAAAACTTTGTTGTTCCTCCAATTCTAAATCACCCACATATAGGTATAGAAAATAACCATGAACACCTGAATTTTTTTACCAGAAAGCCCGATATCTTTTCCCCAATAGAAAGCGACACCAAAGTGAGTGTTTGGAAGGACAGGAATCTTCATCCAGTTCATAAGTTCAAGTAATACCAGTTTTGAAGATTTGCAATTCCAGAAGAGACGATCCTCGGTCTCCACATCTTCATCGCATAAGGGGCAGAAATCTGAAAGAGTAACGACACCTCTCTTGGCAAGATTTAGCCTCGCGGGAAGCCTGCTGAGGTGAGCTCTCCATACCAAAACGTTGACTTTATAAGGGACAATCTTAAGCCATTTAAAGCTTGAGCGAAAGCAAGGATTGAGGGTAAGATCATCGTAGCTCCACCTCCTGATAGTAGAGAGGGTGAAGACTCCTGATTTTTCCAAGGCCCAGGACCACAGATCAATTAGAAAAGGAAAAGACCATAAAGTTTCTACCATGTCTAAATTTAAAGTAGAATTACAAGAGACTTAATAATCTGTTAAAAGAGAATAATAAATAACTTTTATGTCATCTGATAAAACTTACCTTCTAAACCCAGTAATAAGCAGACCTTTTAACTCAACAATGCTTTGTGGAAGATGTCTTATGTTTGTACTTGGTATATGCAACTCTTTTAAGCATTCTAAGCGCCCAAGTTCCTCTGGCAATTTCTCAACGGCAACACAGCCCCCGAGATAAATATATTCTAGACGTTTCATCTTACCGATGCTGTTAGGAATATCTCGTAATACTTCACATTGCGATAGGATTAGCTTCTCTAGACATTCTAATAGGCTAACATCCTCGGGTACTTGAAGTTCAACCAAATGAGAACATTTGGCAAGCCTTAACATCTTGAGATTCGGGGTCAACGCAAGGTCAAAGGTCCTCAACTTTGCACCCATGATATTAATGGATGTGAGCTTTAGACAATTAGAATGAATGCAAAGTTTTTCCAAATTATAACATCTCTTAACATCTAATTTCTCGAGATTTTGAGCCCCTTGAAGGGCAAGGGTCGTTAACTTTGAATTATGGAGGGTGAAGGACTTGAGCTTTGGCCATTTAGCAGGAATGTGAAGTTCTGTCAAATCATCACATAATATATTTAAGCTCTCGAGATTGGGAGCCCCTCGAAGGTCAAGGGTTGTTAACTTTGAATCATTGAGTTCGAAGGACTTGAGCTTTGGCCATTCGTCGGGAATGTAAAGTTCTGTCAAATTGACACATCCTACAAGGTTTAACACTTTGAGATCCGGAGTCGCTTGAAGGTCAAGGGTCCTCAACTTACAACAACCAAGGTAGAGGTTTCTCAGATGTGGACATTTAAAAGGAATGTGAATTTCTACCAAATCATCACATTCTTTAAGTGTTAATTTGGATAGAACTGGAGTACGCCAAAGTTCAAGGATTCTCAACTTTGTATGAGAGAGGTTGATGTATGTGAGCTCTAAACATTGAAGGGGAAATTGAAGTTCTACCAGATCACAACATCCTGCAAGGTCCAAGTGCACGAGATTCGGAGTCATCCCAACGTCAAGGGTCTTCAAATTGGAATTCTGGATGTGAACGTATTTCAACTTCTTAAGAATCTATCATAAAAGAAAAAAAGAGTTAATATTGGTGTAATACAAACCAACAGATGTGTAGTACTATAACGAAACATGCAAAAACAACCAACCAACTATTAGTGTACCTTCTTTTCTCCCCCTTCCCATAGTTGTACAATTTCACTCTCTGGCATTGAAAGTGTAACTAGATTATTTGCTTGAAATGTTTTGGGCAGAGAAGAAAAGGGGTAATACATCCATATCAGACATTGTAAAGAATTTGGAATGTATTCAGTAACTTCATCAAATTCCCAATCGCCACTAAAACAATATCCGTCGCGACTTTCAGTATGCATGGAAAGATATCTAAGTTTCTTCATCTTTCGAAGACCTTTCATAAAAAGTTCTGAACTGATTTCCAAAGCGACATATCTAATACATTCTGTTGCTTCAGTTCCCTGTAATTCAAAAGGCAGTAAATGATGAAACACATGTCAGAAGAAATGAATAAGTGATAGTTTTTCACTTCTTCTTCAACTTACAAATAAATGTGATCCTTACCAAGTCATTAGATAGAATATGTTCAATTTCCCGCTTCTCCCATAAGTGGCTATGTTTGTGAGGCTCTTTGCGGTGCGGACGACGAATGATATTCCTGCCCATTTCTATTATCTGGTCATGCATGACCACTTTTTCACCATCATTTGAAATAGTAATAAGAGATTTTTCCTTAAGAATATCTAAACCACATCTAGCATCAAAATGTCCACAACTTTCAAGAGTAATGACTACAACATGTTTCGAATAATTATAAAGCCTCATGCATGCAATATCTAGGAATATTTCCTTGATATCGTCCTCTAGAGTGGTGTAGCTTAATTCCAATATATCTACAACTTCCTTCTTAGGCATTCTTTTTAGGCTTTTTAGGACACCTTTCCATCCACATGTACTTCTACCGCGGAGATGCGAAGCCAAAACTGTTATCGTTAACGGAAGACCACCAGCATAGCTTACGACTTCTCGTGATAGGTCTTCGTACCCTTGAACTGGAATCTTTGTGCGAAATGCATTCATTTGATAAGAGATTGACTTGAATCGGTATCACATCGTGTGATCTCAGCACTTGCTCATCTCTTGTTGTAATGATAATTACACTTCCTTTCTTAAACCAATTTCGTTCACCGGCTAAGGCTTTGAGCTGATTTATATGATCTACGTCATCTAGAACAACAAGAACCTCTATACCATGCATCTTCGTTTTCATCTCCTTTTGCCCATCAAGAACACCATTTATAAATATGTCTTGCCTCTTAAAGACATCTCTAAGGACTTGTTGTTGCAATGATTTCAAACCTAATAAAGGATTAGTTGAAGATTCTCGGACATTCTCAACAAAGCTGCTACCTTTAAACTGACGGCATATTTGATCGAAAACTGCTCTGGCCAAAGTTGTCTTTCCACCACCTCCCATTCCCCATATGCCTATCATGCAAACCTTATTACGGGCAGCGTTTAAAGATGAAATCACGTCATTTACCCGAGTCATCATGCCTACTAGATTTTCATCAGCAAAGACAACAGGTAACTTCAATGAAATATCCTTAACAACTAGTTTAATAAAGTCAACTTCATGCCTGTAAGTCAAAAAAGAATCAATTAGCTCTCTCAAACTCCAACATGAATATTTACAAAATTGAAACATATAAGTAATTATAATGGAGTCATACATATATAGTCAAGTTTTTAGTTTAATCTATCGATTCAGAGTACTCAAGTTCGATTCAGAGTTTGATGATAAGACATAAGAAGAAAGAAAATGGAAGCACATTGCATAAATCTGGTGAAGGAATTACCCATTAGCAGTGGTGCTTAAGTCCCGCCCGCTGAAAGATGTTGCCTTTACCAAAGCCTTTCTCCATTTCTCAGCATTTTCATCATTTTCGTGTTTGGAAAAGGCTTTTCCAAATTCTCCACTTTGTTTGCGGACATGAGTGGGTTCCACGTCATAGAAGATAGGGTAAACAGTCTGCCCAGTCTTCATCATTTGGCACTCCATGATCTTCACAAGCTCGTCCAAGCACCACGATGAAGATGCGTAGTTCTTGGAGAAAACAATGACATGGAATCTCGAGTCTTTGATGGCTTGAACGAGCTCCATACTGATTTTCTTCCCTCTCTCGAGGTTCTCGTCATCCTTGTAAGTTTCGATGTTCTCTTGCTTAAGAGCATGATAAAGATGATCAATGAAGTTGGTGCGAGTGTCTTCACCTCTAAAACTCAAAAATACATCATACCTAAAGCTTGTCTTGTGAATGGATGAATTCGAAGAAGAAGCCATTGCAGGTATGAATAAAGGATCCTATTAATTACATCAAAACCCTGTTAGGGAAATATTCTATGCAAAAATATTGCAGTTGGCAACAAAGATTCAAATCTAATTTCTTACAAGCATCCTAAAAATCACTGTACCTTAATTAAGCAGGTAACTAAGCATATAATTAATGAGTAAAAGGGAGAAGAGAAAAAAGGGATCATGTAAATATGAGATTATAGAAAGAAATTAAATAAGGGGTATCAAAACTTGTGGAAAACCAATCGAATAGCTCTTGATTCAGTTTATCAATTGGGTTTCATCAAAATGCTAATTTCGTTAACTGTAAATCTTCCATTTCAGCCAAGAAAACAAGAAATAAATGTGCACAGATAACAAGTCAGCCCCAGAAAATAACTATACGATCAAGGGAGAAGAATACCAGGACAGAAAAAGGGAAATCAATCAACCAGATTAACAGCAAACAGATAGAGAAATCACTCAGCAGCAAGATAATCTACTTTGATGTTTTCAGATGTCAACTAGTGGTCAACATCTTGCGTTAGAACTAGACGTTTAGTACCTAATGGTTTACATACATGTTTTAACATCTTACGTGTCTGCAAATGAAATAATTCTTGAAAAAAGTCCCATGGTTAAAGTGTTTTGACGATCTTGATCTATGCTCCTAACTTTGTTAATAAAATCTTGTTTACTCGTTTAGCATAGGGGCATTGTGATCGTTTTACATATTTCTTAAATATTGTTTATTATGAATTGCACTAGAACTTGTGCCATTGAATTTGCTTGCATTGGTGTCCGTCTCTCTAACGTCCATTAAGTTGCCTTCATTAATTCCCTTATGTGCTAGTTATGTGAGGGCCTTTTGGTCTTTTTACAAAAAATGCACACCATCCCATGCTCAAGCTAAGGGAACATGTGGTTGATTCAATCTTTGTAGTTTGTAGCTAACAATTCACATTTGATGCATACGCACATTTACACAACAACCATCAACTGATATATATATATATATATATATAATTGGCTATAACAATAAAACTCTTTTGATCTTTATAACTCACTCGCTACTGACTCGATCGCCAACGAGAGCATGTCGGATTTAACTTGCAATTACTTAATATTCTGGAATAACTATGTATTCATTATGGAATTTTGGCCAAAGCTTCTCTTGTTGCCATGATCTAGCTAAAAAACGGTTTGATCCTATCATATCGGTCAAAGCACAGATACTCCAACGTGAGCTCGGTCAGGCTGGTGGGCTGGAGGCCGGCGGCATGGCGGGCTCGGATATGCGGCCGGCGGTCTGGGTGGGCTCGGGCGGGTTCCCTACACCGTCCCCATATCCATTCTAACCGTTGTGTTGTGTGTGTTGTGTGTGGGTGGTATGTGTTGTGTGGGTGGTATGCAGAGTCGGTCATGAGATTTCGGATGCCCATGGCGAAAGGTAAAAAAAGTACCCCTTAGTATGCAAACGAAAAACCAAATAATAACTTAAAGGGGTTTGGAACCTAGTCAAGCACTCAAGCTAGATGGCCCATTCCCACGTTGGTCTGTATTAATTAAAAACAAAAGGATACAACGGAAAGGACGTCACATAAATTGAGCAATTTCTTCTTGTTTTTTTTCTTTTTCTATTTGGAGCACCCGAAGATTGTGATAGAGGAAACATATCTTAAACAAGCAATAAGATATAGAGAATAAAAAGATAGCATATGGTTTGGTTTAGTCGTAAGTCGTGAATTGTGAATCATAAAATTGAAAGAAAAAACTTACTGAGATTTAATCGAAAGCGGAAAGAGTGAAGAAACTGATTACTTCGATTTTTGATTTTGAAAACAGGAAGATTGAATAGAAAGCAGGTCAATTGACGAACGAGTGGCAAAAATTGACGACTGATTTCATTCCAATCGTTCAGTTCTGTACTTCTATAATTGCATTCAGTGTAAATTGTAGTAGGTCGAGATTGATTTAGTATTTGTATATGAAGTGCTCACAAGTCACAATCTTAGTAAAAATAAGCCCAAAATCGAACCTACTAATGAATATTTGGGCTTGTAAGATTGATGCCCTTGGGCTAGATGATGCCCTAGGCCGTCGCCCCTTTGGCCTATGCCCTGGGCCACCCCTGGTGGTATGTGTTGTGTGTGTGTGTGGTGTGTTGTGTGTGTGGGGTGTGTTGTATTAAATCAAAAGGTGAGAGGGTTGGGAGGGTTTAGGTACTAAACAGAGAGGGTTTCAGAGGGCTTATTGTGGGTTTATGGAAAAGCTGATATGGCGCAGATGTGGCAGTGGGGCTCAGAGGGCTCGGGTACTGATAGCCTTAGCGTCATTGCTAGTTGTTGATGCAAAAAGAATCAGTGATCTCAGAAATTCAAGATATAATCAATGTTTTAAAACCCAAGTTTTAAATTGACCCGGTGTGGTAATCGGGTCACGGGTCAACCCGGTTTCAAGAATTTCTTTGTAACTTTCATTTTTCTGCATGCATATAATATATATATATATAGGGGTGGGTTCAAATGTGAACCACTTTTTGGTTGTGAACGTGAGGACAGCCGAGAGCGCGACATGTGGCGGATGACTAGGCGCCACGTCAAGTCCACAGCGGGTGACTAGGCACGATTAATGGGAGGGCATTGAATTAAAGAGGGGGATCACACTCAAAGCCTAACAATCACCTTACCTTAATTAAGCAGGTAATTAAGCATATAATGAGTAAAAGGGAGAACAGAAAAGAGGGATTATGTAAATATGAGATTATAGAAAGAAATTAAAGGGGTATCAAAACTTGTATATAATTCAAATTGAATAGCTGTTGACTCAATTTATCAAGTGGGTTTTCATCAAAATGCTAATTTCATCTTCCATTTTCAGCCAATTAAGAAAAAAAGAAATAGATGTGCAAATTAGGCCTAGAAAATAACTAACTATAGGATCAAAGAGAGAATAATTAATACCAGGAAACAAAGGGAGATATCGATCAACCAAATGTACAGATGGAGAAATCAGTTGGCAGCAATCAGACAGAATCTAGTTTGATTTTTTCAGATGAACTTAACGATTCAGAGGTGAACTGCTGCTCATCACATTTTTAAGTTTATTTAATGTTTAGTCAACTGCTGCTCACATGTAGGGTTTACATGTTTTAACATTTTGAGTCCCTGCAAATGAAATAATTTTTGGAAAAGCCCTTTGCTTTATATGTTAGGATGAATCTTGGTCTCTGCTCCTAACTATGTTAAAAAAAATCCTGTTAACTCATTTGGTATTGGGTATTTTGGTTATTTTACATGTTTCTTTATTTCTTTATTATAAGTTATGATAGAACTCGTGTCATTGAATGATGCATTGATTCATACTATTTCATGGTTTAATGTTAAAAGCTTTATGTTTTTTAACTTGTTTAATTTATCTTGTTTTGAAATGCATATAAAATTGAGATCAGCTTGCTACTACTACAACCAATTTATTTTCTCGATTTAATTGTTTGTAGAAAATATAATGGAGCTTAAAATGGGTCATTTTTCGTATAAAAATAAATGGCTACAATTTTATTTTAATTTTGTCAAATTAAATGTCTATTTTCAAAATCAAATGTTCATTTTCAAATTCTACGCTTAATCAATTGCTAAGAAACGTGCATTCTGATATGCCATTTAGATTTGTGTTCATCAGAAATGAATGTCTATAACAAAAATAATACATAGTTTCTATAAATACGTAATTGTTGCAATTTTAATTCACTAAATGGTGATTTTTCTTCATCAATAGGAAAATGATGTTTTGTCAAAAGTCAAAACTCATAATAAATATAAAATATAATAAGAAAGCGATATTTTAAGGTGTAAAGAAAAATCTTATTTACCATTCTTGACCAGATAAGGGGTCTTTATTTTCCCAATCAATCAAACTGTGTTAATATTAGTGGTATAAGAACCATTGTTATCTCTTATCTTACTGTGTGGTTCATCTTCTTAGGACAACGTGTCTCTTATCCTTTTGTGTGGTACTTCACATGTTGAGATAAATGGGTGGGTCACACATTTTGACAAATGGAGTCTACTTTGACCAAATAAGCAGCTTTTGTTTGAATCTTGAATATCACAGTTTTTTCAAGCTAACACATACCTCGTTCACATTATTGACTGCTAGAACCAAGATCTTCTACTTCATTTCCTAAATTTGAAAACGTAATTTTTGTGTTATCAAACACTAGTATCATGTTGTGGAACACCCTCAAGGTCTTGGTTATATTTTGATCGAACTGGATCCCTTCAATATTTTGATACAATTTTCAACTAATTATTCATATATTTTCTTGATTTATATAGAAACTCTGCATATAAATATCAATTCAAAACAATATCGTAAATCACTAATAATTATATATAATTAATAATTGATTTATAGTTGGATGATCATTGGATTGGATCGGTTACGTTTTATTAGATAATGGAATGTCTTCTAAGAATCAACCAATTCAATCTCGATGATGAAATGTTGGATCCAATCCAATTCAGTTATAACTGGATATCCTGTTATGGTCGACCGACTAATTGGTTGTTCAGTTTAAATTAGATCCGTTGACTTTACTTTACACCCTTACTTATAAGAATATGATGTTAATCATCAAACAATAATACTTTGGAGTGATCTAGAATGCACGTTTCTTAGCAATTGATTAGCGTAGAATTTGAAAATGAACATTTGATTTTGAAAATAGACATTTAATTTGACAAAATTAAAATAAAATTGTAGGCATTTATTTATTTTTTTATTTTTTTATTTTTATAAGGGAAAAATGACCCATTTTAAGCTCCATTATATTTTCTACAAACAATTAAATCGAGAAAATAAATTGGTTGTAGTAGCAAGCTGATCTCAATTTTATATGCATTTCAAAACAAGATAAATTGAACAAGTTAAAAAACATAAAGCTTTTAACATTAAACCATGAAATAGCATGAATCAATGCATCATTCACATACATATTAGCATGTATATAACATAAAAAATATATATTTTATTCAACTTAACTACCCCGAGAAATGCAAGATAATCGTCGGTAATCTGATTGTAGCATTGTGACAGTGCACGCTCCAACCACATAAGCATAGTCTCGATTAAAGGTGACCTGCTCCATAGGCTTCAAACTGCTTCACCTCTTTGCTTCTGAAGCAAATAATGTATCTGCTCGAAATAGTAGAATTTGTTCAAAGTGTTTCTATCGAAAATGACAAATATTTATGAATAAGAAAGCAGAAGTTATAACAAAGATCAAATAGGAAAAAAGAAATTAAGTCATAAGGTTTAGTGATATTAAACTTACCACCCAAAATCCAAATATTGTCAATCAACCAAGAACAACAGCAGCTAACTTCGACTTAGAGAGGTTCCATACTCCATACTCAATCTTTGTCCCATCTTCGTTCTGAATATACAAATTAATATATGTCAATACAATGCACAGACAGTCACGTTCGTTTTGCTAGAAATTATACAAGTTTGAGTGTCTAGTAAATGTAAAAATTGGAAGTAGCAGCGACAAAATAGCCGAGATATCATGCATAATGGAGACATAAACGATAGTAATTAGATTATGACCTTGATCCAGAGAAGCCGGGCATGAGAATAGAGCCATCGATCATCATGGTGGAGCAACACCTTTAAAATTCAACTCTTCACCCTGCCACTAGTTTACATACAAGTTTCCGATTGATTAAGAAGGAAAAACAAGCAGTATTATATCAACATATTAAAACTTTACACATATCTACCAAGATTGGAAAACGCAATTTGTGGAAGCTTATCTGTCCGTAATGGATCAAATCGCGCACTATGAATTCGGTGGGTTTGGATATCCACCATTTTCACTAATTGCACACTTTTCACAACCCATGATCACAAAATTACCACTGAAACAGAGAAATTAAACAAGTTAAAAATATAACACTATTACAATTGGCGATAAATTTAATAAACTACGGTCATAAAAGAGCAAAGAATAATATTGGTGACTGCTAACTAGACACTATTATGACTCTAAGGGACTGTTCGGTTCGTTTTTCATTGTATGGGTAAAGTTGTCTATATTGATGAAGGTATCTGAATGATATTTGATAAGTTGTTGTTGTTCGGTTGTTATGCTAAATAATCGACCTGAATGATGAAAATGACTATTTTACCCTTTGTTACATTTAACATTCAATACCACCAATCCAATCACTAAACAAATCGATTGTTCATCAATACTCAAACCCATCTGTAGTTCAAATCAAACCAAATGTTTATCGAGAACACATTCATCAAGAAAAAAAGATGGTCGAAGCTTCAATACAAAAAGGAAACAAATGAGATTGAAGGGTAAAAAGGGAATAAAAAGGTCAAACATGGCTGAATACAAAAGAAGTTTATTTTTCTAGCTGACCAAATAAGTCATCAGCTGAGCAAATAAGCCACAACCGAACAACTAGTTATGGGTGAGCGAATAAGACATATAGGCTATAAATCAACAACATACATACATTATGAGTTAACAAACATAGATGTTATGGAACATAAACGGGTTCTTACGAAAATTCAAGTTGAAGTATATATTTATATATAAGATGATAAAATTAACCTCTCGATCCCTAACTTTCTCCATTCCTCCATTGCTTTGCTGTTCTCAATTCTGTGTGCATTTCAAAACAGAGAAAATTGAACAAGAATAAGATATTGGTGATAAAATTAGTAATATAAAGCCATAAAAGGGTACTGAAAGTGATGAGCATAAAGCAAAATTCCTAAGATACAGGAAACATATAAATCCTATCCCAATGTGATATATCAAATGATACCTAACAAAAAAAATTCTCAAATCCCAAGCTTTCTTCATTCAAAAAAGAGTTATGCACACCTCATTTTCAGCTCCCTCTTCATCTCTATAAGACCGTATCCTGTTTTTAGTAAAATGTGATGTAAAATCAGATGGATCCAAAAATAACCCACTTCATGCTTAATAGTTGCATTTAAGAGTTTTTATCTAAATGATTGATTTATAAGATGCATGGTAACAATAATTATTGATTTTTTAGCCAAAAAAGTAATAATGTCATTATTAATTTCGAAGTTTTAAATTATCAAAGTAAGATGAATGATAGAAAGAGAGAAACTACCTCTTCTTGTGAATTGGTTTCTTTGAGCCTCCCTCAAAATTTTCCTTAGAGCACGGTACAACAGCAGCCTACTGTAGTTGTAGTTGAAGTTGTAATTGTAGTTGTAGTTGCTAGTGTTTTGTTTTCTGACCGATAAATACGCAGACCTTGCTCTTCTAACAATAAAATGCTCTGAGGAAGATTATTTATGCATGTATCTCTTATATCTAACTCTTGTAAACATTCTAAACATCCAAGTTCCTCAGGCAATTCCTCAACCGTGTTACACCCCCAGAGACTAAAATACCATAGACTTTTCATCCTACATATGTTGTTCGGAATATCTCGTAAAACTATACACCCGTTTAGCTCTAGCGTCTCTAAACATTCTAATCGATCAAGATCCTCAGGTAACTTCTCAAGAAGCTCACAATGATAAAGTTCGAGAGATTTCAGATGTTTCAACATGCAAATGCTATCTGGAAGATGTTTAATCTTTGCAGATTTCAAAGCTAGCTCCTCTAGACATTGTAACCGACCAAGGTCCTTAGGCAACTCTGTAACGTTGCCTTGGAGTGTAAGCTTTGTTAAATGTTGTAAACCACAAATTCTTCCAAAAGAACTCTCAAGGTCTGTCGTAAACCACAAACTAGAACAATCTTTAAGACATAAACTCTCGAGATTTGGAGTTCGCCCGAGGTCAAGGGCTTCAACTTTGAACATCTTTTGATGGTTAGAGATTCGAGCTTTACATCTCCAACAGGGATGTGAAGTTCTACCAAATCACAATCTTCAAGAATCAACGTCTTGAGATTACAGGTAAGCTCAATTGTCTTCAACTTTGATTTAACGAGTTTGAGGTATTCGAGTTGTGAGCATTCGAGGGGAATGAAAAGTTCAACCAAATCATCATCTTCATCAAGAGTCAATGCCTCAATATCCTGAGTCGGCCCTATGTCAGAGGTCCTCAACCGTGGACGTCGAAGGCATAGAGTTTTTAGTTTGCAATGCTCTTCAAACATGCGGTGTTCCATCAAATTAAAACATTCTCGAAGCTTCAATGTTTTGAGATTCGGTGTTGGCCCAACATCAAGGATCCTCAACTTTGGAATCCATAAATCGAGGGATTCGAGTTGTGGACATTCAAGGAACATGTCAAGTTCTACCAAATAATCACATTCTTCAAGTTTCAATGCCTCGATATTCGGAGTCGGCCCAAGGTTAAAGTACGTCAAATTTGGACAACTCAACTGCAGGGATTTGAGTTGTGGACATTTACGAGGCATATCAAGTTTAATCAAACTCTCACTATACTCAAGATTCAATGCCTCAATATTCGTACTTAGCCCAAGGTTAAGGGACCTCACCCTTGAATTACTCAGGTTGAGGGATTTGAGTTGCGGACATTCACATGGCATGTCAAGTTCTACCAATTTAATACATCCCTTAAGGTTCAACGTCTCGATTTTCGAAACCAATGTATGGTTAAGGTTGCTCAACTTTGAGTCATTCAGGTTGAGGGATTTGAGTTTTGGAGATCCAACAAGCATGTGAAGTTCTACCAAATCACGACAATTTTGAAGATCTAATATCTCAAGATTTGGAGTTAACCCAAGGTCAAAGGTCCTCAGCTTTGAACCACGAAGTCGAAGGAATCGGAGCTTGCAAAGAACCTATCATAAGATAAAGAAAACATGAATATTGGTGTAACAACAAACCAATATATGTGTAGTGCCATAATGAATAAGGTAAAACAATAATTCAACCATTACTCTTACCTTTCTTTCTCCTCCTTCCCAAAGATGCTCTATTCTGCTATCACTTATATCAAGACAAACAAGTTCACTTGCTTGAAATGTTTTGGGTAAAGAACAATAAGGGTAACCGAACCATTGCAGATATTGCAAAGAATTTGGAAAGTATTGACTAACTTCATCAGGTTTCCAATCACTAAGAATATCATACATGTTAACGAAAAGAAGTCTAAGCTTCTCCATCTTTCCAAGACTTTTCATTGCAGCTCCTTGACAGATCTCGGATGACTCTAACAGGTATATACATTTTATTGCTTCAGTTCCCTGTAATCCAAAACCAATGACAATGAAATTAACTTGGATCATGACAAATGAAAATGTATTAGTTTTCTCAAAGTGGCAAATAAACATTATCCTTACCTGATTATTAGCCAATATACCTTCAATTTCTTCCTTAATCCATAATCGACTATGTTTGTTAGGTTCACCTGGGTGCAAACAACGGACAATGTACCTCCCCATATCTTGTATATGGTCATGCATGTCCAAGTAACCATCTCTAATAGTTATGAGAGATTTCTTCTCAAGAACACTCAAACCACGTATAGCATGAAATCCACAGCTTTCAAGCGCTCCGATTGCTTCATCTTTCCCCAACCTTTCAATATGCATGCAACATCTAGAAATATTTCCTGACAATTGGTATCTAGACCCTTATAGCTTAACTCCAACCTTTGTAGAGTTCCATCCAATGGAATTTTTTCTAGTTCTTTAAGTGTATCTTTCCATACATGCTCAGTTTCACCATAAAGAGTTGAACCCAAAATTGTGATCGTTAAGGGGAGACCAGCAGCATAACTTACAACTTTTTCTGATAGCTCTTTATACCTTGGACTTGGAATCTCTGTTCCAAATGCACACCGACTCAAGAGGCGAATTGCTTCCTCGTCCGTTAGTAGATTGACATCATGAATCGAGTTCACTTTGTGTGCCAGCAGCACTTGCTTGTCTCTTGTTGTAATGATAATTTTACTTCCTGGCATAAACCAATTAGGTTCACCGGCTAAAGCCTTAAGCTGCTCTATATGATCAACATCATCAAGAACAACAAGAACCTTTCTACCAGGCATCTTCTTTTTCATCATACTTTTCCCATCAAAAACATTATTTATAGTGATGCCTTGATCATTTGATACATCTCGAAGGACTTGTTGTTGCAACATATTCAAACCGGAGAAATCGGGTTTTGACACTTCCCTAACATTTGCAACAAAGCTTTTGCCTTCGAACTGAAAGGATATTTGATCAAAAACGGCTCTAGACAAAGTTGTCTTCCCAATACCTCCCATTCCCGTGATACCTATCATGCAAAACTCATCATGGAAAGCGTTTAAAGATGCAACTATGCCATTTATCCGAGTCCTCATGCCTACTAAATTTTCATCAGCGTTGATGGATGGTAACTTCAAGGAAATCTCCTTAACAACTGTTTTAATAAATTCAACTTCATACCTGTATGTTAAAAAAGAATCACATGAATAATTACTTTTATATCTACAAAATAGAAACATATATGAAACAACATAGTCATATTTATAATATATTTCAGTTTTATCTTTCGAGAAGAGTAATCAACAATAAAACACGGGATGCCTTGGATTTTAATTACATCATATGGCAAAGGTAGATTATAAAGAAGTAAGAAAATGAAAGAATATTGCAGATTGAGATACGGCAAAGGGATTACCTATCAACAGTTAAGTCCTTCCCACTAAAAGAGGTTGCTTCTACCAAAGCCTTTCTCCATTTCTCAACAGCCTCATCATTTTCATGTTTAGAAAAGGCTTTGCCAAATTCTCCACTTTGATTGCGGACTTGAGTGGGTTCCACGTCATAGAAGATAGGGTAAACAGTGTGCCGAGTCTGCGCCTTTTGGCAATCTATAATCTCTACAAGCTCGTCCAAGCACCACGATGACGATGCATAGTTCTTGGAGAAAACAATGACATGGAATCTCGAGTCTTCAATGGCTTGAATGAGCTCCTTACTGATTTTCTTCCCTCTCTCGAGGTTCGCGTCATCCTTGTAAGTTTCGATGTTCTCTTGCTTAAGAGCATGATAAAGATGATCAACGAAGTTGGTACGAGTGTCTTCACCTCTAAAGCTCAAAAACACATCATACTTAAAGCTACTCTTCTGAATGGATGAAGTTGAAGAAGATGCCATTGCAGGTATGAATGAAGGATCCTCCTAATTATATCAAAACCCCGTTAAGGAACAGAAAAATTGCAGCTGACAACAAATGATTCAAACCTAATTTCTTACAAGCATCCTAAAAATCACCTTACCTAAATTAAGCATGCAATTAAGCATATAATAAGTAAATATGAGATTATAGACAGAACTTAAAACTTGTGGAAAACCAATTGAATAGCTCTTAACTCAATTTATCAACTGAGTTATCATCACAATGCTAATTTCATCAACTACAAAATCTTCAATTTCAGGCAATTAAGAAAACAAGAAATAGATGTGCACAGATAACAAATTAGCCCTAGCAAATAAATTTTTCAAATTGAGAACGATCCAAGGAAGAAGAATACCAGGAAAGAAAAAGGTAGATCGATTAACGAGATTAGCAGCAAAACAGCTGGAGAAATCAATCAGTTGGCAGCAACAGGATCTAGCTTAATGTTTCAGATGAATTTAGCGATACAGACTACAGAGAGTCAAATGCTGGTCAGGTTTGTAAGTATATCTTAGAGCATCTCCAACAGGTTTGCTATAATTTTTCTAAAATAGCAAATGAAATGTCAAAATCTCTAAAATCATATTTTTCTATCTCCAACAGCTTTTCTATTATAGAGATTTTATCATCATTTATATTACTAAAATTATACTTACATTTATTATTCCAATGAACTTTTTAAAAAAATTTAAACAATCAAATTATTCTATTGGTGGAAAATATTAAAATAATATTTCTCTCTCTACTTTTAGAGATTTTAGAGAAATCTCTATATTTAGAGATTTCTCCAAAATTTTCTATTTTAGAGAATGGGATAGCAATCCTGTTGGAGCATTTTAGCAAACAAAACCTCATTTTTTTCTATTTTAGCAAACCTGTTGGAGATGCTCTTAATTTTAGAATTAGACGTTTTGGTCCCTATGGTTTGCATATTTTAAAATCAGCGACACATTAGCTTTTTTCAACCCTATAATTAACCCTTTGGTACCCTCTCTAATTGGTACCCGAACTCTCCCAACTCTTTCATCCCCCCCCCCCCCCACACACACACAACACAAGCCGATGTGAGAGGTGTGGCCATGCCGCTCCCTTCCCTAGCCCGCCCAACATGGACGGAGCTAGTGAAGGGCACGCGGTGGCACGGGCCACCATTAAATTCCTCCGTTGTAGTGTAAAAAATTACGGTGCCACCGTATCAATTTGTCGTGTGCCACCATATATATTTTGAAACTGCAATAAGGATATAAGTTTTCTTTGGTTCAGTTGGTTAGTTACTTACCTTATAATTA
This sequence comes from Centaurea solstitialis, assembly GCA_030169165.1. Taxonomy (NCBI): domain Eukaryota; kingdom Viridiplantae; phylum Streptophyta; class Magnoliopsida; order Asterales; family Asteraceae; genus Centaurea; species Centaurea solstitialis. The sequence continues at coordinate 32,354,180 of CM058043.1, forward strand.
TGAGGTCATGGGTTCAAGTCATGTTAGAGACATTTTTTTAGATTTTTGCTTTAAATTTCAAGTTTAGTGTTTATATAAAAAACTTGCGTGTGGCAAGAATTGAACTTGAGACTTCACCTTTGAAAAACAATGAACCAACCACTAAACCAATAGAGATTTTGTATAAATATTTTTTATATATGTTCTTTATAGTTAAATGGTGCCACCGTTTGAAAAAAAAATTCTAAATCCGTCCCTGCCGCCCAAGCCGCTGCCGACGTATCCCCACCCGTCCAGCCTGCCCAGCTTGGCAGCTTCCAACACGCCGAACCCACAACCCCGGTACGCATGGCCTAATGAAGGTTCAGATTGCTAGAAATAGAAGAAATGGATGGCAGAAAAATTATAAGATTAACTATAGGTTCAGATTGCTACAACCTTGTTGTAGTAGGGGCTAATAATATCCTAATGGAGGTTCAGATTGCTAGAAATAATATCCCAAACTCACACCACCACCTACCTCTGCCGCCTGTCGCCGCACCACCACCTCCTTCTGCCCGCATCGGTTATATTCTCCGACGAACTCCGACCATCTTCTCCAGCGAAGTCCGGTAATCTTCTTCGGCGATGGTGTGCGATGGTGGTTACGGTGATGATGGTGGTTCCGGTGATGGTGGGCAATGGTGGTTACGGTGGGTGATGGTGGTTCCGGTGCTTGTCGACGGTGGTGGTTCTGGTAATGATGGTGGCCAGCGATGGTGGTGCGGTGATGGTGGCGGCCGGCGATGGTGGTGCGGTGATGGTGGCGGCCGGCGATGGTGGTGCGGTGATGGTGGTTATGGTGATGGTGGGCGGTGATGGTGGTGGCCGGCAATGGTGGGGCGGCGATGGTGGTGGCCGGCGATGGTGGTGCGGCGATGGTGGCGATGGTGGTTAAGGTGATGGTGGTGGTTCCGGTGACGGTGGTGTTCAACGATGGTGGTTACGGTGATGGTGGGCGGTGGTGGTTCCGGTGATGATGGTGGCCGGCGATGGTGGTGCAGCGATGGTGGCAACGGTGGTTAAGGTGATGGTGGTGCCCGACGATGGTGGTTACGGTGATGGTGGGCAGTGGTGGTTCCGGTGATGATGGTTACGGTGATGGTGGACGGTGGTGGTTCCGGTGATGGTGGCCGACGATGGTGGCGATAGTGGCGATGGTGGTTACAGCGATGGTGGTTCCGGTGATGATGGTGTCCGACAATGGTGGTTACGGTGATGGTGGTGTCTGGCGATGGTGGTTACGGTGATGGTGGGCGGTGGTGGTTCCGGTGATGATGGTGGCCGGCGATGGTGGTGCAGCGGCAGGCGGTGGAAGAAGGTGGTGGTGGCGACTTAGGGACCAAAATCGTAAGATTTAATAAAACTCAGGGACCAAACCTGCTAAAAAAGGGGGTGACTTGCTATTTAAGGTGGCAATATATACAATATCAAAATTTTGAAACTTCAATATATTAAATGGTAGTTTTTGAAGTATAATACATACAATAGCAAAAGGTGACAAGTTGGATACATTTTGGGAAACTAAACCCAAGAAGTTTCCCTTATTTTATTTAAAACTTGGTGAACCATGCAACATTTTGATTGGGGATCCTCCTTATGGTTATAAGTTGTTAAGATCAATAGTAGCGGATCCAAGAATTTTTTTATTGCACATCTTTAAAGGTAAACTAAATGTTTACGAAAATCGTTCGCTATGTTTTAACCTAATTCTACTATTTTGAGGGTTTTTTAAAAGTTTGTAATAGTTGATTTCAAAGATTTTTTGGTCAATTTTGAATTTCTTTCGGTTTTTGGATTGATGTTAAGGTTTTTTTTTTGTTTCAAGATACTTTTTTGGTTGATGGGGTCCCGCACAAAAAATCAAATAGGGAGGGGATGGGGTATGGGAAATTATTGTAAAGGCTAAGGCTATGTTTGGCAAACTAGCTAATAAGGTAGCTTATGACTGATAAGGTAAGTAACTGGTGGCTGATAAGGTAGCTGATGAATAAGTTACGTTTGGCAAAAACTAGCTGATAAGGTAATTTATGATTGTAAAATGACAAAAAAAAACATACTTTAAAAAGATAATAAGTGTCATAATTACAATAAGTTACCAAAACGCTACTCAAAGTAGTTTTTCAAAAAGCTAGCTTATAAAGTAACTTATAAGTTAGCTTATGGTCCATCCAAACATGTAACTGACTTATAAGGTGACTTATAAGTTAACTACCTTATTTTTACCAAACGATGCCTAAAAAAAAAGAAATTTGTTTCATAGTGGGGACCTCCACCCCCCTAGTGATACTGTGTTTTTGTTTCACTTTTTTGATTGATTTTAAGGTTTTTTTTTTCATTTCAAGATACTTTTTTGATTGATAGAGTCCCACACAAAAAATTCAAAAAGAAAGAGGATAGGGTATGGGGAATTATTGTAAAGGCTAAAAAAGAAATCTCATGTTTTTTTTTATAGTGGGGGACCTCCAACCCCTAATTATACTATGGATCCGCCCTTGATAAAGATTGTCAAAAATATAAACTATATGATTTGTCAATATGATCCAAACCTTATCCATACATCCAAGATTAAAGGAAACTATTACGATATAAAAGCATCAAGTAAAACAACTCCAATATGCCTTTTGTAAACAAAACTAACAATTGTCGGGTCAATTTGACCCGTTCTTACAATTATGAAAGGTTTTCAGCCCATTTGTAAATTCAATTTTCTATAACTACATCAACATATCAATAACAAAACTTGGATCAACCAAGCCTATGACTATGAGTAGTCACATGATGGAGCACTTGATCAGCAAACCTTCGAACAGTCAAATCTTCCTATAAAAAGTAAACCACAAGTCAACAAGTCATATATATACAATCCCACGTATATGTGTATTATAGTTGACAAAATAGACTCATAAATGAGTTAAGTAATACGAGGATGATCTAGCAGGACCGATCTACATATACTTTTTTCTCCAACTTTTGAATTTCATCCATCATAGTTAAAATATGATTACAAATTATGTCATTTAAAATAATAATTTGATTTTTAATACAACGATTTAGTAAGATGTGAAACTTATATATACTTTTGTCGATTTCTATAAATCATTCATTTTGACTCTTTTTATCTAAAATTCTTTTACCCTTTTCAATAAAATGTAACATAAATTTATTAAAATCATGCTCTAATCCATAAGTTAACGAGTCTTACACAAACGAAGTTGAGATATGCAGGATCTCTCAATCTGGCAGGGTAGCATTTGTTCAATGCATCACAAGGCCTACACATTTGACCACCATTAGTTACAACAACATGATAATATCCTTAAAACTAACAGTAATATATAACAACATAAACAACACGTCAAACGCTTTTTATAAATAAATCAAGAAGCGAACCCACAAACAAAAACAAGCTTTTTAAGGGGGAAATTGACGTTAGTGCTTCCATTTGTACACATGTCACCATGCAGTCTCAAGGGTCGTTAAAAGGACCCAATACAAAAAAAAAATACAAATTTGACCATTTAAAGAGCCGGTGGTCCATTACTCCATAACAGACCTAGGTCCGTTAAAAGACCTAATTTTTTGTATTTAACGACCTAGGTCCTTTAAATGGTCAAACTTGTTTTTTTGTACTTTTGTATTTTTTTGTGTTGGGTCCGTTAAAACGGACTTTTAAGGTGTATGAGGTGCTAAACGATAAAGAGATGGTTAGACCTTTTTAAGAGCTTATAACTTTACAAGTACAACCAAAATGACAAGGTGTTTTTTGTCGAACCTTATTCACTAATTAACGAATAAAAATCTCTTGTTCCCAAATCTCATGTCTTCTTCCTATCGACCAATCATATGAATACACATCATTATTTTATTATCGAATCTTTCATCTCTTCTGATGCGATTGGTGGAGAGGAATTAAGATATAGAGAACTTGGTGACAACAGATTTTTGAACTTCTTTCACGAGATTAAACGGAACTTAAATTTGTGCAAAAAGTTTTTAACAAACAATCCCCGACCCGAAACAGCCCCATGAGCAAAAATACTCGAAGTTTTAAGGGGTCAAAATTTACCCGACTAACCTCGACACTTCAGATAGTCGCATGAAGCAGGTTAATATATGCTTCAACAACTGCAACGACGGTTTTCCGTGAAACTGGTCCACGATTTTGGTCAAAACCCGCACCACCGCGTAAAATCTTTCTGGGAACGACCCACAGTATCGCTGCCCCTCGTCGTACATAAGAATCTTGCTCACTACAAAGGCTGCAACCTGCAAAAATTTAAACTAATTGATGATCAACAAATGGAAAGGAACCAAATGGTCATTGGCCCTATCGTACCCGTGTGAATGGGGTTGGGTTCCTGAGAAGTACCAAATTTGATGAGAAATAATTTTCAACCGTTGGATGAGAAAGGAACACATAATATGAGATGCACAGATCAATCCCTTTTAAGCAGTAATTCAGGGAGGGATTTGATTAAAAGTGAACAACGATTTAAAAACACTTCTCACCAAAAATGACACTTCTCACGTGATCCCATGTCTGTGTGGATATTTGTCATATTATAAATATAATAAGAAATCAATGACGTATGGATTAAGATTGATGTATTGTTAGACTGATCGGACCGTTTTCGCGAGTTCACCGCCCACTTCGATGCAGCGAAGGCACAACGGAAATACTTCTGTCTCGAGAGGAAGTGAATGACCTCTTGGGAGTTGTTATCCTCCGCCTGTTAAGAAATTTGAAAAAAATGGTGTTTATACAGGAACAAACTCGATCAGACCAAACCAAACGAACACAATATATTCAGTCTGAAGGTGGGATCAGATAAGATTTATGTAGACACTATGGACAACCCAATGTAGAACATACGATGGCTAGTGCCACCCTTCCGTTCCTGTACTGTAGTGTAAAAAATTATAGATTCGTGAAAAATGTCACCATATTTATTTTAAAACTACAATGAGAATACATTTTTGTCCTTGGTAGAGTTGGTTTGCTTTTATTCTCCCACAAACCTGATTTGAATCTTGTTGTGTCATTTTCTTAGTTTTTAGCTTTTAATTTCAGATTTATATGTTTCTAAAAAAAATTTTGGGGCCAAAGAGTAGAACAGTTGTTTCCAGATGAGAACAACTTGATGATTTTGGGGCCAATGGGTTGTTCAAAAAATGGAGCAATTAGTACCTTCACGAGGGCGCCTATAACGCCTAAGCTGGTAAGGCGCAGTAGTCAAATGCTTGTGTCGTTGCTCGGTAGTGTTCATGAAAGGGTAGATGTAAACAGGTATTTTGGCTGCAAAATGTAACAATTTGAGTTGATTAATTAGTATTATATATATACCAACATTTTCGACATGGATTGCTAGCGGAAATTCTGAAATTAGTACCTTTCACGATCGCCATCTTTGTGTCCGGATGAGATGCCATCGACTGTAATGCAAAAATACACATAATTTGAAGGTTTAGTAACATGATTTCGGTTGACTACTATAGGGTTGCAAAATTGGAGTAGAAGAAGCAACAAATTGACCTGGAATAAGGCGATCGCATTGCAAACTCTTGTTGCTTCTTTCATACCGATAGCCGGAGGTGAAAGTAACTTGTATGCGGTACAAATTTCCTGCAAGAAGCAAACTTATCACTACAAGACAGAAGGTCTTTTCTGGCGGTCAAATCCAGTGAAAAATCCGTTAAAAACATGTATTTCCGGCGGATTTGACCTTTCCGACAGATCCAGGAGTCAGAAATCCATCTAAATTATTTTCCAAAAAAGCTTCATTTTTGTTAATTAAAAAGAATTGTTAATTTTTTTATTAATGTTTCCGGCGGAAATCTATCTAGTGGATTTTCCGCCAGAAATATCCAAAAATATCCGCTAGATTTGATCATTTGTTTATAAGTGTATTGAAGTTGTTTCATTATTCAATGGTGGAGTTTCATATTAGCTAAATTTGGACCTTTTCTACCTAAAGATAAAATAGAACTTCTCTTCTCTCGTCAAATGATTCTTTTGAAAAGTATACTAAAGAGGTTTTATATATTCTTATATCGTATTAAAGCGAAGGTTTACCACTTTATCGATTCGACACTTTAGCTTTGTATCGTCTAGTCCCCTCTTAAAACTCTGGAGGGAGTGTGTTGGAATCTAACATCGACTAGACTTAACCCTCTTTAGAAGTGTAAAAATTAATGGAAACCTATATGTATGGTATCAGAGACAACATTTATCATTCTATGCAGTCGACACTCTAGCGCAATCTTTAACCGTCTAACCCCCTCTTGAAACTCTGGATGGGGCATGTTCAGGGGAGGATCTAGTATGTAAAAAGGTGGGGATGAACCCCCATAAAATCTTTTTTCCTCTTTACCTAAGTTAAAAACAATTTATTTCTTAACTTTCTACAATAGGTCCCCGGTAATAAAAAGAATAAAAAAATATCTCGAAATCAAACAAAAAAATCAAAAAAATGCCTTGATATCGACATTGAAATCAGCCAAAAAACTTATAAAATCTTTCAAAATAGTGGAATTAGGCTAAAAACACATAACACGATTTTGAAGCCTTTAATCAACTTTAAATGTGCTCCAACTAGACAAAAATCCTGAATCCGCCACTAGGTGTGTTAGGCTGCTTGCACCGTTCAGTGGGTTCCCAGCGGGTAGGAGGGAAGGAGAGCCGGCGGGCTCTTTGGGTTGGGTGCTTCACAACCAAACCCAGCGGGTTGGCGGGCATGGCGGGTGAAGGAAGTCGATGAGGCCGTTGTGTTTGTGTGTGTGTGTTGTGTGTATTGTGTGAGAGGGTTGAGAGGGTTGGGTGTGTGTTGTAGAGGGTAGGGTAAAGAGAGGGTTGACCAAAAGCTGATGTGGAAGCTGATGTGGCATTCAAAAAGTGAGTGGGTTGAGTGGGTTGATTGGGTTGGGTGTGTGTAGCCTTAAAGTCCCCCCCATCGACTAAATGTGGATCCTCTATTAGAGAGTAGTCTAACAGAGTTTCACATATTCTCACAACCAGTTTTTAAAACCGTCCCAAAAAACACATTCCTGAAGAAAATCAATACAAGCATATTATGAACTGTTCCATGAGCAATTATATACCTGTAGTAGGATAAAAGGTATGCTCTTGGAGTTCCATAGCAGCACTGGCATATCTTTACATCTTCGTTCCTAAATCGAAAGAGATCAAGAACAAAAAATGATCATGAACACCAGATAACATCGACCGAAAACTAATTAATGTATGTTTACTAATCCGTGGTAAATACGGATGCTATAAATATTTCGGTGATTTCATCATTCAATTCATTCGAAAAGCCTCAAAAATAAATTTCTATGTATAGTATTGAATCATAATACCTCTATCTATACAAAATTAAACCTCAAGGGTAAATCTTAAATGCTGAATTTATTTCTATTTCGATCTTAAAGCATACAAGTTCGACTGTATCAATCGTATATCCGTCATCTTTATCGGGTGATCGCAACTCGGTTCATCAACCTTTTTATTAATTTTTTATGGCACGAAAACTGCAGTGGGGGTTCAATTGCATTGTGGTTTGTTGATACTATTTTGGGGACCGTCAACTGGAATCACTTGATCATTGCTTTGTTCATTTCTCATCCAATGGTGTGAAGTTTCTAGTGCAAAATGGTCTTACAGGTCTAACAAAAAACAGTTTAGTCTCACGTGATTCTAAATCTATACATACATACATATATATATAGAGAGAGAGAGGAAGGTTCATGCGAGAAGCATATCAATTTAAAAGAACGTGAGGAGCAATCTCAACCACTCATCTTCGGTCACAATGGACGCGATCACGAAAGATTGACGCGATTCATGGGAGGGTAGAGATTATTAAACGGGAGACCGGTAAAGCCGCCTTTATTGACCGGATGAGTGGCTGGGATTGCTTCTCACGTTCTCCTAACAAGTTATGTTTCTCATTAGAACCTCTCTATGTATATAAATAAACTTTCGCAAATATTCATAAGCAAATCTGCTGCAATCCAACGCATAATAAGGCTTAACATGCACCAATCACACACTATCCAAACATCCAAACCAAAAACAAAATCCACCACAATCAGATATGCATATATATATACATACACATGATGTACACACAAACAAACACACATATCTATATCTATATATCTATATCTATCTATATATAGATATAGATATAGATATATACCTTGTTTAGCATCGCAAGAGCTTCTTCTCTGCCTGAAGGCTGATGAAGCAATTGTATGCACTGCTCAATCTTCGCACGCTCCACGGCCGCGGATTCAGGTCCGTTGGCCGTGGTGGTCGTAGGAGATGCACCTGTTGGATCCACGTATAGCGTTTCTGGCAAGTTCTCCATTTTTCTTCCTTATATGTATATATATAGATATAGATATATGCGCGTACACACACTTTCTCTCTCTAGAATCGATTTCTCTCTCTAGAATCTGTGAAGAAAGCGGAGGACGGGAAGAGTGTCATATGAGAGTGAGGGTGGCTGATTTATAAAGGGCTGGCTGGGGTTGGTGGGTGAGGAAAGATATGCTAAAGCGACAGGTCAGGATGGGCAAAGATTTGTCAAAATCATGCCACGTGTCAGTCAGGCAGATTTTATTTGTGTTGTGAAACATATTCACTGGATTTGAGTACGTATTACAATAATAGTATCTTAATAATGATAAATTTTTATTTTTAATTTTTTCAACGGCAAACAATTTATTAAAACTAAAACCAACAGAAAACACAAAACAAGCTTTTCGAAATCGAAAGATGCAACCTCAAACAGCACACAACACTAATACATCAAACCCACAACCAACGAAACTGTAAGTTTGTGGGGTTCCAACTCAAAACCAATTGGCTATGAGTGGAGTAGCCCAAGACCCTTATAAGCACATTACAAGTTTACTTTGTGTCCAGTGTGGGACATGCTCAACACGCCCCCTCACGTGTGGCGTTCTTTAGCCTAACACTGGATACTTTGGGTTACGTGGAGTCCGTGCGGCTTTTTGACCAACCACGGGTGAACCTTGCTCTGATACCATGTAAGTTTGTGGGGTTCCAACTCAAAACCAATTGGGCTATGAGTGGAGTAGCACAGGACCCTTATAAGCACATTACAATCACTTTGTGTCCGATGTGAGACATTGCTCAACAGAAACAACCGAACAACTCCTTGAACCTTACCAAAAAAAGAACAAACCCACTCTACCTAAACGACCACTGAACGAAACAAACCACCTAACCAACGAGCCACCTAACAAATAAGGCATCGAGCCACGAACCAAAGAACAAGATGAACCAACGAGCCAACAGCCACGAACCACATGAACCATGAACCAAAACTTGAAGCCAACTTAAACCACGAACTCGAACCACCGAACCAAACAATCCACTAAGCCACGGAACCTGCGGCCATCGAACCGTACCAACAAAGCAAGACAAAACCTCCGAGTCGCCGAGCCTCACGAGCCAACGAGCTGCAAACCACGAAAGCGACTTTACCTTTTACCATACCCACATACCATACCAACGAAACAAGGCTAAACAACCGAGCCGCCGAGCCTCCAAACCTCACGAGCCGACAGGTCTCGAGCCATGAACCACGAACCATGAACCTCACAAAACGACTTTACATTTTACCATTTACCTTTTACCATACTCACGTCTCAACGACGGCAACAAATAACTCGAACTACGACCTGAAACCACGAATGGTTTGGAGGACTCGAATGGTCTACCAACTCGATCTACGACCTTTAACCACATCTAAACAGCGCCATCAAAAACTCGATTAACAACAGCAGCAAGTTTAGGAAATTAAATGTAAGTTTCTAAGATTTTTTTAGATATGTATATATGTAACAATGTTTTTAATAAATATAAAAGTTTAGGAAATCAAAATGTAGGCTTATAAGATTTTTTTAAATTAAATGTTAAACTTGTACAAAATTTCATGTTAAAAATAAACAATTTGGACAAAAGTCTAAAAGGTATGAATTTTTTTGATAATATTTTATTTAAAGTTGTTCTTATATATAAATTGTGATATTTCTATTTAATGATTCATAACATAAATTAAGTACCAAATTAGAATTTTTAGGAGCATATATATGAATATTCTCAAAAACATGTTAAGAGAAAAAGGGTAAAACATGAAATAATTTTCAAAGTTTTGTTTGTTTTACGGCTTAATTCTCAATGTTTATTTTTAAATAGAATAATCATAATGTTTCACTTAAATGATGTTTTAATTCTTAAAATTTTGTTTGTTTTACGATTTAACCCTTAAATTTTATTTTTAAATTGAATAACCATAATGTTTCATTTAAATAATGTTTTAATTCTCAAACTTTCGTTTGTTTTACGATTTAACCCTCAAAGTTTATTTGTAGATGAAATAACTATAATGTTTCATTTTAATGATGTTTTCATCCTCAAAGTGGCTTATTCAGTAAGCTTCTAGTAGGAGATTTATGCAAAAATCTAAGTTTTTTCACACCTGTCATTAAGCCACTACCAAACAGACATAAAAGTAGCTTATTCACAGCTTATTGAGTTATTTGAGGGTTTTTGGTAGTTTTTGTTTGTGAAGATTCACTTAGAGGGCAAGGGACTATATTGTAATGACTTACAACTTAAAAAGGCAACCGACAAACATAGATAAAACTTTAAGATAAGGGCTAAAGTAACAAGTCAACGAAACATTATGATTATTCCATTTAAAAATAAACTATGAGGGTTAAATCGTAAACAAAAGAAATTTTGAGAATTAAAACATTATTTAAATTAAACATTATGGTTATTCCATTTAAAAATAAGCATTGCGGGTTAAACCGTAAAAAAATGAAACTTTGAATATTATTTCGTGTTTTACCTTAAGAAAAACTAGAAAACAATACAATATAATGAAAAAATCAAACATAATAAAATCATTGTTTTTATATAATTTATTTAATTTAAAATATAATGATATTGTAAAAGATTTAAGATTTAAAATAATTGAGTTATGTAGATTCAAACTTTTTGAAAGTTGTCGTCTACCTCCTTGTCCATTATAAAATATCGAATGCAATTATGTATTTATTACATCTAAAATATAATACAGTTATTTCCTTATTGCAATTAAATTAAATATATTGTACCAATCAAGTTTATATATTTATTACTGTATTGCCAACTTATTTTTATCGATATTAATTTAATTGACACATATACCAACTAGTTTAGTTTAATATAAAATTGTCAACCTTGTATTTCACATACGTTCTCCCAAAATTGAACTTAAAACTTTTTTTAATTTTTGAATAAAATGATCAATTACTTAAATTATATATGATTTAGACCCTTGAAACCAAAACTCTAGACTTATTTACGAAATCTCTAACTCAATATTTAGAAAAAACACTAAAATAAGGGATTTTTGAGTATTAAGAAAAATAATCAAATATTAAAAAAAATCAATTCCAATTCAGTATTAAAAATATTTTTAATATTATAAATTTATTAATAAGTACTATTTAATGTATTAGATTTATTAATTTATATATCATGTATATAATTTAAAAAGTTGAACAAAATGGTAATATACGATTATAGAAACTTGTTTTATTAACTTTTCAATATAGAAGATTATTTTATTTACCTCAGTTTTCTTTATATTTTAGTATTAAATTAGAAATAAAAATATCATGATTTTTACGTTTTTAATGACGGATTAAAGGTGCCATGAATTACTCCATCTTTTGTCACTATGCCAATGTGAAATACGTTTTTTTATTACTTTAAGCCAAAAAAACTATTATCAAATCATAACCTTTAGTATAATAAATTTATACTTAATTTTTTGTAAATGTTTGATATAAGTAAAGTTTGTAGAAATTATATGTCTGTGTATATGCCACATCATTAATATATCTACATTTAGGATCGAGATTGGTTTATATAGTTTGTATAAACTATTCAGTTTGTAACAGATACGACTCCTAATATATAGTTTAATTTAAAATTTAGTTGAAATATAAATCCAACTAAAATGTTATATAAGGAGGAGGCTAAATACGCCATATGGGTTGCTATTTACACCCAAAAAGTGAATTGCTCATCTTACATACATCAACATCAAAGTACACTTTTTATATTCCTAATGCATTCATATCTTTAACAAAATGATACAAATAGCAACCCCCGATATATAATCAATAGAATTTTAGAAAGAATTTAAGGGAAAACTTTAAAAAAATCAAAGAACATTCTTATAGCCATCCATCTTGACTGTATACGTTTGTACATAACAATAAATTAAGATTTTTTTGGGGTTTTATGCATTTGTGTATAAGCAGAGTATACATTATAATTACTGCTAGGCGCAAGTGCATAAGGTCTGATGGACGGCTACAACACGAGGTGTTTCTTGATTTTTCATTTTTTATTTAATTTTTCTTGAACCCGGTTCTAGAAGTTTAATAGAATAAGATGTTTTCCAATTTGGTTCATATTAAGCCCAAACAATTTTTAAGTCTATATTTAGCAAAATAATTGATAAGCTAGTTGATGGTTAATAAGTTAGTTGTTAGCTAATTAAGTGGTAACGTTTGATAAAAGATAAAATACATAATAATATAAAATAACTTTAAAATATAAGTTCAAATATTAGCTGGAAAAATAAATACAAACATAATTCCAAGAAAAATAGAAAAGAAAAAACCCAAGTCATGTTTTACAATTACTTAACAATATATTTTGAAAAAACTAGTTTATAATAAACGGCCGGATAACTAAGTTGGACTTCTTTACGCTTAGATTGTATTTACTTATTTGTTGTATAATTGTGTTAAATGTTATATTTTTGTACCACTTTTATATTATATGTGATATTCTTTATAAATTCAGGTAGCCGTGAATCGAACCGCCGATGCCTGTCTTATTTCGGTTTAGGGCAAGGCAGGGCGATTCAACATACAGTTCGGTTTCAAATTTACTAACCAGGTAGCTGCCTCAAATGGTTTGGTTCATATTTTTCTTACTAACCAAACTAAATCGTACAGAACTGTGAAGACCCCTATATGCATCCATGACCTATGTAAGGGCCAAAGGGAGGGAGAGGTCGCACCCCTTGAAGGGTTCTAAGGCCAACACCCATGTCGATGATTTCCAAACCGTCTTTCATTTGTGTTTGTAAAGATTTTGTAATTTAGATTGTTTTTTTGCATGATTAACTAGTAGAAAGACGCTTAGTCATCTTCTAACCGAAGGTTAGCCACTAAGATTCAAGTAGTGCTCAACAACTGGTAGTTTTGCCACCGAGGGTTAGCTAGCTAAGCTTCGGTGTTTAGATATGCATTTATTCAATTTGGTATTGGTATCTTGTAAACCACCTACTATTTATTTTCTATGGTTACTATTTTAATTATTATTAGCATTAATATACAACCAGTGAACCATTTGTAGAATTCTTTGTGTCTAAAAAGTAACATTTTTTTTGCCAAAATCAATATGAAGATTTAGGAATATTCTTGAGTTAATTTCGTATCACTCAAACAATTTAAATCAAAATACAAGTTAAGAAAAAGTAGATCTCATGCAAAATTTTGTTTTATCCATATTATTCACTCACTAATTAGTCATTATGCTCACAAACTTCCCAACCAAAAAAATAACAAATATAAATTAATATATTGTTAGGTGAATAGAAACCACAAATAATAATAGTTTGACCGTTGTTAAATAGTTTGACTATTAACTACTCTAATTTTGAGTTGGTCATAGGTTGACATTTTTCAAGGCACGCTTTGCGGGTCATAAAGATAGGATTTGAATCGATGACGCTATCCCCCGTCCCCAATCTATATATATATATATATATATATTAAAGAAAGGTTTTTGCTGATGTATGATTATGAAATTGAGCCATTTGATTGGCCAATTAAAAAAGAATCATCAAATGATGATGTCATCAACTATTCTTATTATTTTAATACCATAATTATTTTATAATTTACATTTTTATCCTTAGAATATATTTGATTAAATTACTTTTATCCATTAGTTTTCATCTTTCACTTTACATCCTTACCATTTTAAGATAATAAATATATTAATTAAAAGGGAAAATTGCCGAAAAAGGTAACATAAATGTCCAAAAATCCAATGTAGGTACGTTACATTTTTTTTTGCCAAGAAAGGAGTATACATTTAATTTTGTAAAAATTAGGGGAACATACGACCTGCATTACCTGCTTTTTCTCTTCATTTCTTCAAGTTTGACTCTTGTATTTGGCATATATCATCTGTCCAGCTTTCTCCTTCATTCCTTTGATTGAAAAAGCAGGTAATCCAGGTGTATTAACTAATTCATTTTAACACAAAACGTGTAAATTATACTTGCACTTTCTTGGCAAACAATTAAAAATGCCATATACTATAGCCGTTGTGACAATTGGATTTTGTGACCATGACCGCGTATGCTCATGACCTTTTTCGGAAATCACATTTGCCCTAATTAAAATGTAGCCGATTAATGGTATTTGTTTGGTTTTATTATTTTGTGTACAAAAGATACCATACCATTTAATCGTACTAACAAGTGACATTTCATGATTTGTCATTAATATGAAATTATGTAGCTATTAATATAGTTTAAAACTTAATTATATAATAAATGAATATAAATTTACAATCAATTGTTGTGATATTTAGTTAAATCATATTTTAATATTCATGAAATAAGGCATTTTACTCTTTTATAACCTAAGTATTTTAATCAGTTATATTTCATAAGTAACTTAGCCAGTTTCTAATTTAATTTAACTATGTCATGTTGACATGTTTTGAAATTTAAAGATATACTTTTAACAAAATCCGTAGTTCTTTTTCATTTTATAAGATGAGTTAATTGATTTTATATAATAATTATAGAGCAATACGCTAATTAAAAAATTATGTCGTATTTTTTTTTGCATATCTTTTTCCTTTGTTGAAAAAATAGATAAATCTATTTTATGTGAGTTTTGTGAAAGTTTTATGGCTCTTTTAGTTAATGATTAACATAAAATTAGATTCATATTCTTTTTAAAATATTATGTTTTTCATATTGATTTGGTTGATATCATTTTAATGTGACAAAGACAATGTCAATTGTAGAATAGTTCTTGTAAAATTCAAAACTGATGCCATGGACTTTTTAATTTGAAATGTGAGTTTTTGTATAGTTGATTTATAGAATCATTATATTGTGTTTTAAGATTGTAATAGATTTTTACAAAAATGAAAACCTAGTCATCACTATTGTTAGCCTAGATTCAGTATGTTAAGTAATGGCTATTCCACAAGTTCAGTTAAGCTTCTGTTTGAAATGATTAATTTAATTTGTCAGGATTTTTAAACATTCTACACTTATTTTCTATGTAACTGATTCTTTAATTATTATAGCAATTAATCAACCAGTGAACCAGTTACATTCTCTGTCTAAAATATAACTTTTTGCCAATCAATTGAAGTATTTAATAAATCTTGATCTAATTGTATCACTCAACAATGTAAATCAAAATATAGTAATAGTTAAGAAAAGTATCTCATGCAAATAAATGTTTTCCATATCATTCACACTAATAGTCATGATGCTCACAACTTCAACAAAAATAACAATTATAAATTAATATATTTAATGAATAGAAACCTAAAAATAATGTTGACGTGTAAATAGTTGGTTATTAACACTTAATTTGAGTTGGTCAAGTTGAATTTTTCAGACACGCTTTGCGTATAAAGATAGGATTTGAATCGATGACACTATCCCCCTATCCAATTAATTGGTATATTAGTTTTATATTAACATGGATACCCATAAAAGTAGTTAAATATGGGTTTTAAGTAAACTTAATTATTTTTGAAGTTTTTAGAATAGGTCACGTCGAAATTTGTTTAGATTATGATTGATGTTTTGAAGTGTTACCCCCCCCCCCCCCCCCCCCCCAACCACACACGGAAGCACTCATATGGCATGGATCGTAAGAGTCATAGATTGTCTTATGTCTTGCCATTTTTTTCAAAAAGTGATGGGGAAAGTTAGTAAGATGTCAGAAGCAAAATATATAAGATCACAAACGTAAATTGTTCACGGTTAAGTATGCAAAATGATTAACAGCTCTTGATATTATACAGAATGAAGTATGGTTGTGTTGATAATTGTTCAGAATGGTATCCGAGCACTGAATAGTTAAGGGAGCACATGATACAAAATCATACCGAGGTTTAAGAACCATTATAGGGTAAACTTTTTTTGCCAAACAAGATTCACCTTTTAAAGATTCAAATACTGCCTCTTTAACAATTATTAAGAGGTAAGAGGTAATCTGACCAACTTCTTAGATCAGTTTGAACTTGAGAATCAATCTTCATTTTTGTCCTACATGGCTTAATATGCAAACTTAAAACCTTTTTCTTGACTTGAAACTTGCTCTTCCCATTAGAGATTGGCCATATAGTCCCAGACCGGCCCGAGACTGACGGAGAATTGGGAACAACTTGGGATAGACCTGACTCGGGATCTGTTTGGGACCGCCGTCTCTAACCCAATCACACCTTTTATGCGGAAATCGCTGTCCCTACCTGAACTTGAGACCGATTCTATATTTGGGTATGTCGTTTGAGGCTGACCCGATCCAAAATCGATCGAGGTACGATTACAAAAAGAAAAAACAATATTCATATATTAGGATCGACTTGGGCCCACCCAAAAGTGATGACCATCTCTATTTGACTATTTCCCATCCTATAATGGGTTGACTTGGCCATGGGCTAACTGGCCCATAAAGTCTTTTTAATTATACATCACAAGAATCAAAAAAAATATAAACAAATCCATGTGGTAGGTATGTGGTCAAGTGATTAGGTAAAAAAACATCACTTAAATAATAATGGCCATTGCTCAATTGTTCCAGAGTCTTCTCTAACATCAACTTCAAAGCTTCAATCTTAGCAGGAGGACTCTCACTCCCTCTTTTTCTCTCCTTCAAGCTCGATCCATGGCTACCCTCTGAGTCAAGAAGGTTCAGATTCAAAGAGACGATACTGTAGGTTTCTTCTTAATTTCCTTGATTATAATGTTTCATTATAACTTTAGTAGCTAGTTCGCTATTCGAATATTCGGATATACGCATTTCTTTGCTATTAACTTGTTACCTTTGTTTTGAACTGAAATGAGAAGATTTCGATGTTTTCATTTGTGTGATTTGATAGAGATGATGATTGTATGGTAATTGTGTGATGCCTTTGTTTCGAACTGAAATTGAGAGAGATTCGATGTTTTGCTTTGTGTAATTTGATAGAGATGGTGATTTCTATGGGATAATTGTGTGATATAGTCGATTATGGATAGAAATTAGAAAATGAAAATGTATTATTGTTTTTTAGATTGGTAGTTTAGTTCAAATTTCAAAAACATGATGTGTGTGAAGCTATTGAATTTGATAGTGATGGTGATTTGTTTTTGGTTGATTGTGAAAGATGATCAGTTACAATAAGGATTAAGATATGGTTGTAGATGTAAAGGAAACCTAGTTTCTCTTTGTGAATGCTGGATTGTAGTAAGAATTAAGAAATGGTCCTCATTCGGCAAATTGGTTATGATTGCTTATCCGGTAGTGTGAAAATGACTGAATAAAGCCGACTAGGGCTAATACCTCATTTGGAAAATTTGGTATGATCCTGGTTGATTGAGAGAGTTTTTCGATTTTTTGGGGTTTGAGGAATTTTCAGTTTTGTTGATTCAGAGATTTCAGTTTTTGGTGATTTTCGAGAGATAACTTGAACTTTAGGTGCACCATTTGAGTTTGAAAAAATACGGTAGCACCTCCAAAATGATATGGTTACACTTCACAAAATTAATTTTGTACCTTCATCGACAAATAATACTGGCATATGCCACGTGTAACCTCTTGGGGTCCGTCCATGATGAAACCACACACAGTTTAATAACGATTGTGGAGTTCTATCACATGGTGAAGCTCCCACAAGCTTCACACGTGTGTGGTGAGAAGGCTTTCACAAACACTTTTTATCACATGAGATTCCACTAGTTAAATAATTCATACTCAAATATTGGATATATAAGGTCTTATGGACAATGTTAAAATATGGTAGAAGTTAAGTGTGGTGGTATGATATTGGAAAAAAAAAGATACAGTTGGTCTTAGAGTATTTTACACATATTTCAAAAGGAATCATCTTTAAAAAACTTGCTTTTCTTTGTTTTTTCCAATTTTTAATGCTTGAACTAAATGGAGGCACTTATGTATGGAGAGATTGACCTTGAAGTTATGTGCATGTTTGTTGCAGACGTTTGATGCATATGTGTTGGCAAAGAAAATGCTCCTGGATTGTTGTTCTTCAAGAGTGGTGGGGGTCGATTTTGAGATCAAGAACCACGCCCTCAAAATTTCCAAACTTGAGCCTGGCTACAAAGCACTTATTCCTGAGTAAAACTATTTACCTTAGTTCAAGCACATCACTGTTGATTACAAAACTTAACCAGTGTTTCATTGCCTTCTATAATTTAATTTTTTCTCTTTTCACAATTTCAGTTTGTACCGTGGAAAGGTTGGCCTTGATGCTGCGGAAGCACAACATTTGATGGATGGTCTTGACTGGCAAGGTGCTGTAAGGATATTCAGGCTTCAGTTAACTGGCTCAAGCCAATGGCTCACAGAAGGTCTGCCATTGATGTCCAAAATAATTATCTTGACAAGATGTTACTATCATAACTAGTTGTGGTATTTTACTATTTTACTGATTTGTTTAACCAGTGGTCACATAGGTTGCATTGAATTTTTCGATGAACCTGCAACTATATTGGAATCGATTCATATAACATAACTGGTAGTATACAATTGGAAGAAAATGATAGGGTGGAATATGAAGTCTGGGATGGGTTGTAAATTTTCTTTAAACTTGCAACGTATAGATTCGAGTAACATAGGGTAGTATTGAGTACATTTTACACCCTCCACCCCAAAATAAATGTCAACAATGAAAAAGGTATACAGTTTTAGGAATGTATAATTATGACACTTACGAATTAACTAAATGATGATTTTACCCTGAATAATAGAGGTGAGCAATGAATTTCTCATCTCATGTTAAGGGTAAATAAAAAGTAGACACCTATTTGGGACAAATTTAGAATAGAAATATAGCACTTATTTTGGGCAAAAATTACAATAGAAATGAACACTTAGGTTGTATTTGGCAAAATAAGCTAATAAGCTATAAGCAGTCCATCCAAACATGTACCCATAGCTTAGCTTATTGAAACGCTACTTGGAGTAGCGTTTTGGAGCTTTTTTGTAGCCTTTTCCAATTATTACCATTATATATGACTACATTTGTAAATTGTCATTCAGTTGGTTAAAAAGTGAGAATTAGACAATTTTAATACTGTGTGCCTTTTCATTGTAGACTTCTATTTTGGGACAGAGTGAATATTTATCATTTGTAGTCGAGTGTTTTTGCATAAAGTATTAATAAGGTCAATATCCTCCTTTGGACTAGGAGCTGTAATATATTTTTGACATCCACTACTTGTGATCTTGATGTTAAAAGTGTTAATATAGGTTGGTGTGACCGGCTACTGCATGGGTGGTGCTCTTTCTATCGCAAGTTCTGTTTTAGTATCCGAGGTTGATGCGGTTGTAGCATTTTATGGAGTTCCTCCTCCCCAGCTTGCGACCCTACCAACACCAAAGCACCTATTCAAGCTCATTTTGGAGAACTTGACAATTTTGTTGGATTTTCAGACGTTAAGGTATGAACATGTAACTCAATAAAAGCTGAAATCATTGATTTGGATTCATTACTTAGCAGTAAGGCATATTATAATTTATACCTAGCTGGATGCTTCAAGCTTGATCTTTAATATGGAAAATTCTTCATGGAAACAACTGCTCTACATTATGGAGTAGAGGTCAGGTTTGCGTACATCCTACCCTCCCCTGTCTCCATCTTGAGTGGGATATATTGGGTTTGTTTGGTTTGGCTTAGTATACCGAGCCAGACAATATGGTTGGCTGAATGGGGATTTAAAGTGAAATTTTATCGCCACAAACGTATATCACAGAGAGCTAGGGCTAATTGTAGTTATACTTGTATTTATCTTTGATAAACACTAGACACCTCAAATACTTTTCTCTTTAACATTTATTCCTGGTTATATATAATTTTTTGTACTTTGGAGAGTTGGAGTAATATATAAAAAGAGGGTTGTTTACCATTTGCTTACCGTCTTTGAACGGGTAAGAGGTGTTTACCAAGTTAGAGATGATACTATTTACCAATCCATGATGTTGACCTGGTAAACTAATGGAAGGGGCTGTGTACCGAAAACTTACCTAGGCAGGCGCTTACTGGTTCAATTACCTTATGGGTGAACATAATAAGGACCTGGAATCTTACATGGTAAGAGAGAAGGTAAGGAGCGAGATTCTTACCAAGTATGGGGCCGTTTACCAAATTCTTACAGTTTAAGTGCTTACCGACAAGAGATTCATCTTCATTACCTTTATCGTGTAACATTCGTGGCCATGAAAATGGATTGTTACTAAGCATCTTACACCTGGTAAGAGTCGTTTCCCACACATATTTGAGTAAGACCTCTTGGTCTTTGCCTTGTTTTCTCAATCAAAAAGGTAAGTGATATTGGTAAGCATTTAGTAAAGGGTTCAGTGAGGCTAATGTCTCTTACGTGGTTATAAGCGCTTATCATCAATCTATAATGATGGAAAGGGAGTGAGAGTGCTTGCTATAACCCCCAGTAAACGCTTACCCAATAAGCTCATGGTGAATGGATTACCGAACTCTTACTCATTCAGTGATTATTGCCGACCCAAGCCGCACTCTTACCCGTTAGGGCTTTACTCAAATTACAAAATTCACTCCCGATACTAAAGTTTTTTGGGTTAATTTGTAGGCTGCTAAAAGTTTGGAGGAAAAACTGAAAGGAACAGGGAAGCCGTTTGAGGTGCATGTGTATCCGGGGGTTGCACACGCGTTTATGAACACTTCTCCCGCAGGTATCGAGAGGAGAAAGGGAATGGGAATGACGGATGAGAACGAAGCTGCTGCGGAGCTCGCATGGTCTCGTTTCCAGTCATGGATGAGTCGCTATTTATCGGCATAGGACGATATATGTGTACACGTAAGCAATTATTCCAGGTAACAATAAACCGAAACACCATCATAGGATGATGGTAGATTTGGTCTTAAAGTGGTGGGTGTGTGTGTGGGTATTGTTTGTAAAATCGTTTATGGTCGCGAGTTGGTTACTATTGTTGATTTGAATTCTAGTTGCAATTTCTGGAGGCATGAGTTTTATGAAATCTGTTAGTTCCAAATCTTTGGTGCTTTTATATCACCAGGTAAATATATCTGTATTAAATAAAAAGAATGATGCAACTTTATGATGGACTTTATGTAAGTTGTGTAAGTGTTACTTGTTTGATGGCTAGCTGTATATATACATACAAGCAAAAAAGCAGACATTATGCAAATAAGACTTATGTAACTTTTGTAATGTCTAGTTTCTCTAAACATTATAGGGAAAAGTCCAAAAAAAACCCAACAAACTATGCTATTTTGAATGGTCAAGTCCCTAAACAATTTTTTTGAACAAAAAAAACCATTAAACTTTCTCATTTTGAATGATTAAGTCACTAAACTATTCTTTTGAATGAGAAAACCATTAAACTTTTTCGTTTTGATTGATTAAGTCCTCGAACAATTTATTTTTGATAAATAAACCATTAACCTTTCAAAAATTGATTACTTACCCCCTTTTAATAAAAAAAAATAAAATTAAATGTAACCGACTATGAAGGTTTTAAATGTAAAATATAACTATGTTAGTTTAGGTTAAACAAATATAAGTAGCAAAGTTTTAAAAATTCAATGATTTATTTTGTTGGAAAAAATGTTTAGGGACTTAATTATTCAAAATGAAAAAGTTTAATGGTTTTTTTTATTCAAAAGAATGGTTTAGTGAGTTAATCATTCAAAATGAGAAAGTTTAATGGTTTTTTTGTTTAAAAAAATTGTTTAGGGACTTAACCATTCAAAATAGAATAGTTTGTTGGGTTTTTTTTGGACTTTTCCCAACATTATATTGTAAAAGTGGAATGTCGTCTAGTTTCTTTGGGTATTATTATTATATTGCAAAAAATGGGCAGGTAACTTGCATAAGGGTATGTTTGACAAACTAGCCCATTGACTTATAAGTTAGCTAGTATCTAATAAGTTAGCTTATGAAAATATTATATTTAGCAAAAATTAGTTTATGGGTATGTAAAATGACAAAAAAAAAAGTATATTAGAGTATAATAATTAATATTAATAAGAATATAATTGGAAAAAGCTATAAAAAGCTTCAAAAAAAGTAGTTTTCAAAAAACTAGCTTATAAGTTCCTTTTTGTTCATTCAAACATGTACACAAAAAATAAGATAGCTTAGAACATCCACAATTTAGGTTCTTTTTGAGGTTCTTCATGAGGTTTTTACAAGAACCTTCACTGTGAGATAGGGGTTCTTGTCCAGTCATAGGTTCTTATTGGAATTCGGGTGTTTGAACAAGAACCTGGGTTCTTATAGTAGTTTCATTTTCTGTTATATAATAGTTTACATAAATAAAAATTTGGAGTGAGGTTTTTGTAAGAACCTCCATTGTAGAGTTTTAAAGAGGTTTTGGTTTGTTGAGATGACAATGACATGGTAAAAAAAATTAATATGGTAACTAAAGTTCTTGGAGGTTCCACCACTGTAGATGCTCTTAGAGCATCCACAATGGAGGTTCTTCTTAAGGTTGTGTCCATTGTGGGATAGAGGTTCTTGTCCAATATGGGATAAGATTTTTACAAAAACTTCATTTCCCTTTTCTTATTTATAATATTATTTTTATTTATGTAAATTATTATATAACAGAAAAGAAAACTGTTAAATGAACATGAGTTCTTGTTTAAGCATCTGAGTTCTAATAAGAACTTGTGACTAAACAAAAATCTCTATCTCATAGTGGAGGTTCTTGTAAAACCTCAAAAAGAAATGTTATAAGCTAGTTTGTGTTTACCAAATAATGTCTATGATAAATTTTAGCTAAAATTGTTATAGTTGTGGGCTTGTGGCTATAAAACTTGTTAAAAAGGTGGTATGAAGTAAAGAAAGATGTTATGTTTTCTTGAAATCTTTTGAGGTTTAAGGTTGTAAATTGATGTTTTCCTTTGTTGATAAACCGGGAGGTTGTCTGATGTTTTCAATGCATCTTTCAACGGATTATTAAACTTGCTTTTTGTATATGTTTCTTGTTATTGTTTAAAGGGCATGTTTGTTAGTAACTTAGGAGTTGGTTACCAAATTTTCTATTAAGTCCTGTATGGATAAATGAGTCTGTCTGGATAAATTGATGATGATGTTTACCTTTTCATCTGAATCAACCGTCTGAATATCATAAATGACTATTTAAGCCGGTTTATGTATTAAGCCCATTAAGTCGTTAGTAAACACACCCTTAGGCATATTATTTGGTAAATATAAGTTAATTTATTTTTTGTATACATGTTTGGATAGACAAAAAGTAGATTATAATCTAGCTTATAAACTAGCTTTTTTATAAGCTACATGGAGGTAGTTTTTTGAAGTTTTTTGTAACTTTTTTCTATTATACCCTTATATTAATATTAATAATTATTATACACCAATATACATTTTTTTGTCATTTTACACACTCATAAGGTAGTTTTTACCAAACATAATTTGTTCATAAGCTAGTTTATGAGCTACTAGCTAGCTTATCAACTAGTTTGGCAAACAAGAAACATAGCCTTAATAAACTCAATGAGACTTGCAACTTATTATGTCAGTTATACATGACGGTTTGATAGTGGCTTAATGGTGGAAGTTGTATGAGGTTTTTAACGCATCTTCAACGGATTATTAAACTTGCTTTTTGTATATTTTTCATATTATTGATTAAGGACATGTTTGTTAGCAACTTAATAAGCTCAATCAGCAGGGCCGTTCCTAGAGTTTCGGATGCCCTGTGCGAAAATGCAAAACTATGCCCCTATGTCTATCTTTTAAGCAAATAAAACGTTGTACGATACAATTTTTTTAAAGGGTTTGGAACCTAGCCAAGCTACGTGGCTCATCCTTACGCCGATTTTTATTAACTAAACAAAGAGTACAAAGGGGGACATAAGAACCAAAACCCCAAATTACAAAATATAAATATAAGTCACCTAAAACGATGTCTCCATGCATAGAAGATAAAAACAAGAAAAAACTATAATCTGTTTTAACTAAAATGGTAAATAACTAGATTAAAGTTATAATAATTAAAAATCTGCAACTCGGCAAGTCTATAAATGTCTAATAAAAACAGTAAGGTCATTGAAATTGATATAAAAAATAGTGAGTGCAATGGTACAAAAAACAACAAATGACTAAATCCTAAATTCCTAAGCATTGGTTGCATAACAAAGTTAATTGATGTTGTGATGCAAATATGTTATCTGCCAATTTCTCAAATTCTTTAATTGATGCAAAAGCAAGTAACGTAGATGGAATAATGAAGATTTCCACTAAATTAAAATCAACTAAATTAATAATGTAATATAATACCATACTTGGAATTGTATAGAGCCCAACTCATAAATTATTAAAACTAATTATCTATACTAATAACATTATATAGAATTTTGATGCCCCTTGGGCTTTGATGCCCTGTACGGTCGCACGGGCTGCACGGTCCCAGGGCCGGGCCTGTCAATCAGATTCATAACTTATTATGTCATTATACATGACGGTTTAATAGTGACTTAATGATATAAAAAATGGTTTATTCAGTAAGCTTTTACGAAAAACTTTCTCACAAATTTTTCCAAACAAACCAATTTTCTCAAACCAACCATTCAATCAAAACATTATACCAGCCATTTTTTTCTCCTTTTTTTTTTGTATTTTGACGAATACAAAGATTCGGTTTTAATTAAGAGTTTTCTCACATACCCATTTGAATAATTGAAATTAAGAGCAATAGTTTAATATTAATTAATTGATTAGAATCCATCTCGACTTGGACGTGTCATGTTAAATTACTTTTTAAAGTATATGTTTTTTAAATAAATAACAAAAATCATTTAATTATTGTCTATTGAAGCTTCTAATATTTATCTAAATTATTAATGTATTCTAATCAATCGACAAGGTTTGGTAAGTGTCCGTGGGAACCTAAAATTCGTCTATTTAATAATCTGTGCATTTAATTTAATGGAAATAATTTAATAATTAAAATATGTTAGCAGTGAGATTTTCTGTCCAAAATTTAATAATTTATGAATAGTTTAATGGAAATAATTTAATAATCAGAATGTTTGATTCACACGTTTGGTACTACTTTTTTCTTGTTTGTAATTGTACTATTTCATTTGTAAACTGGTTTTTATGTTTAACTGTTTAAATGAACTTTTTAATAGTATGTTTTAGGGGTTGTTTAAGAGCATCCACAATGGAGGTTTTTCACGAGGTTTTTTTTGAGGCTTTTGTAGGAACCTCCACTGTAGAACAGAGGTTTTTGTCCAGTCACAGGTTCTTATTAGAACCCAGATGCTTGAACAAGAACCCGGGTTCTTGTTATACTTTTCTTTTCTGTTATTATTTTTGTTATTTCTTAACTATATTTTCTTTTAATAAATCTATACAACATATATATTATGCAATAAAACATATATATTAAATTAATAAAAAATTTATTATAAAAAATTTGTTCTTTTTGTTTCTTATAAATTTTTACAAAATTTATAAGTTGTTTTTAAGAAGTTTGATTTTTAATTACTTAATTAGTTTATTATGTTTAGATTATTTTAAATATTTTTCTACTTGTAAATCAAATTAGATAACTCGACACACATATTTCAAGGTTCCACCCATGAATTCCTTGAATATCTTCAAATGAATTTCGAGATACGCTCAAATGAAGTTCATCATCAACTCCGCTCTGACCTGGTTAAACATATTTGGTTGTATCGTGAATACGAGTGATCTATATTATAAAGTATTTACTCATACTTTTTAAAGATAAATATTTCTGTAACGGTGTACCTCCTTTTCAGTTAAATTATATTTGCGTTTTAATTGTTTTTCATATATGTTAATAAAATATATAGATTAAAATTTTAATATTAATATAAAAGTGAAAAATAATAAATTATATTTGAAAATTTTAATATATATATATATATATGTATATATTGAATTTATATAATAATTGATAAATAGGAAAAGAAAAGTGAGGTTTCTATAAGAACCTCCACTGCAGAGTTTTAAGGAGGTTCTTACTTTGTTGAGCTGGTAATGATGTGGCAAAGAAAAATATGGCAAGTGAGGTTCTTAGAGGTTCCACCACTGTGGATGCTCTAACAAACGTTTACTGAGATTTATCTTATCGGCGGATATACTATGGACCGACCAGTAAAATGTATGATAATAATTAAGGTTTTATGAATGATATTCGGTTAGCATTTATCAAGTAAAAGACACTTACAATTCATTTTGATAGCCAACAATGTTACCCGACAAGGTAAGGAAGAATAGGGATGAGCTCGGTCCGAATCTCGGGCCGGAACCGGTATGGACCGAAAATTTTGAAATGTTTTTTATAGGACCGCATACCGAACCGTATACACCGGCTTGGTACCGGTTCGGTTTCCGGTGCCGGTTCCGGAAAATTCAATTCTAGTACCGGTTACGGAATGCGCGAATTTCAATGTTAACAAAACTAAAACTTCAACAAAGTAAATAAAAAAGACTTGATTGAACTGTATTCTGTTTGTAGATTTGATGGCACCGAATACAAACCAGTTTTTTAAAGCAAAAATCGGTTTTCGGGTATGATTAAAGGAACCGATTTTTAGGGTTGGATTTATTGTTTAGGTTGATTTGATTTAATTTAATGATATTATATGAATCATGGTTGGGAAAATGAATGAGAATAATGCTTGGGAAAAGAATGGTTGGAAAATGAATTGTTACCAAAAAATTGAAAGCACCATAAGTCTTCCTAAATCGGTCCGGACCGAATTTTTTCGGTTTTTTCCCGATACCGAAACCGATTGCGTACAAATTCGAAAACCATTTACCGTATAACATATACCGGTCCTGGTCCTGGTCCGGTCCCAATATGGTGTCGATTCGGTTCGAGATTTCGGTACCATATGCTCATCCTTAAGCAAGAATAGTAACTTTTACTAGTAAGCATATACTTGATAAATATTTGATAAACAACCCTTTTCAATGTTTCATTTTATTTTTTGTTTTTTTGATGAAATACTCATGTTTATAGTTCATTTACATTTTTTCTTGTTATCTCATTCATTCTATATCTAACTTTTTATATTTTCTTTTTTCCTCTCATCTTTTCAAGAACAATATATTGGATTAAGTTTTAAAGAAAATTATAGTAGTAAGTGTTAATACATTAATTAGGCTATATATTTATGCTTACACTATTGTTTTGAGTTCATTTATAACTATTACTCATACGTTATTTATGTCTTTTATGATTTTTATATAAGTTTATTTGACTTTCAAAAATTTTAGCATTTATATCTCAAAAAATAAGCAACTTCTAAGAAACAATCTTAATCCGAGTGAAGAACAAAAAGTTATAATCTTTGGAAGTTCATTATGTAAAGTGCAACAAAAGTGGCTCTCTAAATTTTTTCAGTGTTTAAAAGGCCAAAAATAAGCAATTTTAAAATCGGAAAACCATATCAATTCAAGTATTGAGTCAAAAGGCATCGTATCCTAAAAACTTATTATGAAAAATTATAATAAAAATCAAGCTAAATGAATTATACTGCAATATCAACATATATGCTTTTTATCGTTACATAGAGTCAAAAATTTAAATACCATGGACAAAAGTGTCTATAATGCAATTTAAAAACCAATAATGTTTATGGTTATTTAATTTAATTTATAAATAAGTTTGTAGTACAATACCACTATAATGTACTATTTCAGATATTATTGTATCAACCAAATTTGAATAATTGATAAGTTAATATCAACAGGTTGTAATTATTGAGAATTTAATTAATATAATTGGTAGTTATGTTGAATGGTTTTAGCAAAAAAAAAATCATCCCTGATATATTTTTTACTCATTTATTATGTTGTATTTCTGTTCATATGTTGAACTTTAAATATTAAATGTAATAATTAAATAGAGCAAGAAACTCACGTTGACTAAAAATCCGTTGACCTATGGCTACTATTTTTGTCCTAATTAAGTCGACCACACCAAGTGATACATAATCATTAGATCAAATTACACTTTTATCCTCTTTAGTAATTTCAAGTATTTGTTTTTTTAACAAAGTATAATAGTTTACTTTATTGGTCCTCCAAGTTATGTTATTGCAAGAATTAAGAATATATGTGTGTACGTATTCGTTGTTGGGATCACGTGTCATTTAGAACATTTATATAAGGAATGTATCAGAATAAACGACTTCAATGCATATCCATGCAAAAATACGTAGTCTTACATAAAAGAGAAGCATGTATCTTTACGGGTAGAGAATTCATATGTTTTTACATCACCTTGCTTTGATCTTGAACTGTTTACTTTCTTCAGAAAACTCATAAGCAAGCAGTAACAGTTTGTTTTTCCACTAGCATCCACTCGAACAAAATAATCAATGTATTGAAACTGCTTTCACGAGGCTAGCTAGGGTTCTGTCTTCGAATGATATGCATGTTGTGGTGCATGAAAAGGGGGACTTCAAGTTATGAAGAGAAGAATGCAATGTTGTGGTTTGCAATGCGTTTTAAAATATCATACTATATCCTCATCTTTTTTCTCCTGGTCATTATCAACAACGAAAGCTTTGAAATGCTAATTAAGTTTTGCAAATTAAAGTGTTTATGCATGTTATTGTGTTGATGGCAAAATCTGACATTGTAATTTTTTTTTGTAGATCTACATTTTATATATCTTTTCATAATTTAGGTCTTATTCCCATCCTATAAAACTTGTGTATCTTGACATCATTAATTCATATGTAATTTTGTCAATACGGAAATGGCAATTAAGGAAATCAAGAGTCAAAGTTGTTTATGTGCCACATATCATGGTTTCACTATGCTGCCTTTCCAAGTTCTTAATTTTTTAAAAGCATCATCATACGTATAAAAAATAATTAGAATAATAATGTCTGATATGATGTACCCATTTTACCCTTTCATCAATTAAACCTAACAAATAGATGATACAAAAATATAAAATGATAGCCATCTAGTCAAAGAACAAATAGTACAAAATCATTGTTTGTTTATAAGTCAATCGATGAAAAATGTGTAACTCGTTAATCCTTATAATATAAATTAATACAAAAAAAGCCAAAAAAAACCTTAATAACCCTACATACATTTATTTTGTAGATCCCAGATTCCATTGCAATGAAGATTGAAAACATCATCCAATTTGCAATTTAATTGACAAATGGAGGCTACTTTAGTTTTAACATTTTTATTAGAGTATGGGTGAAACTGTAGTTAGTAAAAAGTATAGGGGGCTGAATTGAAAACTTTTAAAATTAGTCCTACAAATCCGTCGCGACGCAGAAACGCCGGGATATTTGGGGAGGTGAAATTTTAGGGTGCGTTTGGTGCACTGGACAGGGTGGGACAGGACAGGACAGGACAGCCCTGTCCTGCGTTTGGCGTGCCCCAACCTTGGACTAAGTAGAACACACTAGCAGAAGACATGGGACAAGTGTGTCCACCCCCTTACCCATGGAACTAAGTGGAACAAGGAACTTATTGACCAAAATACCCCTAAAATAAGAAACCTAATTAAATATCCATTCTTTTTTCTTCAACCGCTTTCTCCCAAACTCCATCTCCTCTTCGATTTCACGACCTCAGATCTACCTCCCTCTCCGGCGATGTCCGGCGATCTGCGGCTGCTACCTCCGGCAACGTCCGACGTCTGACGACCTCCGCCTCCCTCTCTGGCGATGTCCGGCGACCTCCGCCACCCTCTCCGGTGATGTCCGGCGACCTGCGGCTGCTACCTCCGGCGAAGTCCGACGTCCGGCGACCTCCGCCTCCCTCTCCGACAATGTCCGGCGACCTGCGGCTGCTACCTCTGGCGACGTCCGACGACCTCCGCCTCCCTCTCCGACGACCTGCGGCTGCTACCTCCGGCGACGTCCGACGACCTCCGCCTCCCTCTCCGACGATGTCCGACGACCTGCGGTTGCTACCTCCGGCGACATCCGACGTCCGGCGACCTGCGGCTGCTACCTCCGGCGACATCCGACGTCCGGCGACCTGCGGCTGCTACCTTCGGCGACGTCCGACGTCCGGCGACCTCCGCCTCCCTCTCCGACGATGTCCGGCGACCTGCGGCTGCTACCTCCGGCAACGTCCGACGTCCGACGACCTCCGCCTCCCTCTCCGGCGATGTCCGGCGACCTGCGGCTGCTACTTCCGGCGACCTCCGCCTCCCTCTCCGGTGATGTCCGGCGACCTGCGGCTCCTACCTCCGGCGACCTGCGGCTGCTACCTCCGGCGAAGTCCAATGTCCAGCGACCTCCGCCTCCCTCTCCGACGATGTCCGGCGACCTGCGGCTGCTACCTCCGGCGACGTCCGACGACCTCCGCCTCCCTCTCCGACGATGTCCGACGACCTGCAGCTGCTACCTCTGGCGACGTCCGACGTCCGGCGACCTCCGCCTCCCTCTCCGGCGATGTCCGGCGACCTACGGCTGCTACTTCCGGCGACAACTTATAGATTTTATCAATAAAACAGTATTATAAGGTTTAAATTCTTTGTTATTATGCATTTAAATTGGTTATTTATTAATAAAATAGTAAACAGCTCATCAGGGGTAAACTGGTCATTTTAACATGTTCTGGCTTGTCCTGTCCTATGTTGTTCTAGCTTACCAAACGCTGGACACCTGTCCTGTCCTGTTCTATCCTGTTCTGTCCTGTCCTGTCCTATCCTGTCCCGTCTGCGTACCAAACGCACCCTTAGGGAACGCGTCATTTTCATTCTCATAATTGAAAAAACCTTAGAACCAATTACAAGTCAATTTGGTTACTATATGCTTGTGGGTCCTACTTGCAAGTTGTTATGACCTACATTATTACATTAGTGTCACGCTAGTTTTTTTTCCCAATCCCATAATAAGCCTTCACTGAGCCCCATTTGGTTAGTACTGGAACCCTCCCAACCCTCTCACTTTATTAAAACACACTACACACACAACATAGACCACACACACAACACACACAAACTTAACGGTGTGGCCATGCCGCTCTTCCTACAGTCTGCCGAACCCAACCTACCGGTACCCATGGCCTTATACTAATATCATATGTACGACTTTGCTAAAATTTTCAAAGTAAAGTATAAAAATTTAATGAGAAATTAATTTGTTTACCCTTTTAAAAATACTTAATTTCTCATTAAATTTTTATACTTTACTTTAAAAATTTAATGAGAAATTAACTATTTTCTACTTAAAATCATCAAAGAAGCCCACATATCCCTATCAGCAGACCATACACAATTCCGACCAACCCAACGAAAATCTGCAACCTTTGCTACAGACATACTCCCTTATTAGTATGTCTTTTTCTGACCAAAAATAAATAAAATATTTAAAAAATTCAAAAATAAATGTTTGGAAAAATGCATACCCCGCTAATAGGGGAGCATGCTGGTAATGGAGGTTGCCGGATTTTCATTCGGTTGGCCGGATTAAAAAATAAATGGTCGGAAAAAAGGCAGACTCCACTAATAGGAGAGTATGAATAAAGTAGATGTTGACTATTTTGGTATTTTAGGGAGAAAATGGCTAAAGGGTGAATTAAGTATTTTTAAAGAGCTAAAATAATTTACTAAAATTTAAAATCAATATAAAAACTTGAATATGTTTTTAAATACTTTTATCTTTTTTAAACATTTGATTTCTGTATTTTCTAAATTTTAAATATTATTTTTTATAATAGAAGCTTTAAGATATATTCTTTACCTAAGTAATTAAAGAAAAGAAAAAGAATTTGAAGAAAAAAAATAAGTTGAAGAACATATAATTTAACTAGATTTTTTATACACTTTTAAAATTAAAAAGTAAATCACTGGTAATAAAAAGTTATGTGAATAAGATGACAAATTAATACGATGAAACTTATGTAAACGAAAATTAACAACAATACTCATGTTTCATACGTCCCAAACAAAACATCATTAGGACTTATCACAATTCACACATTTCTATAAAAAGATTTGATCAAGTAAAAAAAAGTTAGAATATCCCATAACAAATAAATAAATAAATAACTAGAAAAACTTGTAAATCAAATTAGAATGAACAACATATATTAATATTAATATTCCTTGAGATTAATATCAAGATGCAATCGTACTTATTATGTAGAAAAAATGCAACTAATGTGACACCTTCATTTACGATAATGTTGTAACATCATTTAATATATGCTAATTACATGTGACATTATATTCGAGCAAATACATATAATACAGATGTAATCTAATCATATAAGTGGATGACATTTGGTTCAACCGAGGTTGCGTATTAAGTCCTTCTTACTCTACTATGGTATGTATTGTCAATGTCACATGTGATAAAAATGTTCTTGATGTGTCCATCACATATGATATCAAATTATAGACACAAACAATATATGGCAGGTGCGTCATGCCGTCATCTGCACACCTTTGCTCACGTGCATGACCACATGTGATAAGCGTGTTCTCGCTTTTTGGTAAATTAAATGTGTTCTCATTTGAACCACCACCTCCACACACACACACACAGACACACACACACACACACACACACATATATATATATATATACATAGGTGAAAAATCGTGTGAGAAGTTGAATTAACGGATAGAAGTACATGAGAAATGGATCAACACGTACTCTTGATCTCTTTTTCTCATATCTTCCCATGAATTGCGTTTTAAAAGGTTATTGATCCGGTGCATTATATCTCGATGCATCACATCCTAATGTGCATGCAACGATCGATGATCACTTCTCATGTTAACGCTAATTAACTTCTCACTGGAATATACTTATTTGGAGTTTGGAGGTGAGGTTATAATGTATAGGTATATGTTTTGTTCTAAATATTTAAGATGTATATATAACATTTTCTGATCCTAGTACAGAAAGTTACCATGTGCACAAGTATTTCATATATCTACCTACAAAGAAAACAAAAAGACTCTAACCATTACATTTTTTCAATGGTAACTTATGGTGTCCAGAAAATCAAATCCCATTAGTTTCTCAAAAACAAATCTAAAATTTATTTTTATATATATAAAAAAAAACACAATAATTGTTTTTGTATTTTATGGTGATGAGTCTCGAGTCACAACTTGATGTCCATTTTTGTTGCCGAGTCCACTGCTGACTTCCATTTCTCTCTCTCTCTCTTTCCATCTTCTTAAAATGGCCAATGGTGGAACAAGAAGTGGTGGACTCTCCTTTGATTCAGATCTCATCACTAAAACTACACACTCACTACCATACTCCGACAACCACCACCACCACCGTCACCGCCACCACCGCCAATGGACGACGCCGGAGAAGATAATAACAGTAATGTTAATCATTTTCAATTCAACTTATACTCCGCCTCTCATCATGATCATCATCGTCGTAATCCTATAAGCGAGATGGATTTCTTCGCTGAAAACAAGCAGATCGACGACGTACATGATCATCGGTCAAACTTCAACGACGACGACGATAACTCTCATCGTAACATCAACGTAAGTGTACGGTTTTTACTCTCTGAATCTGCAATCGATTTCGAATTAGGTCGTGATCGAACTTAATTTTGAGGTCAATTTCAATGAATATTGCGAAAACCGTAATCAATTAGAAAAATCGACGTACATCATCAGTCAAACTTCAACGATGATGATGATGATGATGATAACTCTCATCACCTTCATCGGAACATCAATGTAAGTGTACGATTTTTGCTCTCTGATCATAATCGATTCGGATTAGGTCGTAATCGAAGTTAATTTTGAGGTCGAATTCAATCAGAATTGCGAAAACGTGTTAATTTTGAATTTCATTGACCGAATACCATGATGATGATGCCTCACATCACCATCACCTTCATCGTAACATCAACGTAATTGTAGGTTTTTTAATCTCTGATCTGCAATCGATTCGAATTATGTCGCAATCGAACTTAATTTTGAGGTCAATTTCGATGAGTATTGCGAAAACCGTAATCGAACTTGTTTTTGAGGTCAAATTCAACGAGTATTGCGAAAACCGTAATCGCACTTATTTTGAGGTCAATTTCGATGAGTATTGCGAAAACCGTAATCAATTCAAATTATGTTGTAATCGAACTTAATTTTGAGGTCAATTGGCAATTGCAATGAGTATTGAGAAAACTGTAATCAATTCGAATCATGTGGTAATCGAGTCAAATTCAATTAGTATTGCGAAAACCGTAATCAATTAGAATTATGTCGTAATCGAGCTTAATTTTGAGGTCAAATTCAATGAGTATTGCAAAAAATGTGTTGATTTTGAATTTCATTGTCTGAAATGCACAAAACCAGAGGTATAGTTGTTTTTTAGGTTAAAATCAACGAGTATTGTGAACTCACAACGAATCCGATTACTCTACTAACACGATGTTAATCGCTTCTGTTTTTTTTCTTTTTCCTTCTGGTTAATGGAATCGATTGTAAACTATATATACAGACTGCTTTGAATCTTCTTACTCGGACCTCGATCAACGATGATGATGATCAGTCGGTACCGGATGATGATGATGGAATGCCTCTGGATTGTGAAGATAAACAAACGAAGGATAAGGTATTTTTCATTGCGAACTTGAAGACAACCAAGAGCACTCCGAGTTGTATATTAGTCTGAAATACAAGATTATTGGAATAATACGATTCAGACCGAATAATCACCTTGAATAATGCATAATATTCGGGCTGAATAATCCTGGGTTATTCAGAATGAATATGAGCTGCATAGGATAGGTGGAGTGGTCTTGGCTATCTTCATGTTCACAATTAAATTTGAGTTTTCATTTGAACCTAACCCTACATAATTACATCTAAATAACAAAAAGTTAGTGTGAAATTCGATTATCAATTTGAAAATTCTCAATATATAGTTGGCAGATATTCAAGTCCAACTAGAGAAAATGAACAGCGAGAATCAACGATTAAAACAAGTGTTGAATCAAGTGACGAGCAACTACAATACGCTCCAGATGCATATGACGACGTTGATGCAACGAAAACAAGAAGAAAATCCTAATGACGATCGTAAACCTACCAAAGAAGGAGGAGGAGATACGGTGATGGTGCCGAGGGCGTTAACAGATCTTGGTTTAGCTGCTCCGGCCACCGTGGAAACGGATGAGAATTCTCGGTCGTCCTCGGAGGAGGAAATTTCACGATCGCCGGCTAGTAATGCTGATGGTAGAGATCACAGAGAAGAGAGTCCGGAACAGGTTTTGGGTTGTTCTAACAAGGTTCCGAAATTGAGTGATCCCAAGGATGATGATAATATCAATCAAGCTACGGAAGCAACCATTCGAAAAGCTAGGGTTTCAGTTCGAGTCCGATCAGAAGCACCTATGGTACGTCTATAGTTTTTTTGAGTAAACATGCATAAAAAACAACCGGTCTTGAGCGGTTGAGCCCGGTGAAACCCGTCTAGGTCCGGTGATTCTAACCGGTCCTTGGTTGGTTCTGAGTTCTTACCTGACTTGTTCCATTTCGTTTTGTTGGAAAAAGAAAAACTCAAAATACTGCTTTCACCAAAGCAATAACTCTTGCATTTGAAAAAAAAAACTAGTCATGGTAAAGGAGGTTGACTAAGCCGAATTTAGTGGTTGTGGATTGAACGTTAGGGTCTTAACACCTCTATGATCACTACGTAAGTATCCGTGCTTAACCGGTCTTTTCCGAAATGGTATTATTGAGTAATAGTTAGTTTAGACTTAAAACCCTGGACCGTTATAGATTACAATGATCGGCCCGACTTTGATAGGTCATTTAAGCAAGGACTACTCGGATTTAGATGATGTGTCATTTAATTTAAATGACCAAGTTTGGGTTCTATATATGTGAATAGCATGATATGGCATCTCACAATGACTTTTTTTGGTTAGATTTAGAGTAAACTATAATTTTAATGAAATCTTAAGGGGCATTTGATTTATAGAATTTGATAAAATTGAAATCTTGAATTATTTTGAGCAATTTCATTTTATGATAAGGATGTGAAATTTCAATAAAATGAAATTTAACGTTTTTATTATTTCAAAGTTATCCTTACTGCAATTATTTTATTAAAGTATTTACTAATACTTTTATGAAATTATTTTATTAAATATTTTTATTGAATTATTTAATAATTATTTTTTATTTATTTTATTAAATTAGTTATTAATTATTTTTTAAATTCGGTTAAATTATTTAATAATTATTTTATTATTATCCTTACTTTAATTATTTTCTTAAAGTATTTACTAATACTTTTATGAAATTATTTTATTAAAGTATGTAATTATTATTTTGTTAAATATTTTTATTGAATTATTTAATAATTATTTTTATTTATTTTATTAAATTAGTTATTGATTATTTTTTTTATATTCGGTTAAAATATTTAATAATTGTTTTATTAAATTATGTTAAAGTATTTAATATTATTTTACTAAGTTATATTAAAGTATTCAGTATTGAAGTATTTTTAAGTAAAAAAGAAATAAATGTATACCGACTATTTCATTAAAGCATTTTGTGTTTCAAAAAAATTAAATTATCGAAAAAGGTATTTTGATTATTACCAAAATTTTGTTACAATTTAAAAGCTACATTTTATGAACCAAATAGATAGATAATTTCTTTGACAAACTTTGTTAAATTAAAAAAATATTTGCAAACCAAATAGCACCTTTAAAAAGAGATCTAGATTTTAAAATGTCTCTAATTCCATGTTTATTTAAGTCTTAAGATCTATTGAATGAATGTTAGAGTTGAGAGATTATGAATTCTATTTGAACAAGATTTATTGCTTTCAACTCTTCCATCTTCTAAATTGTTGATTTTGCGCATGTTTTAGGTTTTGTATCCGTTTGATGACAACATTACATATTTAAATTGACGAATAGCGAGATCGTGTGGACCCGTTTTAAATCGTTCTTGAAAATTTTAGTATTGAATTATAAGTATTTTCTTCTTTAGTTTTAAAGTCAATTCGGTCATTTGATCATTTAAATCTAGTTTGTGCCAAGAGTTTACTTGCATTAACAAGAAAATGTAAACGGTTTTATCTTTTTAAACATAGGATTTATTGGGTTTGTTTCTTAACAAATAGAGAACTTAGTTAAAACTTATATTATTTGATTAGTTTGTTTGTCTAGATCACAGATGGATGTCAATGGAGAAAATATGGGCAAAAGATGGCAAAAGGAAGTCCATTTCCTCGAGCATATTATCGATGCACCATGGCTGCAGGTTGCCCCGTTAGAAAACAAGTAAGTTCCTTTAAATTTAATTCTTGATCCAAACTCTAAGAAAAATTATATCCTTGATCCTTAATCTTATGACATGGTAAACCCTATGTTTGCATATTGTTTTGGATCTGGTCCCTAACACTAACAAACGTTCACTATGTCCTTTAAGTACGTGGGCGTATAGTTCATTTAACTATTTTCCTCCATTTTAACACATTCTCTTTTTCCTTATTATGAAATTCATCTTATCCTTCAAGCATATTAAAAACAAACACACTTTTAAAACCAACAATAATCAGTTTCAACGATTTGTTCATTTCTTACGGGATATGAGGAGAGAAAGGTTTGATCATACGACTTCCATTTCTGGATTTTATATGGATTTCTGTTACAAAATAGAGATAGTGGTGGTCAATGGGAATGACGAGTTTTGATTTTTGGATTTCAAACGGTTTCAATTTCCAGATTTCAGATGGATTTTATCACAGACCAATGACCTCTTCGTCCATGCAACTACTGTTTCTTGACTATGTTTTTTCTATCTCAACCGCCTAGAAACCCCCTTGTTAAGAGAATTTAATTAATGGCCACTGATCCTCACAATCGATGTGAACAACATGTTTGCTTTTGGGACATAATCTAAGAATCTCAACGTCTTCGAATTTAGACAAATACATAGAAATTCTGAATCATTTCTCCAACCATATAAGTTCGAAAACCTAAATAAAATTCATAATTCATACTTTTGAGAAAATCTAGGAACTTTTTCATGGTTAGAATGTTTATGACTTGTTTGTACATAAAAGGTGCGTTGTTTGACATTTGGTTGGTTTACTTTATAGATTATTTTTGAAACTCAAATCCTTCTATAAAAAAAATTTGAATTGAGAAAAATGACAACTCTACCATTTTGCTCACTTAGTTAACATAGACGATGGATAAATGTTAGAGTAAGGAACCAAATCCAATACGAGATACAAACATGAAGACTTATCATGTTACAAATAAAGAGAAAAGACCAATTATAACCTTAGCCATACCAAAAGGAGTCCATAATTTACTCAAAAATTATATGAAAATTTAGGAGCTACTTGGTTCACTTAAAGGAATAAGTAATAAAAGAAGCATCGAAGGATAACAATACATGAGAACCAATAAAATTATATATGATTTATACGATTTGCAAATTGCTTTCAGAGTCGTCTTTGTGTTTTTTTTTTCTTTTCTGAAAGTTAATACAAAATCATATGTAATTTTACCGGTTCTCATATAATGTGTTTGAATTAATAGGTACAAAGATGTGCAGAAGATAAAACGATTCTGATCACCACCTACGAAGGCACTCACAACCACCCTCTGCCACCGGCCGCCATGGCCATCTCCTCCACCACCTCCTCCGCCGCCAGGATGCTACTCTCGGGATCCATGCCCAGCTCTGACGGCATCATTAATTCCAACTTCTTAGCAAGAACCCTCCTCCCTTGCTCCTCCGGCATGGCCACTATCTCCGCCTCCGCCCCATTCCCCACCGTCACATTAGACCTTACCCAACAGCAAACACTTTCCGGCCAAAACCCCGCCTTACTCCCCCAAATATTCGGCCAGGGCTTATACAACCAGTCCAAATTCTCAGGGCTTCAATTATCTCCGGATACGGTGGCTGGAGCCTTGTCAGAAATTGGGCAGCAGTCTCGGTTGCACCACCAAGGACCGCCCTCAAGACCGGCTTTGGCCGACACAGTGACCGCCCTCACAAATAACCCGAATTTTACGGCTGCTTTAGCGGTGGCTATTTCGTCCATCCTTGGCGGCAGCGGTGGCAATGACAGTGGAGCTCACCCAAACACCGCCGTAAACAACAATGGCTGTGTGGCAACCAGGAGTGATAAAGACGATAAATCTTGTTTTCGAGGGAATTAATAAGGAGTTCTCTATTCATACCCCCTTATTATGATAGGTTGCATGTGAGTGAGCTGGTGAGATTTAGAGCAGAGGGGTGTGAAACGATGTGAGCGAGAAAGAGATAGGAGGGGATAGAGATAGGTAACACCTATTAATAATTATTTAATTGGGTTTATATTTTCTATTTTAGTTATGTGATACACATTTTTTCTTTTCCAAGATTTGCCTTCTTTCTTCTGATGATATTTTGTGAAGGAAGTTAGGTGAAGTTTTTGGTTTGAATAATGTAATAGTTCTTTAATCATCTTTATAAAAAAAAAAGCAGTGAACTACTATTCATTGTTGTTTATATCAGATTATGATTCTCATCCTTAAACCAATATGATATCAAGTGAACGTTTACATGCATGTAAATCAAAGGTAACACAGTTTCAGAGTTTTTTTCGCTTTTACACAAAAAAGCAAAGAATTATCAAAAGTAAGGCATTCTTTTTTCATTCCAAAAGTATGGTTTTCGGGACTTATAGTCCCGGACCCTTGGTTTCCATCGTCCACGTCTTCAGTCAACCTGCCGCGCCGCTTACTGCTGCCATATTTTAGATAAAGAGTCCGGGAGTAGCAGTCCCGGCAACTTGCTGCCATCCTCAATGTGAAGACTAAGAACCTACATGTGCATGTGACCAAAAGGGTCCGGGGGTGCCAGTCCCGGTCTCCCGGATCCTTTTCTTCTGATCGTTCACGTGATGACCTTCTGAATGAAATGACAGTGCAAGAAAATTATAAGGGTCCGTTATTCAACGTCCCAATTCCTTTGGGTTCACAGGCACAGGAATTGACAATTTCATGAATTCTGCAAAAGTACATAAAAACCTTTCATTCACTCTTCATTTCTTCTCTTTATTACTACTTTCACGGTTCTTTCTATTACTAATAACATGGAGGATGTGAGAATTTTTTCCGGTCCGACCAACAATGAGTTGCTATTTTTAGAGACTGAGCATAGGGCGTATTCCCTGTTTCACAGTGGACAGCACTCCGAAGCGCTGCTTGACGTTAGAAGAGGTGACCAGAAATTGTGGGAAATAATCAACAATAACCCAATCCTGGATAAGGTGATGAACTATATACGTAGAGCCA
The DNA here is from genome assembly GCA_030169165.1 of Centaurea solstitialis. NCBI lineage: Eukaryota > Viridiplantae > Streptophyta > Magnoliopsida > Asterales > Asteraceae > Centaurea > Centaurea solstitialis. The sequence goes on from CM058043.1 coordinate 32,394,862, forward strand.
GGTTTGAAGGTGTCTTTAATTACGGAATGAAGTTACTTGATCATGCTCTGATAACTGCACTCGTGGAAAGGTGGCGACCAGAAACCCACACATTTCACCTACCAATTGGAGAGGTGACTGCAACAGCATCATCGATTTGTAAACCCCACATAACTTGTACGTCATGTAGGGTTACAGTCACCTCTCCAGTTGGTATGTGAAATATGTGGGTTTCCGGTCGTCACCTTTCCACGAGTGCGATTATACTTCATTCCGCACTTAAACACACCTTCAAACCCGACTGTACGTATATAGTTCATCACCCCATCCGGGATTGGGTGATTTGTTGATTATTTCCCACAATTTCTGATCAGCCCTTCTAACGTCAAGCAGTGCTTCGGAGCGCTGTCCACTGTGAAACAGGGAATACACCCTGCGCTTAGTCTCTAAAAATAGCAACTCATTGTTGGTCGGACAGGGAAAAATTCTCACATCCTCCAATAGAAAGAAATCTGAAATTAAAGTAGTAGTAGAGAGAAGAATGATAGTGAATGAAAGGTTTTGATGTGTTTGAATGTTGAAGATTATTTCTTGGTTTGAATGGAGTTTGTATGTGTTTGAATGGAGTTTTTGGTTGAAGTGTATTGGGTTTTTATGGTTGAAAGTGTGTAGTAAAGTCCAAGGGTGTGTCACATGCACCATTTACTCAATTGTCATGTAGCTTCATGTGAAGGGCTTCTCACATGCATCACTCTTTTTTACTTTTGCAGAATTCTTGCAATTGTCAATTCTTGTGCCTGTGAACCCAAAAGAATCGGAAGTTGAATTCCGAACTCTTTTAATTTTCATGCATTGTCATTTCATGCAGGAGGTCATCACGTGAACGATCAGAAGAAAAGGATCCCGAATGCTTTTGGTCATATGTACCTGAATTTTCTAAACTCGTTTTTTGATTTTCTAAAATGGAAATTGAAACTCCATCATTTTAACCAAATAGGTTTTTTAAGACTATATTTATTTGTGGAAAAAGGTGTTTTTATTTTCATAGAAAATGTTTTCAGGAAATGGAGGTGAGTTTTCATTTTCAGTTTTCTGTGAAAATTTTAGAAAACTTGTTTACTTGAAATGATGGATCGGAGTTTTCATTTTTAGAAAACTCGTTTAGTTGTGCATTTTCCATCACTTTTCATTTTCCATTTTCCATTTTTTCAAATATTCCACTGGCGACGGTGGCGGTGGCGGTGGTGGTTGTGGTGGCGGTGGTTGTGGCCTCGGCGGCAGTGGCCGTGGTGGTTGAGGTAGCCGTGGCGGTGGTTGCGATGGCAATGGCGGAGGCGGTAGTGTCGGTGGTAGGGGCGGCGGAGGTGGTGCCGGTGGTCGTGGCGGAAGTGTTGGTGGGGGTAGCGATGGTGATGGCGGCGGCCGGCGACGAGAAGGGACGGTGGTGGTAGGTGCGGCGACGCGAATGGCGGCGGCGGTGGTGGTAGTCACGGCGGTGGCGGCCGGCGACGAGAAGGAGACGGTAACGAAAATGAAAATTAGAAAATGAAAATGAGAATTGAAAAACTATAAAAAGTAGTTTTCTAATTCAAGCGTAAATTTTGAAAATCAAAATTTTGTTTTCTTAGAATTTTTTTTCTAAATTGAATGAATTAAACAAGTTTTTTTTTCATTTTTCATTTTTCTAGAAAAGTGAAAAAATTTCAAGTAGTAAACACACCCTAAAAATTTCATAGAATATTGAAAATGAAATTCAATTCCATTTTCTGAAAACATTTTCTAAGAAAATGAAAACAACTTTCCACAACAAAAGCACTCTAATATTTTCTTAAGGACAATTTACTAATGTTTATCGGCAGGGGCGGAACTAGAAATTTTTTCGAACGGTGGCACAATTTGACTATAAGAAACGTATGCAGAAATATTTTTCTCAAAAGCTATATTGGTCTAATGGTTGGTCCCTTGGTTTTAAGTGAAAGGTCTTAAGTTCGAGTCTTGTTGTAAGCAATTTTTTAATGAACACAATAAATGTAAAATAAAACTAAAATCAAGTAAAAATGGCTTTAACAAGACTCGAACCCAAGACCCCAAGTATGAAAAGCATGGAACTTACCAACTCTATAAAGGAAAACTTGTATTATAAATGCAGTTTTCAAATACATATGGTGGCACAGAACAAATTAATACGGTGACACCTTTTAGGACCTGTAATGTTTTACACTACGACGGAGGAATGAAACGGTGACACGTGCCACCGTAGCCACAACGCTAGGTCCGCCCCTGTTTTTTGGTAAGCGCTTACGATATTACATACCTTACTGATTGAGCATAACATGGGGAAAAAACATTACTCGGGTAAGATGCATAACAATAATCGAAAGTCTTATGCAGTTAGCAAGAGAAAAAAACTTGTATCCGGTAAGCGTCTATGTGGTTTAAAACGTTTATCAATAAGCAATTTGATGGCCGAAAATGTTATATGATAATGTAAGTAAAAGTAATTTTTTTATCGGTAAGCGTTTTATAAATGATCCCTTATTTTATGCTACAAAAATTGGAAGACATTGCTTAAAAGATAATAAAATAAAACACCAAAAACTTTATAAAAGACATGGATAATCAGTTAAGATTACTTTTGTTAAAGACCTGTCTACACTTTAGTTAAAAACTTAAGACTTTTTAGAAAATCAAATATACTTGCATTGTATTTAAAGAAAATCATAACTTTTTAGGGTGAGCATGACCCACCCATACGCCAACGGTGGATTCTCCATGATGAATATGTACATGCATTCCATCAGTATACATACAACAGCAGATACATGAATTATTTTTTAAGTTGGTAGGAATAAAAAGTTGGTTTTTGGTAAGAAGTTGAGTTAACCTAAGAAGCGTGGAAAATAACTATCAACTTGTTGGATAAACTGGTATTGTTTACTTTTTTATCTGAATCAATAGTTTGGATTACAGAATTGACCAATTTATCTTTGATACTAATTATGAATTATTTGATATTTATTTTTTTGGAATGGTGTCCGAGCCTATGGTACGACTAATGCCCATTTATAAATATCCACAGGTTGCACATGGAGGATTCGAACCAAGGTAAGACACTATGAACCCCCAAGCCTTATCCACTCCACAGCTCCACCACAACACTGGTAGACTTATTTGATAAACTTTTGAATCTCCTTTTTTTTAAAATTGAAGCAAATCTTGTTATAAAAGAATTTGAATCTCTAGTTACTTCAAAACCCACAAAGGATGAATCATAAAACAAGAAGAATCATAAGCAAATTTCGTGACAAGATCGACATTGAGAAGCAAACTTCATCTTCTTCATCACTCTGAATCGCATCAATCCTTTCCGCATTTGATAACACAAAACTCCACAATTCTCTCTGGAAAACCCAGATTGGGGAATGAACAATCCTCGCAAAAAACATAAGATTCCGCTAACTTTTGATAAATCGAACAAAACCCCAAATAAGAAACCATGGTGGTATTGAGTTTGTTTTTTTATTGAATCCAGCGTGATGGTTGCAAACTTGTTTGCAGCCATGGCGGTCTACACATCTTATATGGGCCTTGGCTCCTACGTTTTTTGCTAGAGTAAGTAGAACATACATATGCATCAAGTAATTAATTCAAATGTAAAAGCAAATTAAGGTCGTGTTTGTTTACCTCTTAACAATCCCATTAAAAGGCAATATTTGAATTGTTAAGAGGTGAATTTGTTTGGTAAAAAATAGACTCTCTCTTAATGGTTGCAAAACAACCCTCTGAATGATTTAGTATCCTAGACGTCTCTTAACCATTCAGAGTCACAATTTCATGCTCAACGATTACCAAACCATCATATTTCATTTTGCACCATATTGTAAGAGCATCTAAATCATTCTGACTACTTAATCATCCAACAACAAACTTCAAACTGTAAACAACCCTAACTATAGGTTGGCCCCTCCCTCCACTTTTACACTTTCAAGGTCTAGACTCTATTCCACTAAGAGTTTTTAGTTCTTAATTTTCAGGGCAAATTGCCGAAAAAGGCAACATAAATGTCCAAAAAATCCAATCGAGGTAACGTAAATTTTTTTTGCCAAGAAAGGATTATGCATTCGATTTTGTAAAAAATGGGGGAACTTACCTGAAACTCATATTGTTCTTGAGCCGGTTACCTTTTACACGTATGATTTTTAGCTTCAAATGTAAGTTCCCCCTTTTTTTTGACAAAATCAAATGCATAATCCTTTTATGACAAAAACAAATTGTAAGTTCCCCTAATTAGATTTTTTGGACATATATATTACCTTTTTCGGCAATTTTCCTTAAAGTTATTTATGTCACGTATATTGCCGCATCATCAAACTTTGACAGCTCTTATGTTATAACCGGTAATCCCACGTAACCGGTGGTAAGTTTCCCTTTTTTGACAAAATCAAATGCATAATCCTTTTACAGTAAAAAAAATTGTACGTTCCCCTGATTGGATTTTTTGGACATATATGTTACCTTTTTCGACAAATTGCCCTAATTTTTATCCGATGGACCTATTTTTTACAACTCTTTAGTAAATAATATATATATATATATATATGTATCAAGTTTTTAGTTTTCAACTTTTACATTTTTAAGGCCTGTTTACAAGCTAATTTTCTTTTAAAAATAAGAGTCTAACTTGTCTTATATATGATCGAATCGGATATAAATGGTAATTAAGAGTTTGTTTTGAAAAAACAAATACCACCTTAAAGAGAAACCATTTTGATATGATCACATATTTACAAAAATAGAAAAAAGAAGATGCCAAAAAATTGTTAAATTGGAACAAGTGAAGAAAAGGGTTTATAACAGTGGCGAATCTAGTACAGAAATCTACGTGGTTCCTACTAAGTTTAGTCGGGGAAAAAAATGAAAGTGTCAAATATACTTTTATCGGGTCGGGTCATTAAAATTAAAAATCAAATATTTACCCAATAGTGATATTTTAAAGTTCTTACAATTGTACTCAACAAAGTCTTATATCTTGAAATATTTGCATAACCGTATCTTACTAATACCTTCTAAAATAACTTTCTCAATATACAAAGCTAAATAATCACTCAAAAACTGATCACCCATTTTGTTGCGAGTAGTCGTCTTTATCAACTTCATTGTTGAAAATGCACGTTCCACATTTGATGTTGCAATGGATAAGATCAAGGCAAGTTTCAAGAGAAGAAAAACCTTTCGAAAAGATTATTGCGAAATACAATTGCTCGATTTGTTCATATTGGAGATTGAAGGTCGATTGGTTGAAGTCGAAATTGAAGAATATTCAGCCATGTGCTTTTTGGTTGAAGTCGATCAAGAGATTAGTCTGTGATTTATTTTTTTGGATATCTGGGTCAGACTTAAAATTGTTGGGCCTAAACAAAAATAAAATTTTAAAAAATAACAACTTTTGGGGAATTGAAAGATTGATATGTGGGTCAGACTTAAAATTGTTGGGCCTAAACAAAAATAAAATTTTAAAAAATAACAACTTTTGGGGAATTGAAAGATTTGAACCTATGACCTAACATACACAACAAGGATTGTTATCTACCACACCACTAGAGGTGCACAAAAAAACTGATTAACCGAAAACCGGAAAAAATAACCGAAACTGGTTTTTTTTTAACCGGTTGAGAAAAAAACTGGATCAGTTTTAACCGGTTCAATAACCGGTTTTAACCGGTTTTTATCCGAACCGGTTTTTTAACCGGTTTTTTAAAAGGCAAGCTCTTTTCAAAATATTTCAAACCGTTGGGTTCTAAGGAGGAATGTAGAAAAACCGGTAATAAACCGAAACGGTAATGAACCGAACCGGTTTTTTAAAAATCCGGTTAAGAAAAAAACCGATTAATAAAAAACCGATTTAAAAAAAACCGGTTCGGTTAAAAAACCGGTTTTGTGCACCTCTACACACCACCACTAGTTTCATTGTTTTATTTTGCTTAAAAAATATTTAAGGTAGTTCCCCTAAAAAAATTTAGGTAGGTCCCGATTTTTTTTCTATATAACTTCTAACAAAAATTCAGAAATTAGGTAGGTCCCGGGACCTACCTACACCTAGAGGTGCACAAAAAATCCGGTTATCCGATTTTGCCTAAAAACTATCCGAATCCGGTTTTATAAAAACCGAATTTTTTTCAAACCGGATCGGATTTTTTTGAAACCGGTTTGTTTTCAAACCGAATTTTAACCGGATTGGATCCGATCCGGATTGACTGGATAACCGGTTTGACCGGATAACCGGTTTAAACCGAACCGGTTTCAAATCAAACCGGCAATGTCTATGTGGGCTTACTGCTGTTGGGCCTAAAATCCTAATGATCTCTAATTACTGATAGATCAGGGCCTAATTAGTAATGAGTATTGAGTAATTGATAGATCATTGTGAATTGGAGCCTAGATTTTATGGGCCTGAAAGTCCAAGTGTGCAACTAAGTTAAAGTCAGTAAGTCTAATACTCTAATTCAGATTATATTTCAATTGAAAAAAAAATCCAAGACACTTCCATCATGATCCATCCTTCCATATGTAATTCACTGAGCCCAATTTAAAAAAGAAAAATCACAGCCCATCAAAAAATCACGGCCACACCAATTCAGATTAGATTTCAATTGAATTTTCTGAATTTTCTAGCCCAAAAAAAAGACCCAATAGAGGACCGGTTTAGTATAAATCCGGTTAAAAAATATCCGGTTGCAATCCGATCCGAAACCGGTTCCATCAGATATGGATTTTTTTCGAAAAAACCGGTTGAAATCTGAATCGGTTTCTAACAAAACCGGTTTCTGACAAATCCGAAAAAAAAAACCGGTTTAGTATAAATCCGATCCGGATTGGATAAAAATCCGGTCGTGTGCACCTCTACCTACACCCTTCCTAAATTCGCCCATGGTTTATAAGTTCCAAAAGCATAACCAAATTCTAGAAAGAGAAAGGATTAAAAACATAATCATTTTTACAGGAAATTGGGTGTTTGATTAAAAACCCAAACCAAATTCTAATGAGAAGATGTCTTGAAACATTTCACAGCTGAGGTGTGGTTTAAGTCCAGAGGTATTAACTAAAATTAGGAGTAGGTGAGTTTTTTTTTTCTTTTTTTCTTCATGGTACAACACATCAAATCCATTTGTGCGATTAAGTCATGTGTTGTGTGAACAAGCTACAAGTAAACAATCCAACAGTGTTGTGCAAATGGAATCGATATTGTCTTTTTGAGCAAGATGCAAGACTGTCTTTTACATGACGTGTTTTGGCTGAATTCAATATGTGCGGGGAACCTTTTTTTTTGGTAGATTTTGTAATGGACGGTAGATGCAATTATTAACATCTTGGTTTTGAAATTGGGTTTTTTAATTAATATAAGAGCACCTTTAAAAATTAAGTGAGTACATACTTGCATTCAGTAAAAGAATTCCATTATGATCGAAAATTGAATGAGGACTTGTGCACCCCGTACTCTCTAAATAGATTCCTCTTGACTAAAGGTGAAGAGGATGTGTGAGTTCCTTTGTCACATATAACTATTATATACATAAAAAAAAAAGCAATTGTTATGATAGTGCATGTAACACTCGAAAAAACTAGTAAGCAAAAGTTTATGCTTTGTTGCAGGTTTATGCCCAGCCATTAGTTGGTGTAACGTATGTAATTTAGAAAGCTTCGGGTGTCATCCTAAAAGACAAAATGGCTTAATGGCGCGAATTGCACAAAGAACTCATAGTTGGAACACACTACATTGCCAATGGCATTGTAGCATGTTAGGGTCACCAAGGGGAAGAATCAACTCACAATACATTCTGGTGACCATGCCCGACGATTTGACATGGCAAGGCCGTCGTCACAATAGTCAACGGAGTGCAGATGGTTGAATGCCCAATTTCTTTTAGGTTTCTTCATTTGGCCATAACTTCTTCATCTCAACTCTGCTTTGGATGATTCTTTTTTCCTTTGTTTTAGATTTTTTGAGCTCTTCAAGACTAGATCAAGGGTTTTGAAGTATTTGGTGGTTTCAAGAACATTTGGTATGAGTAATCTCTTCATCCCTCTCAAATTTTTTTCTGAACAGCTAAGATTTGATGTGTTTTTCTTTATTTTCTTTTCTCCTTTCAATTTTGCTTTAGGTGTTGGCTTTTTGATAGTGTTTGAGGCTTCTTAGAAGTGTAATTGGATCTAAGATTTAGGAGGTTTGAGTTGTTGATTCAAGTTTCCATCAAAGTAAGCTCAAGATTTGGTGTAAAACCTAGATTTAGGCTATGTACATGTCAAAATTATAAGCACAATAAATTGTAAATCATAAAGATGGAAATAACAAGTTACAAACCATAATAACGAAAAGTGCAATTTCCAAATTACAAGGACAAAAATCATAGTTTTTAACAAATCAATGGCACAAAAATGGTAATTTACTCTAGTTTTAATCATAAATCTCTCAATATGTCATGTGCAATTAAATTAAAGTCTTTATTGTCAATGATGTCAAAGGGCAATAATCGAGAAAGAGTTTATGTTGATGTGTAATCCAACTTTGGTATCTTTAATAAATTTTTTTAAAAAGTTTTAAAGTTTAAATGGTTCAAAGTTAAAGTAAATTATAAATTTGATTTTTATGGTTTGATGTTTACAACATATTTGGTCCTTAGAATTTAAAAATTATAGTTTAAACACAATGATATACAATTTTGTCAAGGTTAGTTTTGTATTTCCCTTTTTATCTTATGTTTGTTTTAAAATATAAATCCAGGGACCAAAGTTGTGTTTATTCAAAAGATATTTATGTATATGTTATGTATGTATACAAAACATAGGAACAATTAGGGTGTTAAAAAAACCGAAAAACGAAAAAACGAGTAACCAACTTGCCCCGCACGAACCAAAACCGAAAAAACCGATATCCGCAAAACCCGTAACCCAAAAAGTCGGGTACCCGTTAAACGCGGGGCGGGTACGGATTTTAAAATTCGGTATCCGCGGGTACCCGCCCCGCATGCTTTTAACTTATTTAAAAAATATATATTTATTAAGATGTAATAACAAAAGCAATTCTTTTTTTAACATACGAAAAGTCATTTGACGTCAATTCCTCAATTCTTTTTTTTTTTGTTTCGACATCGTGTGTTTGAATAATTAACCATTGAACTTTGGTATGTAGTCCGAGTCATGAACTATTAAACCTAGGTGTTTTGTGTTTAAATCTATAAAGTTCTTGTTGAAAAAACAGTAAAAACGAAAAACAGGTCGATTTTCGGGTAACCGCAACCCAGACCGTGGATACCCGCCTCCCTGTAGTACCCGCAGAGCGGGTACCCGCAGCCTGCGGATCGGTTTCGGTTATTAAAACAGGGTACCTGTCCCGCGATTTGTGGTTCACAAAATCCTATTACCCGCCCCGTGAACACCCCTAGGAACAATGACCACCACCAACACAATCGGCGTCGGCCCAAACTCCAACAAAGTTGTTGATGAGATATCGTTATCGAATCAAAACCCCGCATAGTCTAAAATTGCAAGTCACATTTTCTTCTTCAACCAAACATCATCTTCTTTAGCCAACTTTTTTTTTGCTTTAAACAAACTAATTAATTGATATATGTCATACCTCTGACTTAACGGGTTTCTTTAACGACCGTTAGACCCAGGAACCAAATGCAGATGAATTTACATATCATAGTGTTTAATTATACGTTTCCAATTATAAGGAGTAAATGTGTTATAAATACCAAACCATATTGACCAAATTTGTAATTTGCTCTCAAAGCTAATTACGTTTGGTTCCTAATTTCCTACAACTTTTTCATTTTATAAATTGCATTATTAATTATTGTATTAAATATTATATATGGCTAATTAAATACTATTTTCTTTATTCAAAATATTAATTTCAGTATTATTTATTGGTAATGAATATATATTTCTATCTTACCGTAATTATATTAAGGGTTAATTTCATCTATATCCTTATTAAAACTTAAAATATCATATTTACGCAACCTAATCTATAAATATCATATATACTCATTCTAATTTAGCAAAATATCATATTTATCCAAATAGCAACTTTTAATTATTTTAAATCAAATTTAATAATTTATAATTATAAATTCTAACGCCACCATCTCCCCCCAAAACATGAAGAAATCAATCACCCAATTCAATAAAACCAACAATCAAATTAATCTACTCCCCAAGAATGGACAGATGGAACCACAATGCTCGTGGCGTAGCAATAAGACCTATGGAGAATGCGGATGGTATCTCAATCACCCCAAGTTTGAATCTTCTCGTGCGCATCTTATTAGCAAGCTTAGTCTCAGACGGCCGAATTTCATTTTTAAATTGCCTAGTATGTAGTCCAAACAAAGCCTAGATGAACGTTATCAAAAAAGAATGGAGATGGAAAACTTCCCTTTTTTCCCAAGATTTGCGGCCATTCATTTTCTCCAAAAACCCCCATCTTTTTAAAACTAATTTTTGTTTTTTTTGCCCTCTCATTTTTGTTTTTTGACCTCTCTACGCCCCAATCCCTCACCTACTTAGCTAGCACCTACCACCAATTTGGGTGTATAGTTTTAGGTACTTTTATGCTTTCCTTAAATTCAGCAAGTCCTTTTTGACAACTATCTATATCTATACTATATATTAAAGAGAATTCACCAACTGCTTTCAAGAAACCGTTTTTCAAGATTACATCTATACTATATATATATTACAACTCTTAATTCCCTTAGTACAACTATGTAATGCATCAATTAGAAACTCCTCCCACCCACGTCTTCAATTTCAATTCATATTTCAATTGATAACTTACACTCTATATCCCTATAGTTACTTAATTAAATTACTTTTACCCCCTCACTTTTTCATTTTTCATTTTACACTCTTATTATATTAACATAAATAATGTAAATTGCGTAAAATGTATTAAAATTTTTATTTATATTTTTAACAAATTATACCATTATAATCGTCTCGAAAATATCTTCAAAATGAGTCCAATATCGAATATTTTTAGATTATAATCACATTTTTAAATATTAAAAATACATATAAATTAATTTGTTCATATATTTTTACATTAAATGTTAAATTGTTTATAAATTTGGAAGTTACAGTTAATACCCTTATGATTAGTCATTTAGTTTACTATTAATCCTCTATTTTTTCATGTGTCATTTTAAATCTTTATCATATTAAGATAAATAATCATATATGAACAAAAATATGTTAAAAAAATCTTAAATGTTATTTTTCACATGGGTCAAAAAATAATGATCAATTATCCATCTTCGTTATAGAATTTTAAATGCTTTGTGCGGCATCGCGCACGGGCAATTTCTAGTAAGAATTAACATAAATATGCAGAAGAATTGTTTTCGCACGATGAATATGAACATGAATAGGTAAGGTGATGTATAGGTTTTTTTAAATGAAAAGATATATTTAAATAGAAATTAAATTTAAAAAAGATATAATGATTTTTAATTATTTTTTATTATTAAATCTAATTTAAAAATGATTAAAATTCATAAAAATAGCTATTTGGGTAAATATAATATTTTGATAGTTTAAAAAGAGCATACATGATATTTGTAGATTAGGTTGGGTATATATGATATTTTAAGTTTTAATAAAGACATATATGAAATTAATCCTCATTTTAAAAAGTTCTTTAAATTTAGAAATTTTCAGTTTTTTTATCTTACATTTTTCATTTAGTAGAAAGATTTTCATTTTTCTTTATTTTAAAAGTTGCATGGCCAAAAGTGGTACGTAGCGTTTTGATTTGTTACAAAAACAAACTTTGTTGGAAGATAGGTTTCATAAAGTAAAGAGACAATCAATACCATTTGCGTGGCGTGTGGCAATCAAAAACATCCTTTGTGGCTAAGACGTGGAAGCCAAATAAAACACCCAAAAGAGGCATCTATTTCAACCAAAAAAATTAATGGCCTACGTATTCATTCTTTGGCATACATACGAAGCGTGAAGAGTGATTATCAGTATTCGGTTAAGATATATTGAGATGTATCAGATCAAATTTTTTTTTAAATTGCAATTTATGAGTGAACATGAGATTAAAAATGATCAACGGTTCGAACTCACTTTTCACGTGTCCAAATAAAAACCGGGTTTCAGTAGTGAATCGAGGACAAATGAGGGTTTGCCACGTGCCCACACCTTCACGGGTCGTTCATGGATTATCATCATGAGTGATGTATCATTCCGGATAAATAGTACACCATTTAGAATGAACAATACACAATTCATGAATTATGAGTTCGTGTATTATTATCATGAATGCTTAATTATTCATTCTGCATGTTTGTATTATTCATATTGGATGTTATATTATTTGTCATGAATAATGCATTCACGTCCATTATTCATATTGAACGTGGATACTACGTGTAGTCCTCTCATTTCCCCCAGTTCGCAGTAGAAAACCTGATTTGCAATTGAATTTTTCCTATATATAAAGAGTAGATTCCACTATATGAGGCACCCCTACCGCACCAATTTCACGGTCATCATGAGAAGATAAATAAGCACATTTATCCCATTTGTACAAGTATTGAAACCTAATATCAATTGTTCATTTAAAATAGCGAATACGTGTTTTTTTTAATGACAATCAGACGTTTATTAAAACCAACTCGGGATTGTTGAGTTTACCAAGATACAAAGGACCCAGATAAACAATAACAATACAACACTCAAAGTAAACAACAAAACAAAACCACAACATCGTGCCAAAACCTGAAATATTTTATCTGGTTTCATAAATATTTATATGATTTTATAAATATATTGATTGTTTTTAAAATAATGTGTTGTCTTAATTATTGAACTACAGTAATCTTTCAAAAATATTTTAAATAATAGATGGAATCTCATTATTTCAATAAGTACTTTAATTGATCGGATTGTATTATTGAATGAGATAAGTTAATGTGAAATATATATAAAACATAGGGTTTATGACTTGTAAGGGTAATTAACTATTCGATTTGTACAAATGTTATCATTAAACTATTTTTGTACTCGATACACCATTGAACTCTTTTTTTTTTGTATACATAATACCATTATGACCTGGAATAGCCGGTTTTAACGTGGATCTGTACACATTATACCATTGAACTATTTTTTTTGTATACATTATACCATTGAACTATTATTTTTTGTACACATTATACCATTAACCTTTGATATGTTTAGAAAAATGGTGGCAATTCCTTAAACATAGAAGTCAACCCGGTCAAGTAATCCTCTTCGTTGCTCTCTGTCTCGATGGAACCCATGACGGACTCCATCGGAGAACTCAAATCCAACCCGAACCCGTAAAACCCAGTGGAAGAGCCCTTGTTGTTGTTGGTGGTGGGTTTTTCCTTTTTGAGCAAGAAGTCCATGAGTATGTCTTCGTCGTTAAGGAACTCCGCCACCGCCACCGCCACCACCTCCTTCCTCCAACCACCACTCTCCATGGACTTCTTGCTCAAAAAGGAAAAACCCACCACCACCACCAACAAGAGCTCTTCCACTGGGTTTTACGGGTTCGGGTTGAACCTGAGTTCTCCGGTGGAGTCCGTCATGGGTTCCATCGAGATAGAGAGCAACGAAGAGCATTACCTGACCGGTTGACTCATATGTTTAAGGAATTGCCATATTTTTTCTAAACATATCAAAGGTTAATGGTATAATGTGTACAAAAAATAATAGTTCAATGGTATAATGTATACAAAAAAATAGTTCAATGGTATAATGTGTACAGATCCACGTCAAAACCGGCTATTCCCGGTCATAATGGTATTATGTGTACAAAAAAAAAAGAGTTCAATGGTCAATTGAGTACAAAAAATAGTTTAATGGTAACATTTGTACAAATCGAATAGTCAGGTACCCTTACAAGTCATAAACCCTAAAACATATATCTATAGAGTTAGGTTTTGAATTAGAATAACAAATTACGACATTTTATTTATCCATATCGACATGGTATGGCTCTTAATTTAACCTTATCATAAATCACATGACTTTAATTAGTTTCTTTAAAAGTAAAAACTTATTAAAATAATTCATATCTATCTATGTACTGAAATCATATTTATATGATATAATAAGATATATTTTGATTTTAATGTTATTACTTTATTATATTTACTTTAAAAAATAGGGAATAATTTGTTTTGGTTTGTTGACTCATGAATCATATGTTTCAGATGAAACCTTAAACGAATAACAACTTTTGTTAATCCGGAATACGAAAATCCAAATTAAATGCGTGTACCTATAAAAACATAATTTGCAAATTTTTTTGACTTGTCAAATTATGTCTAATGAAATGACTTTTATAATATATATCAGATTAAATAGTTATTAAATATATAACCTATTATAAGAAATATACTTTTATCTAAATAAATCAAAGGTTAGAACGAATCTAGATAAGAAACACCCTAAAACATATAAGATACCTTCAATATTACATCAGAATAAAAATTACTATACAATCGAAACTGATTTTTACAAAGTGTTTAAATAACAATTTGTTTTTATCCAATTCCCATATGATTACGTTATCCATAACTGAAATCCATCAAAAAATATCAAAAGGACCAAAACTGTCAATAAACCAAACTTAGGGGTTAGCTTAACCACTAAGGTTGCAGTTATTCCATTAAAAGGCAGGTGGTGCTGCTTTTCTGCTTCCATTCGTCACACATTGCTCTCTTCGCACGCATCTTCTTCATAGCTTCCATCAAATCAATCGGTGAGTTCTTCTAACCTAATTCCCCAAATTCAACCTTCTCAATTCCATATCTTCTCTAATCAATCGACTTTAAACTGTTATCGTATGCGATCTGTTACTGTAATTCGTTCGTATTTTGCTTAATTTATGTGTTATACTGATTTCATAGGGATCGATTTTGATCGCTTATGCGAATTTAGGCCAAATTATTTTGTTTGTGTGTGTAGTTCTCTGGATTTGATTTAGGAGGTTTTTTGTGTGTGTGTGTGTGTGTACGATCACTGTTTAGTTCCATAACTAAAGCTCAGTAGTTGTAATCGGTGAAATTGGGGGAGTTTTTGGTGAATTTATGGTGAATCGGGTTATTGTATGGATTTTGGATGGTGGAATCATGTGAAGGATGGAAAGATGTGTTACTAGGTTTTGTTTTGTTTTGTTTGAATTTATGATCGGTCTTAATCGGTGGTAATAAGTCTATTGGAATTGATGTTTCTCGCATACGATTGGGACCTTAGGGTTGATAATATTGACAGTTTGTGGTGTAAGGTGTCTTAATCTTGATGATAATATAATATATTTTAATTTACCAATTATTCAACATGTTTTTTTTTTGTTTCCAATTTGATTATTTTTGTAGGGCTGTATTTGGTTTGGTTGTGTTTTTTTTTTTCTTCCTAATAGTGAAAAGAATTTTATATTAATTTTCAACGAGTTCTGTTGACTGTTTCCTTTTGGGGAGATAGAAGTAGCAATTCGGAATTTATGATCTATTTGGAGATTCTGTGTGTTTTGTTCTCTATTTGGGAACATGGGGTAGTAATAAGTTTCAGGAGAAACTTCTTTCTAACTTAAGCTTGACTGTCAAAGTGAGAAAGTAAAACCCTGAAGCTTTATGCTGTTTCTTTTATAATTTATTATTATTACGTAATGCTGAATTAAAGCACATGTGTGGTGCTAAATGGGTGAATTTAATTATTGTTACTATTCTATACTTTGCAATTATCAGGGATGTTGACTAGTATAGTATATTGGCCAATTTCTAAGAAAATACTTTTGTTGTGATGGTTGCAGTGAAACATGGGTACTGCAATCAAAGCATGCCTGCTTGCCTTGTTTTTGTGTTTTCTTCTATCACCTACTGCATTTTCGGCCTCCAATGGTGGATTACTTAGAGTTGGACTAAAAAAGAGGAAGGTTGACCAAATCAACCAACTTAGAAACCATGGTGCAGTCTATGGAAGGAAAGGCTAGAAAAGATTTTGGCTTCGGTGGTACCCTGAGGGACTCGGACAGTGACATTATTGAACTAAAGAACTACATGGATGCTCAGTATTATGGTGAGATTGGTATTGGATCTCCAGCTCAAAAGTTCACCGTGATTTTTGACACCGGAAAGTTCTAATCTATGGGTGCCTTCTACAAAGTGCTACTTTTCAGTAAGTTTCTTATTACTAGGTGTTTGGCCTTCCTAATTCAGGATCTATCTAGGCCAGTTGATTTATAGTTTTGATCATGTTCTCATGGATGTTTATATGGACACAGGTAGCTTGCCTTTTTCACGCAAAGTATAAGTCAAGCCATTCAAGCACCTACAAGAAAAATGGTAAGGTCTCAGTAATTATTTCTCAGAGATATACAATATAAAAGAATATAGAAATATGGATGCACAGAATGAGCATGCAGCCATATATAGAATTCATAACTTGAGCTACTAATGTGATCTTGCCGATGGCCTTTGTGTTATTTAGAAGGTTATTAATTTGTAACTTTTGTCATATGTCATTAAGGGACATCTGCCGCTATTCAATACGGAACTGGATCAATCTCTGGTTTTGTTAGCCAAGACTCTGTCAAACTCGGCGATCTCGTTGTTAAAGAGCAGGTAAAGATTAAGGAATTCTGGTTTCGGATGTACCGATTTCAACTTTTCATTGAGTCCGTCTTTGTGATGTTTCGCATCCTTCAGGATTTTATAGAGGCAACCAAAGAGCCTGGCGTCACTTTCTTGGCAGCCAAGTTTGATGGTATACTTGGCCTTGGATTTCAGGAGATCTCTGTTGGGAAATCTGTTCCTGTCTGGTAGTTTACACATCTCTACATACTTAACTTGGAATCTTGTTTATGTTTTACGTTGTTGGTGGCATATGGTGCTTGTTTGTTGTATGCATCATTTTTTTTTGTCTTTCTGCAAGTGTGATTGGTGAGAGAGCATTCAACTGCCTTCTAAATTGAGATATCTGCATATCCTTTAGGTACAACATGGTTAATCAAGGTCTTGTTCAAGAACCCGTGTTTTCCTTTTGGTTTAATCGCAATGCTGGCGAGGAAGAAGGGGGTGAACTCGTGTTTGGTGGAGTTGACCCTAATCATTTTAAGGGGAAGCATACATACGTCCCTGTGACTCAAAAGGGATATTGGCAGGTGGGTTGCTATAACTTCCCTTGTTTATGTAGTTATTATGCATCTAATGTTTTAGTCCATCATTGTTTGCTGAATTTTATTTGTTTCTCTTGTCCTTAGTTTAACATGGGCGACGTTCTTATTGAAGATAAAACTACGGGTACTTTTACAGTGTTCCTGTTTTGCCCTTTTAGCTCGGATACAGTGTGGATATATCATCTGAAACATTGTTTTAAGAGCTGTGAACTTTGTCGATTTCTGATATCAGGGTTTCCATTTCAGGATTTTGCGCTGATGGTTGTGCAGCAATTGCAGACTCTGGAACCTCTTTGTTGGCAGGTCCAACGGTACGTTTAAAATTTTTGTGCTTCTATATCATCTTGGTGGAACATTTGTACCATTGGCCTTATTTATTTTATAGAAGGGCGAGGCCTTATTATTTAGTTAAGGCCGCCATTTACTGATTACATCGAAGTCCACAAAATGCAACTTTTAGGTCAGGTGCCTATGTAAGTACATTTTATTCTTAAATTCTGGTCCCTAGCCTCAGGTGGGTATTTCAATGTGATTATACATGTTTTAACTTTTACCTAATTATGTATGCTAAAACTTTTAACCAAATTATAATGTTTTAAGCTTTACGCTTTTAGCCGATTTAGCGATTCTTGATTTCCGCTCTCGAAGAATGTTAAAAGAATGATCCTATTTTAGGGAATTTCATGTTGTGATTTTAAGACATTCTGTTGTATTAGTTTGTGGCACTCATAATACACAGCATAACCTTTTTATATTTTGTTTTATTTATTACCTGTCTAGCCAACCTATAGTAGGTGGAATAGGGCCTCCAAAAAATTGGAAAGCCCCTGCCTAGCCTACTGCCAGAGACTAACATCCCCTGAAAAATGTCACTGTTTTAGGCTATTATTACTCAAATCAATCATGCAATTGGTGCTAAGGGGGTCATGAGCCAGCAATGCAAAACTTTGGTTGATCAGTATGGGAAGACTATAATCGAGATGCTCCTGTCTGAGGTATCCGATATCCTTCCGTCCCTTTATCTCTGCAAGTTGTTTCTTATGATGTATGATGAGAATAGGTAATTAGGATATATTGTTTATCTGTAGAAACTTCTGATGGTTTTGACTGTTTTTTTCTTTTCTTGTTATGATGTTCTACAGGCGCAACCTGATAAAATCTGTTCTCAAATGAAGTTATGCACTTTTGATGGTGCTCGCGATGTTAGGTCAGTTTCATGTTGCATGCTATCCTCATTAGAGCTTCCACAAGTCCATGACTATGCCTACATCAACTCTCCTCTCTCTCCTCTCTCTCTCTCTCTCTCTCTCTCTCTCTCTCTCACACACACACACACACACACACATCTATGAGTTTTTAATTTACTATACATTTCATAAACCTATAAACCAAATTATTTCTCAACCAATGAACCAGTCTATGATTTATAATGGGTCCCATATTTTCAGTTAATTTATTAGTAATTAAAATATTGAAGACAAATTACTTTATGTTATATTAACTAATTCATTTGACTATTATGTTTAAATTAAAGAAATTAGATTATATAACCAACAATATTGTTTGTTGTACACTTTTCATTTACCGTATTTGAGAGATTTATTAAAGTGACCATGTATAAGATATACAATACAACAATAATGAGAATACAGTGTCAAACAAGAAACACAGGTAAAACCCTGTTATCATTTCTTGCAGATCCTAATAGTTATTGCCACAGAACATAGCTTGTACAGTTGATGATTTGCAGAATTGGTTTTATGTTATTTGTTTGTTGATTTGAGATTCATTGGCATTAGCTATAGCTAACACTATCATGTTTTGACAGTTCAATAATTGAGAGTGTGGTTGACAAGAATAACGGCAAGTCTTCTGGTGGCGTACACGATGAGATGTGTACCTTCTGTGAGATGGCAGTCGTTTGGATGCAAAACCAAATCAAACGAAATGTGACTGAAGATAACATAATCAACTATGTCAATGAGGTGAATTGATCTCCGCCATAAATTAAAAAAAAAAACAGATAAGAGCATCTCTAAAAAAATTCCCATAATTTCATAAAATAATGAAGAATAACTCAAAATCTTCAAAAAGAATTGTGTTCGACTCCAAAAGATTCCTCATTTTGGAGATTCAAATATTAATTATGTTATTAAGAATGAAGTACTATTTGATCCCTATCTTTTGATGTTCTTTTATAAATATGGTCCTGATACTATGTTTATTATGGATTTGGTCCTCTGTAATAGGGTGTGAAGTTTTTTCTAGAACAACAAAAAATATACTCTCTTTTCCTCCATTTAGTTTTGGAGGATTTTCCAAATTTGTATAAAATTTCCTTTCAGTTATCCTTTCTATTTTGGAGAAAGTTTTGAAAAGCTTTTGGAGCAAAAATAAAATGTTTGAAAACTTCAAAATCTAATCCTTTTTCCTTCATTTTGGAGGTGTAGGAGATGCTCTAATGAGAGAGTAGTTTATAAAGTTACCCTATTTTGATATTTTTTCTAACCATTTATATGTCTAAATGCAGCTCTGTGATCGCTTGCCCAGTCCAATGGGAGAATCAGCAGTAGACTGCAACGACCTTTCCTCCATGCCCAATATTGCCTTCACTATTGGTGGCAAAGTATTTGAGCTCCGCCCAGAACAGGTTATAATCAACACTTGACCATTTTTATCATCCAAATATTCTTTTCTAAGGGGTTGTTTACTATCTGCTTACTGTCTCTTCCTGGGTTAGAGGCTCTGACCCGGTCAGAGACACTGCTGTCTGACTCTGGGCAGTTTACTATTACCCGGGTAAGCGCTTATCGGTATCATTTGTTATACGGTTCTTACCAATAGATCATGGGAACTACCGAGAATCTTACCCAATAAGATGCATAACAAGGATTGAGTGTCTTACCCATTAAGTTAGGGAAAAGACTCCTACCGGATATGTGCTGACCGGGTTTAATTTGCTTACCAACGGTCAATTTTGATGGCCAAGAATGTTATACAATAAGGTAAGTGAGGGTAATGTCCTTGTCGGTAACATTTGGTAAACGGCCCACAATGCTTACTGGGTAACTGCTTACTGGGTGAACATAATTTACTCAGTAAGAGGCATGACATGACAAAAACCGAGGTTCTTACCCGGTAAGTGAGGGACGTGGCAAGATCAGTGAGGGTGGTAACAGTAAGCATTTGGTAAACGACCCCTAAGCCCCTGTTACGGTCTCTTATCGGTCCATGATGCTTATCGGGTAAGCCAACGGATGGACTCTTTGTCAGTGATTAATGCTGACCCAAACTGCACACTTACCCGGTTAGCGATTACCCAAATTGTGTCAGTAAACACCCCCTTGGGAATTTAAATGTATTACATAATTTGAATTAATATTTATATTGGAAACCTACTATGATGGATCAGTACATCCTGAAAATCGGTGAGGGAGAAGCAGCACAATGCATCAGTGGATTCACCGCTATGGATGTCGCCCCTCCTCGTGGACCTCTATGGTAATTATCTCTTTAACAGATCGTTAAAACATTTTGATTACTACATTACATCTTTCAATTAGTAACGTCTGTTTGTGGTGTCATTGCGTATTTTACTCGTGGTTTCAGTCAGAAATAATATAATAGTTTTTTGGTGATCTTTTAATTGTTATATATTGTTTGTATTTAAATGCAGGATCTTGGGAGATGTTTTTATGGGCCAGTACCACACCGTGTTCGATTATGGCAAGCTACGAGTTGGATTTGCTGAAGCAGCTTGAGAGAGATGTTGAATCCGGTTTTCTGTGAATATCCATCCTACCGAAACGAAATGCTCCAATAAATTTATGATGCTTTTATTACCCTAAATTTGTTGGTACATGCTAGAAACTGATGTTGGTTTGCCTTTTACTTTATGTGTGATGCAACTTTCGTTTCAATGTTATCGAACCTCCTTTTAAGTTCAGAAAGTCCTTGAGTCAAAAGTTCGGAATTGAGAAATTATAATGTGATGAGTACATGTGTTTGGGTAATGTCTGTTTTCTAACTTTGTTTTTGAGTCAATGCTTTCATACGGGCCGGTTCCTTTGCATGTTAAATATGATGAGATTTTGAATGGATCCCTAAATTTTTAGGCTAATTTTACATATGTGTAGGGCATTTTATTAACTTAGAGGCCTTGGTTTTTTCTTAGGCCATCCGCGGCCGGTCGGTTTCGTGAGCTGCACATCCCCCATACCGGCGGTAACACCGCCGAGGTGTGCTGGTATGGGGCCGGTATGGAGCCCGAGCGGTAGCCGCTTGCCGTTCACAAAAAATCCCTTTTTTTCTTTCTTCTCTGCTCTCAATCTCTTCTCTTTCTTCGATCTCATTTATTTTGCCATTTTTGCCAATTTCTTTTTTTCTTCTCAAAAGGGGGTTAGGGTTTTTGGGAGGAAGATGAGATGCTCTGCTCAGCCGCCGATAGAAATGGGGTTAGGGTTTTTGGGGAGGAAGATGATTATTTATATACAAAGGGAAAGATTGAAACCTTTAGGATTACTAAAATTGCACTATTGGTCCCTCTACTTTCTAATGTCGGTTTTTTTTTTAATTTTAATTTTAATTTTAATTATTTTAATTTAAAGTTAATTATTTTAGTATTTAAAAAATAATATAGGTGGTATGACATGTACGGCTGTGGATGAAATGGTATGGTAGTGGTAAGGTAGTGGTAAAGCTGATGTGGCGCTGAGGTGGCAGCCTGTACAGGTGGTATGACCTGTACGGCTGTGGATGGCCTTATAAGTTAGGTTCAGCTAGGGAGATTGTTAATTGTTGGATATATCCTTCTATGGGAAAGTTCAAATGGAAACTTATTTTGCACTGCTAATATGAGGACTGCCGATAGCATGTCACGTGGCATATTTTGTCTGAATAATGCAAGATTATTCAGAGTTCAGAGTGAAGATTATGCATTATTCAATGTGAATAATATAGTGTTCAGACTGAATAATATAACATTATTCGGTCTAGAAACTGTATTATTCATCTTGACTAATGCATAGTATCCAATCTAAAATCATGTATTATTCAGACTGATTATGAGTCGAATAGGACACGTGATGCACTTTCGGATGTCTCAACGTTTGCAATCAAATTTGAGTTTTCACTTATACAACTAAAAATGTAATCAAAAGCTTAGGTATTATAAAACATGTAAAAAATTTGGAATGCCCTTTGTTTTATTACTCCGAATTAGCGGGAATTTAAATGGAATATGTTGGTTTAAAATGGAATGGGTGTCTATTACCCGTTTGTTGTTGGGCTAAAAATGAGTTGATAAAAACAATGTTTATCTCGAAATAAACCATTTGATCCATTCTCAGAGATCAATCCTAAACCTAACAGATCGTTCCTTTTTCCGGTATATGAAATAGGTGACTTCGCTAAGTCGCATTGTAGCGGGTATAGTTTAGTGGTAAAAGGCCACCATGAAGACACTCATAAACAACTCTACCGTAGTTTTTAGCGGATAACCCCAATTTAGGTTTAATAGTACATCCCAACAGGGGATGACCATACTTGTTCAATTTATCTCTTTCAACTTGGATGCGTGAGACGGACCTTGCAAAGTTTTAATCAATATAATACCTTAACTTAGGGGGTGGTTGGGATTGCTTTTTTTTTTTCCCTTTCTTCTTATCTGCATATCACTAATTGAAAACATAGATAAGCAATTTTAAGTGTTCGGGTAAAAATGCTTATCACGGGTTAAAAATGCAGATAGACAACTTTAAAGAAGTAGAAAGGGATCTACTTATTTGAAAACGCAGTTAGCTATTTTTTGAAAATAAACAGATAAGCTCTCCCAAACATCCCCTTAATTTGGCAACGGCATTTGTATGGAAAAACGAAAATGTCTTATAATAGAGTTCATTAATGAAGCATGGTTGCTTTTTTAAAGACGACTACAACTAAATGTAGCATCAACCTAATTTTTGTGTCTGATAATCACCCAAATCGTTGATGCCCTTTGCTCGTAGAGGATGCTATGATTGTTTCATCTTAAAACAACCTTTTAAGATTAGCAAATGGATAGTTTTTAGCCATAAAAAGGGTCAAGACAGGCCTTATCTATCCGTTTGAGATATTTAGAAAATAACAAATATATGTTTAAATTTTGAAGTGGACATTTATTTTACAGAAGATCTAGAATTTTCATTTTAGTGCAAGCTAATTAACCGTGTAAAAACAGCGTTCGGTTTGTAACTCAATTGGTAAAAAGGTAGGATGACTTTGCCTAAATACAAGATAGATACCCGGTTCGATCCCAATACCTCTTTAACCATTGAGTAAGCTTTAAATTCCCCATCACATTGGTGTTTTTGGAGGCAAATTCTCTGTGATGTTGGTTGGGGTTGTTGGTACTCAATTTTGCCAAAATTAACCGCAAAAAATAATTTTAGTTACAACATTGTAAACTAATTAGTTTTTTTTTTATCTTTTCTCCATGATATTTTTACATCTTGCACTTTAAGTTTTCTCTTAGGTAACGGTTGATCGGTTCACATCTATGATCAATCAAGAGGTCAGTGGCAAGTTCTATTAAACCAAAAATTAATTCGGAATCCGAGAAGTGTATACATGCATGACATGTGGCATACTAATAAGGATTATGGACGTGTTTATCCATCATAAGTATGTTATTCATGATGAATGTTTTTTCTGGATAACAAACACATGACATTTTAGAGGTTCTTAAGTTCCTAATTAACTTTGGTTTCTAATAGAATTTACCTCGTTCTCTTTATACATGTATACATATGTAAAAAATATTAGAAAATTATATTTTAAGGGATTACTTCTTCAAAATGTATCTAACTATCCCTAATATACTATTGTATGTATCCACCTAAAAAAATCATTTTGTATATATCAAACCTTACTTTTTAGTCTATTGTGTGTATCAAAAATACATATAATAGACTCAAAAATAAAGTTTGATATATACAAAAAAAGGTTGATACACACAATAGTATATTGGGATAGTTGGATACATTTTGAAAAGTAATCTCATATTTTAATGTATTCATATGCATTCCTTTGTGGTGCCGTTAAGTAATTTACTTGTTAACAAAGACGAACCTATAACTTTTAAATTATGGTACGATTTGATTATAAAAAAAAAATGAATATCTAGAAAGTTTCATAAAATCATCATTTGGTTGTCAGTTGGAGCATTGATTTTCTTATATAAGGTCCAGTGTCTATAGTGGCAGATCCAAGATTTTTTTCATAGCCGATGCACCTTTAAAGTAGATTTAAAAAACTCACAAGGTTGTTTCATTTGTTTTTAGCTTAATTCCACTGTTTTGGGTGATTTTTTAAGTTTTTCTTTTGCTTGATTTCAGTGGACCTTTTTCAAATATCGATTTCACTTAAATCTTTTATGGTTTTTTAGTTGATTTTAAAATTTTCTTTTTATTTCTTTTTCATTTTTTTGGTTGGTGCAAATCCAAACAAAAAATTACTGAGGGAATTGAAGTAAAGAATTAAGACGAAGATTTTAACCTAAAATTTGTTCCTTTTTTTCAATGGGGGCCCATCTCCCCATATTTATCAACCTACATTTGTTCGTATATATTTTTTTAACAACAGACAATTTACTTATATATTTTGACACGAAGTCGACGAAGAATTCAGAATCTATATGGGTATGCGACTAATCTTCGATGACTATGGATCGACCCGAAAGCCGACCCATGGTTAGGGATGTCATTCACCCCATGAATCGAACTCGGGTAAACTAGACTACTAACGATTTGATCGTTCATATGTATTTAACTCTTTTATTGCAAATTATTTTTAAAACATAATAAATCTGAAAGTAAAAACTAAAAACTAAGAAAATGACGCTAACAGTATACGAACTCTGAGTCTGGGTTGAAAAAAAAGTCTTGCAAATAAACTTTACCAAAAAAAAACTTGTATTCTTGCTATAGTTTTAAAACATACATGACGTGACATAACAAATTGATACAAGGACACATAACAAACTTCCACAATGCCATCACTGCCTCACTGGCACTTGGTCCCTTCTTGTGGTCTCGATTAGAAATTATATCATAACTTCTGAATGTTTTATTACCGATTAATATTATGGGTATTTTGATGCATATATGGGGGGATATTTTTATGGGTCCATTCCATTATGACAAGTTACGAGTTGGTTTTGTAGAAGCACTTTGAGAGATGTAATGTGATAGTCACCTATTCAATTTTGCTAGTTGGCTATTCTCTATTTATGTCAAATTCGTGTTTCTATGAATATCCATCCTATCGGAATAAAATGGTCCAATAAATTTATGACGCTTTTATTACTCTAAACATTTAAGTAAGTGATGGAAACTGGTGATGGAGAGGTCTTTAATTATGCATGATACAACTATTGTTTTAATGTTATTCGATCTGCCTTTTAAATTCAGAAAATCCTTGGTTAAAGTTGGAATTGACAAATCATACAGGGTTGGATTCCTGTGATAATAACTTTTTTAATGAGAACGTGATAATATATGCATGATATTACACAATAAGGTACATAAAGATGAATCTAAGTTGTTAACTAATAAGAATTTTGGGAAACGACTTCTTATTTTCCATCCTAGCAATGCATCTTTGTGGGGCATCACATCAATTGGCTAAAGTTATCCAAAAGCAACGAGATAGGTCTCTCAATAGGAAAAAAAGTCTCTTATGATCCCAGCTTTCTATGTATGTATGTGTGTGAGGCATGAGATTATGTAAGAAGTGTCATTTTCAATGAGAAGTGTAAGAAGTACTCTTAACCTATTGATTACTTTTAGACTTCTAGTCAAATATTTTCTCATGAATTGTGGTTTAAAAGAGAATTGATCCGGTGTATCTTATTTCGGTGCATCTCTTCGTAATGTTCATCTATATCTCATTCAGCAGTTGATAACCACTTTTCATACTTCTCACCATATTTGATACTTCTCATCGAAACTCAATCATGTGTGTGTTGTAGGGTCAGTTTCAAATGTGAACTACTTTTTCATTGCGAACGTGAGGACAACTAAGAGCGAGCCACGTGGCATATGCAGTCTGAATAATCATGTATTATGCAGACTGCATAACACATGTCTCAGTATCTGGGACGGATTTAGCTTTGCAAGGGTGGGGGCATGGGCCCCATCAAATTTTTTTTTTATCTTTTTCACCTATGTTGAAATTAGATATTTTTATAACTTATTATAAGTGTGCCCCCAGTAAATTTCCACGTGTGCCCTCACGAAAAAAAAAAAAAAAAACCTTGAAATCTACCAAAAAATCTAAAAAGTCTCTTGAGATTAAACAAAAAAACCAGAAAGTCCCTCAAAATTAACAAAAAAAACCTTAAAAATTCCATTGAAATCAATCAAAAAACTTTAAAAATCTTTTCAAACGATGTAATTATGCTAAAACGCATCGGACAAATTTACGGGATTTTAATCTACGTCAAAATTGCCCCCATTAAATGTAAATCCTGGATCCGCCACTACTCAGTATTATGCATACTGCATAACATAATACTGGGTGTTATGCAGTATGCATAATACATGATTATTCAGACTGCATCGCGCTCAGCTGTCTTCACGTTCGCAATAAAGATTTAGTTTGCAACCGAACTTTCATCTATGTATACACGTCTTTTATGTATATTTATGTATGTATAAAAAGTGTAGTTGACAACCAAAGTTTAGGTCTTTTTTAATTACTATTGGGAAGGAGGAGGTTGAAGGTTGAAAACACACGTGCATTGAGTGCGACCAAACACACACCAAACCAAGGGAAAATATCCAATTTGATCACCAAAAATCTTAAGAGACACGCATACCTACTTATCTTTTCTTTTATATATTGTTAAATTTTTTTAATTTTAATTTACTAAATCTTATTTTTCATAATTTAAAACTCTTAAATACATTTAACAACTTAAACAAAAAATGCAACACCCAACTCTAAATCTATTTAGAAATACGGGATTTATCTTGATGCATAAAATAATACGTTTTTTTATCAAGTATATTCATAAAACTTTGAGACACTTTTTTTCTATTTTCTTTCTTTTGTTTTTGTTGGTGTTACTCTAATTTTTCTTGGTGTAACAAACAATATTTAGGTTACACATTTTTCTGAAAAAATATATTGATCTTAAGAATGGGGTATTTTTTTTTTCATTTTAATTAGTTTTTTTCTATAAAGTTAAGATAGGTGCAATTTTTTTTATTTGCTAAAGATATGATGTTTAAGAACAAATCAATTAAATTCTATGCAAAATGACAATATATGGTCTTTCTTACCATATATCTGTATCTCCATTTCTAACAGGAAAATAAATTCATTTAAACTTGAGAGTTATTTTTGTGACATACATTAGTACGCATCAATAGTTGAATCAAGAGGCCGAGTAAATTATAAGTCATCTTAAATTATAAATCATATTGTTGCAATCTGTATTGAAGACAAAATCACATGGAAATGACGATGAATGATCCTTTTTGCCACCGATGAATGTCATCAAATTCCAGAATTCAATATGAACATTTGAAAACAAAAAAAACAACATGGGGAAAAATTATATAGTATCCTAAATCGGTGGCGGATTTGGATCCAAAATTTTTACCTAGAGGGGTCACATTTAAAGTAGATTAAAGTTTCGCAAAGCATTATTAGCCAAATTCCATGGTTTCGAATGATTTTTTAAAGTCTTTTGATTGGTTTTAAGATATTTTTTGTCGACTTTGGGAGTTTTTCTGCTCTTTTAGTTGATTTCGAAAGACTTTTTTGATTTTTTGGTTGATTTTTAGTTTTTTTTTGTTTGTTTTTTTGGTTGGTGGAAGCACAACAAAAAAAACATTAAGGAAAACCTATAATAAAATGATAGAAATAATTTATACTTAAGCTAGAAAAAAGTGTTATTTTTTTTCTAAATTTAGTGGGGGCCTCCCCCACCATCTATGCACTAAACTGCCGTACTCTAAACCTTTAGTGGTCGTTAACCAAAAGAAAAAAAAGATGGCAAATTGATTTTACATGACGTTTATAGGACGCTTTTGGAGGTTTTGTAACACCTATAGCCCAAAGCAAAGGTTTGAAACAATTTTAAAATAAAGTGTTTTATTAGCTATTTTACAGGATACTTTTGAGAATTATCCTATAAACCCATCATTTTCTACGACACTTGTATTTATAGAACATTTTTATAAATAATATCTCATAAAATAGCTACATGACACTTTATTTTAAAAACCTCCTAGAAATTTTTAAAATGCCTAAAAGCGTCTAAACCTATTGTAACATTTTAGATATGACCTTTTAGTTTAGTTTTATAAACTTAAGTCCTATAAAGTATTTTATCAAGACGTTTAGACATTTTAGGCGTCTTATGAAACCAATTTGTTGTAGTGCTAATCTAAGTGGGACAAAAATTCATTTCATGTTCCACCAAAATATGTGGAACATAAATCATGAAAATGATAAAAAAGGTTGGTAAATTATTAAATTACTCATGTAAAATTAAAATCCTAAAACCTTTGAGAAATTCTTTTCATCCAGGTACCTCCCTTCCGTAGAAGTGGAGTCTCTTCCAATTCTACTCGATCTCGTCTGTTTACCAAAACACGATTAAGACTAACCTATAGTTCTACACACATAACTTATCGAAAAGAGACCAAAGGAGTGTTAGCCTAGTGGTAAGGCTTGGGCACTACATAGTGGTGAACCCGAGTTCGAGCCCTGGGGGACGCATTCTGGAGGTACGGGGGCTTCGACTCCGGGCTGCATGCTTTAGCAGTCGGGCTTCGACCCAAAATTGCCAAGGATTAGTCTGGGCTCAATGTGGTCCGGGATACTCTTCCAAAAAAAAAAAACTTATCGAAAAGAGGGACTCTACCACATTCCGAACTCAGATATCCAAGAAATACGACCGCTCTTTCTACGTACACATCCACGTATTCTTTTGAGTTTGGGTCTTTGTTTATAATGATTAAAGAAAATCTTGATTTAGAAGTCATAACCACCCATAAAAGTCAATTTAGTAACGAAATGATTTGACACTTCACTTACAAGTTACAAGAAAATAAATCCAAAAAATTATGATACATGAATGATTCCACGTAGAAGAAACGTATACCACACCAAATCATAACTTCAAATCAAACCTAATAATAATTCCATTTCTTTTTCTTCTTTTTTTAACTTTTTATCAAAATTATGTAAGAGTACAAGCAATTTTTACTCAATTATACTCCATTTATCCAATAAAGACCCTTTTCATGACACGTGGCAAACACCCTTTTGGCCTGCCTAAAAAGCTGGCCACACCCTGCCACGTGGACAAATAGCAAACTCCCATACACTCAGAGAAAGATTGGCCACCTATAGACTTCCCCACCCAACCAATCACAACACAAAACCCTTTTGTGAACACCTATATATAAAACCCCAAATAACCACAAAAATTAATCTCAAAAATAACCCACAAAAAACTTATTCTTAAAATTTTCACTAAAAAATTCCAAAATTGGGTGGATCAGAGGCCGGGTTAATCGGCCGCGGATCACCGCCAACGTGTTCGGCTGCAACCGTCAGGGCTACCGGGAGGTGTTTGCGTCAAGGGTTGAATTATCTCAATCGGATCTTTGAGAGAGAGCAACAGTTTTTGTCTGTTTTGAGTAGTCCTTTTGTGGTAAGGTACAAAGGGTGTGGAATTACCAAGAGGACAACAACTTAATGTCAACCTCTGATGCAGTACTCCCCGAAGGTACAATCATCGATGCGATCGGGCGGGACCGCGGTCGGTTAACCGAGGCTGAAATCTCGCACTACACGAGGCAGATTCTTCGCGGTTTGGAGTACGTCCACTCGGTCGGCATCGTGCATTGCGACGTCAAAGGGGCGAACTTGTTGGTCGGGAAAGGGGGCGTCAAGATTGCGGATTTCGGGTGCGCGAAGTGGGCCGGCGATGACGTGGCGGTACGCGGGACCCCGATGTTCATGGCACCCGAGGTGGCACGAGGGGAGGAGCAGGGGTTCGCGGCGGACGTATGGGCGGTCGGGTGCGTCGTGATCGAGATGGCGACGGGTGGCGGGTCGCCGTGGCCGGAAGCCGACGACCCGGTTTCCGTCCTCTACAAGATTGCGTTTTCTGGCGAATCGCCGGAAATCCCAGACGGGTATTCGCGGAAATTGAACGATTTCCTCCGGAAGTGTTTGAGCCAAGATCCGAAAGAAAGATGGGGTGCCACGGAGCTTCTAAAACACCCGTTTCTTCTTCGACGGATTAACCGTCACACGCAGCAACTCGCGGGCGAAGATTTCAGCCGGGGTTCACCAACGAGCATACTCGATCAAGACGTTTGGGGTTCGATCGAGGAACCAGTGTCGGTGGGCGGCGGTTTGAGCCAACCGAGTTGTTCTTCGAGCTCTTTGCGGCAAAGAATCAAACAGTTGGCGGGCAACCCGGAAAACGAACAGGGCGATTGCGACGGAGAGATCGATTGGATGATGATTAGAAGCAATCCAAACAGTGAGGATTTGGAGGGTTGATTGCAAGTTTAAAATTCAATGATTAGAAGTGTTGTAGAAGTAGGAAGAAGAGGGTAGTGTTGTTATTTGATCCATTTTTTGTGAATATGGTTTTTCGGATCCGGGTTGTTGGATTGATATTGGGTTCTGATATTTGAACCGAATTTGAGTTAAATCGTAGGGTTGAAAATACAAGGGTATAATACTGGATAAGAGGAAGGTTCGTACAAGAACCGTATCAATTTAAGAAAATGTAAGGACAAATCTCAGCCGTATATTTTCGGTTACGGTGGACGTGATCATGGAGGATTGACGTGATTCATGGGAGGGTAGAGATTATTAAAGGGGGGAGACCGATCAAAACCGTCTTTATTGATCGGACGAGTGGCTGAGATTGTCCTCACGTTTTCCTAAAAAGTTATGTTTTGCATTTGAACCTTTCTCTACTTGATAATGGTATATGAATATAAAATACTAACGGTACAATTAAACCTGGCTGGTTCGGCTTTTATTCTTTTTAGAAAAGCAGGCTTGGATAACCATTCTTTAACAAATGGACGGGGATCGAGCTAGATCAATAAAATTTATAAAATGGATTTGAACAATGGAAAAAAGAATTCATGCAAATTTGTTTGGCCCATAATATTGACAAAACGGTCACCCAAATAGATATAAGAGTAATTACGGATTTGGTTCACGTGGTTTGGTGGTTTTTATGGATTTGGTCTCTAAATTTTAATAACTACGGATTTGGTCTTTGTGGTTTGCAAATTTTATTGGATTTGGTCCCTGGTAGTGCAAATAGGCAAGGACCAAATCCAATAGAATTTGCAAACAACAATGATCAAATTCAATAGAATTTGCAAACCACAAGGACCAAATTCATAATTATTAAAGTTTTGGGACCAAATCCATAAAAACCATCAAACCACGAGGACCAAATCCATAATTTACTCTAGATATAATATGTTGTATTATATTGTACATTTCAAATCTTGATTTAATAAAAATATTAGGTTGATAAATATTTTGTTACTGAAAAAACCCGGATTTTAAAAGTTGATAGATTATTAAAGAGAAAATGTTCATGATCCTTATATTATGAAACTATATTTTATTCATACACTATGTGAATTGGTAGTGTTTACTTTTATTTTGTGCTCGAAAGTACTTACGTAATTCAAATGATTTGCATACTCTCTTATACTTTATATTAGTTTTGTTTTTCAAATGAAAAAAAAAAAAATCAGGTAGCCTGTAGGTAAACCTGTCTCGTGTTTAAGGTGGGTACGAAAAAGTTCATAAGTCTAAAAAATGGGCTTGAGGTTGCTATGTTAGGCCCGTTAAGCAAAAATATTGTGGTAGACCCGACTGGAACCCACAAATAATTACCTTCGTTTAGAGGTGCACAGAAAATCCGGTTATCCAATTTTGCGCAAAAACTATCTGAATCCGGTGTTATAAAAACCGATTTTTTTCAAACCGGACCGGATTTTTTTCAAACCGGTTTGTTTTCAAACCGGATTTAAACCGGATTGGATCCGATCCGGTTTGACCGGATAACCGGTTTAAACCAAATCGGTTTGACCGGATAACCGGTTTAAACCGAACCGGTTTCAAATCAAACCAGTAATGTCTATGTGGGCTTACTGCTGTTGGGCCTAAAATCCTAATGATAGTCTGATTACTGATAGATCAGGGCCTAATGAGCAATGAGCATTGAGTAATGATAGATCATTGTGAATTGGAGCCCAAATTTTATGGGCCTGAAAGTCCAAGTGTCCAACTAAGTCAAAGTCAGTAAGTCTAACACTCTAATTCAGATTATATTTCAATTGAAAAAAATTCAAGACACTTCCATCATTATCCATCCTTCCATATGTAATTCGTTGAGCCCAATTTAAAAAAAAAAATCACGGCCCACACCAATTCAGATTAGATTTCAATTGAATTTTCTGAATTTTCTAGCAAAAAAAAAAGACCCAATAGAGGACCGTTTTAGTATAAATCCGGTTAAAAAATATCCGGTTTCAATCCGATCCGAAACCGGTTCCATCAGATATGGATTTTTTTGAAAAACCGGTTGAAACCTAAACCGGTTTCTAACAAATCCGAAAAAAACCGGTTTAGTATAAATCCGATCCGGATCGGATAAAAATCCGGTCATGTGCACCTCTACCTCCGTTACAACTTGCAACTTACACCAAAACAAAATTTGCATGTCTAAGAAGTTCGGGTTTATAGAATTTGAAATAAAAGTATATTAAATAAATAAATGTTTACTACAAAGTTATTGTTGTATATATTTAAAAATATTTTTATGAACAACTTTAATGAAATCTCACTTCTTAGATATTTATAGTCTTAGTTTTTCTTTAAAAATACCATCTAGCTAATTCAGTAAGAAGTGTGAAATAATTAACAATTGTCTTAAGGTTAGAAGATAACAAATCTATAAACATGAAGCTCAAAAAATAGTAGAAAACTCTTATAAGACTGAAGATCGTATTCTAAAAAAGTTTATTGAATAATAATGAATACTAATAGAAATAATGAACTATATTCATAGATTAAACTATTCTGAAGATAACGTTGGAAAGCAAATAAGATACACTAACTACAAATTCTAGAATGATAAAGTAACATATAAACTATTTAGGAAAACAAACAAGTGATGAACTAGAAAACAAACAATAAACATATAGTACAATAGAGGAAAGTTCAAATGTGAACCACTTTTTCATTGTGAACGTGAGAACGAATCTCAGTCACTCATCCGGTCAATAAAGGTGGCTTTAACCGGTACCAGTGCCGTTCCTGACATTTTATAGGCCCTGGGCGAGATGTTAAATAGGACCATCGCTAAGTGCGAAAAAGAACTTTAATATATCGTTTTTATAATTAAAAACTAACATACTCTTGAATTTTAGATATACTAGTTCATATAAAACCATTCTTCGAGTATTTTCAGACATATAATCAATCATTAACTATTTTTAAACTATATCATTTTTATATAGCATCGCCGTTAGTTTCACCATAAAAGACATCATATGTTATATTTTTTTATATATAGATTGACGTTATTTGGAGTCACAATATTGAATATTCATAGTAACACTCACTATAAAAAGATGGATTTATAAGATATGTCTAAAATATATAAGTGTCTGAATAAAGACAAGTGTATACGGTCAACCTATAAAACTTCTTATTTGATAGCATTTCAATAGGTTTATAGGACATTTAGGCATCCTAACAATCTTTTTAGTACATTTTTAAAGTAAAAGGGTTTTATTAGCTATTTTATAAGACACGTTTGAAAGAAGCCCATAAAATCATAATTTTATGGGACACTTGTGAATTGTGATTATGTGATAATTTTTCAAATAGTGTCATAAATATTAGTTAATATGACAATTTGTTATAAAACACCTGTAAAA
Source organism: Centaurea solstitialis (assembly GCA_030169165.1). Taxonomy (NCBI): domain Eukaryota; kingdom Viridiplantae; phylum Streptophyta; class Magnoliopsida; order Asterales; family Asteraceae; genus Centaurea; species Centaurea solstitialis. The sequence continues at coordinate 32,429,053 of CM058043.1, forward strand.
ACTTGTAAAATGCCAAAGAAATGTCCTAAAAACATATTATAACACTTTTAGATCAGACGTTTTTGATATGCTTCTATAAGAATAATCAAAGAATAATCAATTAAGTAGTTTTAGACTTTGACCCTAAATAGAAAACTTAGAAAAACAATAACGAATACTATAAAGTGAACAACCAATTAAATTTTTTTACATATTTTCGTTGACAACGTAATTAATTATGTTTTCGGCCTTAAGATAATCCCAAAAAAGGTCCTATTAGATACTAAAGCATTTGTGTCACTTTTATTTACAATTTTTTTATTACTACTATATGTATGTATGTAAAATTTTGGGCCCCTACTTTTTGTGGGCCCTGGGCGTACGCCCGGCCCGCCCCCCTCCAGGCACGGCACTGACCAGTACGTTCCCTCTTAATAATCTCTACGCTCCCATGAATTGCGTCAATTTCCGTGATCGCATCCATCGTAACCGAAGATGTGTGGCTGATATTCATCCTCACGTTCACAATTGAGTTTACATTTGAACCTGACCCTAATGCAATAATATAGATTTATGCAAAAGAATGAATTTTGAGTCCTACATATCATATAAGTTTCATTTACCACCTAGACAAATGGGTGAATTTGTCATCTTCTATCATTCAAACTATGTATTTAGAAAGTTTCTCAAATAGTTATTTATTAGACAAGATATTTTCAGACAAAACCTCTAGATCATGCATATGTCTTATTCTTTTTACATTAAAACGTGCATGTTTTTACCAACAAAGCCCTAAATAGGACATAAATGTAAATACCAAACTATTTTCTTTTATGGTGATTCATACATGTGGATCATTACAAGGTGTGTTATCCCGCCGATTTTTATTTATATTGATAGCGATTTTACGAAGAATCCAAAACTCAAATATATGTGATTGTTGAAATATATAAATGTCATGTCGTTTTTTCTTCTCTGCCTACATCTACAATACCAGATTTATTTAAGAACCAAAAAGTTTGTTTATAGTTTTTTCCAATAATAACTAAATTAGTATTTTGTTAAAGAATTACTTATCGGCAACTCAAACCCAAACCTTTGCGGGATCCGTTTCCAAGGACACCAATGTGAGGGCACACTTTTTAGCTCACTCAGAGAGTAACATTGGGGGGGGGGGGGATGTCGACCTTGGACTTGTCTAGTATTGGTAAAGTTATCACGCTGCTTTGCCAACCGAACTACACGTTAGAGCCAGTAGTTGAATGGGTATTCAATATGACTATAAAGAAACATAAAAATTCAAATTTACAATATTATTGATAGTGTATTTTTTAACAAATTTTATATAGAGAATTTGTCCAAAATAATAATCTTGAACCATCGCAATTCATTTTACAGCCGATATTCTATTCAAATGATTGAAATAACCAAAATTTGACAATTAGCACTTTAGCAACGTCCAAGGTCTATTCTTTTATGAATTTAATACTCGAAAAGTAACAGTTTTACTTGTTGCTATAATTGCTACTTGCAAAATGCTGACGTGAAAGTTCTATTTACGCAACTTGCTAGAATACTACTTAATTACTAAAACTGCTAAAGCGCTGCTTATCCAACTTAGTGGCCGTTTACTAACCAGATCATTTTCTTTATTGAATGAACATAACAAGAGCTCGGAAATCTTACCCGATAAGAGAAAGTATAAGGATGGAGAGTCTTATCCAATAAGTATGAGTGACAACTTTTACCTGGTAAGTGTTTATAGAGTTAGTTTTTACTCGATAAAACAAGTTATAGTGTTTGTTTTTAATAATAATTTTATAGTATTTTAGCAACTTTATACCTATTATATTTTGCATTATAAGCAACATGGGTATTTTTGACCTTTGAATAGTGAATGTTAGAGTCCCACATCGGCTAGACTTGGACCAAATCTTCACTATATATGTTGGAACCCCCCTTCTCTCCTCAAGGGCTCTTTTGGAGATTAATCCTGGGGTTCCACATATTCTAACATGGTATCAGAGCCAAGGTCTACCACTCTAGGGACTGACACGTCGGCACTCTCCTAAGCCGGCACTCTCCTCGCCGCTCCGCCCTTCTCAGCCCTCCATCTAGCCTCGTTGGAGGGGGCGTGTTAGAGTCCCACATCGGCTAGACTTGGACCAAATCTTCACTATATATGTTGGAACCCCCTTCTCTCCTCAAGGGCTCTTTTGGAGGCTAGACTTGGACCAAATCTTCACTATATATGTTGGAACCCCCCTTCTCTCCTCAAGGGCTCTTTTGGATCTTTTGGAGGCTAGACTTGGACCAAATCTTCACTATATATGTTGGAACCCCCCTTCTCTCCTCAAGGGCTCTTTTGGAGATTAATCCTGAACAGTGAAATTTGTGAAAGCCAGATAAAAAGGATGTTGTACCAAATGGGTTGGTCTAACCAAACAATGAACCTCAATTCAGACCCTACAATGTTGCTAATGATATAACTAACCACATTACTTCCTTTTTATCCCATCCTAACACTGCCACGTGTGCACATATCTGTGGTTATATATAACACAAAACGACAACTTCAATTTAACTTTGTTTGTAGAAAATATAGGTGGATTATCAGTAGGCTAGGCTGGCTTTGATTATTATTTTATTATTTATAACCATTTGAAGTTGATGACCCATTTTTTAAGAAATAGCAACATGGAATAATGAACGACTACGGACTACCACGAACACAGACATATATGTATGTACACACTTCCCTGACAGTATCGGGAATTTATGGACAACCCATTAATCTTAGGGGTGTAAATAGGTTGGGTTGGGTTGGATTCAGATTCAACCCATTTATTAATTGGGTTGAAAATCTCAACCCAACCCAACCCATTTAATTAAATGGGTTGAGATTTTCAACCCAACCCAACTTGATGGGTTGATGGGTTGGTAGCGGGTTGAACCTGGGTTGACCCATTTAATTTAAACTTTAAATTCTCTCAAAACCCCGTTCAACAATCCGAAATTTATACCTATGATATAGACTGTGAAATCGATTTCAGTAACTTACTGTTTCATGGTCGATGCTTGGTAATAGCTGCTAGTGGCGAGGCGAAGTCTACCGACTGTCCATCAAATTTTATGTTAAAATATAAAATAAAATTAAATAATATGTTAAATGGGTTACAAACAGGTTAGAAATGGGTTGAGAACAGGTTACTAGTGGGTTGACATCAGGTTGTAAATGGGTTAAAATCGGGTTGTAAATGGGTTGGGTTCGGGTTGTAAACAGGTTGGAAATATCAACCCAACCCAGACCCAATAAATAATTGGGTTAGGCGGGTTGACCCAATTAACTTAAACGGGTTGAAAATCTCAACCCAACCTGCTACTATTGGGTTGGGTTGGCGGGTTGGGTCATTTTTTGACAGCCCTAATTAATCTGCCGTTGTCCTAGCTTAACTTAGGTTGCACCTAGATCCTAAGAGGGGGGGGGGGGGAGGGGGGACCCAGTCTATGACTGGACCAGCTTAAAGGTTGGTTACTCGTCATACCCTCAATTGGCTCCCCTTAGGATCGAACCCGGGTAGGATATTAGGGTGAATCAAAAGTCGGTAAAGTTCTTCAATGTGTTTTTAGTTAAATTCTCTTTTATGAAAGATTTTTTAAGGTTTTTTTTTCTTTTTGTTGATTTTGATGTATCTTCAAGTTTTTTGGTAATTGCGGGTGAACTTTTCGTTTTATTTTTTGTTAACTTCGAGAGATTTTTCGTTTATTGGCCGAGTTTGAGTGACAATTTTGGTCTTTTCATTGATGTTTCTTGTATTTTCTAATATCCTGGAGCACTTTCATACACCAAAAAAGATTCAACTTGTGAAGATAAGTTGAACGACTACATGGGACCTGTTTTGTGGTTTCATAGGTCCGCCCTAACTAAAGATTTTGAAAATCTCGATGTATTAGTATTTTGGAAATAAAATGAATCACATTTTTCGATTTTGATCATGATGACATGTGATGTATTAACTGACTGTGGTTAAGGAATTTGTTTTTTGTTGATGGAATATAATAATGGAATAAAAAACATGGCGTACATCACAATCAATCAAGAGTTCATTCGTCTCTATGATTATTTGTATTTTATCAACCGAATATAAGACAAAGCGTCACTTGAGGTAGAATTTGCAAAATCCGATCACCAAATGGTTGCAAAAGGAGAAACCGTTTACTAAATCCAGACACAAGATTAACTTGGTGAGGTGGCTTCAAAATCATGTTTCTGTTGTCTCTGATTAATTCGTTTCATTTATTTTTTCTCTAGCATCTTGTAGGTTTTAATAAAACTTTTGCAGTTCAAAAAAAATGTTTACTATCGTCAAGGACATTACACTCACTTACCTTATCGTGAAACATTCTTGGTTATCTAAACTGATTGTTGGTAAGCATCTTAAACCCAATAAATGGTTAAGTGCCTACTGAGTAATAGTTATATCTATCACTTAGCGGGTAAGACTCTCAGTCTTTGTCACGAATCTTATCAAGTAAGATTTTGCAACAGTTTCCTTGCTCAATAAATAAAAATTGTAAGATAAGTGATACCAACAAGCACTTATCCAGATAAATATTTAGTAAACAACGCCTTAATACCAATCGTTTGTTTTTATGAGCTTTGTATAAATTTTTTATTAAGTTATATGTGTTTTTATATTAATAATCAAATAAACAACATAATATTTTATTTGAGTAAACAACATTTTATGTCTTCTAAATATATATATGGTGTATTTTTAAAATCTTATTTACATAAACTAAAGTATGAAATAAGTTTTTAAATTTTCGTGACACTTCAATTAAATGATTATAACACAAATTTTATTATCTAAAGTTATTAAATATTTAATGTCAAAGTAAACTATGTTTTTAATGCATATAATTTGTTAACAAATTTTTTTTTGTTCCCATTAAAAATATAGAGTTTTTTTTTAATAAAGTTACTTGCATAGATAAAAATAAATATATCTACAAAACCGTCCAGACCGACCCGAAATTATGACCCATTAAAAATATAAAGTTTTTTATTTAAATTATGATTTTTCGTTTCTATGATTAGGGGTGAGCATAACCCAACGGGCACCCGACTAATTTTCGGCAACCATGAACCGACCGAAAGTCCACCCATGGTCAGGGTATCGTTAGACAGGAATATCATTCACTGTCCCTCATGGATGTTATTGACCACTAAGCTACTAATGTTTTGATGCTAGCATGAGTCTAGTGCCTGTTAAAGATGTCCATTTACATCAATATCCTTGAAGACGGGTTCCGTATTTGACCAATTGAAGTTATCGATAATCAACTTTTGCAACTAGTACTAAAATGTAAACATAGAAAATGGACTCGATTAAACTACATATTTTGGGCAGGCTATGGACCAACTAATTAAATGGCCTAAGGAACTATTAAGGGTCCAGTTGTAGCTTGTTTTCTTTGACTGCAAAAGTGCAAATGGTTATAAGAATAGTCCTAGTTTCTTTTTTAATTAACCAACTTCAATTTATTTGTTATATATAAAAATATTGAAATTTTCTTAAGATTAATTTTATATTTACCTTTATTAAAGTTGAAAATATCATATTTATTCGACCTAATTAAAAATATCATATATATATTACTTTTAACCTATCAAAATATCATATTTACTCAAATAACAAAAATTTTTTTATCAAATTTAATAATAAAAAAAATAATTAAATGACTATTATATCTCTTTTTAAATTAACTCTAATTTCTAAATTAGATGGTTTCTAATCTTGTATTTCATTCAAACATATACCTCGGGTATTATTTTTTTCTCTTCATATATTTGGCTTCTCTGAATATATTGGATTTCATTAAAGTACATCAAAACCGATCTCTTCAAGACCTATATTTTGATTCCGCAAAATCGACCTTGTTATGAGTTCTTGATTCATGTGACATCACCTAAGAGAATACGAGTACTATTATTTGTAGGGGTATCCGTTTTATTCGTTTGTACTAAAAATACTTAAACATTATATATCCTAGCTAAAAATTTAAAATTTTAGTAACTTAAAGTCGGTACGTACAATACTAGTATCAACATTACCAATGGTATAAAATGTTTCGTACCAATTAAAACTATATAACATTGAGGAAAAAACCTTGATGCCATTATAAACTATTAAAAAAAAACATTTGATGTAATATGTAAAAATATATTTATAAAAAATACCAAATGAGATTTTGAGGACTTTAGACAATTAATTAAACTAGAAACGTACTCGCGCGCGTTGCAGCGCGAATTGTATCATTGCCAATTTTTATATGCATCATTGTAAACATCAATTTAATCATATGTGTTTCAATCAGTTAACGTCCTAATGGTTTATTGAATATCAATCTCGAAAATTGAAATAAAATTATTATCTTTATGAAAGTAGAATATATAATATAATTGAATAAAAATATTAATATTGAGCTCATTTCGAAGGTATTGACGAGACGATATATGGTATAATTGTTAAAAAAAACGTAAATTTAATATATTTTAGTTCATAATATATGATTATTTAGATTATATGATAAGGGTTTAAAATAGAAATGAAAAAGTAAAGACAAAATAAGATTAATAACTAACTATGGGTATACCGTGTAAGAGGAGGTTCATACAAAATATAACTTTTAAATAATGCGAGGAGCAATCTCAACCACTCATCTCGTCAACAAAGGCGTTTAACCGGTCCCCCCCCCCCGTTTTAATAATCTTACCCTCCATGAATCGCGTCAATCCTCCGTGATCATGTCCTCCGTAACTGCGAGATGATGGCTGAGATTTGCTTCTCACTTTTTCTTAAATGACATGTTTCTCGTTTGAACCTTCCCTAAACTGTAAATGTGTAAAAATCGAACAAAAATAACCGTCAAATTGAGTTATTTCTTTTATAAGTAGTATATTATGTGAAGAATATATACTAATATAAAAAAATTAATACGTTAATAAATGTAATAATTAATTTGAATAAAAAACATATTTGGCCCCTGATTGCCCAATTTGTAGTTTTACAAACTGCATGCAGTTGTCTATATCATCAATCGTCGATCGATCGATTCGGGTTTCAAATTACAATATCGCTGTTTAATTTTCGAACAAAAACACGCAATGATCTACGTGTTCTTCATGGTTTTATTCGCAGAAATGGCGATCATTCTATTACTTATGTTCAAAACCCCACTTCGAAAGCTTTTGATCATGGCGTTAGATCGAATGAACGAGGGAGAGCTCCGTTGATCGTGAAATCCGTTGGCGCCACCATCTTCACCATCATGAGCTACCAAATCTACAACGTCTCGCACATGCGAAGCCGCCCCGTTGATACCATCGGTCCGACCGATCAATCATCCTCGCTTACCAAATGCTCGAAGCTTCTCTCATCGGTAAAAGCTTCGTTTCCTTTTGTTTTTTCTCTTTTGTTCTTCGTAAAATTGATTTGATTGATTACTTTGAAGTGTTAGTTTGAACCATTACGAATAGATAAAATCATAAGCCTAAGCAAGTAATTAATAGTGAATTAGGTACACAGGCGAAAGTTCGGTTGCCAACTCATTTTTCCATCACGTGACATATTCACCCTGAAAATCATGTATTTTTCAGAGTGAATAACACAACATTAAGTGTTATTCAGAGTTAATACTGATAATACAGAATGTTGTGTTTTTCTCTAATAACACAAAATGCTTCAGTATTAACTCTGAATAACACTGAATATTGTGTTATTCACTTTGAATAATACATGGTTCAGAGTGAATATGTCACGTGGCGTGCTCTCGGCTGTCCTCACGTTCGCAATGAAAAACGAGTTTTCATTTGAATTGACACTAGGTACATAACCTTAGATGAAATTTTAATTAAATCCATGACCTGATTTTTCCTTAACATGTCATGAATTTAAGATCAAATCCCTAAATGACCATAAGTAATTACGAGATTTCATGTCGATTTAGTTTGAATTTCGTTGCCATTTTGTTTAATCCTAATCAAAAGCTCTTGAATGTTGTGTGTTCTTTCCTGATTGCATTGCACCTAAATAGTACTTGTGCTATATATGTTATCATAATGCTGAATAATTTGTACCAAATATCTGTAAATCTACATGGAGTCTGAGTAGGAATCCATTTTTGAGATAGCAATGATCATTCATGTCTGACTAGTTTTTACCTAAATGTCATGTGGATAGGTTTATTCACTCTTTTTGTCTGTACATTTGTGGATTTATCCACTACCTCGGGTGGGTATCTTTTTATGTTATATTATCATTAATTTGATCATTTGATGGCCTCTGATGAAGATGATGATCTTGGTAACCTCTTAAATATTGTAACAAGTGAACACTTAAAAGGAAAACGAATCTATGCTTTTGATGGTATTCGGCGAATCACTGTACCCGATTCGTCACCGATTTGCATCAAAAGATTTATGCATTTCAGAGCAGCCATTTTAGCCAATTATGGTTATACAATGCACAAACTCTTGATAATGAATGCTCTGCTTATAATGCAATGCAGTTCTAATCTCTAATTGGTAATGAAAGTTCTAGTGGGTTGGTGGCTGTCTTTCCTTTGTTTTTTTTGATCATTGCTAGCATTTTTTCTTTTCTCTCTAATGCCTGCTAGTGTGGCTGAATAATTGTTAGGAAACCCAACTGGAAAAGAACTTTAATCACCGATGTTACCTTTCTACTATGCTTATTGCTACATTTGTGACTAGTGCAAACTATGACATTGTGTGGTATGAGATCTTGTAAACCTTAATCATTTGCGCCACACGACAGTTTGATGTATTGAATCAGCGTTGGATCCCAACATGCTCAGTTCGGTTTGTTGAGACTTTACCAGAAGGTTACCTCTTGTATAGCTGCTTCCATCAGCGCTAACTCATTACATGAAATTTCATGTTGTGTCCCATATAAGCATTTGATTGTAGCAAGTTTCTCTATAAGCTGCTATGCTTTTGTCAACGCCAACTGGAATATTGTTGCCTAAGGCTGTTAGCTACTTATGTATGTATGGGTCTTGTTGAAGTAGTTGACCGATAATCAATTGTCAGTTGTGTTGGCTATAATTAGTTTGGGATCATAAGCTCAGTGGTTTTTAGTTTCACAAGTAGCCTTTTAACAGTCTCAGTAAAAGCATTGAATCATTTCCAAAGTGACATTTGCTTGTTGTTCAGAACGTTCTGTTGAATTTAAAAGCATGTTGTATGGCTCTGTTAAGTAGTTATCTCGAACCAACTCTATTTCGTAGTTTCTTGAATAAGTAGGGTGTTTGTTTATCTTACGGGTCATAAGAGCACCTTGAATCACTAGGTAATCTGTTTGCAAAAAAGAACTCTATGTTCCAAAACTCTTAATGTTTTGTATCAGTCTCCCTTAACCATTCGAGCCCTGATTTCATCCACAATACAAACAACCATATTTCATTTTGTACTATATCATAAGAGCCTCTTAATCATTCTGACCACTTAATCATCCAACACCGACCCATTCAACAACTGTCTAACAGCCCCTGAGAATGTACATTTGGTAGTTTTGGAGGTCCGTCAAATGCTTCTTTAATTTCAGGAAAGCCTTTATAAGCCCTCCAATGTCCTTTTTTTACCTAGTATTTATGTTGATGGAAATTTCAGTAACACGGTTACACGCCAAGTTAGTGCCAAAGATCTTTAAGTAATCCAATAGGACCAATACGGTCTTTCGTGATTCTACTTGTTCAATGAGCTTAATATCATTCTTATGCACCATCCATCATTTGATAGAGGTTGTGCCAAAGATTTTGTACACGAATCTACGTTTTGTAACGCAAATCGTGCAACAGATATGCTGTTTCGTAGGTTTTTTCCTGGGCCTCTCCTTGTGTAGCTAAAAAAAGTCATGGTTCAGTGATTTCTGCTTAACCATCTATAGGAACCTTTGGATAGGATACCCATTCATTTGTTGCAGACACTTTTTACCTTTAGTTTTGGCCTTTTGCTTTACAACTCAAGGGGTGTATTGGGCCATGTGCTGTGGCATCGGGTAAGGCCATCGGGTAGTATCCGGGTAGTTGCTACCCATTGGGTAGTTTAAGTGAACACCATAGTGGGTGTCTTCGGGTAGGCATGCTTCGGTTTCACCAAGCCGAATGCTTCCACCCCCACCCCCCACACCCCACTTCTCTCTCTACTTTGTCTCTATCTCTCTCTTCTTTTATTATTTTTTTATTTAACTTTTAATTAAATGGTTTTGGGTTGATAGTGGATGAATTGAGTAGTTTTGGGTTGTTTTGGGTAAAATAGTGGAAAGCTGATGTGGCGCTGATGTGCCAGTTGAAACCATTGGGTTGCAGTGGGTCGACAGTGGATGGCCTTGGAAAGAGTCTCTCTTCTACTACCTTTTGGGGTAGAGTAAAGTTTTAAGACATCCTACTCTATACCCTACAAAATACATGGGATTTACTGGGTTTGTTTGGATTCGTCTTTGAACTGGTGCACGTTTAAGGTGGACCAAAATTAAGGTCGCAAACTCGCAGTTTGATCTACAGGAAAGTCAATACGGTTTGACCGACTTAGGGGAAAGTCACTTGTGTTTTGTAGAACAAAATACGTTCTTTCAAACGGAATCGACCTTGATCTTTATAATAAGTATATTTTGCCTTGAAAATGAGATAGAAAACGGTGATTTTTAAGATCAAGTAGCATTGAAAAGGAACATAGAGCATGAAAAAGAAAAATATTAAAAATCAAAATGGGAGAAAATTAAGAAAAAGGTGTTTTAGCATAACGGTAGTGATGTTTACAATTGTAACTGAAGTTGTGAGTTTGATCCTACTAACTATATTTGTGCTATTAATATTTTCAGAAATAGCATTATTGAGTTTGAGTTAATGGCTTGTGACTACGGTAGAGCCTAAGGTTGTGTTTGGCAAACTAGTTGATAAGCTAGCTTATGAATAAATTATGTTTGGTAAAAACTAGCTTATGAGTATGTAAAATAACCAAAAAGGATATCTTGGAGTATAATAATTAATATTAATAAGGGTGTAATTGGAAAAAGCTACAAAAAGCTTTTGAAACGCTACTCTAGCGTTTCAATAAGCTAGCTTATAAGCGTTTCAATAAGCTAGCTTATAAGCTAACTTATGGTCCATTCAAACATGTACTAGCTTATAAGTTAGTTTATCAGCTAACTTATTTTTGCCAAACACAGCCTACAAGTAAAGATAAAAATTAAAACTCTTACTTCAACTAAGATTCAAACCCATGATCTCTTGCATGTCGAATGTTAATCCAACCGTCCCATCCATATCTTTATGTTATAAATCTGGTTTCAAAGTATTTAAAGCCACCCCTCAAAATTAAGCAGGTGCACCTTTCAGACGCCTAATTTTTTTCTCTTACAGTAATCGAGTGAGAGGGAGCCCACTAAGCTCTTAATAGGTCCGCCCCTGATTTCACCTGCATGAACCTTTCATTTTCACTAAATCTAGTTTAATTAACGAAAGAAAAAATCGTAACCGATGCAGGGTTCTCAATTTTCCTCGCGCTAGTGATTGATAGACTACACCATTACATTAGAGAACTACGCATGCTCAGAAAGAAACAAAGCCAACCCTCCGAAGGAGGTAGGAACAATGCCGCAAACGAGATTAACGCCTTAAACGAAGAAATAACTCGGCTGACCGCAAAGATCAGAAGGCTGGAATCCGAAAACGTCAACAAGGAGAAAAAGATCAAAGCCGTAGAAATGGATTCGGGTGGTCTCAAGAACCAATCGGAAGGGTTCCGTGTTGAATACGAACGGTTGCAGTCCGAGAACCGAAGTCTTACGGATGGACTCGAGACGATCGTCGGAAGTGCGGGTGGAAAGAAGGATAAGTGAGTTAACAAAAAAATTGATGTAAAAGGGGAAAATAAGTGGGCAAGTTAAGGAAAGATGAATGGATGTTGTTATATGGGTCAATTTTTTGGTTACATTTGTAAAAATGGTGAGGGTTTGTTGAGGTTAGAAAACCGGTTTAAGGAGCAACAAACCCTTGTTTTTAATAGTTTGTATCAAGAAGGTTCTATATCGTGTTTCAGTATGTTCTACGTATATTTTATCCTTTTAGACCAAACTAATTAGTAAAGATGGGACACACTGGTTAACGGGTTTTGCCCTTAAGTGGGTCCCGTTCCTACCTTCAAAATGCCTTGTCTATTGAATCGAACCTTTAATTAAAAATTTTTCCTATAGATTATAAAAAGATTATGGATTAATGAGTTGATGAATTTAATTTTAAAATATGTGATGAATCAAATAGTTTAATTGTTAATGCATTAACGCACATCTTTACAATATACCTATTTATTATAACGGCTGTTTAAAACGTCAAACGTTTTACGCCCCTTATAGCGTTATAACGAAAATTGCTATGGAATATACAAGGGGATGGTTTGGTGGTATTTTAAATTTTGTAAACGCTATTTGGTATGAATACAAAAGTAGATTAGTGTGGGGCTTTTATATATAGTCCCCACAAGTAACATAAAGTATTTATATAGTTTATAATTTTAAGTTGGCTATTTTAGAGTAAAAAGAATAGGGGGTCTTAGTGCATACAGCTGTTTGTAAACAATCTAAACCTACTATAACATTAAACTCTGCCCACCCAAATTTATGCATTTTCATTAATAAAAATACAAATTTTGACTATTTGTCTCTTGAGTGGTCATACTTTGACCTCTTCTTCCCAATATTTGTCCCCCTTTCCTTCTTCTTTGACAAAAAAAATCAACTGTAATTATGTCTTCAACATAAAACAAATCACTAGTTTTGGTTTTTGAGTGCTTTCATACTCATTTTTCTTTTATTCCATTTTAAGTTGGTTAATTTACTATATAATATTAGTACTAAAATGTTAAAAAGGCAAATGTTTGTTTTTTCAAAAAAAAAATGTTTTTATTTATCATTTCTTGATTCGATCTTGAGTATAAGATAAATTAGATTTGATTTTCTGTTCTTTTTAAATTTTTAATCTTAACTGTTAATGTTCTCTGATAAATTAAGTAATAACTCAACCACTTAATGACCTATTATTTTCCAATTTCAACGTTGGTTTTATCCAGATGTACCTTGAATTTGCAAAACACAAAAAAATGAAGATTGTAGATTTGTGTATTGGATTTCTAGAACATCCTGAACCGCTTAAAACAGGACTTCGGTGTCTGAATATGATTAAAACTCCATATCGTCGCAACGTCGGCTTAAAGCATCCTTCTTTTATTTTTTTTTTTTTCGTTTTGTCATTCTATCATTGATGCTCACTTTAATTGCATATTTGAGTTGAACTTTTTTAGAGATAAAACATACAATTATGCATATTCTGACGTTTGTCAGTTTAAAAATAACAAAAGTCTTATTGATTCAGATTTCAAATTCAGCACTACCTTTTAAAAATCAAAAATGAAATAAGACTTTATTTATCTTAAAAAACAAACCTCACCGTATATTTCATAAAGAAATATATACATCTAATAAAGCAATCTTCAATTAAAAGGGGTCTATGTTTTTATATTTATTGTCGTACAATCTCATTTCTTTCAATAAACATGACAAGAAACTGAAAGAACGGGCATATATGATACAAACATTGTATCGTATCATAATAAAGCTAAAAAATGGTGTCGTTAAACGCATTAGGAAAAGGGTGGTGTTAAAAAACTTGTAAGAGGAGTATCATCTTTGTAAAAGACATATATTTAAAAATGTATATTTTTCGAGATTATTAAATCAAATTGTAAAGACAACACTATTCTCCTAAGTTAAGGAAGTTAGATAGATGTTGCTTCAAATAGTCTCAATCATGATCTTGAGAATACTATAGTTCTCCATCTTATCAATATTTTAATTCGTCAGCATTAATAGAACCTAGTCACTCATTGAGAATGGTTTTGATGCCATTCGATGCTTAATACAACTACTTTTTTCCGCAAAAATCGATGCATGTATGTATATATATGTACGGATGAATGTACATATGTATAAATACCAAAAAAGTGAATACTTGTTGCATGTTAGTTGATCAACAATTGTTGCTAATTTAATACATTCATTATGCACAACTCTGACGTATTTTTTATTTTCTAGACGGTAAAATTGTGTATAGGCATGACTAGATTTGACTTGATTCCTATTTTTCTGTAACGATGGACTTTTTTCTCTTTATTATAATAAGTGTTCAATTCTTTTTATTCTTACAACTAATAATGATGTGGATGTCAAGTTGTCGGGCAATTTATATTATAACTTTTTATTACATTAACAATATTGTATCAAAATTAACGGATTTCACGTATACGAAGACATGTTTATTAAAAATGGGTATGAAACAGAAATAACTGAACATCTATGCTAAATTGAAATTAAGACAAACTTCATTGGATTTGATCTATTTTACCATTTGAAAAGTTGATTATATGCCCTTATGTCCTACATTAAACGAGTTAAAAAGCTTCTATGTCTTTTTAAGGAATCTAAAAAGCATTGGACTACACCGGACATCGCTATTGAGATTTAAATTGGTGGTTAAAATTTTACAGATAGCCATTGGCCATGAATCGATACATGCTCAAAATGGGCAAATGCCATTAGCACATGTTCTTTGATTCCAAGATTTCATGAACGATTTAAGTATTCGAATTTTCATCCTATTTTCACTCTTACGTAACCAAAGATCTTTGTTGTGTGGCCCATTTGTGTTTTTCTGTAATCTTATTATTAAAAATAATCCTAAGATATGTTATCAATATTAGTAGTTTAGTACTTTTTATTTTTTATTTTAATAACAACTGGAAATGACTTTTAATATATTGTTTAAGATAAGTTGTAGTATTGTATGTTATAGGGGGTTCACCTAGTGAAGGTGAAAGTTAACACATGTAGCTTTTCCAAGAAAAAATTGATTACCAGTAATCCCAATTGATCTCACACAAAACTTGTCTCCAAGGAAGTGTAGGGAGACATTTTTTGGCTCACTCGTTGATGCTACTGAGGGCAGGATCGAACACAAGACTTGTCCTTGTATTTGAACAAAATTGTTTCACTTCTCTAACAGTTGAGCAACACACCAACTGAAGACTAAAACAAAAGCAGGTGAAAGTTCCTTGGCTTTTAACGCTTATAATAGTTCCTCGTTTCTTCTTGTTTTTAATTTTCTATTTTGCTATTTTAATTCATTTGGTTTTTTTAAAAAATCTTAATTATATTCTATGTTTTTTTTGTAAAAGTGGTTAAAGAATCATTGTCTATTAATATCTTTAATATTTTTTGGAAACTCAAGGTTTGTCTTAGTTTTATATGCCAAATATTTATAAAAATAAATTATATCTTAAAATATTAAAAGTTTAAAGTGAAAATATTTAAAAATATAGCTAAGAAAACTTGTTATTGTCTTTTTCTCTAATTAAAACTCATCAACATCACGAGCATCCAAACGAATATACGAACAATAGTCGTGGCTAAATTTATGATAATGTTATGGAAACCCACTCAAATAATCATTTTCTTCTGTATTCATCTAAATGTCACTATATTTGTAATATCTAGTTGTAAACATTGTTAAAAAACACACACAAAAAAGAGAATTTGATCAAAATTTCTAATCTTTTTTATGACCCCGATTCACAATTGTGAACCGCACATCTGCAATTGCGGGCCTAAATTAAAAAAAATAATATAGAAAGTGGTTGTTTTTTAGGGAAAAAACTTTATCATTTAGTCTAGTCCATAGTATGATTAAAATAGTGACATTTGTGTAAAATTTATAGAGAAGAAATAGAATTTAGTTGGTAAAATAGCTATTTAAGTTAAAAAACAATCATATACAAAGTGAATACTTGGTAGTGTAAAAAGTAGCAAGTGTATATTTGGAATAAATAAAATAATAAGTCTCATGAGTCATCGACACGGTGGTTAGAGAAGATTTTCAATAAGTTAGCTTATAGTTAATCCAAACATGTACCTGACTTATAAGTTGACTTATAAGAGCATCTCCAAGAGCTATGCTATAATTTTTTTAAAATAGAGTATCTAAACTTAAAATCTCTAAAAGAAATTGCATCAAACTCCAATAGCTATTCTATTTTAGCAATTTTATCATTAATTTAAATGTCTCCTATTGGTGAAAAATTATTTCTCTTTCGAACCTTTATTTAAATGTCTCCTATTGGTCAAAAATTATTTCTCTCTCTTATATAGAGAGTTTTAGCTTGTTCTCTAAATATAGAGATTTCTAGCTTCTCTCTTTTCATTTTTCTATTTTAGCATACACCATAGCATACCTGTTACCTTATTTTTATCAAACGATGCTTTAGTGTTTTTTTATGAATCCTTTTAAAACCAAGTATGATATGGTATCATATTTTCTCCTATAACCATTTATCAACCAATTTATAATTGATAAGAACTGTTTTATGATCCAACATTACTTTAACCGCTCTTTTTGATTGGTACATTGTATTGATTATGAACCAATATTACAAACATGTAACTTAGATACATAAAAACATGCAAAAATACGTTCAATATCCACATGAAATCCAAATACATGCAAGAGTGGTGATGTGAGCTGAGGAGGCCAAGAGAGTGTAGTTGCGGAGCGCTAAGAGCATCTCCAACAGCTTCTTCAAATTGAAAAACAAAACGCCAAAATCTCTAACTTCATCTCTAAAAAAATCACCTCCATCTCTAACAGATTATTCAATTTGTAGATTACACTAATTATATTACTAAAATATTAAATACAACTCAAAAAATATTATTTTTTTTTCTCTAAATATCTAATTTAATGTAAAACAATTGAATTAATTAACCAACTTAATTCTCAAAAAATTATTTATTTCTTATAGGTAACCATTTTTTAAAATATCTTTAAATATAGAGATTTTTATCATCTTTTTATACCTTCTCCATTTTAATGAATGTTTTATGAAATCTATTCAATAAAAAAACTATTTTGAAGAAAAAAACAAAAAAACTAGTGAGATGATCAAGTGAGTTACACGTAGGAAATGAATTATCCCTTGTATCAATTGTTGAAATGAAATGAATTGTAGATATATGGATTAAAGTACAATTTTGGTCCCTCTAAAATGAAATTTGTGAAATGAATAA
This sequence comes from Centaurea solstitialis, assembly GCA_030169165.1. Classification (NCBI taxonomy): domain Eukaryota; kingdom Viridiplantae; phylum Streptophyta; class Magnoliopsida; order Asterales; family Asteraceae; genus Centaurea; species Centaurea solstitialis. Next base: position 32,446,227 of record CM058043.1, read on the forward strand.
TAAACATATGGAAAAAGTACAATTTTGGTCCCTATAAAATAAAATGAATAGTAAATATATAGAGTAAAGTACAACTTTGGTCCCTATAGTTTGATATTTAGTGTTTTTAGTCATTGATCTTTAAAAAATGATTTTTTTCATTCTTATGGATTTTTCTATTCCATTTTCATCGCTACATCCAATTTTGTTAAATTAAGTTGGTTAATTAATCCAAAAAATGTTTGATTAAATTACATATTTAGTTTTATAGTATACCATCTTTATATTTTTTTAATTTCAAATTGCATAATTCATATTTTGTTACTTTTACTTTATTTATTTACTAGTTTTGATCCCGTGTAATACACGGAATACTTTTAAAAAATTAAATCATGTCAGGAAATTTATATTATAAATATGAATTGTGGTGTTATATTAGCTCCTGAGTTATTATTGGTAAAAAGGTAGAGATTGTATGAGATAAAGTTTGTTATATTAATAGATAATTTTGAATAAGATTTGTGTGAAAATGAGTAATTTTAGATGTTTCGTTGTTAGAGATTCTTATAGTATAGAGAGATAGAGATAGAGATATAATAGTTTAATATTTGAATTAATAAAGATAAACATAAATACAAAGTCATATTAGAAATCAACAACTCTAAATTGGACTATAAACATGAATAGAATCATCATAATTATATTATCATGTGTAGAAAAAAAATAAAAATTGAAGAGTGTTTGTAATACAAAATAACACAAAAAGTGTAATCAATGAGCATAAATACAAAGTCACATACGAGAAATCAACAACTTCAACTTGGACTAACTTCAACTCCAGAACGCGACACGTGGCAATTCGGCTCAGCAGAGCACGACACGTGTCAAACCAGTTACTCTTTTATTATATATAGATTTTATTACGACATTTTGTTTTATTGGATAATTATTAACTATTATAACTTTAATAAAAAAAATAATCAAGTAATTTCATTAAACTATTGATAAGTACATGATATTTTTTCAAAACTTTAGGTTAAAATCTCTTAAAATTAATATTTTTTATATAATAATTTATTAAATCTTTTTTAAGGGTATCCGATGTTTTGTCCTGACTAATCCCGGCAAGGTTTACCAAAAACTAAAGCATGTTGTCCTGGGTTAATCCCCAGTTGCCACAATCTTTTTATTAAATTTAAATATTCATTAACATATAACCCCCCTCCCCCACAAGGGCCACAACACACATATTATCTGCATCAGCTACACCATGTATCTCTTTTTTATTGTAGACATATAGCTAAATTCACAACACAACGTATGAATTTCGTCATATAAAATTATAAATTCATATAAATCTATCTTACTACTTATGATAGAATCCATCACAATTTATAACTCGGCGCGAAGCCTGACCTCTTAATAACTAATTGAAATTCTAATTTTAGGCCAAATTAGAACCAATAAATATTTAAATATATAGATTTCGGTACATTATGATAACAAGAAGAAGAGACAATAATGATTACAACATCATATAAACCAATAATAGATGTTAAGTTAGTCTAAAAAATATTTGATTTTATTTTGTTTTCTAATATAAATTTATGATCATAGTTAATGAATATATATATATATATACACATACGAAAGTTCGGTTGCGAACTCATTTTCTATTACGAACATGAGGACAGTCAAGAGCGCGTTAGGTGGCATATTCACTTTGAATAGTTATGCATTATTCAAAGTGAATAACACTGAATGTTGTGTTATTCAATCTGAATAATACATAATTATTCAAAATGAGTATGTCACTTGACGCATTCTTGACTGTTCTCACATTCACAATGAATAATGAGTTTTCATTTGAACTTGACCTTTATATATATAGCTCCAAATGTGAACTCAATTTTGGTTGTAAACGTAAGGACCAATAAAATCATGTCACATGGCAATGTTCACTCTGAATATCATGCATTATTCAGAATGAATAAGGCTTAGGCGCATTTATTCACTCTGAATAATGTATGATATTCAGAGTGAATATTGCCACATGACACGATTTTAGTGCTCCTGATGTTTTCATTTGAATTTTTCTCTCTTTCTTTCTTTCTCTCTCTCTCTCTCTCTCTCTCTCTCTATATATATATATATATATATAAGGTTAGGTTCAAATGTGAACTCAATTCTGGTTATGAACATGAGGACCATTAAAATCGCGTCAGGTGGCAATATTCACTATATATATAGGGTTAGGTTCAAATGTGAACTCAATTTTGGTTGTGAACGTGAGGACGAATCTCAGCCACACATCTTCGGTTACGATAGACGCGATCACGGAGGATTGACGCGATTCATGGGTGGGTGGAGATTATTAAAGGAGGGGACCTGGTCAAAGCCGCCTTTATTCACTGGATGAGTGACTGAGATTCGTTATATATAGGGTTAGGTTCAAATGTGAACTCAATTTTGGTTGTGAACATGAGGACCATTAAAATCGCACCACGTGGCAATATTCACTTTGAATATCATGCATTATTCAAAGTGAATAAAACGATTATTCAGAGTAGATATTGCCACGTGATGCGATTTTAGTGGTCATCATGTTCACAATATAGGGAGATTCAAGGGAAAACCTCAGAAAAAGGAAAACCAAGGAACATTCTCGTAGTCATCCATCTGAACCGTATGCACTTGTGCATATGCACACGGTTTTTATACATCTATGCATATGTACAGGTGCATACTGTCCAGATGAAAGGTTATCTGAACATTCTTCGATTTTTCATTTATTTAAGGTTTTACCCCGAACCTGATCCTCTATGTACGGATAAAGTTGTTGAATAAGAAATTGATGTAACTCGCAACTTGTAATAATGATAGTTATGACTTATTATACTTTAAACAAGACGTGATAGTATTCGTCTCTTTTATTTAATTAAAGAACTTAGCCGTGGTCATCAAAAATTAATACTTGAGCTCGACTCTTTAGTCAAGCCGATCAACCAAATTCAAACATTTGGGTCCCACCTTCAAGCCATCCATCTAGCTGTAAAATCACAAGAGCTGAAAACAGACAGCCGATTGAGTCCAACAAAGCTAGCTCAGCTCAGCTCAGCTCCAAAATTAATTCTTTTTTACAGACAAAACCTCGTTGTTTTACCATCATTAAAAAAATTAAATAAAGTTTATTATCAAGAAAGAAAGAAAAAAAATATTAAGGGGAAAAAAACTCATGTTTCAAAAAAATATGAAAATTTATTAACGTTTTCGTTTGATTTCCTTCGTTTTTATTACTTCTAAAAAAACAATAAAAAAACCCTTTGATTTGACTTTTTTTCCCTAAACGTACACAACGATAAGGTCATGTGTATCAACTAAATGGGTTGGACGAGCTTCATCTAGGTGGGCTGTCGGGATTGGGTGGGCTCTGGTATGCCTACCGGCAGGCTGGCGGGCTGCGACTTGGGGCGGTGTCTCCACACCGCGCCTACCCGCTCTCTCCTTCTCTCACATTCTATTTTCTTTTTCTTTTTTATTGTATTTGGTATTTGGTTTGAGAGGGTTCGAGTACTAACAGAGAGAGATCCAGAGAGCTTATTGTGAGTTTATGGAAAAACTGGTGTGGCATTGATATGGCAGTGGCGTTAAGAGGCTGGAAGGATTTTTCTACACAAACGAATTATTATTATATATCAAGTAAAGTGGTCTTACATATATAATTTTATAACCCACATCAACGTTTTTATTTTTATCAATAACTTTACATATAAAACAAACTTAATCGATTTTTATACAAAAAAACAAAATATAACGACAATTAACTCGCCATGCATAACAATGAAATTACAAAAAGAAGTTTATTTTAAGTCGATCTTTTTTTCAGTTTGTAAATGTTTAATTTTTCTTTATTATACATCCATTTCGAGTTTTTGACCGCTAAATCTTATAACTCGAACAAGAATCTTACTTCATATGACAGAAGGCAAAGACTAACCCGGTAATTTCTTACCAAGGTTAATGCTTATCAAATAATTTATTACATTAAATATTTTCTTGATGAACTAAAATCTTACCCAAGAAATAAATAGTGTTGAATTTTACTGACAATTTCTTGCTTGAAAAAGTCATTGTTAAGCAACGCGTTTTATACATTTGAAATGTCAAAGTTCAAAAAAAAAAACTAAAAACTTCATTAAAATAGAAAACATCCTTTAAGGGTGTCAATAGCTTTAAGGGTGTCAATAGCATTGCTAGCTAAATGCTAATGACAACCTTTAAGGGGAGGCTAATTACATCTCTATAATTGTTAATTACATCCATACTTTTCTTACCCATATACGTTCATATGGGATACGAAAAGGTGCATGTGAGTAGACACCTAAGATCCATAATAAAGGGTGTTATAAAGTCTTTTATGCACTCGTATAAAAGTAAATTTTTTTACACTAGGTTTCATATGTATACTTACAAAATCCTATGCATTTTACTAATAGGGGGATAGAGATAAACAAGTATTAACAACACCCAATACAAATTATTCATGATATAATAACAAAATTCAAATCATGCATGACGACCACAAAGCGTACGGATCGATGTCTCTATAAATACAACCACCCATAACAACTTACCAAATCACTCCAAACCATCACCATTCGCCACTTTAACTCTTCTATACGCTTGCACCTTTGTATTTTTGTACTTTTGTATTTTTTCACCGTTGCTGCCACCGCCGCCACCACAGTCTCTGACAATGCTCAACAAACAAACCCCGCCGCCGCCACCGCAAATCGTACTACCCGTCACCTCAACCACCACGACCACCCAACCCCAATCCTCCGCCGCCACCGCCGCCGCCAGCGGCATCCACCACACCATTCTACTCGCAATCAAATCCCAACTCTTTCCGGTGGTCTCCCGCTGCCACGCGGGGTACTTCCGCATCACCCTCTCCCTCTGCTGCCAAACCCTCCTCTGGAAAACCCTCAAGGACCCCCCTGAGAACGCCCACGCCTACCGCCGAATGCTCGGCGTCCTCCCCTCCGCCGCCTTCCTCCTCCTCTGGTCCCTCTCCCTGCTCATTTTAGCAACCCTCTCCCTCCTCTACCTCCTAAGATGCGCCCTCTTCTCCGACATGGTCAAGTCCGAATTCCTAAACCACATCGGCGTCAACTACCTCTTCGCCCCCTCGATTTCGTGGCTCCTCCTCCTCCAATCGGCCCCGTTTTTCCCGCCAAAAACCGTTTATTATCTTTTTCTCTGGTGGGTCTTTGTGGTCCCAATTTTCGTGCTCGATGTGAAGATCTACGGGCAGTGGTTTACGAAGGGGAGGAGGATTTTGTCGACCGTGGCGAACCCGGCGAGCCAGCTGTCGGTGGTCGGGAACCTGGTGGGGGCGCGGGCTGCGGCGGAGATGGGGTGGAAGGAAGGGGCGACGGCGATGTTTGCTGTCGGGATGGTGCATTACTTGGTGGTTTTCGTGACGCTTTACCAGAGGCTGTCGGGAGATAGCTGTCTTCCCGCGATGCTACGGCCCGTGATGTTTCTGTTTATCGCGGCCCCGAGCATGGCGAGCTTGGCGTGGGATTCGATCTCGGGAAGGTTCGATTTTTCGTCGAAGATGCTGTTTTATCTGTCGCTGTTTCTCTTCTTGTCTCTGGTGAGTCTCCTTGATACCAACAGATATTGATTAATTTGTTTATTTAGGCCTTTCGTAGCGCCAATCCTGGAACCCGATGAACCCTGATGTCACCTTTTTCTCTTTTATACTCTTTTTCTTTCTCTGGGTTATAACGCGCTTTGCGAGCCGACTAATCCCAGGGCAACCACTCACTTCGCAAATAGTCCGGAGTCACCGCATTTGAACCTTCGTGGCCACAAGGGGGATTTTTGTTGCTCCTAGGATTCGAACTTGGGACCTCCAAGTACTTTCGCCTTTAGAGACCAAGACCTTAACCTAGGCCACCACCCTTGTGGTTCTCTTTTATACTCTTTCTACCTTAAAGTGGAGGACCACCTACCCTGAACTCACTCACTTTTTTATTATTATTTTAATATAATATCTAAGGCTCAGGTTTGAAAACCCGGCCTCCTCACCCGCTACCTCTACCCTCTACACCGTAGCCTGCGTACCACCTACTGTCCTCACCCGAGGGCGGTATGGATGGCCTTAGAGGGTGTTTGGGAGTGATTTTTGAACTTCAGGAGTGCTTATTATTATGATGCTGGTAAAAAGAGTTTTTAAATAAATGTTTAAATTAGTTTTTGTGATGGTAAAAGCCATAAGTCAATAAATTATTTTTTTGAAAGTGTGTGGGTTAAAAAAAGGGGTATTTGGAGAAAGATGATATCAAAAAGCCAAAAGCTGAAAATAAGGTATCATTTACTTTTGAAAATCTTCTTTTTTTAAAAGGATTAGAAAGTCACTTTTTCAAAAGTGTGTTTCAATTTGTTAAACACTTTTTTTAACTTATTGAATTTTTAAAAAGCCAATAAGTTATTTTCAAAAGCACCCACTCATATAGGTACTAAGATCATCCGTAACACCAACATTTTATATCCTCATACCCTTGTGTCATCTTAGCGTCACAACAATTTTTCTCTTCTTATCCTCTGAAGACTAAAGTGGAGGACCACTAGTATTTCATACCCTTAAAATCTTTGATTTTTATTATTATTTTAAATATATATTTAGGAGAGAGAAAGAGCGAAAAGAGAGCTACAGGTTGTCGGCTTACCATACCCGCCCACCCCATAACATCCTACCCGCCTACCCTCCCCCTACTCAAACCCCTAGTTCGTTCCATGCTACGCATGGCCTAAGGGGTGTTTGGAATTTGCTTATTTAAAACAACTTAAGCAGCTTATTTGTTTATTGTTAGTTGGAAAAATTAAATGATCTGACTTCTTAAAGAACTCTTTATTTATCGGTTAGCTCCATTATAAGCAAATAAAGAGTTTTAAAAAAGCAATCCAAACACCCACTAAGTTAGGTTTACGTGAGGTTAGACTCTATTTATGAAACATAAATAAGAGCATAAAATTATATTGATTCATAGCAAAATGTTGTAAACGAACTTTCATGGTGTTTTGTTGTGGACGTACGAAAAACAACATTTATAGTGTTTTTGTTGTAACAGTACAAAGATAGTGTACATAGTGTTTTGTTGTAAATATTCAGTGGTGTTTTTGTTGTGAAGATATGAAAAACACCCTTTACAGTGTTTTTGTTGTAAAAGTACAAAAAATAGGTTTAATATGGTTCTGATGTGAAGGTTTGAGTGGTGTTTTTGTGGTGAAGGTTTGCTACTTTTTAAATTTTTATAATATTTAGCTATGAAGGTCCGTGTTAGTTATATCATCGGTCTAATGGATTTTACGAAAATAGTTTGAGATCATGTAATCTAAATCTTATATATTATTATCTTAATAACTATAAATATCTTTTTTATATATTTTTATTATTTTACAAATATAACTTTTTTTAACTTTAGGTAAAAGGTTATTTAGTTGATCGTTAATTGAACATTTTAATTAAATCATATTAAATGAAATGTTGATTTTTTTCGAAGTTGGTGTATTTTTCTCTTAGGCGATGTGTAGTGCATGGCGGGTTCCATGCTGGTAGGGTAGCAGGTTCAACGGGTAGGGCGGGTAGGGGTACGCCCTGCGCAGGTACAAGCCAAACGGGTAGGGGGTGTGGAAGCCCGAGCAACCCTCTCTCTCTCTCTCTCCCTCTCTCCTCTCTCTCACCTCTCCTCTCTCCTCTCCTTCCCCCTCTCTCTCTCTCCTCCTTCTCCTCTCTCTCTCTCTCCTCTCCTCTCTCCTCTCCTCCTCCTCTCTCTCTCCTCTCTCTCTCTCTCCTCTCTCTCTTCTCCTCTCTCCTCCTCTCCTCTCTCCTCTCTCTCTCTCTCCTCTCTCTCTCTCTCTCTCTCCTCTCTCTCCTCTCTCTCTCTCTCCTCTCTCTCTCTCTCTCTCTCTCTCTCTCCTCTCCTCTCTCTCTCTCTCCTCTCTCTCCTCTCTCTCTCTCTCTCTCTCTCTCTCTCCTCTCTCTCTCTCTCTCTCTCTCTCCTCTCCTCACTCTCTTCTCTCTCCGTCTCTACAATGTACATACAAATACAACAACAAGGGTTTAGGGTTGAAAGGGTAGGAAGAAAAAAGTTGATGTGACACTGATATAACAATGAAAGTATGGGGTATGAAAGAAGACGATACTCATAGTCATAGTACATATATAGCATCTCTGACAGTTTTTTAAAAATAAAAAAAAACCTAAAGTTTGGTTCTCTATAATTCTCTTAACATAATCTCTATTTTTAAAACAAGAAAAACATGAGATGACGCAATACAATCTAAGAATCAAAACAAATCTAAGCATATCAATCTAGATTACTAGTTTTTATATATATTAAAAATATAAATTTTGGTTATTTATTTATTGAAATATTAAAATATGTATTGGGAAAATGAAGTCATTTTCAAAGGTTTAAGAGACCAATTTAGACTTGAAGAAGCTCTAACTCTCACCTAACAATTTTTGGAATTTGGTGTCCATGCATTTTATATTCAATATTTGTTAACTTTTATTTAGATATTTAAGACTATGTGATTTTCATGTGCCAATCTTAGATCTGTATGAATCTTTTTAAACCCTATTTTAAAGTTAGATTTACTGCATTGATTTAATTTGGGTTAACTTAAAAACAGATATTTGGTTGAGATGTTATCACTGAATTTATTTGTTTGATAATTGTATGCAATTCTTTAATAATATTTCGTCTATTATCTTGTTGTTTTTTTTCAAAAAACAATATTCTTTCAATACAGTACGTTAAAGGTAATTGATCGGTTCATATTTGAAAAATAAAGACAACGGTTAAATCGATCAAAAATAATATCAAGCAGTGTTCAAACGCTCGACACTGGTTTTCTCTTTTCCTTGACTTGTTTTTGTTGAGTGGATGAGAATTGGCCATTTAGCAAACAAAATTATTTATCTGTGAAAGGTGGATGACTTGAGGAACATGTCAAAGTAATTTCATATTAAATGGCTAATTTTCTAATATTAATCAAAACAGGTTGTGTTGAGTTGATCCACTTGCAAAAAAGAATTGTCTTTCACTTTTAAAAGTTTATACATAGCTAATGTCCTAATACACAATTATAAAAGCTATATTAGTAATGAAAGAAATAGGGACCTAAACCTTAAAAGCTATATTGTATGGTTTGCATAATGAAATTTGATGGGACTGAAATCTATTGAATGTATTTGACTTTAAAGTGATTGAAATGAATTTGACCACACATGCAGTTGGTATGAATTCAGTCCATTCACTTAAGTCAAGTGATGTTTGAATTTCTTAAATTGTGGAATTCTAAAGATTTCATCAAGCTTATTTCCCAAACCAAACATTAATTAAGGAATCTGGTCAAATGAATTTGTCTATTCCAATTTCATCGAATGCCTTTAAAGTCCACAAACAAACAGCCTCTAAGGGTTTAAGGTTTAGGATATTTAACCAATTGGTTCTAGAGTAGTATATTTGCACTAAGAGATGAGAGTTTAGAATCAAAGAAATATAGTATAAGAGTTAGAAGCGTTTTTTGGGAATCGGGGTTCTTGTAGATATCGGACTCTTTTATTAAACCATTCAGCGGACTGTTGTGTCATGATCAGTTTCGCACAAGATGTTCTTAGGACAGGGTGATGTGGTCCAACTCCGATCATCAGTTACAAACCCTTTTGCTCAAACAAACATTCTAGATGACTTTCAACCCATTTGACCATATTTCATGTTTATCTGAAATTTTAATGTTTAGTCTTGACTCATTAAAAATAAAATATAACACAAATAAATCAAATTTTAAATAAAAGAATGTAGAAATTATGGCTTCTACTTTTATCATAACAAGTCCCAAAACATTTACCTAGGCCAAATATTATTTATGTTTTCGCAATCGTGTATCAACATCCATTGCATTATATAATCTTGAATTTTTGTCCACAAATCATGAGTAAAAACAAAAGCGAAAAGTTGAACCTAATTTCTTTTAAATTAATTTTGTCCTTAAATGATTATTAGAAATAAACAGAAATATTTGAAAACGCAAAGATTGGCTATCAATAATCGGTGTAAAAAGATTTAAGCATAAATTATATAAACGTGTACACTTATTCACATTTTATTAATTGACGTTAGATCTTTTGTACACTGAACTAAAAGGTAAATATTTAGGCTTTGTTTGGCAAGCATAAGCTAGCTTATAAGCTAGCTGATAAGCTAGCTTATAAGCTAGTCCATCCAAACATGTACCAGTAAGCTAGCTTATCAGCTAGCTTATAAGCTAGCTTTTTGAAACGCTACTTTGAGTAGCTTATGAGGAGCTTATTGTAGCTTTTTCCAATTATACCCTTATTAATATTAATTATAAATTCAAATATACCCTTTTTGTCATTTTACATACTCTAAGCTAGTTTTTGTCAAACATAATTTGTTCAACAGCTAGCTTATCAGCTACTAACAAGCTTATCAATCAACACTAGCTTATCAGCTATCGCTAGCTTATCAGCTACCAGCTATCTTATAAGCTACGCTTGCCAAACATAGCCTTAATAAGCTAAAACACATTAGAATTGGGATTAAGAAAGTTTACTTTGTGAATAACTTGAACTCTTGAAGGAAAATCGTATTTGTGAAAACATAGAATATCGACTATTGGATATTGAGTTTATGAGATATCATTTTGATTGAACAAAAAGAATATAGAAAAACTCATGTATGTGATGCAAAAGAAATAATATATTAATTTACCTCATTAACCTTCCAACTATCAAAATGAAAAAGGTAGTATTGCAAACATCTCGACATAAGTTATGTAACTTTATAAATAAACCTTATTTTTTAATTAGATAAGACTATTATGTATCGGAATAAGAGTAAATATGTCAAATGCTATGCAAAATTAACTAAACTTTTTTGTCTATGACAGGTAACAAGGCCAAAATTGTTCAAAAAATCAATGAAGAAATTTAATATGGTATGGTGGGCATATTCATACCCATTAACCGTATTGGCATTGGCTTCGACAGAATATGCGCAAGAGATAAAGAGTGGCATTGCTCATTTGCTTATGTTGCTTCTTTCAGCACTTTCAGTTATGGTCTCAATTGTTCTAATGGTCTACACAGCCCTCAATACTAATAGCCTTTTGCCTCCGGATGATACCTATAATCCCACTATTGTGACTATTGGTCCCATTACTATTAGCAGTGCAAGTTCAGATTCAAGTTTGCAGTCATCTACATCGTGATCCTGAGTAGAAAGATGAAGAGGATTGTATCATTATTGATTAAGATTGAATATATGCAAATGTATCTATTCATGAATCAATAATATACAGCCTTCAGCTAATAGCTACCTTTCCAAAAGTTTTTGGTTTTGCAAATATTGTGTTCCAGAAATTGCAATAATTGATCTTTATGTGAAGTTTTTATGTTGAACTTTTTGGAATAGGTGATGATAAAAGAAACAATAATTTTATTAAAATTTAAACATAATGTAATTCCTAAAACCAAGTATATTCATATTTCCTATTTGGTTTAAATTTGGTTTTTGAACCAATTAAACAAATTTGAATTTTATCGAATGACAAAAGTACTTGTATTTTTGTATAATGAGTTTGTCATGATAAACTTTGTTCCATGACAAACTACTCAATTCATAAGAAAACTTCATTGGATTACATTAAATACTACACTTGATTCATAAAAATGATGTAAAATTTAATGCAAACGATGAATCTACTTCGATAGGTAACATCAAATTTCATATAAAAATATAAAATTCGAACTATATTCATTTTATTTTTTCTAATTAGTATAATGAATGATAATTACAACAAATTTAAGGTATTATTCATTACACCAATTTTGATTTGGTGTTCTGATTTAGTATTTTGTGTATGATCGATGACTCAATTCCCCTATTGGAGATGGTTTTAAATCCATAATCAAAGTTTCTTTATGTAACACATATTTTCTCTTCTCATATAAAAACATGTTTTACAAGTTAAAAAGAAGTCCTAACTATTTGACAACTGTCCAATAGCAACATACCATACGATTAGTTGGTCAAAATGATTAAACTGTTGAGAATGAAATCAATGCACTAAATGATTTAGAAGCCCAAGATAAAAATACAAGAGGGTTTTAATACTACTGTTCAGAGATAAACGAACACCCTTTAGATTTATTTTTATATTTTACTCGAAAGCCAATTTTTTAGAATTATTTTTTCCTTTAATAACAAATCTAGTAGTAAAAAGAAACGATGTAGGAACATAGTACAACTTAATTTGAAAACCTTAAAATATTTTAGAAATTGTGAAGCCACCTATCTTATGACCACAACATTCATCACCAACACTTTATAACTTATTCAACATGAATATTCACACAAAAAAATGGTTTCATAGAACAAATCAACAAACTATAATGCAACTAAAACGCTAAACCACAGAAGTTGATCAAAGAGTTACATTAAGTTTTTGGTCACTTTGCAAAACTGCACAAAACTTTGAAAGCAATCCACCAACCATCACTTGGTCAAATTCTAAAGACTAAAGTTGCTAACCAAATTTCTAGACACATGTTTGGTTGGTGGAAGTTGCCAAAATACAACAATTAAACAGATTTCTGTTATATTCACAGTTTTCCCAAAAAGAAAAAGAAAAGGTTATAAAGTCACCTACCACCAAAAGACCAACTTGAGAAGATGAACATTACTACACTTTTTCCCATCTTCATTTAAGATGATGGTTAAACCAAAGAAGATTAAGACTCCTTTTTGTAATATTAACATTTTCCATTGAAGAAAAGCAAGTTAGGTGGCAAAAAGAAACCTCATATCGGCCTCCGTCAGCTTTCCCAGAGCTTCATTTGAGCCTCCCACCGTCCTATAAACCGAAACCAGTTAAAAAAACTAAATGTGCAAGGGAATAATCATTTGTGAACCCAAAAAATTCTGAGAACCTTGAGAACCTGTGAATCATGTGTTATTTCACATGATCTTTTTCCATCTACGCCTTGGATTTAAGGTATTGATTTACATATGTTTGTCTCACAATGTGTTTATTTCACAATGTAAACAACTATTATTTGTTTGTGAAACAAAAAGATGCAAATGAAAAGGTTCACTTTGTAAACCAATTACATGTGAAGCAAATACATTGTGAAACAAATATATATTAATCAATATCTTAAATTTTAGCCTAAGATAGAAAAAATGATGTGAAACAATTACTTAAAATAAAAGTTCTCACAAATATATAATAATATATGGGGTTCTCATAAATACAAATACACACACAGAATCAAACAAGGACACAATCGAAATATAAGAACACGAAGACGGCCAAATCACATGCGATTATGGAACACTATCAATGCAACGGTGAGTGGGCTAATTGGTGAATCACATGTGATATTAAGCATAATTTTAGTATAAAATCACATATGTGTGGCCATATTCGTGTTCTTTTATTTGGTCGTTATTCTCGTTTGAACCCAACTCTATACACACACACACACATATATATATACACACATATAAGCAGGCAGCAAGTAAGCAGAGTGAAATTTACCCCTCAAACACCAATTTCTTCTTCTCTTGCAGATTCAGAATTCTCTCTTCAATGGTGTTCTCTATTATAAACCTCACAACCCTGACCAACAACAGATCTCTTACTAGTTAATCCCAGCTACTCGTTCATCATGATCAAAAATTCAATTTTGGACAAAAAAGAACCAACCTGATTGGTTTGTATTGACCTATTCTATGGATTCTATCTTGTGCTTGCTGCTCCACAGCCGGATTCCACCAAGGATCCATCAAGAATACCTGACCAGTTACAAATCAACCCAGATATACAAAAGTTAAAATCTCAAAAGAAAAAATATTCAACTTCAACAGTTTCTCCATTTTGGAGATTTGAAACATTAATTATATTATTTGAATATTTATTACATCCAACTTCATTACCATTTCTCTCTCTTTACCATTTAGGGATTCTCCAAATTTGGAGCTTTTATCATCTCAAATCTAATTTTTCCATTTTGAAGATTCTGTTGAAGATGCTCTAAGGTTTGCAAACATCCCGGCATCATCACTCTATTGGGGATATCTGGTTTGGTTGGTTTGGAAATAACAAGAAAACAAATGAAAGAAGTTCTTACATGTGAGGCAACTGTAAGATTTAAAGCAACACCTCCAGCTTTCAAGCTCATCAGGAAGACTCTGCACTCGCCATCCTCCGTAAATTTGGTAATTGCAGCTTCCCTAGCACCCATGCTCATCGATCCATCTAATTGAACACACTTCACGCCACTCTGCAAATTCACACCATATCAACTTTCATCTCTTTTCAGTTAGTGTGAGAATGGAAATAACACCCCCTTCCTCCCAAATGAAAGTCAACGTTTGAATTGTAAGTGCCAAAATGCAACACTCTATTTTGATAGGCGAAGAATCGTGTGAGAAGTTGAGGTTAACGTGACAAGCATGAAAAATGGATCTAAAACGTTGATCACTTTAATCTCATGCCCTCCCATGAGTTGTGCTTTAGAAGGGAGTTGATTTAGTGCATCTAGGTGCATCTCATCCTAATGTGCATCCACATTCTCACGTTAACCTCAACTTCTCACCGGAACCCAACCCATTTTGATGTTGATAAAGGTTTGCTTTAATTGTCGTGGAGTGCTAACAAATACATCTATAACATATGAAACATAATCAAATTTTGAGCCCTAAACCTAAAAAAAAATCAATGAAAACTGAATTTGAAGGGTTGTGGCATAGTGGTTGAGACTCGCATGAATGTGGTGAAATATTCTATTTGCCCAGGGTTCAATTCCAGGCGTCCACAACAATTGTGGCCATTGAGCTTATCAGGGCTGATGTCTTACAACTATAATCTGTAAGGATTAGTCTGGGCATAGCCCTAGACACTGTTTAAAAAAATTACTCTCTCTGTCCGCCCCAAAATAATCATCCACATTTCTTTTTTAGTTTGTCCCAAAATATTCGTCCATATTTTAATTTTTAGTTTGTTCCCAAGTTAAGTGTCCGTCCACTTCTAAAAGCAAGTGCCTACTTTCCAATTCTACCCTTTAATTATGAGATGATGAGAAATTCTTACACTGATATTAAGAGTCAAATGGTGAAGTGTATAATTACACATTTCTAAAATTGTATCTTTTTAATTGTGGACATTTGTTTTGGAACGGAGGAAACAAATACCGAAATGGACTCTTTTGTGGGTTAGAAGAAATAACTAAATTAAAAACACAGCTTTACCTTCTGCAAAGAATAGCTTATCAGATCCAGAAATGATGTGAACTGGCTGAATACAATTCCTTTTGCAGAACCATCCCTTTCAACCATAAATCTGATTTCTTCCTTCTGAAAATCAATCAACCATGATCAATCATACGTACTCGATGTGTATGAATAATGACGTAACAGAACATAAAAGATAAAAATGCAAACATCCAAGCCCCACGTACTAGAGCGTCAATTTTTGTGCTTGTCTGGAAATCTTCAAGACGGATTCTGTTGATAATACTTGATGACTTAAATCCTTTCACACTCATTTTAGGCTTCAGATCTTCTTGATCCTTGTTCGAACTGAAGTCCACCGTAAGTGGTTTTGAACATGAAGGGCACGCGGGTTGACCATAGCTAGCAGAAAATTCAATTAGACATGGCTTACAGAATAGATGCCCACATGATGTAACCTGGAGAATAACAAATGACTCATAAGACAAAAAAAAAATTTCATACTTAGATTGATATTTATGTTTGGTATTTTATATTAAAGTTTATTTTTAAATGAAGTTAAAAGAAAACTACTAGTCAAAATAGTACCACAGGGTCTTCTGCTACATCATGACATAAACCACAAATTTGTTCCTCAGTAGACTTGGCCTCGCCTGCTGCCCTTCGTTCAACAGCAGTTTTGGAATACACCACAAGATAAGGATGATCAACAGCCTGAGATGTTATGATAATTATTTACTATCAAATATCATGCATGTAATAACATTAGAGAACCACCGATGTAGATATAGTGAACAAATCATCAATCTCATCGTATAATAGGATAAATCAAGACAGCTCACATTGACTGCTAACTTGAACGTTTCATACTTAAATTATGAAATTTGGTCAAGCAAAATTACTATCCTTTGCTTACTGTCCAAAACCCAATATTGTACCTAGCAACTCAGTTTATTGGGAAGGGGGCACAACCCACAAAGCCAAGGCAAGTCTAGAGAAATAACCATAGAAAGGTAATATATCCAATTTTTGCTTTTGAGGTTGCAGCTTTTAGAAAAGTTGGGAATGAATCAACTGAAAAAAGCATTTTTCAAGTTTGTAAACCTTTTTTCCACATTTTGGTTTCAACACTCCCAAATAAGCAGATAAGCAGATATTCAGAAATATCTTTATGACCTTCACAGTATTACATTACTAACATGCTCCTTTGTGCATATAAGCTCTCCAACTTGATCAATGATGCATATATAGATAGCAGGTCAATAAGTCAATCGTGTCAATTAGTTAATTGTGGGGGCTGGTCAATTGTCAATAAGTGATAAGTGGGTTGTTAGGACTTAGGAGGAGTATAAATAGAAGGATGATACAATTAGATTAGATATCGGTTTTGTAAATGAAGTGGGTGTAAACCCTTTTGGAGAGTTCTTGGCCTCTCGAAAGCCAAAGATAATGAATCTTGCATAGTTTCCTTTGATTTTCTTTGATAATCAGCAAAAGTTTGCATCAATCAACAAATATATAAGTTCACAAAAATGTGCAATCCCTAAATTTAACCATCTACATGAAGAAAGGTAGGATGCAACATGATGTGATTTAGCTTATCTTTCAAATAAATAGATAAAAGCAGTCAAGGCAGAATTAGAGGGGAAAAAGGAACAAGATCCGATTCAGTCAGTTGCATGGCCTGGAGAGGAGCTCCAGTTACAAATACCAAACCTTAGATCTATGCTGCAAACCAATATTTAAGAAGTTGTGTAGAATAATCAGTCACCTGTCGAAGGTGCGTCAGGAGGTCAAAAATATGAGCATAGTTGTTCATCAGTGTTCCAGCTTCAATATATCTGCAGATGGAAAATTGTTTCAGCTACAACTTTGATTGCCAACCACTTAGTTAACCCCACTATGACATCCAAGGTACAATAATCAACAAGCTCAATTTAGACTATTCAACACTACATGGACATAACAAGCTCAATTTTATTAGTACGCCTAAACAATATGGACTTGCTAAGACATGTTAGACTATTCAACACCAAATGACCCATAAAAACCCAACACCACTTATAGGTGTCCATAAATAGATGAAAATGAAATGGAATTTCACAAACAATCTTTAAGCATTATCCAATTTCATAGCAAAATACCCCAAGCCCAAGGCATGGGATCATGTGAGAAGTGCTATTTTGTGAGAAGTACTTTTAAACAGTTGATCACTTTTAATCAAACACCCTCTCATGAATTGCGGCTTAAAAGAGAATTGATCCGCTGCATTTTATTTTGGTGCATCTCATCCTAATGTTCGTCCATTTCTCATTCAACGGTCAATAGCCACTTCTCAAGCTTCTCACCATATTATGGTACTTCTCACCGGAACCCAACCCATGACATTAATATATTAAAACCGCCCTGTGTGCCAATAATACACATGGTTTGGAGGCATAAAATACAATAGCACAATAACAATGAGAGAGAAAGACGACTTACGTGTTAAATTGAGCTTGACTTTCACTATAGAGTGATGTGTAATAGTCCTTCTCTGTAATATCAAGATAGTCACGCCTCAGTGAAATCTGCGAACAATGACAACCAAAGTACAATAATTAACAAGCGCATAAATATACTTTACTTCATTCAGTAATATGACATCAAAACTTACTATTCTAGGGGGAGTGCAAGATCTGCAGCTCTGCCCTTCTTAGTACGCCGTAACAATATGCTCTTCAAAACCTTATCCTTCAGTAGAATCATAGCTCTTCTACCGTCATCAGTACGCCCTCCAGTTGCAATTGGATTAGCAATGCACTGATATGACAAGAACACATTAACTCCCAAACTTACAGCAAACAGTAATCACGAAGCATAAGAACATGCTAAGAATAACTCACTCTGTTCCACCAACAGAAGTGTCTCACTGATTTGTGAGGGCATCTTTACATACTGAATTTGGACTGCAATCCAAGGAAAAAAAATGATCAATGAAATTAATGGTATGGTCAAGCACTCCATATTAGAATTGAGTAAAGGAAACCATTATTCACAATACAAACGAGAGGGTAAAAAATGAGAGGGAAAGTGAAAGTGAACTGAAAGAAGGCTGTCTTACACCATGAGATACTAACAGCAACATAGAGCATAGATGAGAAAAAAGAACAGGAGTTTCCAAATGTCAACGGATATGTCTACATTCAAAGTTTATAGTGTAGTTTGATGATTCCGACTTCCAAAATGTATGAATTACTACCATGTACCAAATTTACATTTTTGTGTCAGGTGACATAAAAAAAGCCCATAATTTCTTAGTACCAACACTTAATTTTTGCAATTCTAATTCCAGAGTTAGCATCAAGAATATTGGGGTTGCTCTAAGAAAAACAAATTGTTAACAACTGATTTGAAATAGTTAGCGACAACATAATTGGTATTTCACAAGGGCACAAGATATCGAATAACTTAATGAAGAGTTATCAGCATGTTGGATATAACATTTGATCTCCAACAAAAGCCCCCAACATTGCATTCCACCTTCCACACCATAAACTATAAATAATCCCAAAAAAGAAGTGTTACCTATCAAGGACTTGCAATCACAGTCTTTACACATATAATAAGAATATGGAGTTATTTGTAAGAAGCGAACCTGCCAAACCAAACAGTAATTATAATCCAAAAGTGTATGACGACAAACTGTAACATAAACTTAATGTGAACAATACTTACAAGTGAGTAGAGTTCTCCAACACGATTTTGAAGAGGAGTGCCACTCAAAGCCCATTTATAGTTAGATTCTAAAGCAAAAACAGCTCTGGTGGTATTACAGCGTCTATCTTTAATGTAATGAGCCTGCACATAAGTCAAAAACAATTCAGAACAGAGAAAGTAATAAAACAAAGATGTGAAGGTGCAACTAAGCAAGAACAGAGCAAGAGGACGCAGATCATTTTTGTTCAAAGGTTTCATTTTGGTTGAACTTTATGACTTGCATTTGCCCCTCTTCTACTCCAGAACTACATCCCCATCCCATATTCAAACTTTTCAAACATTATAGACAGTTCTAAATTTCCACTTTACTGAATATGTTGGTGGCAGGGACTATGCTTGTAGAAATAAATTAGTAGATAGAGTATCTGCAAATTTGTTGCATCTTTAGAAATGTGATTGGTATTCTAAATGACAGTAAAACACATCAACAACATTCATGAGGATGGCTGTGTGTTTGGATGGTATACATACCAACATGTACATAAACCTGTCAACTTATGCAAAGCTACAAAATAAGACGAAAGACCATAGCAGCTTCATAAACACTAGCAAGTTAAAATAAATGAACAAGAAAATGTTTCAAAACAATAAACCTCTGACAGGACATACCTCATCCAAAATAATGCGAGTCCATTTTACAGAGTGCAAAATAGACTTCAGAGATGATTTATTTGAAGAACCTGAAGGAGTGTCTGAAGAACCACCAGTTTCTAATTTCTCTTTCTTCTCTGACGCTTTGCCTTCTTGTCACTTGCCTTCTTTTTTTCATCCCCATCAGAAGATGGATCTTCTTTCGACAGTGACAATTTTTTCCCATGTTTCCCTCCCTTTCTAAACTGCTTCGACTGCTTATCAGTTTTAACAGCATCAGGACCGCAGAAATATTTCAGGTGAATTTGTAGTTTCTTATTATAAAACATCTTCCCACACCATTGACACCTATCTTTTGGTGGCATAACATTTTTCCGGTACTCAGCCTCCACAATGGAGTATGTAGTTATGATAAAATCATACTGTGAAAATTCACAAAGCGTTTTCGCCCTGTTGGCTCCATGATATACCAGTACCTTGTTGCTTCCTTTTGCAGTGAACCGGTTGATCTCATTAACCCATTGCATGGCAGCAATTAAGGGGCAGATAACAAGGGTTGCTTTGACACATGGTAACCCTGTGGAGGAACCAGTAGACATCCCAAGAGGTTCACCAATCTCACGCCAAAGTGCCCGTTTAGCAAGTACAAGAGCAATAGCTTGCACGGTCTTCCCCATCCCCATTTCATCAGCCAGGATACCCCCTCTTGAAGCAGATTCTTCTTGCTTCATTGCCCAGGCTAGCCATTCCTTTTGGTACCTTAGAAGTGGCATAATCAGATCTGGTGATGCATCAGCAGTTTCCACCACTACCTCGTTCAAATTATCTAAATCAATATCTGCGGTCATATGCTGGTCGAGCCATTTCTCAGTCTCTTCTTCCCACACCTCCCACATTAATGTTGGTTTTGCCTTCTTCACTTTCTTATTTGTTCTTTTCCTTACTATAGCAATATCTTTTACAACAGGCTCAACATGATCAACTTCAACCACCATTTCTTCATCCAATTGTTCCTCTCTTTCCTGATTTTTCCTCTTTTCTCTCCTTGAGCCAATTTTCCTTCTCTTGGGCTCATCAACCTCAGAATCTTCTACATCTAAATCTTCGCCATTGTCAAAACCTACATTCACATAAAACCAAATCCAAGTTACACAACTACACAAGCAACATCAAACAGCACACGGTTCAGCTAAACCATTCCTTTCTTTGTTCAATCTGTCAATAACTTATACAGGTTCTAAAAAGAAATGAAACAAGTGTTTTTGCATAAAATTTGACAAAAAGTCAGTCTCATAGAAGATATTCAAATATATACTTCATCCTTTTCATATTTCAAGAACACCGCTATTTGTAAGTTGTGAGAGGACTTGATCATCATATATTCCGAAAGAAACTCAACCATACTTAGTTAACTGTAACTTCTGTATAAATAACACTCAATTATTTCGGCATAGTGGATAGAAAAGTCAAATCAAGAGGTACCTTCAAGACTAAGTTCGCTGTAATCGGAGTCCGAGGACGAGTTATCATCATCTTCATAGTCCGAGAGCTCCACAACGCTCTTACCTAATTTCACAAAATTGCATCAAATCAAGTTGTCCTCAACGAGAAAGAATACATAACCAAAAACTGAAACCATATTTTCAGTAACCATTTCACCCCCCCCCCCCCCAAACATCAAGTTACAAACAAAACTAAGAACAACCTACACCTTCGAACAATTCAACTAAATATCAACATAAATGACATCCACAACAACAACAACAAAAAAAAAAAAAAAAAAACACATAGATAACCATAACACCGACAGCAAATGTTCATTACTTCATCAACCACTTAATTTCCCCTTTCCATTTCATAAAAAACTCATGAAAACATCAAATTAAACACAAAGTACAAACTAAAACCTACAATTATTTCAGTCCATTCAACTAACAATATCAATATAAATCTTATCCTCAACGAAAAAACACATAGCTAACCATAACACCAAACCGCAGATGCTCATCAACCACTTAATTTCCCCTTTCCATTTCAGAGAAAACTCGTGAAAACATCAAATTAAACACAAACTACAAACTAAACCCTACGATTACTTCAGTCCATTCAACTAACAATATCAATACAAATCTCATCCTAAACAAAAAAAAAACACATAGATAACCATAACACCGACAGCAAATGTTCATTACTTCATCAACCACTTAATTTCCCCTTTCCATTTCATAGAAAACTCATAAAAACATCAAATTAAACACAAACTACAAACTAAAACCTACGATTACTTGATTATTTCAGTCCATTCAACTAATATACAACGATCAAAAGTGAAGCAAGTAAAAAGCACGCAAATGAACGAAATCGAATGAGGCATTGTACAGAATCAAACAGCGATTACCTTTATCAGAAGGATCAGAAGATCGACTACGAAGCTTCATGATGGAAGAAGGTAGCGATGGAATCGAATCGATCGAAGTTAGGGTTTTTTTCAGAGTATGAAAAGAGGAGGAAGAAGAAAAAAGGCGGTAGAATATGCGACTTTGGAGAGTGATGGCCGTCGCGGGAAAACATGTATTTATATGGAGTGAGAGAAGTAGTAACTGATGTCGTATTGAATACGCACACGCTTTTCAACCAGTGTTGATTGAAAAAATAACTGAAAATTTATTTTAACTTTAGTTGTATATGGAAATGATTTTTAGGTCATATCAAAAATGGAATTTATTTTGGCACGATATAATATTTTTTAACCAATGTTGTTGATAAGACCAAGCTTTAATTTTTAATGGGTTATTTACTATAGTAAATTTGGATACCATATATATAAGGTAGGTAAGCTTGAGTTGTTTTGAAAATGAAAATAGAAATGTGTATTGTATTGATGTTGTTTGGTTAACCCAATATAATTAATGAAAAATTGTTTTCATACAAAAAAATTATGTTTTTCTAACTTGAAAATACAAAAGATGTTTTGTTTAATATCCATAGATGGAACAATGCATGGAAAAAAGAACTATGTTGAAATAAAATTTTCATTCCCTCCAATTTGGTCAGAAATGGAAATTAATGAATCTGCAGGAATGATTTCATTATATAGTATCAAACCAAACAGCAGTTTTCATTATCATTCTCAATTCTGACCTATCAATACCCCAACCAAACGCCCCTTAAGTTTTGATAAGAAATTGATGTTTTTGTGGAAATTATAAGTGGTTATCAATCATTTAATAAGAAATTGAAGTATGCTAGAATGAGATGCAGCGAGATAAGATGCACTTATATGTATCATATCGATTTTTTTCTAAAGCACAATTTATAAGAGGGCATGAAATTAAAGAGATCAATGATTCATATCTATTTTTTACAAGGTTCAAAAAGGCGTGAGGCGTGGCGTGGCGGAGAGGTCAAGCCTTAAGCTTTAGGAGATATGGCGAGGACGCGGCGTTTTCCAAGGCGTGACATACGGCGGCAAATTTGTATGTCATATATAGAATTATACATATACATATACGTTTTATATAAATTATTTTAATCAAATAATGGAATTGAAATTGTACATTCATATTAAAAGAAGAAAACATATTGATTATTATTATAAAAGTAGTTTTTGATTGAATATGTAGGATAAAACATACGAAGGTAACTTTATAACTTTGTTTTGATCGTGAAATCATAACATTTATGAATTCGTGGTACTGTGAGTGATCAGATTAGATAAATTTATAAAAACGCGAAAATTAAAGTTAAATATGTAACAATACAAAAGATAAAAAAATAAAAAAAATAAAAAAAAAAGAAATAAAAAAAATCACGTCTTACAAAAAACGCACGCCACGGCGCGATATAGCGCGCCTTGAGGCGCCATGGCGTGAGCCACGCCTTACAGAAACGCTATGGGACATTTCGTAACGGCGGAGATGCGTCTTGCGTCATATCGCGCCATGACGCGCCTTTTTGAACACTGATTTTTTATGTTTTTCACTATTAACTCAACTTCGCACATGATTATTCGCCTGGATGTGTATACATAGGGGACGTTCATTCATAAATCATCTAATTCAAGCAAACCGTATAAACAGATTTTTATCAATAAAATCGATTTCATTTTGGTTCATTATCTAAAGTCGTGAACCTTACCATCTTGAATATGTTATGTATATATCAATCATTTTTAATGAATCATGATAATTGTTTGTAAATATTTTTATTGTTTTTTTAATATACTAATTGATTAAGGTCTTTTTAATTTATGAAAATTTTGTTTCTCAAATAAAGAAATTGTTTCATTGTTTAAATCGTTGATTATAATTAGTAAATTATGATTATCCTCTATAAATTTCCATATATGTTGTCAAATATTACTCTAATATGAAACAATGCATTATGCTAAAACCTAAAAATATATAAGGTAAAAACAAATTAAAAATTAGAAAGATTAAATAACATTTTTATATTAAAAGATGTATCAAATTGTTGTATGCCACAAATTTAACATGGTAATAGCATATGAGCCTTTGGTCACGACCTGCCAAGAAGGTCGTTGCAACGAGCTTTTTAAGACAATAATTTTTACATAACAGTGATTAATTATAGGTTAATATCAAGTTAATTCGTCATTTTCCTTTTATTATGTTGATACGAGCAAGTAAATTAATAATTTTTCTCTAATTATGTTGTGGTGTGTAACTTAATGGTCAAGGTTTATTTATGTATTTTTTTCGGTTCATAAACAATTTGATTGTTTCTCTTAATGATAGTTTGAGTTAAATTCTTATCAAATAATGTCTATTCGGACGAATATTCACTTATGGTATACTTGAAAATAATTAGGTTCCTTTCCAAAAGATAGTTTCAATTGGTGATGTCCAAAGTAATTTGAACGAGAATATTATAGATATAACTATGTATCTTTTGTATCATTTCAAATGAGATCGTTTCAAATATAACTGTTTATCCTTCACAATAAATTGAAAGAAACTATTACATGCATGGTTTTGTGTGGTAATGGTTGTTGCGGTACCATGTTTTCCCAATAAACAATGTATCAACCAAATTATAACGTCATATAAAAAACTGATATGCATATCACCCAATTTTACCTATGTAACAACTTAATTGACTACCAAGTTTTTCAGTTGATATACGTTAATACTCATACTAACCAACATTGCAAGCGTATGCCACTGTTTCTAAAAATTGAAAAAAAAAATAGTATATTAACGATTTAACGAACATATGGATATCAAACCAAACCACTATACCACTATAGTAGTAAGCATGGTTGATACTCGAAACAATATACCACTAAACACACAGATGCTCAAAACAATGTGAATCAAGTGTTTGAGGGATGAAACTAATGTACTACGGATTAAGTAAGGTTAAGTAAAGTTATTGGTGACATAAACAATAGCATTGTTGTCACAAATTTGAGAACTAAGGTTTCGTACTAGACATCTGGTTGGAAGAGTAGAGGGTGATGTTAGGATGCAGTCTACACTGGATTTTATGAGTCTTAGAACTTCTTGAAAATGCAGCAGATGAGATTCAAAGGTATCAAGTGACTGAGATAAAACGAGTGTATTGACATTCGAAGAAGACAAGCAAAACTGCAAAACTATAAAGACGAGCAATAAGTGTAGCAACGAAGTAGAAAAAGGGGATCGATGGTGAGAGCAAAGACACAGGTCAGGGATAAGCTTAGAAAATGAAAAACTCAAAAACTTATGTTCTGAAGGCATTTCCTATTTTTGACACTTTCTGCTTAGAGGTCTTTCTTGTTGTCGATGCTTTCTACTTTTTTCATAGACGATTCCACCCTCCCACACCCCACCCCTCAATTTTTTATTTGGTTTTCATGAAAACAAAATAACGATTGAAGTATAATATGTATATACATTCTACCTCCAAATCTTACAACTTCATGGAATTTACCAGACTATTTAGTTTTCCGATTTTATAAAATTCATAATCGCTTTTATAAAGCATTTGTATATAACAAACCAACATCACAGACGAAAATAAAACGTCACATCGTACGACAACGCGAGAATATTACATAACAATTACCCTTACTTTTACACTATAACTACAACCCCATAACCCGAAAATAAACATTTTGAACCAACAATTGAATAATGCTCTTCCTGTGATATAACCAAACCAACAAATAATGCTAAAGAAAACGAGCTTACTAACAATGGTTCGGAATTCCTTCGTATGTAACCTACTATAACAATCTCGCTCATCTTGCTTATACCGTAAACAAGTTTACGGTTGATGATGCCCTACCGCCCGTCCACAAAGAAGAACATTGTTTGGAATAGGAGCCTCGTCTCGCCAAGAATTAGCTGGCGAATAAACACGAAGATAGAATTGTTGACCTAAATATTGTCGAGCCCAATTCTCAGACCGTACGTTCCACATTCCCACATTGTCCAACGGCATGTAAACCGCTGTCCATGACTTTGGGTATACCTAGATCAAAAAACCAAAATTTATATTTAAAAACAGAAACATATGATGTATAAAAGATGCATAAAATGGTTCATGATGAAATGAAGTTTGCATTAGTTCTTTTTTGTTTGGAAAAAGGTTCACGTCCACGGGATGCTAGCGTCTAGACTCGAACCTAGGTAGATGAGATATTCCACAACATTCCCTAGGCTTTTTGTCATTTACCAATATGCCACCACACCTGTGCTTGTGTGTGTTCTTATTTAGTGTAGCTATGCCTTTTTTTCCTCAATTTATATAACAAACGATTAATTGTTTTTATGGTAAGTGGTAACTAGTAATTTTTGTTGCAATTTGACTTGTAAAATATAAGTAAAGTTCACTGTTTGTCCCTAACATTTGTCAATTTCAACGGATATCGGCCCTGAACTTCAAAAACTCGGATTTAGTCTCTCACGTTTGTCATTTCATAACAGTTTTGATCCGTCCTCCCAACGACCGTTAACTTTTTCCGTTAAGTCTAACTAAATGACGGATATTTTTGTCATTTTAAACATTTTTCTAAGGACCAAGATACTTCTTATTTAACCGTGTGTTCATGGGTTTAACAAAATAGTGTTTAAAGACAAAAATACCCCTCAATTAATTGGACTTGACGGAAAAAGTTGATGGGAGTTAGAAGAAGAGAGAACTGTTATGAAACTACAAATGTGAGTGACCAAAGCCGAGTTTTTGAAGTTTAGAGACGATATCGGTTGAAATTGACAAACATCCGAGACCAAAATTTCACTCTAAAATATATGTATGTGTATGTGTGTATTCTTGCAGCATGGCTAAAAATTAAACATCAACAATCCACAAATAAAATGCATCCGCTATCGTTTAGTTAACATACCTGTACGGTGACGCGTGAAATCGTGTCACGTAAATTGTATCCGGTTCTGCTAGCAGTCGACCACTGCCCTCCATCCATCCTGTTAGTTCAGCAATGTCTTAATTAACAACTTAATCCAAAACAACCTATTTCATTAAGCCATATAGCTAAATTTTCCAATAAAAATAAAAAAATTACCCGACAACAAAAAAGTGGTGGCCATCGACATGCCAAGACTGGACCGTGTCTTCCGGGTTCTCAAACACGACCTCCACATACCCTCTGAAGTCCGCCGGCATCACGGCGGTTTGGAGGTGGTCGCCGCCAGTCGGGTTGTCCTGAATGCTTCCAAGGCTGAAGACACCGGAGATCTTGAAGTGATCGGCGAGCTTAAGCGGGGTATCCGGTGGAATGAAAGATACGCTATTGACGGCATATCTTTGTTTGCCGTTGATCACGGGTGCGGAGTTCACGAGCCTGATCGTCCGAGTGGTGTTGATCAACCCGTAGTGGTACGAGCCCTGTGGGTTCGGTCTTGGCCCGCTAGCGGTTAAATTACGCCTATTTCAACATAAGTCAAGTAGCACAAGTTTAATCACTCGACATTTTTCGAAGAACTAGTTGTGTATCCGTATAATGCAGTAGGATGGAAGATTCTAATTTTAAACCGAACATATTACATTTCTCGATTTTGAAATTTATGTATGAAAAGTGGTTATCACCGATGAGAAGTTGAGGTTAACGTGAAAAGTGGGTATCACCGTTGGATGCACGTTAAGATGAGGTGTACCAAGATGCACCGGATCAATTCCCTGGGTATCACCGTTGGATGCACGTTAAGATGAGGTGTACCAAGATGCACCGGATCAATTCCCTTCTTATCCACTTCTCACGTTAATCTCAACTTCTTGCACTATCCTTGGCCACCTAACTACTACTTAAAAAGTTGATAGAGTAAACTTCACTTTTGGTCCCCTAACGTTTGTCAATTATAATGGATATAGTTCGCAAACTTCGAAAACTCGGATTTGGTCCTTCATGTTTGTCATTTCGTTACGATTTTGGTACCTCCTCTTAAAGACCATTAACTTTTTTCATCAAGTCCAATTAAATGAAGGGTATTTTAGTCATTTTGAAACATTTTTCTGTTAAAACTCATAAACACACCATTATATGGGGGTTATTGAAGTCATCCAGGAAAAAAAAATGACAAACATACCCCTCATTTAATTGGACTTAATTGAAAAGGTTAATCGTCGTCATTTTGAAACATTTTTCTGTTAAAACTCATAACCACCCCATTATATGGGGGTTATTTTAGTCATCCGGGAAAAATTAAATGACTAAAATACCCCTCATTTAATTGGACTTAACTGCAAAGGTTAGCGGTCGTTAGAAGGAGAGACTACAAACGTTAATGAAATTACAAACGTGAGGGGTCCAAACCCGAGTTTTCAAAGTTTAGGGACCACATCCGTAAAAAATTGACAAACATTGAAGACAAAAAGTGAAGTTGACTCAAAGTTGTTAATATAGTGTAGATTACCTGAGTGACCGGGCCTGGTTAATCGACCAGTCGATCTGAGTCGTCGGTCCACCAGGCGGTGCAGCATCGACACCTCCGGCCGAGTTACTGTAGCGCAGAGTCGACGTAGTCGTAAGCACCGGTGTCGTGAACCGGGTCGAAACCACCACGTAATAATCCTTAGGAGGCTGGTCAGCAGTGACCAATACGGACAACGACTGCCCCAAATGGACGTCGATCGAATCATACGTATTTTGTAGCGAATGGGTTCCTTCCACCTCGACCAAGATCAACTTATGGCCTTGGATTCGGAAGTTGATTGAAGTCGTAAGGCCAACGTTCGATATCCTAAACCTGTAAGTCTTGCCTGTCGGAATCATTTAAAACAACAAATCAACGAACGTGTTATTTTATGAATGAAATTGGTTATCAGGTTTCAAACTTTACAAACCTTGATCAACTGTGAATGTGAATCCATTTGATCCTCGCCCGTTAATTAAAAGGCCATCCGGGAAGGGGAGATCGTGACCGTTGTCCAAAATCGCTTTTAAATCCTGGTAAATCGAAGACACAAACGAACATGTTTTCAGCTAAGCATTATATCAAACAGTTGGACTACATACACAATACCAAACCACTTTCAGCTCAGCATTATATTGAACAGATGGAAAGAGATGGTCAAATTGTCCCGGCCTGTTTTTAAATTAAAATCTATTTATAAAAAGATATTTTTTAGTGTATTCAATTAACCAAATCAAATATTTTAAAGCATATTTGGTTGAACAATTTTTTTTTAATAAAAACGTATTTTTTTAGTGTATTTGATTTACCCAATTATAATAAAACGTATTTGTTAGTGTATTTGATTGGCCAAAATTTTAAAAAAATTTATATGCTAAAACAAATTTAAACATGATAAAAGAAAATAAATGGCACTGATTTGGGCCCGGCTCAGGACCGGACCGTTCTCATAACCGGGCCAAAGCATTTTAGTCAGCCAGTCGGGCCCCGGCCTGGCCCAAGACTGTTACAGCAAACACTTTATGGGCCCACTCCGGGACCCGTTTTTGGCGACCACTTGGACTACACACTGACCACCAAACCAATTTCAGCTAGGCTTTATATCGAACACTTGGACTGCATACTTCACTCCACACAAGATAAGCCCACTTACGGTGTGGTTTTGCTTGAACCAATCTCCGGCGAGTATGGTGTAATCTCCGGCCGGTGGTGCGAAGGGAACCGGAATAACCGAACGACTAGCGATTTTGATGCCGCCGTATCCTCCGGCAGCCTTGTGGAATGCCAGGGAAGGGAAGTAAAAGAAGCTACCGATCTGATCTTTCACTTGAAGATTATACGTGAAGTTTTGGCCCGGTGGGATCGGGCAATTCGTACCGAATACACCGTCTTGCCACGAGTTTCTCCGTTGCATAATTCCATTCCTGCCCTCGTTAAGAAGTCCAAATGTTAAAAGAATCAAGGATTGGATTTACACGCAAAATATGGAGTCAGGGAAGAAATCGCCGATTAAAATGCAAATAAGCAATTTTAAAGAAGTTAAAGTGGACTTGCTTTCTAAAAATGCAAATAAACGCTTTTTGAAACAAGGGCAAATAAGCACTCTAAGCACCCCCTAACGTCGAAATTTATAATCAAGAACGACAACATCGATAAATTTTTGTCTTCCAGCAGATTGGTTATCGCTCAGGAGTTCATAGCGCCCTAACTGAGTTCGAGTCTTTCCGTTCGTATGCCTGGAACATTTAAGTGGGGCCATGTTTAGCCCCCAAAATTACCGGGGATTAGTCGGACTTTGGCCCGGACACCCTTCCCAAAAAAAACATCGATAAATTTTTAATTGCAATCGATCGGGCAATGTACATATCATAAAGCTTGCTGAATTTAAATATTTTCTAGTGTCCAACAACTATGCTAAAACATAGATTAGAGGTTTAAAGCATATATTTTTGCTCCAAGAGCTAAACCATATCATTCCTTACATTTAAAAAAAAATAAGATGGTATATTTCCCCAAATTTAGAGACATATCTAAAGCTTAATATTAAGAAAGATAAATAATTAAAAAATAATAATATTTGATTTCTTCTCATCAATAAGAGACATTAAAATTAAATGTTTATAAATAAAAAAAGTTATTTAATATTTTAATAATATTACAAATAAATAATAAAATTATAAAATATAGGGTAAAATACATATTTGGTTCTTGTGGTTTACACTTTATTGCATTATTGGTCCTTATTTTGAAATAATTATGGAAAAGGTTCCTATGCTTTGTTATATTGCACTGTTGGTCCCTGTAGTTACACCATATTGCAATAAAATATAAACCACAGGGACCAAATATGTAATTTATCCTAAAATATACAATAGAAATTGGAGTTAGATTAATTTTTTATGCTCCATTTTAAAAGATAATTGTACAGGCTATAGTAGTTGTAGATGCTCTGACAGTCCAAGTACAAGTAAAAAGAACCAAAAAGGGGATGATGTAGCTATTAAGTACAAGATGTTAAAGCATGTTGAATCTCAACAGCAATGTGTTACTCCCAACCCATAAAGTATAAAACACTAAAGGGTAAAGACTGATTTGATTCAAGTACAACTCTCTAAAGCACAGGGGACCACACCATAGACATTTGGATGTTTATCCTTATATAAGATTTTAATATCAAAGGGTGTGGTTTTAGTGAGAAATTAATGTTTTTACGAGAAACATTATAAGTGATTATCAACACCGTTAGATGAGAAATGGAAGCATATTAGAATGAGACTCACCAAGATGCATAGGATCAATTTCTTTCTAAAACGCAATTTATGGAAGAGTATGAGAGACTAAAGAGATAATAGGTTCAGATCCAATTCTCTTGCTTCTCAACGTTAACTCAACTTCTCACACGACCTTTTTTTGAAAAGATTCATCCTTTACATAGAATACATCTTTGGCAATTTGAAAATCAAGTAACAGCCATCTAAAACTAAGCATGGCCACAGGATTCTAGCGTCTAGACTCGAATCGAAGGATATTTTACCACACCCTCTTTAGGCCACCGCCCTCGTGGCTTTCTCACACAATCTTTTGTCTTATTAAATCCAGACCTTCTTACTATTAATTAGTATGTCATTAAAGATTATATGCCTAAAACTCCCTTTCTCGCCGTCTTAGAGTCTTAGGTGGTGTTTGGTTCGCTGGAATCCGGCGGAATTTGAAGGAATTGGAATGGTCAATTCCATTGACTAAATTCCATTCCTGCGTTTGGTTCATCTTTTGAATTTTCACAAAGAATTCAAATTCCACAAATGATGGAACGTAGATTCCTTAGGTTTTAGCAAGGAATTTCAATTCCTTCCTACCGTCTTTTAAGGTGGTGTTTTAGCAAGGCATGGCACCACCTTTACCGCCACTGCCACCCGCCACCATCGTTGCCGCCACCAGCCACCACCATTACCGCCACCCGCCACCACCACCGTTACCGCCACCCGCCACCACCGTTACCGCCATCCGCCACTGCCACCGCCGTTACCGCCACCCGCCCGCCACCCCCGTTACCAGCCACCACCGTTACCACCATCTGCCACCCGCCGCACCCACCACCGCCGTTACCCGCCACCCGCCCACCGCCGTTACCGCCACCCGCCACCCCGCCGTTTACTGCCACCCGCCACCCACCGTCGCCGTCTCCACCACCTCCTTCATCCCTCACCAATACCATATATTCAATGAAGTAAACATACATATTCAATTTTTTTTTTGACAAATTCCAATTCCAATTCCTCTCAACCAAACGCATGGTCAAAGATTGTTAAATTCCATTCCAATTCCTTCAGATTCCAATTCCTTTGACATATTCCAATTCAAATAGATTCCATTATGCGAACCAAACGCCACCTTACTAAACTATATGCTATCCTATGTGCGAATCGGGCCCAACCCCAATTCAATGAGAGGGGTTATAAGATCACCTCCAACAAATTTTTAAAGAAGTTCAAAATTACATAATCAAAATTAAAAATCTTAAAAAAAAAATACATTCAACTCTATCATATTTTCTATTTAAGAATAAAATATTAAATATATTATTAAAGTTATACATTTAATATATCTTATTTGTCTCTCCTAAACATTTAACAAGTTTCTTATTGATAATAAGATAATATAATAAAAATTACTTATCTCCCATTTCATTTTTTTTTGTTGAATCAATTAATATGTTCTAAATTTCTAGAAGGTCATTGGTCATTGGTCATTGATTAACCAGTGGTAAAGAAGATGGATAGGATCACTTATTATATTTTACATCTATAAATATTATATACTAAATAAAATAATAAAAGCATGCATGTGAACAAAAAATTTGCCCAATTCCCAACTCAAAAGACATCATGGTGAATTTCAAGAAATATTAAAACCTCAACAACAACTTGCAAGTTTGAGTACACACACCCCAACTCCAAAAACCAGTCATATATGAATACAAGTTTCTAAAACCTGTTAAATTTTCAAAAACAAACTTAAAAGTAAAAATCCTAATTCAATAAAAACAATAATAATTTACAAAAAGTAGAAGATAGAAAAGATGGAAAAATAAGTGAAGAATAACTCACCAAGAAAGGAGAAATGGTTCATCCAAGCTGTTGAAAACATTAATAACCAAGTTATCATTTGTAGTGGATTCAATAAGTGGCCCTGGAAACTGTCCATTTATCAATATCCCCTGCACCCACAAACCAAAATCAACATTTTCTTTATTATCTTCACATATAAATCACTACCCACCATCATCATCAAGTATTCAAGATTTCTTGAAATGTTAACCTAAAAATTTTATTTAGAGCAATTTCCAATTTTGGTCCTTGTGGTTAGTTGTTTTTCATTAGTTTTGATTCTTACAAAAAGTTTATTGCAAGCAAACCCATGTGGGTATGCAAAAATTCTTGATTTCAATCCCTCCCAAAAACGGAAGTTAAATGTCATTTGTTATCTCCATTATGGGGTTGTTTGTTTACCTCTTAAACAGTTCCATTAAAAAGCAGCCTCTGAATCGTTAAGAGGTAAATCATGTTTGGCAATAAAAGAAAAAAAAACTACCTCTTAATGGTTCTAAAACCCTCTGAATGGTTTTGTATCCTAGGCCTTCTTTAACCATTAAGTGCCCTCAATAATTACCAAACAACCATATTTCATTTGGCACTATGTCATAAAAGCTTCCTAATCATTCTGACCACTTAATCATCGAGCACCAAACCATTCAAAGACTACCAAACAGTCCCTATGTGTAAAATGAAGTGATCATTTTATCTTTAAAATATGATAATAAATTAATAAAACTACTTTGATATATGTGTGTAGTATGAAGTGATCATTTTATCTTTAAAATATGATAATAAATTAATAAAACTACTTTGATATATGTCGTTGCCATCCATGTTCAGAGATAACATGACTACGTTACCCTATATGCAAGGCACATAGAAGAGTTAACGAATGAAATTTAACTTTTCATTTGTGTGAGGGATCAAAACCACATATTTTTGCATATGGGATTTTTTCGCAATTAAGTTTTTGTAAGAACCAAAACTAAGAAAAACAACAAACAAGGACCAAAATTGGAATTTACTCTTTTTCTTTATAAAATGTTTAAGAAAGAAAAAGTATTTCACCATCAATCTTCAACATTAATTGAAGCGAGAAATAGTATTCTAAGATATCTCAAAAAATTTATAAAACGTTCATAAAGAATATAGTATTCATCATCAACATCAAGGGAAATGAGAAACAATATTCAAGATTTCTTGAAAAGTTTGGGTTTCTTTAAAATTTTATAAAATGTTTAGAAAGAAAATAGTACTCATCATCAACATCAATGGAAGCAAAAAATAATATTCAAAATTTCTTGAAAAACTTATAAATGTTCATAAAGAAAATAGCATTCATCATCAACATCAATGAAACAGGAAACAATATTAAAGATTTCTTGAAAAACTTATAAAATGTTAATAAAAATTAGTATTTATCATCAACATGAATGAAGCAAGAAATAATATATAAGATTTCTTGAAAATTTTATAAAATGTTTATAAAGAAAATAGCATTCATCATCAACATCAATGGAATTATGGAAGCAAGAACAAAGATTCAAGATTTCTTTATAATTTTATAAAATGTTCATAAAGAAAATTGCATTCATCAACATCAATGGAAGCAATAAATAATATTCAATATTTCTTGGTTTTTTTTTAAATGTTCATACAGAAAATAGCATTCATCATCAACATCAATGAAAGCAAAAAATAATATTCAAAATTTCTTGAAAAAAATTATAAAATGTTCAAAAAGCAAATATTTTTCATCACCAACATCAATGAAAGCAAGAACTAATTTTCAAGATTTCTTGAAACTTCTATAAACTTTTAGACATCAATGGAAGCAAGAAACAATATTCAAGATTTCTTGAAGTTTTTTATAAAATGTTCATAAAGAAAACAGCATTCATCATCAACATCAATAAAAGCAAGAAACAATATTCAAGATTTCTTTATAACATTTTCAAGATTTCTTGAAAAAATATAAAAAAAACTAAAAAAGAACCTGTTGTTTGACTCCAAGAGGGTAGATATCACCATAAGAGACATTCCAAGTGAAGAATCTATAAGGGTCTTCTCCATTGCTGAACTGAAACAGCAGAGTGCTTAGAAGTAGCAGAGCTATAATGGGTCTCTGTTTTTCTCCCATTTCAACACTTTCAGAAATGAAATGAGAAATGAGAAATATATAGATACAGATCTATGTATGTATATGTATTATATGCAGCAGATAGCAGATGGGGTTTACTTAACATAGACAACAAAATCTCCTCTGGCCTTATTCTTCTTTTTTTTCTTTTAATTATTTTAATGTGTTTCTTTGCTTTTTCTTCTTTAGCTTTTTTTTTTTTGGTGTTTATTTTGGGTTAAAAATACAATTGTTGAGAGGACGACCGACTTAAATGACGCTCGCCTCTATTGCTTGATTGCTACCCCCAAGGAGTAGACTGTAGCACCCGTCGGTGGTGGCTTATCAAAATTCAAAAAGGTGTTTTTATATATTATATATATTTTCGATAAATAATTGTTAGGCTTTCAGTAGCACAAGATTGGGTCGATATGGGTACGAGCTTGTGGGTTCACAGGTTTGGCCGGTTCGTGCTTAGAGGGAGGAGAGAGGGTTCAAGCCGCAGATTCGGTGAAGGGTTCACGAACCTATGAAACTGTTGTATCTTTTTTTTTTTCTTTCCCTATTTCTCTCTCTTCTATATTATATAATGAACGTAAGAAACGTTGATGGTATGAGATTTGAAGGTAAGGTAAAGGTTGAGGGTAAATGATGTGGTAGTAAAAGGTTGAAAGTTCAACATCTTGTGCTACTGGAAGCTTTATAAGAACATATTTTTATATGATTGTGACCTAGAACTCTTCATCTAAATTGCTAAGGTTGTATTTGGCAAAAATAAGCTAATTGATAAACTAGCTTATAAGCTAATACATGTTTGGATGGGCCATAATAAACTAGCTTATTGAAACACAAGTTGTAGTAGCATTTCAAAAGTCTTTTTGTAGCTTTTTCCAATTATTCATAATCATAAACTAGTTTTTATCAAACATAATTCAGATCTTATGTTTCCATTTCATTCTCTTCTAAAAAACTTTGGATGACATGACTTCTTTTTTACTTTCCTCCCCGCTCCTCCTTCAGTTGCCTTGCAAAAAAGTCTTGAGAATACAATTTATCGCTAACTTATCAAACCTCAAGCTTGTATAAACGTCTTTAATGGTAGTTCATCTAATAATTTTTTTATGAGTCTCATACATTTTTCTAGCATTCAAATTAAATTATTATATCTTTAAGCTAAACATCATATATTTAATCTTTAAAACTAACAACCTTCATGTACAATAATTCAAAGGGTTTGAGATTCTTATAAGAACTCCTTCTTCTATAGTAGCTCTTATAGGGAAGCTCCATTTAGATATGCACTTAAGGTGGAGGGAGTAGTCATCATTCCATCCCTCTATCCATCTAGCTACATCAGTATTTTACTCTCTCTATATACCACATTATACCCCCACGAAACTCACACAGTGATCATAATTCTACCCCTACATGGCTACATCCCACCAACCATTTAAAAAAAGAAAAAAGAGAAGACAGATACACACATAGAGGAGAGAGAGAGAGAGAGAGAGAGAGAGAAAGAAAAGGAAAGAAAGAATGAGGTTTGTCGTGCACATGTTGGCGGGCTGCAAATTCATAAAGCCGGCAGGACGGGGGCGGTGTTCACCGCGTCACCTAGCCATCCCATGAAGGTTTCCCCGCTCAGCGAGCCTCCCACACGCACGCCCTTATATGTATTGCTATTCATGTCAAAGTATAATTAATAATTCAAGGTATAAGTTTTAATGTTAATATGTATTAAGAGAATAATAGTACATATGGATGCGATACAAAAATGTATTTAAACAATTTCTTTAAGCAGAATAAAATACATTAAATGTAACAAAACTTGGTTAATTTATATTTAGAGTTAATTACATTTTTGGTCCTTGTGGTTTGGTAGTTTTAACATTCTGGGTCCATTTTTAAAATAATTATGGATTTGGTACCCGTGGTTTACACTTTATAACGTTCTGGGTCCATAGTTTCTAACTCCGTTAAAAGATTCTGTTAAGTAGGTTAATTATAGGGGTACTTTGGTCATTGTATTTATGTTTTCATTTTTAATTAAAAATAGAGGGACCAAAGGGGTAATTTACTCTTATTTCTATAGTAATGTTAAAATAAAAAATAAAAAATGCAGGTTATCATTAGTTCATCATCTTCCACCTTGAAACTTGAAAGCCACAAACCTGGCAGCACCACCGGCCACCACCGACCTCCACCCACGTCTCCACCACCGTCCACCCACGTCACCTCCGGCCACCGACGTTTCCCCTCACCTCCGGCCACCGGCGTTTCCCCTCCCACACGGCGTGTTCCAGATCTAGATGAAAAAATCAGAAAACTTCAACCTCCTCCATCAAGGTTCCCATGCCGCCACCGCCTGCTTTCACCTCCACATACCCAGATGTAGACATAAACCCTCAATCTGGTTGGTTTAGACATCGATGCAACCCTATAATGAATTCCTAAATCGAATTAACCCTAAATCATCCACAGAAATTAAAAGAGGGAAAGAACACAAATTGTAGACAATGTCGAAGTCGCCGGTAGTGGAAGGGGACTGTGAAATGTTCTCTGTTCTTTAGTGATATATAGAAACAATAATAAAATGGGAGAATCAGATGTGTTCCATATTGTCCCTGTTTGGAGTTAGATGCATACATCTGGGTTTTTTGATCTGAGTTTTTTGTTCTGGGTTTGTGAGTTTTGGTTTCCACTCTGTGGAGAAGTTTTTTCGGAAAACCAGGGATATGCTTTGTTGGAGTACGATTTAAGAAGATGTTGCCTGAGAAGATGACCGGAACTTTGTGGGGTGAGGTAACACGCCGGCGGTGGTGGTGAAAAACTCCGGTTCATCTTCAACAATGTTGGATGAAAACAACTATGGTGATAAAAAGATATATATATATAGAGAGAGAGAGAGAGGAGAAGAAAATTAGAAAAGAAAAAAAGAAAAAAAGAAAAAGAAGATAAAGAACATTGGTGGTAAAAGGAAAGAAGATGGGGGCGGCAGAAGAAGACGGTGGTAAAGGGGAAAAAGGACAATGGTGGTAAAGCGATGAAGAAGATGGTTTGACTCTTGACTATTTTATTAAAGTAATATACATTTTTGGTCCTTCTAATTTTAACAAAAAATAAAGAAAGGGTATAATGACTCATATACCCTTTTAGCTTACATGGTTAACAGAAAATTTTAACAGTGTTAGAAGTTATGGACCCAATACGTTATAAAGTGTAAACTATGAGGACCAAATCCATAGATATTTTTATTTTGGACCCAGAGTGTTAAAAACATCAAACCACAAGGACCAAATATGTAATTTACTCTTATATTTATAATGACTAAGGGTCTTTTCCCCTAAAATGATGTATCAAAATTATATAATTTTCCATTTTATATCTATTCGATCATGTAATTTTGTAATATTTAATGATATGGATTCGTTTTTAATTGGATCATGAATTGTTTACGAAATACTTACACGGTATTCATGTTACCATATACTTTAAAAACTCTAATTTTTCTTCGTAACTGTGGATTCTCATACCACTTTACACGTATATACATCAACTAAACTCTCAACTGATCATAAATGGCCTGAAGTTATCGCAGGTGAATCTCCATAGCCACAAAAACCATGATATTGTATTTGAATATAAGACTGATAAATTTTTTTTCATTATATCCTTATAGGCTATTTAAAGTAATTTAAGAATTAAAACTTTATAACTTTATATTAAAAAATTAAAACTTTATTAATATTTTATAAAGTAATTTAAGAATTAATTTAACTGTATTATATTTTGTCTTTCAAGAATAACTTGCAAATTTTAATAAACACTTTTTTAATTTATGGAAATTGGATTGGTGTATTTAGTATGTTGACATCTTGTAGGTCCCTTTGACTGGTTCTACCCATGATCTACGCACATGATGAAGGAGAAAAAATAGGAAATTCATTCTCAAATTCCGTTTCTTTTTTGTTTCTTTGCTACCTTTTATAGCTTTAATTTATATATTCTTTATTTTATTTGTAACTTTCTTAAATTAAGCATGTAATCATCGAATTCATAACTATTTAACGAAGTTTGATTATTTTAATTCACACGATTTTAGGAATATCCATGATAAATTTCTTGTTAGGCTTTTCGTTAAGGTTCTATAAGGATTTTAAATGACATGTTAATATTTTTATTTGGTTATATATCTTAATAGAAACATGGATTTGGAACAAAAGTGTAGATTCTTGTCTACATTTTTATTATTTTTTTTATTGTTTACTAATCATTTTGTTTTATTTTAATATATCTATAAAACATATATGCAAGAAGAAGTTTTGATTAAAAACATTTAATTGTAGTAGGATATACTTTTTTTATTTATTTTATTTTTGCTTGTTTTGTGTTAGGTTTTATATAAGTTTCTATATTTTGTCTTAAGAGAAGGATTGTGTAAAAAGTTAAGTTTACGGTAAGAAGTAGATATGGCCCATTGATCTCTTTAATCTCATGTTTTCTCATGAATTGCGTTATAGAAAATAATTGATATTGTGCATCTCGATGTATTTCATTGTAATGTGTATCGCTGGAGCCTAGCACGTGTGTTAATATGTTTAATTTTTAGTTATCTCGTTAAAATTCATAAAACGTGCCAAAAATTCCTAAAGTCAGGAAGACTCTCGGATTCTCCATGTCCCAACATTTTTAAGACCTAAGACCATATTCAACCCACTACTAAAAATACAAAAAATATGATTTTTTTCATCTTTAATCCAACATTAAAACACACAATATATATAGGCTAAAAGAATACTCCTGTATATCTGGAGGAGAGAGAGAGGGAGGGAGAGGGAGAAAGAGAGAGGGGAGGGGGTCGGTTTCACAGTTTCCTAAAACCAACATTGGAAGCCCACTCAAAAGCTTCCCCCCCCCCTCGCGGTACTGCAGCCCGCCAAGCCCGATTTGGAAGCCCACTAGGGTGCTACCGATAGCCTTAAGATGATTATCATGATTATGATATAAAAGATATACTCTTGTATATCTGGAGGATAGAGGGAGGAAGAGAGGGAGAGAGAGAAAGAGAGAGGGGAGGGGGTTGGTTTCATAGCGGTTTTCTAAAACCAACATTGCAAGCCCACTCAAAAGCTTCCCCCCCCCTCGCGGTACTGCAGCCCGCCAAACCTGATTTGGAAACCCACTAGGGTGCTACCGATAGCCTTAAGATGAATATGATATAAAAGATGTTTTAGCATGTTTTTTTAGTGTTGAGTTAGAGTTAGTTTTTTTTAGTGTTCAATTGTCCTACTATTTTTAGTGGTTTTGGTGTGTTATTATTTAAGAAAATATTCAAGGACTCGGACTTACTTATTTAAAATAGGAAAACTCAATTATTTATTCCTTAAAAATAAGGTTATTCAAGAATTTAATTATTTTCATTTAAAAAGCAAAAAAGTTATTATGTTATGATGTATTTTCTCAAATGTTATTTTGAAATGAATATTAAAGATTAACGGTAAAATGAAACTGAAGACTTTGCGTGAGGAGAAGTGTCACACAATCCGAGAGCCTAACCCAAATGCTAGTTGGAACAAACATATTCTAAGGAAGATAAATGTTTTTATATGGTGGGTTATTCACGGTGGGCTTGATAATTGGAGAATTGACGTGGACACAGTCGTTTGCCTGGGATGCAATGAAGACTCCGGGACGATATATCGTTGCTTCGTGAATTGTTGGTTTGCAAAAAGGGGTTTGGGGACTATTTCAAAATTGGTGGAATATCGCAGTTCATTTTGGCCGACCTAGGTCCCTTTTTCTCACCTTGGTTAAACTAGATCTTGCAAACCTACAATTCCACATCCTGCTACTTGCTTCAGAGTCAATGTAACAGCACAGTTTTCAGGAATGTCACCTCAGTTGAGATGCTATTTGCTGAGATACAATTCATAATTTTTGATTGGATGTCCAGACAAATCAACAAAGGAAACATCTCGTGAGAGTTGTGAATAGAAAAAATCCATTTGCCTTAATTTCTCTCATCGATCGAGAAGACCCTTGGGTTAGACCCTTTAGCTTGTGTTTTCTTTCTAGTTTCTTTCCATTAGAGATTTAGAGCTTTGCATTAGCTCGCATCTTTAGCTCGTGTTTTTTGTTACTTTGTTTCCCTCTTCCTTCTTAATACACCTTGTAGTTCTTTTGGTTGTTACTTTTTGTATATATATTCTCTCTTAATAAAATAATGTTGTCTTAAAAAGGTTAATTTATTGTTAAAATGTGGGTGAGAAGTAATTGCATGCAACCATTCTCTGACTATTTTGCAGTTTGCACCCACGAGTAGGAAACATTAATAATGTGGATGCATTGCTTCTGAAAATAATATTAATAGGGATTTGAATCAAATAAAGGCTATAATTGTAGCGTCATATTTATTGCATAAAATAATTCAGCCAAAGCAAACATATGTTTATTTGATTCATACCAATTAAGTGTACATCTGACAAAAATTGACACGACACGTTAATTCGATATGAACTCGACACGAAATAAACGGGTTTGGGTAACAGATTTCAACCCGTTTAAGTAAACGGGTTGACACGAAACGATACGAAAATTAAACGGGTAAGGTCAGGGTCAAACATATCAACTTGAAAATGACCCGACTAACCCGTTTATACATATATGTGTGTGTGTTTGTGTGTACGTATATATAAACTTTTCTTTTTGCATTTGTACTAATTTACGATTTATTTGAACTTTTTATATAATAATGTTAATAGATTTGGTTCAATCTTATAAGTTTGAATTATAAAATTTGGATTTCTAAACTTTTGTGAATTTTTAATTTTTAATTTTATAAATGTTAAACGGGTTAAGCGGGTCAACCCGTTTATTAAACGGGTCGGGTTAGAGTCAAACATTTTCAACCCGTTTAATTTTGAATCTGACACGAACTCGATAAGACACGACACGTTTGCCAGGTCTAATTAATTGTATGTTATTTTTGGGACTAAATAATTATTGGATTGAAACATACAAATAAGGTATTGGATTGGATTAAGTCAGGATGTGGTTTTGAATCTATTATTTAAGCTTGTTAACCTTTTTTTCTTTTTAGGCCATCCGCAATAGGAGGTGGTAGAAGATCGGTACCACACCGGTACCGGTGATAACACTGTAGAGGATGAGTGGTATGAGACCGGCACGGTAGGACATCGGCACCTGGTTACCGCTCTCTCTCCTCCACCCCACCCCACCCACCCCACCTTTCTCTCTTTCTGTCTATCTCTCTCTCTTCTTTTCTTTTTCTTTTATTTTTTTAATTAATTATCTAGAGTGATATGAAATTGGTATGGGTAAGGATGGAATGGTAAGGTGATGGTAAGGTGGTGGTAAGGTGGTGGTAAAACTGATGTGGCACTGAGGTGATAGCTGTTATGAGTGGTACGGGTAAGGATAGCCTTATAGGGATCAAAATAAATAAACTAGACCAAACTTTTCATACTAGGCGAGGGTGGTCCTGAATTAGATGGGGCCATAATTTATGTTGTCAACTCATATTTGATAATTGATATTCCATAAAAAGTGCATCGACAATAGAGTCCATTGTGGGGGATTTTTTTTTCTTGAACGGGCGCATGGTTCGAATCTCAGCTCATGCCTTGAAACCCTTTAAATAGAAACTGGATAGTTAGACTGGGGGTAGTCATTCTCCTTAGAGAGGTTTCGAACTTAGTGTCATCGTGACTTGATGCCATGATGACAAGATGATACTTCGTTGCACCAACATGCCATTTCATTTAAATATTTAAAATTTTAAGGTTTTTTTTTTTGGAACGTGGAATTGTAGATGTTTTCTTTTGAGTTAAATGCAAATTTGGTCCTTATGGTTTACAAAAATTAATGACTAAGGTCCTTTTACAAGATTTTTAACTAACAAGGTCCCTATAGTTTTGGTTTTTATAACACATATGGTACTTCTTATAAAAAAATTAAAATTAAGAAAGGGTAATTTTGTCCATTTACTTTTCCTATTTCTTTAATCTTAATTTATAACATATTTAGTCCCTCTTTAATTAATATATAAAGTTATATTTATTTGGCACTTTTTAAATATGAATTAGGATCAGGTGAGACCAAGCTGTTACCGTGAGACCGCGTGAGACCAATACCTAACATATGAAACTTCACAAAAAAACACCGTGAATGTACATAAAACTTGAATACGCAGAACTAAAAATCACTTTCGATGCAAAAAAATATCGAAAAGAAGCTAAAAAAACATTCACAGCTCAAGTTCTGTGAAGGTTACATATATATATATATATATATATATATATAGAGGGATTTTCATTTGTGAACCAATAAATATGTGTGAACTTGTGAACTTCATCCTAGCCATCCAAATCTTTGTTCTATGGTCTAGATTTATTCAATGGAAACTTTTTCCTTATCTTGATTAACCGCCCATGATTGTAGGAGAGTATTTTTTGAATTAATTTGAAATCTGATTGGTCAATATGGGTTCACAAAGTTCACACGTTTTTTGTGGTTCACAAATGAAAATCCCTCTATATAGATATATATATATATAATGCGAACCTTCACAAAAAAAATGTTGTGAAGGTTTCGTTTTTTAACCTTTTTTTGGATTTTTTTTTTGGTAGTGTTTTTTAGTATGTTTTAACGATTAATGTTCAATTTTTTTTACCTTCACAAATTTTTGATGTGAATTTTCAAGTAAAATATGTTGGTCTCACCGGTCTCACGAAAAAGGT
Organism: Centaurea solstitialis; assembly: GCA_030169165.1. Taxonomy (NCBI): domain Eukaryota; kingdom Viridiplantae; phylum Streptophyta; class Magnoliopsida; order Asterales; family Asteraceae; genus Centaurea; species Centaurea solstitialis. The sequence goes on from CM058043.1 coordinate 32,490,243, forward strand.
TTGGTCTTAGCAGAACCTAACTCATTGTATTATATTACTATTTTTATGCCAAAACATATATATATTTTTCTATATTGCTTGAATACATAAATTTTAACAACACCTCTAATTATATCTATTTACTTTACAAATTATACAAATATATTTTATATTTTTATGTTAACTTTATCATACATTTGAAGCAAATTGCAATATACTTAGTAAAAAGCACATCACTAATCTAAATTTTAGTATGAAAATAACAAAAAACGAGTACAAAAATACATAATAAGTGAAATTATGAAATTACAACATCATGTTTAAAATAACACTGGTAATCAAAAAATGCAAAGTTTGACACCAAATAATTATACGAGATAAAATTGTGTCAATAGATAATTTATGGGAAGACATGTTAATTCTATTTGATTACATATGTGATTTTGTTGTAGGATAAATGTGCCATCGTCTAAAGGATATGACGATAGAGTTATAGATACAGATAGAGATAGAGATAGATATACTAGAGTTAGATTAGAACTGAAATATATGATATTTATCTACTTGTATCCATCCCTATATAAAGTAGGGGTGTGCATGGTTCGGTTTGGTTCGGTTTTGAGGTAAAACCGAAACCAAACCGAAAATTTCGGTTTTTAGAAAAACCAAAACCAAAACCAATCGGTTTTTCGGTTTTTGGTTTTCGGTTTTAAGTTCGGTTTTTGGTTCGGTTTTCGGTTTTTAATTCGGTTTTTGGTTTTCGGATTTCAAATTTTTGTCCAAAAATCAAAATCCAAGATCATCAATTCCTGTTTATCGCATCTGAATGTTTAAAAGATAGAGTTGGTGTTTTATAAGAACTATGACTTCAATTTAATATTGACTAATTTACATTATTAATCATTATCATCGTCATAGAATGACTTCAATTTATTATTTGTTTCATCATTTTTTAATATAAATGTTTTCTATGTGATGTCAAGTCATTCATGGACTCAAGTAATTATGAGAAGTAGGGGTGTGCATGGTTCAGTTTGGTTCGGTTTTGAGGTAAAACCGAAACCAAACCGAAAATTTCGGTTTTTAGAAAAACCAAAACCAAAACCAATCGGTTTTTGGTTTTCGGTTTTTAATTCGGTTTTTGGTTTTCGGATTTCAAATTTTTGTCCAAAAATCAAAATCCAAGATCATCAATTCCTGTTTATCGCATCTGAATGTTTAAAAGATAGAGTTGGTGTTTTATAGAACTATGACTTCAATTTAATATTGACTAATTTACATTATTAACCATTATCATCGTCATAGAATGACTTCAATTTATTATTTGTTTCATCATTTTTTAATATAAATGTTTTCTATGTGATGTAAAGTCATTCATGGACTCAAGTAATTATGAGAAGGAGAATGCAAAGGGTAAAATTATTAATTCGTCGAAAACTAAAAGAAAATTAGCAGAGCACTGTAGATAAATAAGAACTCATAAACAAGAAAATTATCAGAGAACTGGAGATAAATAAGAACTCAACAAAATCTTCCAGTATTTACTAAATAACTAAGGTAAAACTAAAAGAAGTATTTATTCGGTTCGGTTCGGTTTTTTCGGTTTGGTTTTGAATTATAAAACCGAACCAAACCGAAAAAGTCGGTTTTTGAAATTTTAAAAACCAAAACCATATTGGTTCGGTTTTTTCGGTTTGGTTTTTTCGGTTTTTTCGGTTTTGGTTCGGTTTCGGTTTTTTCCTGCTCACCCCTAATATAAAGGGCTTTTGATTAATGAGAATGATATCTCTTGTCTCTCTATTCTTTGTTATGTTTCGTTTTTCCTTTAACACGTTATCAGCACGAACTCTTCAATAACTCTTTGAACATCGAGTGAACTGAGATTTATACGAGTAAAGCATCGTTGCTTTGATAGTCATCTGAGTTCTGGTCGTGTTTCTGCCATCACAAGTTAGTTCCCTCTTTCATATCTCCTTTGTGATTGTATGTTATTAGAATGATACATTAATGAGATGACAGAAGAGAAGAAATTTCTTGATACTTGTGTTTTATCTTCTTCTAAGGTAAAAATAGTCATCTCTATCTCTATTTTTTTAACTATCTAAATCTTGCTCACCTTGCTGCATATTTAATTTTACCATCTACGTCTTGCTGGATATATATATTTTTACTTATGCCTATTAATATATTTGCTCACCTAAATTATGATGTTATATAAGTTGTAACGTTCACGGTTTGGATTATATAAAAGATTTTTTTTTTCATGTACATAAAAGTATATACATAATTCATCCTTGCATAGAAAGAAAAAGAAAAGGTTTATTTGCCTAATTTACTGATCTTTAGTTTTTTTTTATGCACTGGACCATAGCTATGATTGTGATAATGTGTTTATTGTTTGTTCTTTTCTTTTGTGTTAAGATGGTTTAAGTATCACAATCTTAATTTCAATAAATAAATAAAAGGGTTCAAGAGGCGTGAAACTATGCTGAATGTTGTTGATTTGATGATGATACTAATTTTATTTGGATTATTTTTTCTATCCTCATATATATTAATTTAATCAGGTGAATCTATCTCCTAAATATAGATTTATTTAAATTACTTTCAGCTTATTATTGTTATGCAAGTAGTTTTATTGATTGAATTCATTAATTTATGTTAAATTTCGTATGATTTTAATATTGAACTGAGTTGTTCATGTCTACATGTTTATCATAAACCATACTTGTTAGATTATATCGGAAGTCACACTTACCACTAATTATCATCACTAAAATATGTATTTGTTTGTTTGAGAGTATGAGCCATTTGTTTTAAATATTAAAATATTTATCTTATATGAGTTCATATTCATATTTTATTTACCTTAAATATGAGTTCCTACTCATATTTTTTTAACTTCATAATTATTATTTTTGGAAGTTACACTTCCAATCCCATAGATATTTTGGTCTTTTACTAAAGGCTTCAAAAATACTATTAAAATTGGCTTTCTATGCCAAACTTATATTCATTTTGGCCTCTTGCCAAAACTCTTCTATAATTAGCAATATTACCTTTCAATTAAATAAATTGCAATACATTGAAGGATTTTGTCAAACGGGTGTAAATAGCCTAAGGTTTGTAGGGACTTAAGTAATCCATGTGATTCCCCTTCTTACCTGGAAATCCAAAAGTGTTTTTGTGATTTACCTATTAGGCTTGAAATATTGATCAAGTATTATCAATTGAATGTAAGCATACAAAAATCAAATATTGTTATGATAATGAAATTTCATGCATAATAAAATGATTATAGACTATAATACATTGTTTTAGAAAATTTTATATTATATATGTAACCTTTTTGACACAATTCATATGTGATCCGATGTCCTAAACTCAAAAGAATTTGAGTATAAATATGAATATTCAATGTAAAGATTCTTTATTAAAAAGGTACAAGAGTATACCTAAAACCCATCAATTCCTATTGATCCTAAAAACCAACCTCGTGAAAAGGTACAAGACAATGCCTTGAGATTTTTGAGACGACACATCAATCACAATCTTCATACGGAACATTGATACCTAGAATCCTCCAAAAACCATGGGACATCCTGAAAAAGAAAACTAGGATGTATATTACCATGTATTTTCTAATCTAATCATATAGTGGAATGAAACTTACTCGATTAGAAGGTGATTGATTTCAACAAAAAAAAAAAATGGTGTGTCTCAAAAAGCAACTCAATCTTCGTGACATGTAACTCACAGAAGATTGTATAATTTATAACATTATTCCACCCTTTTATATACCATCATGTTTTGAGCTTTCATAGGAAATTAAATACGTTCGACTAGAAACATCCAAATAACTGTTGGATGTCCTGGAAAGTTGAACCGATAGTATTAATGGACATATACTAATCGTACAATGGAATAAAACCCACTTACTCAATTACAAAAGGTCATTTATTTCAACCAAGAAATGTTATGTATTAAACCATGTCTTAATTTATGTGGCAAGAAACTCACAAAAGGTGATATTATCTATTCCCCTATTTTAGATAGCAACAAACATACTAATGAACTAGTATAAATTGGAATATAACATTTTAGAAATAATTATCAACCTACTGCAAGTGGCTGAGAGACATAACAATATTCCTTCTAGTAATAAAATTAGACATTTCGGGACAACGAAATTTCCCCAAAGCAATAATGAAAGCGTTAAAGGTGGAAACAACTCCCAAGGATTGTGAGTTAACAAAATTTCACGCATGTGACATCTATGAGCCATGTGGATGAGATCCACAAAGGTTCAGTGTCAAGGTAAGAGTCAGAAAAAGGATTTTTCAAAACCTGGAGCAAATATACAATATTGTTGGGAATTGATGCGTATGAACGCGCAGCGGAAAAACAAAACAAGAAACAATTCCCAAGAACGGATCCAATCCTAACCTTTACAGATACAATTTAACGAGGTTTGATGATTTACCTTTTTGTGATTAATTTTCCGGAAGGCTTGTAGGGGATACACCGCTACTGACACCAATCGAGATAGTTGCTAGACCACCACTCTGGATTACCCCGGAAAAAACGAACACGATCCTCCTCTTGGAGAAACCGGCGCCGTTTTTAGTGAGAGAGAAAGAGAGAGTTTTTCTGGGTTGTAGGATTAAAACTGAATTGTTGTGTGTAAACTGATAAACCCTTAACCCTTTATTTATATGGATAAAACTTAGCAGAATTTTATTCCATATAAGATTCTTTGGTAATTATCTCCAAATATAATTTCCATAATTAATTAATTTATCTAATTAATTAGTTTATAAATAGTTTAACTAACTATTTATTTTAACTCTTTCATTAAATAATTAATAAACAATTAATTATTTCTCATGTAATCCAAACGTTCTCATTTTGGCGTGCAGCGGTGTGACCTACTAGTGTCTTATAACATTGGACACGGTAACCCTGTTACTGTCTCGCACATAATCCTAACAGACTCCCACTTGTGCTAGACATGTAACTCTTCTGTTACCATTAGCCTAAGGAGGTCCCTAGCCAGACACTTAGGTTAACCAGGTTATAAGATCTCTTATATCCAGAGATACAATTCTTGAATTTGTACACAGGTTCATTCCTTTTGCACACGATATTTCTAAAGTGATTTAAGACATGGAGTGGAGGATTCATTTTTTAAAATCAAGTATTTCTTGACTCTGATTTCGATTGCCTGCAGTAACGGATATTACTAAATAACACCTGTTATTCTATCCGAGCGTGGCCACGCGATTTCTGCCAATCTTAATTGTCAAGGGGCCCGGAAATATCTCTCTTTTGTAAAGAGGTGCAAATCCCTTGTTGACTACTTGCATTTGGATCTACGGCTTCCACTGCATCTAGTCATGTCCCGTATGGCCGCCCTGTTACGGTGCAGCGTTAGAACATGCTAAGAATACAACAGTCCTCATGTTCCCAAACCAAGTATCTCAGGTCTAAGGACAACCTATCAAGTCAATGCTTATGACTGAGGCTCCATGAAGCAGACTTGATAACTGGTCATTTCCAATACCCAAACACTCTGATGAGTATCTATAAATACTTGGTCACATCACTTGTGCTTTTATTCTTTACTTTGAATAAATCATCAAGTATTTATAATAGCGTTAAACTCCCAATTGAAATTCCCATTTCAATAAGTGGCTACGGAAATTTAGATTTCACACAAAACTTTGTAAAATCATGGATACGTTAAATATGCGAAAAATAGTTAATTTAGAACAGTCATGAAAATAAAACCTCCATTTATTTCCAACACACTGTGAAATAAAACTTTACATGATTACATTGTTTCAAAATTAAGCTATAGTAATAATTTAATAAACTAAAAACTAGCTACTGGCTTCCAGGTACTGCATCCCAATGGAATTCGCATGTGCCTCATGCTTCACCCTTGCTAGTGGCTTTGTCAGCGGATCTGCGACATTATCCTCTGTTGGAATCTTGTATATTCTCACATCGCCTCTTCCAATGATCTCTCGGATAAGGTGATATTTCCTGAGCACGTGTCTTGACTTGTGATGCTCTCTCGGTTCCTTTGCTTGCGCCACGGCTCCAGAGTTATCACAGAATATATCAATCGGTCTAGAGATACTGGCAACCACTCTTAGATCCGATAGAAAATTCTTTAGCCAGACAGCTTCCTTTGCCGCATCGGATGCTGCAATGTACTCTGCTTCTGTAGTTGAATCTGCAATCGTGTCCTGCTTCGAGCTCTTCCATGAGATCGCACCTCCGTTTAGGGTAAAGACGTACCCTGACTGTGACCTGAAGTCATCTCTGTCGGTCTGGAAACTAGCGTCAGAGTATCCGGTGACACTAATTTCATCCTCAGATCCTTCAAAGACCAAGAACATTTCTTTCGTTCTTCTCAGATATTTAAGAATGTTCTTGACAGCCACCCAATGAGGTTCACCCGGATTCTTTTGATATCTGCTCGTAACATTTACTGAGTAAGCAACATCGGGCCTAGTACATAACATGGCATACATGATTGATCCAATTGCAGAAGCATATGGAACTATTTTCATTTTGTCCTGATCTTGACTAGAAACAGGACATTGTGTTTTACTTAACACTATGCCATGCTGCATCGGGATAAATCCTTTTTTGGATTCATCCATCCTGAATTTCTTCAGAATTTTATCGATATACGTACTCTGACTAAGTCCGATAAGCCGCTTGGATCTATTTCTGTAGATCTTTATACCAAGTATATAAGCAGCTTCTCCAAGGTCTTTCATCTGGAAACATTTGCTTAACCAGCTCTTTATACTCTGTAAAGTTGGTACATCGTTTCCTATGAGTAGAATGTCATCTACGTACAAGACCAAGAAGGTTACTATGCTCCCACTGAACTTAGTGTAGACACACGGCTCGAACTCACTTTTGGTAAAACCAAACTCTTTGATTCGCTCATCAAAGTGTAAGTTCCAGCTTCTAGATGCTTGCTTTAATCCATAAATGGATTTTAGCAGTTTACACACCTTATTAGGATTCTTAGGATCTTCAAACCCCTCTGGTTGTTCCATATAGACGTCTTCTGTTAACTTTCCATTCAGAAAGGCTGTCTTGACGTCCATTTGCCAAATCTCGTAGTTAAAATACGCTGAAATGGCCATAAGAATTCTAATTGACTTTAACATGGCCATTGGTGAAAAGGTTTCATCATAGTCAATACCATGAGTTTGCGTGAATCCTTTTGCGACCAGTCTGGCCTTGAAGGTGTGTACATTTCCATCCATGTCGGTTTTCTTCTTGAAAACCCATTTGCGTCCAACAGCTCTACAGTGTTGTGGCAAATCAGTCAACTCCCAAACTTGGTTGTCGTACATGGATTGCATCTCAGCCTTCATGGCTTCCTGCCATTGTTCAGACTCATTGCCTGACACAGCTTCTCCATAGGATGTTGGTTCATTCAAGTCTCCGCTGTCTTGAGAGACTAGAAATCCAAGATACCTATCTGGTTCTTGTTTTACCCTACTGGATCTGTGAAGGTCCTGTGTTTGCACTTCCTCAATCGTTTCTGATCGAGGTTCAACATTCTCATGTTGAATTTCTGGCTCAACAATTGGTGTAGTGTTTTCTTCGTCTACTACCTGTAGATCTACATCCTTTCTGGTGTTCCCGGAACTGAGAAACTTTTCTTCCAGAAATTTTCCATTTCGAGCAACAAAGACTTTGTTCTCTTCTGGGTTGTAGAAATAATATCCCACGGTGGTTCTGGGATATCCTACGATAAAACACTTGTCGGATTTGGGTTTGAGTTTTTCTGAGGTAGGTCGTTTGACGTAAACCTCACAGCCCCAAATTCTTAGAAAAGACATGTTGGGTTTCTTACCCTTCCATAACTCGTATGGAGTCTTTTCTACCGACTTTGTTGGCGCTCTGTTCAGTATGTGTGCTGCTGTTTCGAGCGCATGTCCCCAGAATTAGGGGTGAGCATAACCGGGTACCCGCCTCTTTTTCATGGAACCGGAACCGGAACCGGCGGTTCTTGGAATGAAGGAACCGGAACCGGAACCGCCTACACCGGTTCTTCATATCTTGGAACCGGTCCCGGAACCGCCGGGAACCGGTTCCGATACCGGGTACCCGGTATCAATATATGGTTCTATTTAGTTAACCCAATATATCTTACCTTATGACCTTATCTCTATACGTAGATTTGTGTGAAGAGTTTACTAATCATAACTTATTTGTACATACACGAATCAAAATATTTTTGTTGGTATTTGATGAAGACGTGGCACTTGGCTAATGAGCCAAGATCATTTTCTCCTAAATAAGAAAAGTAAATTTGTGTCTCATATTGATACATACATTGATTCTGGACTGGATTCACAACTATGCCTAATTGCCTATAAGTTTGATAATTTGATATCACTTTACAGAATGCCTCTATTGGTGCTAAAAATGATCACTGTACTAAATCTGTTCACAGTTCACAGCTCAAGAGAGTGATGCTGAATGATACTGAAGAAAGTGATGCTAAAGAGAGGAGTGAATAATATTGAATCTAAGTTTTTATCCCTTAAAAAGAAATATATTAAATAATATATATATATATATATATCCGGTCTCGGCGGGTACCCGGCGGGTAACGGTTCCAAAAAAATGAAAACCGGAACCGGAACCGGTCTTGATCGGTTCCGTATCTTTGGAACTGGAACCGGAACCAATCACACCGGTTCCGGTTCCAGAACCGGCAGTTCCGGAGCGGTTCCGGTTCCAAATGCGGGTACCCGCTTTCGATGCTCACCCCTACCCAGAATGATATTGGCAGCGTAGAGTGACACATCATCGTTCGTACCATATCAAGTAAAGTACGATTTCTCCTTTCTGACACACCATTCATCTGAGGTGTATACGGAGGTGTGAGTTGGGATACAATCCCACACTCCATTAGATGATTGTCGAACTCGTCACTGAGATATTCGCCTCCGCGATCCGACCGTAAGAACTTGATCTTTCTGTCAAGTTGATTCTGTACTTCATTCTGAAATTCTTTGAATCTTTCAAAGCTTTCAGATTTATGTCTCATAAGATAGACATAGCCATACCTACTGAAATCGTCAGTAAAGGTAATGAAGTACCGGTATCCTCCTCTTGCTACATGACTAAAAGGTCCACACACATCTGTGTGAATTATTTCTAATAAGTCAGTAGCCCTCTCATTTTCTTTGTTGAAAGGTTGCTTTGTCATTTTTCCAGATAAACCAGACTCGCAATTATCAAAAGGTTTATAATCGAAATTACCAAGAAAACCTCCTTTTAGGAGTAGTTCAACGCGTTTCTTGTTTATGTGGCCCAAACGACAATGCCAGAGGTAAGTTTGATCCTCAATATCCTTGGATCGTTTACTTATATGATAGATTTCACTACTGTTGTCTTGTAGATTTACTGTGTATAGACCATTTACGGGTGTAGCTTTAAAATAGAAAATATTATCTTTAAAGACTGAAATCATTTTATAATCATATTTATAATAAAATCCTTGGTCTACTAATAAATCAAAAGACAAAACATTCTTAATCATATTTGGAATATAATAACAATTATCCAGTTCCAAAACTAGACCCGAGGGTAAACTAAGACTATAAGATCCTACAGCTTCAGCTATCAGCGGTGTGCTTTCGCCAACTCGTAGGTTCGAACGGTCCTTCCTCAGAGTCTTTCTTCTAGTGAATCCCTGTAAATGATTACAAATGTGGTTACCACTGCCTGTATCAATTACCCATGATTCATAAGAAGTGATTAAGCAATCTATCATAAAGATACCTGGAGCATCGGGTAAACCGATCTCTATCTGGTCGATATTCATCGAGTGCTCGCAAATATCCTCGCTGCCGCACTCTGGGCAACTTCGATCTCCCAGCTCATCAATTATATCAGTGTCCATGAGATCTGCAGGTTCGGGTACTGGTTCTAGACTGGCCAGAATATCTTCATGAACTTTATCCACGTCTTTCTTTGGTTCCTTCATGTAGGCACTAGCTGTGTCCTGAACTTCTTTTGTGAGGGAAAACCACATGAGATACACTAACTCTTCCTGAGTCATCTTGTACCCCAGACGTGATAAACATTTAAAGAGCCTTCTTATTTCAATGAGATGGTCTTTAACTGACTGACCCTTTTTGAGCTTCAGGGAGAATATCTCTTGCATGATCAAAAGCTTACCAGTATGCTTGTAGAGACCTAACTGGTTCTCCACATTTTTCACAACCTCGTGACAGAATTTGTCTCTTAAATCTCCCGTGAACTCGGGTGACATAGAGAAAATTAGAATGGACATTACATCCGATTCGTCTGCCATGAATCTAAAATACTCAGCAAATTCCTCTTCAGGGGCATTGCTTTTAGGTCGTGACATCGGCTTATTGATCACATAAAGCTTACCCTGGGCACTCAAAACATTCTGTAAATGTAACCTCCAAACTGGAAAGTTCTGGCCCGTAAGCTTCCACTTGCCCATAATAAGGCGAAGTGATTCCTCAGGTGAATAAAACGGAATGCTAATTGGAGACATCTACAGAAGAATATAAATTCCAATTTAGTTTATAATTATAGAATTCTAATAAATTATTACCCTTAAAATAAATTTATTAGACTAGAATCCATATTTCACATGTGTCGGGAAGCATGTGATCATGTCAAACCGACTCATGCGATCTTTGGTAGGTAAAACTATACCAATCGTATTCTAACTCGAAAATACGACTTCTAGATCGTCGGGACATCGGATACATATAGTCCGTGCATATTTAGTCCCTCTAGTGCATTTTGGCCTGGTACCACCCAGTGAATAAATAATTACCAAAATAGATTGCACCACCCGGGACCTGGACAAACTCTGGCCGGTACCACCCGGAGATAATTCGCAGAGTTTTATCACCCTCCAGTTTCGGTTTGAACACGGGCGTTCATAGTGTGTGTGCACTTACAACGCCCTATGTACCTTACACCGGAGGTGCCCCCAAAGTGGGTTGCACTTACTAATCTATGATTTGAACAAGGGTCAAAATTGCCAGTTTCCTTTTTCAAAACTTTGAAAAACTGGATCCAAACACTAACTGTATTTGTATCCTTTTATTTTTTAAACAATTGTTCAAAAAGGGCAATTTATATTTAATAGCAATTACGTAAATTAAACAACCACGCAATTTAAATATAAAAAGCATAGTCATAGCCTAAACCCTTAAACTAATGTTGTTTTGTGAGCCAACACAAAACAACGGTCTCAACCCTAAGTGACAAAAATCTTCGTCTTCTGGCACTCCCACTGGCTCCGAGATCCATGGTTGTCGTCTTGTCTCCGTCTTGATAATTAAAACTAACTATTACAAATGGGCTTTTAATGGCACGCAGGCCACCCAACTATTCTAATCAACATAATTAAAATTACAAGAAGGGTTGTAAATGGCACGCAGGCCTCCCTTATAAAACAGATAAAATTAAAACACAACCACGGGTCTAAAGGGTTCAGCTATGACTTGATATAATTAAACTAGATTAAAACACAACTGGATTTTAATAGGATAATTATAAAACTGAGAATTAATTTAAAAACAAATAAATTAATTTAATTCTGAATCGTTTTAAACCTTATTTGATAAAAAACGATTCTCATCTCGAAGTTTATTCGGAAATGAATCTTAATCGAGACCCGTTAACGATAAGCAATCGAAAGGAACAACGATTTCGATTACTACCGATCCGCCAAAACGTGGCCGTCGATCGGTGGATCTCCATCGCCGGCGACGATGATGACGAAATTGCCACCACCGCCGCCCGTACCACCATCAATCGCCGGTGACAGCAGCGGCTGGGGAGCCACCACCGCCGCCCGTACCATTGTTCATCGCCGGCGGCTGCAGCGGCTCAAGAGCCACCATCGCCGCCTGTCGGTTTTTATCTGTGGCCGACACCACGTTCACCGCAGCAAACAACCACCGCTACCATCGGCAACAGCAGCGGTTCGCACCACCACTGCCACCGTGGTCGTGCGGTGGATGGAACACACAATCGCTGCCATCTCAATCGATCGGCGATAGTAGCAGCTCCGGGCCACCACTGCCGCCGTGATCGCGCGGCGGACGGAAACAGCAATCGCCGTCACCACCACAACCGGTGGTGTGGCGGATTAAGGACACGACGGCAAACAGTGACCGCCACTGCCACCGCCGCCTAACGCCATTCGATTGATCGCTACCGCCGTGGTGGTCGATCACCATCAATCGCCGCCTGTCCGGCGGCTTTGCCTTTCAATCGACACCACCGCCACCACAATCGGTGGCGCGGTGGTGGTTCCCATCCTTGATCGATGCCGCTGGCCGATGCCACAGCCACCAAGCGGGTGGTGTGGCCGGCGGTTTTTGTTGTGATGACAGCCCGTGGTGGTTTGGTTCTCCGGCGATCGGCCTGGAGGTCCGGCCGGCTAACTGCCGCCATTCCACCGTCGATCGTCGTTACGTTAGGTTTACAAAAAATCGGATTTTAATACGAAAAAGCAGCGATTTTATAAAACCTAGTTATTCAATAAACAATTTAAACCTGATCTGTTAGGTTTAGGAAGTGGCTCTGATACCACTGTTGGGAATTGATGCGTATGAACGCGCAGCGGAAAAACAAAACAAGAAACAATTCCCAAGAACGGATCCAATCCTAACCTTTACAGATACAATTTAACGAGGTTTGATGATTTACCTTTTTGTGATTAATTTTCCGGAAGGCTTGTAGGGGATACACCGCTACTGACACCAATCGAGATAGTTGCTAGACCACCACTCTGGATTACCCCGGAAAAAACGAACACGATCCTCCTCTTGGAGAAACCGGCGCCGTTTTTAGTGAGAGAGAAAGAGAGAGTTTTTCTGAGTTGTAGGATTAAAACTGAATTGTTGTGTGTAAACTGATAAACCCTTAACCCTTTATTTATATGGATAAAACTTAGCAGAGTTTTATTCCATATAAGATTCTTTGGTAATTATCTCCAAATATAATTTCCATAATTAATTAATTTATCTAATTAATTAATTTATAAATAGTTTAACTAACTATTTATTTTAACTCTTTCATTAAATAATTAATAAACAATTAATTATTTCTCATGTAATCCAAACGTTCTCATTTTGGCGTGCAGCGGTGTGACCTACTAGTGTCTTATAACATTGGACACGGTAACCCTGTTACTGTCTGGCACATAATCCTAACAAATATTGGCTCGGGTCATAATGGACAAGTTAAAATAAACATTGGTACATATGTGGTACCTCTAAAAACTAGTATCTTAAAACATATATTATGAAGTAGATCATTTTTTTAATTTGAAGTACCAAATTAAATGTATATATAAATACAACTATTGTGGATGTAAAGAAATACATCAAGACAAATACAAATACAAAACTTCAATATTCTTCATTCTGTGTAGGAATGTATCGGGAAGAATTTGAGTTCATGGGACCTCCCATGTAATCTAAAGAAATAAATTAATTTTCCCCCAACATAATACTTAGACGATGAACTGTCATCGATCTCAATGGAAACCTTGTTAAGACATTTGTATCATTTTAAGATTATACGAATGAGAATGGGTATATATACATTAACTCTAATGATATGAAAGGAATATATATTTAGAGAAATTAATGTGTCAAATCAATGGATTCTCTAAGTCATTAAATCACATTTTGTCACCGATAAAGAACTTTTGGACAATGGCACATACATGTCATCTAGGCACCTTGGTCATGACATAGAGATCCATGTATTGAAAAATACACATAGACACATTATTCGATCGAAAGGCAAAATGAAAGCGCAATTGTTGACTTCTAAAGCACAAGAAGCAACATCACCATCATAATAAGTCTCATCGAATATCTAGAAGTTTTATATACCCTAATCATTAGCTAAGATGTGAATGAGACCATCGTAAAGCTAATGACATAATACAAATTATTCCATTCTTACAACAAATACAAGGTTATATTATTGGACAAAAAAATCCAGAAAGCGGGTCATTAAAGTACTTTATGGTTCTGGTTTTGACACGATGAACGCATGTCGTATTATTGTCCACATGAATTGTTGCATTCCTAGCACTAGTTGTACCTTCAAGGGCTCACCACCCTAATTGTCTCAAAAGTCTACTTGACTTCGAATGCTAGAGAATATACATCATAAGGATTTGATGATTATTGCATAGTCTCTTATACCCCACGAGTAGATATAAAATGGTCTCATAGAGTAGTAGAAGTTGTCATCAACTGAATGTAGATGATAACTATAACATTGGTTATGCACACCAATTTACATATATATATATATACATGGGTTTTGCAATATTAAATGCAACTTTACCAATTTGTTTTTAGACCCACTACTAGCCAACCAATATCATGCATACCAGTTGGTAACTGGATATATGCCTGATCTTTTACATTTATGCATGTTTGGTTGTGAAGTATATGTGCCAATTGCGCTCCACCAGCGTACCAAAATGGGTCATTAAAAACACCGAAATATCTATGTTTTTTATAGATTTCCAACAATTATCCGCTATTTAAAACCTTTGACGGGTGATTCTTATACCGCATGATTTGCGGATTGTCACTTTAATGACAGTCTTCCCGTCGTTAGGGGAGATAGGAAAAAGTATTTTCCAAATGAACGACGGGAATTGTCACGGAATATTTTCATTATATTTCATTTTGATCCCCAAACTTCATAAAGTAAACTTGAAGTCAAACGAATCAGACTCGATACCTGATACGTTTAATGTTATACAAGAAGTGACAATATAGTATATACAAGCTGCAAATATACCTGTAAAGTCAAAAAGTCCCTAAACAAGGGCACAACGCCGCTGGAAAGAGCGTTGCAATCACACATGGTGGAGGTGTGATTGAGGCCATAGCTCCCAAAAGGAAATGGGGGAAGCTACTTGGTTCGATAAATACTCATCTAATGGAAGAGAAGAGTATGGCACAACTAATATTTATCATCAACCTTTTATGAGATTATCTTTGATCATAAACTATGTCCATGAATCATTACTGGAGGACGCTCCGAAGTTAATACTGATTCCAAAGATCAAGAAAATCTCGAATGAATATGAATCGCTGGACAGATCATACCTAATGATGATATATCTGCATATATCGTTGTTTATGAAATGATAAAGCACGATGATATCGAACCATGCTCAGTTGAAAAATATCAACAAGAGAAAATTGGCCTAAATAAGCAATCCAAGACAATTATAACATTTAACAAATGAACAGGTTTTTGGTTTGGTAGTGCTAACCACCAAGTGTAAAGCCTGTAGGACATAGATAAATCATTTGTCTGAGAAGCGTAATGAGACTAATTAAGTCATAATGTTTAAGACTTCCCTTTGGCGCAAGGTTTCTCATAATGCCCTGGATTGACAACGAGAATTATTCTCCTGTGATGAACGTTAAAACGTTCTGCTAAATATTTAGCATAATAGTTTCTGAAGAACTAGAAAATGCAGCTCATTAATGTGGTTGATATATCTATGGGATCTAGATTAAAAGATATATAAAATTACTTGATGAAGTTACATTGACCAAATTAAGTAACTCTAAACCACATAGTGCGTTTTCAATAAAGCTGAAAACATAAATTTTGCCCTTGCGTATATATTTAAGAAAACAAGTTCCAGATTTCTATTATGGCTTAATATGTTGATGTATGAACATAATAGACACTCTTGATGAAATAAGAGAAACCACAAGTTACTTGAAATCTGAATTTGAGATGAAAGATCTTGGGAAAACTTGGTTTTATCTACTTACTTGAGCTATGACACCAAGTTTGTGGAATATTAATCTACCGATGCGTATATGTCCCAAAATTGATCAGGCGATTTAATATGGACAAAGCGCATACGACTAGCACTCCCATGATAGGTCAAAGTGTTGGATATAAGGAAATATCTATTCCGTCTAAAGGATGATGACGAAGAGGTGTTCGGAGCTGGAATTCCGTACCTAAGTACAATAGGCGCATTATTGTACTGTAGACAATACAATTAACCATATATTGTATCTCATTGAACTTGTTAGCTAGATTTAGCTTCGTGCCAATGCAACGTCATTGGAATGATATCAAATTAATATTTTGAAACCATTGACATGGGCTTATAATTTCCCTAAAGAAAGAGGGTTAGGCTGATAATGGAATTTCAATACCTATCTATGAGTGACTAATGTAATAGTCTACTAGTAACTATTTGCTAATATTAGGTATTTGTCTGACCCATATAAAGGTTCCCATATTGGATAAGGAATTACCCTAGGGAACATGTTGATTGTTTGAAAGTAAACTAAGCACACCTTATGTAACTACCTCTTTGAAAACATTTTTAACAATATTACTTTACAATAGTGTACATGATTAAGGACTATCATTACATATATTAGAGGAGTTAATATTATGGGTTAAACCAATACCGTACCTGCATATATGGAACTAATGCATCATGTATCATTAGATGAAAGTAAGATACATCAAGGGTGATAAACAAAGCATATTCTGCTTAAGTTATTATACAAGTAAGATGTCAGAAGTATGTGACATATTTTACCAAATCATTACCCAAAACCATATTTGGGAAACATGTTGAAAGTATTCAAATATTAATGTTTCCATAACTCTCTTGATTAATGCACAAATCAGGGGAAGTAATAGACAAAAGGGGGAGTCTACTATGTATGTGATATTGGTATGTTGTGCTCTTTCCTTCACCCAAGGTTTTATTTTTCCCACTGGGTTTTGTTCCTTGGGGTAAGGTTTTAGCGAGGCAACAATGTTGATTTCTTAACTCTCATGATTAATGTATAAATCAGAGAAAACATTAGACTAAAGGAAAAGTCTATACTGCAAAGAAACTGGTGTGTTGTACTCTTTCCTTCGTCATATTTTTATTTTTCCCATTGGGTTTTTATTTTGGCGTAAGGTTTTAACGAGGCAACAGTCGTGCACCACCACTCTTTTGACTCGGCACAAGGGGGAGTGTTGTAGGATAAATGTGCCATCATCTAAAGGATATGACAATAGAGTTATAGATACAGATAGAGATAGAGATAGATATACTAGAGTTAGATTAGAACTGAAATATATGGTATTTATCTACATGTATCCATCCCTATATAAAGGGCTTTTGATTAATGAGAATGATATCTCTTGTCTCTCTATTCTTTGTTATGTTTCGTTTTTCCTTTAACTGTGAATCCCAGATAATAGAGAATGAAAGATGGAGAGAAAACTAGTGTAAATGTTAACAATGAAGAACAACTAGTTAATGAGAATGTTGGTGAAAGTGATGGAGAAGACAAGAGAATAAGAGAATTTCTTGGGATTGCTTCTCATAAAGATAGTAGGCTACCAACAAGTCTAACAAACCCTAGGCTATAGCATTGTTTATATAGCACTAGGTATAAGGAAAATACAAGACAAGCCCTTAGAGTCTATGACTCTTTACAAAAGAGGGCAAACATAAACTAAAGCTAAATACTAGAATAAGGAAAATACTGGATAGACCCTTGACTTCTTCACAACCTCAAAGTAGGGTCTAACAATCTCCCCCTTTGGGAAGAAGTCAGAAGGGTGGTGGAAGCTCAAGCGCTGGTTCCCACTTCGACATCTGAAGGAACTCCTCCCATTCACCAATGATCCTTGCCCGCATCTGCATAGCCGCTTCCACTCGTCTGTACATGAGCCTCTCCTTGAGCTTTCTCTCAATCAGGTTCATGGCCTCCA
Source organism: Centaurea solstitialis (assembly GCA_030169165.1). NCBI lineage: Eukaryota > Viridiplantae > Streptophyta > Magnoliopsida > Asterales > Asteraceae > Centaurea > Centaurea solstitialis. The sequence goes on from CM058043.1 coordinate 32,508,063, forward strand.
AAATCTTTCCCTTTCCGTCTACGAACTTCCGACTCGGTACCTGATCAGCCAAGAGTCTACTCTGCATTCCGTTGAAGACGTAGAGAAGGGTTCCGTCGCAAAATTTGGCAAGTTCGCTAAATCGCATGAATCTTCGCTCCCTCTTCTTCATCGTCACATAAAGAACCCCGTGCTCCGGTATCCTGGTTGGCATGTATGGAAGGTAAGCATCAATACCAGGTACGAGCAGGTTTGGGCGGAGCAGGTTGACCTTCGGCTGGCGGCTCTCGATAGCAAGCTGGTAGTCCGTCACACGCGCAAGGGTGATCGCATGACGAACATACTTCTTCAAGATTTCGGTGCCGTCTCTGTAGTGCTCAGGTCGGAGAATCGGGCCCTGGAGGTACTTGATGAGCGTCAGAAGGTCTTCAAGGTGAACTCGGTCCAGATCTGCTTCTGTGAAGGTCCAGTCTTGCAATACACCTCGGGGAACGCCGGTCCCGTACATACGGACGTCGTACTCAAGGAACAACTGATGGCCATGTCTATAGGGGCGCATAGCAGTTACCTTGATGAAACGACGTCGGATTCTTTGACGTCCGTGGGTGGCCCAGTTGCACATCCTCTGGTGCACATATGCAGTCCTTCTCCTCTTGTTCTTGATGTGCGAGATCCCGAAGTAAACCTTTCTTGACCAGACGTGCAGGTTCTCCTGCTGGAAGATGCGGCTGAAAGATTCCTCAAGGAATGGCCTGAATATGACGGAGTGGTTCCAGTTGAGCTGGATGACAACTGGAGCGGAAGACTCTGGATCTGTCGAGTGAATGGTGCGAGGAGCATCCGGAGTGGGAAACTCGAACGCTGACAAAAAGCTGGTGTAGTCGGTGTTTTGGACGATGTCGTCCCCCTTCTTGTATATCCTGAGGCTCTGAGCGAGCGACCGAAGAATCTTCCGGGCTTCCTCCGGAATCTGAAAATCTGTAGGGTCTGTCGGTGCTGCTTCCGGGGGAACGACCTCGATCCCTGCTGTCTCGGTCAGATGAGGAAACTCAACTACCTCACCCGCCGGGATTGGCTCGTAGTGCCAGCCCCCCATGTCGGGAATCGCCTCCGTATCTGAATCTATGAATGAAGTATCGGCGGCGGCTGATTCTGACGGGGCACTCGAGCTAGCAGGTTGTGATGCTGAAGCTGTAGTAGCAGGCGCGGAACCCGAGGATTGAGCGAGGCCGATGCGAAGTCGTTTGGCTCCTTGCATCTCCCCTCATGAGGACCTGCGCCCGGGTCAGTGTCATCATGTCCCCGTTTTGAGGACTGAGCCTGAGGCCGGCACGCTGCCTCGAGTTCGCGGATACGGCGGTTGGCGGCCTCCAACTGCGCTTCCCTCTCTCGCAACTGGGCATCCCTGGCGGCTAGAAGTTCTTCCGCGCGCTTGAGCTTGGCCGAAAGCTTGTCATTCTGAGTCGTCAGCGCGGAGATCGTCATGTTGAACTCGTCTTCATGAACATAGCCCGGGATGGCTTCCTGATGTGATGGTCGCGGAGGTTGTAGGCGGAGGACTGGCTCAGTACGAGGAGGAGCCACTGATTGTTGCATCTGAAGCTCGGTCGACTTGCCCTTGGCTTGGCGTCGAAGTTCTTGCAGTTCTTCCTCCCGTTCGGCGTCGCGAGACTTCAGAGTCTCGATCTCTCCCCTTTGCTCGTTGAGAGCACTCTCGAACGCCTCAAGTTTGGCATTGCGAGAGGCCTCGGCGCGGTCGAGCTCCGCGAACCTGTCTTGGACGACTTTAAGGATGTCGCCCGAATCCGTCGGACCCGGTCCCGGTAGTACAGTACCCGGTGCCACTTGGGCGCCAGTTGACGAGAAGAGTCCTACTGAGGTGCTCTCTCGGCCTGAAGTCATCGCTGGTGTATGGGTTGACGATGTCAGGACTTCCGGTGGATCCTCGAAGGGCGTCATCAGACGCACCGACTCTCCCCGTTCCGGCCAGGCCACTCGGGTGGGCGGATGATGCTCCTAGAAGTGTCATATCCAAATGAACGACGTGAAACGTCTCAGTGAGTGGATCTAAGACAATAGGTGCACGGAAAGAAGTCGAGAGGTGGGGCAGTTCCTCTCTGATATCAACACCGGCAGACTCCAAGCGAGTGGCCGGTGGAAGTTGTGCCATATCCCCGTGAGAAGATGAAACGACCATCTGTTGAGAGATGGCCGAGTGGGTGGCTTGGGCGTGCAAATGCGCTGGTTGGCTGCCAGCGTCTTGACCCGACGTCGCAAGGTGACCGGTCTGTATGTGGGTTGCCTCTGTGGGGGAGTGACTTGGGGTAGATGGGAGTCCTAGGGTGTCTAACCTAGTGGGTTCTTCTTCTCCTCCCTGTTCTTCTATCCTAAGCCACTCTTCGTCTAAGTGGACCTCTTCATCAACGGTCTCTTTTCTTAGACCCTCACTTACGCCCTCAAGGTCTTCATCACCTTGTCTCTCCACTGCCGATCCCACTTCTTCTTCTTCACCATCACGACCGTCGGTTCGGCCGTCTGAATCGACTTCATCCTGTTTGAGGATGTCCACGGAGTCGTCTCCGTTGAAAGATGACGTTACCTCATCCTCGTCTCTTTGAGCTTTGCCGCTCTTGAGGTTGTCCACCTCCTCGGAAGAACCATCACCGAAGTCCACTTGTTCGGACTCGGTGGTCTCAACATCTACAACCTCTCGGTTGGATGGAGTGTGCTCGGAGGAGGACTCGTCATGGCCTTCATCACGGCCGGATGCATCACCGGAATCATCTCCGGAGGGTTCGCCTTCTGGATCTCCTTGTGGCCCGGGAGCAGCGTCAGTTTGAGGAGGCGAAGGAACGTGGGCTTGTTCTTGTGGGGAAGCTTCCACGTCCCCACCCTGTCCTGCTGGTGATGGTGCTGGTGACGGCTCCCGTTCGTCAAAATGGTCTGGAGAGGGGGGCGAGTACCTTTGAGCGCCGGTGTACCTCTTTGTTCTGGCGCGAACGTAGTACTCGTCCGAGTGCTCATCGATCAACTCACGTCGAGTGCGGCGACCTCTCGTTTGACGCACCTGTTGGTAAAGTGCGCTCGGACCAACATGAGGCACGTGTGGAACCGCGGAAGTACCAACTACTCTACCCGGCGACCCCCTCACGTCTACTCGTACCACACCCGATCCGGAGGCACCCCCAGTGGTACCCCGGGGCTCGGCACCTAAGGCCCGAGCCGACTGACGGACGGCTTGCACATCCTGGGCAGGGCTCCTCGGCTCTGAGGAGTCCGTGGACGTGTCACCTAGACCTATGGACGCCCTATATAGTCCTACACACACTGCTTCCCTATCCGCGGTGGCCAACACGTGGCGAGGTATCGGCATCTCCTCTTGACCAGGCTTGAGTTCCCGAACCTTTGACCTGGAGAGTTCCTTGCTCTTGAAGATCGGGTGGCGCGATCTTCGATTGACTTCAGGATGACGGTCCATGTGGTCGCGGATCATCAACGCGAAGAAGCGCATCCACGGGATGGAGGAGTGTTTGCTGCGCTGGTCGTTCGGGTCCACATCCCGTGTGACGTCAATCCAAAGCTGAGCGGCGACGTCGATTCGTCGGCCGTAGATGATCGAGTGGATCACATGCCACAGCTGGGTCGATGCCTTGTCGATGCCCTTAACTTTGGCAGACAGGCTACGGTTCACGATGCTGAACAATGTAGCCCAAAGAGGTGGCAGCATGTTGTTGGTAACATGCGAGATGCCGTTGAGACGTTGTCCCGGGTTCGCCATGACACCGATGGCGAGGATCTCGCTGAAAAGCACAGGCACTTCAACTATCGGCTCGAATGGGGCATCCGCAGAGTCAGCAGGAAGATGCAGGATGCGGCGGAAATCAGCAAGGGTGACGGTCATCTCCGTCTGATCTACACGTCCTACAAGTGTTCGGCCTCCGGCATGATGAACAATCCTGGAAGTGTTCTAGAATTGTTGAAGGTAGATCATTGGCACTTCAGCAGTGGCCTCGAGAGCATAGGCCAGAGGGTGCACCTTCAGGATCTCCAAAATCACCGGTTCTTGGGCCGGGAAGCTGTTCAGATCTATGTACCCGTTGTTCTGAGTGATAGGCTTCAGATCCTCCGCGGCGATCAGTGCGCGGTCAGCTGCTGCGTTGACTGGTTGAGCCATCTCTATTCAAAGACAAAAACATTTAACAAGTAAGTACAGTCAATGAACTGACAAGTGTTGAGAAAAAAAATGGAAATCAAGGGAGTGCCAAACCCGATTCGGGTTTTGGCAAAACCCGAATCGGGAAAGTGTTAAACCCGAATCGGGTAAAACTACACCCGCGACCAACTTAGAATCTAACACTTGTGTAAATTTTGGCATGACCTCGACTCAACGTGAGTCGAGAAACACGAGTACCCGAATCGGGTTACTCAGTTTCCCGAGTCGGGAATTGAGATCATTTGAGATATGAATTTCCTCAAGAAACCCGATTCGGGAAAGGTGTATACCCGAATCGGTAAAGAATGTTAGAAAATATTTTTGGATTTCCTATAGAAACCCGATTCGGGTTTTAAGTATACCCGAATCGGTAAAGGAGGTAAAACACTTAGAGATTTTGAAAACAAGTTCAAAAAGTCCACCCTTAAGATGGATGCGGGAAACTCGGATACCCGAATCGGGTTAACCATGTTTCCCGGATCGGGATTTTGAAAACGCATAAACAAGGGTTCCACAAAGGATCGATGCGGGAAACCTGAATACCCGAATCGGGTTATTAGGTTTCCCGAATCGGGACAATGAACAACAAGAACATTCAAGATACCCGATTCGGGTATTATGAACATTCAAAGGACATTCAAGATACCCGATTCGGGTATTATGAATACCCGATTCGGGTTTCAAGAACAGTCGACGACGGTTCGACTTCAACCGACCCAAATCGACTCAAAACTCGATCTAAGAACTTGTAAACTAGTACATTATGATCTAAATTAGTTCTAAACAAGTTCCTAAACAACAAACGACCGATTGGACGTCCCGAAAACCCATTCCAAAGAGTTTGGGTTTCGGGTTTATCCAAGAAGCTTTAGGCTTCGATTCGGCTAAGAAAACGTAATGGATACGTGTTAATACTTATATCGTCGTGTCTGAAATCTTACCGTGATCGTCTGGAAGTAGTCGGATCGAAGAACGGAGGTCGGAAAATGCCGGAAAGTGGCCGTAGACGGGAAAGGTGGTGTTGGCGGTTTTGACAAGGAGAGAGAGAGAATTTTGAAAATCTGATTTCTTTAAAAAACGTAAAAGGAAATAAGACAAAATTCCTTTATATAAATCAGGGAGTCAACTTATCTGTTTAAGGATAAGTGAACTCACTTTTCACTCTCAACTTTCGAAAATGGCACAAACACCCCCTGGACTACAAGTTTCGCGAAAGTTGCAAAACGAGTCCCTGAACTTGAGTTTTTAGAGAATTTTCAAAATCAGCCCTTGAACTTAAGTATCAGAAAATGGCAGATTTGGTCCCCGAACTTGAAAGTTCAGAAACTTGTCACATCCACCCCCTGAACTTGCAAGTTCACAAAAATACACAAGTTCAGTCCCTAGACCTCTACGTAACGACTAACCTGGATATGTTTTCATCGGGTATTAACTGTGTAACCCCGGTATCGGATTTTGCGCGAGTCCTGATCTGATTTAATCAGAAGTCGTTGTTATGGTCTATACCTACAAAACAAAGTTCAGGATGGTATCCATTGTAGTGTGGATCCGAGAACGTTAGCACAAACAATTATATGATTATACAGACACTCCCCCTCGAAAGATGCTATATATGCAAGTCTCCCCCTACACACATGCATCCTAACAGATCCCCAACTCCCCCTAGACTTTAGGCGGGAGGTCCAACATTCCTAGCTTGCTTAGAAGGAAGAAATGGCGTTTCTCATCAAAGGCCTTAGTGAACAAATCAACAAGCTGAAGATCACTTTCCACAAAATACAGTTCAATATTACCTTTTTCGACATGATCCTTGATGAAGTGGTATCGGATGTCGATATGCTTTGTTTTGGAGTGCTGAACTGGATTCGCGGTAATCTGAATGGCGCTTTGAGAGTCGCAGTAGATGGGAATCTGGTTCATGGTGTATCCGAAATCCGCCAGTTGGGTTTTCATCCATAGAACTTGTGAGCAACAACACGCGGCAGCGATGTATTCAGCTTCGGCCGTGGAAAGTGACACACAGTTCTGTTTACGTGACGACCAACTCACCAACTTGTTCCCGAGGAACTGGCAGGCTCCGGATGTGCTCTTCCTGTCCAACTTGCAACCTGCATGATCAGAATCTGTGTAGCCAATTAGCTCAAAACTAGAACCCTTTGGGTACCAAAGGCCAAAGTCTGGCGTGCCCTTCAGGTACCTAAGGATTCTTTTCACAGCCTTAAGGTGTGAATCACGCGGGTCGCACTGATAACGAGCACAGACACCCATGGAGAATACGATGTCTGGTCTACTAGCCGTGAGGTATAGCAAAGAACCAATCATTGCCCGATATTTCTTTAGATCTACCGGCTTGCCAGACAAGTCGGCGTCCATTTGAAATGATCTGGACATTGGTGTAGCAGCGGAGTTTGAGCCAACCACATCAAAACGTTTTAATAAATCGTGAACATATTTTGATTGGTTTATGAAAATGCCTTCAGGGCACTGACGGACTTGAAGTCCCAAAAAGAATGTCAATTCACCCATCATAATCATTTGAAATTGTGATTTCATAGTGTGCTCAAACTCTTTGCACAACTCAGGCTTTGTAGATGCAAAGATGATGTCATCCACGTATATCTGTACAATAATTAAATCATCACCTGATTTACGAAGGAATAAGGTGGGGTCGATTGTACCTTTCTTGTAGCCAGCTCCTAGCAAATAGATAGTAAGAGTTTCATACCATGCTCGTGGAGCTTGCTTGAGACCATAAAGTGCCTTGTCTAACGCATAGACATGGTCGGGAAACCTCGGATCTACAAACCCCTCGGGTTGTTCAACATACACCTCCTCATGAAGGACACCATTCAGGAACGCACACTTGACGTCCATTTGGTAAACCATCGTATTCTTGTGAGCGGCATACGCAAGAAAGATCCGTATGGCTTCTATCCTTGCAACCGGTGCAAACGTCTCGTCGTAATCTATACCCTCTTGTTGGCGAAACCCCTTGGCGACCAAACGAGCCTTGTTGCGAATGACAAGGTTGTTTTCATTCTTTTTGTTCCGGAAGATCCATTTTAAGCCGATGATGGACTTCCCCCATGGTCGTTTTACCAGGCGCCAAACCTTGTTCCTTTCAAACTCTGCCAATTCGTCTTGCATGGCTCTTACCCAGTCCGGGTCTGACAGAGCTTGATTGATTTCCGACGGCTCAAATTCGCTTAAGAAACAGGCGAAGAGACCTAAGTTGTCGGATTTCTTTGATGATCGAGTCTGGACATTCCGAGATGGACTCCCGATGATCTGGGATGGAGGATGACTTCTTGACCACTTTCTTGAGTGAGGAAGAGTGACATAGGACTCTTGGTTGTTCGTTGTGTCGTTCTCATCTTGCACGACGAAGTTTCTTGACTGGATTCCTCCGGAAGGACCACCTGCAGTCCTTCCCAGTGGCTCAATATTCAGAACAACTTCCAGTCTGGGCTCCCGAACCACTTGAGCATACGATCTTTGAGAGGTGCTCGGAGATGGTTGCGGAGCGGCTTCAGTGACCGGAGCACGAACAGGTGTTGAATTCTGTGCTACAACGGGTTCTTGTGAAGCTCCTGAAGGTTGCTCGTTGGATGAATTCTGAGGTGGTGAGACCACTGGTTCTGTAGTCGTATTCTGAGCGGAAGTAGTAGCCTCAGATGTGCTTTCCGTCACGAAAGCATCGGACGATACAGATGTCGTGGAGTTACCAGGTGCAGCAGGTACGATGATCGGACCAGTTAAGATCGGCAAATCATAGTCTGAAGGATCTATAAAATCTGAATCAAAGGTGTTAGGTCTAAAATCTGTGCGCGGTGGTGCATTAGGCAGGTCAGGCAGAATAGCATCAGGATTACTAGAGCTAGCATCAGAGAGAGTTTCGGTTTCAGAGAAATCTACATTGGTACTTTCCAGGATGGTTTGGGATCGTTTGTTGTAAACCCGATAGGCCTTTGAGTGTGGTGAGTATCCTATGAAGATAGACTCATCAGCCTTGGGATCAAACTTTCCCAAATCGTCCCGGTCATTCAGAATATAACACTTACAACCAAATACCCGTAGATGCTTGATGTCCGGCCTGCGCTTCTCGATCATCTCATAAGCTGTCTTTCCGGTTCGCTTTACGATGAGAGTGCGGTTTTGCGTGTAGCATGCTGTTGCTACTACTTCGGCCCAAAATGATTTTGGAACGCCGGAATGGGCCATCATGGATCTTGCTGCCTCGACTAACGTCCGATTCTTCCTTTCCACTACCCCGTTTTGTTGAGGGGTACGCACGGCTGAAAAGTTGTGAGAGATCCCCACATGTTCAAGGAAGGATTGCAACTTCGAGTTGCGAAATTCGGTTCCATTGTCGCTCCTCAACTTCTTCACCTTTAGATTCAAGGAAACTTGGATCCGTTTGATGAAGGCAATGATTCGATCCGCAGCATCAGATTTGGCACGAAGAAATTCAAGCCAAGTGAACTGAGAGAATTCGTCAACCAGGACTAGCATGTATTTCTTTCTTGCTAGACTTTCAATCCTCATCGGCCCACATAGATCCATGTGTATCATGTCTAGTGGACTTCGACAATTAGTTTCCAACTTGGGAGGATGGGAACTTCTCTTCATTTTTCCTATGCAGGACAAAGTGTGTCCTTGGAGAGGCGTGTCTCGGGAAGTCCACTGACCAAGCCTATTGTAACCAGCTTGTTCATGTCTTTAAAGTTCTGATGACATAGTCGTTGATGCCATAACCAACTGTCCGCCTTGGTAGCTTTCGCGAGCAAACAGATTTTGTTGTCTGGTTGTGAAAGATCTTCAAACTGAGGATGTGATTGGGGAATGCACCTGAAGACGGTGGTGTACAGGTTCCCAGTTCTGCGTGCAACTAGAACGGGATCCTCATCTTCCGTGTTCACCGTAGCTCCGTACATGAATTGTTTGCACCAGTAGCCATTGTCACAAAATTGGCTTGAGCTGAACATGTTGTATGCCAGACCCCTCACATACCTTACCTGCTTGATTATATACTTCCCATCTGTGATGCTTCCATACCCCTCTATCCTTTTAGGTCTTGAATCAACCATCTTGACGTATCCCTCAAACTTTTCAACGAAGTCAAAAAGGAAGGACCGATGACCAGTCATGTGTCGATGGGCTCCTGAATCTATGTACCACACATGACTGACCTCGAAGGCGTCGTTGTTGTATTGCAGGCCGGCTTCAGCATCAAAGTCGACCACTTCGGTGTTGCTACTGTCCGGCGCCTCGAAGTCAGCCATCAAACACGGTCCGCCGACCATATGATCCTCCTCATCTGAGCTCTCCTCCTCGCAAACCCAGTTTTCTTCATCAACCAGCAAGGCCACGCCCTTCTCTTTCTTTCTCATAAGAGCGGCTTTCTTCTCAAAGTAAGCGGCATCCTTGTACACCGCTTTGCAATCTTTTGCATAATGGCCAGGTGTCCCGCACTTGAAGCAGGTAGGCCCGTGGCCATTAGTCTTTCCTTGAGTTGATGACATGGGTTGAGGATTCTGAACTTGAGTACTGCTTGTTCCCAACTGCTGTTCACTGATTTGAACACCCTTGCCATGTGGAGGTTGCTTGGGGTGACTTCCGCCATTGAAGTTTCCACCATGATTGTGCTGATCTGCTCCACCAATCCTTCCTTGTTCATAGCTTCCTGAATGATGATTAAACCTTCCATCATCATATCCCGCACTGGTCTTTCCTTCATAACCTTGCCCAGAGAAGGTTTGTCCGTATCCACTGCCTTGATTGTTGTAGTTTGAACCATGCTGATTATATCCAGATCCCTGATAGTTGCCTTGATAGTTGTTTCCATTTCCCGAGCTTTCTTGGTAGTCCAAGTACACGTTGTCACGCCTGAAGTTGTTCCCAAACCTTCCACGACCACCTCTTCCGCGATCAGATGACTGATATCTCCCTCCTTGTGAGTAGTGACCTCTCCCTTGATCAAATGACTGATGTCCACTTCTTCCCGGACCAAAACGGTTTCCACCATGAGAGCTTGAACGGTTGAATCCCCGATTAGCAGTTAATCGTTGCATCTTTTGTTTGATCAATGCAAGGGACTCATTCATGTTGTGCAGTTCTTCATCTGTGACAGTGATGATCGTCGGATCATTAAAGTTGTCACTGTGTTGGTAGTAGTCTTGGCTCACATCATAGTGGTAGTCTTGATAGTGATCTTCCGGGTAAGGATTTACCGGCAAGTTTGATCCTCCATGGTGCACGGCAGCCAGTGCAAGAGGGTCAATAGCTTTCCTTGGTTTGTTGCCGGTGATGTATTCCTCATGTTGAACCATCATACTGAACAGGTCGTGAAGTCCCATGTGTCCAAGGTTCCTACTCAACTGAATGTTAATGGCCAAGTTTCGCCATTCAGGGTTTAAGTTCTTCAAGAACTTCACGTTCACCTCGTAACGCGACTTCTCAACCTTTAGTCGACGAAGATCGTTGACTAGGGAGTTCAAGCGTTGGTATGAGTCGTGCAACTGTTCGCCTTCTCTTGCATGAAACCCTTCGTAGGCATTCATGGCAGATTCCTTTTGGAATTCTGAAGCAGTATCTCCCCCCTGCATTTGCTGTTCTATTTCATTCCAGATATCCCTAGCATTGTCGAAGCTGTCGACGCGGGAATACATGTCATTTGGGAGAGACATAATGAGAAGAGACATTGCACGTTTGTCAATCTCATGAGTGCGCGTTGTTCTTGGTTGTACAAGTGATACGGTTTTTCCACTGTGCACGAGGGTAGGAGCGGACAGGTGTCGGTTTCCGGTACTTCAGCAACGGTGACTGTAGGTCTTACTGGACCTTCCCTGATTGATTTCATCAGGTTCCTATCAAGCTGATCGAGAAAGTGGATCATTTTCAATTTCCATTGGGCATACTCTCCCATAACTAGCACCGGGGGACGAGATTCAGACCCCATGCTTACGATTTCTCTCGACATCATATCCTCTTAAGAAAGATCCCCTTCGAGTGGATAACTAGGGTTAGGAAAAAGCTTGTGAAAAAGACTGTTCGGGCGAGCACTCGTGACACAAATAGCCTTAAAAGTTTGAAATTTTAGAAAATTGGCTAAGTGTCGGATTTGAGACGAAAATTGAAAATTTCCGCGTCAAATAGTGCGAGACCCGATTCGGGATCGTGAGATTCCCGATACGGATCTGGCCGAGAAACCCGGTTCAGGTAATTGCAAAACCCGACTTGGGTGAACAGTGCAATCCCGATTCGGGTAAGTGGTAAACCCGACTCGGAACAAATTTGAGCAACCCGGTTCGGGAAACTCGTTACCCGATTCGGGAAACCGAAGTTTTCCTGATTCGGGAAACGTGTATACCCGATTCGGGTTTTGGTACACTTGCCCGATTCGGGTTTTCTGAGCTGATCACTCAGTTCAAAAATCCCGATTCGGGTAAACAGACCAGAAGCTCCGAAAAACAGCTCAAAAACATCAAAAACCACTTCTTAAATCAGTGAAAAATGACCCAATTTGTGCAAAACAAGTGTACAAACCTTTTGAAATCACTTATCACTTAAAAACAATAATATATGAGTAGATTTGAGGCTCAAAGGGAGCAAAAAGTGGTAAAACTCAAGCTTTTTCAAAAACACATTTCAAACCATTTTGAATGCAAAAACCCCTTAGAGATCCACCAAAGGTTGAGCTCTTATACCAAATGTGAATCCCAGATAATAGAGAATGAAAGATGGAGAGAAAACTAGTGTAAATGTTAACAATGAAGAACAACTAGTTAATGAGAATGTTGGTGAAAGTGATGGAGAAGACAAGAGAATAAGAGAATTTCTTGGGATTGCTTCTCATAAAGATAGTAGGCTACCAACAAGTCTAACAAACCCTAGGCTATAACATTGTTTATATAGCACTAGGTATAAGGAAAATACAAGACAAGCCCTTAGAGTCTATAACTCTTTACAAAAGAGGGCAAACATAAACTAAAGCTAAATACTATAATAAGGAAAATACTGGATAGACCCTTGACTTCTTCACAACCTCAAAGTAGGGTCTAACATTAACAGATTTATATTTATTTTTTTAATCCAATTGATCCCTTTTCAATAATATAACTCGAAGTTTATCATAAATGCAGTTTGTTTCAAATGGATAATAAAATTAACATGAAAATATAAAATGTATTTGTATAGTTTGTAAAGTAATAAATATAATTAGAGGTGGTATTAATATTTATGTATTCAATACAAAATAATATATGCATGTTTTTTTGGCATAAAATAATATAGTATAATATATTTAAAATCAAGTAAATTTAATTTATTATATTAATTAAAGAGGGACCAAATATGTTATAAATTAAGATTAAAGAAATAAGAAAAGTGAATGGACAAAATTGCCCTTTCTTAATTCTAATTTCTTTTATAAGAAGGACCATATGTGTTATAAAAATCAAAACTATAGGGACCTTGTTAGTTAAAAATTCTACTGAGGGACCTTAGTCATTAATTTTTATAAACCATAAGGACCAAATTTGCATTTAACTCTTTTCTTTTTCTCCCTTTCTTTCTGAAGGATTTGCTTTATTAATGGATGTCTTCCCGCTAAAATTTTAAAAATCGTCGGAAAGGATTTCCGTTGGCATAAACGATCGATGCTCCTACAAATATCTTGATATCGAATCTGCGAAATCGATCAATCAAGTTTCGATGATTTTGAACTCCAGATCACAAGTTACAGAGATGAAGAACAGGGGAACCATGGATCATATCGAGGTAAATGTTGAATTTATGCTTTTGAATCTCTTTATTTGAAGATCATGATTATGTTTATGATCGATCAAACACGATTAGGTTTTACATTAATGTGATTATCGACTATATATATATGTGTGTGTGTATATATCTTAAGCAAATCAGGCGATCTAAGATCTAGTATTTTGGACTATATATATGTGATTAAACCCTAACTTATGGACTATATATGTCTAAAACCCTAACTTATTAATCGTCACATTCGTTAGCGTAGTTGCTTCATTCCTTGGTTGAATGTTTTGTGTTATAGAAAGCTAGAGAAATTAGAAGTCGAAAAAACCGTGTGAATTTTTCATTTAGGAGTGTATTTGTGACTGCTATGTGATCAAGTTAAAGGATAGGCAGTGATTGTTGTTTTGCTAGAGTGTATTGGATCTGCTACAGAATTTGTATGGCTGGAATCTGAATCACTCCTTAATCCTTATTGTTTTCAGTATATTGAGTTGTTTGTACAACAACTTGTTCATATGTTGCTTTGAAGTTTGAATTTCAACTGTTTGACACTAGGAAAATGGAGCAATTCTGCAATGGGATTAGTTTTTGGGATTACTTATTTGCTAAACAGACCAATGTGAAATAGGATGATGCTTCATATTGGAGCCATGTAGGAAACAGCCTTATTGTTCTATGGATAGGTGAAACCGTAAAAGGCATCTTTGTAACTCCATTGTGTGATGGAACATGAGACAAGGTCACTGAATGGTCCTAACTTGGGTATTCAATTTATTAGGAAATATTGTTACCAAAAATGTATACTATTGTATTATAAGGGAGTTGGCTAAATTGCATTGCTAAATTCTTAATGAATTATACTATTGTATATCGTCCTTCATTGAGCCACATGGAAGTTTATACACCTACTTATCGATGGATATTATCGGATCAATGTTCAAAAGGAATTTGGTTAGATGAAAGTGATCACATGGATATTTGGATCTATAAAAAGCTAATTGGGTTTTGTTTAATTGGTGGTAGTGGATATGTCTGCATAGAGCAAATAAATTCCACCCTCTAGACGCCACCTCCGGATGGGATATACTAGGCTCGTTGGGTTTAGTTTTAGGCTATAAAGCTCCTTCTCCCGTGAAAGCCATTTAATGGAAACAAATTGTAATATCTGTTTGACTACCTGCTCTTGTTTGAGACACAATCTAGGAGTGCAGTGTGAAGAACATCCACCCAAAAGCCGAAATGGTATATCACATACATACCATAAAAGTTAAATGCTTGATTTGCCTATTTTGGTCAATAAAAATGCCTCCACACAGATGGTATTGTGTTTCAGAAGGAAAGAAAAGAAGAAATAAACAATTGAAATATCGAAAACATCATGCAAACAAGTTATATGCGCGCGCGCCCACCACACACTCCCTCTCTCTCTCTCTCTCTAATGTTTTCTCTTGTCTGATGCTTTAGAACTTTGCCTTGAGCTGGTCCACCAGTTTTTTATCCACTTGGAATGCCTTGGCTAGGATTTCACTCGATATGCGCGGGTTTGATCCAAAAACAGCATTCCCCATTATAATTGCACCGGGGTTTTGACTGCTTAATGCACCAATAACCACCGCACATTTGTTCCCAATGTTTTGTTGGTAGTGAACAAGTCCTACCGGGAAGACAAAAACGTCACCCTTGTATAGTACCTTGCTGATGAGACGGTTATCTGGAATTGAGGTGACAAATCCAACCTCAAGTGAGCCTTCTAAAACAGTGATGATCTCAGTGGCTCGTGGATGAGTGTGAGGAGGGTTGATTCCCCAAGGTGCAAAGTCAATGCGCACCATTGAGATGCCTAAAGTGTTGAGCCCTGGTAACTGAGATACAGTCACCGGTGTCACACTTAATCCCAAAGGGTTTGATGTGTTGCCCGTAAGGTGGAGGCCACCAAAGTAGAAATCAGTGGCTTGAACTTGCATAGGATCCTTGCAGGTCATGCCATTTATGTTAACTGCAAAGAAACATATGTTAGATAACAAATCACAACAAAACCTGTAAATTTTTTTAAAGAGATCTTGAAGAAACATGCAATATATATATATAGGAAAGTTCAAATGAAAACTCATTTTTCATTGTGAACGTGAGGACCATTAAAATCGCTCCACGCGTCAATATTCACTTTGAATATCATACATTATTCAGAGTGAATAAAGCTTAGGCGCCTTTATTCACTCTGAATATTGCATGATACTCGGAGTGAATATTGCCACATGGCGTGATTTTAGTAGTCCTCACATTCACAACCAAAATTGAGTTCACATTTGAACCTATATATATGTATGTATACACACACGCACCTGAGCTATTTGAATCGGCTATGCAGAAATCTTGTAGGGGCTTGGGTTCATGGGCAAAGGCCAAACAACATAAAGCAAGAGCTATCAAACTAAAATGGGCTATTTGTTTTGCCATTTTTTAAGTCAGAAATTCCAACAATTATGAACTAAACAAGAGAAAGCAAAAGGGAATGCAATAGGAACTGGTGAGTGTGTAAAGAAGGTTTTCAATTCCATATATATAGGGCATGTAAGATATCAAAGTCATGAGATAGTATGTTGATTAAACTATTCTGATTTACAAAACTTATGTACTGGCATATACGATCGATTGGTTGTGGACCTTGTCAAAGTAGAGGACACGGGGATTTCGTAATAAATGTTAAGTATTTGCACGTATGTGTAAAAAGGAGTAAAAACCACGAGTTATTGGATCGTAGCAGCAAGTCCATCTTGAGCAGCACTCTAGTAGGAATTGGTCAAGCATGCCTCCATGGCTCCACACACTCACATGATCATATGAGCCAAATGATGATAACTCTCTTTAAGGACCAAAACTTTGATTGTTTCTACTTTATTAGACATGCATTATTCTTAGTAATGGGTTCTTGTCTGCCCATTCCTGTATTTTTTACTTGGCCATTGAAGCTCAAAGCTTCTGATGTCCTCAATTTGCAGCACTTTTATCTTTTAATAATGTCGCTTCGAAGCTTACTGTATATCGGTCTTTAGACACATGTCATGATCATTCGTATATTGGTTTGGTTCAAGTTACATACCCCAAAAAGATCATATATATTGAGTTGACTAGGATACATTGTGGAGAAGCCGCGAATATACCCGTGTATTCCACCGTAGAAGTAAGGTTTAGGATGTATGGTTCTTGGAAGGGTACCACGGGTGGGGTACTTTTTGCTCCCATAGACGAGAAGGGGCAATGTTATTTGCATCCCTTTTTAATGACATAATAAGGTATGTGAAAAGTAAGTTTTATGTTAATGTGGATGAAGAGGAAATTACTAGGTAAACTTTAACGATGTATAGTGAAGCAATTATGCTCCTTAACCTAGTGACTAGGCAGATTTTGGGACTAAGGTTAGTGGGCAGACAAACCCCCTAAATCCGGGAAATTGGGTGTAGTAGCCAAACCTCAACACCCCCCTCTCTTACCCAAATAGCCATTACCTCCTCTAAAATCTTGATGGGTAAGTTAAATTTAACCGACTCGTGAAAAAAATATTATGAACCCATATCACCTCAGCTAAATTTAGAAGTTATTTAACGAGTCCCGTTAAAATCTCGATGGGTCCGTTAAATTTAGTGGACTCGTGAAAAAAATACCCGTAAATTTAGCTGACTAGTTAAATAACGAGTTTATGACTTATTTGGGTAACCAACTATTCCATTTGTACTAATATTACCATCAAACTATTTTTTGTATTCAATATACCATTGAACTCTTTTTTTTTGTACTCATAATACCATTATGACTGGTAATAGCCCGTTTTTTTCTTACGTGGCATTTAAAATTATTAAAAAATGCTTATGTGGATATGACGTGTGTTCCACATGGATCTGACGTGTGTTTTTGACTTTTTATACTCATAATACTCATAAAAAGTCAAAAACACACGTCAGATCCATGTGGAACACACGTCATATCCACATAAGCATTTTTTTAATAATTTTAAATGCCACGTAAGAAAAAAATGGGCTATTACCAGTCATAATGGTATTATGAGTACAAATTACCATGTAAGCTTGTGGGGTTCCAACTCAAAAACCAATTAGCAATGAGTGGAGTAGCCCAGGACCCTTATAAGCACATTACAGTTCACTTTGTGTCCGATATGGGACATTGCTCAAGAGTCATAATAGTATTATAAGTACAAAAAAAGGAGTTCAATGGTATATTGAGTACAAAAAATAGTTTGATGATAACATTAGTACAAATGAAATAGTTGGTTACCCAAATAAGTTATAAACCCTTAAATAACTTATAAATTTAACTGATGGGATTAAATTTAATTGACCCATCACGAGTTTAGAGGAGGTAGTAGCTATGGGATACTGGGTTTGGCCAATTTCCCCCTAAATCCTAGGTTAGGGCGTAGTCCTTCCTACCCTTCTTGTACTTGCTTTCGTATGTATGTTTTCTTTGTTTGTTTGCTTGCTTACTTCCAACTCAGCT
Organism: Centaurea solstitialis; assembly: GCA_030169165.1. NCBI lineage: Eukaryota > Viridiplantae > Streptophyta > Magnoliopsida > Asterales > Asteraceae > Centaurea > Centaurea solstitialis. The sequence continues at coordinate 32,525,536 of CM058043.1, forward strand.
TTCAAAGTTACAAAATTTAGCACAGCCTTCTCGTTTTCAAGTTATTTTTTTCTCGCTAATTTTCTTTTATTGATCTGCACTTTTTTTCAACACTTTACACAGATCCTGAATCTTCACAACCCTACGGTCGGGTGCATATAGTGGGTTTTTTAATTTTTTATATGTTTGTTAATTATATCTTGTTCATGATTTGGTCTCATTTCTGCCTTTGCACGTTTTGTCTTTGTTCTCAATGGTTCCCATAAAGGTTTGATTGCTGCCATGTGAAATCTTACAAAAGCAATCACAAAAATGAGCAAATTCTGTTACTTCGCTTATGTTCTAAATACAATTAGGGATCATAAACTTCATATTTGTTCTCATTTTCTGATAAATAATCATAAAATAGACGGATTAGTTTTCACACATGTCTTAGGGGTGTTTGGAGGGGCTTATGATGAAAAGTGCTTATCAGCTAATCGGCTTTTCTAAAAAGTTAAATTTTTTTGTCTTCTTAAAAAAGCAACTTACTCAAACACTTTAAAATAAAGCTTATTACTTTCTCAAAAAGCTAATAAGTTATAAGCACATCCAAATAAGCACTCCGAGACCCCCTATTAGAACTTATTTTTCAATCGATTCACCGTCTTGTTATCAATTCGAAAGATATGTGCTAGAAAGTCGGTAGCAATGGGCGGATTCGAACCAAATATGCTGTTTGTGATGCTAATGACTCCTGGGTTTTGACTGCTAAGCGCAGCGATCGCGGTCGCATTGGTATGACCCAAATTTCGTTGGAAATGAACAAGTCCAACCGGAAAAACGAACACATCACCGCGTTGTAGTACTTTGGTAATGAGTCTGTTTTGAGGGTCTGAAGTAATGAAACCAACTTGAAGTGTTCCTTCTAGAAGCGTAAGTATCTCGGTGGCTCGAGGATGAGTGTGCGGTGGGTTTGCGCCCCATACCGCGTAGTCGATCCGGATCATCGAGAGCCCGAGTGTGTTGAGTCCGGGTATCTGGTACACGGTTACAGGCGTAACTCTATACCCGTAAGAGTTTCTTGTATCGCCATTGATGTGGAGGCCACTATAGTAGAAGTCATCGGCTTGAACAAACATCGGGTTCTTGCAAGCCATGCCGTTCACTCTAACCGCAGCTGAAACAAAGAAAAAACGAAACTATTATCAGATAAAAACAAAGGGGAAATGGCCTTAACTATGCATTCCATAAAGGAAAATTGGTCCGCTAGCCATTTCTCTTCCAATTTTACAAAATATTGTTGTCTAGCTAAAAAACATAAAGAAAAATTAATGAATCATTTTGATTTTGTTTTAGAAAAAGAATTTTTTGACGGTATCAAAAAACCGACCCAGATCCCGGACCCAAATATAATTTAAAAAGAAAATGAAAATGCGCTAGGTCTTTTTTTGTGTTTTTTAGCTAGTTCCGCGAAGAACTGACATAAAATTTGCGGATGTAGCGATATTTGGGCAAAAACGGGCGAGTAATGGCTAGGAGAGACCAATTTAGGCGAGTTGACCGGCCAAGACACTTTTCCGAAAGCAAGATGATGCTCTGATATTTTCTCTAAGAAATAGAAGAGCATCACCTAGATTTGTAGGATCTGCTACACAGAAATCTTGCATGGGTGCAGGCTCAAATGAAAAGACACCAGTAGGGAGAGGCTGAATGCTGCTATCAAGATGCAGAAAATGGAAGTTGCTGCCATGGATTTGCAGTCTTTATTAGGCTAAGATTTAAAGAACAGTGATAAGAGTTGGATAGAAAAGGGGTTTGTGGGATGAACATGGTATTTGAACTATATATATAAATAAGATAGAATAAAGATCATGCAAAAGCTCTTGGATCTTGGTGGTTAAGTAGTGTTTTAGTTTATATTGAATTTTGATGACTTGATTATCTTATTGAAATCTTGAAAAAATTCAAGAATTGCTTATAGTTCATTTGAGGTTCATGATTAGTAAACCTGCATTTGTCAATGTTGCTATATATAATTATGGACTTAAGGGTCAGTGGTGGTATCAATATGTTTATTGTTGGAGTCCCACATTGACCACTTTCCATCAAATATCTATAGATGTTAAATCTTTTAACAAGAATTCAAATAGGTTTTATTTATGCTCAGCAGAGCTCTGAGATCGGTATGTTAACGAGTCGTATAGCAGGTTGTTTAGGCTCGAGCTTAGAGTAAAATTATATTAGGTTTTATAGCTCGAACATTATTACAATGTTCGAGCTCAATGCTTGTTCAACAGTTTTAAGTTGCACATTCTGACTCGAAATTTAAGTTTTATAAGTTAGCGGCTTCTAACTGGAGATCGAATGATTTGTCTATAAAATTCAAGCCTTATAAGTATGTTTACATTTTGATCTTAAGATTTTAAGCACATATGAACATGTTTAGCTCGGATAAAGAGTATGTTAGTATGGCTCGGCTTGACTCTGGAAAGTAAAATTGAACTTTCAAATGAGCCAAATCGAATATTCATATTATGAAGGTGACTCGTTAAGTTAAAATACTTTATTTTGTGTCCAAGATCGACTTGAACTTGAGAATTAGCAACCCTTATAACAATCCAATGAATAATACCAACGTTTGAATGAGCTGAGTGATGACTTACGAAGCTGAATGGTTAAGTTAAACACACTTCAAAGGATAAAACCAAACAAAATACATATTCTTGTTTGAGAAAGGGAATTGTAACTTGAAAAGAAATTGCACACAAATAATTTAGGATGAAAGCAACCAAACAATCACTCAAAAGCCAATTACAACTCTAGAACTTGGCTTGTAGCTGATCCACCACACTTGTATCAACTTGGAATGCTTTGGCTAGAATATCACTTGGAATCGAAGGATTCGCACCAAAAACCGAATTGGCGATGGTTATGGCACCTGGGTTTTGACTGCTCAATGCAGCAATAGCAACCGCATATCCATTACCGATGTTGCGTTGGAAATGAACGAGCCCCACTGGGAACACGAAAACATCACCCTTTTGCAGCACCTTTGTGATAAAACGGTTTTCGGGATTGGAAGTGACAAATCCCACTTGTAGGGAACCTTCAACAACCGTAAGGATCTCGGTGGCTCGTGGGTGAGTGTGAGGTGGGTTGAGTCCCCATGGTGCGTAGTCGATCCGAACCATTGAGATGCCCAAAGTGTTTAGCCCTGGCAATTGAGTCGCAAAGACCGGGGTGACCCTTGATCCCGCGGGGTTCGATGTGTTACCCCTGAGGTGTAGCCCACTGAAGAAGAAATCCTCTGCTTGAACTTGCATCGGGTTCTTGCATGGTACACCGTTTACTTTCACTGCACATTAAACACGATAATTCATTACGTACATAGAATGGAAAATATTTCGACATAATCCAATAACATCAAAATTCAAATGCATGACTACGAATAATTTAGCCAAATATATACCTGAATTACTGGAATCGGCTACACAGAAATCTTGGAGGGGACTAGGCTCATAGGCCAAGGCAAGGCAACCGAAAGTGAGAGCTAAAATGCTCAATAGAACGGGTTTGATTGCCATCTCTTTTTTAGCTTATGGAATAGAAAGCGAAGAAAATATACGAGTGAAAGCTATGAAACTTAAAGGGAGCAAAGTAGTTGTTGTAGTGAATGAAGCTGTTTTATGGCTTCCTATATATAGTGCTAATCTGCATGGTTTTTTATCCTGCTATTCATTGAATCTTTCCTGTTTGTTTCTGCATAGAAGTTAAACTAATGTTATCTTTTTGGATTGCCGTCTAACACATGGAGAAAAATATTAAACACCCCATGTTAAGATTTATTCATCAGTCATGGGATTAGATCTTATCAGTCTGGATAAGGAAGTGGTCAGCCGGCTGAATTTCTAACATGTAGTAGTTTTTCTATTGCCAAGAATTGGTCAATCTCTATTCAGATATGTTAAGCACCAAATGGGCTGCTATGTTCCTCTCTAATTGCTGATTTCACAAATTTAATTGACCACCTTACATTATATGACTAGCTTCTCTTATTAGTATTAACAACTACTATAGGAGGTATGTGATGCTAACGATTTAATAACTATCTTTGTAGTTTGGGAATGTTTCAGTTTATGCTCCTGCCTATTATCTTGGTAAACTTCAGGGTCTATTAGGATTAGTTAAGGTACGCACAAATATCTGTGGTTATCCAAAAAAACATGATGTGATTAGCATCTTTTTTTTTGGAAGAGGTATCTCAGACCACATTGGGCCCAGACTAATCCTCGGCAATTTTTGGGCCGAAGCCCGACTGCTAAAGCATGCAGCCCGGGGTCGAAGCCCCCGTACCTCCAGAATGCGTCCCCCAGGGCTCGAACTCGGGTTCACACTATGTAGTGCCCAAGCCTTACCACTAGGCTAACACTCCTTTGGTATGTGATTAGCATCTTCGGTTGGGGGTGTTGGTCGAGCTAAAAAGGAGACATTGGTAACCAAGAGTTGTATGTCTGATGTACGGGAGGGTTAAACTCTTTACCATAAATAACAATCAATGATACCGAAAAGAGTCCCAAATAAACAAACCAATATCAATCCAATACAATGATGCACAAACAAGGGTACAACTAACTGTATTCATTTTACAGTTATCAACCCACAATCAATGTAAAGGCAAGAACTAGCTCAAACACACAAGTATATTAATGGAATGCGAATCTAAACACAAAATTTAACATAATTTCACTATTTGGGTGTAATAGAGTATGTCCAGAAGGAGAAATATACCGATCTTATAGGTCAAAACCGGAGTTACAAGAGTAATTACAACTTTACAAGATAAAATAATCACAAAATCAACAATTTGGATAAGGTTCATCTAGGCTTTGCGTAGACTACATTCTTGGCAATTTGGAAATTAAATTTCGACTGTCTAAGACTAAGCCTAGCCACAAGATGCCAACGCCTGGACTCGAACCCGGGTGGATGGGATATCCCACCACATCCCCCTAGGCCTTTTGCCAGTATGCTACCACCCTAGGCCATTTGCCAGTGCCCAGTACGAACTCCAAGTTTGTTGCGGAGGAAATATAGAAAAAGTGTAAACTGGAATAGGTTGCACACCAACAAATTGCCAGGTCGTGAATCTGTTGCCAAGCCCACGGCCTGATTACGTAAACTGGGTTTGCAGGTACACCTGCGAGGCTGCGATCGAGTCTCGCAAGCTGTGGCTTGCTTGTTCGGGGCATAAGCAGGTCGCATGGTGCAGCATCTTTTATTTCAACAAACTTCTTGTGTGCATTAGTTCATTTTATCTTGATCTCATCTTTAATGGATATAAGATTTAAGTTTAAGCCTGCAAGAGTGCTGCTTTTGTTATATATAATATAACAAGGTAAAATAGAACAAGTAATGGCAAACAAACACAAAAACACATGGATTAACATACTTCATTTGATTAATTAATTAACACACATAACAAGATAATAATAGAACTTGAAAAGTGAAAACAAAAATGCACACTACATAATTCCGAATATGAATCAAATCAAATAATCACACCAACTCTAACTACTCTAGAACTTTGCTTGTAGTTGATCGACTACACTGGTATCAACTTGGAATGCTTTGGCTAGAATATCACTTGGAATCGGAGGATTTGCACCAAAAACCGAATTGGCAATGGTTATGGCACCCGGGTTTTGACTGCTCAATGCAGCAATAGCAACTGCATACCCATTACCGATGTTGCGTTGGAAATGAACGAGTCCCACTGGGAACACGAAAACATCACCCTTTTTTAGCACCTTTGTGATAAAACGGTTATTGGGATTAGAAGTGACGAATCCGACTTGCAGGGACCCTTCGAGAACCGTAAGGATCTCGGTGGCTCGTGGGTGAGTGTGAGGAGGGTTGAGTCCCCATGGTGCGTAGTCAATCCGAACCATTGAGACGCCCAAAGTGTTTAGTCCTGGCAATTGAGTCGCAAAGACCGGGGTGACCCTTGATCCCGAAGGGTTCGATGTGTTACCCCTGAGGTGTAGCCCACTGAAGAAGAAGTCATCTGCTTGAACTTGCATCGGGTTCTTGCACGGTACACCATTTACTTTAACTGCATATTAAAAACAAATATTTCGTTACATCAAATGCATAATATGTATGGTAAAATCTGAAAGAAATAGGGTCGATAATGGCTATCCACAAACCATCAAACTTGTATCTATGTATAGAAACTTCCCATCTTTGTAAGGCTCTTTTACAAAGAAATGCAAAGGGATTTCACTAGTATTACTGAGCAATTTTGCTAAAGACAATACCTGAGCTGTTGGGATCGGCTACACAAAAATCTTGAAGCGGTTTAGGCTCGTAGGCTAAGGCTAGGCTTGCGAAAGCGAGAGCTAAAACGCTCAATAAAACGAGTTTGTTCGACATCCCTTTTAGCTTTCGAAATAGAAACCACAGAACGATAGAAGGGAAGGAAGGGAACCAATGAGGGGTGTGTTTGATGGTGAAAGAAGCTGCTTTCCTGCTCCATATATATAGAGCTAGTCTGCGTGTTCTTGATCCTGCTGTTTATTGAATGTTTCCTGCTGCGTGTTTCTGCATATAAGTTAAACTAAGTTTATCTTTTTTGGATTGCCGTCTAACACATTGAAAACAATATTAAGCATCCCATAAATGGATTTATTATATAGGTCTGAATAGGAAGTGGTCAACCGGCTTTCTAACATGTAGTATCTTTCATAGTGCCAAGAATTGGTCAATCTGAATTCAGATTGGTTAAGCACCAAAGTGGCTGCTATGTTTCTTGCTAATTGGTGATTTCACAAAATTAATAACATGGAACATGATGTGACCCCTTTGGGTAGTTTGCTCTCAGGACCACTAGAGATTTGTCTACGGTAAACTTTAGGGTCTCTCATAGGATTAGTCGAGAACTCGAGATGCATGCAAGCTAACCCGGACACCTATGGTTTTTAAAACAAACATATGATGTGATTAGCATATTGGGGTGGGGGTGTTTGGTTGAGTTAAAAGGAGACATTGGCGCACCAATAGTTCTTGTCTTTTCGATGGCTATGAGTGCATGTCTGACTTTTAGTGACAAACGAGGTGGGAATGCCGCGTGTTGCTGCGAGTTATGATGTATGTGTGTATCGAAAGTTTTTTTTAACGCATTTTACTTAACATACGACTATATGTTACGTTAAAAATACATATATAATCATAGTATATATGGTATATAATAAAATAATTCCATCAAAGAATATTCAATATTAGACTCATTTAAAAGGTATCGACGATACGATTATAATGGTGTATTTTGTTAAAATTAAATCGTATTTTCTTAACATATTTTATTCAATGTACGACTATATGTGTTAATATGATTGAAATGTAAAATGAAATATAGAAAACTAAAAGGTATAAAGTAAATAAATATATAAGTTTAAGGGGGTAAAATGTAATTTTTTTAAATCAAAAGCGCAAAAATCCCCAAATCACAGGGACCAAAATTGTAAATATGATGGTAGAATCGAAAAAAAGAAAAAGATGATAGCGGGGGAATACACTTTACCACTGCGATAACATGCCTTTTTGTTTTAAGTAGCCAAACGTATCTATATAAGGTAAGCGGAATTTTTTTTCTAACAAATGTAAGGATATAGTAATGTGTAAATTTTACTAGTTAGGGGCTGTTTGCGTGGTTGGTTTTCCATTAAGGGGATATTTGGTTAGTTTTTCATTAAGTTTTGTATGGATATATTTGTCTTTATTGATTAATTTGCTTGTAAAGATTGGAAGGGTTTTTGTTTGTGTGAGTTTTTTCTTAGATAGAACGAGGTCGGAATGTCGCGCGTTGCGGTGGGTTATGATGTATGTGCGTGTTTTGAAAGTTTTTTTTAACATATTTTACTTAATATACGATTATATGTTACGTTAAAAATACATATATAATCGTAGTATATGTTATATAATAAAATAATTCAATCAAAGAGTATTCGGTATTAAGCTCATTTTGAAGGAATCGACGATACGATTATAACGATGCAATTTGTTAAAATTAAAACGTAACTTTTAACATATTTTACTTAATATACGGTTAAAAAACAGAAAATTTTGATTTTCTTAATTTTTTTTTAAATTGAATGTATGGTGGTAAAAAGAAAAGGGGAAAAAAAGGCAAAAAACATATTTTACTTAATATACGGTTAAAAAACAGAAAATTTTGATTTTCTTAATTTTTGTAAATTGAATGTATGGTGGTAAAAAGAAAAGGGGAAAAAAAGGCAAAAAAGAAAAAGAAAAAAAAGGCCAAAAATAAGGAAGGCCGTGGCCGTGGGTGAGAGTCAAACCAGACACCTCCTTGAAGTAGGGGACGCGCTTTTCCAATATGCCAAAACTCTAATTTGTTTTGTAAATCCAAACAATGTTTATATAAGGAAAGCGAAGTTGTTTTCCTGACAAATGAAAACGTATAGTAATGAGTGTGTTAAATCGGGATGGACAAGTTTGAAAAACTTGGCTTTATGCATAGAGCTCCTCCTAAAAGCTTATTGAATACCACTTTGTATATCATTTAGCCGTTACCAGAGGTCATGTATATCGGACCGAATAAGTTGTGATTCCTATTAAGCTCATTAAGTTGCTAACAACCGGGTCCTTTAGTTGTGCATGAATAAAGTTATTTGTTTGGAATATAGATTAAGAAGTTTTTCTTGTTTGGGAGGGTTTTTCCATAAATGAAAGGACCTTGTTTTTCTTTTAATTGAAAGGAGCAAGTTTGGAATAACTTGGCTTTTTGCATAAAACTTCCCCCTAAAGTTAAACGAATAAGCTAATTTCTATATCATTATGCAACTACCAAACAATCTTGTATAGGTGCCGAATAAGCTATAAGTTATATTAACACTCTGTACCGGAAATAATGATCAATGACAGTGGAAGATCCCAAACAATGAAATAAAGAAACCAAAATCCAAACGTGAACAATCCAATACAACAATAAGTAAAGGGGGTGTTTGGTTCGTCGGAATCCAATGGAATGTGAAGGAATTGGAATGGTCAATTCCGTTGACCGAATTCCATCAAGTTGATTGGTTGCCAGTGGAATGGAATTCAATTCCATGAATTCCTTCATCCATGGATTTCACCGTTGCTTCAAAGAAGTGATGGAATTCAATTCCATTCCCTTCAAGAATTTCCTAATGACAAAAATGCCCTTCGTTTACCATCACCAACCGCCGCCACCACCTATGACCCCCAACACCGCCTTCGACCACCACCTCCGACCACCACCGCCAGTGATCACCATTGCCGTTAAACATAAAAGGGTATTTTTGTCATTTTTTAGCATTTCATTCCAATTTCTTAGCAAACCAAATAGACAGATTTCAATTCATTTGACAGATTACATTCCATTCCTGTCAACCAAACACTAGGTCAAACCTGAAACCTGATAACATTCTATTCCAATTCCTTCCAGATTCCAATTCCTTTAACAGATTTCATTCCTTCAAAAATCATTCTGCGAACCAAACGGCCCCTAAGGGTCAGCTAAATGCATCTGATGATCAATATACAATACAACAATATTGGTCCATGTGATTGGGTTCCTAGATACAGCTACTAATAATTTTAGTGCATGTTTATTATGATCTCATCGTTAATGCATATATGATTCATAGCTTAAGCCTGAAAGGGTGCTGCTGTTATAAACTTATAATAAGATCGTAAAAAGTGAAATAGAACAAGTAATTAATAGTGAACAAACACGAAAACACATTGATATACGTCATTTGATTAATCAACCAACACACAACAAGATACCAATAAAACTTGAAAACGAAAATGCACACAACATATTTCCAAATATGAATCAAATCAAATAATCGCATCAACTCCAATTGTTAACTTTGCAACTCTAAAACTTCGCTTGTAGCTGATCCACCACACTCATATCAACTTGGAATGCCTTGGCTAGGATATCCCTTGGAATCGGAGGATTTGCACCGAAAACCGAATTGGCAATGGTTATGGAACCTGGGTTTTGACTGCTCAATGCAGCAATAGCAACTGCATACCCATTACCAATGTTACGTTGGAAATGAATGAGTCCTACTGGGAACACGAAAACATCACCCTTTTGTAGCACCTTTGTGACAAAACGGTTTTTGGGGTTAGAAGTGACAAATCCGACTTGAGGGACCCTTCGAGAACCGTAAGGATCTCGGTGGCTCGTGGGTGAGTGTGAGGAGGGTTGAGTCCCCATGGTGCATAGTCGATATGAACCATTGAGATGCCCAAAGTGTTTAGCCCGGGCAATTGAGTCGCAAATACCGGGGTCACCCTTGATCCTGCAGGGTTCGATGTGTTACCGCTGAGGTGTAGCCCATTGAAGAAGAAATCATCTGCTTTAACTTGCATTAGGTTTTTAAATGCTACACCATTTACTTTAACTGCATATTAAACACAATTTCATTACATCAAATGCATACCATATATGGTAAAATCAAATTAAGAAAGAGGGTCTGAGAACGACTATACACAAACCATCAAAGTTATATATATATATATATATATAGGGGTGGGTTCAAATGTGAACCACTTTTTGGTTGTGAACGTGAGGACAGCCGAGAACGCGACACGTAGCGGATGACTAGGCGCCACGTCAAGTCCACGGCGGATGACTAGGCGCGATTCATGGAGGGCATTGAATTAAAGAGGGGGGCGACACTCAAAGTCGCCATGTGTCGCGCTCTCGGCTGTCCTCACGTTCACAACCAAAAAGTGGTTCACATTTGAACTTTCCTCTCTCTCTCTCTCTCTATATATATATATATACATGTATATATATAGGGTTGAGTTCCGTTGTTAACCGCAAATAGTGTGTTAACCCATCACAACCCTTAATAATCTAAATCTAGGGTCAAGATTAAATCCCTATAATTAGGGAATTTTTAATAATTAAATATTAAAAAATACAGCAAACACAAGTGCACAAGGGTATTTTGGGAAAGCCACCTCCATCCTCCTCTTCCACCCGATGAACACATGTGCACACCCACCACCATCACAACTACCACCACCACCATCACCACACCCAACACATGTGCACAGCCACCACCATCACAGCTACTACCACCACCATCACCACACCCACCACCCGGTGAACACATGTGCACAACCACCACCATCACATCTACCACCACCACCATCACCACCCGGTGAACACATGTGCACACCCACCACCATCCACCACCATCACTACACCAACACCCGGTGAATACATGTGCACATCCACCACCATCACAACTACCACCACCACCGTCACCACACCCAACACATGTGCACAACCACCACCATCATAGCTACCACCACCTCTATCACCACACCCACCACCCGGTGAACACATATGCACAGCCACCATCACCACACCCACCACCCACTGAACACATATACACACCCACCACCATCACAACTACCACCACCACCATCAACATACCCAACACATGTGCACACCCACCACCATCACAACTACCACCACCACCACCACACCCAACACATGTGCACAGCCACCACCATCATAGCTACCACCACCACCACCACCACACCCACTACCTGGTGAACACATGTGCACAGCCACCACCATCACAACCACCACCACCACCACCACCACACCCACCACCACTAGTCCACCACCACACCCACCACCACTAGTCCCCCACCACAACCACCACCTCCACCACCACTCCCACCACCACCATCATACCCATCACCATTAGTCCACCACCACCACACCCACCATCTACAAACCACCACCACACCCACCACCACACACTTCACCACCACCTTGTGAAGATTTACATTTTCAAAATAGAAAGAGAAGTAGGTCTGACCGGAAATTGAATACACCATTGAGAAGCAGATCTGGCCGTCGTCCTTGTGCACAAGCACCAGAAATTGAATACACCATTGAGGGCGCCATCGACGGGCTCGAGACTGAACCATAGGGGGAGGGAAGTGTAAGATTGTGGAAAACCCGTGTCTAGGGTTGCGTGTATTGAAGACAATATATAGATACAATCGTTACAAAGAGGGTCCCTGAACTATACAATATTTAACACACCCCCGTAGTTTGATCAGGAGGTAAACGAATGTTCAAACTATTTCTAAAATCTAGGAACAGACTCGTAGGTAGACCCTTTGTAAAAATGTCAGCATACTGATAAGCGGATGGAACATGCAAAACACGCACATGACCAATCGCAACACGCTCCCTAACAAAATGTAAATCTATTTCCACATGCTTGGTTCTCTGGTGCTGAAAAGGGTTAGATGCTAGATACATGGCACTGACATTGTCGCAGAAAACAATAGTGGCACGAGAGAAAGGACAACACAACTCGAGGAGGAGATTTCGCAACCAAGCAGTTTCAGCAACTACATTGGCTATCCCCCGGTACTCGGCCTCGGCACTAGAGCGGGAAACGACATGCTGTCGTTTGGAAGACCAAGATACGAGATTGTCACCCAGATAGACACAAAACCTTGAGGTGGACCGACGTGTAGTAGGACAGCCGGCCCAGTCGGCATCCGAATAGGCAACCAAGCGATCAACGGCTGACGCCTTAATATGAAGGCCATGAGAAAGAGTGCCCTTTAAATACCGTAAGATGCGTTTAAGCGCATTGAGATGTGGAATACGCGGGTCATGCATAAAGAGACAGACAGACCTGTTGGACGGCATAGGCAATATCAGGACGAGTAAAGGTCAGATACTGCAGGGCACCAGCAAGGCTTCGATATAAGGTGGGATCAGGAACAGGCTCACCATCAACAGCAAGCTTTATTTTGGTGTCAGCCGGTGTGCTACAGGGATTGCACGAGATCATATCAGCTCGTGCTAGAATCTCCTGAGCAAAGGCAGATTGAGAAAGAAAAAGTCCGGACTTGCTACGAGACGCAGCGATTCCTAAGAAGAAGGATAACGGACCCAAATCAGACATGGGAAACTCAGAGGATAACTTAGAGATAACCATGGAAATAAGAGTAGGAGAGGAGGCAATAAGAATAATGTCATCGACATAAAGAAGGAGGTAGATAGTATCAGATCCGCTATGATACGTGAAAAGAGAGGTGTCGGTCTTACTGCTAAGAAATCCTAAAGAGGAGAGATAGACAGCAAAACGATGATACCACGCACGGGGTGCCTGCTTAAGGCCATAAAGAGCCTTGCGTAGGCGACAGACATGATCGGGAAAAGAACTGTTTACATAGCCAGGAGGCTGACGCATGTAAACAGTCTCAATGAGATCACCATGAAGAAAGACATTCTTAACATCAAGCTGATGAATAGGCCAGTTGCGGGAGATGGAGATGCTAAGAACCGTGCGAATAGTGGCAGGTTTGACAACGGGACTGAAAGTGTCATCAAAGTCCAGTCCGGGTTGCTGTGAGAAACCCTGAGCAACAAGACGGGCTTTGTAACGCTCAAGACATCCATTGCTGTCAAACTTATGGCGAAACAGCCAACGATTGCCAATGATGTTAGCATCAGAGGGTTTAGGAACAAGATCCCACATGAAGTTAGAAAGAATGGCAGCCATTTCAGCATCCATGGCGGCCCGCCAATGAGGGTCGCACATTGCCTGAGCGGTTGACCGAGGGATAGGAGAGACGTCACTAGTGACAGAAAGATTAAAGATCTGTTTAGGCCTAAGAGAGCCTGTGCGAGAACGAGTAGTCATCGGATGAGTAGAGGTAGGTGGTGGAGCAGCAGAGGGTTGGGAATGCTCAGCCGAAGAAGAAGAAGAAGACGATGTGCCAGAGGGCTCATCATGATGAGACGGAGAAAGAGGGGAAGGAGTACCGGTTTGAGGCGGAGTAGTGGAAGTATCAACAAGAGGAGAAATAGAAGGTATAGGCTCATCAACAGCAAACGAGTCGTAGTCCTCGGCGGATGGGTGAGGCTGGAAGTCAGGAAACGGAAAGTGCGTTTCGTCAAAGACTACATGACGCGAGATGATTACCTTTTGGGTGATAAGATCAAGACAACGATAGCCACGGTGATCAGTGCTTGGACCAAGATAGACACAGGCAGAGGATCGCGGGGCAAGCTTGTGAGGAGCAGTGGGTGAGGTGTTGGGGTAGCAGAGACAACCAAAAACACGAAGGTGAGAATAGGTAGGAAAGAAGCCAAACAGCACCTCAAACGGAGTTTTGTACTGAATGGTTGTAGACGGAAGCAAGTTAAAGGTGTGAACAGAGGAGAGAAGAGCCTCAACCCAGAACTTGGGCGGGAGAGAAGCTTGTATGAGGGACGTGCGTAAGATGTTATTAATGGTGCGGATGGTGCGCTCAGCTTTTCCATTTTGTGGAGACGTATAGGGACAAGAAAAACGAATTTTGATGCCATGAGTTTTGAAAAAATCCAAGAGGGGTTGATTGTTAAACTCACGACCGTTGTCACATTGGAAAAGCTGAATGTCCGTTTTAAATTGGGTTAGAACATAGGTGCGAAATGTTTTAAAGACAAAAAACACCTCTGATTTTGCACGTAAAGGAAACACCCATAAAAAGTGAGAAAAATCATCCAAAAACAGTACATAATGTTTAAAACCACTCAGACTAGTAACAGGTGAAGTCCATAAATCATAATGGATAAGTTCAAACACACGAGAGGTTTTACTAGTAGATAAAGAAAAAGGTAAACGACAATGTTTTCCTAACTGACACGCATGACATAAAGTAGAGGTACGACTAGAACAAGTAATGAACTTGCGCGAGACAAGAAACTGGAAGATAGCAGCACCCAGATGACCAAGCCGCCTATGCCAGACGTCAAAGGAAACCGCAACGTTAGCCGAGGTAGGAGCAGACCGAGGTGTGGGAGGGAGAACGGGATAAAGATCATGGTGATCACTGTCGCAACGCTGAAGAAAAGACCCTGTTTTAAGATCCTTCACAGTGAAACCAAACGGATCAAACTCAACAGAAACAGAATTATCTATGGTAAAACGACGAACAGAGATAAGGTTTTTGATGAGTTTATCAGAAACTAAAACATTGTTAAGATGAAGAGGGTAAGAAGAATAGGGTAATGTACAGTGACCAATGTATCTGGCAGGAACCATAGCACCATTACCAACCTGTATGAAATTAGAGTTACACGGAGTTAGAGAGTGCGTTGTACCTCGATTGAATGTCATATGCCTGGTTGCACCCGAATCCATGTAAAAGTTGTTGTCCTGAGGCGCCTGAATAGACATAGCCTGAAACACAGAAGATAAGTCAGTATACTGCGGCTGACTGAACTGAGAGGCATGTCCACTAAAGGAAGGCTGAGGAGGCGGTGGCACAGGTGTGGACTGCTGCATGGGCTGGCCGTACTGAGACGGAACATGCACTGTGTGTGGAGACTGATGTTTCCCGTAAAGGTACGGAGATGACGGCACTGGCGGCGGATGAAAGGTATGCGGTGAGAGATGCTGGGGAGCACTGAACATCGTCGGGGATGGCTGAGGGGCCCCTGCCCCAGGGGCCCCAAAGGAGTGCACAGGAGGTGCACCAAGAAGGCCAGGCTGCGCTGGTGGAACATGAGCAGAGGCTGGTAAATGTCCGAAATAGGCCTGAGAGTGTCCCTGATGACCTGCAAAAGAATGGGAACTTGTGGAAACATTAGTATTACCCCCCCCCTGGAAGCAACACGCCCATTATTTCTCCCTTTATTAGTTTTATTTTTCGGTTTTCCATTTTGAGCAGAGGAATACAAGGCAGCGGAAGAAGTGAGAGGAGGATCTGTATGAGGTTCAAGAGACTCTTCACGAGACTCATGAAGAAGAAGCATGTTTTTCGCTTCAAGGAATGAGGGAAAAGGTTTGGTGTTGGTGATGACATCTACAATGCTGTGATATGAGGGAGGTAACTGACGCAGGATTTGCATAACAAGTTCAATTTCATCAATTTTGGAGTCACAATCAGCAAGTGCATCAGCCAGATTTTTTAATTGGTGACAAAAATCAGTGATGGACAAGGCACCCTTTTTGGTGTTACGGAATTGCTCTTGTAGCTGAAGCATTCGAGACATCTTATTATTTAGAAAGAACTCATCAAGTTTATCCCAAAGGTCTTTGGCAGTACTGTTATCACTCGAGATTATTTGCAGTAGCTTTGCATCACAGGTAGAATAAAACCAAGATTTGATGCGGGAGTCAATTGCCTCCCAGTCCTCATCATCATCACTAGCAGGTTTAGACTTGCCAGTGATGTGATCATGGACTTTGGCACCCTTACACATGTCAAGAAAAATTCGACGCCAAAGTTTGTATTTGGAACCGTCGGTGGATAGTTTAAAACTAAACTGTGAATAGACATTTGTGAGAGCAAAGACAAGTTGGCTAGCAGTGGGGCTAGTGAGGGTACTGGTTTGTGAGGAGGTTGACATTGCAACAAAATGAAAACACACAAAAAATAAAAGCTAATAAATGCAAGAAAATAGATGCGCGTGAAGCTTAACCGTGGGTAGAGGGATAGTAATGTACCAAACCCTACACGCGATGGGCAAGCAGAGACGGTAGTCGGCGGCAAAACGGCGATGATGCGAGGGTACCGACACACAATCTGAAAACAGCACCCTTTTCTCTCTTTTTTTTAACCACTGAAAACAGCAGCTTTTTTTTGGTCTTTGTCTTTTCACAAAACCCTTTTTGTTCTCTTAACGTAGCTCATTTTTATAATTGTTCTCTTAACGTAGCTCATAATCAACCAACCAACCAAATACTTTTTCATCCAAACCCCATTTGAAGTTAACTTTCACACAGACTGAATCTCGAGAGATTGTTTTCACCGCTTCCCTGTGGGATCGATATCTGGTACTTGTACCATTTTTATTACTTGTTTAGAAAAACGACAGTAATCAGAGGTTTATACTTGGACCGAAGGTTACTTGTTTTATTTCTTTTGCACACCTGTTTTTGGCACCGCTACCGTTCAATTAATAATTAAAATCATAAAAGAACAGGGGTGTGTGTGAATCAGGCGAACAAGTTTTTGGCGCCGTTGCCGGGGAAGCAACAAAGCAATTTTTCAATTTTAGTTTTAGAGAGTTAATTTTTCTACCACCTTGTTGAGAAAAAAAAAAAAAAAAACAAAACAAAACAAACAAAAAGATTTTTTAGTTTATGCAAAGAAAACCACGTGGGGAATTTTTCAATCTAGACCCCGATATCGAAAGAACTTTTAGACGTCGTAAAAGGGAGCAAAGAAATTTGCAAGCTTCTACTTCGTCTGTAATGGAAGAAGAAAATGTATTTTTAGAAGAACTGCCATTTCCTGGAAACCCACCTGATGGAAGGTACAACAATGATGGTCTACCTCCACCTCTACCACCACCTCCTGGAGGTAATGGTAGAAATCGGCTGCAAGACATCCAACCACATGTGGCAGAACCACATGCTGGTCCTGTACCTATCATTCAGGAACCTGGACCACGAGTTCAGCAAGAAAATCCAGCTAATGGAATTTTACGAAATCCTCCACCACCTCTTAATAATAATCAGCACATTGAAGATGCAGAACAACACATCTTTCGTCTGGCAAACTCCAAAGATAACAGTATGATGGATTATGCCATTCCTATTGTACATCAGTTGCAAACAGGAATACGTGATCCAACATGCAATGTCCCGCATTTTGAGCTAAAAACTGTAATGTTTCAGATGTTACAGAATAATGGTCAATTTGCAGGATTGTCAAAAGAAGACCCACATGCTCATCTCAGATCTTTCTTGGAAATTGCAGGATTATTTAGACTTCGAGGAATTTCTGATGACGCTTTAAAATTAAAACTTTTTCCTTTTTCATTAAGTCATCATGCCAGAGCCTGGTACTATTCTTTAAAACCAAACTCTATTTTTACATGGGACCAGATGGCTGAAGTATTTTTGAAAAAATATTTTCCACCACTAAGAAATGCTCATTCTAGAAATGAGATCTGCACTTTCCAACAAGAAGATGATGAGACAGTTCCCACAGCCTGGGAAAGATTTAAAGAATTGTTGAGAAAATGCCCTCACCATGGCATTCCCTACTGCATTCAGCTAGAGACATTTTACAATGGCTTGAATTACCCAGCCAGACAAATGCTTGATGCTACTGCAGGAGGAGCTTTTACTGCTAGTTCTTATAATGAAGGATACAATATCCTTGAGAAAATTTCAAGTAACAATGGCCACTGGGCAGACTCTCGTGCAAAACCTTTACAATTAACTGGTGTCAATGATACTTATTCAACACTTGCTACCCAGGTACGTGATATGGCAGTGATGCTTAAGAATCTCACTACCAAGAAGCAAGTGGTGTCTGGTATTGATGCTTCTGAGGCATCCGAGTTACCTGTCCAATGTGCTTATTGTGGTGAAAACCATCTTTTTGATAATTGCCCGGGAAATCCAGAAAAAGTCAATTACATTGGTAATAATGATAAAACTGGACCTTTTTCACCAACCTACAATCCTGGATGGAGAGATCATCCGCATTTAAAATGGAACAGCCCTTCTCTTAATCCACAATTGCCTAGGATACAAGGTCAGACTAACCAGTATCCTCAACAGCAGAGACAGTCCAATTTTCAAAACCAGGGACAGTCACATTTTCAAAATCAAAAGCGTGTACATTTTCAAGATGAAGAAACACCTAGATTTCAACACACTTCACACAACCACTCACAAAATCACCATCAGACCACCTCTCCTAGATATCTACCAAGGCAAAACCAACAGGTTGAGCCTTCACTAGAGGCCATGATGAAAGGGTTTATTTCCCAAACCCAAGCATCAATCAAAAATCTTGAGACCCAAGTGGGTCAGATGGCTCTAGAGATTAGGAATAGGTCGGCTGGCTCTTTACCTAGTGACACTGAGATTCCTCAGAGACTAGGAAAAGAGCAGGTTAAAGCTGTCACATTAAGAAGTGGAAAAGACTTGAATAAGTCTGAAAAGAAGGATGGAAGTCCTAAAAAGGATTTTGCATCATCTTCTTCCACTCCAACACACACTGACTCACCTACTCCAACTGAGTCAGCTTTCACCTCACCTGTCCCTGACTTTCCACTTTTGTCTCCTGTAACATCTGCAGGATCCCAAAGAACAGTGTGGAAACCTCAGGAATACACCAGTAAGGATGTGTCACAATCTGGTGACAGTCCCAAGACCATTAGTAACACACTTCCCAAAGAGACAGATACCACTTTATCCACCACTGTGATGAAGCCTGTCTCTGTCACACCTTCACCATCACCTACACCTCAAAAGACTACCACTCCTACTCAGGTCCCTCTCTATATTCCATACCCTCAAAGGTTAAGGAATCAGAGAGAGGAAGCCCAATTTAAACAGTTCCTTGATGTTTTCAAACAATTGCATATCAACATACCTTTGTTGGAAGCAATTGAAAGGATGCCAAATTACACAAAGTTTTTAAAAGATATTTTAAACAAAAAGAAAAGGCTGACTGAGTATGAGACTGTAGCCCTGACTGAGGGTTGTAGTGCTCTGTTAACCAAGAAAATCCCCCCTAAGATGAAAGACCCAGGAAGTTTCACAATCCCTTGTTCCATAGGAGGTAAGACCATTAGGAGAGCCCTATGTGATTTAGGTGCAGGCATCAACCTTATGCCATTGTCTGTCTTTACAACCCTAGGAATAGGTGAAGCAAGACCCACCACTATATCTATTCAGTTAGCTGATAAGTCCATAGTTTGGCCTAAAGGCAAGATTGAAGATGTTTTGGTGCAAGTAGATAAATTTATTTTTCCTGCAGACTTTATCATCCTAGATTGTGAAGTAGATCAAGAAGTCCCTATCATTTTAGGAAGGCCTTTTCTAGCAACAGGAAGAACACTGATAGATGTCCAGAAGGGTGAGTTGACCATGAGAGTCCATGACCAAAGAGTGACTTTTAATGTGTTAGATTCTCTTAAATACCCTGATGAGAGAGAAGAGTGTTCCACTTTGAGTGAAATAGAAACCTGGTGTGAGGAAAAGACTTTAGGAGAAATCTTATGGGATGCAGACACTGATGACGAGGAAGAGGATGAATGTGAGGAAGTACCCTTAGTAACTGCTGCATTTGAAGTCTTAGAAAATGAGGATAGGAAAACTCTTGTCCCATCCTTAGAGGTTGCACCAGACCTAGAGCTAAAACAACTTCCATCCAACTTAAAATATGCCTTTTTGGGAGACTCAGGAAAATTACCTGTCATTATTTCATCTTCCTTAGAGGCAGATCAGGAAGAAAAATTAGTTCAGATGCTTAAACTTCATACCAAGGCCATAGGATGGACCATTGCTGATTTGAAGGGCATAAGCCCTACAATTTGTCAACATAAGATCATTTTAGAAGATAAAAATTTTAACTCTGTTGAGCCTCAAAGGAGACTCAATCCAGTAATGAAAGATGTTGTTAAAAAGGAAATTCTGAAATGGTTAGATGCTGGTATCATTTATCCTATTGCCAGTAGTACATGTGTCAGTCCTGTACAATGTGTACCTAAGAAGGGTGGGGTAACTGTAATCACAAATGACAAAAATGAACTCATACCCACCAGGACAGTCACAGGTTGGAGAATCTGTATGGATTACAGAAGACTCAACAAAGCCACTCAGAAGGATCACTTTCCTTTACCTTTCATTGACCAAATGTTAGATAGATTAGCTGGTAAGGAATTTTACTGCTTTTTAGATGGTTATTCTGGTTACAATCAAATTGCCATAGCACCTGATGACCAGGAAAAGACCACTTTTACTTGTCCTTATGGGACCTTTGCTTTTAGAAGAATGCCTTTTGGATTATGCAATGCACCTGCCACTTTTCAAAGATGTATGATGTCTATTTTTTCTGACATGTTAGAAAACTCCATGGAAGTTTTTATGGATGATTTTTCTGTATATGGGACATCATATGATGATTGTTTACAAAACCTGGAAAAAATTCTTATAAGATGTGAAGAAACTGATTTGGTTTTAAACTGGGAAAAATGTCATTTTATGGTTAAAGAGGGCATTGTGTTAGGGCATCTCATATCCAAAAGAGGCATAGAGGTAGATAGAGCAAAGTTGGAGGTAATTGAAAAATTACCAGAACCAACTACAGTCAAAGGAATCAGAAGTTTCCTTGGACATGCAGGTTTTTACAGAAGATTTATAAAAGATTTTTCTAAAATTTCAAAACCTCTTTGTTTATTGCTGCAACAAGACCATGCATTTGATTTTAATAAGGAATGCAAAACATCTTTTAATATTTTGAAAAAGGCATTGGTCACAGCCCCTGTAGTAGTCACACCTGACTGGTCAAAACCTTTTGAGGTTATGTGTGACGCTAGTGATTGGGCAGTTGGGGCAGTATTGGGGCAAAGAAAAGAAAAGATTTTTCATTCTATTTATTATGCCAGTAAAACTCTCAATAATGCTCAAATCAATTACACCACCACTGAGAAAGAATTATTGGCTGTGGTTTTTGCTTTTGAAAAATTCAGATCTTACTTAATGGGAACCAAGGTTATAATTCATACTGACCATGCTGCCATTAAGTACCTCATTTCTAAAAAGGATGCAAAACCTAGGTTAATAAGGTGGATCTTGTTGTTACAAGAATTTGATTTGGAGATTATTGACAGAAAAGGCATTAATAATCAAGTGGCTGATCACTTGTCTAGGTTAGAAAAGCAGGACAATCCAGAACCTGGTACTGACATCTGTGAGACATTTCCAGATGAAAAGATTTTTGTTGTAAAACAATTGTCAGTACCATGGTTTGCAGATATTGTCAATTATTTAGCTTGTGGGATTATTCCTAAGGAGCTAAATAAGCATGCACGAAGAAAGTTAATTTTTGATTCAAAAAAGTATCTTTGGGATGATCCTTTTCTGTTTAAAATTTGTGCAGATCAGATGATCAGGAGATGTATCCCTAAAGAGGAGACCACTCAAATAATCCACCATTGTCATTCTGGACCATGTGGAGGTCATTTTAGTGGAAGTAGGACTGCTGCAAAAATTTTGCAGTCTGGATTTTTCTGGCCTACTTTACATCAGGACTCTTACAGTTTTGCAAAAAGCTGTAATGAATGTCAGAGAAGTGGGAATATTTCCCACAGAAATGAAATGCCTTTAAACGGAATTTTAGAAATAGAACTGTTTGATGTTTGGGGCATTGATTTTATGGGACCTTTTCCCATCTCAAATAACTGCTCTTACATTTTGGTCGCTGTGGATTACGTGTCTAAATGGGTGGAAGCTATGGCTTGTCATTCCAATGACGCAAAAACAGTGATTAAATTTTTACAAAAACAGATTTTTTCCAGATTTGGTACCCCACGTGCCCTGATCAGTGATGAGGGTACGCATTTTATAAATAAAATGTTGGAAGGCGTCTTAGAAAAATATGACATTAGGCACCGGGTAGCTACCGCTTATCACCCGCAGACCAATGGTTTAGCCGAGCTCTCTAATAGAGAAATCAAAGGGATCCTGACTAAAGTGGTCAAACCACACAGAAAGGATTGGGCATCCAAGCTGGATGATGCCCTATGGGCTTATAGGACTGCTTATAAGACTCCTATAGGGATGTCCCCGTACAAATTGGTCTACGGAAAAGCTTGTCACTTACCCTTGGAATTAGAACACAAAGCCTATTGGGCTATAAAAGAATTAAACATGAGTCCTAATGAAGCTGGCAAGAAAAGATTTCTGCAAATTTGTGAACTGGAGGAACTTAGAAATAATTCTTATGAGAATGCCAAACTTTATAAAGAAAAAACAAAGAAATGGCACGACAAGAGAATTATTCCTAAGGATCTTGCAGAAGGTCAACAGGTACTCCTGTTTAATTCCAGATTAAAATTATTCCCAGGAAAGTTAAGTTCCCGATGGACAGGGCCATTCACGATAGCAAAGGTTCACACCTATGGAGCTATTGAGTTAATTGACCCTGAGAAAGGCACAACCTTTAAGGTAAACGGTCAGCGGGTAAAATCCTTTTATACATCGTCAGAAACAACCGGGACCGAATAAAGATTGGTCTCACGAATTTTTATCCAGTTTTAAAAATTATGGATGACAATTATTGTGCATATCCAAATTTCTTTACATAATTTTTCTTTTACTTCCTCTTCTTTCGGCCCAAGTTTGATGTTTCCAGCCCAGTTTCGTTTTATTCTTACTTCTTGTTTTCAAAAGCCCAATTGGAAATATATTTTGTTTTTATGGCCCACTATAAAATCACTAATTTTTTTTTACTAAAGTTATCCATATGCAAATTACTCATTTAATTTTAAAAAAAAAAAAAAATACAAAAGTTTTAATCAGTGCATTAATTGCACTGACATGTGAGAATTTTTTTTGGGGCGCCGGCGTATACTTCATGCAGAAGACAGAAGGTCATACACCCTTCTCAAATCAGTCAATCGTCTTTCTCTCTCACTCTCGTTCACCTCACCGGCCACCACCAAGAACGCCGCCGGCGCGTTTACAGGAGGACGACCGACGGTTCTCGTACCTCCTTCTGATCTCTGCGCCGACCTCGTACCTCTCTGACACCCCACCACCGCCATCGACGTACGACATCAAGTCCCGTCGCCTGTCGGAATCGATTCCCGCAGCCACCGTGACCTCGAACCACCGACGATAAGACCACCCTCGTACCTTTGCCGGCCGCTCTGAATCCCCCTGCCACCGTCTGCCGCCAAGATCACCATCACCGCCACCCTTCTTCTTCCCTCTTTCCACTGTCACCAGAAACCCTAACCCCACCCCCACCCCTTTTCTTCATCCCCACGACAATGCGACAGCCCCCACCCCACCGCTTGGCTATAAAAGAAGGTAAGCAACCTTCGATTTCAAACCACGCCATGACTAGCCATAGGAACTCCGGGAAGAAAAAGCGCACACAACGCCATCGGACAAGGTCGGTGAATCGAACCTACATCATCCCCACCACCGCCGAAGAACCGGTATCCGATCGCGCCTCACGTACCACTTCGGAAGTGGAACTCATCCCCAATGTCGCTTCAGATTCGATCCACGCCCTTGCAGATGCCGCGGCTATGATGGCAGCCACCACCGAAACCTCCAAGGGTAAAGGTAAAATGGTAGCTATGGATATTGATGCTCAAGTCTCACCACAACCAACACCTGCTTTTGATCTCAACTGCCCTCCCAATGAACCCACGGACCACGCCAAGGGCACTTCCATCACTTTGGAAACCCTCATTGATCAAGCAAACCGAAACCTAGCCCTAAGTCTCGCTCAGTCCCAGATGATACCACCACCCTTGGCCTTAGACCAAATGACTCGAACTCGTGACCACCCGTTTTCTGCTATGAACACCTACACTAACCCTTCGGTCCAACCAACGGTCATGATGCTCAATGCCTACGGACAGCCGGTTCCGTATGTACCACCCCACGCACGGCCAAATCTGCCAAACCCATACTATTCCCCACCATCCTCACAGGCAACAGTGGCTAGAGTCACAGCCATTCCCATGCCAAACCAACCAAAACTAAACCCGCTGCCCCCAATTCGTAATGTATATAATCGTCGCTCTTCGGTTGCACGTAACCCTAGTACACCTGCTCCCAACCCAATCTCATGGGCCCCACCGACACTACCACAATCTCACGGAGGTGGTAGCTCCTCTAGAAACACTCGCGGGGAGGTACCGACTCTAACTTTATTTAGTAACGAGGTCGCTAGTTTACGTTTTAATATTTATTGTAATAAAATGGCACATTCACCAAAGGGATTCCTCACAGCAACTGTTTCTCAAATCCCTTGCATAAAAAAAGTGATCACAACGCATATGTGGGATGTCTTGTGTGCCGTACCCGACCCATACAATTTGAGTTGGGTACGTGAATTTTATACAGAGGCCTCTATAAGGGATTCTCAACGAATCCCTATTCGGGGAGTGTTCATAGACTACTCCCCAGCCTCTCTCCACAAGCTTTTTGGCACACACCCTCCCGTCAGTTCCAAGCTCGATGCCTTGAGCCGACATTTGACCACGGAGGACTTAGAGGATATTTTGACTACCCTTACCACCCCAGGTTCAACTTGGTACTTCGAGGGTAATGTTAGGCATATCCGCATAAGAAGTCTTACCCCTGAGGCCAATGTATGGGCACAATTTGTCAAACATACACTGTTCCCCACAAGTCACAATTCCAAATTAGGCATTGACAGAATTCTGATACTATATTGCATTCTAAAGGGGTATACGTTTGATATTGGTGCATTGATTTCTAAAAACATCAAAACTAGTTGTACACGCATTAATGGGAGACTATTTTACCCTGCCCTTATTCATAAACTGTTAGCCGCGGCAAGAGTTTTAGTCTTCCCAACTGACATCTTTTGTAAGGAAAAGATGACAATGGGGAGTAAAGTTTTGGGCAAGCTAGTACGGTCCTATCAACTTTTAGACAGTACTCATTCATCCCCGGATGAATCTTTGCATACATCACTTGTTAGTAAGACTCACGAAATCCATGCTCCCAGCGAGCAAATTTTGGCTAACTCTAACTTTGAGATGCAGGATCTTAGGGAACTCATGCGGTTGCACCACAACCACCAGCTTCAGCTCAGTTGGATCATCCGAGTGCTGTTCCAATCCCGGGAATATGACATTCAACGCGACCGTATTTGGAGAGATACCGTACGAAGTGTCAACCGAGACATGCTGTTTGGTTTACCATCCTACCCCACTCTACCACCTATGGAGCCTATGCTCCAACCACCTACTCGCCGACAGTAGGAAGTGGTTTGCTATCTCTCTCGCTTATATACTTTAATAATTTTTTACTTCAATATCCTACGTGCTCTTGCTCTTATGTATTAAATCCGTCTCTTATACTCTAGTTAACTTAGTCTTTATATATGCTTACATACAAAGTTTAGGGATGCATGGCATCATCAATACCCCCGGGGCTGTTGGTAAATTGTTTAGTTACATTGTCGGCTTATTCATTAAGCCCCGGGTGTAACGATGACTTAAATGGCCCTACATCTCTCATACCATTAACCTGCCCTCCAAACAAATTTTATATATTTATAGTTGCATACGCATGGGGTTGTTGTGCTCACTTAATGAGGCCACGCACTTTAGTCTAACTATATGCCCAATTTGTTCTTGGCCAAAACACACAAACCGGCCCAAGGGCACTGCTTTGCATAAGCCCAGCCTTACGGCTGCTGTTGGCCCAAACCACAAGCACACACACACCACATGCATGTATATTGTGCCCTCACATTTGTTACACCCGACGATGTGTTTTACATGTTCGGCTTATTCCATAAGCCAACTGTTGGGTACTTGGGCTTAACAGCATGAAAATACACATGACTGCTGCCCGTGTGGTGCAAACACAGCCGTAAGGCTGCTGTTTACTGTCACAGTGAACGCATAAGCACACGTCATCACTCCCAAACCTTTACGGTGTTTACTTGTCCATTTCAAGCGCTGCTACCTATACTTTAATAGTAGACAATTTCTTAAATTCGACTTATCATCTACTAGCTTTTGAAAATACTTGGACCATGAGTTTCACTAAGTTACCACTTTCGCTAACATAATTTGTCAACATTACTCTTGTTATTTTCAAACTAACCTTAGGAATTCAAAATTCCTCTTTTCTCTTACTATTTTATGGACGCATTTCTACTAACATGACACCTTAGGGTTGATTGAGGATTAAGTTGGCATTGACACAAACTTTTGTCTCTTCTTCCAAACGCATAGCTCACTAAAACTCCTATACACTAACTTTTCACTCTAACCCATCTTCTACAACTTTTTACCCACATCTTGCTCTTACTTTCACCACTCTCTCACCTCTATTGTCCTCCCATACACAAGGATTCTATTTGCTTGAGGACAAGCAAAATTTCAAAGTTTAGGGATGGATAACACCCCCCCCCCCCAAAACTCAGTAAATAGCTCTAACAAATACTAACCTAAATTTTTTTTTCCCTTTCTCTCTTTCTCTTGCTTTACCACCCAAACTTGTGTACAAAACTCACATAGATGAGGTACTTGACAAATAGTCAAATCAGCACATAAGCCAGAATGGAACTTTACCATACCTCAATATGAGATGTTGGCAGTAAAATTGTGCCATTGTATAGAATGTATAAGTAACAAAAGTACAATACATGCCTAAAACACCTTCCCCATGACAAACCATGAGCTAACCGCGCATTGGAAGAACCAATAAAGTTTAACTATGCATTGCTTTTTCAACATCTAACACTAACTGTCAAAATAATAAATGTGTTGCATAAAGTTGTAAATTCTCGTTATCTTTGGAAAGACAATGGTCAGGTTGACAATTTCTTGATAACTAAAGGAGGCTATCTTAGTAAAACAAAATTTTAATTGAAATACTTCCTTTTTCGTCGCTTGAGGACAAGCAACCATTCAAGTTTTAGGGATGTGATAGGGTAAATATTTTACCCTCATAACTAACGTATTTTATGCACTTTTCTCTTTCTTTTCTTACTCTCTAATAATAAAACTACATAAAATATGGTTACATGCATTTTTTTTACTAAACGATCACATTCATATGTTCTCTTCTTTGTTTATTGCACAAACTTACGTAAAATACTACGTTTCAGGAACTCTCTCATGGACCACCGGAATGTCTTTTGAGCTGTTGGGCCGGACTGGATGACCAAAGAGGAAGCCGGGCCGAAGCTGTTGATGGGCTGCAGAAGTCCCTTTTTGGGGCCGGTTTCTATGCAAGGAAATGGAGGCCCAACATACAAGCCCATAGTAGTTAGTTTTTGGCCCAAGTCCATGAGAGATCCTATATATATATGTGTGTTTATGTAACTAAGGGAGATATAAGTCTTACCACCCAACTCAAGAACATCATCATCATCTTTTGTTTTCTCGGTTTCTAGCAAGAAGCCGACCTCACCTCTAGACAATCCCTTTTGCTACTACTACTCCTTTGTTCGGTTCGGGTTTCCTTTTTGTAAGGCCGAACATCTCTTTTGGATACTTGGTGATTTGAGCTTTCGAGTCCTTTAAAACTCGTTGTTTGACTCGAACGCATCTCCAAGTGTTTTGGTGAATATTTGAAAGTATAATCTAAGTAACGTTTCAGTTATCTCATTGTCTTTTGTTTAATGTTTGATATCATATACATATAATCTTATGAGCATGCATACTTAGTTTTGTGACATAAAATGATAAAATATATATAGTCTTTGTTTAATTAAAGTGTTTATTAATATTTCACGTTAAGCATATGTTTTAATATCCATGTTACTAACTGGTCATTTCTCCAGTTTACCATATTAACTGTTTTTATTTTCACTGGTCAAATTCCGGTAACTGCACTTTATTAACTGTTTTAATATTCACTGGTCACTTCCAGTAACCGTACCTTATCAACTGTCTTTATTACTGCAATTTATAGCTATCTTCGTTGTACTAACGTTTTCTTGTCCAAACAATTACTTATCTAAAAATAGTCGTAAAACACACTCAAGTATGATAGGTTAATTTCATAGCTTGGGGTGTAAAGTTTAATTTGGAATGAATCTTTGGTAAAGAAAAAAGTCTTTTGTATAAACTCAATTTTTGCCACTTCAAGTTTAAATGCCTCATTAAAGATTGTCCTTGGATTCTTACCGGTTAACCAGATGTACGAAAATGCGGTACCTTTTCAGAAGTTACTAAAATGTTATTTTGGGGATATATGAGTGGGTGACAACACTCGTTGCTATTATCTCACGTCTTTAACATTTCATTAAAGAGTATGTCTAATGATTAACTAGTAATAATCCAAGGACATGAAAATGTGTTAGTCTCTTAAGGGACTACAATTGGCACTATTCCTGAAGTTGGTATCAGATCTAGTATCCCATTAAAGATTATAACTAATTATTTAACGATGAGTCAGATGCATGAAAATGTGTTAATCTTTCAGAGGTTACGTAAGTGTTGATTTGTAATATATTTTAACATTTCATTAAAGATTGCATCTAAACTCATCAATAAGTAATTGGGCTATATGAAAATGTGATAACTTTTCAGAAGTTACTTGGATATCATTTCTGCATAATTGAGATTATTAAATTACTTTTCATCCAATTTACCTATTTTTATTCCAACAAAAAGACTTTACACCCCTTGCTCCTTTTTATAATTGTTCTCTTAACGTAGCTCATAATCAACCAACCAACCAAATACTTTTTCATCCAAACCCCATTTGAAGTTAACTTTCACACAGACTGAATCTCGAGAGATTGTTTTCACCGCTTCCCTGTGGGATCGATATCTGGTACTTGTACCATTTTTATTACTTGTTTAGAAAAACGACAGTAATCAGAGGTTTATACTTGGACCGAAGGTTACTTGTTTTATTTCTTTTGCACACCTGTTTTTGGCACCGCTACCGTTCAATTAATAATTAAAATCATAAAAGAACAGGGGGTGTGTGAATCAGGCGAACAAGTTTTTGGCGCCGTTGCCGGGGAAGCAACAAAGCAATTTTTCAATTTTAGTTTTAGAGAGTTAATTTTTCTACCACCTTGTTGAGAAAAAAAAAAAAAAAAACAAAACAAAACAAACAAAAAGATTTTTTAGTTTATGCAAAGAAAACCACGTGGGGAATTTTTCAATCTAGACCCCGATATCGAAAGAACTTTTAGACGTCGTAAAAGGGAGCAAAGAAATTTGCAAGCTTCTACTTCGTCTGTAATGGAAGAAGAAAATGTATTTTTAGAAGAACTGCCATTTCCTGGAAACCCACCTGATGGAAGGTACAACAATGATGGTCTACCTCCACCTCTACCACCACCTCCTGGAGGTAATGGTAGAAATCGGCTGCAAGACATCCAACCACATGTGGCAGAACCACATGCTGGTCCTGTACCTATCATTCAGGAACCTGGACCACGAGTTCAGCAAGAAAATCCAGCTAATGGAATTTTACGAAATCCTCCACCACCTCTTAATAATAATCAGCACATTGAAGATGCAGAACAACACATCTTTCGTCTGGCAAACTCCAAAGATAACAGTATGATGGATTATGCCATTCCTATTGTACATCAGTTGCAAACAGGAATACGTGATCCAACATGCAATGTCCCGCATTTTGAGCTAAAAACTGTAATGTTTCAGATGTTACAGAATAATGGTCAATTTGCAGGATTGTCAAAAGAAGACCCACATGCTCATCTCAGATCTTTCTTGGAAATTGCAGGATTATTTAGACTTCGAGGAATTTCTGATGACGCTTTAAAATTAAAACTTTTTCCTTTTTCATTAAGTCATCATGCCAGAGCCTGGTACTATTCTTTAAAACCAAACTCTATTTTTACATGGGACCAGATGGCTGAAGTATTTTTGAAAAAATATTTTCCACCACTAAGAAATGCTCATTCTAGAAATGAGATCTGCACTTTCCAACAAGAAGATGATGAGACAGTTCCCACAGCCTGGGAAAGATTTAAAGAATTGTTGAGAAAATGCCCTCACCATGGCATTCCCTACTGCATTCAGCTAGAGACATTTTACAATGGCTTGAATTACCCAGCCAGACAAATGCTTGATGCTACTGCAGGAGGAGCTTTTACTGCTAGTTCTTATAATGAAGGATACAATATCCTTGAGAAAATTTCAAGTAACAATGGCCACTGGGCAGACTCTCGTGCAAAACCTTTACAATTAACTGGTGTCAATGATACTTATTCAACACTTGCTACCCAGGTACGTGATATGGCAGTGATGCTTAAGAATCTCACTACCAAGAAGCAAGTGGTGTCTGGTATTGATGCTTCTGAGGCATCCGAGTTACCTGTCCAATGTGCTTATTGTGGTGAAAACCATCTTTTTGATAATTGCCCGGGAAATCCAGAAAAAGTCAATTACATTGGTAATAATGATAAAACTGGACCTTTTTCACCAACCTACAATCCTGGATGGAGAGATCATCCGCATTTAAAATGGAACAGCCCTTCTCTTAATCCACAATTGCCTAGGATACAAGGTCAGACTAACCAGTATCCTCAACAGCAGAGACAGTCCAATTTTCAAAACCAGGGACAGTCACATTTTCAAAATCAAAAGCGTGTACATTTTCAAGATGAAGAAACACCTAGATTTCAACACACTTCACACAACCACTCACAAAATCACCATCAGACCACCTCTCCTAGATATCTACCAAGGCAAAACCAACAGGTTGAGCCTTCACTAGAGGCCATGATGAAAGGGTTTATTTCCCAAACCCAAGCATCAATCAAAAATCTTGAGACCCAAGTGGGTCAGATGGCTCTAGAGATTAGGAATAGGTCGGCTGGCTCTTTACCTAGTGACACTGAGATTCCTCAGAGACTAGGAAAAGAGCAGGTTAAAGCTGTCACATTAAGAAGTGGAAAAGACTTGAATAAGTCTGAAAAGAAGGATGGAAGTCCTAAAAAGGATTTTGCATCATCTTCTTCCACTCCAACACACACTGACTCACCTACTCCAACTGAGTCAGCTTTCACCTCACCTGTCCCTGACTTTCCACTTTTGTCTCCTGTAACATCTGCAGGATCCCAAAGAACAGTGTGGAAACCTCAGGAATACACCAGTAAGGATGTGTCACAATCTGGTGACAGTCCCAAGACCATTAGTAACACACTTCCCAAAGAGACAGATACCACTTTATCCACCACTGTGATGAAGCCTGTCTCTGTCACACCTTCACCATCACCTACACCTCAAAAGACTACCACTCCTACTCAGGTCCCTCTCTATATTCCATACCCTCAAAGGTTAAGGAATCAGAGAGAGGAAGCCCAATTTAAACAGTTCCTTGATGTTTTCAAACAATTGCATATCAACATACCTTTGTTGGAAGCAATTGAAAGGATGCCAAATTACACAAAGTTTTTAAAAGATATTTTAAACAAAAAGAAAAGGCTGACTGAGTATGAGACTGTAGCCCTGACTGAGGGTTGTAGTGCTCTGTTAACCAAGAAAATCCCCCCTAAGATGAAAGACCCAGGAAGTTTCACAATCCCTTGTTCCATAGGAGGTAAGACCATTAGGAGAGCCCTATGTGATTTAGGTGCAGGCATCAACCTTATGCCATTGTCTGTCTTTACAACCCTAGGAATAGGTGAAGCAAGACCCACCACTATATCTATTCAGTTAGCTGATAAGTCCATAGTTTGGCCTAAAGGCAAGATTGAAGATGTTTTGGTGCAAGTAGATAAATTTATTTTTCCTGCAGACTTTATCA
Source organism: Centaurea solstitialis (assembly GCA_030169165.1). Classification (NCBI taxonomy): domain Eukaryota; kingdom Viridiplantae; phylum Streptophyta; class Magnoliopsida; order Asterales; family Asteraceae; genus Centaurea; species Centaurea solstitialis. Next base: position 32,557,806 of record CM058043.1, read on the forward strand.
TCCTAGATTGTGAAGTAGATCAAGAAGTCCCTATCATTTTAGGAAGGCCTTTTCTAGCAACAGGAAGAACACTGATAGATGTCCAGAAGGGTGAGTTGACCATGAGAGTCCATGACCAAAGAGTGACTTTTAATGTGTTAGATTCTCTTAAATACCCTGATGAGAGAGAAGAGTGTTCCACTTTGAGTGAAATAGAAACCTGGTGTGAGGAAAAGACTTTAGGAGAAATCTTATGGGATGCAGACACTGATGACGAGGAAGAGGATGAATGTGAGGAAGTACCCTTAGTAACTGCTGCATTTGAAGTCTTAGAAAATGAGGATAGGAAAACTCTTGTCCCATCCTTAGAGGTTGCACCAGACCTAGAGCTAAAACAACTTCCATCCAACTTAAAATATGCCTTTTTGGGAGACTCAGGAAAATTACCTGTCATTATTTCATCTTCCTTAGAGGCAGATCAGGAAGAAAAATTAGTTCAGATGCTTAAACTTCATACCAAGGCCATAGGATGGACCATTGCTGATTTGAAGGGCATAAGCCCTACAATTTGTCAACATAAGATCATTTTAGAAGATAAAAATTTTAACTCTGTTGAGCCTCAAAGGAGACTCAATCCAGTAATGAAAGATGTTGTTAAAAAGGAAATTCTGAAATGGTTAGATGCTGGTATCATTTATCCTATTGCCAGTAGTACATGTGTCAGTCCTGTACAATGTGTACCTAAGAAGGGTGGGGTAACTGTAATCACAAATGACAAAAATGAACTCATACCCACCAGGACAGTCACAGGTTGGAGAATCTGTATGGATTACAGAAGACTCAACAAAGCCACTCAGAAGGATCACTTTCCTTTACCTTTCATTGACCAAATGTTAGATAGATTAGCTGGTAAGGAATTTTACTGCTTTTTAGATGGTTATTCTGGTTACAATCAAATTGCCATAGCACCTGATGACCAGGAAAAGACCACTTTTACTTGTCCTTATGGGACCTTTGCTTTTAGAAGAATGCCTTTTGGATTATGCAATGCACCTGCCACTTTTCAAAGATGTATGATGTCTATTTTTTCTGACATGTTAGAAAACTCCATGGAAGTTTTTATGGATGATTTTTCTGTATATGGGACATCATATGATGATTGTTTACAAAACCTGGAAAAAATTCTTATAAGATGTGAAGAAACTGATTTGGTTTTAAACTGGGAAAAATGTCATTTTATGGTTAAAGAGGGCATTGTGTTAGGGCATCTCATATCCAAAAGAGGCATAGAGGTAGATAGAGCAAAGTTGGAGGTAATTGAAAAATTACCAGAACCAACTACAGTCAAAGGAATCAGAAGTTTCCTTGGACATGCAGGTTTTTACAGAAGATTTATAAAAGATTTTTCTAAAATTTCAAAACCTCTTTGTTTATTGCTGCAACAAGACCATGCATTTGATTTTAATAAGGAATGCAAAACATCTTTTAATATTTTGAAAAAGGCATTGGTCACAGCCCCTGTAGTAGTCACACCTGACTGGTCAAAACCTTTTGAGGTTATGTGTGACGCTAGTGATTGGGCAGTTGGGGCAGTATTGGGGCAAAGAAAAGAAAAGATTTTTCATTCTATTTATTATGCCAGTAAAACTCTCAATAATGCTCAAATCAATTACACCACCACTGAGAAAGAATTATTGGCTGTGGTTTTTGCTTTTGAAAAATTCAGATCTTACTTAATGGGAACCAAGGTTATAATTCATACTGACCATGCTGCCATTAAGTACCTCATTTCTAAAAAGGATGCAAAACCTAGGTTAATAAGGTGGATCTTGTTGTTACAAGAATTTGATTTGGAGATTATTGACAGAAAAGGCATTAATAATCAAGTGGCTGATCACTTGTCTAGGTTAGAAAAGCAGGACAATCCAGAACCTGGTACTGACATCTGTGAGACATTTCCAGATGAAAAGATTTTTGTTGTAAAACAATTGTCAGTACCATGGTTTGCAGATATTGTCAATTATTTAGCTTGTGGGATTATTCCTAAGGAGCTAAATAAGCATGCACGAAGAAAGTTAATTTTTGATTCAAAAAAGTATCTTTGGGATGATCCTTTTCTGTTTAAAATTTGTGCAGATCAGATGATCAGGAGATGTATCCCTAAAGAGGAGACCACTCAAATAATCCACCATTGTCATTCTGGACCATGTGGAGGTCATTTTAGTGGAAGTAGGACTGCTGCAAAAATTTTGCAGTCTGGATTTTTCTGGCCTACTTTACATCAGGACTCTTACAGTTTTGCAAAAAGCTGTAATGAATGTCAGAGAAGTGGGAATATTTCCCACAGAAATGAAATGCCTTTAAACGGAATTTTAGAAATAGAACTGTTTGATGTTTGGGGCATTGATTTTATGGGACCTTTTCCCATCTCAAATAACTGCTCTTACATTTTGGTCGCTGTGGATTACGTGTCTAAATGGGTGGAAGCTATGGCTTGTCATTCCAATGACGCAAAAACAGTGATTAAATTTTTACAAAAACAGATTTTTTCCAGATTTGGTACCCCACGTGCCCTGATCAGTGATGAGGGTACGCATTTTATAAATAAAATGTTGGAAGGCGTCTTAGAAAAATATGACATTAGGCACCGGGTAGCTACCGCTTATCACCCGCAGACCAATGGTTTAGCCGAGCTCTCTAATAGAGAAATCAAAGGGATCCTGACTAAAGTGGTCAAACCACACAGAAAGGATTGGGCATCCAAGCTGGATGATGCCCTATGGGCTTATAGGACTGCTTATAAGACTCCTATAGGGATGTCCCCGTACAAATTGGTCTACGGAAAAGCTTGTCACTTACCCTTGGAATTAGAACACAAAGCCTATTGGGCTATAAAAGAATTAAACATGAGTCCTAATGAAGCTGGCAAGAAAAGATTTCTGCAAATTTGTGAACTGGAGGAACTTAGAAATAATTCTTATGAGAATGCCAAACTTTATAAAGAAAAAACAAAGAAATGGCACGACAAGAGAATTATTCCTAAGGATCTTGCAGAAGGTCAACAGGTACTCCTGTTTAATTCCAGATTAAAATTATTCCCAGGAAAGTTAAGTTCCCGATGGACAGGGCCATTCACGATAGCAAAGGTTCACACCTATGGAGCTATTGAGTTAATTGACCCTGAGAAAGGCACAACCTTTAAGGTAAACGGTCAGCGGGTAAAATCCTTTTATACATCGTCAGAAACAACCGGGACCGAATAAAGATTGGTCTCACGAATTTTTATCCAGTTTTAAAAATTATGGATGACAATTATTGTGCATATCCAAATTTCTTTACATAATTTTTCTTTTACTTCCTCTTCTTTCGGCCCAAGTTTGATGTTTCCAGCCCAGTTTCGTTTTATTCTTACTTCTTGTTTTCAAAAGCCCAATTGGAAATATATTTTGTTTTTATGGCCCACTATAAAATCACTAATTTTTTTTTACTAAAGTTATCCATATGCAAATTACTCATTTAATTTTAAAAAAAAAAAAAAATACAAAAGTTTTAATCAGTGCATTAATTGCACTGACATGTGAGAATTTTTTTTGGGGCGCCGGCGTATACTTCATGCAGAAGACAGAAGGTCATACACCCTTCTCAAATCAGTCAATCGTCTTTCTCTCTCACTCTCGTTCACCTCACCGGCCACCACCAAGAACGCCGCCGGCGCGTTTACAGGAGGACGACCGACGGTTCTCGTACCTCCTTCTGATCTCTGCGCCGACCTCGTACCTCTCTGACACCCCACCACCGCCATCGACGTACGACATCAAGTCCCGTCGCCTGTCGGAATCGATTCCCGCAGCCACCGTGACCTCGAACCACCGACGATAAGACCACCCTCGTACCTTTGCCGGCCGCTCTGAATCCCCCTGCCACCGTCTGCCGCCAAGATCACCATCACCGCCACCCTTCTTCTTCCCTCTTTCCACTGTCACCAGAAACCCTAACCCCACCCCCACCCCTTTTCTTCATCCCCACGACAATGCGACAGCCCCCACCCCACCGCTTGGCTATAAAAGAAGGTAAGCAACCTTCGATTTCAAACCACGCCATGACTAGCCATAGGAACTCCGGGAAGAAAAAGCGCACACAACGCCATCGGACAAGGTCGGTGAATCGAACCTACATCATCCCCACCACCGCCGAAGAACCGGTATCCGATCGCGCCTCACGTACCACTTCGGAAGTGGAACTCATCCCCAATGTCGCTTCAGATTCGATCCACGCCCTTGCAGATGCCGCGGCTATGATGGCAGCCACCACCGAAACCTCCAAGGGTAAAGGTAAAATGGTAGCTATGGATATTGATGCTCAAGTCTCACCACAACCAACACCTGCTTTTGATCTCAACTGCCCTCCCAATGAACCCACGGACCACGCCAAGGGCACTTCCATCACTTTGGAAACCCTCATTGATCAAGCAAACCGAAACCTAGCCCTAAGTCTCGCTCAGTCCCAGATGATACCACCACCCTTGGCCTTAGACCAAATGACTCGAACTCGTGACCACCCGTTTTCTGCTATGAACACCTACACTAACCCTTCGGTCCAACCAACGGTCATGATGCTCAATGCCTACGGACAGCCGGTTCCGTATGTACCACCCCACGCACGGCCAAATCTGCCAAACCCATACTATTCCCCACCATCCTCACAGGCAACAGTGGCTAGAGTCACAGCCATTCCCATGCCAAACCAACCAAAACTAAACCCGCTGCCCCCAATTCGTAATGTATATAATCGTCGCTCTTCGGTTGCACGTAACCCTAGTACACCTGCTCCCAACCCAATCTCATGGGCCCCACCGACACTACCACAATCTCACGGAGGTGGTAGCTCCTCTAGAAACACTCGCGGGGAGGTACCGACTCTAACTTTATTTAGTAACGAGGTCGCTAGTTTACGTTTTAATATTTATTGTAATAAAATGGCACATTCACCAAAGGGATTCCTCACAGCAACTGTTTCTCAAATCCCTTGCATAAAAAAAGTGATCACAACGCATATGTGGGATGTCTTGTGTGCCGTACCCGACCCATACAATTTGAGTTGGGTACGTGAATTTTATACAGAGGCCTCTATAAGGGATTCTCAACGAATCCCTATTCGGGGAGTGTTCATAGACTACTCCCCAGCCTCTCTCCACAAGCTTTTTGGCACACACCCTCCCGTCAGTTCCAAGCTCGATGCCTTGAGCCGACATTTGACCACGGAGGACTTAGAGGATATTTTGACTACCCTTACCACCCCAGGTTCAACTTGGTACTTCGAGGGTAATGTTAGGCATATCCGCATAAGAAGTCTTACCCCTGAGGCCAATGTATGGGCACAATTTGTCAAACATACACTGTTCCCCACAAGTCACAATTCCAAATTAGGCATTGACAGAATTCTGATACTATATTGCATTCTAAAGGGGTATACGTTTGATATTGGTGCATTGATTTCTAAAAACATCAAAACTAGTTGTACACGCATTAATGGGAGACTATTTTACCCTGCCCTTATTCATAAACTGTTAGCCGCGGCAAGAGTTTTAGTCTTCCCAACTGACATCTTTTGTAAGGAAAAGATGACAATGGGGAGTAAAGTTTTGGGCAAGCTAGTACGGTCCTATCAACTTTTAGACAGTACTCATTCATCCCCGGATGAATCTTTGCATACATCACTTGTTAGTAAGACTCACGAAATCCATGCTCCCAGCGAGCAAATTTTGGCTAACTCTAACTTTGAGATGCAGGATCTTAGGGAACTCATGCGGTTGCACCACAACCACCAGCTTCAGCTCAGTTGGATCATCCGAGTGCTGTTCCAATCCCGGGAATATGACATTCAACGCGACCGTATTTGGAGAGATACCGTACGAAGTGTCAACCGAGACATGCTGTTTGGTTTACCATCCTACCCCACTCTACCACCTATGGAGCCTATGCTCCAACCACCTACTCGCCGACAGTAGGAAGTGGTTTGCTATCTCTCTCGCTTATATACTTTAATAATTTTTTACTTCAATATCCTACGTGCTCTTGCTCTTATGTATTAAATCCGTCTCTTATACTCTAGTTAACTTAGTCTTTATATATGCTTACATACAAAGTTTAGGGATGCATGGCATCATCAATACCCCCGGGGCTGTTGGTAAATTGTTTAGTTACATTGTCGGCTTATTCATTAAGCCCCGGGTGTAACGATGACTTAAATGGCCCTACATCTCTCATACCATTAACCTGCCCTCCAAACAAATTTTATATATTTATAGTTGCATACGCATGGGGTTGTTGTGCTCACTTAATGAGGCCACGCACTTTAGTCTAACTATATGCCCAATTTGTTCTTGGCCAAAACACACAAACCGGCCCAAGGGCACTGCTTTGCATAAGCCCAGCCTTACGGCTGCTGTTGGCCCAAACCACAAGCACACACACACCACATGCATGTATATTGTGCCCTCACATTTGTTACACCCGACGATGTGTTTTACATGTTCGGCTTATTCCATAAGCCAACTGTTGGGTACTTGGGCTTAACAGCATGAAAATACACATGACTGCTGCCCGTGTGGTGCAAACACAGCCGTAAGGCTGCTGTTTACTGTCACAGTGAACGCATAAGCACACGTCATCACTCCCAAACCTTTACGGTGTTTACTTGTCCATTTCAAGCGCTGCTACCTATACTTTAATAGTAGACAATTTCTTAAATTCGACTTATCATCTACTAGCTTTTGAAAATACTTGGACCATGAGTTTCACTAAGTTACCACTTTCGCTAACATAATTTGTCAACATTACTCTTGTTATTTTCAAACTAACCTTAGGAATTCAAAATTCCTCTTTTCTCTTACTATTTTATGGACGCATTTCTACTAACATGACACCTTAGGGTTGATTGAGGATTAAGTTGGCATTGACACAAACTTTTGTCTCTTCTTCCAAACGCATAGCTCACTAAAACTCCTATACACTAACTTTTCACTCTAACCCATCTTCTACAACTTTTTACCCACATCTTGCTCTTACTTTCACCACTCTCTCACCTCTATTGTCCTCCCATACACAAGGATTCTATTTGCTTGAGGACAAGCAAAATTTCAAAGTTTAGGGATGGATAACACCCCCCCCCCCCAAAACTCAGTAAATAGCTCTAACAAATACTAACCTAAATTTTTTTTTCCCTTTCTCTCTTTCTCTTGCTTTACCACCCAAACTTGTGTACAAAACTCACATAGATGAGGTACTTGACAAATAGTCAAATCAGCACATAAGCCAGAATGGAACTTTACCATACCTCAATATGAGATGTTGGCAGTAAAATTGTGCCATTGTATAGAATGTATAAGTAACAAAAGTACAATACATGCCTAAAACACCTTCCCCATGACAAACCATGAGCTAACCGCGCATTGGAAGAACCAATAAAGTTTAACTATGCATTGCTTTTTCAACATCTAACACTAACTGTCAAAATAATAAATGTGTTGCATAAAGTTGTAAATTCTCGTTATCTTTGGAAAGACAATGGTCAGGTTGACAATTTCTTGATAACTAAAGGAGGCTATCTTAGTAAAACAAAATTTTAATTGAAATACTTCCTTTTTCGTCGCTTGAGGACAAGCAACCATTCAAGTTTAGGGATGTGATAGGGTAAATATTTTACCCTCATAACTAACGTATTTTATGCACTTTTCTCTTTCTTTTCTTACTCTCTAATAATAAAACTACATAAAATATGGTTACATGCATTTTTTTTACTAAACGATCACATTCATATGTTCTCTTCTTTGTTTATTGCACAAACTTACGTAAAATACTACGTTTCAGGAACTCTCTCATGGACCACCGGAATGTCTTTTGAGCTGTTGGGCCGGACTGGATGACCAAAGAGGAAGCCGGGCCGAAGCTGTTGATGGGCTGCAGAAGTCCCTTTTTGGGGCCGGTTTCTATGCAAGGAAATGGAGGCCCAACATACAAGCCCATAGTAGTTAGTTTTTGGCCCAAGTCCATGAGAGATCCTATATATATATGTGTGTTTATGTAACTAAGGGAGATATAAGTCTTACCACCCAACTCAAGAACATCATCATCATCTTTTGTTTTCTCGGTTTCTAGCAAGAAGCCGACCTCACCTCTAGACAATCCCTTTTGCTACTACTACTCCTTTGTTCGGTTCGGGTTTCCTTTTTGTAAGGCCGAACATCTCTTTTGGATACTTGGTGATTTGAGCTTTCGAGTCCTTTAAAACTCGTTGTTTGACTCGAACGCATCTCCAAGTGTTTTGGTGAATATTTGAAAGTATAATCTAAGTAACGTTTCAGTTATCTCATTGTCTTTTGTTTAATGTTTGATATCATATACATATAATCTTATGAGCATGCATACTTAGTTTTGTGACATAAAATGATAAAATATATATAGTCTTTGTTTAATTAAAGTGTTTATTAATATTTCACGTTAAGCATATGTTTTAATATCCATGTTACTAACTGGTCATTTCTCCAGTTTACCATATTAACTGTTTTTATTTTCACTGGTCAAATTCCGGTAACTGCACTTTATTAACTGTTTTAATATTCACTGGTCACTTCCAGTAACCGTACCTTATCAACTGTCTTTATTACTGCAATTTATAGCTATCTTCGTTGTACTAACGTTTTCTTGTCCAAACAATTACTTATCTAAAAATAGTCGTAAAACACACTCAAGTATGATAGGTTAATTTCATAGCTTGGGGTGTAAAGTTTAATTTGGAATGAATCTTTGGTAAAGAAAAAAGTCTTTTGTATAAACTCAATTTTTGCCACTTCAAGTTTAAATGCCTCATTAAAGATTGTCCTTGGATTCTTACCGGTTAACCAGATGTACGAAAATGCGGTACCTTTTCAGAAGTTACTAAAATGTTATTTTGGGGATATATGAGTGGGTGACAACACTCGTTGCTATTATCTCACGTCTTTAACATTTCATTAAAGAGTATGTCTAATGATTAACTAGTAATAATCCAAGGACATGAAAATGTGTTAGTCTCTTAAGGGACTACAATTGGCACTATTCCTGAAGTTGGTATCAGATCTAGTATCCCATTAAAGATTATAACTAATTATTTAACGATGAGTCAGATGCATGAAAATGTGTTAATCTTTCAGAGGTTACGTAAGTGTTGATTTGTAATATATTTTAACATTTCATTAAAGATTGCATCTAAACTCATCAATAAGTAATTGGGCTATATGAAAATGTGATAACTTTTCAGAAGTTACTTGGATATCATTTCTGCATAATTGAGATTATTAAATTACTTTTCATCCAATTTACCTATTTTTATTCCAACAAAAAGACTTTACACCCCTTGCTCCTTTTTATAATTGTTCTCTTAACGTAGCTCATAATCAACCAACCAACCAAATACTTTTTCATCCAAACCCCATTTGAAGTTAACTTTCACACAGACTGAATCTCGAGAGATTGTTTTCACCGCTTCCCTGTGGGATCGATATCTGGTACTTGTACCATTTTTATTACTTGTTTAGAAAAACGACAGTAATCAGAGGTTTATACTTGGACCGAAGGTTACTTGTTTTATTTCTTTTGCACACCTGTTTTTGGCACCGCTACCGTTCAATTAATAATTAAAATCATAAAAGAACAGGGGGTGTGTGAATCAGGCGAACAGTTGTAAATTCTAAAATACCAGTTACGAATTGGAAGGGTGTTTGTTTAATTTAATAAAAAACTAATAAATAAATATCTAATTACGAAAATACCCTTGTATAATTAATGAATTTGATTGGTGGAGGTGAGTTAACACGGTTAACACACTATTTGTGGTTAACAACGGAACTCTTCTCTATGTATATATTTATATAGAGGGACAATAAAATACACACCAAGTAATTCATACACTTACACACCAATCATAACCCTTGAAAATCAATAGAATTTTTGTATTTTCAAATTCTTTCCAAATTATGCAACTAATTAGAAGCTAATTTCTAAACTTAACATTTTACACTCTAGTATTATGCACCATTAGATTTGATTTTCAAGGGCTATGATTGGTGTGCAAGTGTGTACGAATTACTTGGTGTGTATTTGATTTTCCCTCTATTTATATATAGGGGAAGTATCAAATACAAACCAAGTAGTTTGTACAAACTCTACAAACCTAATCTTAACCATTGATTTTCCATTGATTTCTCTTGATTTTGTTTATCTCCTAATTTTTAGGGAGTTTTCAAATGTATGAGAGAAAATTTAGGAACTTACGCATTCTGGAGGTACGGGGGCTTCGACCCCGGGCTGCATGCTTTAGCAGTCGGGCTTCGGCCCAAAAATTGCCGAGGATTAGTCTGGGCCCAATGTGGTCTGGGATACCTCTTCCAAAAAAAAATTTAGGAACTTAATTAATCTACACCATTGATCATGTAAATGTATGGTTGAGATTGGTTTGTATAGTTTGCACAAACTATCCGGTTTGTAACGGATACGACCCCTATATATAATATAAAAAGATTAACTAGCATGACACATATCGTCTTTTGGTGAGCCGATTTTTTCATTTTTTCGCCTAAACATGTATCTGGACATAGTTTACATTATCAGTTCAATCCCTACTTTTAGCTACTTATTTTACTTATAATCGTCTACTTTTTACTTAATACCCGTATAATTAGTTATTTATTTTACTATTAATCCTTTACTTTTTCGTTTTTTATTTTACACCCTTATCATATAACATAAATAATCGTATATTATAAATTAAAATGCATTGAAATTACGTTTCTTTTTTACAATTTATACCATTATAATCATCTCTTCAATACCTTTGAAATGAGTCCAATATTGAATATTTTTTTTATATAATTTTATTATTAAATGTTAAGAAGAAATATGTTTCACATTTTTATTATGTTTTCATTTTTCATTTTACACCCTAATCATACTAAAAATACATCATCATAAATTAACTAAAAGACATCTATCATTTTCTTATAAATTATACCAGTATGATCGTCAATTCTTTCAAAATAAATTAGTTATTGAATATTATTTACTTTGAATTTTGTACATTTGATATGTAATTTAAAAGCACATAAAAGCATAAAATTAGCATCATGTGATGCAAAACAAAAATGAAAATGAAACAAATCATTCTTTCAATTTCTCAATCTCAAATTCGCAAAATTTCGCGCTGCATCGCGCACAGGTATAATGTAGTATATATATAAACAAAAAAAAAAATTCTAACAGATTTAATTCAAGAACAAAAACTTGAATTTAAGGGAGATTTAGGTTTTTTTATAACGAGCAAGGTTTTGGTGTATCAAATGAAGAATTTTATAAAAATTAACCACGAAAGAGGTATTATATGGTGTTACCTTGACGATGGAGCATGAAGGTGCGCCATACGCCGTTAGATTCATCAGGAATCTATGGCAATACTGCAGGTCGCTATGCTTATATTTACAGATAATGACGTAATATATGCAGTATTGAATTTTTGAAATTTGAATAATTAAATATCTTGAAAATATATATATTATTATAATATTTATTTTTGTTTGCTTTAAAAATATATTTAGTTTTCTACAGTAAGAACACAATAAGTCTACGCCGCTAGATTCATCATAAATCTACGACAAGACTGCAGGTCGTTATGCAATAATGACGTAATATATGCTTATAGTTATCTGTAATGACGTAATAGATGCAGTATTGAACTTTTGAAATTTGAATAATTAATTTCTTAAAAAAATATAAATTATTATAATATTTATTTTTGTTTACTTTAAAATTAATTTTTTTTTTACTATAAGAACACAATAAGCTACTCCATTAGATTCATTAGGAATCTATGGCAAGACTGCAGATCGCTATGCGATAACGACGTAATATATCGCTTCTAGTTACATATAATGAGAAAATAACGTTAATACATGAAGTATTGAACTTTTGAAATTTGAATAATTATATTGAAAAAATAGTATATATAATATTTAATTTGTTACTTAAAACATTATTTTACTATAAGAACACAATAAGTTAGTTGAGCATTGACCATCGCAAGAACCCGGTTGGAACCATTAGTCAATTCTTATAACGAAACCGACCATATAATATTAACATTATGCGTTCTCCAGTTTCAAAAACGTTAACCCAATTAACATTAAATTAAGAAATAATTTAACAAAATATTTCAACCAAGTTTATAACAAATAATATCAACGAATTACTTTAATCATCTAAATATTCAATCATTGATTCAAGTTTCGAAATTATTATCGATTCGGATTCATGAATTTTGATCGTACGAGTAATGACTATTTTTATGGTTTTCTCTAATGGTTATGGTTAATGGTTTTCTCTATTGGTCGATGATTTTTTTAACGGTTTTCTCTAGTGGTCGATGATTTTTTAACGGTTTTCTCTAATGGCCGATGGTTTTATTAGCGGTTTTTTATGGGCCTTAATAAAGTTTTTTTTAAATTATATCAAGATACTAAATTGCGTCATAAACTTCCGGGCGGGTTCCAGTTTTTTACCCGAATATTTGGCACCGAACCCGGTTTGGAACCGGAACCGGAAATGGCCGATTCTTAAGACCGAAGAACCGGACCGTATAAGTAATACCGGTTCCGGTCCCAGTGCCGGTCCCGGTTCGGTTTCAGTTCCGGCCGGTTCTTACGGTCCCAATGCTCACCCATACAATAACTCTACGCCGTTAGATTCATCGGGAATCTACGGCAAGACTACGGATCGCTATGCGATAACGACGTAATATATGCTTATAGTTACAGATAATGACGTAATATATGCAGTATTGAACTTTTGAAATTTGAATAATTAATTATCTCGAAAAATATACATTATTATAATATTATTTTTGTTTATTTTAAAAGTGTATTTAGTTTTTTACGGTAAGGCCATCCCCAGTGGTGATGGTTGGTACCAATGGTACCAGCTGTCACGTCAGCGCCACATCAGCTTTACCAATATCTTACCAATTTATCCACACTCAGGCCAACCTTAGTGGTACCACCTTTACCAGCTGACACATCAGCGCCACATCAGCTTTCCACTATCTTACCAACACCTAAACTACCAATTCATCCACACCCATACCAATTCCATACCAATCTAATTAATTAATTAAAAAAATAAAATAAAAAGAAAAGAAGAGAGAGAAAGAATAAGAGATAAAGAGAAAGGAGAGAGAGGAGAGAGAGGAGGGGTGGGGTGGGGTGGTAAGGAGAGAGAATGGCACGGGGGTGCCGGTCACTCTCCATACTGGTGTGGTACCATTCATCCACGGTGGTGTTACCACCGGTACAACTTCCTTGCCAATCTCCATACTGCCCCAGCTAAGGATGGCCTCATACCAATCTAAACAATTAATTAAAAACGAAAAGAAAAAGAAAAGAAGAGAGATAAAGAAGAGAGAGATAGAGAGAAAGGAGAGAGAGGATGGGTGGGGTGAGGTGAGGAGAGAACGGCATGGGGGTGCAGGTCTCCTTCCTTGCCTGTGTGGTACCATTCAACCACGGTGGTGTTGTCACCGGTACCGTGTCCTTGACAGTCTCCATACCGCCCCAACTAAGGATGGCCTAAGAACACAATAAGTCTACGCCGTCAGATTCATCAGGAATCTACGGCAAGACTACAGGTCGCTATGCGATAACGACGTAATATATGCTTATAGTTGCAGATAATGACGTAATATATGCTTATAGCTGCAGATAATGACGTAATATATGCAGTATTGAACTTTTGAAACTTAGAATGATTAGTTACCTTGAAAAAATATATATTATTATAATATTTATTTTTGTTTACTTTAAAAATATATTTAGTTTTCTAGGGTAAGGACACAAAAAATCTACGTCGTTAGATTCATCAGGAATCTACGGTAAGACTGCATGTCGCTATTGCGATAACGACGTAATATATGCTTATAGTTACTGATAATGACGTAATATATGCTTATAGTTACAGATAAAGAGTAACTAGCATGACACTGTCGTCTTTTGGTGAGCCGATTTTCTTTATTTTTTCGCCTAAACATGTATCTGGACGTAGTTTATATTATTGGTTCTATCCCTATTTTTAACTAATTATTTTACTTTTAATCTTCTACTTTTTACTTAATACCTATATAAGTACTTATTTATTTTACGGGTTAATTTCATGTATTCCCTTATTAAAGCTTAAAATATCATGTTTACCCAAGCTAATATAGAAATATCATATATGCCCTTTTTAATCTATTAAAATATCATATTTACCCAAATAACTATTTTTATCACTTTTTAATCATTTTTAAGTTGACTAAATTACTAAATGACTATTATACCCTCTTTTAAATCTATTTTTAAAATATCTCTTATACCCTTTATAAACTTTAAAAATATTATATTTATCCAAAATTTATTATAATCAATTTTAAGATATACACACCATATATGTCATTCTCTCATTCATAAGCATTCAAAGTCAATTTTCTTGATCAGTCACGGTGGTCTAGCAACCCTCTCGCGTAGTGTCAGTAGCGGTGTAACCCCCTGCTCGCATTCCGGAGTTTATATCGCTTAAAGTAAACTATCAATAACACTCTCTGATTGTATCTCGTTAGGTTTAAGTTGGATCCGGCTTTTGGGAATCGTTTTTGTTATCCGCTGCGCACCGTTTGTAGCCTACGTGTTCCCAACACAAACAAACATCAGAGACAACTGTATTCATTATGATAATTTAAGATCCTTTCTAGATGATTAACAAAAACATAGATTTAATGGTTATTGTAAAAATTTAAGCCAAAGCACCCTAACATGCGTATCTGTGATTATCAACCAGGTTGGTCTCCCGGCCCAATTACAGGGACTGATTGTCAGACAGTCTAGTAAAAGTCAACCTAATCAATGCTAAGTCGTGGGACCCTACAATCCAATCCACACTTGGTCCGAGTAAATTGCTTACCACGTCTCCCCGCGTCACCGGATTGAAAGGTAAAAGAGGTAGAAATCACATTCATTAATTGTTAGATAACAAATATAATTCCAACCAACGACTTCAAGTTGCCACAGTTAAAACATCAAAATAGGAACCAACAGATAAACATTAAATAAACCATAAATCTTAAAACCAAAACTCAAATCATCTTTCAAAGTAATCACACCATAATGTAACCCAACAAGAAATCAACACATAGACATGTCAATCATAGATGAAAAACCAAACCAAACTAAAGACCGGCAGATTCGGCGTAACATCCTCTCGAACCGTCTCCTCCGAATGTTGATCATCGAGCCTCCGGCTTCTTGGGTTGGAAACCCTAAGTGGTTCCCATTCTAACCTAAACTAAGGAGAGAATATTTTCTGAATTAATTGAATGAATAAAACTGATGACCTAAGGCTTCTATTTATAATAAAACTCGGCAGGTGGATCTGGCGATCGCGAAACGGCAGGTCGCGGCGCGAAACGGGTAACCAAATCTTCCAGAATCTTCTATTCGATCATCTTAGCGGCGCGAAATCTCCTTTAGCGGCGCTAATTCCAACGGATTAAAGAAACTGCATAATTATCAGATATCCAGAATATTCTAGTTGATCTTTGTTTCCTTATCTGTTTAAGATCTTGCTTAGGGAGAAAGTCTGACTTTTGATGGAGAATTCT
This sequence comes from Centaurea solstitialis, assembly GCA_030169165.1. NCBI lineage: Eukaryota > Viridiplantae > Streptophyta > Magnoliopsida > Asterales > Asteraceae > Centaurea > Centaurea solstitialis. The sequence continues at coordinate 32,573,496 of CM058043.1, forward strand.
GGAACATTCTAGAATTGAAATATCTGCCTTATCTGACCAGATCATTTCTTTGGGAGGAAGCAACTGACTTGGAAAGGAAGAAAAGCCCATAAATGGAAACCAAACATAGGATTTTTCCATTTCATCACAAAGTCTCCATTTTTGACGCTTTTTACCCTCTTTTTGATACTTTTTGCAAAAGTGCCTCCAAAACCTGCAAAAATAGAATTAAAGCCTTTTTAAGTCAAACCGTATAAAAAATACTCTCAAATTAAATACAAAAGTGGGGAACTAGTGCGAGTAAAATATGTATAATTGAGATCTTCTTTTTTTTTTTACATCAGCAGCCATGTGCATCTTACACATGAAACATAACCCACTTCAATAAGCTACCAAATACATCCAAAACAGAAACCAAACCAAATACAACTTCTGTATTAACTATGCCTCAGATTTGCCCTTTGTGTAAATTCAAAAAATCCTCAGTAGCAAGCTCCAGCAACCCTCCCTCTTTACATCATCATCCATCTAATAATCATAAACCCCCCCCCCCCTAATTCCCTTTCCAAAAAATCCCCCGTAACACGAATTACAAAAACCCCCAAATCGGTGATTCCAAAAACAAAAGGGTTTCAAGATCAGAAAAATTACCTTATATAATGGTGAGATGTGTTGAAGAAAATGGGAAGGTAGGTGGTAAGTGTTGGGTTTTGTGGGATCCCTCGAGTCGAACTGACACGAGAATCATTGTGGATCTCGAAACCTCACTGGTTCGATAAATCCCATAGATCTGATAACCAAACCGGTCAAAGATCTATATGATCGAAAACACACTGGATCGATCTTATGCGGAAGCGATTAAGATACAAAACCCTAAAAATCTATGGACCTTATTATTGTTTTATTTAATCCTAACAGTTATAGATACAGAAAACTTTACCTGGATTGCTTGAGAATAAATCCACCAATGAACGACCAACGAATGTTCCTCTAGCAGAACTAAAACCCGAATAAGCTGAAAACCGAACTGGTTTGTTGCAAGGGGAGGGGGCGGCGCCAATGTGAGAGAGAGAGAGAGAGAGAGAGAGTTGAGAGAGTTATCTGGAAACTAAAACTTAGATTGATTGAATTAATTATCTTAAACCCATAAGGTTTATTTATATATGAAGGAAACACAGTTTCCATCTGATTCAGTTTCCCCTTTGTAATTATCTTATTCTTTTCTTTTCTTTCAAGAAAAGAATTCTCTAGATAACTACTTATAATTAATTAGATTATTGTATTATATATTTATTTATCAATTAAATATATAATTCTCTTAATTAATTAATAATCCTCCAACTTTGGGATTTCTGACTGAAATTACCCAACTGATTTATAATTGATTATTATAAATCCAATCTCTCCATTTCTGGGTTTTATTTAACTTATTCGATTTATAGGTCCTCACAGGTGTGACCCTCAAGTGTCTTGTAACATTGGATGTGTAATTACTTGGTTTGTCAACTTATGCACATAATTACTAACAGACTCCCACTTGTGCAAGTTGGCAATACCGTCTTGATTACACGGACCTAAGGAGGCCCCTAGACAGGCACTTAGGCTAACCAGGTTATAAGAACTCTTATACCCAGACAGGTGATATAAACTTTCCGTAAGGAAATAACATCTATGAAACTTCTTGTTCATAAATTGGGTATAACTTGGCTTTTCCCTTTGCATCTCGATATTTCATCTGTGAGTATGAGCTTGGAAAGTGTCAACTTTAAATACTCAAGATTCTGTTTTCTTGACTATCCGACTTTTACTGATAGGTAAACGATAAAGAACTAATCAGTTCGTTTGGGCATGGCCATGCACTTCATCAGTACATTCAGTCAGTCAAGGGGCCCAGAAATATCTCTCTTCAGAGAAGAGGTGCAAATCCCTTCTTGCATATCTGCTTTTGACACCACGGCTTCCGCTGAATCTAGTTACGCCCTTTATAGCCACCCTGTTACGGCGTAGCGGTTGAGTGCACTAAGTATTCAGCAGTCCTCATGACATCAAACCAGATACCTCAGGTGATAGGGACAACCACTGTGAGATTTACTCATGACTAATTCCAAGAAGTAATCTCAACCGCGGATCACGTCCGATATTTGCTACTCTATCAAATATATGTGTAACTTTTGGTCTACAACACTTGTAGGTGTCATTCAACAACTGATCATAATCACCCAAAAGTTCACAATGACTTTAACACCTTATCTGGTTCCCACCAAGATAAGTTGTCACGGACAAATTTTGAATGAAAAACTAAAAACTAGTTTCACTCCTGGATTATAAAACATGCAAAATTTATAAAAGTGATGAAGAATTTAATTTTGTATAGTCCATATTACACTCTGTAATAATGACAAAATTAATGACATCTCTTAATAACTTTTATGATATCTATTTAACGTTTGTTAAATACTGATCTAAAATGAAGTATCACCTATCTTTAGTTTAAATCCTTTGATTAAAGTTTACCATTTTAATCAAAGTGATAACCAAATAATACAAGTTTGTATTTACTGATACAATCCACTTGATTATGCTAATTATTGTTTTGCAAGCATTTAAACAAAAATTAGTCATTTATTTTATCATATTCCCTGAACTTGGAGACCTGGAATAACTCCTAGTTTTTCCCTGAATATGTAAAATTAAACTGCAACTTTCCTTACTTGCTGTGTAGATGAATGATTTCCATCTGAAATCAGATTCTATTTACTATGCTGGCAAATTTACTGGAATTCTATCTTTATTAATTATTCCAACATTTTAATTATTGACTTACAGTCATTTAAGACATTTGTTTCAAAAGCTTTGAAACTTTTATTCCCTTTTCGACTGAAAGGTAAATTATATCTTATGAATTCTCATCCTGACTGGATCATGAATTCCGAGATAAAATCAATAATTGTATGTTTCATTCTTTATCTCAGACTAGATAGAGAATAAACTGGGCTCCCACTAACCTCTATGAAAACCAACTATTACTTAAAATTTACTATTGACTTAGTCAAAGCTTTGATTAGTCAATTCTATTTTAAGTAATGAACTTGAGAATTCTAATATTTATAAAATTTAACTAGATTTTGTTAAATCCTAATTCCAAAACTTGGAACTTTCCTAGTTTTTATAAATACTGTTATTATTAACCCTTTCTGAGTTAATATCCTAAATCCTCTTTTAAACATTTGAGTAATTAAACCTGATCACAAAAATTATTACCCACAAATGTTTTATTCCTAAAAACACATTCCTATAGAATTTCGTGTGTTTTGACAGTTTTCATATAAATTACTTCAATTTAATAAAAACTATTGAAGTAACTATAATAGGCAATATCTAGGGTCTAATTAAGTCAAAACTTGACTTTGTCAGATTTAAAACTTCATGCACAACAGATATTTATTCAAGACAATAACTTATAAAATTTAAAATCATTCAATAAATTATAAGTATTTTAAAATGTAGCCATAAACCAAAAATAATTGTTTAAAATAATAAAGAATGTCTTGAAAGAAAATATCTATAATGAACTTTTATCTTGATCCTTGCAACTCCTGGGCACCTCACTTCTGACCACCTGCAATAGACATTTGCTCTAGGCATCAGTGTACTTGTAAACTAACAAGTAAAAAGTGACAAACTAAAGCAATCATAAATATCCGAGGTTTACATACCTGCTTCATGACGCTTTGGGCAGTTTTGCCTCCAGTGACCGACCTCATTGCATGTGAAGCAACGATTCTCGGTCCTAGCTTTATTTGGCTTGACCTTCTTGCCCTTGCCCTTGCCTTTGCCTTTGTTATGAACCCTGGGTGCACTCTGGACGGCCTGAACTGGTCCTTACCCTTTGCTGGTGCTTGTATGCCCATGCTTCTTTTTCACCCCTCCATCTCTTACCATCAGGACGTCCCTGGTTTTATTCTTGGTCCCCATATTCAATTCAGATGTCTTAAGCATGGAGTGCAATTCTGCTATTGACTTCTCCATGTTGTTCATATTGTAGTTGACTACAAAGGGTTTGTAGTCTTCTGACAGTGAATTGAGTATAGTATCCGTTGCTAGCTGCAACGGAACTGGGTGACCAAGCCTCTCCAAATGATCCAAGTGCCGTTTCATTTTCATGACGTGGTCACTTACTGATGTCCCATTGATCATCTTGCATTCATTAAATGCTTTTGTGGCATCGTAACGTTCTATACGAGCCTGTGTCTGGAACATGTCCCTCAACTGGCGGATCATGTCATAAGCATTTGTGTTTATGAGCCTCGCTTGTAGATCTAGGCTCATAGTTGCAAGCATGAGACAGGCGACATCTAGCAGATCATCTGAATGCTTTTTGTGAGCATTTCTAGCAGCAGCCGGAGCATTTGCTGGAGGAGCCTCCCCAAGAGGCTCTTCAAGGACATACCATTTCCTTTCGTGTCTGAGCACAATCATCAGATTGCGCACCCAGTCAAGGAAATTGGACCGGTCAGCTTGTCCTTTTCAAGGATAGAGCGGAGGGAAAGATTGTTTGTGCTGGTAGCAGTGCTTGCCATCTACATGTTAAAACTTTTGGTTCTTAGCAACTGTAAATAGATTAATTTCCAACAAATATCAATAAACCCTTAAATGATCAATTTATTGAACTAGGATCCTTATTTTATACGTCCTGATGTGCGGTGTATTCTTACTCCATCAGGACCGTACTATTTCGGTAGGTAAGGACTTTTACCAATCACATCTAACTGACATGACTCCTAGATCTTTTCGGGACCACGGTAACTATCCGTGCATGTTTCGGTCCCTCTTAGTGCATTTTGGCCCGGTACCTCCTAGTGAACTTAACAGTACCAAAATAGATCTCACCATTTTGGGAACCTGATCACTTTACTCTGGCCGGTACCATCCGGAGATAATTCGCAGAGTTATGTAACCCCCCAATTTCGGTTTGAATGCAGACGTTCAAGGTGTGTTCACTTACAACGCCCACGTACCTTACGCCGGAGGTGCCCCTAGATGGGTTGCACTACTGATCTATGATTTTCAGGGTTTTATATTTAAAAACTTTTTATCTCCAGGGTTTTGGAAAAACATTTCTGAAAAACTGATTGTTATAAAGACAACTGATGTTTTAAACTAACTGCTTCAAACATACATGTTATTTAAAACTAACTGTTTTAATGTCACTTGCTAATTAAAACTAACTGTTTTGATAGCACACTAGTTGATAAAACTAACTGTTTCGTCAACTTGCCTTTTAAAACAATCATTTATAGGTTTAAGAATAAAATCTACCGTTTGAAAAGTTCGAAAAACTGGTAATTTAAAAACTTATCTTATTTTGCGATATTAGTTAGTCTTAAAACTCTTTCTATTTTAAAACTATGTTACATATCACAAATAAATATTCAATCATGCAGTTAAATAATAACTAATTATAGGTTTGCCAACCTTATTCCTAAGGACCAATAATGACCTATTTAAATAAAGAACTTCCAAGACATTGCTTAGCTCCCACTAGCTTTGGTGTCTTCGTCAGAACTCCAGAAAAAGAAACGCTCAGCTTTTCTCGTGTAGCTCCCACTGGCCTTCAGCATATTCGATGGAACTCCAAAATAAAATCATTATCCTATGGTCATTATTACAAGAGAAGGGTTGCAAATGGCACGCAGGCCTCCCAGAAAATAACCAAAAGGACCTAAGTTGGCAAGTCCTATAATAGTTATATATATGTATATATACAAACAGATATATATATATATATATTCAAATAGTCACACATTTAAAAAAGAGCATAAACCAGGCAACATGATAAAACTACAAACAAGCCTAGATCCGTTAAAATTACTTCCTCTCAAAAACCCGGTTTTTAACTGATTTACAAAAACAAACTGTTTTGTAAATTTAATATTTTAATCTGAGAACTTTTTGGATTAAATTGGTTATAGAAAGATTTTTCCTTAAAAAAAATTAATTATATCTAGAAATGTATTAAGCCAGATTAATTGATCAAGCTGATCTGTAACTAAAATATTGGATTTTCAACTGTGTCGTGATTTGGTCAAAACGGCAGAAAAATATTTGTTCAAACGAGTTAAATCAAAATTTTCTTAATAAGACCAGAAATAATAAATCATCTTTGGGCCAGAAATCTGGGCTTTTAGGCCCAATACCAAACTGGCAATTTTTGGGCTTGACAGGGTTTTGAGATTTGATCGAAAAACTGTCGCGGGTCGGAACCCTAGTTAACGTCGCTATCGATTAGCGATATCAGCAGCAAACGACCGCCAACATCGCTGCCACTACAGATCGCGACGCGATCTTGTTTTTGCCAGTCCTGCTCGCGGCGCGACGGACGTAACTGCCGCCACCACTTGTGGCGCTAACAGCCGCTTATTGTTGAAAAACAGTGGCGGTGATCAACACCACCCACAGGCGGTCATCGACCACCACCATTACCTGGACGGGACGCCAACAACAGCAGCGCAAAGAAGCCGTCGCTGCCGCCATGGCCCTTGATCACAACCGTTACCGCAAGCATCATGTGTGGTGCGGTCGGTTTTTCGAAAGCAACACCAAACGCCACCACCACTCGCGGTGGTGTGGCTACCGCTATTCGTCGGTGAACAAAGAAAACAAACACCGCCATCATTGAACGTCACCATCGCCGATCAATACCGTCACCGCAACCACCATTGTGGTGCGGCCGGTGCCGCTAGCTCTTTGCGGCTGCCGGCGAACGGAATCTCCATCGCCGCTGGTTGCGGCGTTTTTCAACCCATCGCCACCACTCGCCGTGGTTTGCGATTACAAACGCCGCCGCTACCGTCTTTTGTTGACGATTACCGACGCCGCCACCACTCGTCTGTGGTGCGGTCGAGGTACGGTGGCCGAACGCCACCACCGCTAGGCGCGGTGCGGCCGGCGATTGAATGAACAGCAGCCGCCGCTATCGGCGGTAACAACCACCGTCAACCATCGCCATCACCGACAAACACCATACGTGGTGCGGTCGGCGATCGAAACAACCGTCAATGCCGCCACCACTTGCTGTGGTGCGGCTGCGACTTCCGGCGAACAAGAACCACCACCGATCTGGTGGTCGGTGATAACCAACACCGTCACCACAATCGGTGGTGCGGCTTTATATCGCGACAACAGTCGCTGCTGCAATCATCACCGTCAGCCGGCGACGACGACAACGGAGAAAACGCCCCGCCACCGCCACTGTCCTTCCGGAGTAAAACACCCGTCACCACAGATTTGGTGGTGCGGCTGAGGTTGTTTAGGAACCACGGCCACCACCGACCTGGCGGTGTGGCTTTAGTGGTTTGTGATCACGGCCAAGGACCGATTCGGCCACCACCGGTCTGGTGGCAACCGATTGATCAACCATGGCTACCACCGTCGGGTGGATTGGCCACGGTTCTGAGGATGGTTCGGCCACCACCACCGAACTGGTTGTGTGGCCTGGTGGTTTATTGGCAGCAGCCGGCATCGCCACCACAAACTGTGGTGCGGCCGGTGTTGAGTTTCTAGTGGCTAAGGCTTGCTGGCGATCGGCCTGGTGGTTTGGTCGGCTAGCTGCCGCCGTTCCACCGCTGATCGTCGGTTAGGGTTTGATGAACACATTAAAGATAATGAATTGGAAATAAATAAAGTTCAGATTTTTCAATTTAAAAATCGATACACAAGAAAACAATTTTAACGGATCATACGAGAATAAATAAAACTAAAACCGATTGAACCGGTGGCTCTGATACCACTGTTGGGTTTTGTGGGATCCCTCGAGTCGAACTGACACGAGAATCATTGTGGATCTCGAAACCTCACTGGTTCGATAAATCCCATAGATCTGATAACCAAACCGGTCAAAGATCTATATGATCGAAAACACACTGGATCGATCTTATGCGGAAGCGATTAAGATACAAAACCCTAAAAATCTATGGACCTTATTATTGTTTTATTTAATCCTAACAGTTATAGATACAGAAAACTTTACCTGGATTGCTTGAGAATAAATCCACCAATGAACGACCAACGAATGTTCCTCTAGCAGAACTAAAACCCGAATAAGCTGAAAACCAAACTGGTTTGTTGCAAGGGGAGGGGGCGGCGCCAATGAGAGAGAGAGAGAGAGAGAGAGAGAGAGACAGAGTTGAGAGAGTTATCTGGAAACTAAAACTTAGATTGATTGAATTAATTATCTTAAACCCATAAGGTTTATTTATATATGAAGGAAACACAGTTTCCATCTGATTCAGTTTCCCCTTTGTAATTATCTTATTCTTTTCTTTTCTTTCAAGAAAAGAATTCTCTAGATAACTACTTATAATTAATTAGATTATTGTATTATATATTTATTTATCTATTAAATATATAATTCTCTTAATTAATTAATAATCCTCCAACTTTGGGATTTCTGACTGAAATTACCCAACTGATTTATAATTGATTATTATAAATCCAATCTCTCCATTTCTGGGTTTTATTTAACTTATTCGATTTATAGGTCCTCACAGGTGTGACCCTCAAGTGTCTTGTAACATTGAATGTGTAATTACTTGGTTTGTCAACTTATGCACATAATTACTAACAGTAAGTCGATGAGATTAAAGAATGGGAGCTCCTCAATGATGAGATAAAAAAAATTACCTTATATTAACAAGGGTTGTGTGATGGGGGAAGGATGATCGGAAAGGGTGGTGAGGGTTTGGGGTTAAGGAGGAGGGCGACGAAAGTAATTGGGGTGAGAAGAGAAGTAGAGATAAGGGTTATGGAATTGAGGATGAATAGAAAGATGAGAAGTTTTAGGGATTTGGTGTTCATCTTCATCATCAATTAGCAGTGCAGTTGGCTTCATCTTTTCAATTTATTTTGACCTTTTCTTTTTAATAAAAAATTAAACAAGGGTAAAAATGTCTATTCCTTAACAATTATAACTATAAATATTTAAATCTAATTTAAAGTAATTAAACATTAATAAAAGTTTATTATTTGGGTATACATGATATTTTGATAGGTTAATAAGGGCATATATGATATTTGTGATTTAGCTTGGGTAAATATGATATTTTCAGCTTTAAGCATGGTATATATGAAATTAACCCTTATTTTACTATTAACCCTTTAGTTTTTCATTTTTTATTTTACACCCTTATTATATAACATAAATAATCATATATTATAAATTATAATTACGTTTTTTTTACGATTTGTACCATTATAATTATCTCGTCAATACATTTGAAATAAGTCCAATATTGAATATTTTTTATTTAATATTATTGTTAAATGTTAAGAATATATAAGAAGTAATATGTTTCACATTTCTTACGTTTTCATTTTTCATTTTACACTCTTATCATACTAAAAATACAGAATCATGAATTAACTAAAAGACATGTATTATTTTCTTATAAATTATACCAGTATAGTTTTATCGTCAATGCTTTCAAAATAAATTAATTATTGAATATTTTTTACCTTGAATTTTATACATTTGATATGCAATTTAAAAGCACACAAAATCATAAAATTAGCATCATGCGATACAAAATAAAATTGAAAATGAAACAAACTTTTTTTTTTCAAGTTATCAATCTCAGATTCGAGAAACTTCGTGCCGCATCGCGCACGGGTATAATCTAGTATACATAGGGTAAGTTCGGGTAAAACCTCAAAGAAATGGAAATCTAAGAGAATGTCCAGATAACCTTTAATCGGGACAATATGCATTTGTATAATTGATTTGTAACATATACATGTGCATATGCACATGTGCATGAACAAAAAACCAACTTGTATGTACAAGTGCATACCATTTAAATGAGTGCTACGAGGGTGCTCCTGAGTTTTACATTTTAATTAAGAGGGGCAAGTTTGGAAAAACTTGGTTTATTGACTTATTCCATGCATAAAGCTCCACCCCCCCCCCCCCCCTTCTAAAAGCTTATGAAATTAGCCATTTTCTATATCGTTATGCCAAGTTCAAACACTGATGTATAGTTATCGTATAAGTTGTAAGTCTCATTAAGCTGCAAACAAACAAGCCCTCACTCTTTACTACAAATAACAATCAATGACACTCGCAGGTCCCAAATAAATAATCCAAAATCCAAATGTGAACAGTTCAATACAACAATAAACAAAGGTTCAACTAAATGCATTCGGGATCAATATACAATATAGTAATGGCATGCAAATCGAGTCACAAGATATAACATGGTTTCACAATTTCGTTTCATATGTAAGCTGAAACAAACTTCTAGTGTCCAATTAGTGCATCTTTATCATGATCGTACTGGGAAAAGGCCTAGGGAGATTGGTGTAATATCCTATTTACCGGGTTGGAGTCCAGACGTTAGCATTTTGTGGCCAGGCTTAGTCTCAGACGGTCGTAACTTAATTTTCAAATTGCTAAAGGATGTAGTCTAGGCAAAGCCTAGACGAACCTTTTAAAAAAACATGGGGAAATAGAACAAGTACTTAATGGTGAACAAACACAAAAACACATGGATTTAAGTCATTTGATTAATCAATTAACACACACAAGATACCAATAGAACTTGAAAAGTGAAAACAAAAACGCACACTACAAAATTCCAAAAATGAATCAAATCAAATAATCACACCAACACCAATATTTGTGAACTTTGTAACTCTAGAACTTGGCTTTTATCTGATCCACCACGCTCGTATCAACTTGGAATGCCTTGGCTAGAATATCACTTGGAATAGGAGGATTTGCACCAAAGACCGAATTGGCAATCGTTATGGCACCTGGGTTTTGACTGCTCAATGCAGCAATAGCAACTGCATACCCATTACCGATGTTGCGTTGGAAATGAACGAGTCCCACTGGGAACAATGGCTATACATAGACCATCAAACTTGTATGTATATATGTACACGTAGAGATTCCATATGGATTTCACTTGTATGAATGAGCAGTTTTGTTAAAGACAATACCTGAGCTGTTGGGATCGGCTACGCAAAAGTCTTGAAGCGGTTTAGGCTCGTAGGCAAAGGCTAGGCATGCAAAAGTGAGGGCTAGAACGCTCAGTAACATGAGTTTGTTCGACATCTTTTTTAGCTTTCAGAGTAGAAACCGCAGAATGATATAAGAGAGGAAAGGAAGGAACCAGTGAGGGGTGTGGTTGTGATGAAAGAAGCTGCTTTGTTGCTTCATATATATAGGGCTAATCTGCACGTCCTGCTGTTTATTGAATGTTTCTGCATATAAGTTAAACTAAGGTTATCTTTTTGGATTGCCGTCTAACACATTGAAAACAATATTATGCACCCCATATTGGGATTTATTTATTTCAGTCTGGATAAGGAAGTAGTCAACCGGCTTTCTAACTTGTATTGTTTTTTTCTCGTGCCAAGAATTGGTCAATCTCAATTCAGATATGTTAGGCATCAAACTGGCTGCTATGTTTCTCTCTAGTTGCTGATTTCACAAAATCAATGACTTGGAACATGATGTGAACCCTTGGGGTAATTTGGTTCAAACCCTCAATGGAGATTTGTCTAGTTGTAAACTTTAGGGTCTTATAGGACTAGTCGAGATGCATACAAGCTAACCTAAACGCCCATGGTTATTATTAAAAACATGACGTGATTAGCATCTTGGGGTGGGGGTTCGGTCAGAGTTGTAAGGAGACATTGATGCACTAAGAGTTCTTGTCTGACTTTTGGTAACAAATGTGTAACTTTTACAAGATGCTAGGGGCTGTTTGCATGGTTGGTTTTCCATTAAGCCGGTCATGGATAAAGTTGTCTGTGTGGATTAAGCTGTTTGTATAGATTGAGAAGTGATTCTTGTTTATGAGGGTTTTTTTCCATTGATGAGCAGGTTTGGAAAAACTTGGCTTTTTGCATAAAGCTCCCCCCCTACACCCCAAAAAAGCTTACCGAATAAGCCACTTTCTATATCATTAGGCCCTGCCAAACAATCATTTATAGCTGCCGTTAAGTTCATTAAGCTGCTAACAAACAAGCTCTCACTCTGTACCACAAATAACGATCAATGACACCGGAAGGTCCCAAATAAACAAACCAAATTCCAAACGTTCACAATTCAATACAACGATAAACAAGGGTCAAGTTAAATGCATTCAATGCTCAATATACAATAATCATCCCACAGTCCATATAAAGATAAGAACTAGCTCAAATGCACAAGTATAGTAATGGTCTGCAAATCAAGACACAAGATTTAACACGGTTTCACTATTTCGTTTAATAGTGTATGTCCGTAGGGAGAGAGAGACTGATTTTATTGGTCCATGCAGGTTGGGTTTGCAGATATACTTGGTACCTACGCCTAGTTGTGGCTTAGAGCATCTCCAACAACTTCTCCAAAATGAAAATTTTGGGTTTTTTCTTCAACAATAGATGAAGGTAACTTCTTTTTAAAGATTTTGACTTTTTACTTTTCAATTTTGGAGAATTTGTTGGAGATGCTCTTATATTGTTAGGTGGCATAAGCAGGTAACTTGGTGCAGGAGATTGTGTAGCATCTCATATTTCAACATACTTCAGTGTCCATTAATTAGTGCATCCTTATCCTTATCATGATCTTATCTATAATGTATATGTGATTTATTGTTTAAGCCTAAAAGGGTACTCCTGAAATAATAACATGGTGAAATAGAATAAGTAATTAACGATGAACAAACACAAAAACACATGGATTTACGTCATTTGATTAATCAATCAACACATAACAAAATACCAATAGAACTTGAAAAGTGAAAACAAAAATGCACACTACATAATTATTATGAATATGAATCAAATCAAATAATCACACCAACTCCAATTGTTAACTTTGCAACTCTAGAACTTGGCTTGTAGCTGATCCACCACGCTCGTATCAACTTGGAATGCTTTGGCTAGAATATCACTTGGAATCGGAGGATTTGCACCAAAAACCGAATTGGCAATGGTTATGGCACCTGGGTTTTGACTGCTCAATGCAGCAATAGCAACTGCATACCCATTACCAATGTTACGTTGGAAATGAACGAGTCCCACTGGGAACACGAAAACATCACCCTTTTGCAGCACCTTTGTGACAAAACGGTTATTGGGGTTAGAAGTGACAAATCCGACTTGCAGGGATCCTTCAAGAACAGTAAGGATCTCGGTGGCTCGTGGGTGAGTGTGAGGAGGGTTGAGTCCCCATGGTGCGTAGTCTATCCGAACCATTGAGATGCCTAAAGTGTTTAGTCCGGGCAACTGAGTTGCAAAGACCGGGGTGACCCTTGATCCTGCGGGGTTGGATGTGTTACCCCTGAGGTGTAGACCGCTGAAGAAGAAATCATCTGCTATAACTTGCATTGGGTTCTTGCATGGTACCCCATTTACTTTTACTGCAAATTAAACACAATATTTTGTTACATCAAATGCATACCATATATGGTAAAATCAAATTAAGAAAGACAATACACAAACCATCAAACTTATAAACATATATAGTATATATGTTTATAGGGGTGGGTTCAAATGTGAACCACTTTTTGGTTGTGAACGTGAGGACAACCGAGAGCGCGACACGTGGCGGGTGACTAGGCGCCACGTCATGTCCACGGCGGATGACTAGGCGCGATTCATGGGAAGGGCATTGAATTAAAGGGGGACCACACTCAAAGCCGATGTGGCGCCTAGTCATCCGCCACGTGTCGGGCTCTCGGTTGTCCTCACGTTCACAATCAAAAAGTGGTTCACATTTGAACTTTCCTCTATGTTTATATATATACATTTATCTATCTATATAGGATTATAGGGTAACGATTGGGGGAAAACCTCAAAGAATTGGAAATCTGAGGGAATGTCCTGATAGCCTTTAATCTAGACATTACGCACTTGTGCATACAAGTAATTTGTAACACGTACACATGCATATGCACATGTGCATGAACCAAAAAACAACTTAATGTACTTGTATGCACAAGTGTATACTGTTTAATGAGGGCTACTCGGGTGCTCCTCAGTTTTCCTTTTTTTTTTATGTTTCCTTGGAGCTCCCACCCCTCTCTCTCTCCTCTCTCCTCTCTCTCCTCCTCTCTCTCTCTCTCTCTCTCTCTCTCTCTCTCTCTCCTTCTCTCTCTCTCTCTTCTCTCTCTCTCTCTCTCTTCTCTCTCTCTCCTCTCTCTCTTCTCTCTCTCTCTCTCTCTCTCTCTCTCTCTCTCTCTCTCTCTCTCTCTCCTCCTCTCTCTCTCTCTCTCTCTCTCTATATATATATATATATATATATATAAATACACACTCACATACATATAAACTTCTGATCTTTAAAGGGCTCTTTTACAAAGAAATTCAAAAGGATTTCACTTGTATGAATGGGTAATTTTGTTAAAGACAATACCTGAGCTGTTGGGATCGGCTACACAGAAATCTTGAAGCGGTTTAGGCTCGTAGGCTAAGGCTAGGCATGCGAAAGTGAGAGCTAAAACGCTCAATAGGATGAGTTTGTTAGACATCTCTTTTAGCTTTCGGATTACTAGAAACCGCAAAATGATATAAGAGGTGAAAGGAAGGAACCAATGAGGGGTGTGTTTAATGGTGAAAGAAGCTGCTTTCTTGCTTCATATATATAGAGCTGATCTGCATGTCTTGCTGTCTATTGAATGTTTCTTGTGTGTTTCTGCATATAAGTTAAATTTAAGGTTATCTTTTTGGATTGCCGTCTAACACATTGAAAACAATATTATGCACCCCCTATTGGATTTATTATAAAAGGCTGGATAAGAAAGTGGTCAACCGGCTTTCTAACATGTATTGTTTTTATTCTAGTGCTAAGAATTGGTCAATCTCTGTTCTGATATTTTAATTAAGCACCAAATTGGCTGGCTATGATTCTCTCTAATTGCTGATTTCGAAAAATTAATGAAATGGAACATGATGTGCCTTGGGGTTAGTTTGGTTCAAGCCCCTCAGGATCACCGGAGATATGTCTACCTGTAAAGTGTAAACTTTAGGGTCTCGTAGGATCAGTTGAGATGCATAAATGCATGCAAGCTAAACCAGACACCCATAGTTATTAAAAAAAAAACATCATGTGATTAGCATCATGGGGTGGGGTTGTTCGGTCAGTTAAAAGGGGACTTTGGTGCACCAAGAGTTCTTATCTTTTCGGTGACCATGAGTGTACATCTGAATCTGATTTTTGGTAACAAATGTGTAGGCTGTTTGCATGGCCGGTTTTCTATTAAGTTGTGCATGGATAAAGTTATGTGTGGATAAACTGTTTATATAGACTGAGATGTTTTCTTGTTTGGGAGGGTTTCTCCATACATAAAATGAGCTTGTTTTTTAATTGAGGGGCAAATTTGGAAAAACTTGGCTTATTCCATAGGACCCCCCCCCCCCCTCTTAAAAGGTTACCGAATAAGCCACTTTCTATATCATTATGCCACCACCAAACAATCACGTATACCCGCCGAATAAGTTGTAAGTCTCTTTAAGCTCATTAAGTTACTAACAAACAAACCCTTGCTCTATACCGCATAATCAGTGACACCATAAGGTACCAAGTAAACAAACCAAAATCCAAATGTGAACAATTCAATACAACAATAAACAAGGGTCCAACTAAATGCATTTAATGATCAATACAATATAACAGTAATCATCCCACGGTCGATATAAAGGCAAGAACTAGCTCAAATACCCAGGTATAGTAATGACATGCAAATAACGACACAAGATCTAACACGGTTAAATTATTTCGTTTGATAGTGTATGTCCATAGGGTGAGAGATACCGATGTTCTTGGTCCATGCGAATTGGGTTTGCAGATACACCTTCTACTAAGTCCTGCAAGCGGCTTACATTAACAAACTTCTAGTGCATCTTTTTATATCTTTATCTAATCTTTAGTATACAATGTATATATGATTTATACTTTACGCCTGAAAGGGTGCTGCTGGTATAATAACATTTTGAAATAGAACAAGTAACTAATGGTGAACAAATACAAGAACACATGGATTTAAGTCATTTGATTAATCAATCAACACACACAACAAGATTCCAATAGAACTTGAAAAGTGAAAATAAAAAATGCACAATAAATAATAACGAATACGAAAAAATACGAATCAAATCAAATAATCACACCAACTGTGAACTTTGTAACTCTAGAACTTGGCTTGTAGCTGTTCCACCACGCTCGTATCAACTTGGAATGCTTTGGCTAGAATATCACTTGGAATCGGAGGATTCGCACCAAAAACCGAATTGGCAATGGTTATGGCACCCGGGTTTTGACTGCTCAATGCAGCAATAGCAACTGCATATCCATTACCGATGTTGCGTTGGAAATGAACGAGTCCAACTGGGAACACGAAAACATCACCCTTTTGCAGCACCTTTGTGATAAAACGGTTATTGGGATTAGAAGTGACAAATCCGACTTGCAGGGACCCTTCGAGAACAGTAAGGATCTCGGTGGCTCGTGGGTGAGTGTGAGGTGGGTTGAGTCCCCATGGTGCGTAGTCTATCCGAACCATTGAGATGCCTAAAGTGTTTAGTCCGGGCAACTGAGTTGCAAAGACCGGGGTGACCCTTGATCCTGCGGGGTTGGATGTGTTACCCCTGAGGTGTAGACCGCTGAAGAAGAAATCATCTGCTTTAACTTGCATAGGGTTCTTGCATGGTACCCCATTTACTTTTACTGCAAATTAAACACAATATTTTGTTACATCAAATGCATACCATATATGGTAAAATCTGAAAGAAAGAGTTCCAACAATGGCTATACATAGACCATCAAGCTTGTATGTATGTATATATATATATATATACACGTAGAGATTCCATATGGATTTCACTTGTATGAATGAGCAGTTTTGTTAAAGACAATACCTGAGCTGTTGGGATCGGCTACACAGAAGTCTTGAAGCGGTTTAGGCTCGTAGGCTAAGGCTAGGCTTGCGAAAGCGAGAACTAATACGCTCAATAAGACGAGTTTGTTCGACATCTCTTTTAGCTTTTAGAATAGAAACCACAGAATGATATAAGAGGGGAAGGGAAGGAACCAAAGAATGGTGTGTTTGATAATGAAAGAAGCTGCTTTGTTGCTTCACATATATAGAGCTAATCTGCATGTCCTGCTGTTTATATTGAATGTTTCTGCATATAAGTTATAATATGGTTATCTTTTGCCGTCTAACACATTGAAAACAATATAATGCACCTCATATTGGGATTTATTATACTAGTCTGGATAAGAAAGTGGTCAACCGGCATTCTAACATGTATTGTTTTTATTCTAGTGCCAAGAATTGGTCAATCTCTATTCTGATATTTTAATTAGCCACCAAATTGGCTGGTTATGTTTCTCTCTAATTGCTGATTTCTTAAAATTAATGACATGGAACATGATGTGAACCCTTGGGGTTAGTTTGGTTCAAGCCCCTGAGGATCACTGGAGATTTGTCTAGCTGTAAACTTTAGGGTCTTGTAGGATTAGTTGAGATACATACAAGCTAACCCAAACGCCCATGGTCATTATTACAAACATGATGTGATTAGCATCTTTAGGTGGCGGTGTTCGATCAGAGTTAAAAGGGGACTTTGGTGCACCAAGAGTTCTTATCTTTTCGGTGACCATGAGTGTACATCTGAATCTGATTTTTGGTAACAAATGTGTAGGCTGTTTGCATCGTCGGTTTTCTATTAAGTTGTGCATGGATAAAGTTATTTGTGGATTAACTGTTTATATAGACTGAGATGTTTTCTTGTTTGGGAGGGTTTTTCCATACATAAAATAAGCTTGTTTTTTAGTTGAGGGGCAGATTTGGAAAAACTTGGCTTATTCCATAGAACTCCCCCTAAAAGCTTACCGAATAAGCCACTTTCTGTATCATTATGCCACCACCAAACAATCATGTATACCTGCCGAATAAGTTGCAAGTCTCTTTAAGCTCATTAAGTTACTAACAAACAAACCCTTGCTCTATACCGCATAATCAATGACACCGTAAACAAACCAAAATCCAAATGTGAACAATTCAATACAACAATAAACAAGGGTCCAACTAAATGCATTTGATGATCAATACAATATAACAATAATCATCCCACGGTCGATATAAAGGCAAGAACTAGCTCAAATACCCAAGTATAGTAATGACATGCAAATAAAGACACAAGATTTAACACGGTTAAATTATTTCGTTTGATAGTGTATGTCCATAGGGTTAGAGATACCGATGTTCTTGGTCCATGCGAGTTGGGTTTGCAGATATACCTGCTACTGAGTCCTGCAAGCTGTGGCTGACAATAACAAACTTCTAGTGCATCTTTTTATGTCATATTTTTATCTTTAATGTAGATATAAGTTATTCGTTAAGCCTGAAGGTGTACTGTTGCTATAATAACATTGTGAAATAGAATAAGTAACTAATGGTGAACAAACACAAGAACACATGGATTTAAGTCATTTGATTAATCAATCAACACACACAACAAATATACCAATAGAACTTGAAAAGTGAAAACAAAAAATGCACAATAAATAATTCCGGATATGAATCAAATCAAATAATCACACCAACTCTAACTGTGAACTTTATAACTCTAGAACTTGGCTTGTAGCTGTTCCACCACGCTCGTATCAACTTGGAATGCTTTGGCCAGAATATCACTTGGAATTGGAGGATTTGCACCAAAGACTGAATTGGCGATGGTTATGGCACCTGGGTTTTGACTGCTCAATGCAGCAATAGCAACTGCATACCCATTACCGATGTTGCGTTGGAAATGCACGAGTCCAACTGGGAACACGAAAACATCACCCTTTTGCAGCACCTTTGTGACAAAACGGTTATTGGGATTAGAAGTGACAAATCCGACTTGCAGGGATCCTTCGAGAACAGTAAGGATCTCGGTGGCTCGTGGATGAGTGTGAGGTGGGTTGAGTCCCCATGGTGCGTAGTCAATCCGAACCATCGAGATACCCAAAGTGTTTAGTCCTGGCAATTGAGTCGCAAACACCGGGGTGACCCTTGATCCTGCAGGGTTGGATGTGTTTCCCCTGAGGTGTAGACCACTGAAGAAGAAATCATCTGCTTTAACTTGCATTGGGTTCTTGCATGGTACGCCATTAACTTTCACTGCACATTAAACACAATATTTCGTTACAGCAAATGCATACCATATATGCTAAAATCTGAAAGAAAGAGCTCCAACAATGGCTATACATCATATCTTGTACAAAGAGATTCCATAAGGATTTCACTTGTATGAATGAGCAATTTTGTTAAAGACAATACCTGAGTTGTTGGGATCGGCTACACAAAAATCTTGAAGCGGTTTAGGCTCGTAGGCTAAGGCTAGGCATGCGAAAGTGAGAGCTAAAACACTCGATAGGATTAGTTTGTTCGACATCTTTTTTAGCTTTCGGAATAGAAACTGCAGAATGATATAAGAGGGGAAGGGAAGGAACCAACAAGGGGTGTGTTTGATGGTGAAAGAAGCTGCTTTCTTGCTCCATATATATAGAGCTGATTTGTATGTCAGGCTGTTTATTGAATGTTTCCTGTGTGTTTCTGCATATAAGTTAAACTAAGGTTATCTTTTTGGATTGCCGTCTAACACATTAAAAACAGTATTATGCACCCCAAATTGGATTTATTATATAAGTCTGGATAAGGAAGTGGTCAACCGGCATTCTAACATGTATTTCTAGTGTCAAGAATTGGTCAATCTCAATTCTGTATCTAAAGCACCAAATTGGCTCGCTATGTTTCTCTCTAATTGCTGATTTCGCTAAATTAATTACATGGAACATGATATGAACCCTTGAGGTTAGTTTGGTTTGAGCCCCTAAGAATCACTAAATATTTGTCTAGCTTTAAACTTTAGGGTCTCATAGGATCAGTCGAGATGCATGCAAGTTAACCCAGACACCCATAGTTATTAAAAAAACATGATGTGATTAGCATCTTGGGGGTGGGGGTGTTTGGCCGAGTTAAAAGGAGACATTGGTGCACCAAGAGGTCTCATCTTTTCGGTGGCCATGAGTGTACGTCTGACTTTTGGTAACGTGTAGGATGTTTGTGTGGCTGGTTTTCTATTAAGTCGTGCATGGATAAACTTATGTGTGGATTAAACTGTTTATATTGGAAGTTTTCTTGTTTGGGAGGGTTTTTTTATAGATAAAATGAGCTTGTTTTGAGAGGGTCAGGTTTGGAAAAACTTGGCTTATTCCATAAAGCTCCCCCCTAAAGTATAAGCTTACCAAATAAGCAACTTTTTATATCATTATGCGACCACCAAAAAATCATCTATACATGCCAAATAAGCTGTAAGTCTCATTAAGGGGCTGTTTGTTTACCTCTTAACAATTTCGTTAAGAGGCAGTCTGTGTACGTTAATCGGTAAATCCTTTTCGGCAAAAAAAAAATGATCCGTCTCTTAATGGTTCCAAAACCCTGTGAATGATTTAGTATCTTGGCCTTCTCTTAACCATTCAGTACCATGATTTCGTTCTTAACAACTACCGAACACACACATTTCATTTTATACTATATTATTAGAGCCTCTTAATCATTCCGACCACTTAATCATCCAGCACCAAACCATTTAGCAACTACCAAACAGCCCCTAAGCTCATTAAGTTGCTAACAAACAAGCCTTCACTCTCTACCGCAAATAGCAATCAATGACACTGGAAGGTCCTAAATAAACAAACCAAAATCCAAATGTGAACACTTCAATACAACAACAAACAAGAGTCCAGCTAAATGCATTTGATGATCAATACGATATAATAGTAATCATTCAACAGTCAATATAAAGGCAAGAACTAGCTCAAACACACAAGTATCGTAATGACATGCAAATCGAGACACAAGATTAACATGGTTTCACTATATCGTTTAATAGTGTATGTCCATAGGGTGAGAGACACCGATATTCTTGGTGCATGAGAATTAACAAATTTCTAGTGCATCTTTTTATATCATATTTTTATCTTTAATGTAGATATAAGTGATTCTTTAAGCCTGAAGTGTACTGCTGCTATAATAACATTGTGAAATAGAACAAGTAACTAATGGTGAAGAAACACAAGAACACATGGATTTAAGTCATTTGATTAATCAATCAACACACACAACAAGATACCAATAGAACATGAAAAGTGAAAACAAAATGCACAATAAATAATTCCGAATACGAATCAAATCAAATCAAAGAATCACACCAACTCTCTAGAACTTGGCTTGTAGCTGATCCACCACACTTGTATCAACTTGGAATGCTTTGGCTAGAATATCACTTGGAATAGGAGGATTTGCACCAAAAACCGAATTGGCAATGGTTATGGCACCAGGATTTTGACTGCTCAATGCAGCAATAGCAACCACATACCCGTTACCGATGTTGCGTTGGAAATGAACGAGTCCAACTGGGAACACGAAAACATCACCCTTTTGCAGCACCTTTGTGATAAAACGGTTATTGGGGTTAGAAGTGACAAATCCGACTTGCAGGGACCCTTCAAGAACAGTGAGGATCTCGGTGGCTCGTGGGTGAGTGTGAGGAGGGTTGAGTCCCCATGGTGCGTAGTCAATCCGAACCATTGAGATGCCCAAAGTGTTTAGCCCGGGCAATTGAGTCGCAAAGACTGGGGTGACCCTTGATCCCGCGGGGTTGGATGTGTTACCCCTGAGGTGTAGCCCGCTGAAGAAGAAATCATCTGCTTGAACTTGCATCGGGTTCTTGCATGGTACGCCATTTACTTTAACTGCACATTTTAACACGGTATTTCGTTATTTCAAAGCATGCTATATATGGTAATCAAATCTTATTAAAAAAGTTTGGCAAATCTATATTGTTGGATCCCCATATCAACTAAATCTATAGGAACCACTAGCCTTTTTCATAAGAACAACTAAATCGCATGTAATTTTCCTCTGAAATCATACGCAATTACATAACAAATACACAAGGGTGTGTTGGCGACTTGGCATGTAATCACATATTTCATGATACATTTATGTGTGTGTCAAGCCTTAGGTGCTACTAGCTCAACTGGCCATTAAGCTGGTCCCTTTAGGAGTTCTCTTTAGATGTCACCAGTTTGAGTCCTGCAAGGCCACTTATCCTAGTTGTTCTCAAGGCTTGGGATTAGTCAAGGTGCGTGCAAGCTGACCCGAATATCAACGGTTAGAAAAAGGTCCGAGGTGTTGCTAGACTCGACTCTGATACTATTAGGTTATCACCTATATGAACAAGTAAGACAATACCTGAGCTGTTGGGATCGGCTACACAAAAATCTTGAAGCGGTTTAGGCTCGTAGGCTAAAGCAATGCAGCCAAAAGTGAGAGCCAAAAGACTGAATAGTATAACTTGGTTCACCATCTCTTTTGAATATGAATCACAAAAAGGATATAATTAATAAGAAGAGAAGATGAGTTGTTTTTGGTGGTGAAAGAAGCTATTTGGCAACTCCATATATATAGGAAGAGCTAATCTGCATGGTTCTTGATTCTATTGCTTATTAAATGTTTTTGTGTCCCCTTTTGCATCTAATATAAAACTTAGAATTCCCTTAGGATTGCCGTCTAACACAATAAAAACAATACAGATTGAGATTTATGCATAGTGGAATTACATAAGGAATTGGTCAGCCGGCTTTCTAACTGATATATATTCTTTTGAAATGCCAAGAATTGGTCAATCTTGATTGAATATGTTATGCATGCAATTGTCTACTATGTTTGTCTTGAGTGCTAATTTTGCAAACTATGTTTGTCTTGTATTTGTCTTTAAGAAAAATTGTCTTAATCTGTTGTTTCTGTTGGAGAAGAAAGAGAGGGAGGACAATATTTGAAAAAAATAAGAAATAGAAAGTAAAGGATAAAAAAATTTATGTTTGATGTTGATTTTTATTTTGAGTGATACATTAGCCAAACCCAATTCCTCTAGTCATATCTCTCCAACTTTTGTCCAAATAACACTATATCTACAAAAGTGAAAGTAGTGATATTTGGATAAAAGCGGGGGAGAAATGACTAGAAGACCAATTTAAATATCTACAAAAGTGAAAGTAGTGCTAGTGCTTGACTAGTTAAATAGGGGGATGAGAAGTTGTTTACTGTATGCTTTGCGAGCCTTCACCTAGGAGATTATAACATCCTTTCCAAATCCAGAACAATACTGCTTTTAGTAAATTGTACTGACAATTAGGGGTGTGCAAAAATTAACCAATCCAATTACAACCGACCGATCCAATTACCAACCGACCGACAATAATTGGATATCCAATTGTAATTGAATTGGATCGGATGAAAAAAATTACCATCCAACTGGATCGGTTCGGTTCTTGGATGGTGGTCCAGAACCGACCAAAACCGACCGATCTAATCCAATTGACCGTCCAATGTCAACCGACCAATCAGATCTGTACGAGTGACAGGAAGAAGTTAGCGGACCCATCCAATTATCATCCAATGACCCGTCCAATTATCATCTAATGACCCATCCAATTATATCCAATAATAATATAATATATTAAAGTTTAAATAAAAATTAAAATTAAAATAGTAAAGTCACTTTCACCTTTTGTCCCTTCCCCCAAATTAAAAACATTGGTTGGATGATTGGATGTATTTGATAAAATCATTTATCGGATGTTGGATGGATCCAATCCGATTTATATGGGTTGGATTCAATCCGGTCCAATGGATATCCAACGGATATCTAATAAGAAAATCAATGGATAACTATTTTGGGGGGACAACTATTTTGGGCCAAGAGGCATCTATATGAACTGAACCCTTTTTGTCAAAAAGTTTAAAAACCTGAAGCCCAACAACCCACCAGATAGTAGCACACAAAAAGAAATAATGTCTGAATGTAAGCAGTACACCCAAACCAAATCTAACCAAAGTTAATGAAGACATATTACTCACTTCCCATCCACATACCCCAAAATGGGATTTATCCAAAAAATCCCTCATCTTCTTCCCCCTTCTCCTCCCCCTCTGATTCTCCCATTAAACCTCAACCCCTTCTCCATCTCTCACCTTTCAAAAACCCACCATGTTAACAAACCTCTCTTCTTTCTCACCCTCCTCCTCTTATTCCTCAACCACCATCAAATTCCACAAACCCAAACACCAATTTCCATCTTTACCCCCATCATCATCATCATCTTCATCTTCAACACCTCCCAACCTCTCTTTTTCCAACAAAAACCACTTTTTACATAAAAAGATTGAAACCCAGATTGGAAATCGAAAAAAGTTCAAAACTTTAGCATTATCTGGCCTTGATTTTGGTGGGTTTGAAAGTGCTCAGTCTGTAATCGAAGCTGTTTCGGTTTTGACAGCCATCATAGTCGTCCATGAAAGTGGGCATTTCTTGGCTGCTTATCTTCAAGGCATCCGTGTAAGTAAATTCGCAATTGGGTTTGGTCCGATTCTAGCTAAGTTCAATGCTGGTAATGTTGAGTATTCTTTAAGAGCTTTTCCTTTAGGTGGGTTTGTAGGGTTTCCCGATAACGATCCCGATAGCGATATACCCGTGGACGATGTGGATTTGTTGAAAAACCGGCCGATACTCGATAGGATCATCGTTATCTCGGCCGGTGTGATTGCGAATATAGTTTTCGCGTACGTTATAATCTTTGCACAGATTGTGTTTGTTGGGTTGCCTGTTCAGGAAGCGTTTCCGGGGGTCGTTGTGCCCGAGGTTCGACCGTTCTCGGCGGCCTCCCGCGACGGGTTGCTTTCGGGCGACGTGATTCTGTCGATTAACGATGTCGAGTTGCCGAAAACGATCCCCAATTCGGTCGCGAAAGTTGTGGACGTGATCAAGAAGAACCCGGATTCGGTGGTGAAGTTTAGGGTGAATAGGGGAGGGGAAGATTTCTTGATTAAGGTCACCCCGGATCGGAATACGGATGGGAATGGTCGAATTGGGGTTCAGTTATCGCCGAATGTTAAGATCTTGAAGGAGAAGCCGAAAGACGTGTTGGAGGCTTTCGGTTTCACGGGTCGTGAGTTTTGGGGCTTGACGTTTAACGTTGTGGACAGTTTGAAACAGACTTTTTCAAACTTTTCGCAGTCGGCGAGTAAGGTTTCGGGTCCGGTTGCGATCATAGCCGTGGGTGCGGAAGTTGCTAAATCGAACGTGGACGGGTTGTACCAATTTGCAGCCATTTTGAATCTTAATCTTGCTGTGATTAATCTGCTTCCTTTACCTGCTTTAGATGGGGGTACTTTGGCCTTAATTCTTGTGGAAGCAATAAGGGGTGGGAGAAAGCTTCCTTTAGAAGTAGAACAAGGGATAATGTCATCCGGGATTACGCTCGTTTTCGTTCTTGGTCTTTTTTTGATCATTCGAGACACGCTAAATCTCGATTTCATCAGAGACTTGTTGTGATTCTTTTGGGAAAGTTTTAGTTCGGAGATCGGATTTGGAGATCTTTTTCATTAGCAACAAGGGTTCGTAGTTCGTACTCTTTGTGCTGTTCGATATAAGAATCATTCGGTTTCGAGGTACCGTTTTCGATCCAATCTTGTACTATTTGTGTTAAATATCATTTGGATCTTTCTTATACAATGGCATGGGAAATAGATAGGACAAGATACCTCATCATACTTTAATTTGTGTTGTTTATAAACCCATATTCATTTGCAAAATTTGATCAGTTGGGTATATGTCGGATTTTACTCTTCAGGGTAGATGTCACATCCGCATACATCTGTTTTTTAAAGGGTGTCCTGGGGCATGCCTAGACTAATCTTGGCAAATTGTGACCATTTGATAAACTCAGTGGCCACAATTGTTAGCAGGCCCCACTTCTAGGTGGGATATCCTCGGCTAGGTTGGTGGGTTTATTTGTTTGCGGAATCTATATGTTGGGTGTGTCTCATATTCTACTACTTGAAATGGTGTTAAGCGCACAAGTGTATCGCATGGTGTTGTGTTGTCATGTTTTTGAGTGCCACGACGAGATCATTCGTTGTTTTTACTTGCTTCAAACTTGAGTCGATTGACGAGGTTCAAATCTAGGCTCTGCCAAAGCCCTTGTGGCCATTGTGATTGGTGGCCGGGGGGATTAGTCGGTGCGCTAAACTGGCTTGGAAATCCATGGTCACCCAAAAAATTGGAAAAATCTAGAACATGAGTTGGTTTGAATCGATCTTGTTTTGTTCCTTGGTTTTATTTGTGACGATAGACGAACAAGAATCCCTGACATGAGGCCCAACCTTGAGATATTGCTTTTTTATGCTCGGGTCCATGCCTTGTTCATGTAAAAGAGAACATTTTCAAGGCTTGGTATCGGCTTACGAAGGCCCAATGTTTTCGACATACCATAAACAGATTTGAGAGGCTCGGGTTTTGTGCATTATTCTTCTCTTCGTGACGAAATATCATGTAAAAAAAAGAGTTTAGGTGATTATCCACCCACGAATTTATAGTTTAAAAGGGAATCGATCAACTACATCACAAATCGGACCTATTATCTGATTATCAATTAGGAATTTAGGATTGATCAAGGGTGAGCATCCTTTGTACCCTTCTTATTAGAGCTTTTCTTCTTATTGGACCACCCCGATCCCTTATCTAAGAAACCATTCTAATTTTGTAATATTTTTTTTTTTTTGAAAATCGAAAAAATGCAAAAATTTAATTTATGATCATATTTCAATTTATTGGATAAGAGTAGGAAAAAAGATTCATCTTCTGTAACAGTATTGCATTTACCTATTTCAATTTATCTATTTCCCTAAGATTTTGAAAGGGGAGATGTAAAAAAAATAGTATTGCATTTACCTATTAAATTATGAGTTGGATACTTTACCACATGTTGAGGTTAATGTAAAAAGTGGATGCATGTTAAGATGAGATGCACTTGATCAATTCTTTTCTAAAACACAATCCATAGAAAGACGCAAAGTTAAAAGTGATCTATGGTTTAGATTTGTTTATCACATTAAATTCAACTTTTCACAAGGTCTTTCACCTAAAAACTATATACACATACTATTTATATATTAAGAACTCCGTGTCCCTATATTTGTTGTTGAATAGTTATATATTATTTATAGTCGGAAGACCTTTATAATCTTTACTTAAACAACGGATATTCTATCACCTTCTCACTAACATTATTTCATATCTCCTCTACTTTGGATCCAAACTTCTCACTCACATGCACATGTCCATACCCCATATAAAAAGGTATTGATAGAAAACTCTAAAGCAAATTGGTTGCAACGTTTTTACCAATGTTATTTTGTAATCCAAAGATCGGAGACTATTCTTAATCATTTGTTCGTTACTTGTCTCTTTTTTGTTATCATATAATCGATATGATATTAATATAGGTAAAGGTTTCGTGTTATCGATAGTTGCTTGTCTCTTTACCTTATATTATAAAAATGACCCGTGGTAACCAGATATTAGTCTAACACCCTGCCTTATACCAAGAATCCAATCAATTTTAAAGTACATAGGTTTAAGTAACAGCCGTAAAAAAATAGAAAACTTAAGAACACCATAGTATCTCTTCATTTGGACTGGATATAAATTTACAAAGTAAATTATAAACAATTTATTTGATACATACATGTGTGTATCAATAATCTGAATAGATAAATATATAGATAATAAGAAATGCATTTTAAAAAAAAAAAAGAAAGAAGAAATGAAGATTTTTAAAAAAGAAACACTTCTTAGTTAATGGATGTTTACATTCTTATTGAAAATTTTGTATATTGTATAACTCATTATTATTTTATTCTTTTGATTTAAATTTGATTGCTTTTTTTGTTTCAATAGTTTAAAATTTATTGTTATTTTAGTCTTTTATACTTAAATGTCCTAACTATACTCAGGGATGAAAATAGTAATAAGAGTAAATTACAATTTTGGTTCCGGCGGTTTACATGAACCTTTGAAGGTAGTCCCTAGACTTTAGTAACTATAATTAGAGTAATTTATTTTTTTAGCCATTTGAAAATATCAAATGTACCAACTAGCCACTCTCTCCATGCATTTCTCAAAATAGCCATCAAAGTCGCCCCAGAACAAGTCGCCCGGGGCAACTTACGTGTTTCCGGCGAAAAATCGAAGAATCCGGCCACTTTTTCCACTTTCCGGCCAAAATCTTGCCGGAGTCACCCCAGCGGGAGTAGCCCCGGGCGACTCCCTCATGTTTACATACCAAAGGCTGAGAATGAAGAAGAAGAAGTGCCAAAGTTGTCAGATCTTTTAAAGAAGAATGAAGAAGAATGAAGAAGAAGAAGAAGAAGAAGAAGAAGAAGAATGGGTAATAAAGAATGAAGAAGAAGAAGTAAGTCGCCCGGGGCTACTCCCCTTGGGGCAACTCCGTCGCAAAACTCGCTGGAAGTTTCTAAACGTCGCCGGAAACGCGTAAGTCGCCCTGGGCGACTCGTTCTGGGGCGACTCTTATGGTTATTTCAGTAAAAGATGGAAGAGATTGGCTATATGATAGTTCGCTTATTTACAAATGGCTATAATAATAATTTACTCCTATAATTATCGTCCCTATTATTACATTTTGCTTTGACATTTATGTTTTTTTAATATTACTTTTTGTCTGTACTTAAATGACAAATTTTCTACTTTCTTGATTTTTTATTCGAATGACCAAAACATATAAGAAAAAAAAAGAATAAAAAGACATAAACATCTCTTAATGGAGATATTTAATAAAGACGATCAAGGACCATTTTCAAAGTAAATGTAAACAATAAGGATGATAATTATTTTTTGGAAGAGGTATCCTAGACCACATTGGGCCCAGACTAATCCTCGGCAATTTTGGGCCGAAGCCCGACTGCTAAAGCATGCAGCCCGGGGTCGAAACCCCCGTACCTCCCGGGATCAAAACTAGTTATTAATAAATAAGGATGATAATTATAGTTGTTGACATTTAAGGATTATTTTCAAATATTCATATAAACTATAGAGACCAAAATTGTAGTTTTCTCTAAATAAATTGCAAATCATATGAATGAAACTACAATTTTAAAACCACATGAACAAAATTCATAAGTTTTAACAAAACACAAGTACAAAAACAAATGTAGTTTACTTAAGACATTAAAACACCTATTTTATTTAAGACATTAAAGCAGTATAATGATTTTACATCACATGATACATTTCAACAATTCAAATGATTTGATTAAATGTGAAGTAGACAAGAAGAAAATTTGAACATCAATTGCATTTCCCCATCATGAGGCGACTTGAACGATGACCTTGCCTAAATTGGAGCTTGAGAAAAGGGACGTGAAGCTTTCGAGGAAACTCTCGATCCCTTGATTTATTTTGTGCTTTGGTTTAATCTTCCCTTCTTTCAGGTACTTTTCCATTTGTTGTGAAAATTCTCCAAATCGATTCAGAAAAGAACCACAAAGAAATCCCTCCATCTTTACCTCTTTCCCCACCATATTCAAGAGGTTCTTCAATCCCTCTCTCTTCGGCGGGTTCTTAATCGAAAGAAAATGTTTCAAATAGGGAACAAGTTTATTTGTAATACAATCACGATCATCATAGGAATATGGGTGGTTTGTTTGATTTTGTTAAAAAAAATGTCTGGAATAAGATACTTGAATATGAAAAAGACATATTTATAATGAAAACTTATCCAATTCAAAATTTTCTTTACTGCTTAATAATTAAGAGAAAACCTAGCATTGCTTAACGACTTATAAGTCTTTAAACTTATGAAGTAAAAAAGAAAGTGTGACTTACTATGTTGTATTGAGACATCATTCCACTTATGGGTATACGAGCACCTGTATTGACATGATTAAGAACAGCCTCGAGCATTTTACCCCCAACATTGTCCAAGTACAAATCGATCCCTTTAGGAAAATACCTGCGTTTTGTTTGTAAACGTCAAAATTGGTTATCTATTTTAAAAGCTATACTAACCATCGTATATGATTTTTGTTAAATGAAATAAGAATTTTCATGTTATAATGCATATAGAAACTAACGCCAGGTTCAACGGAAAACCTCAGAAAAAGGAAAATCGCGAAACATCCTTGTAGCCTTCCATTTGAACCGTAAATTTGTAATATGCACACTTACTTATGCATAGGTGCCTAATGCACTTGTACATAAAAAAAAATAGAAGACAACTTAATTTGTTGCTATGCACGAGTGCATATGGTTCAAATACATCTTTTTTGGTCCCTATGTAGATTTCTATTGATTTTATGTAAATATGTATGGTTTATTCTTCTATACACCTTCATTTTGGCAACATTTACTAGCCAGGAAAAACCAATATTGGGAAATTTGGATTTATATTCTTGCAAAAGTATCATACCTAAAAATTATTGCATTAATTTCCATGTCAAGTTGCACAATAAAATTTTAAATTAGGTCAAATAAACATATATAAAAGTATTATAACAATAATAACATAAAAATAAATATAAGCATTTTTTGGTAGAATTTATGTAACTCTGATTTTCAGTTATATTTTATATTTCAAAAAATAAAGTAATTCTTTTGAGTTTAAAAAATAAAATTTTATTAAATTGGCTTTTTTTAAAGGTTTCTTCCAAGAATGTCCCACCCAAGTGTCCCAACCTTCAAGTATGATTAAAGGAGTGCCTAAATCTTGCAATAGTGACATTCTCAGTTTTGATGAAATTAATTAAATGACCATTGTTATTATTTATATTATAAGACATTTTTTAAGTTTGTGTGGTTCATAACTTAATGCGTTTAATGAGATTCAGTTTTATTTTCGATCTGCCATACATGAGTATTTGGTAATGGCTTCATCATATAAAAACAACTTATTCAGTAAGCTTCTACTAAATACCTAACTATGTTTTGGAGTAGATCAAAAGATGCTTGTGTTTTGTATTTAAGTGCATATGTGTTATATCATACATGAAACATTACAAATAATTCAACTTACTTCGTCAGTGCAACATCAAAATTTGATTCTTTGTGGTAGTTGAATGCATCGTCGTATCCAAAATTTTCCTTTAAAAGTTGAACCTGCATAATTTATTTTCATAATAATTGGTATTTATCATGTCGGGCTTTATTTAAAAAATCAGATTAAACATGTCAAGAAGAACCCCAAGTTTTATATTCTTTCGTTCAAAAAGGCCACAAAATATACGTTGGATTAATTATGACATGATCGCCAGTAAATTAATTAAACACGTCAACAAGTCTCAGACTTATAATCGTACCTTCTCATCAGAACCAGTGCTACCAACAACTCGACATCCTTTTAGTTTAGCCAATTGTCCAGCAAACATTCCGACCCCACCGGCAGCCGCAGATATGAACACATTTGATCCAGGATTAGGGTTCCCTATCACCTCAATCCCTATCCATGCCGTAAACCCTGGTACTCCTTTTATTTCAAGCATCAATATTTGTATTATTAGTAGAACGCATATAATATACCCTTTCATAACTTTTTTTTATTGTATACCCCAACAATTTTTTAAATTGGTATAATACATGATAACTTTTTGCTGAATAAATATACTTTATGACATTATTAAATCACAAATAAAATTATATTTATTAATAACTAGTTTTGATCCCGTGTAATATACGGGATAATTTCAAAAAATTAAGTCATGCCAAAAACCTTATATTACAAATATGAATTGTTGTGCTATTGATCTTTTAACATCAATATTATTTTCTATCAAATACATTAATTATATTAAAAAAAAGTACAAACTTTATTTATTTTTAATTAATTCAATTGATATCAAATTATCAACAACAAAAATATAACAAAGACATTTTATAGATCAAACTATAAACTATCTTTAACTTTAAAATGATGTTAATATACTTTCATATATAAAGAGAAATGTATGCATACAAAAGTGTACTTGGATTGAAATATAATAATGGATACGTTTAACAATAATTTGTTATAAAAATATTAATTAACTATTATATTGAAACTCAATGATTATCTTCATTATATTTAAAATGAAATATTTATTTTCTATTTGATGACGTTTATCAATTAGTTACATGAATACAAATATAAATTATTATATAATGTGGAGAAGAAAACTTAGTTATGCTTCTACTGATGTATATCAAAAAACTAAAAAAAAATAAATCATGAGAAAATCAAACCATATGATTTAGTTCATCATAAGAAAACAATGACACAAATTTTCTTACCATTCTTCAAATAATTGCAAAAACAAATCATAAAATAAATTTTATGCATGAATGTTCTTTGAAAAAATGGTTGACGAACTTACCTAAGACGTTTGCAAAAAGAGTAATGGAGGAACTTGAAAAATTAAAATGGAAAAGATAAGGTTTATACGGTTTTTGTTGAATCTGCTTAGTATTTAAATATCAATTTAGGGAGAGAGATAGAGATATAGATGAGTTCATACCAATAGATAGAAATAAAGTTTGTTATATTTAATAGATAATTTTGGATTAAATATATTTAATAGATAATTTTGGATTAATTTTTAATAATTTTAAACTTTGAATCAGTGCCATGTGTCAACATATGACACATGACACATATGCATATGATGTGGCAATGGCTCATCAGGGCGCGACACGTGTCAATGAGTTACTCAGAGCGTGATACGTATTAATGAGTTACTCTTTTATTATATATAGATAAGATAAGACTAGTTTGCCATTTTTTTATTGGTTTCGAATCTCTACGCCACTTAATAAAATTTTGCAGTTGGTTTCGAATCTCCATGCCACTTAATAAAATTTTGCCAAAAAAATAAAAATAAGACTAGTTTATATAAAATAAAGATTTATAAATACCAAGGGAATTATAAATGGACCATACAATGTGCCAATAAAATTAAACAATCGAATATTTTTATTTGCTTAAAGTGGTAATAGAAAACAATATTAACATTTTTAGTTTGTCCAAATTAAATGGCAATTTCTTAAATTAAATACCTATTTTTTCATTATACTTTTTAACCTTGAGATGAAAAAATCATTATTTAATCGGTTAACTACAATTTTCATTTAGTTTACTAAAAAGAGTAATATTTATATATTCTTAAGAGTTGTATGCTTTTTATTATGGAAATTCGTCATGATGTGAAGTATAGTGAAAAGATAATTTACCAAGACAACTAAGATAATCAGGTAAAGCGATGCCGGCTGTTGGATCAATCTTTCTAAGAAAATCTGATGGTGTAATGCAATACTCGGCAACATGAGAAAAAGGGTTAATGACGATATCACCCTCACTGAAGTTGTTGTTTTTTGATCGCACGACCCTTCCTATTCCGAATCCCGTTATCACCTGCAACCTCGTAAAACTTGACATTAGTTTTAAGAGGTTTACATCTTAAAATAGGACAAAATGTTATCATACAATATATCAAAATATAATTAAGTTTGTCTTAATTCTTTTTATTTAGCTTGACTATTGATTTTTTTCTCTCAATTAATATAACAAACATACAATTTCTAATTTGAATCCATCTTACCTGATAAAAAATGTATAAGTGATATTGATTGATTTTGATATCATAAAATGTTATATTTTTGAAAACACTATAATATTATTTCACAACTTGACATATGAGTCATCAATAGTTACGATATCTATAAGTCATCAAAATATGCACCAACCATAGAAAATTGAATGTTTATTACAATAATTAAAAGCAATAAATTTATTGTCATACTAGAAAATGTTGGGTAAATTACATGTTCCGTCCCTATAGTTAAGATGTTTTTAACGGCTGTTGTCTCTTTTTTTAAAAAAAAATTAACAAAAAAGTGTACTTATGGTTGTATATTAACGAGTTACATCTGTTTAGTTGTATTTTACAAGCTACATCCCAGTAGTTGCATTAATTAAGAACCCAACTCATAAAACTAAATCCCCAGTGTGATACCATATATTGGATTTTTAAAAAGGAGACAATGATCGTTAAAAACATATAATCACATAAATGAAATATGTAATTTACCTCCAAAAAATAAGACAAACATTGTTGTAATTTGAAGTAATATAACTATTTGAATAAGACACAATTAAAGATAACTTATATTAAACACTTATAATAGACTTGTAGTTTTTAAATTCACCAAAACGTGTCTCACATTTACTAATTAACAAACTAATTAATTTTCTTCCTCAATAATTTTAATCATTAACAAATGGATTAGGTAGGGGTAACCATCTTTCTTCCTCAATAACTTTTGACTTTAACTTCATATATGTTTGTATAGAATCCAAGGTTTAATCTTAAAGTTAGAGATTTATAAACCCAACAGAAACAAAATTTATATTATAATGATACACATTTATAAACTTGATTTAACGCGAAAACCAAGCAAATTCAAAATTTGGTCTAATAAGTTATGAATGCGAATCTTGTTTTGCTTATGAAATAGAAAGCCAATTTGGTTTTGTTTAAAAAAATGTAACCATATAATTTAACAGAAAAGCATAATAACCTACCCGACAAATAGATCGTAAAGTTATCTAGTTTTTTTTGAATGGCTGCTTAATTAGTTGTTAGTGACACTTAGTTATATTAGAAACATCTCTGCCCAGATTTGAACCTGAGACTTCTACGCCAAAAAGGTGACCTATTTACTAACCAGGCTAGCCCAGTTGGCGTAAAGTTATCTAGTTAATAAAGAATAATAAGAAGAAATGATGATGTTCCTAGATATTCAATTTGTATCTATTATCATCATATATATATATATATATATATATATTCGGTTGCCATAATAATACAAAATAAGTGGGATCGGGACTGAATGAGTGAGTATGAACATATTCAACAACTATCATATATATATATATATATATATATTCCTTTCCCCTGTAAGCCTATATCAACATCTTTTAGTGATGGGATCTGAATGCGCCTTTACCGCATGATGTGTTTGGGAAACTAGCTAATAGCTGATAACCAGAAAAAATATATTGAGGTATAATAATTAAATTAATAAGTATAATTGGAAAAAGCTACAAAAAACTCCTGAAACACTATTTCGACTAGCATTTTAATAAGTTGGCTTATGATCCATCCAAACATGCAATAGCTTATAAGCTAGATTATTTTTGCCAAATACAACCTTAATGGTAAATGGTATATAGGAAGTGGCTTATTTGGTTTAATTAGCATTTTGGAAAAACTTAGTTCAGAAACTAAGTTTTTTCCAAAGCTGTCACTACCAAATTAAAAAACACTTCATCTAAAAAAACTCTCAAAATAAATTCTCAATTTATATAAACAAATTAATATACACACAACTTATCCATATAAAATTTAACTGAAAAACATCACACTCGTTTAGAAAGTTAGAAATAATACGTCATTGTCGCTATTATCCTTTAGAAAAGTTTTATGAAAACTAATATTAGAAGTTTAAAAATATAAAGATATGATTTGGACCTTGTTAATGGGAATTTGAGGCAAGTGGAGATCATCATTCCGGCCGGTGATTTGCGATCGTAGATACGGATCAACGGAGATCAACATAAGTTGAAGTGCAACTTGTTGATCGGGAATTGATTCATATTCTAGCGAAATCGTGACTGTCCGAAGTTTCAGATGATCCGAGGTCGGTACATTTTCCGGTGCACGGTCCGCTAGATACCATTCTCTGCTTTCCACCACCGTCGTCGCCGCCGCTGCTCCGCCATCACCTCCCATTTTTTTCTCTCTCTCTCCTTTGGTTTGATGGAATAATGAAGGAGAGGACCTCCTTTAAATAAAAAAAAGTTCACACCCACTAATCAGACATAAAGTTTTTTTCTTTTTTGTTTCTTTTCATATTAATTAAGTATTTGGTGTTTAGGGATTTTGTGTATTATGCTGTGGCCGAATATATATTTTAAAGAAAACACGTGAAATTCAAACCATAATGATTAGAATCGTACTTTAATAGCATGTAAAGTGATAGTTTTTGGATCATTTCTGAAGTCTCTAATACCTTCTTCAAAATTTAAAATAAAATAAAATTGGATCATTGTTTATTTTAATAAATTATTTAATGGAAAAGATAGAAGATACATGCACAAAAATTTTAATTTGAAAAACTCTTTAAAAAGTTATGGTTAATTCCTTATAAAATGATTTCCATACCATATAAAAGAATTATAAATTTTCAATATAAGAGATTTTAACAATTATTAGATGTTTAAAATATTTATTAATAAAACAAGAGTAATTTCTTTCTTTTTTCCATTTAAATCGTTAATTAATAAACGTTATTTTTACTAAATAATTATTCTCTACTTACTTACTCAACTTTAAAGGAAGCTTAGAATAAACATTAGAACAATAGTAATTTAAATATTATATATATAATTTCCTAAATGGCTATGATTAAACTAAATCATTAATGTTTCTTTCATCAACTAAGTAATATTTATGTTGTTGATTGGATATTACGTTTGATTTGTAGTGAATTATTTGTGAACTTTATATTGGAAAGGTCTATTTTTATTAGAAATTAAAACAATATGTTCAAATTACCCGTGTATTACACGGGTCATTAACTAATATATTCAATAAAATATTACTTTTATTTCGTAAAATATTTATTTTCAGAACATCTTATTGGTGAGAATATATTAAAATGATTATTATTTTTTTGATTTTGGGATTTCTCAAAATCTAGAAATTTTGAGATCTCTCTCTTCTTTTATTTATTTTTAAAATAACATACCTGTTGGGGGTAACAAAACAAAATCTCATGTTTTCTATTTTAACATAGTTGTTGTAGATACTTTTAAAAACCATGATACAAAAGCATTGTTTACTCTATATTTTAACTAAAAACGGATGAGTAAATGTGAATATGTGATTTAAAGAACCGATTACGACCTTAAAGGTCGATTATTTCCTTTTTCTTCTTTCTTTTTCTGATAGAAACCAGTAATCAAACAAGGTTGGTTTGATGGTGGGTGAGACTATTTTTAAACCAAGTTGGTGAGTTTGGAATAATTTTGTTACAAGTTAAAAAATATTTTATGTAAGTCTTACAAACCATCATCTCTGTCATTAGATTAGAACTTTTGTGTGAAGTGTAAGTTAAAACAAATGAGTCAAAACAAACTAATAAAAAAACTATGTACGAAACTTACAATTACAATAGTGACGCTTTTTATAAAATAACATATCGGTAATATAAAAACATGGTTAGGTTTTGGTGAGAAATGTTATATTTGATGAGAAGTGTAAGTAGTGATCATTATTCACTGTTGGATGAGAAATGGACGCACATTATGATGAGAAATGTAAGTAATGATCATTATCACAAACTATTACCGTAGTTGGGAATTTGGTGTGTTGTGTGTGTGTGTGGGGGGGGGGGGGGTATTTGGACAAATCCTAGTCCACACTGTCGTTCCATGGCAGACAACTTATTGTACTAGAGCACACAACTACATTTAATTTTTTGGTAAACAAATACCCTCAATTGTCAAGTAAACTATCGTATTTATAATAATGTAGAAGATAGAAGGTCATAATGTTGATGAAGTCATATGGTCCACACTATCGTTCCATGACAGACAACGTATTGTACTAGAGCACACAACTACATTTAATTTTTTGGTAAACAAATACCCTCAATTGTCAAGTAAACTATCATATTTATAATTATGTAGAAGATAAAATGTCCTAATGTGTCACAAATCATGAAGAAGCTTCAACAAAACCTCAATAGCTTAGTATGGCACACAAATTGAGGTGAATATATGTCGACCTTTCCAATTGGTTTCGTGATATATGTACAAAATATATGTAACTGTTGATATTACTTACCAATTTGAAAATATAAATGAATTAAACATGATGAGACCCAACTATTGGAATCCATCTATCTTTGAAGAGTTTTTTTTAGAAACAAAGCAACAAAATCCTTACGAAAAACTTTATTCGAAAACCAAAAACCAACTACACTCTAAAGGAGGGCATACGATCCTAAAAATGATGACCCAAAAAGTGTTTCGAGAAAACAATGAGCAAGAGACTCACTCTAAACCCAACAATAAAGTTTAAGGCCCAATTACACAAAAAAGTACGACTTCAAAAAAATTCTTATCATTAGAAGTCCTCAAACTCTTTGTAGATAACATCTTCCATGTGGCCCAATAAATTCTCATCACTAGAAGCCCTAACATCGCTATTTTTTGAAAAGATTAGAGCGGAAAAATGGGAAAAAAAAGTCATGGAGATGGAAATAGAGGCCAAAAACACAAGAAACTAGCCAACAAATCTTCTAAAATGGGCTAAAAACATATTCTGGTGAGTGGATCTACAAGACTAGGTTGAATGAACTTGGACAAAAAGACAATCATAAGGTGAGGTTGGTAACCTAAAACTACTCACAAAAATATGAATAAACGATGTAGGTTGGATGGATACCATAAGAACAGTGATTTCATCGGTTGTCCAAAAGGGACAATATGTTTATCATTTGCGCATAAAAGCCAATATTCCTTCTTGGGATGTTAGTGGTGGATAAGTTAGCGCAACAACCAAAAGCCTATGTTGTATGAAGCAAGGAACAAAAGTTCATAAGCTCTTTAAGGACTACGACAAGCTTCTGTAGGTTGATTGAATTGTATAGAAACTTGTTTTATTATAGATCATATTCAAAAAGGTCAAACGTAAACAAACATTGTTTTTAAAGAAAAACAAACAAAAAATATATCCATATTGTTAGTACTCATATAGATAATATCATCTATACATGGAATATTTCTTTGATCATCCAATAAAGGTATCTAAACAAATAATATTTGATAGGTCATATCTTGTTAATATGAATTTTTGTCTTTGGAATATAGGTGTTGTAGATATATACAAATGCCTAATGGCATCCACATTACGAGAAATAGGCCTTTCCATGCAAACGACAAATGTACTTTCTTCCTTTAATTCGATAAGTACTTGAAATTAAAAATAACATGAGAGTGATATTGCTTTCCAATAATTCAAGTATTTTAAATGAATATTGACAACATAAATATAAAATAACCATAGTGGCTTGCCACATATTGGTCAAAATATAAATTAACTATAAGTCTATAACACACTCCGGCAACCATTTGTAGGAGCGGATTTCAATTTTTTTAAAGTGCAAGTAAACACATATACATGTGTTAAAGTCCTACATCGGCTAAACTTGGACCAAATCTTAACTATATATGTTGGAACCCTCCTTCTCTCTTCAAGGGGTCTTTTGGAGATTAATCTAGGGGTTCCACATATTCTCATATGGTATCAGAGTCAATGTCTACTTCTCTAGGGACTGACACGCTGGCACTTTCCTGGCCCTCTCGTGGCCCTTCTTGGCCCTCCATCTAGCCTCGTTGGAGAGGGCGTGTTAGAGTCTCACATCGGCTAGACTTGGACCAAATCTTCACTATATATGTTGGTGTTGGGGATCTTTGCGTACAAACGCGCAGCGGATAACAAAAACTCGATCCCCAAACGCGGATCCAATCCCAAACGATGCAGATACAATCAAAGGGTGTTTTCGATGGTTTACCTTATGTGATTGATTTTCCGGAAAGCTGGCAGGGGTTACACCGCTACTGGCACCATACGAGAAGGTTGCTAGACCACCACCAAGGATTACCCCGAAACACGAACGCGACCCTTTCCTCGGGATTGGCGCCGGTTTTAGTGAGAGAGAGAGAGAGAAAGAGTTTTCTGGGTTGTAGGATTAAAACTGAATTCATATTAAACTGATATCCTTAACCCTTTATTTATATGGATAAAACTAATCAGAGTTTTATTCCATATAAGATTCTTTGATAATTATCTCCAAATAATTTCCATAATTAATTAATCTTAATTAATTTATAAATAGTTTAACTAACTATTTATTTAAAACTTTCTCATTAAATAATTAATAAATAATTAATTATTTTTCTCACGTAATCCAAACGTTCTCATTTTGGCGTGCAGCGGTGTGACCTACTAGTGTCCTATAACATTGGATACGGTAACCCCGTTACTGTCTCGCACATAATCCTAACAGACTCCCACTTGTGCTAGAAATGTAACTGTACTGTTACCATTAGCCTAAGGAGGTCCCTAGCCAGACACTTAGGTTAACCAGGTTATAAGATCTCTTATATCCAGAGATACAATTCACGCTTGAATTTGTACACAGGTTCATTCCTTTTGCACACGATATTTCTAAAGTGACTTAAGACATGGAGTGGAGGATTCATTTCTTAAGATCAAGTATTTCTTGACTCTGATTTCGATTGCCTGCAGTAACGGATATTACTAAATAACCCTTGTTATTCTATCCGAGCGTGGCCACGCGTTTTCTGCCAATCTTAATCGTCAAGGGGCCCGGAAATATCTCTCCTTTTGAAAGAGGTGCAAATCCCTTCTTGA
Organism: Centaurea solstitialis; assembly: GCA_030169165.1. Taxonomy (NCBI): domain Eukaryota; kingdom Viridiplantae; phylum Streptophyta; class Magnoliopsida; order Asterales; family Asteraceae; genus Centaurea; species Centaurea solstitialis. The sequence continues at coordinate 32,613,908 of CM058043.1, forward strand.
CTACTTGCATTTGGATCCACGGCTTCCGCTGCATCTAGTCACGTCCCGTATGGCCGCCCTGTTACGGTGCAGCGTTAGTATGTGCTAAGAATACAGTAGTCCTCGCGTTCCCAAACCAAGTATCTCAGGTCTAAGGACAACCTATCAAGTCAGTGCTTATGACTGAGGCTCCATGAAGCAGACTTGATTACTGGTCACTTCCAATACCCAAACACTCTGATGAGTATCTATAAATACTTGGTCACATCACTTGTGCTTTTATTCTCTACTTTGAATAAATCATCAAGTATTTATAATAGCGTTAAACTCCCTATTGAAATTCCCATTTCAATAAGTGGCTACGGAAATTTAGATTTCATACAAAACTTTGTAAAATCATGGATACGTTAAATATGCAAAAAATAGTTAATTTAGAACAATCATGAAAATAAAACCTCCATTTATTTCTAACACACTGTGAAATAAAAACTTTACATGATTACATTGTTTCTAAATTAGACTATAGTAATAATTAATAAACTAAGTACTAGCTACTGGCTTCCAGGTACTGCATCCCAATGGAATTCGCATGTGCCTCATGCTTTACCCTTGCTAGTGGCTTTGTCAGCGGATCTGCGACATTGTCTTCCGTTGGAATCTTGCATATTCTTACATCTCCTCTTCCAATGATCTCTCGGATGAGGTGATACTTTCTGAGCACGTGTCTTGACTTGTGATGCTCTCTAGGTTCCTTTGCTTGCGCCACGGCTCCTGAGTTATCACAGAATATATCGATCGGTCTCGAGATACTGGCAACCACTCTGAGATCCGATAGAAAATTCCTTAGCCAGACAGCTTCCTTTGCCGCATCAGATGCTGCAATGTACTCTGCTTCTGTAGTTGAGTCTGCAATCGTGTCCTGCTTCGAGCTCTTCCATGAGATCGCACCTCCGTTTAGGGTAAAGACGTACCCTGACTGTGACCTGAACTCATCTCTGTCGGTCTGGAAACTAGCGTCAGAGTATCCGGTGACACTAATTTCATCCTCAGTACCTCCAAAGACCAAGAACATTTCTTTCGTTCTTCTCAGATATTTAAGAATGTTCTTGACAGCCACCCAATGGGGTTCACCCGGATTCTGTTGGTATCTGCTCGTAACACTTACTGAGTAAGCAACATCGGGCCTAGTACATAGCATGGCATACATAATCGATCCAATTGCAGAAGCATATGGGACCGATTTCATCTTGTCCTGATCTTGACTAGAAACAGGACACTGTGTTTTACTTAACACTATGCCATGTTGCATCGGGATAAATCCTTTCTTGGATTCATCCATCCTGAATTTCTTCAAGATTTTATCGATATATGTACTTTGGCTAAGCCCGATAAGCCGCTTAGATCTATTTTTGTAGATCTTTATACCGAGTATATAAGCGGCTTCTCCAAGGTCTTTCATCTGGAAACATTTGCTTAACCAACTCTTAACACTCTGTAAAGTTGGTACATCGTTTCCTATGAGTAGAATGTCGTCTACGTATAAGACCAAGAAGGTTACTATGCTCCCACTGAACTTAGTGTAGACACACGGCTCGAACTCACTTTTGGTAAAACCAAACTCTTTGATTCGCTTATCAAAGTGTAAGTTCCAGCTTCGAGATGCTTGCTTCAATCCATAAATGGATTTTAGCAGCTTACACACCTTATTAGGATTCTTAGGATCTTCAAACCCATCTGGTTGTTCCATATAGACGTCTTCTGTTAACTTTCCATTCAGAAAGGCTGTCTTGACGTCCATTTGCCAAATCTCGTAGTTAAAGTATGCTGAGATGGCCATAAGAATCCTAATTGACTTTAACATGGCCACTGGTGAAAAGGTTTCATCATAGTCAATGCCATGAGTTTGCGTGAATCCTTTTGCAACCAGTCTGGCTTTGAAGGTGTGTACGTTCCCATCCATGTCGGTTTTCTTCTTGAAAACCCATTTGCGTCCAACAGCCTTACAGTGTTGTGGCAAATCAGTCAACTCCCAAACTTGGTTGTCGTACATGGATTGCATCTCGGCCTTCATGGCTTCCTGCCATTGTTCAGACTCACTGCCTGACACAGCTTCTCCATAGGATGTTGGTTCATTTAAGTCTCCGCTATCTTGAGAGACTAGGAACCCAAGATACCTATCTGGTTCTTGTCTTACCCTGCTGGATCTGCGAAGGTCCTGTGTTTGCACTTCCTCAATCGGCTCTGATTGAGGTTCAACATTGTTATGTTGAATTTCTGGCTCAACAACTGGTGTAGTGTTTTTTTCGTCTACTACCTGTAGATCTACATCCTTTCTGGTGTTCTCTAGACTGAGAAACTTTTCTTCCAGAAATTTTCCATTTCGAGCAACAAAAACTTTGTTCTCTTCAGGGTTGTAGAAGTAATATCCCACGGTGGTCTTGGGATATCCAACGAAGAAACACTTGTCGGATTTGGGCTTGAGTTTTTCTGAGGTGAGTCGTTTGACGTAAACCTCACAACCCCAAATTTTTAGAAAAGATATGTTGGGTTTCTTACCCTTCCATAATTCATATGGAGTCTTTTCCACCGACTTTGTTGGCGCTCTGTTCAGTATGTGTGCTGCTGTTTCGAGCGCATGTCCCCAGAATGACATCGGCAGCGTAGAGTGACACATCATCGTTCGTACCATATCAAGTAAAGTACGATTTCTCCTTTCTGATACACCATTCATCTGAGGTGTATACGGAGGTGTGAGTTGGGATACAATCCCACACTCCATTAGATGATTGTCAAACTCGTCACTGAGATATTCGCCACCACGATCTGACCGTAAGAACTTGATCTTCTTGTCAAGTAGATTATGTACTTTATTATGATATTCCTTGAATTTCTCAAAGGTTTCAGATTTATGTCTCATCAAGTAGACATAACCATACCTACTGAAGTCGTCAGTAAAGGTAATGAAGTACCGGTATCCTCCTCTTGCTATATGACTGAAAGGTCCACATACATCTGTGTGGATTATTTCAAGCAAGTCAGTAGCCCTTTCGTTTTCATTGTTGAAAGGTTGCTTTGTCATTTTGCCAGATAAACAAGACTCACAATTATCAAAAGGTTTATAATCAAAATTACCAAGAAAACCTCCTTTTAGGAGTAGTTCAACGCGTTTCTTGTTTATGTGGCCCAAACGACAATGCCAGAGGTAAGTCTGATCCTCAATATCCTTGGATCGTTTACTTATATGATAGATTTCTCTACTGTTGTCTTGTAGATTTACAGTGTATAGACCATTCACGGATGTAGCTTTAAAATAGAAAATATTATCTTTAAAGACTGAAATCATTTTATAATCATATTTATAATAAAATCCTTGGTCTACCAATAAATCAAAAGACAATACATTCTTAATCATATTTGGAATATAATAACAATTATCCAGTTCCAAAACTAGACCCGAGGGTAAACTAAGACTATAAGATCCCACGGCTTCAGCAATCAACGGAGTGCCTTCGCCAACTCGTAGGTTCGAACGGTCCTTCCTCAGAGTCTTTCTTCTAGTGAATCCCTGTAAATGATTACAAATGTGGTTACCACTGCCTGTATCAATTACCCATGATTCATAAGAAGTGATTAAGCAATCTATCATAAAGATACCTGGAGCATCGGGTAAACCGATCTCTATTTGGTCAATGTTCATCGAGTGCTCGCAAATATCCTCGCTGCCGCACTCTGGGCAACTCAGATCTCCCAGCTCATCAATTATATCAGTGTCCATGAGATTCGCAGGTTCGGGTGCTGGCTCTAGACTGGCCAGGATATCTTCATGAACTTTATCCACGTCGTTCTTTGGTTCCTTCATGTAGGCACTAGCTGTGTCCTGAACTTCCTTGGTGAGGGAGAACCACATGAGGTACACTAACTCCTCCTGAGTCATCTTGTACCCCAGACGTGATAAACATTTAAAAAGCCTTCTCATTTCAATAAGATGGTTTTTAACTGACTGACCCTTTTGTAGCTTCAGGGAGAGAATCTCTTGCATGATCAAAAGCTTGCCCGTATGCTTGTAGAAACCTAACTGGTTTTCTACATTTCTTACGACCTCGTGACAGAATTTCACTCTTAAGTCTCCCGTGAACTCGGGTGACATAGAGAAAACTAGAATGGACATTACATCCGATTCATCTGCCATGAATCTGAAATATTCAGCAAATTCCTCTTCAGGGGCATTGCTCTTAGGTCGTGACATGGGCTTATTGATCACATAAAGCTTACCCTGGGCACTCAAAACATTCTGTAAGTACAACTTCCAAACTGGAAAGTTCTGGCCCGTAAGCTTCCACTTGCCCGTAATAAGGCGAAGTGATTCCTCAGGTGAATAAAACGGAATGCTAATTGGAGACATCTACAGAAGAATATAAATTCCAATTTAGTTTATAATTATATAACTCTAATAAATTATTACCCTTAAAATAAATTTATTAGACTAGAATCCATATTTCACATGTGTCGGGAAGCATGTGATCATGTCAGACCGACTCATGCGATCTATGGTAGGTAAAACTATACCAATCGTATTCTAACTCGATAATACGACTTCTAGATCGTCGGGACATCGGATATTAATAGTCCGTGCATATTTAGTCCCTCTAGTGCATTTTGGCCTGGTACCACCCAGTGAATAAATAATTACCAAAATAGATTGCACCACCCAGGACCTGGACAAACTCTGGCCGGTACCACCCGGAGATAATTCGCAGAGTTTTATCTCCCTCCAGTTTCGGTTTGAACACGGACGTTCATAGTGTGTGCACTTACAACGCCCTATGTACCTTACACCGGAGGTGCCCCTAAAGTGGGTTGCACTTACTAATCTATGATTTTAACAAGGGTCAAGAATTGCCAGTTTTCAAAAAACTTTGGATTTAAACACAAACTGTATTTTATCCAATTTTTAAAACCATTTATATTTAATTTAAAAAACGTAACTACGTAATATAATTAAATATAAACAACCACGCAGACTGAATAATCGTAAACAACCACGCAGTTAAAATAACACGTCATAGTCAAAAACCCTTAACTATTGTCGTTTTGTGAGCCAACACAAAACGACGGTCCAATTCCTAAGTGACAAATCTTCTCGGTGCTCCCACTGGCTCCAAGCTCCATGATCGTCTCCTTGACTCCGTCTTCGGGTCTCCTTTTTAATTAAAATATTACAATATAACCGGGTTGTAAATGGCACGCAGGCCTCCCGTAACAACACACATAATAATTAAAAGATAAAATCACGGGTCATAAGGGTTTGACTATGACTTCATATAATAATTAAAACTCAACTGGTGATAATTATATAGTTAATTAATTTAAACCTGAAAATTTTTAAGCTTATCTGGTTAAAAAAAATTTCCATATCAAAGACCTTTCCGGAAACGGATCTCACGCGGGATCCATTAACGAAAATCAATCGAAAAACTTAACGATTCGAAATCCGGCACCGATGGCAACGACCGAAATCATCACCACCGATACCGGCCCGAACGCCATTCGACTTCCGCGGACCACCGGCGACAGCAGCGGCTCGAGAGCCACCACTGCCGCCTGTCGGTTTTTGATCGTGGCCGACGCCACGGTAGTAAACAACCACCGCTACCACCGGCAACGGTAGCGGTTCGCACCACCACTGCTGCCGTGGTAGCGCGGCGAACGGTGGTCCGACGACAGCAGCCAAAGAGCCACCGCCGCCGTCCCTCTTTGATCGGAAAATCGAAACCGGCAGTGACCGATACCCCTTTGCGGCGGTAATCGACCACCGCCATCACCACAAACACTATCGCCGCCATCAATCGGTGGTTTATACAAAAACGTCGACGACGGCAGCAGCCACTGCTACCACCGCCGTCAGTTTTTCGGCGAAAACAACTAAGCCACCACCACCGTCAACGGCAGTGGCGATAGCCACCACCGCCGATCGGTGGTTTGAATATCGATCAATTGCCGTCACCACGTTACTGTGGTGCGGCTTTCGATTGCGACTAACGCCACCACCATTCATGCCGAGGACGACCTTGGTGGTCGTCGATCAATCGAGACAACCGTAAACGGCCACCATCGATCGCCACCGCAACCACAAAACGGTGGTGCGGTGGTTGCAATCGACCACAGCCGCGACCACCTCCTGTGGTGCGGCGCTGTGGTTGCGTCGAGGGGACAGCCGTCGGCCACCACCATCTGTGGTGTCGCCGGCAGTGGCTTCTGGTGGTCTGGTGGTTCGGTCGGCTAACTGCCACCGTTCCACCACCGATTAGGTTTATACAAAAATCGAATTTTTAACAACGAATTAAAACATAAAAATCAATTTTTACCAAACCTAATAAACTGATAAACCTGATCTGCAGGTTTTAGGAAGTGGCTCTGATACCACTGTTGGGGATCTTTGCATACAAACGCGCAGCGGATAACAAAAACTCGATCCCCAAACACGGATCCAATCCCAAACGATGCAGATACAATCAAAGGGTGTTTTCGATGGTTTACCTTATGTGATTGATTTTCCGGAAAGCTGGCAGGGGTTACACCGCTACTGGCACCATACGAGAAGGTTGCTAGACCACCACCAAGGATTAGCCCGAAACACGAACGCGACCCTTTCCTCGGGATTGGCGCTGGTTTTAGTGAGAGAGAGAGAAAGAGTTTTCTGGGTTGTAGGATTAAAACTGAATTCATATTAAACTGATACCCTTAACCCTTTATTTATATGGATAAAACTAATCAGAGTTTTATTCCATATAAGATTCTTTGGTAATTATCTCCAAATAATTTCCATAATTAATTAATCTTAATTAATTTATAAATAGTTTAACTAACTATTTATTTAAAACTTTCTCATTAAATAATTAATAAATAATTAATTATTTTTCTCACGTAATCCAAACGTTCTCATTTTGGCGTGCAGCGGTGTGACCTACTAGTGTCTTATAACATTGGATACGGTAACCCCGTTACTGTCTCGCACATAATCCTAACAGTTGGAACCTCCTTTCTCTCCTCAAGGGCTCTTTTGGAGATTAATCTAGGGGTTCCACATATTCTCACAACATGTTCTTGGTTATTCTAGATTTGAAGGCACGTGGCTGATACCCGTCAATCATGATCCAACTTAATTAAGGGTATCATTATGTATGTGGTAGATCCATGATCATGGATATTGCAGTATGCTTTTCGAGATTTGAAGGCACTTGGCTAATACCCGTCAATCATGATCCAACTTAATTAAGGGAATCATTATGTATGTGGTAGATCCATGATCATGGATATTGTAGTATGCTTTTCATGGGGTTCGAACCTGGGTAGTCAGAGATACCATCCAAAAACCCTCCCATGATGTTACCTTAGCACTTTTAGTAGGGATGGCAAAAAAAAAAACCCGAATCCGACGGGGAAACCCGAACCCCGACTATGTTCGGAGCGGGTACGAGGAATTTTTCGGGGATTTCTTCGGGTTCGGGGACGGGGCAAGGTATCCCCGCCCCGGCCCGATATATATTATTTAATATAAAATAAAATATTATATATAATATATAATATAAAACTATAAATGTATGTATTTATGTTGTTTATTTAACAATAAACTTGTTTAAATTTAAGTAGTAACTAATATCAAGCTAATTTTTATATTATTTTTCAACAAAATTTTGTTTTGGATTTTATTTTTAATGATCAGGTCGGGTTCGGGTTCGGGGATAGGCGATTCCCCATCGGATCGGGTTCGGGGACAGGGCATAAAAAAAAGGGTTTAGTTCTCCAAAATGTATCAAACTATACCCGAAATGTTATTGTGTGTATCCACCTTTCAAAAATGTTTTTTGATGTATCAAACTTTATATTTTTTGCTATTGTGTGTATCGTGACCGGTTCAACCGGTCAACAACCGGTCACCAGCTGTTAAACGGCGGCCGAAGGTGCTGGGGGCGGCAATGGTGGTTCTGGGTGATGGTTTTGGGTCGGGTACGGACGATGGTGGTGGTTGGCGGTCGGCGATGGTGGTTTCCGATGGCGGGGGTGTGGGTCGATGATGATGGTGGCGGTTTGATGGTGATGGTGGTGACGATGGGTGACGGTTCGATGGTGGTGGTGACGACGGCGGTGATGGCAACGGTGATGGTGATGGTGGTGGTGATGGAGACGGTAGGTGATGGTGGAGATGGGTGGAGGTGGGTGATGTTGATGGTGGGTGATGGTGGAGGGGTGGAGGTGGGTGGAGGTGGGTGATGGTGGAGGTGGGTGGCGGTGGTTCTCGGCGGCGACGGTGGTTCCCGGCGACGACGGTGGTTCCCGGCGACGACGGTGGTTCCTGGCGACGGTTCTCGGCGGCGATGATGGTGATGGTGCTGGTGCTGGTGGTGGTGATGGAGACGGTGGGTGATGGTGGAGATGGGTGGAGGTGGGTGATGATGATGGTGGGTAATGGTGGAGGGGGTAGAGGTGGTGGAGTGGGTGATGGTGGAGGTGGGTGGCGGTGTTCTCGGCGGCGACGGTGGTTCCGGCGACGACGGTGGTTTCGCCGGCGACGGTTCCGTGAAGCGATGGTGGTTCTTGGCGGCGGCAACGGTGGAGGTGACCTGTTCAACAGGTTACAAGTCACCTGATACACACAATAACAAAAAAAGTAAAGTTTGATACATCAAAAAGCATTTTTGAAAGGTCGATACACACAATAACATTTCGGGTATAGTTTGATACATTTTGGAGAACTAAACCCTAAAAAAAATCCCGACGGGGCGCCCTGAATAAAACCCGATGGGGAACGGGGCGGGGACAGGGATGTATTATAGTTTTGGGGACGAGGACGGGGAATGCAAAACCCGCCCCGAACCCGCCCCGTTGTCATTCTTAACTTCTAGACTTGTTTTGATATAAAGACATAATTTAACTATTAAAAATAAATATGGAGATATCTTTTACAAAATCAATATCAGTTTGGTACAATGTTTTCTTGTTTTTTGTTATTGTAATGTTTTTTTATTAGAAACATAATGAATCTGAAATTAAAAGTTAAAAACTGAAAAAATAATTAACAGGACTTGAACACACGACCTCATATTTTAAAAACAAATATTTAACAAACCCTACCAAAAGAAAGTTGTATCTTTATTACAGTTTCAAAATATTTATGTGACGCACAACAAATTGATATTATGACATTTTCACGATCATATAACTTTTTACACTACGACGGATGAAGGAAACGGTCGCACGTGCCACCGTGTGGGCTAATGCTAGGTCTGCCTATGACTGTTTGGTTGGTTTATCACCAAGTCTTGTATGAATAAAGTTGTTTATGTGAATTAATTTGCATATAGACTATGAAGATTTTTGTTTGGAATAGTTTTCTCATAAAACGAAAAGAACATGTTTTAATTAATTTGGGAACACGAGTAACAAAAAAGTTGGTTTTCTACGTAAAGCTTTCCTATAAGTTTATTGATTAAACCAATACATAACATTCATGTATAGCTTACTGAATAAACTATAAATTCTACTAAGCTGCTAACAAACATTGCCCCTTTATTTATTTTGTATTTTTATACAAATATTATTTATCAAATACATTTATTTAAGAAGTCAAACAATCTCTATAAAGTTTAATACGTTTTTCTGAACGACATAGTACACACACCCAACTAACCTACTCCTAAATCTACATCATTGTCTACGATGGAACTCGAACCCAAAATAACAATGAAGGCACCTTATAAACACACCAAATGCAGCTAGGTTACAACCCGTTTCGCACTTTAATACGGTTAGTTTTCTTTCAAGTTGCTAAGGCCATTGGTAGCGGCAACGGTTAAACGACCTGGGCTGGCCGCGGTTTGCCAGCGGGCTGGCGGGCTCCGGTCTTGAATACATGGGGATGCCGATGATGCCGCGGTGTGTGTGTGTATTGTGTGTGGGGCAAGGATGGAGCTGAAGAAGGGCGCACGGTGGCACGGGCCACCGTTTCATTCATCCGTCGTAGTGTAAAAAATTACGGTGCCACCGTATATATTTTGAAACTACAATAAGGACACAAGTCCTATTAGAGACATTTTTTTTTAGATTTTTGCTTTTAATTTCAGATTTAGTGTTTATATAAAAAAAATTGTTTGTGCCAAGAATTCAACTTAAAACTTCACCTTTGAAAAACAATGAACCAACCACTAGACTAATAGAGATTTTGTGAAACAAAATTTTTATATATTCTTTATAGTTAAATGGTGCCACCATTTGAAAAAAGTTCTAAATCCATCTTAGTGTGGGGTGTATTTAAATAATAAAAAAATTAAGAGATTTGAGAGGGTTCGAGTACTAACAAAAAGGGTTTAAGAGGATTGAGAAATAATTTATAAAAAAGCTGATACAACACTAATATAATACATAGAACTTGGGCTCAGCTCAAGGATAAAGCATCCCTGTATAAATTTACCAAAGATTAAAAAAACCGTGTATATAATTTTTACTTTCCCTCTTTGATCTCTATTTTCCCGCGCTTTCTATCCTTTAAAAACCGCCTTCTTCTTTCTGTCACATCACAGGACCCCTCTCTCTCTCTCTCTCTCTCTACCACAGTCCACACACTTTCTCTCTCTAAGCTAAATCCTTCTCCGGCCGCCATGAACCGCCGCATCGGAAAACATTCCGTCGCCAAGACGAAGTCCTCCGACAACGGCTACCTCCGGTACCTGAGGCCCGGCGCCCTAGCTCAACTCCGTGACTCCAAAATCAACGCCAGATCTAATCATCATCTCCGATCATCATCATCATATCGCGCTATATCATCATCATCCTCACCTACTACTTCTTCTTCTTCACCTTCAGGATCTCCTGCCACCTCCGGCGACCTCCAACAACCGCCACCAGAAGCTATTACCAGCACCTTCAATCTCGCCGATGGCGAATTGCCTTTCGTTTCCGCTAGGTTTTACGATTACGAGCCTCGGTGTCCGCAGAGGAAGAAGCTAATGGCTGCTAAATCGATTTTTCAATCAACCGTCACGACTCTAACAATCTGACCTAAGACGGTCCGGAATCGGTAGTTGATGTTTTCAGCAATGAATTGCTTGTTGCTCACTAGTGTAAGTAGTAGAAGTTCATATCGATCAATCTGTAAAGGAAAATGATGCTTTTATATGAAAATTATGTTAACTAGGGTTCAAGACATCATAAATGAAGACATTTATTGTTCAATTGACTGTTCTCTTGTTGCTAGATCGCTTTCATTTCGAGATTGATATGCTATTTATGTGTTACTTATGGTAATTGCAGTTTCTTAATCACTGAATTTTAATGTTCTGTGATCAAACATTATTGCAATAGTTGGAATATAGAAGAACATAAATGTCCACTCTTAATGTTGTTGTGCTTATTTCTTATAGCTGGTTTTCCCCAAATTTGTTGTTGTTGTTGTTGTTGTATTTATGAATAAAGCCTGTGGAACTATTGTTTTGGGAGGTTGAATTGTTCAAACATGAATCATTCAGTTCTATGGTCAAAGCAATTTAAGTACATTGTGCACAATTGTGGTCCCAAAATCTAAACATAAATGAAAGTTGCTTCAATTTTCTGCTTCAAAATATAATTGGGCCCAGAGCACCACACAATTATCTGGTTTTGTGGTTTCGCAGCCACATTCCACTATCCTACCCTCAAACCATCATCAACCTTTCAAATCCCGTAACACAACATTTCAACCTTTCATACCCTTTACCATTTTTATTAATTTTTAAATATATATATATATATATATATATATGTGTGTGTGTGTGTGTGTGTAGAAAAGAGAGAAACAAGAAGAGAGAGAGAGAGAGAGAGAGAGAGAGAGAGAGAGAGGAGAGAGAGAGAGAAGAGAGAGAGAGAGAGAGAGAGAGAGAGAGAGAGAGAGAGAGAGAGAGAGAGAGAGAGAGAGAGAGAGAAGAGATGGGCTCGTGAAACCGCCCCCGAAGCCGCGAGCCCGCCATGCCCACTGCTGAGCCCAGGCATTGAGCCTGCCGTGGTACGCTCGGCCTTAGATTCCACTTTTCTTCTACTGTCTTCTCTTAAACTGTTAAAGATCCATCTTCAGCATGGGAGTTCAAGATTCAGTTTTGAGAGTCGGTTTTTGCTTATAAGTAGTATAATTGTAGCAGTTTTACCATTCATATTTCCAACCTGTAGATTGATTGAGGATCTGCCTAAGGTTCAAGTCCAGGCATGCACAACAATTATGGCTACTAGGTTTATCAAGGCTGATTTCTTACAGTCATGATTTGTCGGATTAGTCAAAGATAGTATCGGACACCCTTCCAAAAAAACAGATATCTAACTCTTCTTTAGGTTTATTACATATCACTTGGTTTGCTTTTCTTTGGGGATGCCCGTGATCTTTCACGGGAATTTTATATGCAGACAAGAAGAAAACAATTTCTTGATTTCGTTTTCTTCTTGTCATGACCACATAGTCACATACTAAATGCACACTTATGAAATTGGTGTTCCCATGGGTCTTTCCAAAGTATTTCTCTTTTACCTTTAGGTGTAAGCTCTCTTGGAGGTTCATATGCCTTTGGGGTGGGATCCATTTGTTTAGCCTTTTTTCTGGTTATGTACTCTAGCTCAGGCCCCTTGTGTGTAGTATATGTTCTAACAAAAGGGGTTGTTTTATGTAACCTTTTGTTGTAATTGATTTTAAAGAAAGTTTATGAAATCAAAATGAGTTATATGTTTGTTTAGCAGCCTAACACATTGTTTATATAACTTGATTTCTAAGTTGGTTCACAGAAATCAAATGATGATGCACTTCAACAGCATACCTCCAATAGAGAAAACACAAAGGCTCTCTTCTAGTTCTTGCATCATTCCAGAAGCCACTGAGGTACTCTAACCATACTGTAAGTTTATGCAACTTATCTTTTTGAACTAAATGGCATGCTGTAATTGAATAAAGCAATGAGGATATGCTCTTTATGTTTTTAACACTTTCTCCATCAGTTTACAATAGGGTGGGTTGATTGGTGTATTTCCCCTTTGGCTTGCTTGTAAGTTTGTTGTTTGCTAGTGTCTTGCTAGCTTCTCGTTCTTGAATAAATCCGTTGCCGTTCAAAAAAAAAAATAAATAAATAAAATTCATGTTATGTAATTAGGTTGTCTAAATGATACATGAGAATTGTAAATATTTTGAGAACCTTCATGACCAAGTATTTCATTGATATATATGATGAATAGCCCTAAAATATTAATGAAATATCATGGATTCTAATTATTTATGATTGATATCGTGATATTCATCATTAGTCATGGATGGTCCTAGAATTTTTTTTTCATACGGTGGCATCATATAATATGGATCATAAATAATTACAAAAAACAACGTATTTAACGATGTGTGTTCATCTTTTTACCGATATTCAATATTGTTCGGTGTGTTTTCAGCTAAATTCCACCATTTTTGATGAATTTTAAAAGTTTTTTTTTTCCCTGATTTTGAGATATTTTAAAGTATTTTTTCAATAAATTTTGAAGAAACTTTTCCCCCTTTTTTTGGTTGATTTATAGAGTTTTTTTCTAGTTTTTTTTTTCTTTTTGTTATTTCAAGAGTTATTTATTTATTTATTGTTAGTATTAATATTTTGGTTTTCTGGTTGATTACAAGGTATGGTTGCACCTTCTAAAATCATATGGGTGCACATTCTAAAACGAACGTTAGGTCGTACCTTTCACCAACCTCATTTTTTTTTACCTTATGACCGAAAAATAGTACAGTTGCATGTGTCACTCTTGGCAGTATTGTAGGTTCGTCCATATCATCAATATCAATCACAATGTAATCAATTTACCAAGAATAATTTATTAACATTTGTTTCCAAGGTTACCGAGATATATTTATGGTTCTTATTGTATACGAAAACAATTTGCAAAGCATTTCATGTATATATATATATATATATATATAGTAACAACAAATTATGTGGCTTTGCAAATTGCAATAGCCAAAATATACATCGATAAGAAAACCCTGGTATGGCTTTGTAAAAATGCATAGTTAAAATATAAAATTATCGTGGTTTAGTAATGAGAGAATTTTCTCTTGTACCTTTGAAGGAGCTATTGAGTTATCTTTCCCGGAGTAACTCACTAGGAGGACAAGAGCTAAAATAAGGCCATGAAAGAGGCCCACATCGATTGAATGGGTTGCGTTCTCAGTTCCAAAAGATCTCAAGCAATGGATGTGGTCAAAGCATATATATTCTTTTATAAAACATTATGTTTATTTGATATATTCAGCAAACATGGTTTATTTATAAGGGTGTAAATTTAGTATCAAATCGAACCAAAGAAATTAGGCAACAGCATACATATATGTTGTTCCTCATCGGTCAATAATGTTGTTGGCTCAACTTCCCTGTTGATCTTTATTTCCCTCTATCGTCTTCTAAGTTCGCAGAATGCCAAAATGATAGTTTGTTCCATACTTCAGTTTTCAAGTTCTTTTTCTCTAGAATGTATAAGTATTATGTTATTCATGTTTCATTTGTTTGCTCTCATAATTTCATGTGACACTTGTTCAGCTTGTCTCAAGTAATGGGTTTCCAGTGGAACCGGTCCTCTGTTGGGTCTTTTTTTGGGCTAGAAAATTCAATTGAAATCTAATCTGAATTGGTGTGGGCCGTGATTTTTTATGGGCCGTGAATTTTTTTAGGATTTCAGGCCCAAGAGCAGTAAGCTCACATAGACATTACCGGTTTGATTTGAAACCGGTTCGGTTTAAACCGGTTATCCGGTCAAACCGGATCGGATCCAATCCGGTTAAAATCCGGTTTGAAAAAATTCCGGTTTGAAAAAAATCCGATACGGTTTGAAAAAAAATCGGTTTTTATAAAACCGGATTCGGATAGTTTTTGCGCAAAATCGGATAACCGGATTTTCTGTGCACCTCTACTCAAGTGTATCAAAAATAGAAATAAAAGAAATTTTCCAAAGCCAAAGAACCAATTTGTTAAAGACATTCTTGTTAAAGGTTTGCCTAATCGAATAAGAATATCTTATCCAATTCATTTTGTTAGATTTATATCAACATTAGGTAAATTGTTTTTTTCTCAAGTCAAAGAACAAGTGAACAACTACACTAAACCATAAAAACAATAGCAATGTTGAAACTATTTTTAAAGTTTGAGAATACCATCGCCAATTACTTGTTCATACTTAAAAAGACAAACTATTCTCATTACTGAATGGTAGTTCCAACTTCCATAGTTGGATGGTAAACAAATTTTTTTTCTTTATAGTTAAGAGATTTTGAATAATGGGATAGTTTCTGGAACGTAAACGTGAAACAATACTTTTCCTTAGTAGTATAATTTTGTTAAAAGTTTGTGTAAGATATATTTGATAATTGGTAGTCGGTACAAAACTAATAGCAACATGTACTAACCGAAAAAAATAGACTAATTAAATTGATAATAGATGAAGTTAGTTGATACATAGTAAATAGTTTTACGTACAGGTTGGTATATAACATAATTTTTTCTACATATTAACTATAATTGGTTGATGCAATTTAGAATAAATGGTGCCCTGTTTTATGTGTGATGGAACGTTAAACAAATAACATACCTGAAGTTTGAAATGATTACTTGATGCTTACCGGCTCGATTTACCTTACGAGATGAACATGACAAGGACTAAAATCTTACCCGGTAAGAACGATGACATGAACCGAAAGTCTTACCCGGATAAGTGAGATTTACAAATCTTATCCGGTAAAAGCTTACCGGGTAGATTGTTGCATACATATCATTTTAAAAGACTAAAATATTGTCTGATATGGTAGCTGATAGTGCTCAACTTTATTGGTAAATGTTTACCGAATAAGTATTTAAGTAAATGTTCCCCCTGCTGTCATACGAAAGGTGTTTCTTTCAAGCTGCTAAAAGTATGAGGACTTTTATATGTATTAAAACATAGTGTAGGGCTATAAATGCAATTTACCAAAAACCAAAAAGTCCGTGTTCTTTCTATTATTTTCCCGCCTCTTTCTCTCCTTAAAATCCCATCTCTCTCTTACTTCTCCCAAACGCAGTAACTTCTCTTTCTCTCTCTAACCACCATTTTCTCTCTCTAAACTTCTTCTCCGGCCGCCATGAACCGCCGCATCGGAAAACACTCCGTCGCCAAGACGAAGTCCTCCGGCAACGGCTACCTCCGGTACCTGAGGCCCGGCGCCCTAGCTCAACTCCGTGACTCCAAAATCAACGCTAGATCTCATCATCTCCGATCATCATATACCTCTCACATTTCTATCTATCGCGCTATTATGTCATCTTCACCTTCAGGATCTCCTACCACCTCCGATGACCTCCAACAACCGCTACCGGAAGCTATTACCAGCACCTTCACTCTCGCCGATGGCGAACTGCCTTTTATTTCCGCTAGGTTTTACGATTACGAGCCTCGTTGTCCTCAGAGGAAGAAGCTAATGGCTGCTAAAATCGATTTTTCATTCGAACCACAACTTTAGTAGCGGTCTGGCCTCAGATGTTCAGTAATGATATATTTGTTGCTCGTTAGTGTAAGTAGTGGTTTCTGTTGATCAATCTGTACAGAAATTATTAAAGGATACTTTATATCAATTACGATATCGTTTTTCGGTTTTTCGACTGTAGATTATGAAAATTTTATCAATTAGGGTTCATGATGACATAAATGAAGTTATTAATTGTTGAATTGATTGTTCTATTTGTGTTCTAATGGCTGCTAAATAGATGTTTTATCGCAACTCTAGCGGTCTGGCCTCAGATGATCGTGAAACGGTTGTTGAGGTTTTCAGTAATGATATATTTGTTGCTCATTAGTGTAAAGTAGTGGTTTCTGTTGATCAAAATCTGTACAGGAAAAGGATGCTTTATATCGATTACGATATCGTTTTTTGGTTTTTCCACTGTAGATTATGAGAATTTTGTCAATTAGGGTTTAGGAAGACATAAATGAAGTTATTTATTGTTGAATTGATTGTTCTATTGGTGTTCTCATTTTGAGATTGATATGCTATTTATACGTTACTTATGTGTTAACACTTTCCTAATCACAATTGTGATTAAACATTATTGCAATAGTTGGAAATCAGAAGAATACATATGCAATTATAATTTATTATCAAGTGACTCAATTATCCAATTTGAGAGTTTCATATCGTGCCCGATGTCTATCTTCTATTACTTGTGATTATTTCTCAGCCGGTATTCAACGTATTTGTGTTGCTGAATATTGAAAGTTCCTTTAATGTTCTGATCCAATATAAGATTAGATTCCACTTTTCTCATTACTGTCATCTTTCTGAAACTCTGCTTGTTTTACCACCTGCAACAATGTCTTAATAGGTTTAATCACCTGCAGCAATGTCTTTAGGCAATTCCAGTATAATAAGGTAATGATTGATGCTAGGACAGCTCTAACTCATTGTGTCATTAAGGACCAAATGCAATTGGTTTGATTCTAAGAATTTTTTTGGCTATGACACCCTTTTTCAGCATGAGAATTAGCACTAGATGGAGATAAGGTTGTTCCATGGGTCTGAGTAATGGTGTCCATTGAATTTTCCAAAGTATTGGGTTATTGGTCTTTAGGTGTTAGCTCTTTTGGGGATTCATATGCCTTTAAGGGTATGCCTGTTCGTTTGGCTTTGTCTGGTTCGGTCCTCTTAATTGTTTGGTAAAAATAAGCTAGCTTATAAGTCAACTTATAAGCTAGTACATGTTTGGATGGATCATAAGCTAGCTTTCTGAAAAGCTAAGGAGAGTAGCATCTAGTGACTTATGAGACTTCTTTTTATATTCCAAATATACCCTTGCTACTTTTTAAGCTACCGATTTTTAAATGTCTTTTTTGTCATAAGCTACCTTATCAACTAGTTTTTGCCAAACACGTCTTATTCATCAACTAGCTTATCAGCTAATTTGCCAAACATAGATAATTCATGGGAGGGAATGAAATAAAAGTGATTAACAGTTCAGATCCACTTCACACGTTAACCTCAACTTCTCACGTGATCCTTGGCTTTGTGTTTCATGTCTTAGCCTTGTCTTATGTTACCTTCTATTGAAATCGATTTTGAAGTAATTCTATGAGATCAAAATAAGTTGTGAAGTTTATCAGCCCATCACCGGTTCAAAGAAATCCAGGATGATGCACTTCAGCAGCATACCTTCAATGAAGAAAACACACAAAGGTTCTCTTCTTGCATCATTCTAGAAGCCACTAAGATACTCTAATCATACTGTAAGTTTATGCAGATCATCCTTTTGAACTAAACTGTATGCTGCAATTGAATACAACAATTAATTCATACTATTAGTACTTTCTTTATAAGGTTTACATTAGGGCATGTTACAAGACATCCATGTTATGCTGTCTAAATGATACAAAGAGTACTTGTGTTATATTCTTCTCATTGAAAGAACTTGCAGGATTGGTTATTGTGAGGTAGTTCATATGAACTGCTTATGGCAACTGGGAGCACAGGCGACTTCATTTACGCTGTAAGTGTATTATTACTTATTAGTAACTTGTTTTAATAGGCCATGTGATTTTACCGTAGAAGTTAAATTGAGTTATTAGATTGTTAAATGTGATGAAGTTATGATAACGGAAAATAATCTTTTATGGTAGTTTAGTTGCATGCCATTTGGATTTTAAGAATCTTGTAGAGGAAAACGAATTAGGAGTCTCACAAAAGGTTGAAATCATAACCCGCAAATAAAGGCTAGGTCTTGGAGCTATTCCGCATAGGTGGTTAGTTGAGTCTTGTCAGGGTCACTGGCAATTTTTCTGGCTGATGTTTTATAGGCCTTAATCAACCGATCTAATTACAAACGACCGATAATGATTGGATATCCAATTGTAATTGGATCGGATCAGATGGAAAATTTTGACATCCAATTGGATCGGATCGGTTCTTTGATGGTAGTCTAGAACTGACCAAAACCGACCGATCCAATCCAATTGACCATCCAATCTCAACCGATGGACCCATCCAATCATCATCCAATGACCCATCCAATTACCATTATTGTATTGTATGTTTTAACTTTTTTGTATTACTTAATAGTTATTGAATGGATGGAACTAAACATTGTGTCATTGTTTGGAATATTGGATTATTATATGAATTATTGTGAATGAATTAAAAACATTCGATGGATGATTGGATGGATTTGATTAGATCATCCATCGGATGTCGGATGGATCTGATTCGATCCGATCAATATTGGTTGGATCCAATCCGATGCAATGGATATCCAATAAAAAAATCCAGTGGATGGAACCGAACCGATCCAATCATCCATTGGATTGGAAAAATCCAACATCCAATGGATGATTGGACCGGTTCGGTTAGAGAAATCCATCATCCAATGGATGATTGGATCCCCTCAAAGCCATTGGATGTCATCCAATGCACACTCCTAAGTTGAGGTGTGGACAAGTACTTGTGTGTAGCCTTGCCAGGAAAATGGAAGAGGCAATTGAAAATGAACTAGGAAAAAGTCGAGGCCCGTGTTAGACATGGTGGCCTTCGCACGGTTGCGTTCTTTTCCTAGAATACAATGACTTGAATGGTTTGCCAACAAACCGTAGAAGTCATAGAGATTCACTTCTTCCAACTAGGAAATCATGCATGTATAACCTTGCTAATGTTTTCATTTCCAACTTAAAATTGACAATATCTTTTCCATCCTCGGTATATATTCTCAAACCTCGAGGGGTTAGTTTAACTGGGTAACGATTTACTTAAAGATATGTGATAAAATGATACAAACATTTAGCAAGGTGTTTGGGCATCACAATAGTTTGCATGGTTTTCTATGTCCATTTCTGAATAAAAAACTTATGCAAAATCAACTCTTTCTCCGGTTATCACCAACTTGTAGCATTTTCCCCATTAAGATATCAGTGTGAAAAGTCGGGGCCGTTATCAACATAAATTGGATAAGCGTTAAACCGTGTTAGAGTACAGTCTGGGTCAACACTAATCATTGATTGAGAAAGACTCCCTCTCTTACTACAAACAAAATTTGAAATCGTTATTTTCGTATGTATATGGATGATAAGGGGAAGGGGAATGCACCCCTGACTAGTGGTGAGCATAGTTCGATGCGGTTTTTGAAATCCAAGGGTGCGTTTGGCTGTGAAATTTTTTTCAGTTTTCCAAGAAAAATTTAAGGAAAAATAAAAATTTAGAAAACGTGTTTAGTTTATTCGCTTTTCAAAAAATTTCCAAGAAAATGAAAATTTTTTAGTTTCTAACTTCTATGCAAATTAGAAAACTGATTTTAGTAGTTTTTCAGAGTTTTCTAAACGCATTTTTTAATTTTCTAAAATAGAAAGCGAAAACTCCACCATTTCAAGTAAACGAATTTTTTAAAATTTTCATAGTGATTGAATCGAAGCAGTAGGAACCAGGCTGCTAAAACAACGATTAAAAGAGGGAAGGTGTGGGTAACGAGTGAGTGTGTATGTGTTTTTATGTATAACTAGTGGCAAAACCGCGCGCTGCGCGGTAGCAAAAAATAATTTAAAGAAATACTTGTCCAAATACAGCTAAAATGTAATTATTCAGTTAATAATTTATAATATCTAAAATTAAAATGAAAAATATTTTTCATAAGTGGCACACACACACACACACATATATATATATATATATTTAGTCATTTCTTGTTACAAAATGTTTGATACGCATCGTTTATAATTTTTTTGTTGCGTTTTTAAAAACCAAAGGAATGTCATATTATATATATATATATATATATATATTGATTGTATTCTAATTCAATTTACATATTTAATTTGATTTAATCTAAGTAATAATAGAGTATGAATTAATTTATATGTATTTTTTGATTGTAATAAATAATTTTTTTCATCTAATATATTGATTTTTTTTTAATTTAAGTGACATATTGCTTTCATATTTTCTTTTACACAAATTATTTTATTGACTTTATTTTTTATTATACATTATTGTAGTCATTTTATATTTTGTGTACTAATTCTAATTATACATATAATTTTATTTAAGTATGTTTTTAGACGATATTAAACATGGTAAGTGTCTTATATATTTAGAGAACTATTAATAATATTTAACTATATATTGATTATAAATGTATTTATTTTATATTAATTATAATTTCATTTATATCTTTTTACTGAATTTCATAAGATTTATAAGGTTTAATATTTTTTTTATATAATGACTTCAATTATTTGTCGTATTTTTTATTTTGGAATTAAAATTTCACTTGAAAATAGGTCTAATTGATATATATCGTATTTTTTATTTTTTTTATGTATTATGTTTATATAAGAGTGATGAAAATAGTATTTATACAAATGAATATATATGGCATAATCTACCGTTTAGTATTTTAAACAATACATATAAAAAGTATTTTATAAACAATAGCAATTGATAATTATCATTAAAGTTATATTAAAGTATATTAATGATAAGTTATTAGATTTTTAATTAACATAAGTATTTCATTTAAGTAACATTTTCATGATGTTAGTATCAAATATATAAATATACACATATTAATTTATTTATTGAAATACACATATTTAATTTATCATGTAAATAACAATATACATATTAATTATTGTGATTTCTTATATATAATAAGTTCTTAAATATTTTGATTATATTCATTATCCATATGTTATGTGGATAACAATATTAGAATGACGTGAATAAAAGAAATAAGGAAATTTAGGTGCCAAAAAAGAATATGAATAATTTAATTAGTATAATACTTTGTTAATAACTATATTAGAAAAGGTAAATATTTCAGAAAAAAAATAAGAAATTTGGGATTAGAATGTTTAAAAAATGTCATCTCATTGTTGGTGTTTTTTTCTTATAAATTACAAATTGATAAACTATTGAAATATAAAAGAATAAAGAGATAATTCACAACAAAACCATAAGTAAATAAACCACATATATTATATTTTAGAATTTAGAGTTTGATTATTGTCAACAAAAAGAAACATTTTAAGAAACTATGAAAATATAAACAAAACAAATTGGGAAAAAAACCTCATTTAAAACCGTCTTATAACATAAATATCAAGAAAACCAACAATGTGGAAAACACGTGTTTAATAACAATGTGTACAACATATATATTAAATGAAAAGATAAAGGAGAAAAAAATTATAATTGTGAAAGAAATTCCAAATAAAACTCGAAAGTTTAGTAACAGTTACACATAATTCACAAAAGCATAATCATTATTTGAAATTTTGATATAAAACAAAGGTAACGATAATAGTTATTACATACACATGCAAAAATAACATATAACTTACATAAATCATAAAGTAAATAAAAAATGTGTTACTTCACTTGAAAATTTTACGAAGATTGGGTAATAATACCGGCGAAAATGGATTCTACAAAAAAGACACAATAAACATTCAAATTCAATAGGATATAACAAAGAACATACATGTTGCTATACATCATATGTTATGGACATTAGGTTCTATTTATAAAGGAGTTTGTTGTAGGTTTTCCATTTTAATTAATAAATGGGAATATGAAGAGAGTAAATTAATGTCTCCATTAAGTTAAATAAATTAGAAGTTAAGGGTAATTAAATTGTAAGTAAAATTACCAAATAGTTCTTATAATTAAACATATAATTATCATTTAAGGGTAGAATAGTCTTTAACTTATTTGATAATTACAAAACTCAAAATAATGAGAAAATTTTTAAAGGCTAATCCTTGTCTTAAGGAGGAGTGCCACCTCATACTTGGAGGTTCTTGTTTTAATATATATAAATGATATAATTATAGTAAATATAATATAACATTAATAAAAAATCTGGGTTTTTTTTACCAACCTAAGTTAACGGAAAATAATTTGGCAAAGCCGGGACTCTAACTTAAACAAGATGCAAAGTTGCAAACTACAAAGTTATTAAGATACACACTTGTAGTTATCTCACTTTAAGAATAAAGTCTTTAATTTGATGTTTTTAAATGAAAAGTTTTATGTTACTTTAAATTGGTCTTCTTACAAAATTGTAAAAGTTTATATATTTCATTTATAACCGTTTACTTATTTTTGCCAATTATTCGTTGAAATTAAGTTAATAATTTCCTTTAAATTAGAATATAACAAATTTTGTTTCAATCTGTGTACATTCACATGACATTAGCTTTTAAGGTCATCCTTAACCGTACCCCTCATACCCCTCATTTTTGCTGCCACATCAGCGCCACATCAGCTTTACCAATACCTTACCAACACCATATCAATCCATCCTTAACCATACCAATACCATACCCTTGTAATTAATTGAAAAAAAAAATAAAGAAAAAGAGAGAGAGAGAGAGAGAGAGAGAGAGAGAGAGAGAGAGAGAGAGAGAGAGAGAGAGAGAGAGAAGAAGAGAGAGATAGAGAGGGGAGGGGGGGAGGGGGTAGGTGGTGGGGTATTCAGCTTTCTTCAACCGGCAGCCCACCACCGATGCTCTCCACTGCCGGTTCTCTACCGGCCATCATTGGCGGTGTTACCGTCGGCAAATGGTCGGTACCGACTCGGTACCGACATGGCTAAGGATGGCCTACCACACTCGTGATAGAATAAGAGAAGTGTACCATGGAGCCATTTCCTCCTTGGACCTTCAAAGTTTACATTTGGTGCTCTTTCTTAGCGAATAAGCTAAACTTAATCAAGTAGTTTGATCCGATAATTAAATATAACTGTATAAATATAATAAACAAATAATGCATTGAGTTTTAAATAATATAGATGTAAATTATATTTTTGATAGCATTTTTGAAGATATGATTCTTAATTTTTTATGAGTTAGGTTGAATATGAACGAAAAACAAATAATTGATTCTTTTTTTAAACGAAAATAAGATATTTTTAAAGCCTTATAATAGTTCTTAACTATATAAATATAATAAAAATGTTTTAAACTTTGGGATTGTCTATCAAACAATACCTGGGCAAACACTTTTCGAAAAAATTTAACGTTACCACTTACTTGCTAGGTAAAATTTTAGTTTTCCAAAACGGTATTATATGCATAATTTTCCTAATAAATGTTAACTATGGTAAGAGTCTTTACTCTTTATCATCATTTACGAAAGGGTTAATGACTTATTAGGGTAATAAACTATTCGTTTTGTACACATATTACCATTGAATGTTTTTTGTACTCAATACACCATTGAACTCTTTTTAACTGTATAGATTATACCATTGTTACCGGGAATAGAAGGTAAACCACCATAAACCACCGATAAACCACCACCACCACCACCACCAAAACACCACCACCACCACTTTCAAACCATCACCACCCCCCCACCGCCTCTAAACCACCACCACAGCCACCGTCACCACCCCACCACCACCTCTAAACCACCACCACCACAGCCACCACCACTTTCAAACCATCACCACCCCCACCACCACCTCTAAACCACCACCACCACCACTAAAACACCACCACCACATTCACCACCACTTTCAAACCATCACCACCACACCCACCACCACTACCACCAAAGCTGCCACCACTAAACCACTACCACCGCAGCCACTATCGTCGCCGCTTGCAAATGCCACCACAGCCACCAGCTCCACATCACCACCACTATACCACCATCTCCACCCCAATCCCAATAACCCTACAAAACTCAAATCGAAAAACCCCAAATCAAAAAACCCCAAATCGATTTGGGTTTTTGCTTCTCGTTCCTTGATTTCGCTTAGAATAAAAAACCTAATTGATTGGGTTAGGGTTTGTGGTGGTGGTTGCAGGCGGCGGCGGTGTGATCAGAGAAGGTGGTGGTGGTTTGGATATGGTGGTGGTGGGTGTGGTGGTGATGGTTTGAAGGTGGTGTTTTTCGTGGTGGTGTTTCAAGTGTTTTGATGGTGGTGGTGGTGGTTGTGGCGGCGACGGCTGTGATGGTGGTGGTGGTTTGGTGGTAGTTACCGGTGGTTTAAGGGCTATACCCGGTCATAATGGTATTATATGTACACAAAAAAAGAGTTCAATGGTTTATTGAGTACAAAAAAAATTCAATGATAATATGTGTATAAAACGAATAGTTTATTATCCTAATAAGTCATTAACCCTTTACGAACCAAGACTATCACTCTTTTCCTTAGCCTTTATCAGATAAAATCATAGTTCATTTGTTAAGCGACGAAATGGCCATTAAAAAGAGAAAAAGAAATTAGGCCAAAAAATGTTGTATAAATATTCGTTGCATTTTGATGATTTGAAAAATTAGGTCAAAAACATTTTATTCTTTTATGGCAAAAAGATCCACAAACCAAACATATGGACAGCACACGACGAAATTATTGATTTCTTGAGTAAATTATGATTTTAGTCTTTATACTTTGTTAAAAGTTATGATTTTTATCCCTGTGAATTAGTAATTATCTTTTTCATTCCTATAGTTTTCATTTTGTTGCTATTTTCATCCATAAAAAGTTAAAGATTTATTTTTATACTAAAGTACAAGGGACCAAAATAGTAAAAAATTGTAAACCATGAGAATCAAAAAAAGAATAAATTATGAATCATAAGAACCAGGGTAGCAATAATTTACAAACTATAATAGGGTGTTCACGGGCGGGGCGATGTGGGTAGTGAAGCTTTTTTGAACCACTGTACAGGACGAATACCTAATTTTACTATCCGAAACTGAAGCATGCAAGACGGGTACCCGCAAGAACTAACCGAAAAGGAGCGAATACTCGGGATTTTGTCAGTGTTTTGATGGACACAAAATATATACTAGAAAATGAAGTTATTTTGTGACAAACAAAAACA
The DNA here is from genome assembly GCA_030169165.1 of Centaurea solstitialis. Taxonomy (NCBI): domain Eukaryota; kingdom Viridiplantae; phylum Streptophyta; class Magnoliopsida; order Asterales; family Asteraceae; genus Centaurea; species Centaurea solstitialis. The sequence continues at coordinate 32,639,771 of CM058043.1, forward strand.
ATTAACACTAAAACACAGTAGAAAATGAAAATAAAAGTGTAGAGGACTGTCGTCGATACGGGTGTGGAAAAACGATCTTGATTGAATCTGATAGACAAACCAATAACAGTAGGGGTGAACGAAGAAACATGCTATGTGATGAATATTTTTTAAGCCAAGCAACTTTTAATTATGAACTATTAATAAATATATTTTTCTTAATAAATACGGGGATGGTACCCGCCGTTAGTAAACTTTGAGAACCGAACCCGACCCGTGGCTTCATGGGTACCTTTATTTTCGAGGTTTTTGGGTTACCAGTTGTTCGGATATCGGTTTTATTGGTTTCGCATCATGTTTCGGTTCTTCGGTTTTCTTGAACACCCCTAAATTATAGGAACGGAAACTATAGTTTGTATACTATAGGGATGAAAATCAAAACTTTTGACAAACGACAAGGACCAAAATCGTAATTTATTCTTTGATTTCTAGAAAAGTGGCACACGCCCATAGGCTCCAATTGTTCTTCCACACTCCCAAATTTCCCAATTTCCGCCATTATCAATCATCATCTCTGACCTCCATACCTCCATAATCATACCTCCAATCTTCATCGAATTCATCAAAACCTTATCATCTAATCTAATCCTTTGGATGTTTCTGTGATTTCACTCGTTAATTCGCCATGTATATAACTGGACCTCATTCTTCAGCTCTCCTTCGAAGAGTTTCAAGGACCTCATCTTCCAGGCTTCATCATTCTTCCATCTCTAGGGCTCAATCATCATCTCCTACGCCTTCCGCTGATCCATCGCCGGTGGTTTCGCAGTGCCGATCTCACCACACCGGCGTATCGTCTGCTTTTCGGTCGGTTAGGTCTTCGGTTCCGCGATGGAGCCACGGTGTTGATTGGAAGTCTCCGGCTGCTCTCACGTCGCAGATCAGGATCGCTGCGTCTCCTGTGCTTGATCGGTTTCATCGGAGTTTAGCTACTATGGGTAAAATTTAATTGATAATTGTTGATTTCTTAATGCGGTTTTTGTTTTGATTTGTGTGTTAGAATAGAATAGCTAGGGTTACGATGGTTTTAGATTCGAAAGGTATCATTTCGTTATGGTTTCATTAGTTTTATTCTACATAGTGTTGGAACGCATTCGAAAAGATGCGTTGACGTTTCGGGGTTAATTGTGAATTATTGGTTGTGTGATTCGTGGTGATGGTGATTTTGACCTAATCACACACACACAAAAAGAAAAAGAAAGGGTAATAGGATGCCTTTTAGATATCATCATCAAAGGGCACTTAAAAGACACTTTAAAAAAGAGTTGATGATGTTGACTTGGGTAGTTGCTTGTATGGATTTTAGTTGAAGTGTTGAGTAGCAAGTTAGTTTAGAATATATAATAAAAACTAAATTGATACATGTTATATGACTATCCGTAGTAGAATGTATGCCTTAAAAGACAGAGAACATGAAAGAAAATTATGCACCAAAGGTTATCAAGATATCATTTCTAGCTGATAGAAGAGTAATTGTGGGGTTGAAAACCATGAAAGAAACTGCTAGCATCTTTTCTAGACAAACTAAAAATGAAAATGTTGCATTTTTTTTGGGTGGAAGTATTCAATTTATATATGGAATGACTAATGTGTTAATACTATTTATGTGGTGAGCAGGTAAGATTTTTTTATTTACATATCATTGCTGTGAGCCTGTGATTGAGAAACAGGGCCATTATTAAATACTACTATATTAGTTTTTAGAAGAACCCGCTCTTAAAATATTAAGCAAGAGGGTATATAAATTTATACCATAGACAAAAAGCTTGTATGCTGTTGAGTTAGTAGATATTTGCAGGCATCAACATGTTCGTACTATGAATAAAAGCCTGGATCATAAGGAATATTAAACAGAGGAGACTTCATAAATTTTGGCATAGAGAATCTTGTGATATATACAATTTTAAAAATACTGTAGACCATTTTCTTATGATGTTAATCAGATCTGCTTTCTGATGTATTCTTTATCTTGTTGCTGTCTGAAGTTGTGCTTGTTTAGGTTTTATATCTGATTTGTGTATTTAATGCATGTACAGCGTCTCAGAATGTTTTTAACGGAATTCTAACTGGTCTTCCCAAGCCTGGCGGTGGAGAGTTTGGAAAGTTCTATAGTCTGCCTGCTTTGAATGATCCAAGGATCGGTAATTTTTTTATCGTGCAATTTAAGTTTCACCATTTTCTTAATACATGTAGTATCTGCTTCATGGATAAAATCATAAAATTATTGTTTACTTTTAATTTTCTTCTATGATGCATAAAAATGTAAATTGGAAGTCATAATGTTCATTAAGTTGTGAGGATTGTTGATCTTCTTGAAGTGTCTGTAAGTTAGTGGATACACTTGTTGCTCTTTGCTTTACATTAACCATGATCTTTTTGTTCTGGAAAACAGACAAGCTGCCGTATTCTATTAGGATACTTCTTGAATCTGCAATTCGTAATTGTGATAATTTCCAAGTTACTAAGGCAGACGTCGAGAAGATCATGATTGGGAGAAGACTTCTCCAAAGCAAGTCGAGATTCCATTCAAGCCCGCCCGTGTTCTCTTGCAGGTATCCACTTCGACTTTTTCCCCCTCAGTATTGTTAACTTTTCATTACCACATGAATCATTTCTGCAGAGTGCAGATATCATCTTCTAACTTTTGTCTTGCTTTTAGGATTTTACTGGTGTACCAGCTGTTGTTGACCTCGCATGTATGCGTGATGCCATGAATAATCTTGGGGGCGACTCTAACAAGATCAATCCTTTGGTATATATTGTTACATGCTTTTATTTTTTACTAACATCGGCCGTTGAAGTTTACTGGCAACCTACCTGTCTTTGTGGGAGCTTCATATTTATAAGCACATGTATTTGCATTTTGACTGTACATAATACAATATTGAGCCACTGGGACTGTCTGTTCTTTAATTAATTTGTTGAAATGCTCCGTTCGGATGGATTCTGTGCCTCCATGTATGTCTATGCAAAAAAGACTTGACTTATTTCTGATGTTTGATTACCATTTGTTATGGTTTGCTTCAGGTACCGGTGGATCTTGTCATTGATCATTCAGTTCAAGTTGATGTTGCCAGGTCAGAAAATGCAGTACAAGAAAATATGGAGCTTGAATTTCAAAGAAACAAGGAGAGATTTGCTTTTCTTAAGTGGGGATCAAAAGCATTTCAGAACATGCTTGTTGTTCCACCAGGATCTGGTATCGTGCATCAGGTATAGGTTAAATATAGAAACTTACAGGTCCATACTTATTTTGTATTGCACTGAATATCATTTTAGTGTTATGACATAATAATTGTTATATTACTTTGGCCAGTCCCTTCAACATTTACTGAGTACTATCTATCTTTTGACAGTGAACTCCAGATTCAGTTTTTCCCTTTTTTTCTCTTTAAATGTTAACTTTGATGCAATGTCAGGTCAATCTTGAATACCTGGGCCGGGTTGTTTTCAACACTGATGGAATACTCTACCCCGATAGTGTTGTGGGAACTGATTCCCACACTACAATGATTGACGGGTTAGGTGTTGCTGGTTGGGGAGTTGGAGGAATTGAAGCTGAAGCGACAATGCTTGGGCAGGTAAAGATTAGAACTCTGTTGGTAATATCTTACAAGTTGCTGTTGAATGTGGGATACTGACATTTGTGAGGAGCTGTTTGGTTGATTGTGTTGTTTGCTCATTGAACCACTCCAAATGGATCCACCTTATTTGATATCTAAGAGCATAAGTAGCTTGTTGTAATCAGTTCATTATAATGTTAACAAATAACATGAGGTAAAGGTATGATTATGATCACATAGTCACGGTTGTGGCTTTGGTGAATGTTCCTTGTTAGAGTCTTTTTTATTAACCGAGCGATAAAACTTGCTCTTTCACCAATACCATGGAAGTTAAGATAGGTGTTTGTTTACCTTTTACAGTTCCATTAAGGCACTTGAATCTTAGAGGTGACTGTTTGGCAAAAAAAATGGACTGCTCTTAATGGTCGAAACCCCTGATGATTAAGTATCTGGATGCTCTTACCATTCAGAGTCCTGATTTCTACTCACAATTAAACAACATATTTCATTTGCACTATATAAGACTCTTAATCATGCGACACATCATCCAGTACCAACTGCAACAGTTGATTGTTGTTGTGATTTTGTTCATTTATGATGTTTATCCTAACATATTGTCATATTGACAGCCAATGAGCATGGTTTGCCTGGGGTTGTTGGCTTTAAGTTATCAGGGAAATTGCGCGATGGTGTAACAGCTACTGATTTGGTTTTAACTGTCACCCAAATGTTGAGGAAGCATGGCGTTGTTGGAAAATTTGTTGAATTCCACGGTAGGTAAACCTGGCGTGTTTAGCAGCTTCATGGTTGCAAGTACCCACAAATAATAACAAATCCGTTTCTTTTGATAGGTGAGGGTGTGGGTAAAATATCTCTAGCCGACAGGGCCACCATTGCCAACATGTCTCCTGAGTATGGTGCAACAATGGGGTTCTTCCCAGTGGATCACGTCACTCTTCAATATCTCAAATTAACCGGACGAAGCGATGATACCGTATGGTATTATAGTTAATAAGCCACCATTATAATAGTTTACGATTATACTCTGACATCCCCCCTTTGGTGATTTAGGTTGCAATGATAGAAGCATATTTAAGGGCAAACAACATGTTTGTTGACTATAATGAGGTATGCTCTCTACTTGTGATTCTAACTGCAAAACGGACTATTGGATATCGATCTGATATGTAATTATGATGTATATAATTCCAGCCACAACAAGAAAGGGTTACTCATCCTACTTGGAGCTAGATCTTACAGATGTAGAACCTTGTATATCAGGGCCAAAGAGGTAGGTCCCACAGATCTATTACTTTTATCAATTATCATGCTTTCAGTCTTTTTTCCAGATTATTTAGATTGCTTTCACAGGCCTCATGACCGTGTTGCTTTGAAAGACATGAAAGCAGATTGGCATTCTTGCCTTGACAATAAAGTAGGATTCAAGGTGAGTTTTAGACATACAAGATTTGGTTTTATGAGTGCCTTATGTATTTTCTTTATAAATGTTTATTTACTATTGACACATTATGTTCTAGTTGTTGCATTGTATGTTTAAACTTAACCTTCTGGAAAAACAAAACATTTCAGGGCTATGCTCTACCAAAAGAGCAACAGGGCAAAGTTGCAAATTTTCGTTCCATGGACAGCCAGCAGAACTCAGGCATGGTAGTGTTGTGATTGCTGCTATCACTAGCTGCACAAATACATCAAACCCTAGTGTTATGCTCGGGGCAGGCCTTGTTGCGAAAAAGGCCTGCGAGTTGGGACTAAAGGTTAGTATTGCATGGTTATGTATCGTGAACGACATCTGGTGCTACCCTACTTTTATATTTACTGTCTTTTAATGTAATTGCTTCCCGTAATGCTCTCTAACCAGGTCAAACCATGGGTTAAAACAAGTCTTGCTCCAGGCTCTGGAGTTGTTACCAAATATTTGCTCAAAGGTGTTTATTGTATTTTTTAAGAACATAATTTTTCATTATCTAGTTTGTTCCATTTGATGGAGGAAAACTAACAAGGATATGGGTCTTTTTTGATAATACAGTGGATTGCAGAAGTATTTGAATGAGCAAGGGTTCAACATTGTTGGCTATGGGTGCACAACGTGTATTGGTAATTCAGGCGATCTGGATGAAACTGTTGGTTCTGCGATAGCTGAAAACGGTAGGGTTGTACCTTCCCTTTCCAACTCTGTAGTATGATCTAATTAAATATTAGGGTAAACCACATATTTGGTCCCTGTGGTTAACACTTTATTGCAAATTTGATCTTTGATCTCTTTCACTCCTTTCAGATATCATTGCATCTGCTGTTCTGTCTGGAAACCGTAACTTCGAAGGACGTGTTCATGCCTTGACAAGGGCAAATTATCTCGCATCGCCTCCTTTAGTTGTTGCCTATGCCCTAGCAGGCACGGTAAGAACATAGTTTTATCGAAATTTATCAACTATACATCGCGAGAATCTGCAAGAGAATATAAACATTCTCTTTGGAAGTAATATGAATTCATATAAATTTTGTTTTCCAGGTTGATATTGATTTCGAGAAAGAACCAATCGGAGTTGGAAAAGATGGGAAGGACGTTTATTTCCGGGATATCTGGCCAAGCACCCAAGAAGTTGCTGACGTAAGCACCCTTCGAGTCTGTTGAAATCATCATGAAATTTTTTTTTTCTTTCCTAATTTGAAAGATTTAAATGTTTTAGGCTGTCCAATCGAGTGTTTTACCCGCCATGTTTAAGAGCACTTACGAAGCCATCACGAGGGAAATCCCATGTGGAATAACCTATCGACCGAAGAATCCAAGCTATACTCGTGGGACACTAAGTCTACTTACATTCACGAGCCACCGTATTTCAAGAACATGACGATGGACCCACCTGGGTCCCATGGTGTGAAGGATGCCTACTGCTTGCTGAACTTTGGCGACAGTATTACAACCGATCACATCTCACCTGCGGGAAGCATCCACAAGGACAGCCCGGCTGCAAAGTATCTTCTTGAACACGGGGTTGATCGCAAGGACTTCAACTCTTATGGAAGTCGAAGAGGTAACGATGAGATCATGGCCAGGGGTACTTTTGCCAATATTCGCATTGTTAACAAACTCATGAATGGAGAAGTGGGCCCAAAGACAGTTCATATTCCCAGCGGAGAGAAATTGTCTGTGTTTGATGCAGCGTCGGTTAGTTTCTAAATACTATCTTCAATAAGTTATACGGTAAAAACACGTTATTTTTTGCTTAATGATTGCAACCGCTTTGCGTCTTACCAGAGGTACAAGGCTGCTGGCGAGGATACGATTGTTTTGGCTGGAGCAGAGTACGGTAGTGGAAGCTCCCGAGATTGGGCTGCGAAGGGCCCAATGTTGTTGGTGAGTTATGAAACTTCCCCCATCGTTTCTATATTTTGCACACTTTCCACAAGCTGGTAGTCTTCATGGAAACAACTGCTCTATTTGAGGTAGACGTCGGGTATCCGTACATCTTACCCTCCCTACCCCCTTCAGGGACAGACCCAAATTTTTTTCAACCGGTGGTACCATTTGACTATAAAAAACAAATATAGGGATATTTTTCACAAAATCACCGTTGGTCTGTTAGTTCATTGATTTTCATATGTTAGGTCCTGTGTTCAAGTCTTTTATTGCAAAATATTTTTTGGAACATAATAAATCTAAAATTAAAAGCTAAAAACTAATAAAAGGACACTAACAAGATTTGCACTCGGCCTAGGAACTTGTGTTCTCATTGTAGTTTCAAAATATATACGGTGTGGGCGTGGCAAATACCGATGTATGCTCTACATTAGGTCTGTCCGTGGCACCCGACTTATGGGTGGGACCGTTGGATATAGTGGGCTCGTTTGGTTTGGTTTATTTCAATTGACTTTTGGTTTTGGTGTTGATGGTTCAAATGGTTATGGGTATTCTACAGGGTGTTAAGGCGGTGATTGCGAAAAGCTTTGAGAGGATTCATCGCAGTAATTGGTAGGAATGGGTATTATACCACTTTGTTTCAAGGCTGGGGAGGATGCAGACACGCTAAAGCTGACTGGCCATGAACGATTTAACATTGACCTACCGAGCAACATTAGCGAGATCCGGCCTGGCCAAGATGTCACAGTGACTACCGACTCTGGAAAGTCTTTCACTTGCACCGTACGCTTTGACACAGAGGTGCGTACCCTTTCTTCACTTTGGTTTGTTTTCTATTAGTCTAGTATGGATAGAGTTGTATGTGCGTACACAGAGTGCGTACCCTTTCTTCACCAGGGAGATTTTTGTTTGGGAGACATGTTTTTATTTCAGAGGGACAGGCTTGGGTAAAACTTGGCTTTCTGCATAAAATTCCCCCCTATAAGCTTACTAAATAAGCCACTTTCTATATCAATAAGCCACTACCAAACAGTCGTGTATAACTGACCAAATAAGCTATAAGACCATTAAGCTTATTAAGCTACTACAAACAAGCCCTAATTAAATGTCGGTTTAGAGTTGGCAACGAGATGCTGTTAAGGGTAATGAAATTTACTTTTCGCACAAGACATTATCCAATGTCCCAGTGAATAGAAAGTAAACCATACGAACCCAGTATAATCCCACAAGAGCGTAAGATAGAATGTAGACAGCCTTACCTCTAGAGAGGCTTTTCTGGTGAGTTATGGTGAGAAGGGTAAAAAAGGATCTCCACCCTTGGATTCCTAGTTGAAGATTAAAAGGGTTAAGGTGCACCAAGATGCAATGGATCAATTCCCATGATCAAGGGTCTAGATCCATTCTTATGCTTCTCATAGTAACCGTTTTTTCTCACACAACTCTTTGTATTCCATTTCTTTGATCACTGATTTGAAATTATATTTGTTGGTTGTATGCAGGTGGAATTGGCGTATTTCAACCATGGTGGTATTCTCCCATACGTTATTCGACAATTGACTACACAAAAGTGAAAAACGTTAGTTCGTAGATCATCGTTTCAATTTGAACCAAAATAAAGAATCCTTCTTCTACCAGCCACACACTCGAAGAAAGAGACATAGTTGAGGGACCTTTTTTTTAACATTATCGAAAATCGGAGGTGTTTTCTGATTTTTTTTAAATTTATTTATTTTAGTTTCCTCGTTTACAAATTTATGTATGTTGCCTTCCTTTGAACCTTATGTATCCAAATGGTCCAAACAAAGTTGGAAGGTAAATTTCATTGAAATTGTTAAAGTTGTGTTTCTGTTGTTATCAAACAATTGCAACTCCCTTAAAAGTTTTACCCAAGATCTTGGATTCAAAGTATATTGTTTTAATATTTAACATATTAATAATTTGCAAAATAAAAGAGGTAAACAGAAGACAATAATTTGGATAGTATGTTTGGCAAACTAATTGGTAGCTAATAAACTAGCTGATAGTTTGATAAAATAACTGTTGACTAATAAGCGCTATAAAAAACTTTTGAAACACTTACTCCTCCAACAACGTTTCGATAAGCTAGCATATAAGTTCGTTTATGGTTTATCTAAATACATACTAGGTTATAAGCTATCTTATTTTTACCGAACACAATCTTAACTTGTTGCTTGCCCTTTATATGTATGTTTTTGAATTGCATCTTTAGTTTATGACGGGAACAAAAGTGAATTTTAAATGGAAAAAAGAAAAGAAAGAAAATTATAATCGAAGAAATCTCTAAAATTTATTTTGAATGGAATAAGATGTGTGCATTAAATTTTTACACTACTTTAGAAGAGGGAATGCTTACAATATCCGCAAAACTTATTTTGGAAATTACCGATTTACTAGAACTCTTCAAAAACAAGAAACGACTGAAGTTGGATGTAATCTTTTAATATTTTTTTCCTACCGAAGATTTAATAGAGAAACGATTAGACATACTATCATGGTTTTCGGTAAAATTGCAGAAAATTTGATATTATTTACATAACGCAAGTCACAAATGAAACACGTATAAATGATACTGATCGATATATAAGTCATATATAGTTGTACAATAGATTTACACACATGTTATAATTGAAGAGGTGTAGTATTTACATAAGAGAAATGGATAGCCATAAAGGCGGTAAAGTATTGAAGTTGAATATGAATATGAATAACAATGTCCAATTCATATATAGTTTGTGCAACTATATCATATCAGAATCAAGTGTGTTATATGCTTTGTGGACATATTCAGGTATAGTTTGTAATGTAGGATTCCAACTGCATCCACACATCATCGGTGATCTTCTTCTCCTTCTCCTACAACTCACCATTGTTTGATTCAATATTTGGTTGGTCGTAGATGGTGGTGGTGGTGGTTGTAGGTGGTGGCCCTGTTCAAGATCTGGTTCAATTCGGATTGTGTCAGCACCAACTTTACTCTCACTCCTCTCTTGATTCTAGTAGATCTCATGGTGGCTATTGCATCATCGGCTTGTATTTTGAATCGCACCATCTTTCTTTTCTTACAAGATCGTGATTGTTAAGTATTGCATGACCATGCACTATGGAAGTCACAAGAGGCTTCATTTCTTCTACTTCATAAGGTTCACTTGATCCCATCGTTGGCTTCAGACAGTTTCCCATTTAGGAGGAGATGGTTGCTACGACCGGTGGTGCTAACCACCGATGGTGGGAGGGGGGAGGGATTGGAGTTGAGAGTATATAGAGTTTAACCTTGTAAGCAAGTGTCTTTCTCTTTATAGCATTTCCAAAGAAACCAAATAACATTTCAACTACTTGTAGTTTAAATGTTAATTAATCTTATCCTTTGTCATTAAAAATCCTGTGTGTATGTGTGAGAGAGAGATTTTATATAAAAGAGTAATGTTATACTTTCGTCATTATTGTAAAAATACTAAATAGCACTTAACATTGTCATAGCATGTAGATTGCAGATCATATCGTACATAAATTTTACAACGCATGCCTTGATTATTGACATTTGTAAATGTTACTACGATCGTTCATAAAAATCCAACATCTTTTTAAGCAAATGTTCATTGGGGTTTTTTTTAACCTTGTAAAAAGCTTTAGATCTTTAACCAAATCATTGTCTTAATAAAACCTCAATATGTGATCATATATCAACCTTTAAAAGTAGAAAGACTTTATCCAAAAATAATATTTAACGGTTTGTAGTTTAAAAGGTTAAATCTGTAAAACTCGGTAACAACTTTGTTTCATAAGCAAATAAATGGCGTGGCCTTGCCAAATTCGTGTTATTCCCCTAAACCATTTGCGGATCCAGAACCTACGTTGAATAAGGGCACATGCTAGTGTTGGAGGCAAGAGCTACGAGCTATAGCTCATAACGATTTTATTTATTTATTATTTTGTTGGTGTCAAAGGCACTAGGTGCACTTCCAAGCACTCGTTAAAGTATTGATTTTGCACTACCTTAAATGAATTTGTATTTTGTATATTGTTATTATAAAGCTATTAAATCATAACAAACATATTAGAACTTTACTGTTCTCATAAGACTGGCAAAAAAAACTAAATCGGTTAAAAAAACACTACACTCAACAAACAATATAAATAATATATCATTTTATCAAAATTATTTAGAAATATAGCATGGGTGAGGATTAAATATCAATAAAAAGTTATAGTAGTTAAGTGAATTAACAATTCAGAAGTCGGTTATTGATTAATTTGCTTAGGTGTATCTACCGTTTGGTAGGAATGTTAGGATTATGCATCAATAATTCCATGTTTCATTTTTGTGCAATAACTAGTTGATAAGCTTTGGCTTCGTACCGGGTTTATGAACAGTAGCTACCGACACTTTAACATATTTTAGTCAATATACTATATATGACTAAAACGTAAAATGAAATATAGAAAACTAAAACATATAAAGTAAATAAGTATTATAAGTTTAGGGGGCTGATATGTAAGTTTAAAAGTGGGTATAGGATTCGGGTTGGTTGGGGCTTATATATAGTATATAATAAAATAAATAATGAAAAAAATATTCAATATTAGGCTCATTTCGATCTTATCGACGACACGATTATAATGGTGTAGTTTGTTAGCATTAAAACATATTTTTTAAAATATATTTTAGATCGTATAGACGATACGATTATAATGGCGTAATTTGTTAAAATTAAAACGTATTTTTAACATGTTCCAACCAATATACGATATATGAGTAAAATGTAAAATGAAATATAGAAAAGTAAATAGGATTCGGGTCGGTTGAACCGTATATATAGTACATAATAAAATAGCTACATCAAAAAATATTCAATATTAGGCTCATTTCGATCGTATAGACGATACGAACATATTGGCGTAATTGGTTAAAATTAAAACGTATTTTTTAACGTATTTTAGCCAATACACAATATAAGACTAAAACGTAAAATGAAATATTGAAAAGTAAAAGGTGTAAAGTGAATAAACTTATAAGTTCTAAGTTGAGGGCTAATATGTAAATTTGAAAATTGGTATAGGATTCAGAATATACAGTATATAATAAAATAGCTACATAAAAAAAATTCAATATTAGCCTCATTTCGATCGTATCGACGATACGAATATAAGGGCGTAATTTGTTAAAATTAAAATTTATTTTTTTAACGTATTTTAGCCAATACACGATATATGACTAAAATGTAAAATGAAATATTGAAAAGTAGAAGGTATAAAGTGAATAAAGTGTAACAACCCGTCCCACATGGATAGAAAGTAGAAGTTGTGACCTCCTTATAAGCTTCAAGTCATAGGCTACCAATAACTTCCACCATGGTTTTAGTTGGACTCGAAGTTATTGGGTCAACCTATAACTTTGTGCTTTGGGGGGTTACATAATGGTATCAGGGCCGATCCTTGTACCATCGGGATGGTGGGGCAAACCTCATCGGAAATGATGAGTCCTCGAGGGGGGATGTTGGTAACATCTTAGGCAAATCCCACATTGCCGAGGACAAGGAGAAAAGATTCTGGGCAGGCCTGACGAGGACGTCAGGAGTTCAAGTGGGGGAGTTTGTAACAACCCGTCCCACATAGGTAGAGAGTAGAAGTTGTGACCTCCATATAAGCCTTAAGTTATAGGCTACCAATAACTTCCACCATGGTTTTAGTTGGACTCGAAGTTATTGGGTTAGCCTATAACTTTGTACTTTGGGGTGTTACATTTTGTAACAACTAGGGCTGGCAATTCAGATCAGGTTCAGGTTAAATGGGTCGTGTTACTTTCAGGTTGGTCATTTTCGTGTCGACCCATTTTTGACCCAAATCCATTTCGTGTCAGGTTCGGTTCGGGTCACTTCCATTCGTGTTCGGTTCGGGTCGTGTTTCATGTCGACCCATTTTACTACCGAGAAAAAAATTGTACCAAGTTTTCTCGCGCGAGTGGTGGGGATATTCGGGTCGGGTTTTGGTTTGACCAGTTGACCCATTTCAAGAGAAAAAAACTCATACATATTTTGACTTTAAAACTTGAAAGCACATAAATATTTTAAGCTAATCAAATTTAAACTCCGTTAAACATTCCAACCACAAAAAAGTTCAAGATGTTTCAAGTTCACAAAAGTTAACACATAGACTTCAACCGTTCAACATTTAATCCATGTCTTCAAAATACAAGAAATACGAACTTTCTTCACGAGAGAGAGAGAGAGAGAGAGAGAGAGAGAGAGAGAGAGAGTTCAACTTTCTTAGTTTCATAGAAATTAAAATTAAACAAGTCAATAAAACAAATCATAAATTCAAAATTCTAATTCCCACTTTTTTTTCTTTCAATTTCAAACTTGAAAACGAAAACAACACAAAATTTTGAATTCCCACCACTTTTATTAATAATTAAAAATATAATTTAGTAATTCAATTTAAAATTTTAATTTAATATTTATTTTAGTAGTTAGTTAATTATTTATTTAATAATTCGGGTTAATCGGGTCATTTTCAGGTAATCAGGTTTTATCTGAACCCGACCCATTTTTTTCGTGTCATGTTCGTGTCAACATATTTTATACCCATTTTAATTTCGGATCAGGTTCGTGTCGACCCATTTCGTGTTCGGTTCAGGTCGGGTTTCAGGTTCGGGTCTTAGATTGCCAGCCCTAGTAACAACCCGTCCCACATGGATAGAAAGTAGAACTTGTAAGCTCCTTATAAGCTTCAAGTCATAGGCTACCAGTAACTTCCACCATGGTTTTTAGTTGGACTCGAAGTTATTGGGCCAGCCTATAGCTTTGGGCTTTGGGGTGTTACATAATGGTATCAGAGCCGATCCTTGTACCATCAGGATGGTGGGGCAAACCTCATCGGGAATGATGAGTCATCGAGGGGGGATGTTGGTAACATCTTAGGCATCGGGAATGATGAGTCATCGAGGGGGGATGTTGGTAACATCTTAGGCGAATCCCACATCGCCGAGGACAAGGAGAGAAAGATTCTGGGTAGGCCTGACGAGAACGTCAGGAGTTCAAGTGGTGGAGTTTGTAACAACCCGTCCCACATGGATAGAAAGTAGAACTTGTAAGCTCCTTATAAGCTTCAAGTCATAGGCTACCAATAACTTCCACCATGGTTTTTAGTGGACTCGAAGTTACTGGGTCAGCCTATAGCTTTGGGCTTTGGGGTGTTACATAAGGCTTATAAATACAGGGGTCAAAAATGTAAATTTTGATAAGGGGTGGTTGTTGAGGCACGCGGGTCTCATGCGGGTCACGGGTGGGTTATGCGCGGGTTTGGGTCAGAAAGCTAGAGAGAAACAACCGGGTTTGGGTTGCGGGTCGGGTCGCGGGTCGGGGCGGGCGCTGGTGGACCGGAGCGTCTGCTAAATATATATATTAGATAATAATTGATTTATTTGTGATTTTATAAACAAATTAATTATTATAGGGAAACTGGTTCAATTAGCTTAAAAAAGTATATTTAAATTAATCTTTTAGTTTTTTTTATCCAAATATTATTACATTTATAATTTTTAACTCCATAAATTACGGACCTAGCTAAAAATGAATCACATCAAATTTTCTAAAAAAATAGAACTTTTTTACAGAGTTAGATCCGCAAAGCAATTGTAAACTTGGGTCCACAAATATATAACCTTTTTAAAGAAAAGTTAACTAGATTGTGTTTTTGCATCTTTTAGCTAGGTCAGTAAATTACAAATCTAGAAATTTTAAATATAATGATATTTGGATGAAATTGTAAAAAATGATTAAGAGACCAATTTAGATAAGTTAACTGTCTATTCGAGCTAATTTTCTCAATTTACATCTAACCAATTCTAAACTAAAATTAAATCAAATTTTAATATGATTATTTATTATTGTTATTGGTTTTGATCCTCACCCTTTACAACCTTGGCCACACCCCCAATTAAATTATTAAGGTCTGGTAATCTGGTTATCATGATAATATTAAGTTTAAAGTTTAGTTAAATATATTATTCTATTTTATTGCCATTTGACAACCACCAAAATTCTCATACACCCTCTTCCTAATTTAACTTAAGATTCAAGTTTCTGGATTAATACCTGATTTATTAGCTTGAGTTTATATTTGTTAATGGCTACAAATAGATATGTATATGACTTATTTCAAAGTAGGGTTAAATTTATTATCTTTTTATTGTAGGTTGTTATTAGGTTCTTTTTGCATATTAGCAAGTATAATAGTTAATTTGTAATGAAGTTTTACAATTTTTTATTACTTTCTTTGGTATATAACGTCATAAAACTATAAACCTAATTATTAGAAATCGATCGTTATAATCTACTCTAGTGTTGTTAATAGGAACTTAATCTTAACCGTAGATTTAAATGATGAATGGTTGAGATGGGTTAACACAGTTAACACAAATTAACTGGTTCACAAAAGAAGGTGACTATATATATATATATATATATAGTGGGAAGTTATTTTGCAAACCATAAAAAACGTGCAAACCGTGCAAACTCATGGTTGCACACGTAAATCAATGAAAAATCTTTTATAGAGTCGTTTAATATGATGAAAATGTTTCATATACTAAATTTTGTGTTGAAATTGTTTCATATGAAGGTGTTTATTTATGTAGAAATGAAAAAGTTTCATAGAAACGATAAAAAAGTTTCATATGAATAAAAAACACCAACATATGAAACAATTTCCTCAAAATTTGATGTTTATGAAACATTTTCATCATATTAAACAACTCCATGAATCAATTTCACTGATTTTACGTGTGCAACCATGAGTTTGCACGGTTTGCACGTTTTTTATGGTTTGCAAAATAACTTCCCTCTATATATATATATATATATATATATATAGGGGTGGGTTCAATTGCAAACAACTTTTTCATTGTGAACGTGAGGACAAACGAGAGCGCGACACGTGGCAATCTGAAATCGGCGGGTCAAGGCTTATTCAGTCTGAATAAATCCGCGAGTTAGTGTTATTCATACTGAATAAAACGTTATTCAGATTGAATAAGCCTTGACCCGCGGCTAACCCGCGGCTGACCCGCCCGCGTCCAAGTGCGTCAGAGTGCAATTAAGCCTTATTCATACTGAATAACGCTTTATTCGGTCTGAATGATAGTGTTATTCAGTATGAATAACACTAAGTCGAAAATTTTTCAGATGCCACGTGTCGCGCTCTCGTTTGTCCTCACGTTCACAATGAAAAGGTGGTTTGCAATTGAACTTTCACCCATATATATATATATATATATATATATATAGGGATGGGTTCAAATGTGAACCACTTTTTGGTTGTGAACGTGAGGACAATCGAGAGCACGACACGTGGCGGATGACTAGGCGCCACGTCAGGTCCACGGCAGATGACTAGGCGCGATTCATGGGAGGGCATTGAATTAAGGGGGGGACCACACTCAAAGCCGCCTTTATTGACTAGTCTCCGCCACGTGTCGCGCTTTCGGCTGTCCTCACGTTCACAACCAAAAAGTGATTCACATTTGAACTTTCCTTATATAACAATTGATGATGAAAACACAGGCAAATCTACTATGGCCTAGCTAAGCAGATATTGTTTATCTGCTTAATTGATTTTTTTCAACTCCTTTTAAGACATGAAAGGTGTATCTGAAACTTTGAAGGATGCTCTGAGATATGAGAAAATATACGCTGCACCACCTTAAAAGAATTCTAAGTTTTTTTTTTTTTTGAGAAGGTTCATCTGGAAAAAGAATTCTAAGTTCACCACCAGTTAAAAACTCTATTGTCTTAGTTGATAATCAAGCAAATATAAAATCATTAAATTCGTGCTATATGTAAGGAAACCCGAAAATAACAACGTGAAACAAGTTATTTCTTTGTATAACTCTATTTTCTTTTTCTTTCTTAGGCCATCCACAGCCGTACAGGTCATACCACCTGTACAGGCCATACCACCTGTACAGGCCATACCACCTGTACAGGCTGCCACCTCAGCGCCACATCAACGCCACATCAGCTTTACCATCATCTTACCACTACCTTACCATTTCATCCACAGCCGTATATGTCATACCACCTGTATTATTTAAATAATATATATATTGTGTATGTATATATATATATGTGTGTGTGTTGTTGAACGGTGAGCTCTCACCGTTGAGCTCCCTTGCAGGTCCACCACGGCGGTGTTACCGCCTGCAAGGCACCTGTACCGCCTCCAAACCGACTTGGCCGCGGATGGCCTATACAAAATAATAGGCATCACAGTGACATAGTAACTAATTTATGAAGATTCTAAATGACATGAGATGATGTGTTATGACTGTGAGGTCCAAAATTAAGCTTTAAAGCAGTTCTAAGAGATTCTTTCAAGTAGAGAATATTGTGATTTCGTTACTATTTGTGCTTTCAAATGAATTAACTGGTAATAAGAAATTATAGTAAATGAAAATAGATTAGTATTTATCAACAATTTTGTTATCTTATAGTGCTTTTTATCTCTTAAATGTTGTTGGCATCATCATTGAAGACTTCTTATGCCATAGACCTCTTTATCTATAATGATGTGATAATGATATAATCTTATTATGATAATGCCTTGATAAATGTATATTTAATATTTTATTGTTCATTCAATCATATTACAAAATTTAAAACTTCGGGTTACGTGAGCCCCACATTGTTTTCATGAGACCACTGCACTTTGTAAACATTGCGAATGTAAAACAGTCTATTCGTTGTGAAGATGCGAATCATTTTACTTTCATAATATTTTGTTGTGAACTTTCAAATGTAAAAATGTGGACTCGTAAAAATATGTTGGTCCCACATGAAACACTTGTTAATAAGAGTTGATGTTCATGAAATTCTCATATGAAACGGATGATGTTCGTGTATATTTTATTCATGAAAAAGTTGATGTTCATCAGTTCATGTATTTTCCATTCATATGAAATAGTTGATGTTCATGTGCATTTTATTCATGTATATTGTATTCATGAAACGGTTGATGTTCATGAATTTCTCATTTGAAAATTAATGTTCATGAATTTGAGGATGAAAACTTGATGTTCATGAATTTGTAATATATATAAGAGTTTTGTATTCATACTTCCTTAGGCCATGAGTAGCACTTGCGGTTTGGGGAGAGGGCAAGCCATGCGAGCTTGTGGGCTCGGCTGGGTACCAGTATGCATGCCAGCGGGCTCATGAACGAGATTGGCAACCCTCTCTCTTTATCTATCTATCTATCTATCTATCTATATATATATATATATATATTATTAGGTTCAAATGAGAAGTGCTAAAAAATGAGAAGTAGAGAAGTGATCTTCACCACTCATCCGGTCAATAAAGGTGGCTTTGACCGGGTCCCCTTTTTTAATAATCTCTACCCTCCCATGAATTGCGTCAATCCCCCGTGATCGCATCCACCGTAACCGGTCAAAACCACCTTTATTGACCGGATGAGTGGTGGAGATCACTTCTCTACTTCATATTTTTTTAGCACTTCTCATTCGAACCTTTTTTATTTCTCTCTCTCTATATAGAGAGAGAGAAAGAAAAAATGTTTGAATGAGAAGTGCTAAAATAATACGAAGTAGAGAAGTGATCTCAACCGTTGATATGGTTGAGATCATAGTTGACTAGTCAAAGATTGCGGTTTTGACCAGTCAAAAGCTGCAATCTTTGATTAGTCAAAGTTCGGTTGGAAGTGATTCACGAAGGACAGAGGTCAAAGACGCCTTTATTGACCGGATGAGTGATAGAAATCACTTCTCTGCTTTGTTTTTGTTAGCACTTCTCATTTGAACCTAATACTATATATATACAAATAGATTCAAATGAGAACGCTAACTTTTTAAGAAAAAATAATTAAAAAAAAACTTTTTCATATACAAAATCATATATGATTTTATACTGATAGAAAAAAATGGAAGCGGGCGACTTGCCTTGTAACTTAAAGTCGTAGGCGACTTGCCACGCGACTTAAAGTTGTGGACAAGTAGCGTAAGTCAGTAATGTAATTTTGTACGTGAATCATATATATATATATATATATATGATTTTGTACATGTTTTTTGTCCGTGAGTTTTTGTATGTTGTACATAAAAAAAGTTTTTCTTAAAAAGATAGCGTTCTTGAATGAACCCACCGCTATATATATATATATATAGGGTATTCAGACTTGTGGGTAGTGGTACCCCTATTGAAGGCTTGGTGAGGGCTTGTGGGTAAAGCTTGATGGCGCTGATTTGGCAGTGAAGGCTTGTGGGCAGCGCTACTCATAGCCTTATAGGTGTATGTAAGTGATCCAAAATAGAGAGGTATGAAATTATGTGAGTAATAAAGGGGGACGGATAACAACATCGGTGTAAAAACTACTTTCAGACTCATATTTTGCTCTCACATTGTGGCAGATTGGAGATGTGGTTGGTATTGTTTCCACTTCATCCAATTCCATCAAATTTATTTAGATTCCGCAAACCAAAATTGGAGTACACAAGAAATTTGGAAATTGTTCCTTAACGATGGGAAGGTTATGGTTAGAATGGAACAACTGTTGAGCAATGTCCCACATCGGACACAAAGTGAACTTGTAATGTGCTTATAAGGGTCCTGGGCTACTCCACTCATAGCCAATTGGTTTTGAGTTGGAACCCCACAAACTTACATGGTATCAGAGCAAGGTTCACCCGTGGTTGGTCAAAACGCCACACGGACTCCACGTAACCCAAAGTATCCACGTGTTAGGCTGAAAGAACGCCACACGTGAGGGGGCGTGTTGAGCAATGTCCCACATCGGACACAAAGTGAACTTGTAATGTGCTTATAAGGGTCCTGGGCTACTCCACTCATAGCCAATTGGTTTTGAGTTGGAACCCCACAAACTTACAACAACCTATTTATAAATTGCAAGAAATATACTTAAATAGATGCTATTAAACTTGAGATTTACTGTTTAATTGCAAAGATTGAATCACCTTTCATTGTTGATGAGGTTTTTGAAACATTCCATTCCCTATATTCCCAAGATTTCATCATGAACTGTTGTTTAATTAAGGGTCTTTCTTGTCATGATTTATATTTGTTCTGCTAGATGATGTTTAATTACTTTGAAGCATATATGTTTATTATTAATACTCTTGTGTTCATATGTCATTTTACTACCAATGAAGTTTCTGAATCTGTTTTATTAATTGGTGGTGTGCAGATGTAGATACAGCCAAATATAGAATTTAAAGATAACATACTTCAATGAATTTAATGTTACAATAAGGGGCCGTTTACTTGAACACTTACCCAGTAAGTGTTTGCCGGTAAAATTGAACACTATCACCTATCATATGGTACAACATTTTAGTCTCTTAAAACGGTATCGTATGCAACAATTTACCCGGTAAGCTCTTACCGGGTAAGAGTTGTGGATCTCACTTACCCGGGTAAGACTTTCGGTCCATGCTATTGCTCTTACCGGGTAAGATTGTAGTCATGTTAATGTTCTCCCCGTAAGGTAAATTGACCCGGTAAGTACTTACCGGGTAAGCGTCAAGTAAACGGCCCCTAAATTTCACCACATTAGGCTCTCCATGTAAATTATAAAGATCAACTGACTTGGAGTTTGGTTCATCAGCCACATCCTCTAACTCGGTCTTGGCCGCCGAAAAATATGAACCGATGATGGCTTTCCGTGACTTTTCTTCTTAATTCTTCAATGCTATATCTCTTTTTGCAACTTCATTCTACCTTCCACAATGTTATCCTCTATCTGTTGATCTGTAGGTCTTGCCTCTTCTAATGAATCAACAGATTTAATAGTAAATTAGTCGATCATAAATCATTGCATCGTTTATTTGATAACTTACTTTGCAGAATTTGTGGTGACAAGCCCGTGCATTGGGTCGTTCCATAGTGCTTCATTGAACATGGCCACCAAAGTATTGGACCCCGTCATTCTAAAAATTATTCATTTATATTATTGTATTTTCTTTTCTTTTGAAGCCCCAACCCAATACATCGAACAAAATCTCATGATTCTAATCTGGTAAAAGAAAAATCCCTAAGTCGTTTATCTTCAAATCCTATCATCATCAATTGAACTTGAGACCCAACTCCTTGTTTCCTAAAATTTCTCTTTCCAATGACGCCATGGACTCTTCATATTCTTCGTAACAACATCAATTACATTCTAGATGGATTACCAACAACTATATCCATCCACAATTCAATTGGGTTTTCACTATTCTTCGAATTCAATCTCTACTTCCAGATTGTGTAAAGTTCACTAATTCATACATTGAGGGTGAGTTTGTAGAATAGAGACATCATTTTGACTTTGCTTATGTCAGTTTATAAAAATTGAAACCCATTGTTGAATAGATTAAGTCTATATTTGATTTTGTTTCTTTTGCAATAATTCTTTATTTTAGTTGTTTCCCAACTGCGAATGATATTTTAAATTTGCACTTGCAATAATCCCAATTTTAAGGGGTTTTGTTGGGTCAATGAATTTGCAAAGACCCAAATACCTAAATAGTAAATGATTCTAAGAGCATTGTATAAATTTATGCTTCAAGCAAATGTGTTTTAGGCTATGTTTGGCAAACTAGCTGATAAGCTAGCTTATGAACAAATTATCTTTGAATTTAATAATTAATATTAATAAGGGTATGATTGGAAAAAGCTACAAAAAATTTCCAATAAACTACTCAAAGTAGCGTTTCCAAAAGCTAGCTAATAAGTTAGCTTATGGTAAATGTTTGGATGGAGTAGCTTATAAGCTAGTCCATCCAAACATGTACCATAAGTTAACTTATAAGCTAGCTTTTTGAACGCTACTTTGAGTAGCTTTTGAGAAGCTTATTGTAGTTTTTTCCAATTATTATCATAATTAATATTAATTATTAAATTCAAAGATACTCTTTTGGTCATTTTACATACTCATGAGCTAGTTTTTACAAACATAATTTGTTCATAAGCTAGTTTATTAGCTACTAGCTAGCTAAATCAACAGCTAGTTTATCAAACATAGCCAAAGTCTTTTACAACAAAGACTAACTCCCATCAAATACTTTTTAGCATTTTAAAGTGATTTTTTAAATCGAATAGCTATTGCTTGTCATCAGGATGCTAGCTATAAAAAAATCTGATATATAATGTAAAAATACTATACTTCTCTAAATTATAATGTGATTTGTTTGTTGAATTTGCAAAAGGCTTATCCTCACTGTACGAATTTCACGCTTCTACCAGAGGTTTTTTTAGAGTGGTTTGTTGAATTTGTAAGATCCCATCCACTATTTGATTGTTTTTAGCAACAACAAACCACTTTGCTACCTACCGTTTTCGTTCTAAATTTCTGCAAATTGAATGTTGTGTTTCCAAATATTTTGATTGTAAAATTTCCTAATTTTAAAATGTTGTTTCCTTTCAGTAACTTGCATTTTACTTGTAGATTGAATCATCCCAATTTGGTACCGAAGAATGTTAGAAGGATAACTCTATTTAAGTGAATTGAGAATTTCATATGTTATTTTGTTAGTGTACGACATTTTTTGTTGCCTGTTACACCTGTAACTAAACGAGTAAAAAATAAATTAATGTGTAAAAATTTATATCATATACTATAATATAAGTCTTACAACTTAGAACAAAAAATGTCGTAAACTAACAAAATAACATATAAAATTCTCAATTCAAGTTATTCTTCTAACATTCTTTGGAATCAAATAGGAATGATTCACGTATTTGATGATTCAATCTACAAATAAAATGCAAGTTACTGAAAGGAACAACATTATAAAATTAGGAAATTTTACAATAAAAAATATTGGAAAACAACATTCAATTTGCAGAAATTTAGAATGAAAATGTTAGGACGTAGTAAAGTGGTTTGTTGTTACTAAAAAACAGTCAAATAGTGGATGGGACCTTGCAAATTCAACAAACTTCAACAGCAACAAAACCACTCTGCTAGAAGCCTGAAATTCGTAAAACTAAGGGTAGGTCTTTTGCAAATTCAACAAACAAATCACGCTATAATTTAGAGAAATATAGTATTCTTACATTATATGTCAAGATTTTTTCTTTAGCTAGCATCTTGATGATAAATCCAATAGATATTTGAGTTAAAAAATCACTTTAAAAGACTAAAAAGTATTTGCTAAGAGTTAGTCTTTGCTCTAAAAGACTAAAAAACATTTGCTTGAAACATAAATTTATACAATGCTCTTAGGATTATTTAAAAATATCTCGAATTTGGGAAACGGTTAAAAACTTAGTTTTATAGCAAAAGAAACAAAATCAAATACAGTTAATCACTTAATCATATCCAACAATGAGTTTCAATTTTTATAAACTTATATTTTACAGAATCACTCTTAATGTCTGAATTAGTGAACTTTACACTCTGGAAGTAAAGATTGAATTCGAAGAAGAGTAAACTACTAATTGGATTGTGGATGGATATAATTGTTAGTAATCCACCCAGAGTGTAATTGATGTCGTTATGAAGAATATGAAGAGCACATGCCATTGGAAAGAGAAACACAGAGTTGGAAGTTCCATTGATGATCATAGGATTAGAAGATAAATGACTTAGGACTTTTTCTTTTACTAGATGAGAATCATGAAATTTTGTTTAATGTAATAGTTGGGCCTTCAAAAGAAAAGGAAATTAAATAATATAATGAATAAGTTTAGAATAATAAATAATATAAATGAATAGTTTAGAATAATGGGGCTCAATGCTTTGGGGGTCGTGTTCAGTGAAACACGATTGAACAACCAAGTGCATGGGCTTGCTCTTTCTCATTCCCTCATTAGAAATGTATTACTTGGGCAACCCAATCTCATTAGAATTAAGTAACCCAATCAATTAACGATGATGTTTATGGCTAAATGTCTTTAAGTTATATTTACAAACTCGCTTATGCCTCTAATAAAGCAAAATGGGAAAGTGGAAGGAAGAAAGAGGTGTCACACGGTTTCTAAGTCCAAAGGATTAGCTGGCAATTGGTGCTTATTGAAATTCGGCAACATCTATACTTTAATAAAGCACTAGAACTTCTGCATATAAGTCTGCTATGAATTATGATCGACTCATTCATTAATTAACCTATTGTTTTGTTACATGCAAGACCTACTAATCAACAGATAGAGGATAAAAAAGTGGCAGTGAAGCGAAGCTGTAAAAAGAGATAGAGTATTGAAGAATTAAGAAGAAGAAAAAACATGGAATGCCAATCATCGGTTCATGTTCTTCAGTGGCTAAGACTAAGTTAGAAGGTACACTTGATGAATCAAACTTCAAGTCAGACATAATGAGAATTTACACACATGGTATGTTGGAAATTAGTGAGTTCTGGAAGTTTTCTTCCATTCCACATGGATAGAAAAGAAGAGTTGAGAGTGGTTTATAACTCCTAACCTTTGAGTGGGTTTCAAGTATTATATTGAACATTTTGTCTTCTACTCCATTATGTAACGATATCATCGAGGAGGATATATCGGTTGGTACAAATAATTTTGTGTGTAATCTGTTTGGTTCTTATAATAATTGATTTAGAGACCTTTTGAACATATTAATTAGCAAAGCTTGGACATTGTTTTCTTATTGATTTATATTTATATGATTTCTATTTGTTTCGCTGCAAACCATGTAAACAAAGTATATCAATTTAGCAGTCGGGCTTCGGCCCAAAATTGCCGAGGATTAGTCTGGATCCAATGTGGTCTGGGATACCTCTTCTAAAAAAAGTATATCAATTTAGTTAATTGATTTTGTAACTTTACTTCTTGAAAGGTAATTTCTGGTTGTGAATTTTCTAATTGAATTTGTTTTTTTCAAATTTCAACATGGTAGACTTTAGTTTAACATTAGAGCATCCATATTGGTGGAACCTTCAAAAACCTCACTTACCATATTTTTCTGCCACGTCATTGTCATGTCAACAAATTAATACTTACCATAGTATTATTTGTTTGTTTAATTATTTAAGAAATGCATTAAGAATCAACTAATAGTATTATTGTTTCTTTATCCTAGCTTAGAAAAACAAATACTTTTTTCTTCGCTTCACCAAAATCAAGGCTCATCTTCTAGCTGCATTTGGTATGTTTATAAGGTGCCTCCTTCATTGTTTTTGGAAGAGGTATCCCAGACCACATTGGGCCCAGACTAATCCTTGGCAATTTTGGGTCGAAGCCCGACTGCTAAAGCATGCAGCCCAGGGTCGAAGCCTCTGTACCTTCAGAATGCGTCCCCCAGGGCTCGAACTCGGGTTCACCACTATGTAGTGCCCAAGCCTTACCACTAGGCTAACACTCCTTATTTGCTCATAGTTTTGAAATATCTCCTCACATGTAATATCTAGGGGTCAGGTTTGGAGCCATTAATCAACCTTTTGCTCAATATGCACTACTAGACACCACTGGACTATGTACAATATCATTCTTTAGTAGATTTTACCATGATTTTGGAGATCAAGAAACTTGCATTAGGAACCATGTATTGATCATAAGCAAAATGGATGCAAGTAACTTGCTCATATTTGTACCAATTGTGCCACCCTTTCCCTATTTATGTCATTTACTACATTAAGTTATGAATCAAATGGCGTAAGATCATGCATGTGAGAAGCTGAGTTAATGATGAGAAGCAATCTGAACCGTCGATCACTTTTGATCTCATGCCCAACCATGAATCGTGCTTTACAAGGGAATTGATGGTGCATCTCGTCTTAATATACATCCACTTATCATCCAACGGTTGATAATCATTTCTCACGTTAACCTCAACTTCTCATTGGAACCCAAGTTTGTCCATTATCTACCTGGTCCTTTCATTAAACTTTTAGTTTCGATACGCCTTCAATAGTAATGGTGTTTTGTAAGTGAAATTAGTTATTTAAACATGTGTGGCTTTTTTGAGCCTCGGGTGTGATTATGTTCCATGGCGGTTTTTCTTATTTTTGTTCCAAGACGATGTGTTCACTATAGACATGTTGTATATCAATTTGTTCGATGTTTCTTTCTTTGTAACAAAGCTTCATACCATGTTCTTTTTAATGAGTTCGTGTTCTTGATATAAAGTTGCACCGGTTAATGAAGGTGTGTTAATTGCAAATTTGTTGTTTATCAATTTGTTCCATGTTTTTATGATTTTATTTTGTTACAAAGCTTCATGCCATGAAGATGTGTTATCGAACACTTCTCAAGAACATTACATTTCAATAAACCAAACTATGAATTACAAAGCTTCATACTATCTTATATAATGTTATTGTTTACATTTACTATGTGTTCTATTTGATAAAGCCGTATTAACGTTCTTGTTTACATTAACGAAATGTTACATCACATTGTATTGCATGGATACATAACTGCATTTAAGAGGTACACATGTCTATGCTTGAGGTACAAACTTCATAGTAACATGTCTTAAACGGTTATCACTGAAGTTAAGAGTCGTTGAATGCACAACCATCCCACCCCGAACATCTTTCCCCAAAACTCTCTAAATTGAAGAAACATAAAACCCTAGAATGTATATTGTGAAAATTTTGGTTGATGTTATTTGGGTGGTGTAGGTGATATACGTTACAAGTCAAATACTACTATTTAGTTGAAACTCTCGTCAAACTCGATTTTATTGTGAGCCATTGCATATTTTACAAATTGAGGTTGTCGCCAAAATAAGTAGAAGACCTACGACTCAAGCATCAAATATTAACATGGTTCATGTCAGTGAGAGGTTGAGGCTAACGTACGTGAGAAAATTGAGAAATAGTTATCAACCGTTGGATGCACATTAGAATATGATGCACCAAGATAAGATGCACCGGGCTAATTCTCTTCTAAAGTATAATTCATGGAAAGAAATGAGATTAAAAGAGATCAAGGGTTCAAATTCACTTCTCATACTTCTCATTGTTAACTCAACTTCTCACCCAACTTTTCGTTTCATATTTCATTAAAACCCTTTCTTAATCCTTATACACATACGTAATCTAGTATTACTTAACAAGAATGTGGATGGTATCCCATTTACCCCGGGTTCGAATCCCCTCGTCCGCATCTTGTGGCCAGGCTTAGTCTCAGATGGCCGAATTTTCAATTTATGTTCTATATTGCCAAGGATGTAGTCTAGGCAAAGCCTAAATGAACCTTATCCAAAAAAAAAAAACAAGAGGGAAGTTCTAAGAAAAACCTCAAGAAAAAAAAAAAAAAAAAAAAAACACACCCCCTAGCCTTCCATGTGGACTTAATAAACTTGTGCATAACAGTAAGTTAAGTTGTCGTTTTGGTTTTTATATGCAATTGCATTATGCATGTATACATATTACAAATTACGTCTATACATAAATGCATATGATCTAGATAAAGAACTACAAGAATATTCATTGGTTTTCTGTTTTATTTAAAGGTTTTTCCTTGAACTAATGGTCAACAAAAATCATATACAGTCTCAATTTGATTAATTTAATGGGCTTATTTTTGGCCCACTTGTAGTATGGGCCATTTAGTCATTTGCTAACTACAATTACCAAGGTGCGTTGGGTTGAAGGAGTATGCAAAGTTCGATGGAAATGGATAAAACCGATTAATAAAATTTAGATCCATTTTTTTCTACAAAACGTTGGTGTTTGTTTTTAACTTTAATTTTAGTTTTCCAAGTTGGTATTAATTTATATGGCTTAGTTTTTATAACGATACTATCTTCCTCTCAAAATAAATATCAATATTCTTTTAGTTTTTTTTAAAATAAATATCTTCTATTTTCTAACTCATGCACACGTCCTGTCACGAAGTCGACGAAGTATCTGACTAATTTTCACGACCATTGAACTGACCCAAAAGCCGACAATGAAAGGTATCATCACGAACTCATCCTATGAATCGAATCTGGATAAACAAATTAAGATGTCATCCACTATCCTCCTATAATAATGTTACCGACCATTAAATTACTAATATTGATATTTAAAAGCTTTTTAGTTTTTCATTCTATTAATATCTATATATAGAAGTTGTTTTAGTTTTTCATTCTATTTTTAAATTACAGGATAAAATCTCTATTAAAAGTAAAACTTTAATTTATTTAATTAAAGTTGTTAAGATTCTATATTTTTAAAATTATTTATCTTTTTTATATACATACTTATTTTTAGAACGAAAGAAATATTGTTTTATTTTTAACCATGATAATGCATCGTTTTAAAGTTTGTATTTTATTAAATCAAGATAAACACAGTTACAAATGTATATTTAGTTTACTGTTCCATCCAAATCGGATGTCAAATAAACTTAAAATTATTAAGATTGTTTGCTTTGTTATCTTTTTATATAACTATTTTGGTTTGCTTTATTTCAACTTTGTACACATCTTTATTAGGTTGTTCTTACACAAGGTTTGATATTCATATTTTTTTTCCTTACTTATTTATAATGTTATTTTCTCACCTACTTTATGACTCACATAACCCCTATAGAAAAGACTGCAAATAAAATTCAACTTCAATCATCTATGTTTGTATTATGTAAAAAATAACTTAGAATACTATTTTTTTTTAAAATAAAATATCAGAAATGAGCAAACACCATCAAACATAGCTTTTGCATTCTCATCCACCCATGACCCATCAACTAGTATCATTATTTTGTATTAAGTATGCTACATCTATAAATATAAACCAATAAAATAAAATTAGTGTTACATTTTTCTACTAACTATTTTTTTAAAAATTTTATGATACAAATCTACTTTTAACTTATGATTCACTTGTAGATTATACAAATCATATGATTTTATCAAGCCTTATTTTTTAGGGATTTACTTTAAGGAGGTTTAATGAATTATTCGATGCAAACTATAACAAGCGGGAAAACATTTATATCTTAATTCAATCATACAATTCTTATCACATTTAGACATGCATAAGGTAAAGGACAAAAGATGATGACATAGTAATAGAAACATTTTTCCCTTTTGTATCCGTTGTATCATCCATTATTAAAAGATGATGATGGGTGAATAGAAATATTTTCCCTTTTGTATCCATTGTAACGTCCATTTTCTATCACATCAATCATAGCATGTTCAATGTTCATTTCATCAAATTCCAGTCTTAAATTGAACGTAAATTATACCAATTTAATGAACACTCTTTTAATATACAATAAGTTATGTGTCAAAGACATCACATGTTGCTAGGAATCATTCTGGTTTTCTTTGCGGAAAGGCACTGGGCAACACAATGCTTGATTTAGTGAATAAAAGGTCTATGTAGTGAACTACATATTGAAAACACAAGTAGTATGGTTGTTTGCTATAAAGATACTTTTTCCATAGTGGTAACCTAGATCTGGCATATCGTTTGAAAGGAAAACGTGTTTGTTTTCCCATTTCTTGAGTGGATAAACTTGGTCAATGGAACTATGAAAAAAGATTTAGCCCCAAAATTGAAAAAGCATGGTTCATAAAAAGCACTCCATTCCGATCTAATTCAGGGAAGGAGCAAGTTGATTCACACTTTGAAATAGAACAATTTAATATATACAAAAAACACCATCAAGTTGATGTATTCACCAATTACCATACTTTCAAAGGATGTTTTCCATATTTTATCTTATCCGAGTTTCAAAATAATACATCTTGTCACTTCTATGGCTTAAGCGGGTTGTTTATCATGCATACATGCTCAAGGCGTACTTATAAATGTTCGAGGTCAAATCATCAATTGTTTCAATTTTTTCTTTAATAGACAAACGAGTCTAAAAATTTTAAGCAATAAAAGGGAAAACAGTTCAATTTTATTTAACGATGTTGGAAGTGAATCAAAATATAGTTACTCTTTTTTTGAATTTTTCGAACAAATCATGTCAATGAACTTCCTTTGGTTAAGTTTGATTCTTTCAAAGTACCAAATAGTTTGGGAAGATTAGTGCTTTAAACTACCAACTTAACAAACAATATGTTGAATATTTCTAGTGGCTTTACATATCAACTTTTTCCCAAAATTCATTCAAACATTTAATTCAATTGAACCCAGTTGCATAAAACTCAAAATTTGATTGTAAAATACACCAAATGGCAAATACAAGTGAAGTCATAAGATGTCACAAATTTCAAGACATTCAAGTCATTCAAGTTTGTTTAATGTCATGGAGCGAGCTATCTTCACAAACTTACTTGTGGACTCAAGAAGTTTAACGCCAAAAGTATAGAGTTTTTTCCAATCTTTTTTTAGCATTATTGTTTGTTTATCTTGTTCGGTATTCTTATAGTTTAGTTGTTATAGTTCTCGAACTAAGGTCATAAGCGAGATTGCGAAGACAACTCAAAGACATTAAGTTTATAATCATGTCCTTAATTGATCGGCTTACTTAATTTTGATGAGGTCGGATTACCGAAATAATACGTTTCTATGAATTTAGAAATATTAATGGACAACATTAATTGCTTAAAATTAGGGAATTAGGTTACAATATTTCAGAGGTAATCCACAAATTTTAGACAAATAATGAACAACTGGGTCAGAGGGTTACACGATCTCATAATTTAGAC
Organism: Centaurea solstitialis; assembly: GCA_030169165.1. NCBI lineage: Eukaryota > Viridiplantae > Streptophyta > Magnoliopsida > Asterales > Asteraceae > Centaurea > Centaurea solstitialis. Next base: position 32,670,341 of record CM058043.1, read on the forward strand.
AAACTAATGGAAACCAATCTCTTTATAATTAAACATCAATGGATTCTCATTGGTTGCAACATGGTTTACAAAGTTTGCACAAATTACTTAGTTTGTAATATAGGGTCAGTTCAAATGTGAATTCATCTTTATTGGAACGTGAGCATCACTAGTATCGCGCAACGTGGCATATTCAGACGAATAGATGCATGAATAACGTTTATTCATCTGAATAAAGCTTAGGCGCTGATTATATTGCCATGTGGCGTGATTCTATTGGTCCTCACATTGACAATGAAAGGGTTCACATTTGAACTTTCCCCTGTATATATACATACATATATATAGGGTATATATATGTATCACAAATTCATGAACATCAAGTTGTCATGAATTCACGAAGCTTGATTTTCATATGAGATTCATGAACGTCAACCTCTTCATGAATAAAATATACATGAACCTCAACCTCTTCATGAATAGTATATACATGAACATCAACTATTTCATATGAATGGAAAATACATAAACATCAACTCTTATTATACATGTTTCATGAATAGAATCACTAGGAAGCTTGTGTGTAAAAGACCCTTCAAACCTTGAAAAAAGCAACCCACTATGAAAAAAAAGACACATTAAAACTTAAACAAGAATCATTAGAATGATGTGTGCAAAAACTACTTTTAGACTCATATTTTGCACTCACATTGTGGTAGATTCGAGATGTGGCTGGTGTTATTTCCATTGTCTCCAATTCTATCAAATTCGTTTTGAATTCAATGAACTAAACAATCTTTAGAGCATTTCCAACAGCTTTTCTATAATTTTCTTTAAAATAAAGAATGAAATATCAACATCTTTAAAACATTTTTTTTTCATCTCCGACAACTTTTATATTTTAGAGAATCTATATCACTTATATTATCAAAATATATACTACATTTATAGTTGCAATAAACTTTTTAAAGAAACTTTTAAACAATCAATTATACTATTAGTGGAAGATATTAAAATAATGGTTGTTCCTCCTCATTTAGAGATTTTAGGTAATTCTCTATATGTAGAGTTTTTTTTTCCAAATAATCTATTTTAAAAAATGATATAGCAAAGTTGTTACAACATTTTAGCAAACAAAAATTCATTTTTTCTTCCTATTTTAACAAGGATGTTAGGTTTTTGCAAAAAAGGGGGAAATCTAGGAGTACACAAAATTATGGAAATTGTTCCTTAATGATGGGAACATTATGGTTAGAAATATACTTAGATGGTATTAAACTTGAGGTTTACTGGTTAATTACAAAGATTGTATCTCCTTTCATTGTTGATGAGGTTTACAAAACATTCCATTCGCTATATTCCCAAGATTTGATAATGATAGGTTCTTTCACTTATGCTTTTATTGAAATTGTTGTTTAATTGTCTTTCTGATATCCGTTCTGCTAGATGATGACTAATTACGTTGAGGTATACAGGGACGGGGCTACGTTGGAACGAGAGGGAGCAACTGCTTTCCCTCTATTTTTCAATAAAAGGTTTGATCTATTCATTTAAGTAGGCATGTAATGCATGGCTTGAGGCAAGGTGGTGGCTCTATGGTTTTGAGGCGGTGCCTCTATTCATAGAGGGTGTTTGAAAGTGTTTTTTGAACATCAAAAGTGTTTTGACCAAAAGTGTTTATTGACTTATAGTGGTGGTAAAATAAATTTTTTAAAAAGTATTTAGATTAGTTTTTATGGTGGTAAAAACCCGTAAGTCAATAAGTTGTTTTTTAAAAAGTGTTTGGATTAGCTTTTATGGTGGCAAAAACCAGTAAGTCAATAAGTTGTTTTTTTCTAAAAAGTGCTTGGATTAGTTATTATGATGGTAAAAACCAGTAAACCAATAAGTTGTTTTTTTAAAGTGTTTAGATTAGTTTTTACGGTGGTATAAGTTGTCCTTTTAAAAAATGTTTGAGTTAAAAAGTGGAGTATTTGGAGAGAGAAGATATTAATCTTCTTTTTCAATAAGATCAAAAAACTGTTTTAAAAGTGTTTTTCAGTTTGCCAAACTTTTTTTTAACTTATTGATTTTTTGAAAAGTCAATAAGTTCAAAAGCACTCCCAAACACCCTAAGAGCATCCACAATGGAGGTTAGGGGGTTCAAGAACCCGACCAACCCGACGAAACCGATCAACCCAACCCAACCCGATGCAAAATAACTCAATCCAAAGCAACCCGACGTCTAATCGGGTTGAGATTTTTTCAAACCGTAGGTATTGGATTGATATCGGGTTAGTGTCATGCAAACCCAACCCAACCCGACCAACCCGATATCTCTTTATTTTATGAATTTAATTTGATTGTTAAGGTCGTATTAATATATAGATTAGATAGTTATACCATTACATGTATATACTTTAAGTTTCTTTTCCATCTTGTTATAACTCATACACAAACATACACATACACAAATATATGTGTATGTGTGTAGATCATATACACACACATACATATGGAAATTAAGAAAAGTAGTTTTGTGTGTTATAAAACCCGGAAAGAATATATAAATCGCCTTTAACTCTTTTATTGTTCATCAATTTTAGGTTTATTACCTAATTTCAAACATAATCCGACCAACCCGGTTAACCCGATCAACCCGAATGGGTTGGGTTGGGTTGAACTTTTATTTGGGTTGGGTTGAAAAAGTTTCAAACCGACAACATCGGTTTGAATTCTCGAAACGTCTTCAACCCGATCAACCCAACCCGTGTACACCCCTAATGGAGGTTCTTCACGAGGTTCTTCTTGGGGTTTTTGCAGGAACCTTCACTGTGGGACAAAGGTTTTTGTCTACTCACAGGTTCTTATTGGAACCCAAGTGCTTGAACAAAAACCCGGGTTCTTGTAATACTTTCCTTTCGTTTTCTGTTGTTATTTTATTTATTATTTTTGTTATTTCTTAACTATTCTTTCTTTTAATAAATCTATACCAATAAAACATATATATTAAATTAAATAAAAATTATTATAAAAAAATTGTATTTTTGTTTCTAATAAATTTTTATACAAAATTTATATTACTTTTTAAGAAATTTGATTTTTAATTATTTCACTAATTTATTATGTTTAGATTATTTTTAAATATTTTCTACATGTAAATCAAAATTAGATAATTCTATACAAATATTTCAAAGTTTCCCCATGAATATCTTCAAATGAATTCCGAGATACTCTCTAATAGTGTACCTGTGGGGATGGAAATATGAGTAAATATGGATTTGGTCTCTGAAATTTGTTAAGTGATACGGATTTGGTCCTTCGAGTTAATTTATTACAAAATAAACCGTCATGTACGCATTTTGTCATAGATTTGGTCCTCACACTGACGACCTTTTAGTTCATCCATTAAATGTGAAGGCAAATTAGTCTTTTTAATTTCTTTTTACTATTTTTCTTAAACAACAAGAACCAAAAATGTAAACTCAAACTCATATATAGAAAACCAATTCGAGATATTAAAGAGCCAAACCCACTTCGCCAAAAACTAAGCTATCTAACAGTTTCCACATTCCTTTGTGTTCGAGCCTATATCTCTCTGTTTCTAACTGGATTTTGGGTTTTTTTTTTCCCAAAATCCCACCCACCACCATCAGCCATCGGTGCTACTTCCACATAGACGAATGGATTTTGTGCTTCTTCCGGCGTCTTCCCCTCTGGGAGTGCTTTCGTCTCGGGAAGAACCTTCGATGTTTCTATCGGGCTAGGGTTTATTCTTCATCTAACCAGGTTAGAATTCTTGTTTGTCCCTGTGGTTCGAGCTCGTTCTCGTATATGGTTCTTCTCCCTCTTTCTCAAAAGATGGTGATGATTTGGGGTCCGGTTCGATTTGGAATTTGGGATGTGAAACAAGTTCTGATTTTGACTGTGATTTAGGCTTCCATCGATTTTTAGACATTGGTGTTCCATTGTTCTTTAGACCTTTTAAACAAATCCTGAATTTAGTATTTTGCTTCTGGTATTTACGATTTTGGATTTAGATATGTTCAATTATATTTTTTAGGGGTTTTCATTCAATTTTAGGTATGAGAGATTTGAAACTGGTTATGGATTTAGGGTTGTTTAAATTTATTGGTGTTTTAGGGATTGACTTTTGAGATCTTAAAGTTTGATATAGAATTTTATGAGGGTTATGGGTATTCTTGATGTTCATCAAGGTGTTCTTAATGCTCATCAAGAAAATTAATATGAAATTGTTAAAATAAAGGAAAGGGATATAATGGTCATTTGTCTTAGTTCTTAACGGATGTACGAACAGCCGTTAATATGGGAGACCAAATCCATAACAAAAACTATACTTAGATGTTTATTTTGTAATAAATGAAAGTTAAGAACCAAATCCATAATATTTAACAAACCTCATGAATCAAATCCATAGTTTACTCATTATCTATATCTATACTCCTTTATAAAAGAGATTTTATCAATCTCTTAAACTCTTAAAATCTTAATATCTTAATTACAACTTTTAAAGCACAAGGTACAACCTTTTTCATGCATAAAACTTGAAAAATCTCTTAAAGACAAGTGTTGATGCACTCATCATCTAACATACCACTAAATTTGGTAGGTTGACAAGTTTATTTCATGAATCAGCCTTTTTCTCCATTCCAAATTCATGTCTCTTTTTCCTCCAAATAGCTCAATATGTATTCCTGATGTTACTTTTCAGCTTTCTCTTTTAAGCATGATTCCACAATCTTTCTTCTTTCGTTTGAATTTTGAATGCCAAATGGTTTAGAATTTAGGCTAAGGTTTCTCTTTTATACTCCATACCCAACATTTCGTGTTCTTATTTTCAAAATTGATTTCTTAGTTTTCCTTTTTACACGAATAGGTTATCAATTTTGGCTCTCTTCAACTCTAGCTCAAAATGAAAGGCAGAACAAATCTACTAACTTTATGAGATCATATCACATAAAGGATCAAGTTCAATTTCAAATTCAAGGCAAGGGAAAAACTTCGAATTAGAATTAGAATTACAGCTCTCGAATTTCATCAGGTATGCATTGAAGTTCTTATTTATCAACTCTAGAGCTTTGTATATATATGCTAAACCATCGTGTCGTGTGTGCTACATTGGTCTTCATGCTTGAAACTGACATGTCGTGCTTGGAAGGGGAAATTTTGGTGAGTCTAGATGAAGCTTCATCTCTAACCTTTTGCTATGTGCAACTTATTTGTTTCATCTTTCTAACCCTATGTGGTATTTGAATAGCTTCGACTGTTGACGAGCTTTGCAACATGAAGCCTACAACACATACAATGAATTTATTACCAAATGGACAAGAAAGCTTATGGATGCTGAAATGGAACAAGTACCTCCTCCCTTGCTAAGAAAGCATCACCTCCATTCTTTTTGTCAAACACTTCATCCATCACATAATCAAATAATGATACTTCAATATTTTGCAAATTCATATATATTTTTTCTTCATGTATTTCATCGATTTATAGTTTTGATTATACATCTATTGACTTAATTGTAACTCTTCCTTTCAGGCAAGGGAAATTGTCATGGACATGGTGTGTGGAAAAGAGAAATATATTAACTACGTATGTTTCTGCACTTTTGGGAGATCAAAGCCGAAGCATTTTTACAAATGTTTTTGTAAGTGTGTTATCAAGTAAATCAAAGCCAAAGTCTTTTTTTGCAATGGTAAACAAGATCTTATTTTTATCATCTTACTTGGTAAAAAGGTAGAACTGAATGGATTTGTTATTTTCTCCCATTATTAATTTTTCTTGCAATAAGTTGTTTGTCCTTGCCTCTTGGCCATTCTCAATTTCTCATCCTTGGCTGCTGTTGTTCTGAATTAATGGTGGGGCACTATGGATTGATTATGTTTTGTAAAACTAAGTTGTTTCATGATGATTTAGTAAAATATTTTTGAATGATTTTTTGACTTACGGGATACCGATCGCTTATCCGAGTAAGCATTTATCAAGTCACATTATATTACAGGATGGATATGGTAAGGGTCATAAATATTATCCGGTAAGAGCGACATGCATGCATATCGTTAGGAAACAGAAATTTGAGTTGACATAAGCGATTAAAATTTACTTAATCAATATCAACACCAGACATATGAAAAAAGGCATGTATGTAACAATTGAATTGAATAGCAGTTACGTAAAACATTGAGGAATAAATTATTTAGTGGTCGTTAACCTAAACGCTTACCTGCAAGAGTTAACGAGTAAACTAGGGGCCATTAACCAAACACTTTGTGGGTAAACACTTACCAGCAAGGCAACAAGAGAATTTGTTCACTTTCATTATTGCTTACTAGATAAGAGTATTTTTCATCAATTAACCACCAAGTATTTCCAACACATCTTGCAAAACGAAATGCTTTTGGATGAAACATTTGTATCCCGCCGCATTGCGCGGGTAGAATGCTAGTATATTTAAATCCTTATAATGGGTCAACTTTTAAATTTGGCCAAAAAAGAAAAACAAAGATTAATTAAATCTAATTTATGCATTTACATGTCTACTTTTATCTAAAATTTCATTATAGAAAATGAAATGATTATTCTAATAATATAATAGACTTAGGCTGCGTTTGGTATGCTGGAATGTTTTTGAGGGAATTGGAATCCTGAGGAATTTAGAATCCTGAAGGAATTGGAATCCAATTGCATAAACTGTTTGGTTGGCAGAAATGTATGATGGAATTGGAATTCAGATATGCAAAATGACAGAATTACCCTCTTTTGTTTTTTTATGTTTTCTTCTTACTTTTTCACTTCAATAAGCCATGTATTAAGCTATCAAACCAGAAAGTATTAAGCCATGTATTAAGCTATCAAACCAGAAAGTATTAAGCCATGTATTAAGCCATCAAACCAAAAGGTATTAAGCCATGTATTAAGCCATCAAACCAAAGGTATTAAGCCATCAAACCAAAGGTATTAAGCCATCAAATCAAAAAGTATTGAGCCATGTATTAAGCCATCAAACCAAAAGGTATTAAGCCATCAAACCAAAAGGTATTAAGCCATCAAACAAGAAGTTCCAAACCAACATCAAAATCAAAAGAAAACAACATTAAATCTGAAAGTATCAAGCTATTAAGCCAAGTATTAAGCTATTAAGCCAAGTATTAAGCCATCAAACCAGAAATTCCAAACCAACATCAAAATCATAAGAAAACAACATTAAACCAGATATTTCAAACAAGTAATTTCAGAAACCAAAATCAAACAAGCACGACGATCGTCGACGGGGAGAGAGCGACGACCGGCAGTCGGCGTCGACGTCGGTCCAGCAGTAGAGAGTGGCGGCAAGAGGACGACAGCGGCGGCTGGAGACGAAAGGGAGACGAGAGGACGGCGGCGGCGGCTGGAGACGAAAGGGAGACGAGAGGACGACGGCGGCGACGAGAGGGCGACGAACCAGAAGCCGGAGACGAAGTATGAGTGACAAAGCATAAGGGCAACGAGAGGGCGGCGGTCGACGGGAAGAGAGCGACGGTTGAAGAAGAAGGACGATCGTCGACGAGAAGAACGACGACCGGCGGCTGGTCGTGAGTTGCAGCGGAGAAGAAGAACGATCGTCGACGGCTGAAGAAGAAGGACGATTGTGGTGATCGGAGTTGCAGCAGCGGCGGCGGTCTGCGGGCGTCTAGCACCGGCGACGAAGGATTGTGTATAGGCGACAATGGGCTTATTGGTGAAGGGAGTCACAGACACAGATGATGTGAGGAAGATGGGAAGAGATAGGGCTTCTAATAAATCAAGGGTAAAATGGTAAACTTTCACATTCCCAAACCCATGGATTTTGAAATCCTTCCACTTGTTGATGGATTTTGAAATCCCTCCCCTGATGGAATTAAATCCCATATCTAAATTCCAATTCCAACCCTTTTGACTTACCAAACATGGGATTTTGATGGAATTGAATTCTAATTCCATCAAATTCCAATGGAATCCCTCCAACCAAACAGCCCCTTAATATTTTATTAGTTTAGACTTCCTCCTCTACATTTCGCTCATGACCACCATTTCTCCGAGCCACTGCTTTAGACTTCAAGGTCTTATTAGGGTTTTAATATATAAATCATGAAATTGCCAATTGACCCCAAGTTTAATTATGCTCTATTCTTGTAGTCTAAGTTTGAGTTTATGTAAGATACTAGATGCCAAGTGATTACTACTAGATGTATTAACATTGTTCTTGATGGACAAGTTTAAAGCTCTTGCTTTTGAAACAAAACAAACAAAAAAAACAAGAGTAAATTCTAGCCATCGGGTCTTATGACAATAATTGAACATTTTGAAGTATTAATTCCATTTTATCATTTAAGTTTTGTCACTAAGTTGTTCAATGATTGACTTTCGTCCATAATTTTATTGGTTCCATTATATTTGTTAAGTGTTGATATGAGGTAGGTTCATACAAGAACCTACCCATTTGCAAGAACAAAGAAACTAAACCATGATCATACATAGATGTAGGCCCATGTGGGTCCCACTAGGGATGTTCATCTTACCGCACAACCCGCATAACCCGCTCACACCACACCGCACCAAACCGCGCGGTTTCGAGCATTTGCGGTACGGTTTACGGTTTGTATTTTTTTATACCGCACATTGCGGTTTGGTTTGCGGGTTTTAAGTGTCCAAACCGCGGTTCAACCCGCACCGCACCTCACTTTAGTTATATATATATATATATGTATAGTTATATAATAATATTTAGTTATATTATTTATTACAGTAGTTTAATAATGTCATCTTTTAAGAAGATAATTATAAAGAATTTAAACAAAAAAAGTAATAATAAAATTGCCTACTATTATTGTTTAACCCTAAAAGAAATACGCCACCTCCGTCTGGTTCATCTTAAAATCTCAAGAGTCGGAAGTTGATCAAAGTTGAAAGATGGAGCTCAATCGATTGTTTTGATTTTTTATTAATTGTTTCCTTAGGATTTATTATTTGAAAGTGTTTATATTTCATATTTCCACGATGCATTTTGTTTGAAGTTTAAACTGTCAAGTATTTTTTTTATGAAACTTTGTTTGTTATTTTGCATGCAACATATTAGGTACAAACCGCACCGCATCGCGCCACACCGCATTTTGCGGTTTCGGGCATGCACGGTTTGGTTTGTGGTTTGAAAAAATGTCCAAACCACATATGCGGTTTGGTTTGCGGGTTCCGCACTGATCCGCACCGCTTCGCACCGCGAACACCCCTAGGTCCCACATATTAAAAATCATATATGATTTAGTGTTGGGACTCACGTGAATCATATATGATTTTTTAATATGTGGGACCGCATGGACCCACATCATATGTAATTGTAGTTAGTTCCTTTGTTCTTACAAACTGGAAGGGTTCTTATTTGAACCTACTTCTAACAAATATAATGAAATAAATTATGGACGAAAGTCAATCATTGAATAACTTAAATGATAAAATGGAAGCAATACTTTAAAATTTTCAATTATTGTCATAAGACCCTGACGAATAGATTTCTCTCTAGTTTTTTTTGTTTTAAATGCAAGAGCTTTAAAATTTTGTCCATGAACAATGTTAATACTTCATCTAGTAGTAATCACTTGACATCTAGTATCTTATATATACTTAAAGTAAGAATGAATCAATAGAGCATAATTGAATTTGTGGCATTTGACAACTACATGATTCAAAAATTAAAACCCAAATGTGATCCTCAACTCTAAACGAGAGGCTCGAAGAAATGGTGGTCCCGAGTGGATTGCAGAGGTTTGAAAAGTAAGCTTAAGCTAATAAAATATTAAGTCTATTATGTTATTAGAATGATGATTATCTCATTTTCTATAATAAAATTTTTAGATAAATGGAGATATGTAAATACATAAATTAGATTTAATTAATATTTGTTTTTCTTTTTGTTATGGCCAATTTTAAAAATTGACTTAGTATAAGTATTTAAATATATAATTAAGTCATAATGATTATTTTAAAAGATTACTGCATGTGTATCTCTCCCCCCTCAAACCATGCATTATATATAGATCAAATTTGTTATTGAAAATTTGTGGGGAGTAGTTGCTCCCTCTCATTCCAACGTATATAATATTTACTTCATCCGGTAACATTAGGGGGGTTCAGTGGATAGTATCCCGTATTCCTGACTACTTGGGTTCAATTTGAATCATGTGGAGATCATGTAGCAATATCCAAATCATGGGTCTCTCACATAGTGCATGGCAACCTTAATTGGGTTGGGTTGTTGTCGACGGAGATTAGTCGGATGCCCGTATGGATCCCGGATACCCCAAGAACGTGTGTGTAAACACACACACACACACACACATATATATTGAAGGAATTTCATTTGTGAACCATAATTTTGGTGTGAACTTGTGAACTTTGCCAAAAAGACGATTATACGATGAAATATGTTCTTGAAATTGTTTCATATGATGAAAATTATATTATACGATACATTTTTTGTTGAAATTGTTTCATATTTTCGGTGTTTTACGTTGATTTTACAAAAATATATGAAACAGTTTCATAAGAATGAAAAAGTTACATAAAAAATACCGGAATATGAAACAATTTCATCGTATAATATAATTTCATCATATTAAACAATTTCATGAACCAATTTCATTGATTTAACCAATGAAATCGTCGTTTTGGCTTGAGTTCACAAGTTCACACCAATAAGTTCACAAAAGAAAATCACTATATACTATGTGTATATAGAGGGAAGTTCATTTGAAAACCATAACATTAGTAAAAATCGTAGAAACTCAAGGTTTTTTAGCTTAAATCAATGAAAACTCTTCATGGAGTTGTTTAATATGATGCAAATGTTTCATATAATTCATTTTTTGATGAAATTGTTTCATATTTCGGTGTTCTTTTATGTAAAATGAAAATGTTTCATACAATTTTTTTATTGTTATGAAACTGTTTCAAGTAAAAGTTATATGAAACATTTTTACAAATAAGAACTCCAAAAAATTAATTATATGAAACATTTACATCATATTAAACAACTCCACGAAGAGTTTTCGTCGATTTAAGCTATGAAACCATGAGTTTTTACGGTTTTTACTAATGTTTTGGTTTTTAAATGAACTTGACTCTATATTCACATGTCTTTTTGGGACAGAAAAACTTATTCAATACTCATGCACATTTCTAATGTTCGATGAGGCTTGGACCCTTGACCTCTTTGGTTACGAGATTCATTGTTGTTAATGAATAATTGAAGATTTTTTTTTTGATCCATTAAATTAATAGATGGTGTCAGCATGGGATAATTAGAACACGCAATTCAGTCAAAGAGATCTTCTTTTTAGGTTCACCAACATTAACATTCTTTAATTATTAACGATAAATGATTCTTTAGATGAATGTCATTCTACTTTTGGCCCTTTGTCGTATCGTTGTATTTCTATATTTATTTGCTCATAATTTTTTCGATGTGTTCAATAATGATCATATTTGTTCATTTTTTAGAGTCTCTTGCTTCTATCGTATTTGCTCATGATTTTTGAAATGTTTCCTGATATGTACGTAGTTTCTAGGTTCGGTTTTTCTGTAGGAAATAATCAACCTTTTGCTTAAGTATACACTACTGGATTACAAGACTCCGTACAATATCATTCTTTAGTTTGTTTTGCCATGATTCTGCAGATCAAGAAACTTTCGTTAGGAACTATGTATTGATCATAAGCAAAATGGATAATGCAAGTAACTTGTTCATATTTGTGTCAATTATGCCACCCTTTCCCTGTTTATTTCATTTACTACAGGAAGTTGTGAATTAGATGGTAGGATCGTGTGAAAAGTAGAGTTAATGATGAGAAGCATGATAAGTGGATTTGAACCCATGATCTAATCCCATGCCCTCTCATGAATTGAACTTTAGAAATGATAAGAGAATTGATCAGATGCATCTCATCCTAATGTGCATTCACTTCTCATCCAACGGTTGATGACCATGCCACTTCTCACACTTCTCACATTAACCTCAACTTCTCATTGAAACCCAAGTTTGTCTTATGTCTACCTGTTCCTATCCGTTAAGCTTTTAGTTCAGGTATGCCTTCGATAGTGTTGGTTTTTTGTAAGTGAAATTAGTTATTTAGACATATGTGACTTTTCTATCCTCGATGTGATTATGTTCCAAGGGGGTTTGCTTATTTTTGTTCCAAGAGATGTGTTCATTGCAAACATGTTGTATACAAAGCTTCATACCATGTTCTTTTAATGAGTTTGTGTTGTTGATAGACAGTTAGACACTTGTACTTGTTAATGAAGATGTGTTAATTACGAATTTATTGTTAAACAATCTCTTCCATGTTTTTATTTTACTTTTAGTTTTTTGTTACAAAGCTTCATGCCATGAAGATGTGTTATTGAACATTTGTCAAGAACATTTCAATAAATCAAACTCTGAATTAGAAAGCTTCATACCATCTTATATAATGTTCTTGTTTACATTTTATTGAAATGTAAACGTTTTTGAGTAGTCTTCTATATAAGATGGACTATGCCCCTACGTGTTTTATTTTATAAAGAATACGTAAATGGATTGAAAAACGACTATAATGATCATACTTATAAGTTTTCATAACGTAACAGATAAAAATTATTCACAATTAAACATTTTTAATACGCAGTGGTATATCAAGAAAAGTAATGTGATTGGGTGCATATTTAAGGATGCTAAAAGAATCCAATACATTGGTTTCCAAGTAATATAAAAATCCGTAGTATAGTAAAACATCATTAACGACGATAGATAATTGCATAATTTGACAAAATTATAAGCATTTTAAAAGAGATGCCAGTTTCATATGTCAAAATCATTCAAAAAATACTAAATTTTTGAGAAATATGAGATGAATCAAAATTAGATCTTTTTTCTTCCAAACTTGAAATGAGGTCATTATTGTTTTTTATTTTCATTTTTTTTCAAAACAAACAAACTTATGGTCCACCTTATAGGGAAATTGTTTCAACTAGCTAAAACATTCATTTAAATTAATTTTTTTAGTTATTTTTTAAACCGAATATTATTATATCTATAATTTGTGAACCTAGCTAAAAAACGAATCTAATCAATTTTTCTTAAAAAATAAGACTATTGACGGGGTTAGATCCACAATTAAGAACCTGATTCCATAAATATATAATATTTTTAAAGAAAAGTTAACTAGATTCTTATTTTGCATCTTTTAACAAGATTAGTAAATTACAGATCTAGAAATTTTAAATATAATAATATATGAAAAATAATTACTGGCTATTCAAGCTAATTTCCCCCGGGTTATATCTAACCAGCTCTAAACTAAAATTAAATTAAGTTTTAACGAAGGAAAGGAAAGGATTTGGAATGAAAACCAGAAAACTGTGTTCTCGAGTTTCATTTAACGAAAGAAAAGGAGGGGATTTGGAGGGTGAGTTTAGGCTTATTTTGGCTTAAAACTTATCATCCCATTTTTGGAAGGATTTGGAAAGAAAGGAAATGATTCCGCTTCCCTCTCCTTCCCTTTTTTTTTCCATCCTTATTAAACTCGAGAACAAAGCGTTATTATCTGGTTTTGATCGATCCTAAGACATCCTCACCCTTTACAACCTTGGCCACACCCAACTGAATTATTAAGGTCTGGTGGTTATCATGAGAGCATCCACAGTGGTGGAACCTCCAAGAACCTCACTTACCATATTTTTTCCTACCACGTCATTGCCATCTCAACAAATCAAGAACCTCCTTAAAACTCTACAATGGAGGTTCTTACAAAAAACTCACTTACTCTACTCATTTATAATATAATTTTTATTTATGTAAACTATTATATAACAGAAAAGGAAACTTTTACAAGAACCTGGGTTCTTGTTCAAGCACCCGGGTTCCAATAAGAACCTGTGACTGGGTAAGAACCTCTGTCTCACAGTGGAGGTTCTTGTAAAAACCCCATGAAGAACCTCAAGAAGAACCTCCATTGTGGATGCTCTGATAATATTTAGTTTAATGATTAGTTAAATATTTTATTTTATTTTATTGCCATTTGACAACAAGGGCGAATTTAGGTGTATGAGACCTACCTAAATTTTTAATTTTTATTAAAAGTTGTAAAGAAATTTTTTTGGGACCTACCTTAAAAAGTTTAGAGGAACTACCTTAACATTTTATTTCGCAGCATAAAGAAAACAAGGATGTAGGTGGTGTGCTGGAAAACATTCCATTTTGTATACAAGAGGTCATGGGTTCAAGTCTTTTTGTGCATGTTTTTTATCTAAATTATTAAAAAAATTTCCAAGTACCAAATAAAAGAAGCCACACCACAAAAGAAAACACGACTTTAATGTTTGATTTTTAATTTTAATAACCCGACAAAAGTATAGTTGACACTTTTATTTTTTTTTAGCTAAATTTAATTAGGAAACCATGTGGTTTTGTGTTCTAGATTCGCCACTGTTTGACAACCACCAAAATTCTCAAACACCCTCTCCCTTATTTAACTTAAGGCTCAAGTTTCTGGGTTAATACCTGATTTATCAGGTTGAGTTATATTTGTTAATGGCTACAAATACATATGTAGATGACATATTTCAAAGTAGGGTTAAATTTATTATCTTTTTATCTTTATTCATGATGTTGTCATCCTTGTAGTTTGTTATTAGGTTCTTTTTGCATATTAGCAAGTATAATAGTTAATTTGTTATGACATTTTACTTTTTTTTAATGTCTTTTTTATCTATTACTTTCTTTGGTATATAGTCATAAAACGATAAACATAATTATTAGTTAACAAGTACGATGATGAAAATAGGAGCAAATCAATTATGGCCTAAGAAGATAATGTGTACACGCTTAACTAATTTTTCCAAGTCCTTTTGGTGTATTATGTAAGGTGTGTCTTGAACTCTGAAGGATGCTCCCAGATATGAGAAAACACAAGTGCACCACCTCAAAAAAATTTGAAGTTCACCATTGATTAAAAACTTTATTATCTTAGTTGATAATCAAGCAAAAGTAAAGTCATTAAACTCGTGCTGTATGTAAGGAAACCTGAAATAACGTAACACAAGTTATTATTTTGTATAATTCTATTTTCTTTTTCTTTCTCATACAAAATAATAGGTGTCACAATGACATAGTGATAAATTTATGAAAATTCTAAATGACATGAGATGTGACTGTGAGGCCTAATGTTAAGTTTTAGAGCACTTCTAAGAGATTCTCCAAGTAGAGAAAATTGTAATTTTGTTACTATTTGTGCTTTCAAATGAATTAACTGGTAATAAGAAAATAGAGTAAATGAAAATAGATTAGTATTTATCAACAATTTTGTTATCTTATATTTCTTTTTATCTCTTAAATGTTGTTGGCATCATCATTGAACACTTCTTATGCCATAGACCTTTTTATCTATAATGTGTGATAGTGATTTGATAATGATGTAATTTTATTATGATAATCCCTTGATAAAACAAAGGCTTCTTATGATTTGATTTTGTTACGATAATGATGTAACTTTGCAATAACAATTATGTGCTAAATATCGAATGCTAGTGATGATAACATCCATAATGTGATTTTTCTCTCAATTTACTCTTTTATGCCTTAGGTATTCCTAAAAGAGTGGTAAATGTATATTTAATATTTTACTGTTCATTCAATAATATTACAAATTTAAAACTTCGGATTAAGTTACCCGCAGGGTGTTTTCGTGAGACCACTTTGTAAAAACTGTGAATGTAAAGCAATTGTGAAGATGCGGATCATTTTACCTTCACAATAGTTTGTTGTGAACTTTCAAATGTAAAAATGTGGACTCATAAAAACATGTTGGTCTCACATGTAACATTTATAATAAGAGTTGATATTCATGAAATTCTCATATGAAACGGATGATGTTCGTGTATATTTTATTCATGAAAAAGTTGATGTTCATGTATTTTCCATTGATCCATTCATATGAAATAGTTGTTCATGTACATTTGATTCATGTATATTTTGTTCATGTATATTTTATTCATGAAACGGTTGATGATCATGAATTTCTCATCTGAAAATTAATGTTCATGAATTTGAGGATGAAAACTTGATGTTCATGAATTTGTGATATATAAGGAAGACCAAGCTTATAAGATTATTATTTCAGGTCGATACAAGTTGATAGAATATAGGAGTTTTCTATCCATACCCCTTATATAGGTGCACGTGGGGTCCAAAATAGAAAGGTATGAAATGATGTGAGTGATAGGGATAACAACATCAGTGTAAAAACCACTGTAAAAAAACTCGTCATGCAGTCGTCATGGCGCGCTTCATGGCTTGTGTCTCACGCCACGTAATGCCCGTGGCACGCCATGGCCTACCGCGCAGTTCTCCAAATGCGATATTTGAAATTTCATTACGTTTTTTAAGGTATTATTTCCTAGTTTTTAATATAAATGTTTGGATGCACTAGCTTATAAGCTACTCCATCCAAACATGTACCATAAGGTAACTTATAAGCTATCTTTTTGAAACGCTACTTTGAGTAGCTTATTGGAAGCTTTTTGTAGCTTTTTCCAATTATACCCTTATTAATATTAATTATTAAATTCAAAGATACTCTTTTTGGTCATTTTACATACTCATAAGCTAGTTTTTACCAAATATAATTTGTTCATAAGCTAGCTTATCAGCTACTAGCTAGCTAAATTAGTTTACCAAACATAGCCAAAGTCTTTTAGAGCAAAGACTAACTCCCAGCAAATACTTTTTTAGTCTTTTAAAGTGATTTTTTAACTCGAATAGCTATTGGTTATCATCATGATGCTAGTTATAAAAAAAATCTATATATGATGTAAAAATATTATACTCTCTAAATTATAATGTGATTTGTTTGTTGAATTTGCAAAAGGCCTATCCTCAATGTACGAATTTGAGGCTTCTAGCATAGGTTTTTTTAGGGTGGTTTGTTGAATTTGTAAGATCCTATCCACTATTTGATTATTTTTAGCAACAATAAACCATTTTGCTACCTAGGTTTTCGTTCTAAATTTCTGCAAATTGAATTTTGTGTTCCCAATAATTTGATTTTAAAATTTCCTAATTTTAAAATGTTGTTTCCTTTCAGTAACTTTCATTTTACTTGTAGATTGAATCATCCCAATTTGGTACCGAAGAATGTTAGAAGAATAACTCTATTTAAGTGAACTGAGAATTTCATATGTTATTTTGTTAATGTACGACATTTTTTGTTGTTCTAAGTTGTAAGACTTATAGTATAGTATATGATATAAATTTTTACACATTAATTTGTTTTTTACTCGTTTAGTTACAAGTGTAACA
The DNA here is from genome assembly GCA_030169165.1 of Centaurea solstitialis. Classification (NCBI taxonomy): domain Eukaryota; kingdom Viridiplantae; phylum Streptophyta; class Magnoliopsida; order Asterales; family Asteraceae; genus Centaurea; species Centaurea solstitialis. The sequence goes on from CM058043.1 coordinate 32,687,670, forward strand.
GGGATGTTCCAATCTTTTTGGAGGCTCTGTTACACCTGTAAAGTAAAAAATAAATTAATGTGTAAAAATTTATATCATATACTATACCATAAGTCTTACAACTTAGAACAAAAAATGTCATAAACTAACAAAATAACATATGAAATTCTCAACTCAAGTTATTCTTCTAACATTCTTTGGAATCAAATAGGAATGATTCATGTATTTGATGATTCAATCTACAAATAAAATGCAAGTTATTGAAAGGAACAACATTATAAAATTAGGAAATTTTACAATAAAAAATATTGGAAAACAATTGCAGAAATTTAGAACGAAATCCTCAGGTTGTAAAGTGATTTGTTGTTACTAAAAACAGTCAAATAGTCGATGGGACCTTGCAAATTCAACAAACTTCAACAACAACAAAACCACTCTGCTAGAAGCTTGAAATTCGTAAATTAAAGATAGGTCTTTTGCAAATTCAACAAACAAATCACGCTATAATTTAGAGAAGTATAGTATTTTACATTATATGTCATGATTTTTTCTTTAGCTAGGATCATGATGATAAATCCAATAGATATTTAAGTTAAAAATCACTTTAAAAGACTAAAAGTATTTGCTAAGAGTTAGTCTTTGCTCTATAAGACTAAAAAACATTTGCTTGAAGCATAAATTTATACAATCTCTTAGGATTATTTGCTATTTAGCTATTGGGTCATTACAAATTTATTGACTCAACAAACTACTTAAAATCATTTATCTATATATATATATATAGCAAATCCTAGAGGTTGCTTAGGTGGCACCATGAGAAGCCTCCATTCACCTCTAGGAATTTTCTCATAATTTTGAGTTTTTTTAATTAAAAAAACATATCATTAAATGAGTTTAACCTTTCATTTTCTTTATCATTTTACATAACATATATAATTTTAATGTCTTACAATTTTTAATATAATCAATAAATAATTTTCCATCAACATTGATGGTTATTTATGTTTGCAATTAAAAACATCTTTTCGTTTTCCTAGCTACTCTTCATCTCCAAACTATTTATACTACAACATAGATCATCCATTCACCATATATTTTCATGTTCATTATCATGTTTATAGTTTTTTTTGTGCATAGTTCTTTTTTCTTTTGTTTACTTCGAGAAACTAATTCATATATCATATATGCACTTTGTAAGAATTTTGTTGGAGATTTTAGAATCTCTTTATTGTGATAAATAAAAACCTTAAGAGACAAGGTATGCATCGCTTTTACCTTTTGTTAAGATTTTAAAGTTTTTTTTTGTTTATTTCGTCTCTGTTATTTTTTTTTTTTCGATTACTTTGAGAAAACTAATCCATATACCTTATATCATTAATCATATATTCATTTTGTAGTAACTTTGTTAAGGCTTTTAGAGTCTAACAATTTAACTAAGGTTTTTTTATGTTTTTTATATATTTTCAATGAAATCAATGGTATATTTTTTTATAGTTGTTTCTAATTTTACTTGCAACAACTATTTATCAATAGAATTTCAAATATATTACAATCATTGATGTGTCATTGATGTGTCATGAGTAGGTTCATTCTTTATTTTTCATATTGTTCACATAGGAAAATTCAAATTTATATATATGCTCTAAAATTTAGTTGGTTTATGATTTTTTAATGTTTTTGTTTATTTTGTTTCATATAACCAATCACTATTAAAATAGTTTCAACATTAATAAATAGCTGATTAATAGACGAATTAGTTCTTAATAATGGTTAAAATATAGGGACTATGGTAGTTTTATAAAGGAAAAGTTATGGATCATCAACATAGATTATTTAGCTAGGGACTGACTCCAAAATTTAAGCATGTGTTTCATTATATTTCACTAACATTAAAATAATAAGAGTGAATTACATGGATGTGTCATGTAGTTTGTTAATTTTGAATTCAGTTCCAAAAACAAACTATCTACATATACGACCCCTAATTTTTCTTTTTCATATCATCCACGGTTCTCCGTTTAACAAAGTTAACAAGCATTCATCATGAAGGGTTAATTATCTCATTGAAAAAATTAGAAGGACAAAAGATATAATCTTTCGAAAATAAATTTATGTCATTTATGTGTTTCTAATTTTTTTATCAAATTTTTATATACATCTAATGACAAGTTAATTATTAAAGTAAAATACGTATTAAATATAAAATATATATATTTATTTAAAATATTATTAAATTTAGAAGAAGAAAATGTTCAAAAATTTTAAGTTTGAAAAAATAAAGATAACATCACATATCGTTTGATTTGGGACCTGTAATATGCAAGCAAAACAAAATTTAAGGACGGTTTCAAATTATAAATAATTAAGATTAAATAAACACCAATTTTGCAAACAGTTAAAAAAAGACTAGCATTACAACAAATTTAGGTTTATGTGATGAAAAAAAGTAAACATTTCAATAAGTCACTTTATAAAACTTAATAAGACCATAAGATAAAACGTCTTATCTAAAGACGTTGTAGTCAGTCTTACAAGATTTTTTTGGCGTTCTAATAAGTTTTTTAGATATTTATAATACAATGTGTCACATTAGAAAATTTATATGACAATATTTTAAAGAATCATGTAAAAACAAGCATATTATAAACAAAGGTTTTTAGGTAGTTAAAATTTTTTACGTCATTAAATTTTTTTTACGTCATATAAATCTGATTTTTTTCTGATGATTTTTTTTTTCTTAATCATTTGAATAATCTGTCTTTTAATCTTATTTTTAAAACTTTATTTTGTTGTTATTTAATTATTGTAGTTTGACTAAATATTAATAATCGAACTTAATTTTCGATATTTTGCTCCTATGTTTTAATTTCCAAAGCAAATGATATGTGACTTTATCTTAATTTCTTTTGTTTTATATTTTTCTAAGATTTTACAATGTCATTTTTTTAAAATTTAAGGATTTAAATAACTATGAGTATTTAGAGTTTGCTTAGGTGACATTATAAGAAGCTTCAATCCACCTCTATGATACCTAAAAATAACCCAAATACTAAGAAATTACTTCTTGGTAGTGATATATGTTTTTAAGTGGCCTTTTCTTTAGAGAGAATCGTTGGTAAGATTGACATAAAAACAAGAGAATTTGCTGTCTTGGTAGGACATGTATCTCTATTACTATGAATTTCATAAATAAAGTAGTTAATGGTAGGGGGTTAATTTTCTCATAATTTTGAATTTTTTTAAGTAAAAAAACATATCATTAAATGAGTTTAACCTTTCATTTTCTTTATCATTTTACATAGTATAAATACATCCACATATATAATTTGAGTGTCTTACAATTTTTAATATAATCAATCAATAATTTTCCATCAAAATTGATGGTTATTTATGTATGCAATTAACACCATCTTTTCATTTTCCCCACCTACTATTCATCTCCAAACTATTTATATTACAAGTCTACAACTTATGATAGATCATCCATTCATCATATTTTTTCATGATGATTATCATGTCTATAGCATATTTTTTGTTTATTTTGAGAAGATGAATTTTTATAATGAAAGAATGATTTTTTTTATTGACAATAGAGTTGATACAAAATTGTTGCAAGTCATTGATTACCTTTTGTCGAATATTTCATAACAACAATAATGATATGGCTATATGACATGTTGTTTGTGTTTTAAAATGTATAACCACAAAATTATTAACGATGCATTTCAAACTGTTCAAAACAAAAAAAAACGAACATAAAAATATGAAAATGTATCACTTATAAAAATACATTCTTCATTTTAATTAATAGAATTATGTTGTATTCGAAGAACAAATATTTCTTTAAAGAATATTTCGCTACCGCGCAACGCGCGGTCCACACACTAGTATATATTAAAACAACAACCAAAGAGAATGAGGTGGCATCTCCTCAAGCCTTCAAACCTATTTATCTTTTTTCTCAATTTTTTGATTTTTTTAAATGTTGGATGTATAAAAGACTAATCTACCCCCTAAATAAAAGTTGTATATTTCATTATAAGAAGGCTTCTTTAGTAATTTGTATTGCAATTTAAGTAGCTTTTAAGTTACAAACTATTTAACTTCCTATAAACATTCATTTTGCTCTCTTCATATTTCCAATATATTAATTACAAGAAAACCTAATACAAGATCATCTATAAATTACAACCTAATGCTCCATCAAAATTAAAGTAACCACTTTTATGTTGTATATTATGTTCTATGAATGTTTGTGTGTTTGTTTGTTTCTTCTTTGTAGGATCTACTATTCGTCAATACAATTGCTCATTCTTCATAAAATTTCGAGTTAAAGTAAAAATTTTATTTATTTATTTTATGATTATATGAGCTATACATTGTTGATGTGTGTATATGTATATCATTCTCAATTGGTATCATTTTTTTTATTAAAAAAGTTTCATATATTTTTGAAGTTTTATGTGTATATTATATTTTGTTGTTAAATAAGTTTTTAGTTTTTTATTCGGAGTTTATTTACAGTTATTACTTTCTATTTTCTTCGTTGTACTTAAAAATTGATTATCATGTTAGTAGTATAATTTTTCTTCTTCCCATTAGAATTTTTAAATAATGTTTATGCTTTGTATTTATTTTTACATTAAACTCAAAAGATTGCCAAATATGTGGAAGAGCGTCAAAACTTCAACACCATGTTATACAAAGAAAAGTTCTACATGTAAATCTTTCATTTATTCAAAACTCTTTTAATTCAAGTGTTGTTTTTTATTGGATATGTTATTAGTTTTTTCATTTATTCGTACATGCAATAACATATTTCTTATTCTTTTCTCCAAACTCACTTTTTCTCACAAAAAAATGGTTTAGGATATGGACTTCTATTTATAAAAGTTTTTTTTGCCATTGACTTCATATGATTTATATGTTGTGTTTTTTTTTTGTAGTATGTGACACATGAATAAACTCTAAAAATCGTCAAATGTGTGGAAGATCATTAAAGCTTCATCATCATGTTACACAAAGAAAAGTCTTCATGTATCTTTTTCATTCAACTACTTCTTCAATTCCATTATATTTTTGATATTGTCTATCTTATAATTTCATATTGTATTTTTACTCAAATTCTCATTTGTATTTTTTTTCAGGAGCATAACCCATTACGCTAAAAAAACATATGTGTATTGTTTATTCGAATATTAAATTATTACTCACAAATGGGTCATAAATCTTTAATGATTGAATCATGTTAAAAACTAGACCAATTTTCCTTTATGAATTTCTTTTTCAATTCATACAACTTAAGAGAGTCAACCATGAAACTATTCTACAATCTAATAAGATCTCTACCACCGTCAACAATGTTATTAAAGACAATTATATTAGAAAATGAAGTTGGTGAATTACCTCCATGCAAGAAAAGTGACAAAACTGATAGTATTTGACAATGTTATATATAATTGAGTTCAAGTGGAACATGCATCAATCCAATTTTTGACCAAGATCGTAAAAAAATTAAATTGAAAGGAAATGTTGAAAGGAAAAAAGTATTGAAAGAAATTAACTTTGCAATTAAACAAAAAATGACGTGAACCTTTGATATTTTTCTAATGACGTCTAAGTAGTTTTTTATTATAAAAAACATAATAACTAAGATTAATATGAATACTTTTAATTAAATATTATTGTTCTTTAAGACGAGTATAATTTTAAAAATTTTATTTTATGGTTAAAAAATAAAGATTATCTTAATTACATATTTTAGTAATAATATCAATATTTGATAATACAGTTTTATTGAATAACTATTGAAGTATTTTTAATCTATTATTTTTATATATTCTAAATTTATAATTTTCTTTTTGGCTATTGCGGTACTAAGTCTTTTAGAATAAACTGATAGAAAAATAACTCAAAAAAAATGACATCAATAAATGTTAAATAAACATTTAAACTTTGTTTTTTATTAAATAATTTTAATTACGAATCCAACATATTTCATCACTCAGTTAATTGAATAGGCGCATAACCAAATTTTGTTTAACATAAAGTATTATATACATATTTGCACATATTTTGTATATAAACATGATCAATTAATATAAATCGCAATAGATATGTGAAATCACTAAAAAAAACCTCTCACTTATGAACTAGAATTTTTATATGGACATAGACAAGTCGTTGTATCTAAATTTGGACAAATATTTTTTAAATTACATTTTGCTATCGCGCAACGCGCGAGCCACTCACTAGTTAGGATTATTGCAAATGCAAATTTAAAAAGTATCTCAAATTTCGGAATAAGTTAAAATACTTAGTTTTATTGCAAAAGAAACAAAATCAAATAGAGTTAATCACTTAATCATATCCAACAATGATTTTCAATTTTTATAAACTTATATAAGCAAAGTCGAAATCGGCCGTTTCTATTCTAAAGAATCACTCTTAATGTCTGAATTAGTGAACTTTACACTCTGGAAGTAAAGATTGAATTCGAAGAAGAGTAAACTACTAATTGGATTGTGGATGGATATAATTGTTAGTAATCCACCCAGAATGTAATTGATGTCGTTATGAAGAATATGAAGAGCACATGCCATTGGAAAGAGAAATTTAGGAAACACAGAGTTGGAAGTCTGGAGTTCAATTGATGATCATAGGATTAGAAGATAAATGACTTAGGACTTTTTCTTTTGCCAGATGAGAATCATGAAATTTTGTTCAATGTAATGGGTTGTGCCTTCAAAAGAAAAGGAAATAAAATAATATAAATGAATAAGTTTAGAATGATGGGGCCCAATGCTTTGAGGGTCATGTTAAGTGAAACACGATTGAACAACCAAATGCACGGGCTTGCTCTTTCTCATTCCCTCATTAGAAATGTATTACTTGGGCAACCCAATTTCATTAGAATTAAGTAACCCAATCAATTAACGATGATGTTTATGGCTAAATGTCTTTTAGTTATATTTACAAACTCGCTTATGCCTCTAATAAAGCAAAATGGGAAAGTGAAAGGAAGAAAGAGGTGTCACACGGTTTCTAAGTCCAAAGGATAAGCCTGCAATTGGTGCTTATTGAAATTCGGCAACATCTATACTTTAATAAAGCACAAGAACTTCTCCATATAAGTCATTAGACACATGATGCTATGAATTATGATCGACTCATTCATTAATTAACCTATTGTTTTGTTACATGCAAGACCTACTAATCAACAGATAGAGGATTAAAAAAAAGTGGCAATGAAGTGAAGCTGTAAAAAGAGATAGAGTATTGAAGAATTAAGAAGAAGAAAAGCCAATCATCTATTCTTGTTCTTCAGCAGCTAAGACTAAGTTAGAAGGTCCACTTGATGAATCAAACTTCAAGTCAGACATCATGAGAATTTACACACATGGTATGTTGGAAATTAGTGAGTTCGGACAACATGGTAGACTTTAGTTTAACGTTAGAGCATTCACCTTGGTGGAACCTTTAAAAACCTCACTTACCATATTTTTTTGCTACATCATTGTCATGTCAACAAATTAAGAACTTCCTTAAAACTCTACAATTGATATTCTTACAAAAACATCACTTATCATAGTATTATTTGTTTGTTTAATTATTTAGGAAATACATTAAGAATCAACTAATATTATTATTGTTTTCTTTATCCTAGCTTATGTCTCACCGGAATAGGTATTTACTTTGGTCAAAACAAGCTAAATTTCAATAATAATATTTCATGTATATAATAATTATATATGACAACTACTTACAGTTCTTTTTGGGACAAAAGAGGGCAGAACTCCGTGAAAAAAATTTATTCAATTCTCATGTTCGTTAAGGCTTAGACCGTTGACCTTTTTGGATATGAGAATTCATTGTTGTTGATGAATAATTTAAGATTTTTCTCGATCCATTAAATTAATAGATGGTGTTAGCTCGGGATAATTAGAACATGCAATTTAGTGTAAGAGATCTTCTTTTCGGGTTCATTAACATTAAATTCTTTAATTATTAACAGTAAATGGTTCTTTAGATGAATGCCATTCTACTTTTGGCCGTTTGTCTTAATTGTCGTATTTCTATATTTGTCTGCTAATAATTATTTTTTTCCTATGTGTTCAATGGTGACCATATTTGTTCATTTTTTAGGGTCTCTTGTTTCTATCATATTTGCTCATAGTTTTGAAATATCTCCTCACATGTAATATCTAGGGGTCAGGTTAATCAACCTTTTGCTCAAGTATGCACTACTAGACACCACTGGGACTATGTACAATGTCATTCTTTAGTTGATTTTACCATGATTTTGGAAATCAAGAAACTTGCATTAGGAACCATGTGTTGATCATAAGCAAAATGGATAATGCAAGTAACTTGCTCATATTACCAATTGTGACACCCTTTCCCTATTTATGTCATTTAGTCATTTACTACATTAAGTTATGAATCAAATGACGTAACATCATGTGAGAAGTTGAGTTAATGATGAGAAGTGGTCTGAACCGTTGATCACTTTTGATCTCATGCCCAACCATGAATCGTGCTTTACAAGGGAATTGATCTGGTGCATCTCGTCTTAATATACATCCACTTATCATCCAACGGTTGATAACCATTTCTTACATTAACCCCAACTTCTCACTAGAACCTAAGTTTTTCTCAGACCATCTGCTATGCATTACCCGATGGCATCGGGTAAGCCATCAGGTTGATTGGGTCCGTTGGCAACACCGCGGTGTAACCTTCGGGTAGAAGCCTTCGGTTTGGCCAAGCCGATCGGTAACCCCTACCCCTCCACTCCCACCCTACCCCCCCCCCCCACCCCCTTTTCTCTCTTGTTTCTCTCTATCTCTCTCTCTTATTTTCTTTTTTGTTTTTCTTATTAATTATTTAATGTGTAGATAATATTGGGTTTGGTATAGTGGATGGTTTGGGTAACATAGTGGAAAGCTGATATGAGGCTGATGTGGTGATTGGGTTCATTAGGTTGCATTGGGTCATACCTGGTCCTTTCGTTAAACTTTTAGTTTCGATACGCCTTCAATAGTAATGGTTTTTTGTAAGTGAAATTAGTTATTTAAACATGTGTGACTTTTCTGAGCCGCGGATGTCATTCTGTTCCATGGCGGTTTGCTTATTTTTGTTCCAAGAAAATGGGTTCACTGTAAACACGTATAACAATTTGTTCGATGTTTCTTTTTCGGTAACAAAGCTTCTTACCATGTCCTTTTAATGAGTTTGTGTTCTTGATATAAACTTGCACCTGTTAGTCAAGATATGTTGCAATTTGTTGTTTATCAATTTGATCCTTTTTTTATGTTTTTATTCTGTTACAAAGCTTCATGCCATGAAGATGTGTTATTGAACACTTCTCAAGAGAAGAACATTAAATTTCAATAAATCAAACTATGAATTACAAAGCTTCATACCATCTTATATAATGTTCTTGTTTACATTTATTGAAATGTAATGTTCTTGATAAGTATTCTAAGATGGACTACACCTACGTGTTCTATTTGATAAAGCCATATTAACGTTCTTGTTTACATTTATCGAAATGTTACATCACACTATATTGCATGGATACATAACTACATTTAAGAGGTACACATGTTTATGCTTGAGGTACAAATTTCATGGCAACATGTGTAACATCCCACCTTTGCTTGGTTTTCGTATTTAAGAAGTTTGGTGGTCAATTGATCTAAATGGTTAAATTTCATGGATTAATGTGCAATTTGGGGGCCCAACTAGTGATTTTGGGCTCAAACCTTGATATATAAGAATTAGGGCTTTTTATCTCTTTCATTTTATTGCAAGAAGCATGGGTGTAGTGGGTGTTTTGATAAGAAATCAAAAGAGAGAAAAAGACTAGAGAAAGGAGGACATTTGGGAATTTCAAGTGATTGAAGGAAACAGCAAAGAGGTAAAAACATCTTCTCCTCCTTCTTTTAATTTCATTAAAGGTTAGTCATACTTTTCAATGGTGGGATTGAGATTTTCCCCTTTGTTAGTTTATTGGATTTGAGTTAATTCTCCACTTTTTGGGTTGAGAGTATTTGGGATTGTTTACATTTCATCTTATACACATCTTGTTGATGAGAATCCTCTTGGGATTTAAAGTTATAGAAATTATTTGGGATCATTGGGTAAGCACCCACTTGATGATTTTTGGTATGAGTATTTTTAGATTTGAGTTTATTGAATCAAGTAATCGTTAGGATGTGGGTTATATATGATATAATTTATGTTGGATTTCATTTGGATTGGTTGGTAATGTCCTTAAATCTGAACTTTGAGTTAGAAACTTTGGAAATTGAGTAGTCTTGAGAAAACCTGTCAAAATCGAGTAGAAATGGAACTGGGCAGATCCGCGGGTGTGAGCCGCGGCCAAGCCGCCGTTGGCGCTATTTCCGGTATCCATTTTTCGCCTCGTTCTTCGTTTTGTGTCGGATTCGAGGCTAAGCTTAGGGGTTTATCTTAAGATATTATTAGAAGAATATTAGAGTTATCTAAGAGGATTTTAACACCTTATTCAAACGACAATCCAGGTTTCGGATTGGACTATTTAAGCGTTTTGAGCATATAACGAGTCGTCGAGAATCAGGTGAGTTCCCTACGCTTAAATAATCCTTACATGGAGATGTTTATATGTTTTAAAATACATTTCACCTAACCGTGCCATTGAAAATGCTAAATGTTTTGATTGTAAATAATTGATCGAATTAAATGTTTTAAAGCTTATTACTCTTGTAATGATTGAGATGGTCTTACGATATGGATTACGAATGAATTAAGACATTGAATGTGATTGTAAGTTTTGATTTTGAGTAAGCCTTCAAGGTAGAGTACCTTGAGGTCGTAGGACCTCTTGGGAAGGTATGTGATGTCTAGATCATGGAGGAGTGTATATGATCTAGGGGTGCTCCTATGGAGTGGGATTATGTTTCATCGCGAAGGGGAGGCGATGGGGGAAAGTCCTACCTTGAATGGCAAACTCTAAAGTTAAATAGAAGGTCATGAGCTCATACCTTGTTGCTTTATTGCATGGATTGTATATTACATGTTTTAAACTAATGATTGAACTTACGATGTGTTGTATTTTGAAATTGATGTTTTTATTTGAGAATGACTTTTATAAAGTAATTATGGTTTACAAATGGTTTACAAATGGTTTTCAAATGCTTCCAAGGGGATTCACTAGACCATTCGGTCTAACCCACTCTCTTTTCAACTTAAAAACATTTTCAGGCATGTACCTTGTAAAGGGAGGTTCTAAGGCAAAGCAAGAGGATGTCAAGTATAACCGAGTCGCATCGATAGTACAGTTTCCATTAGATTCTCAGCTGTAATAGATTAGCTTCCGCATTGATTGTAGAATGACCATGCGTTCGAATTGAGTTAGCGAGCGTTTGTGATGGAAATATTTGTAAGAGGCCATTTTGGGCTTAGATTACGGTTTGATCCATCAATATAATTGTTGAATTTTTCTCTTTTATCGTTAGTTATTTATTTTGAGTTTTGGGGTGTTACAACATGCCTTAAACGGTTATCGTGTAAAGTTAGTGTCGTTGAATGAACAACCACCCCACCCCGAACATCTTTCCCCAAAAATGCCTAAATTGAAGAAACATAAAACCCTAGAATGCATATTGTGAATTTTTTTTGTTGATGTTATTTGGGTGTAGGTGACATACTTTCTAAGTCAAATACTACTATCTAGTTGAAATTCTCATCAAATTCGATTTTCTTGCAAGTCATTGCATATTTTACAAATTGGGGTTGTCGCAATATTAACGTACCTTACAAGGTTTGAACATGGAACCTCTAACACAATAATAAAGGACCTTACCACTAGGCCATTTGTGTTTTTGATTAATTTATTTTCACATTTTATATTTATTACGTTTTTCTTTATTTATTTTATTTCAAAACTTATTTTTTTTGTTATGATAATTTTTATGTGAGATAAGATAAAAACTAAATACGACTAGTCACATTTAACAAATGAATATTTTTTAATGATTTTTCTTTAGGAGATTCTTTGCCTTAGTGTGTAATTTCATGAAATATTTGTATGTAAGAAATTTATAAGTTTTTTTGTTGATACATTTAGTTTCTAGTGCACATGTATTCAATAGTTTTTACCAAAATATACTAATTTGTTATAAAATAACTATTTTAAGCTATTTGAAGACTTGGCTTCGACAATACTTAAGCTCATTATTACATAACAAAGTTACTATACGAATAATGAATGCAAAATGTTGTTTATTTTGGCATGAACACATGTCAAGTTTTACTATATGCTAACTATAGTTTATTTTCGATTTATTTCTCATGGTGTTTTGACAAAAAGGGTTGTTATCCGTAGTTAAGCGCACATTATAAGTGAACTTGATGTCCCGTAACATCATTTCAACATTGTTAGAAACAAAACAAAAACTACTTTTAGGAAAAAAAAATCTAGGGGCACTTTTAACAATTTTCGCCCAGGGCACCAAATATCTCAGGACCGGCCCTGGTTGTCACCAAAATAGCTAGAAGAGCTACGACTCGAGCATCACATGGTAACATTGTTCATGTCAGTGAGAGGTTGAATAGTTATCAACCGTTGGATGCACATTAGGATGTGATGCTCCAATATAAGATGCATCGGATTAATTCTATTCTACAGCATAATTCATGGAAGAGAATGGGATTAAAAGAGATCAAGGGTTCAGATTCACTTCTCGTACTTCTCATTGTTAACTCGACTTCTCACCCAACTTTTTGTTTCATTTAAACCCTTCCTTAATCCTTATACACATATGTTATCTAGTATTACTTAACAACAAGGAAGTTGAAAGGAAAACCTTGAAAAAACGGAAAACCGAGGAACGCCTTTGTTACCCTCGATTTGGACTGTATGCACTTGTGCATAGCAGTAAATTAAGTTGTTGTTTTTGTTTTTTATACGCAATTGCATTATGCACGTATGTTATGTATATTACAAAATACGTCTATACATAAATGCATACAATCTAGATGGAGGACTACAAAAATGTTCATTGGTTTTCACCTTTTTTTAACATTTTTTCTTAAAGTAATGGTCAACAAAAATCATATACAGACATACAACAATTTGATTAATTTAATGGGCTTATTTTTAGCCCACTTGTAGTATGGGCCGTTTAGTCATTTGCTAACTACAAATACCAAGGTGCGTTGGTTGAAGGAGTATGCAAAGTTCTATGGAAATGGATAAAACCGATTAATAAAATTTAGATCCATTTTTTCCTACAAAACATTGGTTTTTTGTTTTTAATTATAATTTTAGTTTTCCAAGTTGGTATTAATTTATATGGCTTGATAATTTTAATATGAACTAACGATACTATCTTCCTCTCAAAAATAAATATCAATATTCTTTTAGTTTTTTTTTAAATAAGTATCTTCTTTTTCCTAACTCATGCACATGTCTTACCACGAAGTCGACAAGGTATCTGGGTTCCATACGAGCACCTGACTAATCTTTACGATTATGGATTGACCTGAAAGTTGACCCATGATTAGGATATTGTCACATGCTCACCCTCATGAATCGAATCCGGATAGACAGGGATGTCGTCCACTGTTCCTCCTAATCATATTACCGACCACTAAACTACTAATATCTATATTTAAAAGTTGTTTTAGCTTTTCATTCTATTCTTAATTCGATAAAATCTCTATAAAAAGTAAAACTTTAATTTATTTAATTAAGATGTGTAAGCTCCTATATTTTTAAAATTATCTATCTTTCTAATATACATACTTATTTTAGAACGAAAGAAATGTTGTTTTATATTTCAAACATGAGAATGCATCGTTTAAAGTTTGTATTATTATTTTTTTTAAATCAAAACAAACACAGTTACAAATGTACATTTACTTAGTGGTCATTTTACTGTTCTAAAGCAAGTGTCAAATAAATTTAAATCATTAAGATTGTATGTTTTATTATCTTTTTATATTTCTATGTTGATTTGCTATGTTTCAAGTTTCAACTTTATGCACATCTCTCTATATAGTGTTATTTTCTTACCTAATTTATGGCTCACATAATAACCCCTATAGAAAAGACTGTCTTATGTTATATGTATGTTTGTACTTTGTAAAAAATAACTTAGAAATTAGAATACTACTTTTTAAAATAAAATATCAGAAATGGGGAAACACAATCAAACATAGTTTTTACATTCTCATCCACCACCAATGAACTACTATCATTATTTTGTATTTAAGTATGCTACATCTATAAATATAAACCAATAAAATAAATTTAGTGTTAAATTTTTCTACTAACTATTTTTTTAATACTTTATGATACAAATCTACTTTTAACTTATGATTCACTTGTAGATTATACAAATCATATGATTTTGTCAAAGCCTTATTTTTTAGGGATTTACTTTAAGGAGGTTTAATGAATTATTCGATGCGAACGTGTAACAAGCGGAAAAACATTTAGATCTTAATTCAATCATACAATTCTTATCACATTTAGACATGTATAAGGTAAAGGACAAAAGATGATGATAAAGTAATAGAAACATTTTTCCCTTTTGTATCCGTTGTACCATCCATTATCAAAAGATGATGACACGTGAATAGAAATATTTTCCCTTTTGTATCCGTTGTACCGTCCATTTTCTATCACATCAATCATAGGATGTTCTATGTTCCTTTCATCAAATTCTAGTCTTAAATTGAACGTAAATTATACCAATTTTAATGAAAACTCTTTTAATATACAATAAGTTATGCGTCAAAGACATCACATGTTGCTAGGAATCATTAGGGTTATTAAAGCTTTGCTTGAAAGGCACTAGGCACTGGCCGACACAATGCAAGATTTAATAAATAAAAGGTCTATGTAGTGAACTATATACTGAAAAGACAAGTAGTATGGTTGTTTGCTATGAAGCTACTTTTGCCATAATGGTAGCCTGGATCTGGCATAGCATTTGAAAGGACAACGTATTTGTTTGCCCATTTCCTAAGTGGATAAACTTGATCAAAGGAACTATGAAAAAGGATTTAGCCCGAGAATCGAAAAAGCATGGTTGACAGAAAGCATCTCATTCTGATCTAATTTAGGGGAGGAGTAAGTTGATTCACACTTTGAAATAAAACAATTTAATAGATACAAAACACCATCAAATTGATGTATTCATCAATTACCATACTTTCAAAGGATATTTTTCATGTTTTATCTTATGTAAGTTTCATAATAATACATCTTGTCACTTTTATGGCTTAAGCGGGTTGTTTATGCATACATGCTCGAGGCATACTTATAAATGTTCAAGGTCATATTATCAATTGTTTCAATTTTTTCTTTAATACACAAATGAGTCTAAAATTTTAAGCAATAAAAGGGCAAACATTTCAATTTGATTTAATGATGTTGGAAGTGAATCAAAATATAGTTACTCCTTTTGAATTTTTCAAACAAATCATGTCAATCAACTTCGTTTGGTTAAGTTTGATTCTTTCAAAGTATCAAATAGATTGGGAAGATTCGTGCTTTAAACTACCAACTTAACATACAATAAGTTGAATATTTCTAGTGGCTTTAACCATTCCCGAAATTCATTCAAACATTTAATTCAACTTAACCCAGTTGCATAAAGCGTATAATTTGATTGTGAAAATACCCCAAATGACAAATACAATTGAAGTCATTAGATGTCACAAATTTCAAGACAGTCAAATTTCTTTAATGTCATGGAGCTATCTTCATAAACTTAGGTGTGACCTTATTCAAGAAGTCTAACACCAAAAGTATAGAGTTTTTTCCAATATTTTTAGCATTATTATTTGTTTATGTTGTTCGGTATTTTTATAGTTTAGTTGTTATAGTTCTCGAACTAAGATCATAAGCGAGATTGCGAAGACAACTCAAAGACATTAAGCTTATAATCATCGCCCTTAATTGATTGGCTTACTTAATTTTGATGAGGTTGGATTACCTAAATAGTACGTTTCTAACGAGGTTGGTTTGTCCAAACACTGTTGTATCCAAATTTTAAGGTCTCATATAAGTTATTGCAGAAGTTAGTGTAACACAAATCATATGATTGAAAGTCTGAACAGATTCATATATGTTGATGGTTTATAGGACACTTGGGAGCTTTTTATCAACACAAATTGGGTAAATGTTTATCAAGTACCTTCACAAATATGCGATGAAGAATATATAGTCATCTACAATTGTGTCTTTGTTTAAATAATACAACACTCGTTGTGTTTTTCAAACTTTCAAGCTTTAGTTCTGACAGAATATTTTATTTATTCACAAGTTAGGGTTTTACAAAAAACGTAACTTATGCTTTTTACAATAGAAGACAAATATGACTTGCGCGTTCCTCCATACCGTCGTACTTTACTTCCAAATGTACATATCAAGTTTGTTTGGTTTTGTTTAGTTATAACATTTCAATTTGATACCAAAAAATTCGCAAAATGATTTCATCAGACGAAATTTGGAGTATTGTATACCACCTTCAACGATTTTGTTAAATGTATGAAAACTTCGGTGTAGACATCAAAATGAAGATTTTAAAAGTTGGTTTTCTAATATAAACACTCAAACTTGTTTCAATTTTAATACAAGTTTCCCTTCCAAATT
The DNA here is from genome assembly GCA_030169165.1 of Centaurea solstitialis. NCBI lineage: Eukaryota > Viridiplantae > Streptophyta > Magnoliopsida > Asterales > Asteraceae > Centaurea > Centaurea solstitialis. The sequence continues at coordinate 32,704,300 of CM058043.1, forward strand.
ATGATATCAACTAAAACATATATAGTGAAATGTTTTAATAATTGAATGATAGTTGGACGATGATTGGATGATAGGATTGGGTTTCGATAAATAGTTGAGATTAACCTGAAAAACATGAGAACTGGTGACCTACTGTTGTATGATAAGTGGATACACATTAAGGGGATGTTTGGAAGTGCTTATTTGAACGGGCTTATGACTTATCTCTTTCTTGGAGAAATCATTAATTCTTTTTGAAGTGTTTTGATTAGCTTATTTCCTTATGGAAAAAGCTAATAAGGAGTTTTTAGGAAGCCAAAAAAATTTGAATTCTTGAAGAAATAGATAAACATTTTTTATCATAAGCACTCCCAAACACCCTTTAACATGAAACACACCAAGATAAAATAAGATGTACTAAGAGTCACCAAATCGATTATTTTCTAAACCACAACTCATGGAGGAGCATGAGATTAGAAGCGAATCAAGCGATCAACGGTCCATATTTACTTCTCACGTCCATTGTCTGTCACATAAGGGTATCTTTTATTAGGTTGGATCGTGATCGACGGGAATTAATCAAATATTCTTAAATCCCATATACCCAAAAACATTTGTGTATATAGGTTAGCTTGCCGTTAAAAATAAAAATAAAAACCTAGAGGCCCCACCATATCTTTGCTCACCGCCCCCTTAAAAACCGGTCAACTGCCCCCGTTTACACTCACCGCCACCCATTCAAACCCCTTGCTAAAAATATTTTTTCTTTTTTTCCTTTTTAATCAAAATTCAAACAAAAAACCAAAATCTTTCTTAATTTCTGGGGAAAAGGAAACCCTACCCAATTCCCCAGAAAAATATTAACATTCATACATCATCTTCACCAAAATCTGCTATAAAGTTCATACTTATGGTTCTTCACAACATTACCCTTTTTTTTATATAATTTTTTCCCAAATTTATTTTTTTTAAAAATAAATATAACAAAAGAAAAAAAAAAGAAATGACCCATCATTTATGCAAAAAACTATTGCGTTTGAAGCTCAAAAAAACGTTCATTTGGCGTGTGGCGGTTCTCCGGCGAAGCGCCGGATCGCTTTGGGACCAAGTGCTCGCTTGTTGGATTGGAAAACCGATTCGATACCGTCAAATTCTTGAGTCCAGCGGCCCCACCGCCACCGTCCGCCGCCGGTTCCCGTCTGGCGAAATGGGTGGTGATGGGTTTGCTTCTGGTGAATTGGTAAACGTGGCCGCCGGAGGTGATCGGAGTAAAGATGTTTCCGATTTGGTTGCTTTGAAGATTAGTCTTTTGGGAGATGACCATATTGGGAAGACAAGTTTTTTGGTTAGTTTTTTTAATACCCTTTTTGTTTGATAAAACTTCAAATGGAAACTTAAATTTGATGGCGAACATGACATCCACGTGACATATTTACTTTAAATAATGCATCGTTATTTAGAGTGAATATATCACGTGTTGCGCTCGCGGCTGTCTTTACGTTCATAACGGAAAATGAGTTTTCTTTTAAAAATTGACCCTTTTTTTTTATGATCAAATATACAAGGACAAACTTGATGAGCCGTATCTATATTGTGTGTATCCAACTTTAAGTTGTGCTATTGCATATACTATACTTTTAAATATTGCAAAAAGAATTGAAAGGGTATTTGAGACTTTGCCCCGACTAATACCGGCAAAGTTCACTAACAGCTAAAGAATGCTGCTTTGAGTTAATCCCCAGTGGTCACAATCTAGAAGCGTTTGGATTCGAACTTAAGATAGAAAAGTTAACAAGCTACTTTCCCTATTGGTTATAGGCACTTTTTAGGGATTGAAATTTATATAACATTTTACCTGTTGATCCTGGTTAAATTATTACACACAATATCATAATTTGAAGTAATATATTTTATATAAAATTGCAATTTTTTAAAATTTGAAATTGAATACACATGATAGGAATATGAATACATTTTTATGAAGTTTGTACAATAAACAATACTCATTAACCACAAGGCTTGTGGCGTAGCGGTAAGGCTTGTGGGGAATGTGGATGGTATCCCATTTACCCCAGGTTCGAATCCCCTCGTGCGCATCTTGTGGTCAGGCTTAGTCTCAGACGGCCGAATTTTCAAATTTCTGTTCTATATTGCCAAGGATGTAGTTTAGACAAAGCCTAAATGAACCTTTCCAAAAAAAAAAAAAACAATACTCATTTGTTGGTTTTTCTGATTGATGTTTTCAATTTGGTTGCTTTAAAGATTAGTCATTTGGGGGATAACCATATTGGAAAAAACAAGTTTTTTGGTTGGTTTTTTTTGGATTTTTTATAATACCCTTTTCCTTTTATGATCAAATAAACAATACCCATTTGTTGGATTTTTTTGATTGATGATAAAATTGGTGAAATTTTTGAAGGCAAAGTACACCGGAAAAGAGAAAAAACAAGAAGATTTGCCCGCGGCTGAAGTGAAGCAGATGGATAAGACTTTATCTGTTAGAGGTGCAACGATTTCTTACAGTATTTGGGAAGTTGGTGGTGATGCATTTTCTGCAGGTAAAAAATGTGAAACTCTTTGTAGATTTTGATGGTGGAAATGTGATGAAATTGGGTGTTTTCGGTGGCAGACAACGGCGGTTCCACGGCGGCGATACGTGTGGCATGTAAAGATTGTGTTGCTATGTTGTTCATGTTTGATCTAACCAGCCGGTGTACATTGAATAGGTATTTTGATGATTAATTGAGATTTGTTTTCCATAGATTGCAATTTCGGTCAATGTGGTTTGTTGTTTTTCTTGGTTTTGGTTCTTACAAACTTTTGTTGCAAAAAAGCATTTGTGAAATCTAAGGCTGTGTTGGGTAAAAATAAGCTCGTTGATAAGCTAACTTATTAGTTAGTACATGTTTGGATGTACCATAACATAGCTTATAAGCTAGCTTATTGAAACGCTATTTGGACTTATAAGTTAGTTTATTAAAAGGTTAGTTGGAGTGGCGTATTAGGAGGTTTTTGTAGCTTTTTCTAATTATAATCTTGTTAATATTAACTAATATACCCCCAAACCCCAATATATTTTTTTTGGTTACTTTACATACATATAAGTTAGTTTTGCCAAATAAAATCTATTAGTAAGTTAGCTTATCGGTCAATAGCTAGCTTATCAGCAATTAGCTAGCTTATCTGCTAGTTTGCCAAACACAACCAAAAATTGCTTGGTTATGGTCTATTCTTTTCTAAATAGAAGTTAAACGTCATGCATTAACCCTCACATGCCTTGCCTGTTAGAGTAAAGTAGTAATTCTATGGAATGTTAGAATAATTAGAAAAATGTTTTTAGTATATATCATTGCCTTTTTACATTTTAGAGAAGAAGGGACTACCTTGTCCTTATGTAAAGATAACGAGGAAGTTAACAAATGGAGTTAATGGAATGGATTAGAATCCAGCATTTTTGCATGTTATAGGGGTTGTTATGTAATAAAAAATTTATATTTCACCAAAATGGGGGAAATAACAAACCACAAGGACCAAAATTGCATTTACTCTTAATTTTTTCAATCAATTTTTTCAATGGAAATTGATGATGGAGAAGGGTTGTTGTTGTTTGATTTCAGTGTCATCAGTTGGTATCAACAAGCAAGAAAATATAACCAGGTGAATGAATTCTGAAATTACTTTTAATGTTAAAAATTGTCTAAAAATTGATATTAAAATTTATAAATTATGATTCTGGATGGTTGTAGACGGCGATTCCGGTGATGGTGGGTAGCAAGTTTGACGATTTCATTGAACTTCCGATTGATTTGCAATGGACGATCTCGAGCCAGGTAATATTGGATACTAATTACAAAATAATTACCTTTTTTTGATAAATAATTGTTAGACATTCTTTATAAATATTAAGATTGTTAATAAAACAAAAATGATAAAGTATTTGTGAAAGGGACCTTAATGATAATATTAGTTGCGGACTTGCGGGCATTGTGCAGTGGAGGTATTTTTGTTGTAAAATTATGATGAAAAGTTATGAAAGTTTATTTTTGAAATAAATAATTAAATATTTTAAATATTTTATTTTTTAAACACATGAGTTCCCATTTGATATGTTTCGCCTTTTGGTGTTTCACCCATGTGTGAGAATGTGCTTTTAGTAATAAAAAAAGAACGCAAAAAAAATCTATTTTGTAAAAAATAGCATATTAGAAGATTTTCAGAATTTTAAATGGTTAATCAAAAAACAAGATCTCTGGCAAATCCACAAACAACTTTAAATCTTCTAAAGTTTAATTTTTGCATATTGAATCGATTATTATATTGTTAAAATATGGGTTGGGTTTATATGAGACTAAAATAGTAAAATGTTCTCGTCATGCTTGTGAGATGAGATCATATCTACATTTAAAACTTTATAATGATACACTATGAAGGTAAAAAGAATTATAGACAAATTACAACAAAACATTGTAAACTTGTGAGATGAGATCATATCTATATTATACACTATGAAGGTAAAAAAAATTATAGACAAATTATAACAAAACATTGTAAAAGTTATCTACTGCTCTACACATTGTTTTATTGTGAAATTTTAAGTATAAAAATACGATGTTACGAAAGCGTTTTGATGTCCAGTGATCCCAAGTCATTAGAACATTCAATAACATTAAATATTATTGGTCAAAATAATATAGTCCTTTCTTTTTTTTTTAAGTGATTAATTTTAGTAAGTTGTTCAATTTTGGAGAATTTATTTTTTGCTTTCTTATTTATTCTATTATGGAGAATGTATTAGATTAAAAAATTACAGACAAATATTCTTTATCTTTATTTTAAAGAATCTATTGAAAATGTTTCAATGCATCAATAAATTTTATAGTTTTGAACTTTAAAAGTTTTACGTATATCTTTTGTGAGATAGTATAATATGCGGTTTTTCTATTCAATTGTAGGCACGAGCGTATGCAAAGGCCATAAACGCAACCTTGTTCTTTTCAAGTGCGTCTTACAACATAAATGTGAACAAAATCTTCAAGTTTGTGACGGCAAAGCTCTTCAACTTGCCGTGGAATTTGGAGCGTAATCTCAAAATTGGGGAACCTATTATTGACTTTTAGCGTATGTTTTTGGTAAGTTGATCCTTCTTACAGTCGTTAAAGTATTTTTATAGATGGTAAGAAGCTAGGGTTGATTTAAAAAAACAACCCTAAATAGTGTGAAATTTTAGATTTTTTTTGTTTTTTTCTTCTAATATCGATTTTGATTGTAATGAAGAGTATGGTGGTGGCTTTGAGGGTCACCCTGCTTTTCTTTTCCAATTGCACCAAAAATGGTTTTAGAACAAAATGATTGTGATATTTTGGAACTATGTTTGGCTTGTCGGTGGAATTATTGGATTGATGATGATTGAAGAAAGTTATATATTTGTTTATTTTTGTGCTTTAAAGCGGTAATCTTCAATATAAGTTTTTAAAACAAAGAAAATTGAGTTGATCGACAAAATATGGTTTGATAAAATTTTACTAAGTTAGATATGTAAAATTCTTTAGGGTTGTGTTTGGTCATGGATGTTTCATTATTCTATAAAATGTTTTTAAAAATTAGAGTTGAGTTTTTGTTTTTTATTTTCTATGAAAATTTTAGAAAAACGAGTTTGGTTGAAATTGTGAAGTTTTCATTTTCTATTTTAGTAAACTAGAACGTGTTTAGAAAATTTTAGACAATTACTAAAATCAGTTTTTTAATTTACATAGAAATTGGAAGAAAAAAACATTCTTGGAAAACTTTTAGAAACCGAATGAACCAAATGCGTTTTCTAAATTTTATTTTTCTTGAAAACCCGAAAATTTTTCCACAACCAAACACACCGTTAATTTCAGAGAAATTTCTAAAAGTGACGTCCATAGGAAACAATTTTATTATATTTCATATTTCTATATAAAAAACACCGAGGTTAAATGTTTATATGAAAGAAAATAATGTTTTATTATATATATTAAATATTTCAATAATATAGTTAATATTTTGATCTTTAAAGTAAAGAATTTAGATCCTTTAGTAGATTAACATAACTCTTTTTGAAGATTTTTAGTTTTAATTTTTTTATTTTTAAAAACTTGTTAAAGATGTTTATAAGAAAAGTCAAATAAATCACGAACATGCCATTAAGAGGGTGAAGAGATAAACAAAGTTGTTTATCAAAGTTATTTCTGAAAATTTTACAAAAAGGGCATTGCCAATGGATAACAAAATACATAAAAAGTTGGTGCAAACAATAAATATTTTCCAATGAATCCCACCAAATTGTACGCAAAAGCGTATCATATATATTATACATACACATTAAAATTTAAGGTTAGGAAGCCTGAAAAATAGTAGGATGAAATATATTGATATAAGATGCATTGAGGTGCATATCTCAATTCATTTCAAAAGTGTAATTTATAGGAATGCATAAAATTAAAATAGATCAAAGGTTCAGATTTGTTTCTTACATTTTTCACCATTAAGTTCTCACGCGATCTGTCGTTTGTATATATTGTTTTCGTCCATTATTGTAAAATTCGTGTAAATGATGGTGTTACTTAAATTTAGTAAGTTACTACTATTCATTACGCCAAATCAGATGTCTCCATTCGAGTGATTTGTTGCCAAATTTTGTAACTGATATAAGATTTGATGGACATACATGCAAGGGCGGATGCACGTGCCACCATTCGATTGACTTGTTGCAGTAGAATGAAAATAGAGGCTTTAAATGTGATTTCGCAGTTAACAAAAAGTTATTGTAATTTACTACTTGTGTCATTATAGGTCACAAATTCAAATCCCTTTTATTATTTTTTAACTTTTTGGTAACAAGAGTTTAAAAAAAAAAAAATCAACTAACCACTTGAATGTTGTCCAAAAGATTTTTTTACATATCATTTGTAGTAAAACCGTGGTCTTTGTGATAAGTTTTTTTTATAGTATGTTACTTATTATGTCCTTGTTTCAAACACATGTTATATTTGAAGGTATGTAATATTCTATATATGACAAAATTCCATACACATATTACATTTTTTGAGGCTTTAGTCATCTTATTTTTTTAAAGGTCTTTCGTTAGGTTAGACCATCAAATATGTCTTTATGCCATCAGCCAAATATATTTTATGTTAACGTGAAATCCAACGTTTTTACTAACCATGTATTCAAATAATATAGGGAGTAAATTATGGATTTAATCCTTATGGTTTGATGGTTTTTACGGATTTGGTCCCTAGACTTCATTAATTACGGATTTGGTCCATGTGGTATGCATTTTTCTTTGGATTTGGTCCTCCAGCCTAACTGCCATTCAATAAATTTGTGCATACTATAAGGACCAAATCCAACAAAAAATGCATACCTCAGGGAAAAAATCCAAAACAAATCGCATATAATAAGGACCAAATCCAACATAAAATGCATACTACAGAGATCAAATCCGTAATTAATGAAGTCTAGGGACCAAATCCATAAAAATCATTAAACTACGAGGATCAAATATGTAACTTACTCTAATATATAAGATATATTTTCTTCGAAAGGTCCTTCGTTAATTTGAATATCTTGCAATCTGCCCCACTCAGTTATAAAATTGACACTTTCACTCCTTCGTCTTTCACCTGTTTGAATAATCAAGGACAAAGAAGAAATACCCAGTTTCCTAACGACCCCCCCCCCCGCCCCGAGAATGCAAGAAATGTACTAAAGATACTTGAACTATTGTGTCCTGATTAAATCCCCCCAACAGGTCACATCAATTTCACCCATATTTCATGTTTATCATGTGAAAATATAGTAGTATCACATATATAATATAGGGTTGGGTCATGTTAAAAGTGGACTTAACATAAGAAGGGTAAGAGAAGATCTTCGTCATTAGATGCACATTATGCGATGTATCAAGATGAGATGCAACGGATCAAATTTCTATCAAGTGTAATTCATGAGACGGGTATGAAATTAAAAATTGATCAATGGTCTAGATTCTTTCTTGCATTTATCACCTTAAGTACTTTCTTCTCAAATTATCTGTAACAGCCCAGGCGACCGTGGTTCGATATTGTCCGCTTTGAAGACACAGGGCCCTAACTGGTCACCCCTACTCCCTCACGGTTTTGCTTTGTAGTTGCCCAGTCCAGATCACAACCCAAAACGCGTCTCACCAGGTGAGGTATCAACACACCTTTAAGGAGTGATTCGTTCCCCTCACCAGCCGATGTGGAACGAGCTGTTGCACTATCCTTCGCCTAAACGTATAATTATACATTTATAATTTAATTATTAAAAAAATAACTGAAGAGTTCGTAAATATATTGAACCATTTGTTGTCTAATAGATTAAACAACTGTAATCTAGTTGATATTTATTTGTTTGGATTTATTATTTTGTTTTACAAAGAAAAGGAATTAATGATGCATATGCCTAGTCTTTTTCATGCTATAAAGCAAAAACATGTAATATATGGGAGGTTTGAAACTAATTTTAGGTTGTGAGTTGGTGGACAAAGGAGAAGGTCCATGTGTTCCATACATTCATATGTTGTTCATAATATACGGTGTATTAGTTTATCATGGATCATGAATGTTATATTATTCATCTGAATAGTCCATGAATTTATATTCATCATTTATGATGAATGTGGATACATAGAGACACATGTGCCTTTAATTTGTCCTCCAATCCATAACACAATATTGATTTGCAATTTAACGTCAATTTTCTCTCTCTTACTAATCTCGTACATATGCATAGATATACGTAGATAAAAGATATGTATAAAATGATAAAAACTATTGTAACCTCATTTAATGATATACACCATACAATCTAGACAATTGTCCATATGCATGATCCCATCAAACCATCGACACGAAAATGACTAGAGCATTGTGGGACCTCTCAGCACACATCTCATCTGTTAACAAACAAATGTCCACCATAGTGTTCATTTTGTTTGGTACATGTTTAAACAATTGTCCATGTATAATTAAGAGAGAAATCGGTAATTGATAATCTTACTCATCAGATCTTAAAAAAATATTATCATCTCGATATAAAAATCTATTACTTATCTTTCTTTTGGCACCCCCGACTCTAGAATGATTGTAAGTGTTATTGTCGCAAGTTTCTCAAAGTCTTGATATTTAATGGGCACATCCACATCCACTAAAACGTTCAACTTGTCATAAATGTAAGTAGTGTATATTAATGTCTATAAAGCTTGTAAGTTTAATATTGACAACCAATATCTTGATATTTTATAAATAAACAAACAATTGTTTCTTAAAAAAAATATTTTAAAATGGTACATGACCACTTGCTTTTAAGATAAAATACCAAAACAAATAATGTGCAACCAAAGCAAAAAGTGGTTTGACACATTCTTCAAGTTTCCCAAACCTTGCAAAAGAGACCTCATGCAACATGGAGGATGCTTAGAAAGCATTTTAATTTATTTGCACCAATAACAACACCAACCTTTTAGGAATGGGCATGTGAGAATTCTTCATTTATCAAACCCACCACATCATTCACCTCACATATAAAGAGTAGAAAAAAGAGTGTTTTTTTCTTTCAAAATGAATGGAATGATATATAATTAAAATGAATTGATATTCTTAAATCTTTTTTATTTCTTTTATGTATGTCTCTAAAGAAAATTTTCAAGACTTAAGATTTTTAGAAGATATATTATTCCAAAAAGTAGTGTAATGTAATCAACTCTTAATATGAGAACTATTTATATTTTAAAGCTATATTTAAAGGTATACATGTGAGCATTCATTTATCAAACCCACCTCTTCATTCACCTCCCATATAGAGATATGAAAAGGATGGTTTTTTTGATTTGGATTAGACTAATATATAATTAAAACTAGGTTTTAACCCGCGTGATACACGGGATAATTTTTGTCAGAAAACTTATATTGTAAAATATAAATGATCAGCAAAAGCACGAACGCCACATTATTTTTATAATCCAACAATATAAACTCGAAATAACAAATCAAAATTTTATTTTTAAATTATTTAAATAAAATAGGTTATTAAAGATAAAAATAGAGATAAAGTTTAATTGTTTGTATTATCAATTAACTTGTATTTGGAGACATGTTGAGCAATTGTAGGATTTTTGATGAATATGGCGGCTCCTTCATGAAGTAACTTTTTAAACTTTGGAATCCACTTTTGTGAAACATTAGCATGGATTTTACTGCCCTAAAACATGAATATAGGAAAATAAGAATTGTTAAAAAAATAAGAAGATATGACAAATAGCTATTTTATAAAAGTTTACTTCGAATAACTATATCAAAATCAGAAAGAAATACATTAAAAATTAATACGAAAATATTATGAATATGATACTAAAGATTTTAAAACAAATAATTATTTACCTCTTCATCCATTAAAATCATCTCGATGGAATATAATTGCTCAGGATCTTTGAAGAGTGGTTGACTCCATAAACGAATGATTCTAACCTTGACAGTAAAATCATCTTTTTGTATATCAAAGTTGTCTATAAGAGTGATATTCTTTTCATCCATTGTTCTGTAATATGGTAAGAATTCAAAAGATTAAAAAAATAAAAATTAGAACTATTTTTGTAATACAAAATAACACAAAAAGTGTAATCAATGAGCATAAATACAAAGTCACATACGAGAAATCAACAACTCCAAATTAGACTATAAACATGAATAGAATCATCATAATCATATCATCATGTGTAGGAAAAAATAAAAATTGAAGAGCGTTTGTAATACAAAATAATACAAAAAGTGTAATCAATGACCATAAATAGAAAGTCACATACGAGAAATCAACAACTCCAACTTGGACTATAAACATGAATAAAATCATCATAATCATATCATCATGTGTAGGAAAAAATAAAAATTAAAGAGCGTTTGATTAATTACCTCTGTGTGTGTATGTGTAAATGGTAGTGGCTTAATTAAGAGAGTTGCAACAATTGATTGAGATTGAGAGATTGAAATGGATATTTATAGATTGAGATTGAGAGATTGAGATTGAGATTGAGGTGTGTATTTTTTGATTAAAACTGTTTGATTTAATTATGTGGAGGATTTTTTAAAGTGGTATTTATCTTTTACATTATTTTATTTATTGTTTTCATATTTATCTATAGTTTGGATTAAAAAATGAAATTTTTTAAAGAGTTTGAGTATATTTTTTTTTGTTCCAATAACTTATATGGAATTTTCTTAACAATTAAGAAAACAGGAAAAGTAAGATTTTTCAACTTTGGAAAACCTTTAGAAAATTGTACTTTGAAAATAGAGAGAATATTTTTAATTCTTTATATCACCAATGAAAAATAACAATACGTGTATTGATTATATTAAATATTACACAAATATATGTAGATGATTTTTTAAACCGTTTCATTTAATTATGTATTTTTGAAAGTGGTATTTATCTTTTACATTATTTTTATTTATTGTTTTCATATTTATCTATTGTTTGGATTATAAGATTTGATTTAATTATGTAGAGGATTTTTTAAACCGTTTGATTTAATTATGGAGAGGATTTTTAAAAGTGATATTTATCTTTTACATTATTTTATTTATTGGCTCACCAGAACGCGACACGTGGCAATTGGCTCACCAGAGCACGACACGTGGCAAATCAGTTACTCTTTTATTATATATAGATGTTCTTAATTTGTTTGGTTTTTTAGGTTTGTCTCTAAAATTTTATCAAAACTTTATTGTACATGTAGTTTTCTTTTATCTTGGAAGACCAATTATTTTAAAAGTAGTGTAATTTAATTCTATCTCTTATTATAAGAAATACATTTTGAAACTATGTTAAAAGATATACATTTTGAAGATATTTATTTTAGTATTTAATGCTAGTGTGGTTTTGATATTACAAGTGTGGAATTTGATAGGTTTTTGAAATTATGTTTCTTAAAATGAATTTTTCTCTAAACTATAAACAAACATATAAATGTGTATTTAAAGATACTTATTCAAATAAAAATTTAATGAAGGTATGTTACTTTTAGGTGATTTGTTTTTTAAAGTTTAGCTTTTTTTACCAACCATTTATTATTTCTGTTATTCGAATTTAATGAATTTGATCTGACGCATTTTTAATGCTTAAAGTTAATTTTAAGGTTTATTTGACCAACAAAAGTAAATTCAAATAAACGTGTAAATTATCATATATATAAAATAAAATACAAAAATATATTAAAATATTTATTTCGTTATTTTAAATTTGAATCTCTCGGCCAAAAAGGGAGCACAAGGTGCTTGCATAACTTCCAAGTTTCCCGATCTTCTTTGCAAGACAACCATCGTGCAATCACTTCTTTTAGTGCTCCACGTGTCAACTTGATCCATGCTCCACGTGTCACTTGATCTTGTCGATAGATTTAGGTGGATATAATCGGATCTGATATAATCGATATAATTTTCTCTGATATATATTAAATTTTGTCATTCGCCTCTTGTTAGCATTAGGGGATGTTTGGAATTGCTTACGATCAAAAGTGTTTATCAACTTTTCTAATAAGCTAAAATTATTATCTTTTTGAAAATCTCTTTATTGTTGTTCAGAAAAGTCATAAGCACTTTACCCACTTATTGTTTAAAAGCTAATAAGTTATAAGCACTCTCAAACACCCCTAACCCTTAGGTATCCTCATTCAATTCATCCCAATAGATTTTTTTCTTCAGACTGATTACATCTATTGATTGATAGTATTAGTTTTTGTTCTTGTTGATTTGTCTCGGTAGATAGAAACCATATGAGTGAGATCTCGGTTTAAGCCTGGGTAACGTTTCTCTATCAATGCGATGCATGTGTTGATTTCTTTCCTCATGACGACTGTGGGACGATATACGGTAGAGGTGCCTCAGAGAGTGACGTCTACCTGTTTTTTACCGTTGAATTATCCATTGCGTTTGATTAGATGTATATGATATTTTGCTACTATCAACTAATTAATCACTTGTTTCATTTAAGTTTCATAAATTTGCTTAATTTATTAAGAACCACTATGTATAGGGTCAGGTTCACGTGAGACCAAACTCTTTCTGTGATACCGGTGAGACCAAAAATTTTACACATGAAACTTACAAAAAAATACATGCATACACAACTGATTTACTTTTAATCATAAGTGCATATAGTCTAAATGAAGGTTACGAGAGTGTTTTTCGATTTTCCATTATTTTAACTCTCTCTCTCTCTCTCTCTCTCTCACTCACTCTCTCTCTCTCTCTGTGTGTGTGAGAGAGAGAGAGAGAGTGAAAAGTTCAAATGAAAACTTATTTTCATTGCGAACGTAAGAACAGCTGATAGCGCGTCATGTGGCATATTCGACTCATATTCAGTCTGAATAATACAAAATTATTCAAGATGAATAATAACACAATATTCAAACTAAATAATATTATCATTCAGTCTGAATATTGTAAACTCAAATTTGATTGTCCTCATGTTTGTAATCAAATTTGAGTTTGTATTTAAACATGACCCTATATATAAGGTTAGGTTCAAATGTGAATTCAATTTTGGTTGTGAACGTGAGGACGAGTCTCAGCCACACATCTTCGGTTACGGTGGACGCGATCACGGAGTATTGACGTGATTCATGGGAGGGTGAAAATTATTAAAGGTGGGGACCAAGTCAAAACTGCTTTTATTGAACGGATGAGTGACTGAGATTCGTCCTCATGTTCACAACCAAATTTGAGTTCACAATTAGGTCGCGTTTGGTTTGCTGGAATCTTTTTGAAGGAATTGGAATCCTGAAGGAATTGGAATCCAATTCCATAATCTGTTTGGTTGGCAAGAAATGGAATTGGAATCCAATTCCATAATCTGTTTGGTTGGCAGAAATGTCCGATAGAATTGGAATTCAGATATGCAAAATGATAGAATTACCATCCTTTTGTTCTTATGTCGAAGCGGTAGCGGTGGTCAAGCGGTGGCGGCGTCGGCGGTTGGGTCAAAGCGGTGGCGGCGTCGGAGGTGGGTCAAAGCGGTGGCGGCGGTAGGAGGTGGGTCGAAAGCGGTGGCGGCGGTGGAGGTGGGTCGAAGCGGTGGCGGCGGTCGGCGGTGGGTCGAAGCGTCGGGGTCGGTGCGGTCGAAGGCGGGTCGGCGGTGGGTCGAAGCGACAACGGCGGTCGGCGGTGGGTTGAAGAGAAGTTGTAAGTTAGAGCATTTAACTGAAGGGTAATTTGGTAATTTGGCAATTCCCATGTCAAGGGATTTTAAAATCCTTCCATAGTTCCATGTACCCAAGGATTTAAAATTCCTTCATACGAGGGATTTTAATTCCTTCCCCCGATTCTAATTCCCTTCTCTAAATTTTACCAAACACAGGAATCCTTGGGAGTTGGATTCTAATTCCTTCAGATTCTCAAGAAATCCTGAATACCAAATGCGGCCTTAAACTTTTCTCATGTAAATAAACCTATATATATTGTATGTGTTTGTGTGTGGAAGCACGTGCAGAAAAGATTAACGATCCATCAAAAAAGCTTGGACAGAATAACGTAATGTCACATGGCCATATGCATACCACTTGGTTTAGTGTTTTCTTCTAATAATTATATGTTAACTTGTTTATGACTTTATGAAATGTTTCTTAAACTACCAGTTTTTAATAGACAATTGGTACTGTTAAAATATCGTTTGAGTTTTATTATGTAATTACATTCTTTGACTTGTAAGAATAATGATATTAAAATTTCAAGTTATATACATTTTGAGGTGTCCATAAAAATTTAGGCTATGTTTGGCAAGCGTAGCTTATAAGCTAGCTGGTAGCTGATAAGCTAGCTGTTGATTGATAAGTTTGCTAGTAGCTGATAAGCTAGCGTATGAACAAATTATGTTTGGCAAAAACTAGCTTATGAGTATGTAAAATGACCAAAAAGAGTATATTTGAATTTAATAATTAATATTAATAAGGGTATAATTTGAAAAAAAACTACAATAAGATTCTCATAAGCTACTTAAAGTAGCGTTTCAAAAAGCTAGCTTATAAGCTAGCTTCCTGGTATATGTTTAGATGGACTAGCTTATGTTTGCCAAACACAGCCTTAATTTACCTTATGATATTTAGAAAAAAGTGTAGTTTAGTATTTTTATTTTAATCATATGCTATTAAAATTACTTGTTTTTTTAAATAAAATTCTTAACGATATTTGGTTTTTAATAAGTCTATAAACATTGGAAGTAACTAATACTTCTATGAGTTGCACCAATTTCGCGTAATCGAACTGGCAAAAATGATTCAAAATACACATTAAAGGCGTTTTTTTACGAAATACACATACATTTGTCTAGTGACATTTTAAACCTTGTGGATTACACTCTTTGATTGTGATAATACTGGGACTATGCATTACCTACTCAATTATCCTCTCTATGTGGTATGATACAATTGTCATTCTTTTACAGTTCAATTTTTGAAAACCCCGACAAACGTAGTTCCACGTCCATTTTTTAAGTCAAACTAGATGTCATAATGTCTATGCATCACTTATCGTATGAAAATTATTGCATGCCTCTAGTCAATCGTATGGACAACATTAGCCTAAATACATTGTTTATGGTGTGAGTTACACAAACATTGATGAAACCAATTGAAAAGTGTGATTAATATGTCAATATAGATTGAAAAGTTTTTGTCTGAGACAAGGCGAATTAAGGGGGACAAGTTGGGTATTCTTTTTCGGTTTTTCGGCATAAAGCATCTTATTAAATAAGCAACTTTCTGTATTATAAGTCATACCAAACAATTACATATAACTAATCAAATAAAATGTATATCTCATTAAGATCAAAAAGCTGCTTAATAAATAATCTCTATGATAAATGCATTTAAATGTTTACTATGATATAGGGATACTTTTAAATTTTATTGGCCTCCCAAATATATCAGTTAGATAGAAATCCATTACATGGATCATTTGACATTTACAAAAACTGTAACATGCCTACACCATTTGACCTATGTTTAACATTTATTTCAAGTAGGGGTTATAAGGGTAATTCATATAAGCTTTTAGGCTTTTAGCAATCAGTGGCTTAAAATGTAATTGGTTTTAAAGATTGTGGTCCTCATGAGCCATGATGCATTTGTAGTGCAACTATGACCTAAAGGGTGCATTTAATATGTTGATAAAATAGAAAGAAACATTTATTCAATGTTTGGTAAGATATGGTAGAAAATGACTGGATAGAAAATGACTAATTAGATGACTAATTACTTTTTCTAATGAGCTTTTCAGTGTTTTTTAAACTATTAAATAGCCAATTTAAACGAAAATTAACAAAAGCACAATAATAATTTAAATATCAACAAAACTATGACCAATTATATGTTCTAAAATCAGAGTTTGCAAGATAAACAGTACCAATATACGTTCTTGGTTGGATTTCCGATCAGGCTTCCAATATTGAAATATAACACCCGGAAATCAAAACTTGGTGTGAAGGATTTCGGATTTCTGATTTCTGGTCATTGTCGGATTCAAATTTAATTTAATCGACTTCAGGTTATAGCAATATATGTTTTTTATTTTTTTTTTCTTTTCCACCAAATTACTAGAAAATAGAAATCGTATGCAACAAAAAATTATAAATGAACATATGTATTTAAAGTAACAAAATTTGAGTAAAGAAACATATATATATATATATATATAAGAGAGAGAGAGAGAGAGAGAGAAAGGTTCAAACAAGAACCAAACAAATTTGCAAGAATGGAGGAACCAAGAAAATCACATGTGATTTCCTACTAAAGCTCGCCCACTCGCACGACCCACTTGCCTTGTCGGGAGCGTGTACTACACTCGCCAAAGGGTAATCACATGTGATTTAGTACAAAATCACATGTGATTTCCTTGGTTCCTTCATTCTTGCAAATGTGTGTGTTCTTGTATGATCCTCCCTCTATATATATATATATTTAGTTTTTTTCGGATTTGGTTGAGGTTTACAAATATGGGACCAAACTTCTGCTCTTTAATCCCAGGTACTTTTTTTTCTTGTGTGATGGTGCAAAGTGCCAAACCCTTCACTCTCCTTTCGGTATTTTTAATTGATCTAAGATACATTTTGGTAATTTGTTGAATTTGATATAATTTTTTTTGATTTCTTAGTTTGTTTTTCTTATAATATCCTGGAGCACCCTCATGCTGTGTTTGGTACGTGGGACAGGACACGATAGGACGGGACAAAACTCACTGTCCCACGTTTGGTGCAGCATGGGACAAAACAAGAATTTCCCGTCCCACGTTTGGTGCGACATGGGACAGGGACAAGAACTGGGACAGAATGGGATAACATGGGACAAAAAGGGCTTTTTTTTGTTCCACCAAAATAGGTGGAACAACATGGGACAGAAATGAGGCAGAAACTAATATATTATTAATTAACACTCATTTGATGTATAACTTGTTGTATTCAGAATCAAACAATCAAGATTTAAACTTTATGAAGACTTTAAATAACTCAAATTAATTATTTAAATTACCAAGTTGTCTAAGAAACTGTATAATCCTTCACGATCATAACAGTTCAAGAAAGGTAAAATGAGAGTGTCCCGTTATCGGACTATGTAAAACGATACTCAAATTAAAACCAACCTGAAAGTTTGCTCGAATTATGGAAGTGAGAACCGCACGGAATAGACTCCTGTCCTTAAAGGTGTTTACGTCGCGTAATCGCTGTCAGCCTCTAGACGTAACGACCCAGGATTAATGCAGTCGACGATCGGTATTTCAACAGCGATGAAACCCGATAAACGGAAGACGATGGTAAGAAGCAAAAAACGAGAGAAAAAGAGAGAGATTGTGAGGAGAGCTCTTTGTTTTCTGATAATGAAAAAGAACCTGCATGGGGCTGTATTTATAAGCCAACCATGCAGCTCTCAATCCCCAAAAACGTGGAGAGTTTGTTGGATCTGATAAGTAGCTTAATCTGGAAGAAATTGGATCTGATAAGGAAGCTTAATCTGGATGATAAGTGATAGAGATAATTATCCCACATGTTGAATAATCTGATCTCTATCCCTTTGGCTAACCAATCCTACTCCAACTCTATCTGCTTATCAGCTAAGTAACCCGAACGGTTTGGATCGGATACCCGGATCCATGATCCGTTTACCCAAAAACAAAGGCTCCTCAGCTCCGAGCGACGAAGTGCAAAGTGCGCCTACACGCGCCACTCGCGGGCACGCGGCTCGCGCTCACGGTCACGGTCACGGCTAGGCGCGCGTGTGGAGAGGACCCACTTGACCCCCACCATTTGGTTTGAATTATAAGGGATGGAAATCCCTTATAAACCCACCTAGCATTTCTCCTCCTTCCTATGTGGGACAAAGCAAAACTTCCCAACACTCATTTTTACATAAAAATTCCAACAATCCCCCACCATGTTGGAAGTTTTCTTGTCATTCAGTTATGTAATAACACATAGGTGTCACAAAGATTAAACCTAGTTTGATGTAAGTGAACAAAGAGAAATCAATTCAGTGGTATCCTAATGGATTTAAACCATGAACCTTGCGACCTCTCCGGTCCATCTACACATATCACATAAATCTTCCAATTTACTGAGCGCGAATATGGCCATGCGCTTTCAATCCTTTTCTTGACCCTTTAGAAGATAAACCACTAATCTTCATTCAAGGCGGCACCACCTCTAGGTCATATAGGCAAAGTTTATAACATCTTCGTTGCTTAGATGTCTCCAAAACTTTGTTAAGAGAATAAACTCATCCTAGTCCTCGGCAACAACGTACTATCTTTACCACACATGGATCTATCGAGTTTGATAGTACCTTCTATCAATTAAGTGACTTTACCCTTTAAACTTGAAAGATAGGAGCACTAAATTCAAGTTGGGTTTCCATCACTAACCGATTCTATTGTGGTTTTAGACCCATGTATCTTGTGGTAGTTTCGACCAAATCTCTCGTCAGAGGTTTGGTAAGCGGGTCTGCCAAGTTCTTACTAGACTTGACAAAGACAACTTTGATGGTACCATTCTCAAACAGTTGTCTCACATAATTGTGTCGAAGACCAATGTGTCTCGACTTCCCATTATACACAGCATTGTATGCTTTAGATAGTGTGGCCTCACTATCACAGTACATGGGAATAGAAGGCATTGGAACATCCCACAGTCGAATGTCCGAGAGTAGATCTCTAATCCACTCTGCCTCTTTGCCAGCCGCAGCTAAGGCAATGAACTCGGCTTCCATAGTCGAGTGAGCTATACATGTCTGTCTCTTGCTCGCCCAAGAGATAGCTCCTCCAGCTAGAGTAAAAATCCAACCACTTGTGGATTTTGAATCACTGGTTTGATCAATCCAGCTAGCATCAGAATACCCCTTTAGTATTCCGGAAGATGACATGTAAGTCATTTCCAATTTGCTTGTCCTTTTCAGATACCCCAATACTCTGCTTACTGCTTTCCAGTGCTCTACACCAGGATTGATCGTATGCTGACTTAGTTTGCTCACAGCGAATGCTATGTCAGGTCTAGTGCAGTGCATAGCATACATCATGCTACCAATTGCACTTGCATATTCTAGTTGAGCCACTGCTCGTCCTGAGTTAGCACCAAGTTTCACGCATGAATCAAATGGAGTGTTAAACTCCTTTATGTCTAGATGCTGAAACGTTGTCAGAATTTTCTCTATGTAGTGAGACTGACTTAGAGAAATCTGACTGCCTGTTCGCTTCACCTTGATACCAAGAATGGTATCCACTTCTCCAAGATCTTTCATCTTAAAGTTGGAGGATAGGTATTTCTTCGTCTCAGAAATTCCTTCTAAGTCAGTGTTGACGATCAACATATCATCAACATATAAGCAAATGACAACAATATAATCGGATGTGCATTTAGAATAAATGCACCTATCTGCACCGTTATGCCGAAATCCGAAATTCGTTACAGTGGTATCAAATCTTTCATGCCACTGTTTGGGGGCTTGCTTAAGACCGTACAAGGACTTAATAAGTCTACACACTTTATTTTCCTGTCCGGGCACCACAAAGCCTTCAGGTTGCTCCAAATAAATCTCCTCATTTAAGTAACCGTTAAGAAAGGCCGTCTTTACATCCATTTGATGAATGTAAAGTCCTTTCAAAGCGGAAATTGCTATGAGAGTTCTAATAGAACTAATCCTAGCAACTGGAGCATAGGTATCGAAATAATCGATGCCTTCTCTCTGCCTATATCCCTTAGCAACCAATCTTGCTTTATAGGCAGAAATGGATCCATCTGGGTGGTATTTCTTCTTAAATATCCACTTAGATCCAATAGGTATCTTTCCCTTGGGAAGATTATCCAATTCCCAGGTTCCATTACCTAGAATTGAATCCATCTCGTCATTTATATCTTCCTTCCACAAATGAGCATCTCTCGAAGACATGGCTTCGGAAAAAGTCTTAGGGTCATCTTCAAAATCGATGGTGAAAATGACCTCTCTTGTCACTTTCTTTTGTGACCCTTCAACCAAGTAGGAGACAAAATCATCTCCTAGATTCTTTTCTTTTCTAGTCCTAGTACTTCTCCTTGGCTCTTCTATATTTCGAGAAGGTTCAGGAACATCTCGAGAAGTACTTGGAATAGAAATGGGGTTTGTAGTTTCACTATCCTTTAGAAAATTATCTTCGAAGAAATCCGCATCTCTGGATTCCACGATGACTCCCGATTCATTATCCAAAAATCTGTAGGCCACGCTATTCATTGCATAACCAACGAATATGCTCTTAATAGCTCGGTCTCCAAGTTTGGATCTTTTAGGATCAGGTGTTCTATAGTAAGCCACACACCCCCAAACTTTCATATAGTCAATCTCAGGTTTTCTACCTTTCCACAATTCGTAAGGGCTCGTAGGAATCACACGACTAGTGATCCTATTGTGAATATGACATGCCGTTAGTAATGCTTCACCCCACAGATTGGTTGGCAAGCCCGACTAGTTCAACATACAGTTGACCATTTCCACAAGGGTTCTATTCTTTCTCTCAGCCAATCCATTCTGTTGGGGAGTGAATGGTGAGGTTCGTTCATGTTTAATGCCATTCTCTTCGCAGAATGCATCAAACTCTCTTGAGAAATATTCTCCGCCTCTATCTGAACGAAGAATTTTAATTCGTTTTTCTTGTTGGTTCTCTACTTCTGCCTTATAAACTTTAAATGCATCAAAAGCTTCATCTTTTGATTTTAGTAAATAGACATAGAGATATCGAGTTGAATCATCGCAAAAAGTAATGAAATATCTTCTTCCTCCTCGAGTAAGTATTCCATTTAGTTCGCATATATCCGAATGAATCAACTCTAGTAATGATGTATTTCTTCTTTTAACAGACGGAAACGGTTTCTTTGTAAATTTAGATCTAACACATGTTTCACATTTTTCAAAATCCTTTTTGTCTAAAGTTAACATTCCTTTAGCTTGCATTTTTTCAATGTTTTTGATGTTTGTGTGTGCTAGTCTTTTATGCCATAAAGTAACAGAAGTATCAGAAGAAGTAACAGAACAACAAAATAACCAGAAATATTAACTTCATTAGCAAATGGAAACAAAATGTTATTACTTCCAACACCGGAAGTTACATCATTACTACCACTAGAAGAACCACTACCAACATTATTAACCTCATCATCACTCTCTAAAACTAAGCGATACATGCCACTAACATTGACCGCTTTCCCAACATACGCTCCACCTCTCGAGATATCTATTCGGCCATTCTCGAGCACCATCTTGAAACCACCTTTGTCGAACTTGTCAGCAGAAACCAGCCCCTTGGAGATTGTCGGAACATGAAGTGCGTCAGTTAGAACAACGGTGCAACCTCTTTTGAACCGCAACGTCACATCACCAATACCCAACACATCAGCACGATGACCATCGGCACAGACCACAACAGTCCCCGCAGGTGCAGGACGGTAGGTGCCGAAATATCGTCTTTGTCCGCAAACGTGGATAGTGGCCCTAGTGTCCACAAACCAACCTCGAGCCGCCACCGCCCGGGTTAGAGAGGAAATCATGTAGACTCCTCCAAGATCCACATTTGCGACCAGATTGGCCACCTCATCAACAGCATTAGCCACAGGTCCAGACTTTCGATCTTTGCATTCCCTTGCATAGTGCCCCGTCTCTCCGCAGACGTGACACGGTCCAGCCTTCTTAGGTTTGTTGTTGAACTTGGGTTTCTGATTGCCTGGTCTCTTAAAACTCTGCTTCTTTGGTCCAAAATTCTTAACCTTATTTTGTCCCCATGACTGCTTGTTTTTCTGATTAGAACTCCCGGTAACATGATGCACATTCGAGCTAGCCTTACTGCGCTTGTCTCGAATGCGGGTTTCCTCCTCAATGCGAAGGTGTTTCATCAGATCATCCAGACTAAAGTCCTCAGATTTGTGCATCATGCGTTTAGAGAAGTCTTTCCAAGATGGCGGCAGTTTAGCAATGATTGCGCCAACTTGGAAAAGCTCCACTATGGGAATGGAAAGCGCATTTAATTTGTTGACTAAAACCTGAACCTCATGCACTTGCTTCATGATAGGCTTGTCGTCAACCATTTGAAATTCCAGATATTTAAAAACAAGATACTTGTTAGTACCCTCTTCATGTGTTTTATATTTTTGTACAAGTGCTTTCCATAATTCCCTCGAGTCAAAAATCGGAGAGTAAAGATCAAACAAGCGGTCACTCAAAGTATTTTTTATGTGCCCCAAACAAAGAGCTTCAGCCTCCTTTCGGAGTAGACGCTGCTTTTCCAAATCAGAAATTGCTCTCTGATCTGGTTGTTGCCCCTCCGCGGGAATTGGATTCTCAGGAATGGGGGGCAGATTGGGGTCCAAAATATGGTAAAGTTTTAGGAACATAAGCAGAAATTTGACCTTCTCGACCCAACGGGTATAATTCTGACCGTCGAAACGATCGAGTTTCACGATATCCTGATTCATTAGGCGGAGGTTTTCGGAAGGTAGTTCAGACTCCATTGATTGTTTTCTGAAAGTTTAAAAAATTGTTTTACAAATCAGAGATTTAAAACAATGAGCTTTTAAAAGCTAGACACCTTTAAGATTGTTGTATTCAGAATCAAACAATCAAGATTTAAACTTTATGAAGACTTTAAATAACTCAAATTAATTATTTAAATTACCAAGTTGTCTAAGAAACTGTATAATCCTTCACGATCATAACAGTTCAAGAAAGGTAAAATGAGAGTGTCCCGTTATCGGACTATGTAAAACGATACTCAAATTAAAACCAACCTGAAAGTTTGCTCGAATTATGGAAGTGAGAACCGCACGGAATAGACTCCTGTCCTTAAAGGTGTTTACGTCGCGTAATCGCTGTCAGCCTCTAGACGTAACGACCCAGGATTAATGCAGTCGACGATCGGTATTTCAACAGCGATGAAACCCGATAAACGGAAGACGATGGCAAGAAGCAAAAAACGAGAGAAAAAGAGAGAGATTGTGAGGAGAGCTCTTTGTTTTCTGATAATGAAAAAGAACCTGCATGGGGCTGTATTTATAAGCCAACCATGCAGCTCTCAATCCCCAAAAACGTGGAGAGTTTGTTGGATCT
Organism: Centaurea solstitialis; assembly: GCA_030169165.1. Classification (NCBI taxonomy): domain Eukaryota; kingdom Viridiplantae; phylum Streptophyta; class Magnoliopsida; order Asterales; family Asteraceae; genus Centaurea; species Centaurea solstitialis. The sequence continues at coordinate 32,727,929 of CM058043.1, forward strand.
GATAAGTAGCTTAATCTGGAAGAAATTGGATCTGATAAGGAAGCTTAATCTGGATGATAAGTGATAGAGATAATTATCCCACATGTTGAATAATCTGATCTCTATCCCTTTGGCTAACCAATCCTACTCCGACTCTATCTGCTTATCAGCTAAGTAACCCGAACGGTTTGGATCGGATACCCGGATCCATGATCCGTTTACCCAAAAACAAAGGCTCCTCAGCTCCGAGCGACGAAGTGCAAAGTGCGCCTACACGCGCCACTCGCAGGCACGCGGCTCGCGCTCACGGCTAGGCGCGCGTGTGGAGAGGACCCACTTGACCCCCACCATTTGGTTTGAATTATAAGGGATGTAAATCCCTTATAAACCCACCTAGCTTTTCTCCTCCTTCCTATGTGGGACAAAGCAAAACTTCCCAACACTCATTTTTACATAAAAATTCCAACATAACTTCAATATGGTATTTGTTTTAATGTTACCACCACTAGTCGTGGCCATAGCCGCCACCCGGTAGCCACTATCGTCCACCTCCACCTCGTCTTCCACTACAACAACCTTCTCCACCACCTCTACAATTACTACCGATTACCTACCACCACCGCCTACGACCTCTACAATTGTCCATCGCCACCACAACCACCACCACGACCGTTGGTCACCTCCACCACCACCACCACTATCCACCATCTTCACATTCTCCACAATCAACGACCACCACCACCATCATCAGTATTAGTGTTACCATTGGCCACTACCTCCACCATCAACATTAGTTATATAAAAATCTTATATATATACATATGGGTGTGTATGTGTTTATTTTATGAAGATTGTGTAATTTTTTTATAAGTTATATAGTTTGTTTTTTTACGTTAATTATAAATATTATGTGACATATAAAATCATTAAATAAGTTTTTCTATGAAACTTGTCTAGTTCTGTCCAGTCCAGTCTTAGGCGTACCAAACATAAAATAGACACTTGTTCTGTCCTTTCCAGTCCCGTCCCGTCCAGTCCAGTCCAGTCCTACTCTCTTGTCCTGTCCAGTTCTGTCCTGTCCAGTCCTGTCCCGTCCAGTCTGCGTACCAAACGCTACCTCAAAGATTAACGGATGCATATTTTATATCCAAAAAATTGATGGCTGTGAAATCAAGTTGAACTGATGCACACAAATCTGCCCCTAACATACATAGGCCCCCCATTCACTCCTGCCTGCCACCAACATTAATCACTATATCAATCATTTTCTATCAAGTTATGATTATTATAATAATTTTTTAAGACCAATGCTCTATATATTGAAGTCACACAATCAAAGATCGTGCCTTGTTGTGCATATTTGGTCCCAACCAACCCCATTGGCCATTGCCTCAACGATCCACCTTTGGTTCGATACACATGGAAAAGTGATGCAACTTGTTTAGAAGTTGATCAAATGTAGACTACCATCATTGACAAAAACTAAGAACCAATTTTAGAATTATGCTTGATTTGTCGACAAAACTTAATGATCCAAATATGCCCACTTTTTAATCACTTGGATAGCAAAAAAGACACCACAATGTATATCTATCTGATACATATTTGAGGTAAAAACTAAAGTAAGATGGTAAAAAGGAATTGCTAGACGCATTCTATCACATGAACAATGCTCGTAGAAGTCTTGGTCATGTGAATCTTAATTGTGGTTTCAACTAATGTAAGGTGCGACATGGCACTAGGGATGAGATCGATACTATACTGGTTTACACTAATTTTTTTGGGAACTCAAAAAACTAGGATAAAAAATGAACCATATTTACAAGTTCAATATTGGTTCAACTTCGATTTTGGGATAGGGAAACTGGTGCCAAAACCACTTATGTCCAAAATTTTAAGGTGGGTTAAGAAACAATCAATAGTTCGTAATGTTTCAGCGTATCAAAACCAATCATCCATGGACATGTCAAATTTATGAATCAACGTAACAGGGAATTTCCCCCCATAGTGGAGTGTAGGGCCGTTATTTTCATGGTGTTGGAGAAGATATGGATGGTTATGGAAAATGTATTTTTTTTTAATTATACTCGTATTAATATTAATTATTATACCACAAGATACATTATTTTGTCATTTTATATATCAATAAAGTAAGACTATGATTGGCAAATTAGCTGATAAGGTAGCTTATGACTGATAAAGCAGTTGTTGGCTGATAAGATAGTTGTTGACTCATAAGGTAGTTGTTGACTAATAATGTAGCTGATGAATAAGTTATGTTTGACAAAAAAACTAGCTGATAAGGTAGCTTATGATTGTAAAAAGACAAAAAAAGATATGTTTGAATATTAGTGGTATAAAACCAAGGGCGAATTTAAGACCAAGCTAGGTAGGTCCCGGGACCTACCTAATTTTTTTTTTTTTTGTGTTAGAAGTTATATAGAAAATTTTTTGGGACCCACCTAAATTTTTCTAGAGGAACTACCTTAAATATTTTCTAAGCAGCCTTGAGTAAATGAAAGTAATGTTGGTGTGGTGGATAACATCATTTGTTGTGTAAGGTAGGTCCTAGGTTCAAGTCTTTCAATTCCCCAAAAGCTGTTAATTTTTTTAAATTCTTTTTGTTTAGGCCCAACAGTTTTAAGTCTGGCCCACATACCCAAAAAAAACACATAACCTAACCTTTTCTATCTGACTTCGATTTTTTGATCAAACTTCGACCAAAATCGAGTTCTTCCCATTCGACTTCATCCAATTCACCTCCAATCTCCAATCTAAACAAATCGAATCAATTGGAATTCGCAATTCGCTATCCGATTTTGAAGTGTAGTGAGCCAGGTTTGTTCAAAAATCAAAACTTTAAATCTTCTTTTTATTTGTGAATTGAGATGTATAATCTAACAATAGATGTACTTATTAATTCATAATGAACTAATGATATTTTGAATCTTTGATTGTAGTTCTCGTTGAATAAAAAATGTCGTTGTTGAGGTTTTTGAAAAAGAATGGAGAATCTAGTTCATCAAGTCCGAATGATTCCGGAACAACAAAGAGAGTGGAAAAAACAATAGGTGAAGATAATGAGAAAGAGCAACATAAGTATACGAAGGTTGATTTGAATTCACTACCTGTTGATCCTGCGAAACGACCAAGTATAGATTTTTATCATGTGAATCAACGAGATGAAATTAGAAGAGCATATTTGCAAAAAGGGCCTTGTCAACCACAAAACCATATTTTTCCACAACGTGATTTTGGAGGTAAACCTCGAAGATTTAATCGGTCTTGGTTTGATGATAATAAATATTGGTTAGAGTATAGTATAAAAGAGAATGCCGCATTCTGCTTATGTTGTTATCTTTTTAAATCCAATATACCAAACCAAGGTGGATCAAATAATTTTGTAAAATCTGGATTCAAAGCTTGGAATAGAAAAGCAGGACTTGATCTTCACAAAGCTGGAAATCCACACAATATTGCTGTCCAAGAGTGTCAAATTTTGATGAACCAGAGACAATCCATTGCGTCTGCTTTTGAGAAACAAACAACTTCACAAGAACATGAGTATCGGATTCGTTTAAATGCTTCAATCGATTGTGTAAGATTTCTACTACGACAAGGTTTGGCATTCTGTGGTCATAGCGAGAACGAAGACTCACATAATAAAGGTAACTTTCTTGAACTATTACAATGGTTAGCCGATAGATGTGATGTCATAGATCGTGTTGTTTTAAAAAATGCTCCAAGAAATGCACAAATGAAATGCGGTGATATCCAAAAAGATATTGTGCAAGCATGTTCCGAAACAATTATAAATGTTATTATGGAAGATCTTGGAAATGATTTGTTTGCGATTTTAGTAGATGAGTCGCGTGATGTGTCTTGTAAAGAACAAATGGCATTGGTTTTGCGATTTATTAATAAAAAAGGTGAAGTTGTAGAAAGATTTATCGGCCTTAGAAATGTTAGTGACACTTCAGCTTTGTCACTAAAGGCTACCATTTATGATATGTTGTCAAAGTGGAAACTGAGTCCTACTAGGATAAGAGGACAAAGCTATGATGGTGCTAGTAACATGAGTGGTGCATTCAACGGATTGAAGACATTTATTATGAATGAAACAAAATCTGCATACTTTATTCATTGTTTTGCTCACCAGTTACAGCTAGCCCTGGTGTTTGTTGCAAAAAATCACACAAAGATTAATGATTTATTTGATGTGGTTTCTCGACTGTTAAACATCATTGGGTCTTCTTACAAGCGACGAGATAATTTAAGAAGAAAACAAGCAACAAAAGTTGTAGCTGCATTGGCTGAAGGTTTGCTTTCTACTAATTTGATGGTTTAACTTTTCTTTTTAACTATTATTAGTTGTTTAATTCTAATTAACTTTTTATATGGAAATTCTAGGTGAGCTTGAAAGTGGTACTGGTTTGAACCAGAAAGTTGGTATCAAACGACCATGTGACACTCGATGGGGTTCTCATTTTGCATCTCTATTAAATATCCAGACTATATATCCTTCAATTTGTGAGGTACTTGAAGATCTTGTTGATGATAATAATGACAACTGTTAGAATATGTGGAACCCCAGGATTAATCTCCAAAAGAGCCCTTGAGGAGAGAATGAGGGTTCCAACATATATAGTGAAGATTTAGTCCAAGTCTAGCCGATGTGGGACTCTAACACGCCCCCTCCAACAGAGGCTAGATAGAGAGCCTAGAAGGGTCACGAGAGGACCAGGAGAGGGTCATGAGAGTGCCGGCATGTGAGTCCGTAGAGTGGTAGACCTTGGCTCTGATACCATGTTAGAATATGTGGAACCCCAGGATTAATCTCCAAAAGAGCCCTTGAGGAGAGAATGAGGGTTCCAACATATATAGTGAAGATTTAGTCCAAGTCTAGCCGATGTGGGACTCTAACAACAACGATCGAAAAGCTGAAGCACTTCGAATCTTAAAGTCGTTAAAATCGTTTGATTTTGTGTTTTGTCTACACTTGATGCTTGATATCTTGGGAGTCACAGATCATTTGAATACGACCTTACAAAGAAAAGACCAGGATATCGTAAATGCCATGAATCAAGTAAGTAGCTAAAAAAAAGACTTCAGGAAATTAGGGATATAGGATGGGAACCACTTTTACAGAATGTTACTTTGTTTTGTGATAAGAACGACGCTCAAATCTTGGATTTGAATGACGCATATTATAACGGAATAAGTCGTCGAAGAGGGTCACAGGTTAGCAACTCGCACCACTAGTAAAGTTGATATATTTATTGCAATTTGTTTTTGTGATAGTTATATAAAATATTTGTTTTACAGGTTAGCAACTTGCACCACTATCAAGTTGATGTATTTCATGCTGTGATTGATATGCAACTTCAAGAGCTAAACCATCGCTTCAATGAAGTCAACACGACTTTACTTCTTTGTATTGCTTGTTTATGCCCGAGTGAATCTTTTAAAGCCTTTGATTTGGATAAATTACTGAAGATGGCTACATTTTATCCGGAAGAGTTTCCAACAGAATATGATCTTCGAGTTCTTGAATTGGAACTTCAAAACTATATTAAGGATGTGCGAGAAGATGAACGATTTAATCAATTGAAGAGCATTAGAGACCTTGGCAAAAAGATGGACGAAACAAAGAAGCATATAATCTTTCCGAAGGTTTATCTTCTCTTGAAACTTGCATTGATCTTACCCGTTGCAACATCAAGTGTGGAACGTGCATTTTCAGCAATGAAGTTGATAAAGACGAGTACACGCAACAAAATGGGCGATCAATTTTTGAGTGATTATTTAGTTTCGTATATTGAAAAGGTTATTTTAGAAGGTATTAGTAACGATAAGATTATGCAAATATTTCAAGGTATAAGACTTCGTCGAGTACAATTGTAAGAACTTTAAAATACTATTATTGGGTAAATGTTTGATTTTTTATTTTAATGACCCGACCCGACAAAAGTATAGTTGACACTTTCATTTTTTTTTCCGACTAAACTTAGTAGGGAACCACGTGGTTTTTTGTTCTAGATTCGCCACTGTATAAAACTAAATAAGAGCATATATAGAATAAAAAAATAAAAAGTCAGATAAGTCACCAAAAGGTTAATGGAAGTAACTTTTCAAAAAGCTATCTTATAAGTTAACTTATAAATTATCTTATGGTCCATCCAAACATATACCTAACTTATAAGTTAACTTATCACCTAGTTTGTTAAATACTAATTTTTATAGTTTTTATAGTTATACAGACATTAAAATAAATTAGGTAAAAAGAATTAAATAAAAATATTAAATATCATGTGTGTAGACTGTAGCCAGCCGGCGAGTAGTATTTGTTGTGTGGTCGGTCACTGTCATTCCCGCTCATTTCACGCTCCGTTTTAAAAATAAAGTTAAAAAAAACTTGTTTCTGTTTCCTGCCCGCCGTCGCTTTCTTCAAAGTTTGAATTTCATTTCACCCTCCCCTCCACGTCATCCCTTCTGAAATTCCCATTTTACCCCTCATTTCAAAAATTAAATACTATAACAAATCCAGCACAACCACTAGTAGTAGTATAGTGCCATCGTGTTTCCCTTTCCAACAAAATTTATTTAATATATTATTTTATCCTTCTTTCAAATTGTATTACGTTTTCTTATTTTCATTATAAAATAAGGATAATTAAAGTAATTTTGAGAAAACCAATTAGTCCTTTGAAATATTTTGGTTATTGGAATACGTTTAAGATACTATAAGTATCACATTAAATATTATTTTAACATATAAAAATTAACTATTTAAAAAGTAAATAAAATAAGGGAAAAAAAAATACTTCTATTGTTTCAAGAGTAAATTGCAATTTTGGTCCTCGAGGTTTGTTAATTTTCTTGGCTTTGACCCTTATAAAATTTTATTGCAAGAACACTCTTATGATATACAAAATACCTGATTTTAGTCCCTTACAAAATGAAGGTTAAATTACATCCAATTGCTTATTGATCCCTCGGTAGAGGGATTATGGGGTGTAAGGCAAATGTCGCTCTATCGATACAATGTATTGAGCGTAGACCTCGTACAATAATTGTCCTAGCTCTACCGTATCTTTTGTTTCATTTATCCTACAATACCAACACAAACTTCTTTTATTTTGATTATTGTTCTACTACCAGCAATTCCATGCGTAATCTCAACATTCAATCAATTCATTTTCCCAATTCAATGTTAACAAAGATTACTCTCAGGAGATTTATGTTTCGATGCAACAATAAGATGCTATATCTAACAAGTAGTTTTTTTGGTTGGATAGTTGGTCACATTTATTCATGAAATGGCGACTATGATGAAGATGGGGACGTTAACTTACCAATATCCGTTGCATATGAGAGTAAAATAGTCAATTATCTCTAAAATACAAGAGTAAGATAAAATCTGTTTCAATATATGTTGTTGTCATCTCATATTTCAGAATAGGGTTATGTTCACCAGAGTGTATCCAACTTGTCACCAAAAGTTATTGTATGTACTGAACTTGAAAAATTACCTTTTGATGTATCAAACTTTGGAAAATAATCTATTGTATGTATCCGGTTACCTATCCAACAGGTAACCGGTAAACTTTATATTTTTTTTTATAATACACCTCATTAATTTAGTTCCATGATGATGATGATGAAGGAAATGAAACCTAAAAAATAAAGATCCTTGAATATGAAGATCATTAGTTTATTTCCATGATCAAACCCAGAAAATGAAAACCTAATGAACAAACCCATATTTTGTCATAAAATAAGAACCCTAAAATCAATAAACCTAAAATCAAGAACCCTAAAATCAAGAACCCTAAAATCAAAATCTAATCGATTGAAAACCATGAACAAATCGATTGTAACCAGATTTCCCGTATGAACTCTAAATCAAAACATACCTGTTCTACGATTTCCAAATCGATTTCTCGTATGAACTCCAAACGATTTCCAAAACCCGTTTCAAAACCGAACCAAAAATCGTCCATGGTTGCAGCAAGAATCAGAAATCGAAAACCACGAACGAACCCTAGATCAATATCAACGGTGGAGATGATGGCCACGGTGGAGAAGCAAGAACCCTATATAAATCTGTATCAACCCTAAATCGGTGGCGACAGTGGAGATGATGGCGACGGTGGTGAGGTGGAGACGGTGGGGAAGTGGCGACGGTGGCGAGGTGGCGAAGTGGCGACGGTGGCGAAGTGGTGACGGTGGAAGTGATCGGAGGTGGTTCTTCTGGTTTGAGGCGTCGATTGTAGTGAAAGAATTGGGTTTTTTTAATTTCTTTTTGTTTTTAATTTTATTTGTAGTTATTTTTAAATAACAAAAATACAACTCAGCATCTAGTCAGCTTCCACATCACTAATACCGGTGCCACATCAGCTGGTTACCTGCTATAACAGGTTGGATACATACAATAGATTTTTTTAAAAAGTTTGATACGTCAAAAGGTAATTTTTCAAGTTCAGTACATACAATAACTTTTGGTGACAAGTTGGATACACTCTGGTGAACATAGCCCTTCAGAATAAAATGACTATTTTATCTTTACGAGCAAAGTACATAGAGACTTAACAAATTAAATCTAGCTTCTGTTAATAGGATAGATCAAAACCAATAATGTTTTTATGCATATCATAAGGTTTTTGCAATAAGGTTGTGCGTAGCAAGACCACAGGCTGAGCAGCTTGGCGGGCTCTGCTATGCCGCAAGCGGGCTCGGCAGCATCGGGCTGCAGCGGTATGGCCACAACGTCTACCAGCTATCTTCCTCTCATACACTATTTTTTTGTATTGGGTTTCGGTACTAAATAGAGAGTGTTTCAGAGGGCTTATTGTGGCTTTATGAAAAAGCTAATATGACATTGACACGTACAAATAGCCTAAAAGTGTTGTAAAGATCAAAACAAATAAAAGTAACAATTTGCAGGGGCTAAAATTGTAATTTTTACTCTTTGTTTCAATTACCTCCCTCCCACTACCATTTCCCGGTCACTAGGGATCTCTTTCTCTCTCTACACCAGAAGAGAAAGAAAGTGAGAAACACAGTTTCTCTCTCTATCTCTCTACCACACACTTTCTCTCTCTATACGTATATACAAATATATACATACACTCTCAACTTTCTCTCTCTAGAAGAAGAACAGCTTCTCTTCTCAATCACACTCTCAGAAGATTATAGTATACAAAAATCTCCGATTTGGTTCTACTAATCTAGAACTAGAACATGTGAAAAATCTCTGACATATTCCATCCATGTCTTCGATTCAATTATTCGCCGATTTTGTCTGCTTGTTGTTGAATCTGGTGAGCTGTTGAATCGGTCAATGGCAGCAGCTTCCTCATCATCAACATCAAGAGGACGAAGCAGCTCACCATTCCATAGCCATAGCCATAGCCGGAAGCCTTCAAGTCCGTTTTCGTCTTCTTCTTCATCGTCGTCTTTCAAGCAGCAGACTGTAAATCGATCATCTTCTTCTACGTTCTACGGAGGAGGCTCGGGAAGCGGTTACGGTTCGAGATCTGAGATGCTAGGTCGGACTACGTCTGATACGATGTACTCGCGAGGTGGAGGAGGTTCGCCGGTAGGTTATCCGTCGGCCGACGAGATGATGGATGAGGCGATTGATGATTATGTGAAGCCGGCGGGAGGTGATAGCATTTCGGTCACGATTCGGTTTAGGCCTTTGAGGTAATTTGAATTGTTAGCAGATCTTGTTGAACTGATTAGGTTTTAGGTCAGTTTGTTACTGTTTTGAGACAATGCGGTGATGATTTGTGGTGATTGTAGTGAAAGAGAGTATCAGAGAGGAGATGAGATTGCGTGGTATGCCGATGGAGATAAATTGGTGCGCAATGAGTACAATCCGGCCACTTCGTATGCATTTGGTACAAACTTTGGCTTTTTTAGTGATTAGAAACCTGAACTGAAGTGGAGGCAATGCAACACTGACCATTCTGATTATGATTACTTTTATGTTGTGTATAACAGATAGGGTTTTTGGATCCTTTGCGGAGACTCATGAAGTGTATGATGTAGCAGCTGGACCTGTTATAAAGGCTGCTATGGAAGGCATAAATGGTGTGGTAAACTAGATTAAGTTAAAAAAAGAAGATTATGCTAATTGTCTTGATTGTTTAGCCACTATCTCGATTAATAAAGGGAACTAACAAAACACTAGTAGTTGGAGCTAAAGTAAGACTTCTAATGCAGGAACTGTATTCGCATATGGTGTTACAAGCAGTGGGAAGACACATACTATGCATGTGAGTACAGTTTCTTTCTGTGATATTGATCAATTGCAATGATTCTGAGGTTATTCTAAGCTCTTAATGCTTTCAAGATAGCAGTTAAGTAAGAGTATTGTATGTGTATGCAATTGTTCAACGAGATTAAGTTGTTTGCAGCAATAGCTTTATTGTATCTTAAAATACTATGATAGGAGCTCATAGTGTGTAGTGTGTATCAATACCTTCAACTTTTACTGGGATTTAAGTCATTTAACTTCTCAGTTGCTTGATGTTCATCAAAATGTGTTATTGATCAATGCTGCTGTCTGGTGAAAGAATAATATGTAGTTGTGAAACATTCCAAAGCAACTTACCCTATAATGATTGTTATTCAAACATAGTGTCGTCTTTTTCTTGTCTTTTCTTTCTCGCTGAGTTGCATCGAATGCTGAGATGGTTATGACTTATGAGGTTACATGAGGATCTATGTGAGAAGGTTGCGGTGACAGAGATGAGGAGGTGAGGCAACATTGTTAGAGGTGGTTTGATACCCTTCAAAGCAGACCTTTGAATGTAGTAGTTAGAAGAGGAGATATGTTCCAAGATAAGGTTCTTAAGGGAGGTAGTTGGCCAAAAATGGGCATGGGGAAAGTAGTGAAGTAAGCGTTGCACAAGTGGAGTGTAGGAAGTAATGAAGGTAATTGGCTTTACTTGGGAGTATGTGAAACGATGTCACTCTTGTATTGTTAATTTGTTACCCTAGGGAATTCACTTCTTAATGTTTGCTTCCAGGTTGCACATTTCTTTTATTTTTTTGGTGTGAGTTTTAGCCTACCATACTTAGTTGGGGATCAAAGACTCTTTGTTATTGCACATGGAGAGTTGGAGACTGGAGTTGATAATTGATTGCTCTTTTTAAAATCCTTGGTAATAGGACTTGGGAACTTATGCTGAATTTGAACTGCCTGCAGGCTTTCTATCTGTAACTATTGAGATCATACCTAGTAGCCTAGGTACATACTGGTTCCCATCAAATAGCAGCTTTGTTAGAAACAACTCCATGAGTGAAAGGTTCATACATCGAGTATTCAGTAACTTATGGACCTGAAACATACACTGGTCACTTGCTATCCATTTTGACAAAAGTCAGGCTTCATCCGAAAAACCATGCCCTTCCGGTGTTTCTGTAATAGGAAAGCAAATAACCCTTTGTGATAGAATTCTTGAGATGGGATAAAAAAATATAAAGTGAGGTCTATTAAGTTTTTTTTTTTGGAAGAGGTATCCAGACCACATTGGGCCCAGACTAATCCTCGGCAATTTTGGGCCGAAGCCCGACTGCTAAAGCATGCAGCCGGGGTCGAAGCCCCCGTACCTCTAGAATGCGTCCCCCAGGGCTCGAACTTGGGTTCACCACTATGTAGTGCCCAAGCCTTACCACTAGGCTAACACTCCTTTGGTGAGGTCTATTAAGTTCTAAACAGAAACATGGTAAATTTTGCAGGATTATTTAGGGTGACAAACTCCAATGTTAACAGGATAAGTGAATTAGATACATCTCAAAGGTGACATCCTGTAATCTCTCTGGGTTCAGAGCTTGCAGCAGGAACCTGTCATTGGCAACTAGAAAGTATACTAGTTGGGATTTCTCCATTCATATAGCTGGTTAAGATGGTTGTAAAAAGTGATTGGTTCTTTTCATATGGTGCCACGTGTGTTATTGTGACACTTCTGATAATGTAATCAGAGTTGTGATTCTTGTTTGGCAACAAAACAAAAAATGTTTTGCAAGATCATACTTTTAAAAAAATACAAAGTAAGATGAAAATTTATGATAAAAATAAAATTTGTGGTTTACTTGGTTTGAAACCTCGGCCTCATTAGAACCAAAGGGACAATGCTTGTATTCTTTGTGAGCCATGGAAACATCAAAATCAAGTTATACAATATATATTTGCTATTTGGCTTTCTAAAAATTGTAAATATTTGCAAAACATTGTCTTCTGTTCAATATTTACTCCCCCCAAAGTGTAATCACAAAAACAGAAAACGAACACATTGTGAAATAGTTGATAGTTTAGATGATCTATTCGATCTGCTTATTATTAACTTTTGATATTATATTGGTGATGGAGGTGGTATGCCGCAACTGTCCTGGTCATGTGGTTGTTTGTCTGACCCACAGTTATATGTAGTTGCTCTATATTGTTCAGAACTTTTTATTCTTTTTAATTGTCTTCACAGGGTGATCATACTTCTCCAGGAATAATTCCCTTGGCAATAAAGGATGTTTTCAGCATTATTCAAGATGTAAGTGTTCTTTGTGAACTTATCTTAAAGGATTACATGTATCATTTGCAATCCCAGGTTTCTATATGGCATCTGCTTGGCTCATTACGTGGAACCTTTGCTCTTGCCAGCCTCTAGCAGTTTCTCATATATTTGTCGATCCCTTTCTACATACATACATGAATACATATGATACATACACACACACACACATATATATATGAATAGTATTAGGTTCAAATGAAAAGTGCTAAAATATACGAAGTGGAGAAGTGATCTCCATCACTCATCCGGTCAATAAAGGCGGCTTTGATCTCTGCCCTCCGTGAATCGCGTCCAACCGAACTTTGACTGTCAAAGATTGCGGCTTTTGACTGGTCAAAGCTGCAATCTTTGACTAGTCAACTATAATCTCAACTGTATCAACGGTTGAGATCACTTCTCTACTTCGTATTTTTTAGCACTTCTCATTTGAACCTTTCTCTATATGAATATATACATGTAGATATGTACCAAAATACATGCATACCTACAATACATATATGTTTGAAAATGTACGTGTGTATATGCTGTGTGTACTGTGTTGTTGCATGTGTAATTGTGTATCCAGTGTTGGTTCACTTGCTTTAATATTTATATGATGATTGTAGTTTAATGAGTAACAAATACCTTGTGTTTACATTTCAGACGCCAGGAAGGGAGTTCTTACTGCGTGTGTCATATATCGAGATATATAACGAGGTTAGCCCTGGGATATTGTTAACTGACAATGTATAAAATGAAGGATTGAATATTTTTCTCTCCGACTGCCAGTACTACCATATTATGTATTTATGTTGACAACAAAACCCCCTTGGTTTCTCTGGTACTGCTTATGCCATATATGAATCCTGCTTATATAAATTTGGCATCCGCCAACCATTTTTAGTTGGTATATATTTCGTTGAGGACCATAAACTGAAATTTGTATGCTATGTTCTTTGACTAGGCATGCTGCTTATGCTTTTTTATCTCAGGTGATTAATGACCTGCTAGATCCAACGGGACAAAATCTGCGTGTTCGAGAAGATGCACAGGTTTCTGCCTTTACGCCTGCTATGCAACCTTTTGTCTTATTCCTTAAGTTATTATATTTATTCCTGTTCAGCTTCCCCCTTTCAAATTTTCAACTATTTGTTCCCTTAAAAATCATAATAGCTGATCAATTCACATAGACAAATATGAGATTGCGATTATTAAATACAAAACATAATTATTCTTTCTTGTTTGCTTAAATATAAATATATAATAGAACAATTAGTTCTTGATGTTGACTTATTATAGCATCATTTTATCTTGCTATGTGGGGAAATTTATACATATGGTCATGATGTGCTTTGTATCCATTGATAGGGTACATATGTTGAGGGTATAAAGGAAGAGGTGGTTTTATCTCCTGGGCATGCCCTTTCTTTCATTGCTGCTGGTGAAGGTACTACTGAATCTCTTTGTGTGTGCATATTTGTTTCTTGGAGCTCCTATGGTCAACCTAGGAAGGCTTTGAGTTGGGTTGTAGTTGTTTATGGGTTTTAATGGGCTGGTTGGGAACTTGGGATGCGTTCAAATCATAAACAGGTATGGGTTGGGCTATACAAAAGGTTGAGTTAACCCATTAGATCCAGGAGCAGCTATTGCTTACCTGCTCTGGGTTAAAAAGGAAAAAAGAGGAAGCTTTTCAATGAGAGGCCAATTGTGCTGCATTTTGTATGGTGTAAAGGGTTGTCTTAAATAAGTGAAAAGAAGATGTTTGGTCGCATTTGGAACGGAATAACGTGCTTTTGTAATTCCATATAACAATCAGCCATATTATATTAGAAAGGTGGAAAATTTTATTTTATCAAAATTTAAAATATACTCTGCCTCCTGAAATTCCGAAAGTTGTCAGTTTGCACTGGGGATGTAAATCTATATTTGTGATTTTTCTATCTAAAAAGAGACAAAGTTGGTAGTTTTACACATTACCATCCCCTGATAACCCATTGAAACCCACAAACGAAGATTATTATGGGTGCAACCACAACAACCCATTAAGGCTGTGGGCAGAAACCGTTGGCCCCAATGTTTTCACAGATATCATACAACTCTTTTGAATATTTGGTGTATGCAGAGCACCGGCACATTGGTTCAAATAACTTTAATCTTCTCAGCAGCCGTAGTCACACAATATTTACCCTGGTATGCGATTGAAATTCTTTTTTCTTTATGAGCTTGAGTTTGTTATGATGGAATAATTTATATCTGGTAAACATATTCAATTTCTGAGCTTTTGCTGTTCACTTCATATTTTTGCAATGAATTTATAGAAACTCCCTTGGGATGATTTTCCAGCATCTGGCTCCCAATCATCATGAGTTAAACCTAGATGCTATGTGATTTCTAGAATTTCTTTAAGTAATTGCATCATGGGTTCGCCTATGTGTGTTTTTGAGTCTGCCAATTTTAAAGTTCAGAAACAAGAAAATTCGAAACTATGTATGGAAATGAATAATATTGAAGCGTAATAGATGGTTTAGAATGACATAATAAAATAAAAAGATGATAAGCTAGTATCTCAATGCTAGAAACCAGTCCACAACAACAAGTGTGTAACTTACAAACTATGGAAGTGTAAAACACAGTTGCAGAAATACACCGGCGATTTGACAGTATCATAAATTAACAACCAAAAGTTGAAATTAATAGCACAAATAATCAATTGGTAGGTACAGCGTGTGACTGCTTTGATGTAGCTTTAACGGCTTCTGTTTATGAGATACTAGCAAAGGTGTTATGGTGGATAGTGCACAACAAATATTTAATCTTTGATTTCCATGTCATACTCTTTTTTGACCTTGAACTCCAGGTTCAAGCATATGGCTCGATAAAGAGAATGACAGTCTTAAGATTCACTTGTTTGTCTATTTAATTTCATTTTTTTTCATTGGTCCTCCAGTAACCAAAAATATGTCATTTGTATTTGCTTATAAGCTAACATGCTACTGGATGTTGTGATAGCTGCTTCGAGAACCATACGGAACTATCTCTGACATATATCTGAACTTGCAGATGATTGAAAGTAGCGCACATGGGGATGAATACGATGGAGTCATATTTTCTCAACTTGTATGCACGACTTACTTAAGTTTCCCTAGTACACAATTTCATTTTTATTGTATATCTTTCATTCAATCACTTTTATTTTTTTTAGAACTTAATTGATCTAGCGGGATCAGAGAGCTCAAAAACTGAAACAACTGGACTTAGGAGGAAGGAAGGATCATACATAAACAAAAGTCTTCTAACCCTTGGAACGGTAAGTGGTTACGGATTTCTTTAACAAAACTGACGGAATTTTTTTAAAGTATAGCATTTAACTCAGATTTGGTAAATGAGTGCTCGCTTGTCATGACAGAATATCATTATCCACTTGAAATGTGTATGTTACATATCATGTTAGCTCATGATGCCATGTGGTGTAATCAGTGGAAACTTTCTGTTGAGCTCATTCACCACCATGAATTCATAAAACTATTCAATGGCCAAATGCTGCCGGCTCTATTCAACTTCTGTTATTTGATTGAATGTTCATGACATGGATATTCACTCATACGATGATTTTATTGGATACTGTATCTGAACTGGATTTGCAGGTAATTGGAAAGCTTAGCGAGGGAAGGGCATCTCATATTCCTTACAGAGATTCCAAGCTTACCCGAATTCTACAATCTTCATTGAGTGGCCATGGACATGTTTCAGTAAGCATTAAGAAACTGGATCTTTTGGTTGCATAGACGGTTCTGATTGCCTTTTTTTTTCTTTCTCTACCCCTTGATTGTGCGGTCAAAATCAAGTTTACACCATTTTCAGAGTTAATGAGTTGTGTGAAAATGTTAATGATATTCAACTTCTATTCTTCTATTTTCAGCTTATCTGCACCATAACCCCGGCATCTAGTAATATGGAGGAGACTCACAATACATTAAAGTTTGCAAGTAGGGCGAAACGTATTGAAATCTATGCCTCTCGGAACATGGTTTGCTATGACAACAATATTTGATTTGATTTGATTTGTGGTACACTCAGAACAAAATGTAATCTCACAGTCACATGCATCTTGCAGATTATTGATGAAAAATCTTTGATTAAGAAGTACCAAAAAGAGATATCAGCTCTTAAATTAGAGCTTGATCAATTGCGGAGGGGGATGCTTGTAGGTGTCAATCCAGAAGAGATAATGACCCTAAAACAAAAGGTGCTATTTTCTTTTTATTCTCTATCACAGGTTGCTTTGATTTATGATGACAATATTGGATCCCATCTGGTGAGCTGTAGTATGTGAATTATTCTCTAAAATTATCCTCTGCTATTTGTATTGTAGTTAGAAGAAGGACAAGTGAAGATGCAATCACGCTTAGAAGAAGAGGAAGAAGCAAAGGCTGCTCTTATGAGTAGAATTCAGCGGCTAACAAAGCTAATACTTGTTTCTTCAAAAAATACAATTCCTGGGTTGACAGATGTATCTGCTCATCAAGGGAGTCTTTCTGCTAATGATAACGATGTTAGTGATCATTCTCAGTTTCTTTTCCCATATAAGAAATGATTTCACAATGGCATTTATAACCTTCAGCAATTACATATATGTCTTCTAGCTTATCATCTCAAAAAATAGTGGTTGAGTGAGATATCGACTTTACAGTATGAAATAAAATGCTTAGTCTTTTGGTTGGTCAACTATCTGTGTTGGTGTGGAGTTTGCTTTATGTAAATTGTTCTTACAAGTCTTTCTGCTTTATTGCATTCTGATCTATGACTATGAGCCTTGAGCTTGAGGATCCTTTTTGTTGATGCCATTTATTTCAGAATGGTACTCTGCTCTTGGACAGTGATATTCAGAATGAGTTGATTTCCAGCAATTTATCAGCAGCGGGTAGCACTATTACTGATGCAACTCAAATGGGAGAAGTCATTAGTGGTTCTGCCAGAGGTGCAAAGCTGCCAACAGTATGTTTCACATCAATCTTCAATTTTATCTGTTGGGTTTTCTGATGGCCAGCTTTTCAGTCCTGGTTATACATCATTGTTAGGATTTATCTCTTAATATGGCACTTCAGACGTGATAAATTATGTTGAGATATGTTGTTTTAATGCAATAGAATGGAAACTTAGAATTTACTTTTTGGGGAGCCATAATCGTTTTCCAATTTCCAGATCCATCGCCAATTTATGTCCTCTTTTATTTGTTCAAGCTATAGAAGTAAAAACCTTATATTGATTTTTGTTTAATTTATATTTTATTTGACTACAGTGTGGACTCTCAATAGATGAGATGGACCTTCTAGTGGAGAGAGTGAAGATGCTTGCAGGAGAGATCGCATTCAGTACAAGTACCATGAAGCGTTTAGTGGAGCAGTCTGCTAATGATCCTGAGAGCTCAAAAGCCCAAGTAAAGCTACATTCTTTATACACCTGCGCATATACATACATGCTTAGCATGACCAATTTAAAATAGCTGTTGTGGAAATGACTTGTTCAGTTGTTCTATATGCTGGCATTGTGAGTGGAAGAAATAGTAATCCTCTTGAGTTAGAGCGGTTTAATATTAATTCTTGTCCTGGAAATTGAAGAATTCGGAAGAGAAAAGCAATTGAATCAATGCATATTTATTGTTATCTCCAAAATGTGTCTGCTATGTTGATGCAAATAACATTGAAATTACATTTTGGACTTTTTAACCTCAACCATCAATTGTAGTACCTAGCCTACCTAAGCATAGGCTTCATCTATGTTAATTCAACACATATCTTAACCACAAACCCATCCAGAGTATAAAAATGAATTGTCAAAGGCTAAAAGCGTGTACTTTGATTTTTCAATGATGGAACATATCAATATTGTAGACAACTTATAAATACATGCTGATACCCCAGATAGATCAATTGGAACGTGACATTGAGGAAAAAAGAACGCAAATGAGGGACTTGGAGAAACAGATTGTCGAAAGCAATGAAGCTTCAATTTCTAATACATCGTTGGCTGATATGCAGCAGGTGCACTCTTCCTCCCCCCTCTCCAATTTTTCTTTCTATTGTTGTTTTCTTTTATATTCTCTACTTACCTTTACATCATCAGATTTATTAACATTTGATTCTTTTCCCCCCTCTTAAACAGACAATGATGAAATTAATGACACAATGTGATGAGAAGGGTTTGAGCTAGAGGTTAGTATGCTTTTGAGATGCCTTGATCTTTTTGCTGTAATGGTAAATATAATAATCTTCTCAACATAACCAAAAGTAATTACAAGTTTAATTCTAGTTGTGTTACATGGTTTTGACATTTTATTCCAACTTATGATGGTAATAAATGACTACTTTCGTCGATCATCGTCTATGATTGCAGATTGTAACAGCAGACAACCGCATCCTCCAAGAAGAATGGCAGAAAAAGGTATTTGGATGGATAATCCAAAGCTGCATTATTATTAAATAATGTCTTTCTTTAATGGCATTCGGTCGAAGACATTTTTACCACACTTTTACTTATGATAAAACTTCCATTAATTTTCTATTTCTATACACGTCAATACTGCTGTGTACACTTTGATTTAGAAATAAAAGTTTACGCCCAAATGTTATGCCATCTGCATCTGTTCTTAGATTTTGGGTTTTCTAGCAAGATATACAGTTCAACTATTATGTGCAACTTTGCATTTCACCTCTGTTGACCGCTCAATTTACGCTTTGTTCTACTGCAGTGTGCAGAAAATAAAGAACTGCAAGAGAGAGTCATGCTGCTTGAACAACAGCTGGCTATGGCTGATAATGAGAAGTCCTCGACCTCTTTAGAACAGCATGGATCCAAAGAATACATCGATGAGCTCAGGACAAAAATTAAGATTCAGGTGATGGCTATAAACTGGGGATTGTTGTGTGCTTGTGTGGGTCTGCTTACTAGTGCTGAACAGTTACTTAACTTTGAAGTTTTTTGTCGATAGTAATCGTTTTCTGCTTAGTAAATGGTTAACTCTCTTTCGGGATATTTGGTACACTACACAAGAAGCCCATAGTGTGCCAGGTTAGTGTCTTTCAAATGTGTTATGAAATATGAACCCAACAATTTCCCAATGAGAAGGAAAGAGAATTGAAATGCAAATAGTCGAATGACTTGAATTGGAAAATCAAGAGTCTCACCCGATAGGTGAGGGTAGCGACTTACCGTTAAGCGCTTACCGGATGAGTTGCATCGATACCGTTTTAATAGACTAAAATTTTACCCGGTCAGTTAAGTTAAAATGTCGACCTTTACCGATAAGCACTTACTAGGGTAAGCATTAGGTAAATGACCCCTTTACTGGTTCCCTCTTAGCAGTCGGTTGTGACGGGTGGGTGCATCACAAAATAATCGCTGGAGAATAAAATAGCCGTCGTGTAAAGATTTGAGAATTTTGCATTCTGTTGGATTATGAATTTTGTAATATTTGGTATTTGATCATATAATGCTTACGCGTCCGTTGCACTTTGTGTTAACAGGTTTTAAACTTTCAGTTTCTGTTGCATTTTGTGTTAATAGGTTTAAGACTTTCAGTTTCTGTTGTAATATGATGCCAATATTTGAATTCCTTGTTGTACTTTTTCCTGCTTTCCACTTCTTTTCTAGCCTAGCCTAGTTTATTTCTAATAGTTCCAAACCATGGTTTCTAATTTAAAAGATGGAAGTGGTAAATATGGTTTTGCTGACTTGACTTTGGTTGCTTCTTTTTTCCTTTTGTTCAGGAGGTAGAAAACGAAAAACTAAAGCTGGAGCATGTTCACATTCTAGAGGAGAACAGTGGATTATGTGTTCAGAATCAGAAACTGGCTGAAGAAGCCTCATACGCAAAGGAATTAGCATCTGCTGCTGCTATCGAACTCAAGAATTTGGCTGGTGAAGTCACTAAACTTTCACTAGAAAACGCAAAACTCGAGAAAGAGTTGGTGGCTGCTTGTGAGTCAGCCAACACAAAACCCGGAAACGGTGGTAGCCGCAAATACGATGCCGTAAAACCCGGCCGGAAAGGACGGTCTGGTCGAGTGAAGGATGCGTACGATGAGTTTGACTCTTGGAATCTCGACCCTGAAGACTTAAGAATGGAATTGCAGGCAAGGAAGCAACGGGAGGCAAGGCTCGAGGCTGCCTTATCTGAGAAAGAAGTTATAGAAGAGGAATACCGGAAAAAGGCTGAGGAGGCAAAGAAAAAGGAAGCAGCTCTGGAAAACGATCTGGCAAACATGTGGGTTCTTGTTGCTCAGCTGAAGAAAGAAGCAAAAGGAGCAGTTCCTGAATCACAACACAGTAACGGAAGACATATAGAGAGACCAGAAACTGTGAGTCTCCCCAAGGTAGAAAGCGTTGATAATAGCAATTCAGTTATTAAAGAGAGGCAAGTTTCGGATGTTTCACAAACAGCTCATGGTGTGACGAAGGAAGAACCCCTTGTTGCTCGTTTGAAGGTAAGTTACTTTTGTTCTTAAGAATGCGTAGCGAGATAAGTGTGAAAGAACTGTGTTAAGGTTTTTAGGGTTTTAATTTGATATGGGTAGTTTACTAAATTACCAATCTTGTCCTGCCTCCATGATTTTAGTTCCACCTATTTTGGAGGAACAAAAAATGCATTTTGTCCCCACTCAATTCCATGTCTAAGGGGATGTATGGTTGGTTTTTCATTAAGACCTTTATGAACAAAGTTGTCTGTATGGATTAATCTGTCTGTATAAATTCAAAAGGTTTTTGTTTGGGAGGGTTTTTTCATAGATGGAAGAAGCGTGTTTATTTTATTTTATTTTAATTTGGAGACATTTTTTTTTTTGACAAAACTTGGCTTTTTGCATAAAGCTCCCTCCTAAAAGCTTACTAAATAAGCCACTTTCTATATCATTAAGCCACTACCAAACAGTCATGTATAGCCGACTGGATAAGCTAGGATTCCTATTGGCTATTAAGCCCATTAAGTTGCTAACAGACAGGCTCTAAGTAAGATAACAAGTTTTTGTTCTGTTCCGTCCTGCATACCAAGCGCATCCTACTAAATGATCTTACCATTTTGGTCATCTTCACATGGTTTCATTAGTTGCTGCTTTATAGCTTTTCACGGTTCATAATTATTATGTACTCAGGCTCGAATGCAAGAGATGAAGGAGAAGGAGGCGACTTACATTGGAAATGGGGATGCAAATTCTCATGTATGTAAAATATGCTTTGAGTCACCAACAACAACAATGCTTCTTCCTTGCCGGCATTTTAGTTGTAAGTTGCTTCAAATCTTCTTGCTATTTCAATGGTTGCTCCTTTTCGCTATGCTTAACGTGTATTGATGGTATTAAACCTTTATACCTTTTTTGCAGTGTGTAAATCTTGTTCGCTTGCCTGCTCTGAATGTCCAATTTGCCGGACCAAGATTGCAGACAGAATTTTTGCTTTCACTTCTTGATATTTGCTCTTTACCTCCCTCAAAATGAAGGTACACCTTTTTTTCTGATAATGACAAAAGTACCAATCAGTTCATTTTTTGAACACATTTTGAGCCATGTGTTGCATCTATGAGTTAAGTATTTAGAAGTTTACTCCATCCGTTCCAATATAGATCTCCACATGAGAAAAACACAGTTTTAGAATTTTGTAATTTTTTACCCTTTTTAATTAACTAAACAATTATTCTATCCTTAACAATAGAGAAGAATATAATGAATTTCACCATCTCATTATTAAGCATAGAATTAAAAGAGTAGGCATTGGTTGGGTTCGTGGGAAGTGGTTATCAATCGTTGGATGCACGTTATGATGAGATGCATTGAGAGATAAGATGCACTGGATCAGTTCCGCTAGATATCCACTTCTTACACTTCTCAAGCTTGTCCGCTTAACGCAACTTCTCACACGATCCTTTGCCTTTACATTAAAAAGGGTACACTGATTTTAGGACAAACTAAAGTAGAAACATGGATGCTTATTTTTTTACTTGTACTTTAAAAACAGAAGTAGAGTCATATCAGTTAATAGCTTAATACCGCAACATAGATCACGGTTTTATTAAGAGCATAGAACCAATCAAATCCAACCTGTAGTAATGAACAAATTCACTGTTTCAAATTGCAATGTGGACTTGGGCTGTGTTTGGTAAAAATAGCTTATAAGCTAGTACATGCTTGGATGGACCATAAGCTAGCTTATTATTGAGACGCTAGTTGGAGCAAGTTTCAGTAGCTTTTTGTAGCCTTTTCTAATTATACCCATATTAATATTGATTATTATATCCGAAGATACCCTTCTTGGTCATTTTACATACTCATAAGCTAGTTTTTGTCAAACATAATTCATTCATAAGCTAGCTTATCAGCTACCAGCTAGCTTAATGTCACCAACTAGATTATCAGCTATCAGCTACCAGCTTGCTTATCATACCAGCCTGCTTATCAGCTAGTTTGTATAGTGCTGTAGAAGATTTGTGTACATGAAAGTTGGGGCGACTAATATTGAACGAGGTGTGCGTTTTTTGGCGTGCAGGAGTATTTTTTCATGAAGGATGATTCATCTAGTGGTTATTTCTGGTGTCATTCCTTTGGTCAATCAACCTGTATGTAAAAACTGTTGAAAAGGTATAGTCCCATTTTGTGTATGTATTTTGATTCCGAATTTGGTTAAAATAAAAACCTTGGAACTCCTAATAGAAAACAATAGTTTGAAAAGAGGGCAGATAGATCACACAGATTATGCCTTCTGTTCATCAGTTAATGGTACAAATTAAGTATTAAGTTTTTCTTGTTTACCTGGGTGTTTGTTTTCTTAACGCTGGCTAAAAGCAACTGGATTTTTTTTAATGGAAAATTTTAAAATAGATAACCATGACTACATATATATATATATATAGTATCATTACTCATTAGTAGTGTTTAAAAAGGCGCTCCATGGCATAATATGACGCAAGACGTGTCTCTGTCGTTACAAAATGCCCCATAGCGTTTCTAACTTCTTACAAGGCGTAGGATGCAAACGGGGGCGGGTAGTAGCGGGGACTATAATATCCTTTCCCGTCTCCGACTTCTTATAGCCACACCTGTCCCCGCCCCCGTCCCCGCCCCCGCCCCCACCAAATCCCCATTGGAGTAGGGTTGGGGAACCCGATGGATACTCATTTAGTAAATAATTTTTTTTTCTTTATAAATTTGAAAACATGGAATCATAAAACAAGAATCACTATAACTAAAAGTTTCATATAATTCATTTCGCAAACACCACAATATAAAAAGATGATTACGACCTTAAGTTTAATAAAAACTAAAAACCATCAACTATATATATATATATATAATATATATATAAATAAATTTACTCGCAAGTTTTATATTTATTGGAGTTGATGTCATAACCAATGCATTAAGTATTATTATATTATATGTGTGTATATATATATTGGGCATTATACCCGTCCTCAACCCCTCCCTGCTTCGGGTAAGAAAATCAAGCTCCATCCCCGACCATTACCTGCTAAAGCGGGGATTTCTCTCTCCGTTCGGGTCGGATCTTCACGGGTAGCGGGATTCCCCGCCCTGTTTGTATCCCTAATAAGGCGTGGCCCACGTCATGGCGTCTCAAGGTGTGCTATATCGCGTTGTGGTGTGCGTTTTTTGGAAGACATAATTTTTGTTATTTTTTTTAATCTTTTGTGTTGTTATATATTTAACTTTAATTTTTACACTACTATAAATTTATCTAATCTTCAATGTAATATCTATGCACAAGGAAAACTCAATTATCGTGTTCAACCAAAAAGTAGAATACATTATCATTCAAACTAAATCAAGGTTGATCATTATTTGGTGAGAAGTGTGAAAGTATTTTAAAATTGTTTATCACTTTTAATCAAATACTCTTCATGAATTGCGACTTAAAAGAAAATTGATCCGATATATCTCAGTATATCTTATCTTAATGCATCTCATTCTAATATCCGTCAAATTCTTATTCAACAGTTAATAACTACTTATCACATTCTTTTACTAGATTTGATAATTTCTCTCGAAACCCAACCAACTAAAATAAACTATTTATTTATTTTTTATTCCAGATATCTAAATGATAATTTATTTTTTTGAATTAAATAACTTAAAATAGGAAAAAGAAAATTATAATAAATTTTGTTTTTGATACCTAGATCAATATTTTCTCAATTTCTTTTGGTTTCTAAACCCACCACTCTGTAAATTTTACTTTTGCTGACATAAAATAATTTTTTAATAATAAACATGATATTATTTTTTACTCATTCAATTAAAGTTATACATTTTACTATACTAGACATCCTAATTAAAGAGATTTCAAGTTTCTTCTCGTATAAAACCAAGGTTTTAATAACGTAAGACATAATGTGACGGTGAAGTCAAACCTCAAGCTTCACTAGTTATTACAAGACCACGATGTTTTTTTAGGCATGCCCTACAGTGGGATACACACATACTCGTAAAACATTATCATTGATACAAAATATATAAAACTTGTGAAAAATGATATCAACAAGGTTAATCGTTCCCGCGCGTTGCGCCGGGTGATATTCAAATAATCACATTCTTAGCAATCTAATTTACATATAATATTATTAGATAAGCCGACCGTTCAAAGTAGACAATTAGTTTAACATGCATCTAGTGCATTCGATGATTACACTATGTACATAAGACTACATGATTTGTGTTGTCATTCCACCGAAAAGGACCAAAAATATAACTATCAAAAGCAGTTATATAGACTAATATTACTTGTCGCACCTTGTAGGAGACATAATTGCTTCCTTACCAAAAGATGAAGACCTATGAAAAAATAATGTAAGTTTATTTCTTTTCAAAAATTCTGTCTTTTTTAGTAAAACCACCAAAACTACCTTCAGAAAGTATATCCTTTTCAGCCAAGACATCAAATTTTCTTTTATTTCCCATGAAGCATAAAATAAGAGAACTAAATATAAAATAGGCACTAAAACATAGCAGATTATAAGCAAATTATAAGTATTCTTTACGTTTGTATCATGAAGTTTGTTTGTATATTTGTTTACACCAAGAATAGCGCATTAGAACATTGTGTATATTGAGATAATCAAATAAATGTATGAAAATGTAGAAACTTACATAAACCTATGAATGACTTGGGTAATTTCAGCGCCACCTGTATAAACCAATAAGCTAGTCAACAGATTTTTAATAATAATTTAATAACTTGGTGTCGTACTTATAAATAAAAAAGAACATGGTAAAAATTAAAACAAAGTGTGTAATAAGCTAATATTTGGCAAGGACCAACCTAGTTTAAATCATGCTTGTAGAGTTCAAATGTGACACTTTTAGAAAATATTCAAAAAAACTAAAACGGTTCATAACATGTCAACTATCATGCATGGATGTCTTTTTGAGAAGGTAAAGCTTCAAAACCCGTACTTTATAGCCTTCTCATTCGCAATCCTTGGTTTGGTCTCGGTTGTTGGTTTTTATTTATTAAAAAAATCAAATTATATATATAATATATAATAAAAATATTATAATTTGAAGCGGTTCGGTTTGGTTCGGTCTTAGGAGAAACCGAGCATGTTCGGTTCGTTTTTTTTTCGATCGAGATAGAAACCAAAACCGAAATCGATTCATTTTTCGGTCTTTGGTTTGGTTTTTTCCGGGCGACATGGGAATCAAAATCGAAATCAAATCGTTTCGGTTTTCAATTCGGTTCGGTTTTTGCGGTCGAGATGAAACAAAACCCGAAATTGAATCGTTTTGTGTTTTCGGTTTGGTTCGGTTCTTTTTTCCTGATCGAGATGGAAATCCAAAGAAAATCGAACTAATTTGTGTTTTCGTTTTTTCGCGATCGAGATGCAACCAAAACCGAAATCAAATCGTTTTCAATTTCGGTGCGGTTCTGTTTTTCCCGGTTGACATGGAAAATCAAACCGATTTGGATTTTCATTTTTTCCCAGTCAAGATGGAAAGCAAAACCGAAACCAAACTGTTTTTGATTTCCGAATTGTTTTTACCGGTTTCCATTTTCGGTTTTTGGCTGTCATTTTTCTCGGGTTTGGTTTTTGCTCAAGTTACCTTTTTCAATCCATTCCAATTCCTTTTCAATCAAACACAACCAAAATGGGAACCAAAGCCTCCCTAAGATTATTGGTAAATACAACTAAAAAAACAAAAAACAATCATGAAAGATTGTGAACTCTAATCAGAAGGTAAAATCTAAATAGTGTTTGGGTAAAGCAAAACTGACTTTACATTAAGTTACAAATAACATTGTGATTAGTTCAAATATATATATATATATTTGGTTGAAGCATTTTATCAAACATATGGCGTGCATGCTAAAATGTGAACTAAAAACAACCATTTAAGGCTTGTAAACTTTGATCAGAATGTAGGATGTGATTAGCATAAAGAGTAGTAAAGCAAACCTCACTTTACATTTTTAGAAAGAAAAAAAAAAAGAACATTAAGAAGGCAGTTATGAAAGGTTGTGATTAGGGCTAAAATGAAGCTTGACACTTATCACTGGTTAATTCCATCAACAAATCAATTAAGAAAACATAATGAAGAATTACCTTATGCAGCTATGAGTATGTAGATGTTTGTTTAGGGCTCCAAGTTGCAACGTGAATCTGCAAAAGAGAAAAGGAGTAGAGGAATTTCTAAATGGAAAAGAATGAATTGAAGAGGGTAAGTGAGTAGATATGACATTATGCTTGTAGAAGAGGATTGAAAGCATGGTTGGAAGTCTGATAAACCAAAACAATGATGAGTCATGGTATAGAGTGATGGTGTAAAGATGGAAGCAGGTAAGAAAATCAGGAAAGGAAAAATAAGATGAAAGGGTACTCTTAACACTAACACTATTCATTTTAACACTATTCATTCTTTTTTTGTCAATTGATAGTAAGGGGATAATAGTACAAAATATATTAAATGTCATGAATCTCTAGTCACTATTTTTCTCAATCTTCAAAGAATTCAAGTTCGATTCTCCATGTACGGGAAAAAGATTAAACATTCACTTATTTAAGGTTTTAATTTTAATGTTTTCGTTTTATGTTATTTAAGTCTTAAGACTTATAAATAGTCATCATTAATCCTTTAAATTATATATAATAAAATTAATCCAAGTCTTTTAAAATAAGTAGCCATAACGTGCCATAACACATCGTAACGCGCCATTACACGTTACAATGTAAGTCAAGCCTTAGAATAGGGCCATAAAGGTCAACGCGACGACGATCCCAAGTCTTAACATCATAACGTCCCAACCTTTGTTGTTTCCTTTGTCTTTTGTCTTTTGTCTTTTGGTAGTGGTTGTTGTTTGTTTGGTGTGTTTTTGGTGGTAATAAAATTTAGCCTTTCAAAAAAAATAAAACACATCCGAAAGTAAAGTTGTTTTAAAAATGGTTCATAAGATACTTGTGACATATAACACGAATCCGTTACTAAATTATTTTAACAATAATAAGTTAGTATTAGCTGTAAATTATAATTATCCACCAAATAATTTTATTTAGAAAAAACAGAGAAAAATATCAACATTGAGATTTGAGAGGCGGTTTAGACGAATTATCTGGTCTCTTGTTTCTCTTCTTCTGTCAACAAACATACTGAAATCGATCTCCACCATTGACGCAACCACACACATGGCGGAGCACGGCGGCGGAGGTGGTGGTGGATGCTGTCCGCCGATGGATCTGTTCCGTTCGGAGCCGATGCACTTAGTTCAAGTCATCATTCCTATCGAGTCCGCTCGATTGACCGTCTCTTATCTCGGTGATATCGGCCTCATTCAGTTCAAGACGTCAGTAATTACTTTCTCTACCTACTTGTAATTAATTATACAGATCATGCTTTTTTTGATGTTTTCTGATGTAATTGTTAGTGTTATCTAAGTAGTGATTTGCGGAATCAGCTTTTGAGGTTGCTGGATTTGGTGAAGTTAGGGTTTGATATGTTTTAAGTGAGAGATGTTGATTGATCGAGCTTGTTTTGATGTTTTCTGATGTAATTTGTAGTTTTATTTTGTTGCATCATGAGTTTTAGCTTAGTAGTGATTTGCGGAATTAGGTTTTAATGTTACCGGATTTGCTAAAGTTAGGGTTTGATGTGTTTTAAGCGAGAGATGTTGAATTGTTGATTGATCGAGCTGAATTGAGGAAAACCTGATTTGATCTTTTGGTTTTTAGCAATTTATATGGTGTGGTGATCTTTTGGTAGTTAAAGGACTCGTAAACTCGTGAGGCATTGTTGTGGCGCTATGTGTTTTTTTGTTTGTGTGTTTTAAGCTCTCTTGAAAGCGACTTTTGTTAGTCCTTCAATTCGTTAGTACAAACTTTCTTTTGGGCTGAAAGAGCTTTGATGGATTATAAAGTTGATAAAGGTTTGACTAAAAGATAATGCTTGATGACACTAGCAAAGTAAGGAAAAAGAATGAACTTAGAGTAGCTTTTTATAAGTTGGCTTTAGCTTTTTAGAGTATTTCTGTTGATTACTGATTTGTTGGGTGACATCAAGCTTATTGGTTTTACTCTTTCTGTTGTGTATATTCTTTTGTTATGTAGTCTGGTTCTTTGTGTAGGTCTAATTTTAATTTTTTTTGCTATATACAGCTGAATGCAGAAAAAAGCCCTTTCCAGCGAACATATGCGTCCCAGGTGAGTTCTGTTTTTCCTGCTCTGTATGGTTGTAAACTGCTTATTATTACCCTCCAAGTCTCAAATTAGAGATATGATCTGGCGTTTGGAATTAGATGGCGTTAAATGACGGAAATTGGTATAAATGAACATGAGTTTTGATAATAATTGATACGATAATAAGTGTAGCATGTATATTTTCGTCGACTAACATAAATAATTTCACAACCATTTGAACTCAGGGTTTTCAGATTTACTTCATAAAGTATATATATATATATGTAGTTCAGACTTTTGAAATATGGGTAATGCTGTTATGTGATTGAATGCATCATATGGGCCACCTTATTTCCTGTGCATATCGCTGTTCATCAGATTTTGAGGCCTACTTTCGTGTGTAAATGCCTCAGGTCAGGAGCTATAGATTTTAGTATAAAATGGGGAAATATATGAAAATATAGCTACTATTTGTTCGTATATACTGTCTTCGGAATGACATGATAAGAAATAGATCTGTCAGAGTTACTGGAAAATTAATTACACTGGTCACTTGTCATTCTTGACACTTGCAAGTATGGTACAATCATCTCGAAAATTGGAGCTTTTATGCTTGATTTTATTGGGTTTGAATTTATATTAGATGTTATTTATCGTCTCCAGAAGAGACATTTGGTCATGTGCAACATCAGGTTCTGCTGACATACAGGACATAAATACACACACATTTCCTGTGTAGCAGGGGGTTTACTTAAGTTGGTTTGCTGCTGTTTATGCACAAAGCCTCGTGTCTTATAATATGCTTTCCTTACTGCTTGAAACTTCTATTTAGTGGGATTTTGCATTTTGTACTTAAAGTTGCTTCGGTTGTGCAGATTAAAAGATGTGGAGAACTGGCACGGAAGCTTCGCTACTTCAAGGATCAAATGTCAAAGGCAGATGTCACACCATCAGCTAAGCCTGAGGCAAAAACTGACTTTAATGTGGATGACCTGGAGGTATATACAAGCTGGTATATGCATGCATAAATTTGTACCATGTATGGTAAATTAAGCTTTTTTGTCTATTGCGGTGTATATTAGGTGAATCTTGGAGACCTTGAGGCTGAGCTTACTGAAATCATTGCAAATAGCGAAAAATTGCAGCGTGGCTATAATGAGCTTGTGGAATATAAGCTTGTTCTGCAAAAGGTATATTTTACCTTAACACTATTTTTACAGTGTCGGGTGGTGGCACGAGGTTTTATACTGTGATTTAGAATGGTGAAATGAAATGTTGTAAAAGGAAAGCTTCCTTAAGCGTGGTGGATTACATAATCACCTGTAAACTTACTTCAAAAAATTTATTCTAAAATAAGAGGAGCATGGATGTCTTCTCAGTTTTCATGTGTTGTACAATGTGAACTTTATTCATGTTAAAACTGACTACACATATTTGTGCCATGAAGAACTTCGTGAGTTGTCCATCCTTGGATGAAGGGACTTCAAACTCTGGACGTCAACCTAACAATAGCGTCGTTGCTCCCTTTATATTAAAAACATTTTGATCAATTTTGTAATGTAAAACAGTATTTTCCTCTTTGACGGCTTCATGTGTGTGCGTGCATTGGCATAGTCCTGTCTATTTATAGACGAATCAACTCTTTACACTCATTTGTATTCATAACATGACAGTAGAGTCTTTTGAGTGTGTTCGCTTGTAAGATCTATGAAAGGCAGGAATTTCTTATTTGGCTAATGTATAGGCTTGTAGGAAGTACATATAAAGGTAAAAAAAAGTATAAAAGGAACTAGGAATATTAGGACATCAGAATCATCTTCCCTTATACAGGAACATAATAAATATGAATACTTATACAATAGAACATGAAAAAAATTCAGCAATCATCCCAACATTGGGTTGTGGAAGTCTTACGAACTGCACCAGCATATGGCACATGTGGATATTTGTGTTCAGCAGAAAGCCATGTCGCCGACATAAATGAATCAAATAATTCGTTAATGCTTATATAGACTAAAAATGGCAGAGTTGGTGACGTAAGCATATTTATTCTATTCGATCTTCCAATCCATAAGGATATGATAGTGGTCACTGGTCAGACAGATTTTATATACATCTCAAAGACTCAAACTTACTTTCGGAACCATCTATGAACATCTTGTTGAAAGAGGCTGATCTGATAGCTTAAAGGAAGTTCCAGGACAGTGACATATTGTGTTAACTCACCCCTGTTACTTCTCATGTGCCGCTGCTGCTCAACTTTTCCATCATTAGTGGGTGGTAAACTTTTATGGAAACATGTTTGTATGTAGGGGTCTTTCTCTTCCCTTGTTTCAGTTGGAATAGAGGGAAAATTGTTTTCAAAAGAAATCTATATTCTTTTTTTAACTCTGGCACTTAATACGGTATGCATTTTACATTACATGACCAAAATTCAAACTGTTCCACAGGCTGGAGAGTTTTTCAAAGCGGCAGAAAGGAGCGCTGCAGCTCAGCAGAGAGAACTTTCATCTCATCAGGCTGGTGAAGAATCGTTGGAAACTCCTCTATTAAAGGATCAGGTACCTGCTATGACATATTTCATTATTCAAGTCTACATAGGTTCTCTTTTTGGAGTATATAGTATTTATTTACGGGAAAGGTCATCCATTATGAAAAGACCTTCCTCTACGTATTGAAATCACACCTTTGGTGAGACTTCAACCCCCGATCTCCAGGGAGGGTGGGGTTAGCGGGTACAATGGGCATGGGTTCTTGCTGGCTTAGCTGTCTCTACCTTCCTTCTTGTTCAACCGGTCTCCTCACCCGTCTGAGATAGAGGAAAGGTCTGGGTACATTTCCCTCCCCACCTTACTTCCGAGTGGGATCTACTGGGCTGTGTGGGGTTTCTTTTTGATTTTTAGTGTAGGTTCTACATGTAAATGATCTTTTTGATGTTTTTGTATAGGAATCAACAGCTGATCAAAGCAAACAAGTTAAATTGGGGTTTCTTACTGGCCTTGTGTCCAAAGGAAAGGCCATGGCTTTTGAAAGAATTCTATTCCGTGCTACAAGGGGAAATGTATTTCTGAGGCAGACTTCCGTGGAAGAAGCTGTTATTGATCCTAATTCAGGAGAAAAGGTTAATAGATTGTTACTTCATTTTTGTCCTACATGTCGTGGTGGATGTTTTGATATCAAA
Source organism: Centaurea solstitialis (assembly GCA_030169165.1). Lineage (NCBI taxonomy): Eukaryota > Viridiplantae > Streptophyta > Magnoliopsida > Asterales > Asteraceae > Centaurea > Centaurea solstitialis. The sequence continues at coordinate 32,760,315 of CM058043.1, forward strand.
TATCCATTCTTTCATGCATATGATTCTATATCGCTACTTTGGCATTGGTTTTCCTGATTTTTGTGGCATCTTCATTGTTTAATTATAATAAAAGAGAACTTGATGATATTTCTCGTACTGGGCTAGTATATCTGTTGCTATTTATTTTTACATTTCTTGATATATGATTTCTCCTAAATAATGGATAGTATTAATTGGAAACCTCTTGATCATACATGATATTTCCTGGATGCATGGGGGTGCGTCTAGCCGTAAATCTGTTAGGTTGAATTAAATACCTATATGCCATTTTTTGTGGTACCTTAGGCTGTACCCAAAGCAGGCGAATTCTACTTTTGTAAGCTCAACTGAAGCCAACCATACCCTTTATTCTCTCTCACGAGGAAACATCGCTCCGTACATTGAAACGTATCCCAAACTTTATGAAATAATATGATATAATTTTTTGTATAATTTCAATTGATAGGGTTTTTCACATGTTCTGTGTGTAGGCAGGCTTTTGGCCAGTAGACATGTATGCTGTTAAAAAAGAATATATCCTGAAAATTTGTAGGGCATACCGGCATAGTGTACAGCGGAGATCATGAATTTTTCTATTGTGTCATCACAGATCAATTATAGAATCACCAATGATTTAAACAAGTATGTTTTGGAAACACTAAACCTACTGTGGACCAGGCTGCATGTAATAGTTGCCGACAGTTTGACTTCTTCACTGGATTGTAACATTTAGTACATCTCGAACATACAAATAAAATATGATATAACTTCTATGTCCATTCCTTTAAAAAAAAACTTCTATCTCCATAAAATACAAATGCTGTTCACTTGATTGCAAGGATTACCATATTTTGACATCTTAATTCTTACACAGTCTGTGATTGACAACTTATTGTGTTATCTCAAACAAGCATTTAGCATTCTCATTCATTTTTTGATTTCAGTGCAAGGACAAATGTCAGCAAAAACGTAAATTTTGTGTACTTATAAAAACATAACTACTGCTGTACAGGTTGAGAAAAATGTTTTTGTAGTTTTCTTTTCTGGAGAAAGAGCCAAGAGCAAAATTCTTAAGATATGCGAAGCTTTTGGAGCAAACCGATACTCTTTTCCGGAAGATTTGAGCAAACAAGCCCAAATGATAACTGAGGTACACAACATACTTCTGCTTTAGTTACTGGTCATCACAAGCATGAGGACGTTGATACAATTCCTTTATTGCTTTATACAATTCCCTGTGTAGTTTATATTTACTGCTCAGTGCTTCGAACTTGTAAGATTGTTAGTTCTTGAATGGAGTTGGCTACTATGCATTGCCTATCTTTTCTTCTCCCCTTGTAACAAATTTCTCCCTTTTCTTCTCCCTTTATGATGCTTATTCTTGGTGAAATGGTTGTAATGTTCTAGGCTTAAAGTATCTTAATATTAAGTGAGATATCATACATCATCTATCAAAATTTCTCTTGCTTTGTTGAGGGATTTGATGTTTACTTTGAACTGGTTGATATATCACATGCATTTTTTTTCTAGAAGTTATTTTATCTTCAAATGGCAGCTGTTTGATGGGTTCTACCCGTAGAAGTTATCTTCTTTCTGCTTCTTTTAGTGCCGTCACTGATCATGTAAACTGTATTGGAGCATGCTATTGTGGTAATATGGCTGAGCCTCGGTAAGGACACTGATCATGTAAACTGTCTCTTTCCAGGTATCTGGAAGGATATCTGAGCTAAAGACAACAATAGATACTGGACTTTTGCATCGTGGGAATTTGTTGGAAACCATAGGAAAACAATATGAACAGTGGAACGACCTGGTATGTGCTGTTACGTTTTTTCTGTTAAAATGTGCATGCAGATGATCTACCACTTTTTGTTTGCATTATTACCTTTTTTGGCTAACATAATTGTCTATTTATATCTTGTTTGTATCATTGAACTTCATTACCTTGTTATTGCAAGGTCCGGAAGGAAAAGTCCATTTATCACACTCTAAACATGCTTAGCATTGATGTAACAAAGAAGTGTCTTGTGGGCGAGGGGTGGAGTCCCATATTTGCAACCCAACAGGTTTGGCACTCTACCTTATATATGTCTTATATATAAATAAAAGTATAAGAAAACACTTACAGTTTTTGTTACTGCTAAGTAGATGACTATTTTTCTTTAAACTGGATACCATGTTTCAGATTACTACGTTGTTTCCATTGATCTTGTTGCAGCTGGATCGACTTGATGTGTATTAAATATTATTAACTCTATGACCCTTGTTTTTTGCAGATTCAAGATGCACTTCAGCAGGCGACAATTGACTCCAAGTCGCAAGTTGGTGCCATTTTCCAAGTTTTGCACACAAAAGAATTGCCTCCCACCTATTTCCGGACAAATAAATTTACCGATTCCTTTCAGACAATTGTCGATGCATACGGGTAAGCATTACTGTGTGACATTGGTACTTGTGTGCTTACCCAGACATTCATACTCGTTGGACGTATAAGTATTGTACTTGGTCATTTACTTTGCACAAGAGTAATGCTCCTTTATCCCAATTTAGTTGCGAGAAGTGATTAATAATAACACACAATGATTAAGGCCTTGGAACACGAATAGCATCCTTCCATGCTCTCATATCTAAAGACGACAAGCCGTTCCTTGAATATGTTCCATGCTTCAAATGTATCTTAACTACCTGAAAGGTGGATGTTTTTGGATGGGTGTTCTGTAAAAGGCTTTTGATCCCAATTCCTTGCGAACAGTTTCACAATTTGGCATCAATCTGCCTTGTTTATAACATAGTCTACGTAATGCTGTCCTTATCTAACTTCTCCATATTAATGAACATATCTACTCTTTCTGCAGTGTTGCCAAGTACCAAGAAGCAAATCCTGGAGTATTTACTGTTGTCACGTTCCCATTTCTGTTTGCGGTGATGTTTGGTGATTGGGGGCATGGCATATGCATACTGCTGGCAGCTTTATATTTGATATTCAAGGAGAAGAAATATTCAAGTCAGGTAACTAGCACTTGCTGTCTTGAGCTGAAGTTTCTTTTATTCTTCACTGATTGTTGTTTTTCACTGTTGGTAAACAATTTTTTTTCTTCACTGATTGTTTTTTCTTCACTTATTCTAATTGATTGTTGTTTTATTGTTAATCTTTTATTTATTAAACTCCATGCTTATTCTTCACTTGGAAATTAACCAATTATAAGCCACTGTATGTGTGTTTTGTTTTGATGTTGATAAGAAAGTATACAACTTGGAAATTAACCAGTTATTTAGCCCTGTATGTGTATGTGTGTTTTGTTTTGACTTTGATGATTAAGTATACCACTTGGAAATTAATCAATTATACCTCTTTGTTATTATTCATTTAAATTTGTGTATTTAATAATAAAACAGTAAACAGTTTATCAGGGGTAAACTGGTCATTTTAACATGTTCTGGCTTGTTCTGTCCTATACTTTCATGTCTTACCAAACGCTGGACACTTGTCCTGTTCTGTCCCGTCCTGTCTGCGTACCAAACGCACCCTATATGCACTAGTATGTGGCAGCATAAACATAATACACAAAAAACAAAAAACAGAGTATATATATAGTTACACATGACAATATAATTTACAAAAATAATGTATATATTTAAAGTAAAAATAAATTAAAAGTTAATACGAAGTTAAAAAAAAATAAACAAATACAAAAGTTATTAGATATATATAGTAAAACACAAATTAATCAGAAAATTAATAAATGTAATAATAAATAACATATTTAAATACGAAATAGAAAAAAACGTTAATGCAAACCCTAGTGAACCTTGGAAATTGCAAAAAAAAAATACATAGTAATCTGGTGAACTGAAGATAATCGAAGAAAATGTAAAAAATGGGAGAAAAGTGGAACTCAAGAACGACAAAAAACAAATAGTAAATAGGGCTTGGAAGAAATAGAGAAGAACAAGGCTTTCAAAAAGAAAATAGAGAAGATTCCAATCATTTCTTTAAATAATTTAGCCTTTGTATTGAGATGTACACCTCATCCCTGCCTCATACCTCACCGCCTCGGACACCACCTCAGACAACCAAGGCGTATGCCTCGTTTGGAGATTGAGAGGCGCCGCCTCAAGTACGATTTTAGACCGCCTCGCCTCGAGGCGTACGCCTCACACGCTTTTTAAAACCATGCCCTAGATAGTGATAGTAACTATTCAGTTTTAATCATAGGCATGGTGATCTTTCAAACTTCAACATGAAACACTAGTCCAGATGTAGACAATACCTGATCTTAAAAAATCTGAATTTATAATTTTAGTATGTGCATCTAGAATAGCTACCAACATCATATATTCATATCTTGCCACAATTACTGTTACTTTGCAAATCTGAAACAATACTGAAAATTTACAAGGCCAATAGTTTTTTTTTTTCATCTATAGTTTTGCACACTCTTCAGTTTGCTTTATGATATCATTTTCTTAGTAAGTGATCCTGTAATTCTTCTGTATTTTGCTTCGACACTGATTTGGTTATGCATTTTCACGAATACAGAAGCTTGGAGACATAATGGAAATGACTTTTGGGGGCCGCTATGTTATATTGTTGATGTCGATCTTCTCAATATACACGGGTTTGATCTATAACGAGTTCTTCTCGGTTCCATTCGAGTTATTTAGTCCCTCGGCATTTGCTTGCCGTGATGCTGCATGCAGGTACTTGCCACAACATCCCCTACTTCTCAGTTGTCTATATTATGTGGTCATCTTCTCTCTTCTCTCTTCATGTTATCTTTTTTTTTTTACCGCAGTGAGGCTACCACTATAGGCTTGATACAGGTGCGTGATACATACCCATTTGGTGTGGATCCTGCATGGCATGGGAGCCGAAGTGAACTGCCATTTCTTAACTCTTTGAAGATGAAAATGTCGATTCTTCTTGGGGTAGCACAAATGAACCTTGGAATAATACTTAGCTTTTTCAATGCTCTGCACTTCAAGAATGCTGTGAATGTCTGGTAAGTTTACATGCCACTGTCATTGTGTTGTTAAAGATCGGTTCTCTGCTTTTTCACCACCTAATCTTTTCTCATATTTTTATACGTATTAATTCCTTATTATCCAAAATGTGATCTTGTATGGTACTTGAACTGAAAGTAGTCCTCATGAGTAATCATCTATTCTTCAAGGCATTTCTCTTGAAGTGCAAAGACGAACTTTCTCATCGCCCATAGGACATGTTTACAATGCATATGCTAATACAAGTCCATGCTGGCTGATTGTGTACCCACCGACTAACATTGAAGTTTTAAATGGTCTGTTTGGTTTGCAGGAATAGAATGGATTTGGGGGGACTTGGACTTTCAAATCCATTCCAGTCCCGTGTTTGTTTGCAGGATTTTTCGGTATATGAAATCCCTCAAAACATAGGATTTTGAAATCCCAAGAGGGTGGCTAGGATTTTAAGAGATTTCGTAGGATTTATATATAATAATATTTTAAAATATGTTAAGAACATTTGTTTTCTAATAACCGTTAAATAGAAGGTAATTTAATTATTTTCATAATTTTTTATAAATTTTTTATTATAAATAATGGAATTCAAATCCATTCCAAATCCTACAAACTGAATAAGCAAAAGTATTTCAAGTCCAAATCCCTTCATGAAATCCAGTCCATTCCATTCCGTTCCTACAAACCAAACGGACCCTTAGAATACGTACAGTTTTTTCCAACACCTTTGAATCCATTGTCAGATCCCAAACATACTAACTACTAAGTTGAAATATATCATTGGTTCATATCTGCGCTGTTATGTAGATTCCTATATTTGCTAGTGCTCAGTTGTACTATGTTTACTGATATTATTCCGTAATACTGCAATTCCCAGGTTCCAATTTATTCCCCAGATGATCTTCTTGAATGGTCTGTTTGGTTACCTTTCCCTCCTTATCATTGTAAAGTGGTGCACTGGTTCAAAAGCTGATTTATACCATGTAATGATATACATGTTTCTTAGCCCAACTGATGATCTCGGTGAAAACCAGCTTTTTGCAAACCAGAAGACAGTTCAGGTTCGATTCTTCCACCAACAGTAAAACCTTATGACCTTCGGATGTTTTATGCATAAAAATAATGTAAAAATAAAGGTCCCACTAACTCTATTTGTTTTATTGCCAGCTTGTGCTACTTCTGTTATCCCTAATTGCTGTCCCATGGATGCTTCTACCTAAGCCTTTCATTTTGAAGGCGCAACATAACAGGGTATGTTTTTCTTTTACTTTGCTTCTATTTATATTATTGCTGCTTACTTATATCTAGTTTCTCAAAATTTAGCCTCTTTCTCTTGTCCCTCTTTCTAGTTTTATAGATGTTTACGGGAAATTGTCACAAATAGGCATTTCACATGTGTTTTCATCTTTTAGCCATTCCTTTAATGCATTTCCACAAATAGCCAAAGTTTACGCAGAAAGTCCACGCAAAAGGCTTTTCTGTGTAAACTTCGTTTTTTTCTCTCAAATTCTTTTTGAAAATAGTTTATGAAAAAGAGGCTATCACAGTTTATGCATAAGAATAATGATTGCGTAAACTTTCCTGTGTAAACATTTCATATGTGCAGCCACATCATATGCCACACGTGAAAAGTTTATGCACAAGATGACAGGCTATCTCAGTTTTCCCACCATGCAAATACAATTCTTGTAATTTTCTCAAAAGTTTCAGGTTCGATTTGTGTTGAACATATTATCTTATTATTTGCATTTTGCACCTTATTTTTTTCCCAGACGCATCAAGGTGAGTCCTACACAGCCCTTCAAGGCACAGAAGACTCCTTGCAGGTAGAGGCAAGTCATGATCCCCATGGTCATGAAGAATTTGAGTTCAGTGAAGTATTTGTTCATCAACTCATTCACACCATAGAGTTTGTACTTGGGGCAGTATCAAATACAGCTTCATACCTTCGTTTATGGGCACTCAGGTATTCTACCCCAACTGTTATCCATCTCTTGAAACAACACATTATCGTCTGTTTCCATTTTTATGGTCGTAGTATCTTTTATTTATAAAAAGGAACAACCACAAACAGTTATGTGACACCATGAACTTTTGGTATTCTCAAATCTTGAATTTTGATTACTGACATTATAATGCGAGAAGACAAGCTCAAAATCAACAAGTTGGTTTTATGAGCAATATGACCCTAAATTGAGTTCGACTTCCATATTTTCATCTATTATATGATTCAAATCTTGACTGGTAAGTGCACTTTTCTTTCAGTTTGGCGCATTCGGAGTTGTCGACTGTGTTCTATGAGAAGGTTCTTCTTCTGGCTTGGGGGTAAGTTGTTTCTTCTTATGGCTGCCAATGGTTTTTTATGCCTTCTATCTTGTTCTATTAATGAAGTAGGTGATTTACTATTATTTCTTAACAAACGTGCTTTACAACGACCATTCTACGTTATTTTAGAATGCGAGTAAATAGACTTTGGGATCATGTGAGACCATGGTAACCTTCATAGTGTTTTTGCTTTGAAGGTTCGGATTGTTTACCTTCACAATGTTTAATTCACAATGTTTAACTGTGAAGTTTCAAGTGTAAAAATGTGGTCTCACGGGTCTCAAAAAAACATGTTGGTCTCACGAGAACCCTACCCCAAGTAAATAAATAACTTTTAGTTTTGTCCCAGATTACAAGAGCCTTCTGTTTTTTGTTTTGTTTATCCAAATTTCAAGTAATGTGGACATCGTCGTTCTGTTATTTTAGTTAAGATCCATTCCACATCAGAAAAGTTTCCATCTGAATCATCACTTTTCACTTCTCACACAATCCTTTGCAATCGGTAGTTTTAGTTGATTTGTGGTAGGATTAATCGCTATTCTAACTGTTATATTTCCAGAGTACCTGCTATATCGCCTATATCTAACTTTTTTTGTCTGCTTGCACATACCTTTTCTTTAAATAGTATAATATTGGGTTCCTTTGGTTTGGTTATACTGAAATTTAACGAGCACAACAAAAACATTTCCTTAAATTTCAACGTATGTTTTCAATCCACAGGTACAATAACGTTATTATTCTTATCGTGGGCATCATCGTGTTCATCTTTGCGACGGTGGGGGTGTTGCTGGTGATGGAAACATTGAGTGCATTCCTACACGCGTTGAGGCTCCACTGGGTTGAGTTCCAAAACAAGTTTTACGAAGGAGATGGCTACAAGTTCGCTCCCTTTTCGTTTTCGTTACTCGGTAACGAAGAGGAATGATGAGATGATATGCTATGCTATCAATCTTATCTTCAAATAAAGAAAAAACCAGCAGTCATGCTGTTTTGTGCATATTTGCATCTGTAATTTTATTATTCTCAAGTTGGACAAAATATGCGGATGATAATTATTCAAAATGGCTATTTTTTTGCAGCATTGTTTCTACCAATTTTTTGTACCAATAAGAAAGTACTGTAGCAGCCTGTGGCTAATGTGAAGTGGTACAACAATTTGTATGGAGGACCTTTTGGTAATAAAGATTTGTTTATTTATGGAAACTTTTTTTTGGGTGTATTAGTCCGTGAGTATCCCCTTGGGGCTTCACGGCGGGCTTCCAGCGAGGGTTCCCATGCCCGTTCAGCCGGCTCTTTCTCACTTTCCCACTCTCCTTCTGTCTTCTTTTTATTGAAATATATATATATATATACATATATATGGGTAGTGGTACTCTTATTTCGGGCTTGGTGAGGACTTGTGAGTAAAGCTGATGTGGAAGCTTGGGCTTGTGGGTTGTGTTACCGAATGCCTTATGGTGTCGACACTGCAGTGGAATCGGTTCATGTTAAGGATGCTTAAATGTTTTTATAGAGATTTGTGAAACCGTAAAATTTTGTGTTCTATATGCCAACTTACAAATGGGTAAGGAAGGTGGTTTACCTTAGGGTAAACGGGGAACAAGGTGACCACAATAAACAGAATATTGAGGGATTTGTAAGTTAGATGTTGACATGAATGCAAAATGGGTTGTAATGATATTTAACATAGAATGATTTGGGCAAATGTAGATGTCTGTTTTCAAATTAGTTTGTGCGTAAATTCGACATGGATGCAAAATTGGTTGTAACGACAATATTGGTGCAAATGTTGAAGGGGTGTCGGTGTTTGGATCAGTTTGTGTCGGCCCTATCTCCCCACCCCTTCTCTCTAAACCATTTCTTTTTTCAAAGTGTTAGTTTAAAAAAGTTCATAGGTGAAACTAAAATGTTTATAAGTAAAATAACAATCTTTGTTATGGTTGTTTTTGTTTATTTGTTTATGCTATTTCATAATATTGTTATTATGTTACCAAAAGTTCATAGATGAAAGTAGAAATTTCACTATGGTTTGTATGATAAGTTGTATCAAAATTGTAAATGAATTGAGATAACTAAAAAAAATATGATATCGAACATATGAAAGAAATGAAAATACCCTGGTGACCACAACTGCACAAGTTGTAATAATTAGACGGTCAACAAAAGTATTAAATCAAGCAAAGCAAAAGTATATCTTGTTTTCCATGGGTGAATAATGATTTATAAAGTTAGTATCCATAAATTGGTTAAAAAAAAATCCTACCTCTCTTTATATATGCACACTGATTAATATATTTAAATAAAAATATAATAAACGTTAAAATGTCAACTTTAAAAATAACCTTTGTCTCTGGAGGCATTATCAAAGAAGAGCCCACGAGGGAAGCTTACACGGTGGGGAAACACACACATATTTTCTCATTTTCTGTCATTTTTTATTTATATTTCTCTCGTTGAACACATTTGGAACACCAATTTACCCAACTTAAACGAGTAGTTGTAATTTTAATTTTTAATTGTAATTTTAATTTTTTTTATTTTACATGTAGTTGTAATTTTTAATTTTATGTAATATTGTTGTTTTTATTTGAATTAAAATTTTTAATTATATTGTTTTTAATATTTATTTGAATTATATAATAAAAAATAAAATTAAAAGTTGGGAGGGGTGGAGAGAATAGTGATCACCATTGGAGTCTCCTAACAGTAAAATGATGAACAAAAAGAGAGAGGAAAATGTTAATGTGGTAAAAAGGATGAAGGGGTAATCGGTGACTATTCCTTCCACCTTTACTAACTTAATTATTGACATCTTTTATTTTATTAAATTAGTTAATAAAGAAGAGAGAGAAAAAAGAAAGAGAGAGAGAGGGAGAGAAGGAAGAGGGATAGAGAGAAAGGGGTGAGGGGTGGGTTTTCCTCGCCAGGTGCCGGAACCTAATGGCCATCTACCCGCTTCAAACCTACCATGGGCATGATGGTGTTCATGGTGTTCCCGCCCTACTGGCTGTTTACCCATCCTCATCGGGTTACTCATAAGGCCATCCACTACCAACCCAATTAACCCAGTGAAGTCAACTTTTACATCAGCGCCACATTAAATTTCCACTATTTTACCCAAACCAACCTAATCCATCCACTATACCCAACCCAATCTTACCCACACTTTAATTTCATCAAGTAATTAATAAAGAAAACAAAAAAAGAAAATAAGAGAGAGAAAGAAGAGAGAGAGATAGAGAAAAAGAAGAAAAAGAGGAGGGTGGGGTGGGTCATCTTCGGTTTGGGGAAGCCGTTGGAAAGAAACCCAAAAGGTTCACGGCAGGCCCGTTCCTGACAATTTTTGGGCCTTGGGCAATATGTAAATTGGGGACCTGATAACTACACGTTTACTTAGTTAATAATAAGAAATTTACTATATTTTAACAGAAAAACATATTTCATGTGAATGAAATAATCAAAAGAGTATGTGAAAGATAGGTAATGAAATATATATTAAGGTTTCTAAGCAAAAAGAGTTTTTATATATGGTACGAGATAAAAAAAAACTTAGAGAAACAATAAACAATACTATAAAAAGAAAAACCAATTAGCTTTTTACAAAAAATTTATCCAATGCGATTAATTAATATATGTTTGAGCTGTTAATATAATGCTAAATATTTTTTGGTCCTATTATATACTATATTTTGTTTTGTTTTTCTATTAACAATTTCTATAAATTACCACTATATAGTGTATATACTAAAGAATTTTGGGCCCCCTATTTCGTTTGGGCCCTGGGCGTACGCCCGACCCGCCCTCTCCCAGGGACGGCACTGGTTCACGGTGGTGTTGTCAATGAAATCCGACGGGTTAGCCTTACCCGACACTTACCAGGTACCTCTTCAACGGATGGTCTAATACATAGCCTTATAAAAGGTATGCACAAGTGTATAGGAGGAATACACATGTGGGACAATAGGGTATAGATAATAACAAGCTTATATAAAAGTACAAAACAATAATATTTCTTTTAGAAACCGATAAAATAATTGCTAATAAGTCAATAATCCATAATTCTTTTGTCGTTGTCAATGGGAACCTATGCAACGGCATCTTTAATTCTCATTTGAAAAAACAAGAGAAGTCTTTTTTCCACACCATTTATCAAACCTCTCTTCTTTCCAATCATTTTTATATAATATAAATATTTATTCTTAAAAATCGAATTAATATGAATTTACTAATGTAGTTGTGACGTATCAACCAACCATTTCTTAGATTTTTATATGAAAAAGTCCAAATTATTTATGAACTTGTTAAAAATACTCTAATCATTTATCAAATTAATACGAATTTGCGACTAAAGGCTTGATTTATCAAATGGGAAAAAGTCGAAAGTGTGGCAATGTATACCCTATGGCAGATTTAGAAGTAAAGGAAGTTTATTTATTTCGCAAAAAAGGAGGAAAAGTCTAGGAAGAAAGTGGAGGACGTTTTTCCTTTGATTCAAAATTTTGTAAAGTTGTAGATTAGTAGTAGGAATCACACGCTTAATATTAACTGGGATAAGTGGTGTAACACCCCTCCTCTTGGGTAGTTTCTGTGTCTCTAGTTTTGGTTTGAACCTTCTCGGTCTTGTCCTTGGAGACCGGTTATTTGTTTGTTTAATAATCGGATTGCTCCTGGAGGGGGTGATGGCCATGCCAAAACTCCTTTCTTAGGTTTTCTTTCTTTATCGTTCAAAATATATATATATATATATATATATATATATATAAATTTACTAAAAAAAAACCAAAGGTTTTATTTAGAAAACTTGACTCCTATTTCAATTTTTTAAATTACTAATAATAGTCCATTGACTTTAGACTTTTTGAGGTATGGGTCGACTACGAAAGTGTAATAGGATAGAATTTTAGATATTGTGATAATCATGGGAATTTTATTTAAGGTATTATTTGATATAATTCTTTTTATATAAAATTAAATTTAATGTATTGATAACTATATATTCAGTTTGCAATATGTTTGTTTTCATATGTATCTTGTTTATAATATTTTTTTTTGCGTATATCTTTTTTTTTTCACAAAATTACTAAAAGGTTAAAAAGCGAAACAAATACATTATGAAACAGATATATCTTAAATCAGTATTTTAGATCACAAGTTTTTGCTAAAAAAAGTCGTATATATTAGTAATAAGATAGTTCTCGAAGTTATTGCAATTTCATAGCTATCAAAAAAGGTTTCATACATGTATAAAAATATATGTTGGACAGTTGGAGAAAATATTTTATAAGTGTTAGGATTCTTTTAAAACAACTAATTGCACAAGTGCATACCTTTGTAGCTGATTATTCATTGAAGATGTCATTATCGATCATTTATAAACTATTTTTTGTCAACCAAAATTTGTTTATTGACTAGCTTATCTATTAGTTTGCTAAACATATCTCTAACACCTTGTTCTCGAGTTTTTTTAGCAAAGGAAAGGGAAGGGTTTGGAAGGAAAGCTGGAAATTTGTGTTCTCGAGTTTCATTTAAGGAAGGAAAGGAAAGGAAAGGGAGGGGTTTGGAGGGGGACTTTAGGCTTATTTTGGCTTAAAACTTATCATCCCAAAAATGAGAGGATTTGGAAGGAAAGAAAAGGATTCCCCTCCCCTTCCCTTCCCTTATTAAACTCGAGAACAGGACGTAAGGTCGTGCGTATCGGTCAGTGGGGTTCGGTGAGCTCAAAGCCGGCGGGTTGGCAGCCTGGAGTGGCCTCCGATACGCCATCGGCGTGCTGAGCGGGTTGCAAGCATAGCGGTGTGGTGCGTGTGGTGTTGTGTGGTGTGTATTGGGTGTGTTTTAATTAATTAAATAATTAAAAAGTGAGAGACTTTGGAGGGTTCAGATACTAACTAAGAGGGCTTCAGAAGGCTTGTTGTGGGGTTATGGAAAAGCTGATACGTCGCTGATGTGACAATGTGGTTGAGAAAGTTGAGAAGGTTTGGGTACGCATGGCCTAATATAAAACATCGATCATAATTAACGAACTTTAACCATCCTCTATAAATATCCAAATTAGCAAATGCATTTTCAACCAAATTTAAATATAAATTAATAAAATAAATTCAAATTTGGAGCGTATAGATATAAATATATGTATGTATATAAGCATGATTTCCCTCCTTAATAATAGGGAATAAGCCTCGAGATCACGGCAACTTAATCAGGGTTTTAGTTGTAATTAAAGATATCGTTGACAATTTTATCGAATATCTTCTTTGCATATTCGATCCCCCTTCAAAAACCTCACCCTCTATAAATAAATATACATATATCCACTTCAGCTGAAAATCTTGATTGGCGCAGGATAAGATCTGATTCAAATAGGGGTGCGTAGGATAAGAAGATGGGTGGTGTTCTATGGTGCACTACTGTTCTTCTTGGGGTTTTGCTGTTGAATTCAGCTCTTTTTGTTAATGGGGGATCAACCAGCAGCTTTGTAAGAAAAGTTGAGAAAACCATTGATATGCCTTTGGAGAGTGATGTCTTCCGTACGCCTCCCGGCTATAATGCGCCTCAACAGGTATGTTTTTACTTAGAGAGAAAATAATTATTATAACTATTTGATAAATACGAATTCACCTTCTAATCACAATTTGGTGCATTATTTCAAAATAGTCATTAAATTCGCCCCACCATAAACCCGCATTATTTTTCCCACTTTTTTTACTCAAATTCGCCCCTATGAAACTTGCCCCGGGGAAGTTACGAGTTTTTTACACATTTGGTCCTTGATGGTCCCTTAAAAATTCAATTTAATTAGTCCCTTACATAACTCGCCCTACCATAACTTGCCCCGGGCAAGTTTAATGTGGGCGAGTTTGAGTAAAAAAGTAGCCGGTGGCGGTGGATTTTGGCTGGAAAAACCATAACTTGTCCGGGGCGAGTAAATGGTTAAAAACTTAAAATATGAAGTTTAGCAACATGCGTATTAGGAGATGAATCTATATTTTTCAAATAGTTATATTAATTATTTTCTCTTTTACTTATTACTCGATTTTTTGTTTTATTTTAGTTTTTGAGCTTGAGATGAATATTGGTGGTGGGTTTTTAACCTTTTATTAATCTTGAAAACTCATTTTGTAAAACTTTTTTGAGAAATTAATTACGAAAATGCAATTCATCTCCTACCCAATCTCTTCTAAAAATACATCAAATACCCACCTGCGAATTTTCCGGCCAAAGATGGATGTCTGCCGCTATGTTCATATATATATATATACACACACACACACATATAGCGGCAGGTATGTGTGTTGAATGGCCGCTAAAGACTTATAGCGGCTCATCAAACATATATATATATATACACACATATACATACCCTTGTTATGATACACACATACCTGCCGCTAAAGACTTATGATAATTAAGTATCCGGCAGCTCATCAAATATATATACACACACATACGAGAGTTGGCCGGAAAAAATATGGGTGCTGCGCTATTGGTGGTGGGGCCAGATAGCGGCACCCACAAGAGTTGGCCGGAAAATTCGTTTCTCGCCGGATAGTGGCTGCCGGATGCCGGTAACGGCTGCCGGATAGCGGTCCGGTGGGTACTTGGTGTATTTTTGGAAGAGATTGGGTAGGAGATGAATTACATTTTCGTGGGTGGCTATAATAATTAATTTCTCTAACTTTTTTTGGTGTTTTATTAGTTCAAGCAACCCATTTGCAATTTTTTCTTAAATGGGTTTATCAACTTATTAGCTTTTTTTTCTTCAGAACGTTCAACTTTTTGCATTTAAAAAAAGTGCTCAATAAGCATTTTATCTAAACATTTTAAAACAATTTATTGATTTTTTAAGAAGCTAATAAGTTATAAGCACTTCCAAAAACCTCCCCTAAGGAACGATCGATTTACTTAACATCGGCAGTGGATCATGTTTAGAGAGCACGTATAAGTGAAAGAAAAACATTTACTTGATAAGTGTTTTATCGAATTTAACAGACGACTTTTACAATCGATCTCCTGATAAAGAATTCTATTTAATAAGGACTCAGTGGGATAATAAACATATGTGGCTTATTGTCGGTTTAACTTTTACGATTTAAAAATTCCCCATGTGATTTTTATTTTTCTTTCATTCATGGTTTTTTTAATCGATCTAAAAAATGCATCATTTTTTGTTTCTTTTTAATCAATTTAAGAAATGCACTTGCAATTTTTTAGTAATTCTAAACACGTTTGGATTTTCCTTTTGACAGATTTCTCTCTTTTTTTTTAAAAAATTTAACGAAGCTAAATTTTTTACTTTTCGCTGATAAATAATACAGTGGCTCGTGCCATAATGAGACCTTATAAAGGTCCATCCTTATATATGAATGTATGCATGTTACAAATTACTTGTATGCACATGTCCATATCGTCTAATACTACATTAAAGAATCTTTCATTCTCTCTTCAACAAGCCTTTCTAGAGAGTAGAGAGTAATCTTGTTCTTTTATTTGTCGGACTTTTTTGGAGAGTAATCTTGTTCTCACATTTGTTGGACTTTTTTGGAGAGTAAATTTGTGAGTTAAACATATTCTCACAATAATAAAGTTGATAATTTTTTTTTTGGTTGATTGTTTAAGGTTCATATAACACAAGGGGATCAAGTTGGAAAGGCAGTGATTGTGTCATGGGTGACCATGGATGAACCTGGTTCAAATACAGTTTCTTATTGGGCTCAAAACTCCAAAACAAAGAGGAAGGCTGAAGGCTTTCTTACTACTTACAGATTCTATAATTATTCCTCTGGCTTCATCCATCATTGCAATATTTCTCATTTGCAGGTAATCATTTCATTTCATTCTTCTATCAATCATATACTTTCATCCAGACAAAACTGTCTGCTAAGTGAGTTGTTACCTGATAAGCTAGTTGTTTGATAGATATAAAGTTGGTTGGCAAGTTATCCAACAGGTTAATAAAGTCCACTTTTGATCCCTAATGTTTGTCATCTTCGACGGTTTTTGTCCCTCAACTTTGTTCTCTCAGATTTGTCCTTCAAAAACAGAAAACAAAGTTCAGGGACTAAAACCATTGAAATTGACAAATGTTAGGGACCAAAAGTGAATTTTACCAAGATGTAAAATGACCAAAACTGATATGTTCAAACCTTTATTCAGAAATTTAAAGGGGTATAATTAGAAAAAAGTGAAAAAGGACTCTGTTTGCTAAAAGGCTAGCTCTTAGTTGGTAAACTAGTTGTTAATAGATAAGTTAACAGATAAACTAGTCTTAGTTGGCAAAAAAATAGCCGACGACGATGTAAATAACCTAAAAAGATGTGAATTAACGAACAAATTGGAGAGATATGAAAGGAATACTTGGAAAAAAGTGAAAAGAACCCTCTGCAGATCTTGTAAGCTAGTTTTATAGCTAATCAAACAAAGTTTTTTCGATAAGCTCAGAAAATGAGCTACCATTTGATCGACAAACATAGCCTTTGATCTCATTAGTCGAAAAGCTTGAATTGTTTTCTAGAACCACATTAACCGGTTTTCGATTCCGCAGTACAATACAAAGTACTACTACGAGGTCGGGATTGGACACACACCACGAACCTTCTCATTCACAACTCCTCCTGAAGTTGGACCTGATGTTCCTTACACTTTCGGCCTCATCGGTATCGTGTTCTTACCATTTTTATTCAATGAAACTTAAACCATATACTACTAGGCCAAAGTCCCTTTTGGTAAAAAAGATGGAATTTTGATTGAAGCATTTTTATGTTTTAATTTACAGGCGATTTGGGCCAGAGTTATGACTCAAACATCACGCTAACGCATTATGAAATGAATCCCACGAAAGGGCAAACGGTTTTGTTCCTTGGAGACATTTCTTATGCGGATCAATATCCGAATCACGATAACCGAAGATGGGACACGTGGGGAAGGTTTGCAGAGCGAAGCACGGCTTATCAACCTTGGATATGGACCGTGGGAAATCACGAAATTGATTTTGCACCCGAAATTGTAAGTTTTTCTTTTTAAGTATTTGTATTGAAGATGCATATGTTGACTTATGAAGGTCTAACTTAAGATATTTCAAATACTTAATTGGCTTTGATTTTGTCGAATTCGAAACCAAAATTGTTTCAAATTGTTGTTTAAAGTTTTAAGAGTAAACTACGATTTTCGTCCTTGTGGTTTGATGAAAATAACTATTTTCGTCCCTGTGGTTTAAAAATTGCTTTTTTCGTCCTTGTGGTTTCAACTTGCTTCTATATTTGTCCCTGCCTCTAACTTTATTAACAAAAGGAGTTAAAATGTAAGAAAAAGAACATATTTTAAATGTTACATATTCAGTCCTTGTGGTTTGTAGAGTAATAAATATTTATTCTTAAATTTCAAAAAATTTAAAACATATATATTGGTTTTTGTTTTTTAGTTCTTTATTATTTCTTTATTATATTTCTATATTATATGTTATACATATTTTTTTAAAAGACTTTGTATATACACATATATGGCATATATATATATATATACAAGTGTGTGTTTTTTTTAATTAGTTTTTTTTCTTTTTTATTATTCTTTATTGTATTTTTATACTATGTATATACAATATTATATATATGTATGTGTTTTTAGACTATTAATTTTATTTATTAGTGTGAGTAAGACGCATTTAAAATAAGTAAGATTTTTATTTATTAGTGTGTAAAACGTATTTTAAATAAGTAAAACTATTATTTTTTACTTATTTTAAATTATCATTTGAAAAGTTTAACATTACTCGTGAAAAAAATTGGTTTTATTTTGTACCAACTGGTTGTTTTTATTAAATACGTTTATTCACATCAATCCGTATACTAATTTATACTTTATTTTTTATTAATTAATTTTAGTATTTAATTTTAATACTTAAATTAAAAAAAGCATAAATATATATATATATATATATATATAATGTTGTATATATATAGTATAAATATAATAATGAATAATAGAAAACTAAAAAAATACTTTAAATTAAAAAAAACACACGTATATGTGTGTATGTATATATATACTTTTAGAAAAAATGTATATACATATAATATAGAAATACAAAAAAAATAATAAGAAATTAAAAAAGAAAAAAAATAATGTATAAGTTTTTATTTTATTTTTTTGAAATTTAAGGAAACATATTTATTACTCTACAAACCACAAGGACTGAATATGTAATATTTAAAATATGTTTTTTTTTTTTACATTTTAACTCCTTTTGTTAACAAAGCTAGAGGCAAGGACGAAAATAGAAGTAAATTGAAACCATAAGAACGAAAAAAGCAATTTTTAAACAACAGGGACGAAAATAGTTATATTTATCAAACCACAGGGACGAAAATCGTAGTTTACTCTTTTTTAAAAGAGTATATAGATATACACACATATAGCATATATATGTGTGTGTTTTCTTAATTTAAATTATTTTCTTTATTATATTTCTATACTATATATATATATATACAACATTATATATATGTATCTTGTTTTTAATTTAAATATTCAATATTAAAATTAATTAATAAAAAGTAAAGTATAAATGATTATACGGATTAGTGTGAGTAAAACGTATTTAACAAAAACAACCGGTTTCCTTAAAATAAAATTAATTTTTTTTCATGAGTAATATTAAAATTTTCAAATGATTATTTTAAAATAAGTAAAAAGTAATAGTTTTAGTTATTTATTTACTTAAGATCTTTATTACTATATAAAAATAAGTAAAACTATTAATTTTTATTTATAAGTATGAGTAAAGCGTATTTAAAACAAGCAAGATTTTTATTTATTAGTGTGAGTAAAGCGTATTTGAAATAAGTAAACCATTAATTTTTACATATTTTAAATTATCATATGAAAAGTTTAATACTACTCGTGAAAGAAATAGTTTTATTTTCTACCAACTGTTGTTTTTGTTAAATATGTTTTACTCACACTAATCCGTATACTCATTTAAACTTTATTTTTTATTGAATTAATTTTAATATTTAATATTTAAATTAAAAAGGATACATATATATATATATATATATATATAATGTTGTATATATATGGTATAGAAATATAATAAAGAATAATAAAGAAGAAAAAACAATTTAAATTAAGAAAACACACATACATAGACTTAAATAATGTGTATAACATATAATATAGAAATAATTAAAAACTAAAAAGAAAAAAACAATATATAAGTTTTAAGTTTATTGAAATTTAAGGATAAATATTTGTGATTTTACAAACCACAAGGATTGAATATGTAACTTTCTAAAAAAAGAAATTTTATGACATTTTAACACTTTTTGTTAGTGGAGTTAGAGGCAGGGACAAAAATAGAAATAAATTAAAACCATAGGGATGAAAAAAGCAATTTTCAAACCACAGGGACGAAAATAGTTAAAATCATCAAACCACAGGGACGAAAATCGTAGTTTACTCAAGTTTTAAATTTGTGTGTTGGATGCACATTTATCGAATAATTTCAAGATTACACATCAAGATTGAAGTTGAAAGTGAGTTCATTTGACTCCAAAAGTCAAAACTTACTTTTGAAGTCAATCTTAAGACTTTCCAATTATGTGATTAGCATTGATTATGTTAAAATTTTGAAATCAAAAGTGATTATAAATTTATGTATTTGTCATATGTTTATCGAATAATTTCAAGATTGCACATCAAGATAGAAGTTAAAAGTGAGTTCGTTTGACTCCAAAAGTCAAAACTTACTTCTAAAGTCAATCTTAAGACTTTCCGAATACGTGATTAGCATTGATTACATTAGACATTTGAAACCTAAATAGTTGTTTTATTTATAAATTCATGTATTATATGTAAATTTATCGAATAATTTCAAGATTCTGCATCAAGAATGAAGTTGAAAGGGAGTTCATGTGACTCCAAAAGTCAAAACTCACCTTCTTTTGAAAGATGATAGAGAACCCATTTGACTTCAAAAGTCAAACTTTACGTTTTTTTACGCTCTTAAATCCATAACCCAAATCGGGGAAACTTATAAAACGATCTTGATTCCGTTTTCGGTAATTTTGTTGCAGGGAGAAAATGAGCCTTTCAAGCCTTATAACCACAGGTATCAAGTCCCTTATAAGTCATCACAGAGTACCAGTCCCTTTTGGTACTCCATCAAAAGAGCTTCCGCCCACATCATCGTTTTGGCTTCATATTCCGCTTACGGTAACGTAAACGAATTCCTAATTTCTTTTCGTTAAATAAAAATTTCTTGAAACTTTAGAAAGTAAAAAAAAAACTTGATATCTCTAAAGTTAAAGTGAGAAGTGGCCATCAACAATTGGATACACATTAGAATAAGATGTATCGAGATGCATCGGATCAATCCCCCAATTCATGGGAGGGAATGGGATTAAGGGGCAGTTTGTTTTTAAAAAAATACCTCTTAAAACCTCTTAAGTCTTAAAATTAAGAGGTTTGCAGACTTAAGACTGTTTTAGTTTTAAGAAAAGGTCTGAAAACCTCTTACCATCCTCTTAAATTTTAAGAGGCGCCCATCATCCACTTATTTTTTAGAGGTGAAATCAGACTTCGGACCTCTTAAAAAACAAACGACACCTAAAAGTGATCAAGGGTTCAGATCCACTTCTCACGTTTCTCATGTTAACTCAACTTCTCACACGATCCTTCGCCATATCTGAATTGCGTTCATATTGTGTTAATCAGGTAAATACACTCCTCAATACAAATGGCTCGAGAAGGAATTTCCAAAAGTCAACCGAACTGAAACACCGTGGTTGATCGTGCTTATGCACTCCCCATGGTATAACAGTTATAACTATCACTACATGGAAGGAGAAACCATGAGAGTGATGTACGAGTCGTGGTTTGTCAAGTACAAGGTTGATGTCGTGTTTGCCGGTCATGTCCATGCCTACGAGCGCTCGGTTAGTCTTTTTTTCATACGCTTTTATTTAAACGAGACAGAGAAAATTGGAAATGAATTGGGTTGAAAATATTGGTGCAGGAACGGGTATCGAACATTGCGTACAATATTGTTAACGGGATTTGCCAACCGGTGAAGGATCAATCAGCACCGGTGTATATAACCATTGGAGATGGAGGAAACCTTGAAGGCTTAGCAACCAAGTAATGTTATCTAATGTGTTATTGTACTCATACTTGTTAAATTGGTTTTTTAACATTGGGCCTGGGCTAGTGCTTGGCTTAATAGGCCCAAACCTCGGGCTTGACCTTTTTATGCATCCTAGCCATTGATGTTTGGGTGCGGAGTCTACACCGAAACAACCTCTCTATTCTTTGAGCTTGGTGAAGAGTTTTTACACTGATAGAGCCTCTATATATTGAGCAAGGTCCACATTTTCCAGCCTCGGGTCTTCAAAGCCCGTTTTCAATAAGAAAAGAAAAGATTAGGGTTTGATTGAGAATGGGATTGATTTGGGCCTTTTTCAGACGCAAATTTGTCTGGCCTTGAAAAATAGCTTTCTTGGTCGGCCTTTAAGTTTGAGCCTAGGCTTGGGCTTTCTAGGATTTGACTCTGGGCTTTAGCCTTTTTGTGCAAATTTTCCCTGAACCCCTTGGGATGGAAGAACAATCCGCCTACATGGTGTTTTCTAAGTCTACTTTTGAGTGAGATATACTAGATATGTTTATGGTCATATTCTATAGTAGCACAAAATTCTAACTTTAGGTTGTCTTGAATGGTGGTGTAGCATGACGGAGCCTCAACCAGAGTACTCGGCATTCAGAGAAGCTAGTTTCGGGCATGCCACTTTTGACATCAAGAACCGAACCCATGCGTACTATGCTTGGCACAGGAACCAAGATGGGTATGCGGTGACGGCCGACACAATGTGGTTTCTTAACCGATATTGGAAACTTGAAGAGGAATCTACAAGTACTTAAACACCTTAAACATACCATTTCACCCTTAGGAAACAATTCTAGGGAACTTTTTAACAATTTATATGATGTTCTACTTTTGTATGTGTGTAATAAAGTGTGGAAGCATTGTTTGGTTTCAAATTTGATAAATATATCATTTTTATTTTTCAAAGTTGATGTTATGTTATTTAATTATATCATCCAAGAAAAAAAAAAGACACATTTTAGAACTATATAGAAAATGGTAAATGAACCTAATCTTTTCTATGGATGTATAACATAAACAAAACAACAAAGCTTCTTTATCCCATTGGTAAAGATAACACTTTGAAGGGGGTCGATGCATGGTATCACTGACTACCTATTCTTTAATGGAAATTTTTTAAACAATAAAATAAAATGAAAGGTTGAACTTTAAAAACACAAAAACCTTTAATTCCACCTTGGTGTCTATTGCTTTTTCAAGATTATACTTTTGCATTTACAAACACTATCGATTTGCAAGAAAAATCGAAAACATAATAGGTTTTATAAACTACAAGGACTTATGTGCCATTTGTCAAAATAAAGATCACTAAATGTAAATACATGGTCAATAATAATAACTACAAAGATTCTTTAAGTCAATTTATCAAATCTAAAGGGGTACCAAATGTAAATAGACGGCTCACGGCTTCCGGCTCACGGCTCACGGCTTACGGCTCGCGTCAATGGAGCTTGAAGAAATGCACATGGTGTAAACTGTAAACGCCATTTTCAAATCTATATTGCTCGTGAGATCTATCTATCTATGACTATTCTGCTCTTGGAAAACTCGAATTCAGATCAGATTCCGATGCAATTTTGATCTCTAATGAATTGAAACAAACCTAATTCGTGATCTCCGACCTCGAAAACCTAAAATTTGTCATCGATATTCAGAGAAAAAAGGTTGATTTGTTGATGTAATGAAGGATTTGTTATCGGAAGTGTTGTAATAGAATAATGGCGGATCAGAAGATGGATAAATGCTCGTCTGAAGATGATGATCCTGAGAAAGTGCAGAAGGAGGAGAAACGAGAGGATGATGTTACTGCAGATCCTGAATTCGTTGGCTGTATGCTTCAGCCATGTCCGGCGAACTCCGATCCTAATTACGTCGGGATCCGCCGGCTTTTGCTGTTTCGAAAGGCGAAATCCGGCCTTCTTCACCGGAAGGTAGTCTTTGTATGTTTGATAAATTTTAAGTTTTAGTATATGCTAAAGTTAAAGTTAAGTTATGAAGAGAATTGTATTTGTTTGTTTGTAAAGTGATATGGATTGAAGGAGAATTAGTGTGAGCTAGCTTGTTTGATCTCACACTCAAGCATTTGCACATTGCAAATGTGCAATAGGAATTGGTATTTGGTAGAATGGATATGTTCTAGAATAGTATGTGCTCCACATAGACGAAAGTTTGGCTGCTAACTCAAATTTCATTGCGATGGTGAGACAGATGAGAGCGAGCCACGTGGCATATTCACTATGAATAATCATGTATTATTCAGAGTGAATATGCCACGTGACTCGCTCACGGTTGTCCTCGCATTTGTAATGAAATTTGAGTTTTCATTTGAACCTGACCCTGAAACCAATGGAGAGAAACATCCTTAGTCTGACTTACAAATAGAATTCACAAATTAGCAAATATTCTGTTTTTGTGAGAAACAAATACAGTTATGGTTTTCTGGTGTGTGTAGGATTGGAGATGCAATGGTAAAGGCTATGTGGCTTATCGCAACTTCATCAACAGGCGGGGTAATCAAATGAATTTGCGTGTAGCGAGCTACACGAGTAGTCCTGGAACCAGGTGAACAAATTTTACTTGATGTTCTACATGCTGAATTCATCCTCCGGTTCTCATTGTACTTGTTTGATGTGGATTCCCTGTATTGTATAAACTTGCACACCAATAATACTTGCGAACATGCTTCGCTGCACTGGTTTATGAGGAGTATGATGTTGAATTAGATGAAGTGACACAAGCAAGTGATGTGATTATCACTATTTTACAGTAGATAGTACTGCTATCATAGTAGATGCTCCTCAGGCCTTCTTGTGGTTTGACAAGCTCCAAGTACATTATCATGAATAGGGTGTAATTTGAAATTTGATTTGACATAATTCTGACATCAGGTTAATTTACTGGTTGATTCATCAGTGGGCAATGGGTACCATCTCCAGGTCTAGCCTCCCTTGCGCTTGAGGTGGACAGCTGGAGCGTTAGCAAGGTACGCTTTATTTAGTTGTTTTCAGCTGTACATACCTACGATAGGGATAGTGTGTTTTGAGTTCGTGGGTATAATCTGGTTGATATTTTTTCAGGATACACGTGCGAGCCAGACACTGAGTCACACTAATAGTGTTGGGTCAAATACAAGTGACACTGATCGTCCACGTCGAAAAACTGAACCAGCATATTCATTTGTGGGAATGCATTGCATATTTGATCAATGCAGAGCCATGGGTAATGTTTTGCGACCTGTCTGTGCTAATCGTTCTTTTATTTGTGCTAATGTTTGTTTTTTACAAGTGAATCTTATAATATTTCTCCAGTCAGTGTTATAAAGTTTGGGCATATGAGCTCCGATATACTTGCCTACGGAGCAACGGATGGAACATTGACAGTGTGCACCGTTTCCGAGCCACCTTCAATTTTAAAACAGTTGAGTGGTCACTCAAAAGATGTCACAGGTTGGATTAACTGGTATTGACTCTTTAGTCTTTTCTTTAATACTAGCTATTTAGCAGGTCTATACAGTGTCAACCACACATTAACACACATGTATATACATGATATACGTATTTAAGAATCTCAAATAAACAATAAGTTTTATCGTCCATATCTATATCATTTTTTATCGTTGTATCACAATATCTTGCACATTAATGGTGAACGGACTATATGGCTTGTCTCACCGCCAAAGCTTGTACTCCCTCCAACCCACGCAATTTCCGGCCCTTGCCCCATAAAATGCAATGTTTTGTTGTTGGTAGAATTTTAACTCTAATCTACTTTAAGTCCATTGGTAATCATTCCCTGAAGTTAGTAACTTGAATTTTGGCCTCCACTATTTTCTCCTTTGGCATTTTATACATTTGATCAATAGTCAAACATTTATGTCAAACTGCAAGGTCAAGTAAATGCATTTTTTGGGGTGGAGTATCATTCCATGGAGATGTACAACTCCACCAAAACTCCAACCGTCATCCGCAAATGTACAAAGTTTTAGAAGACATAAGAAATGAAGCAAAACGCTAATACTACCCTGGCCTACCCTTGTATTTTAGATAAAGAGAAAGGCACAACTTCTTTTATATTTCTCCCTTAGATTACTTAACTTCTAAGCTTAATACCCTAGCAAACAGTGAAAAAGAGGGGCATAAACCCTTGATGTTCAATACTTCAATTACATACGTTATGTGCATATATGGCCATGCATTTCAAACTTATGTAAGTTCAGTTCAGCCAATACTCTTCAAAATTGGACAACATTAGTATTAGTGATTCAAAGAGAAGATACCATGTTTTTCGTTGATGAATTTCAATTTCACATTACACATAAGTAACAAGTCAAAGCATAGTGTTAAATTTAGTTGTTTCCATGAATTTTTTACAAAGTATATATTATCATACTTTTCGACATTAGATAATATACTGGTGTAGGGGTTTCGTTATTTTTGGTTTAGTTTGTTGCCGTCATAAAGTTTTAGTTGTACCATCTTCAAAACAACTTATAAGATGGAATGATATCGTTGAAATTGATACTTATGTGGAAGGGTTGGGACAGTTGATACGCGGGATCACCTAGTTTTTTGCATGTCACGTTTTCATCTTTTAATTTTATGATATGGAAATACAATGCCTGAAGTAAAGTAAGAAGTTGAACCAAATAAAATGATTAATGAAAGAGCTAACTTGTCATCTGGACTGGTACAAAACTGATTATTGTTGTAACTTATGATCATCTTAACTTTATGTTGGGATTATTCCTTCATATTTTAAAGAACATTCTAATAGGACCAGTTATGTTTTTCCTATATTTTCGTGAGACCAGACTTTATCCCACTTGATTGAAGACTTGTAGCTGTAGGGTTGTCATAAGATGGTACTTGGGGGAATAGTTGTATTAATCGTCATAATCTCTCTGACCTTGCCCAAGGGGGTAGATATCTTTGCTGAACTTCATTAAATCCTTGTGCCATTTCCCTCTTTTCTGATTGTGTGTTGGAACCTGCCAGGTTTTTCGAAAATTATCTAGTCACTTCTGACATGTTTTATAGGGAGTTAGAGTTGATTTCTGTTCATAAACAATTTTCATTTTCTCGAAAGAGGGTTTTTGCTTCTTTTTTCATCTTAGTTTAGGGGCATAAATAACCAATACCACATTCTGTTGTTGACAGAAAGGAAGATAGAAATACAAAACAATAGAAAGTAAAAAAATATATTTTCTATTATATTTATATTCATAAATACACGAGGGCGCTTCCACCTAATATTTGTGCATGATCCTTTATTGTTAAATGTATCTCCACTAGTGCAATGCATAATAGAAGTGTAAGGGACTTTTAGTAATCTTTTATATGTTTGTAATCTCTTTATTCGCAGATTTCGACTTCACAATGAACAATCAATACATTGCATCATCCTCTTTGGATAAAACTGTGAGGGTATGGGATATACCAAAGGGTCTTTGCATTCGAGTAATATACGGAGTTGCCCCACAGCTATGCATTCGATTTCACCCTGTAAGTGCACACCAACGTTTATACCTTTAGCTTGGTTATTCATATTGCATATACTAGTGAATATGGATTTTTCACCTAGCTGTGTATTTGATTTCATCCTGCGAGTGAATAACAACATTTACAACTTCAACTCTGTCCATTTAATCATTTATATCACAAGTTAATTATAGACCTCCTTGCACTTGGAACTTAACAAATGTGGCCTTTTGTAAATAATAATCCCAATAAATTATGTAAAATTAAACTTCCTTGTTGTGGTTTACATTCCTCTTTTGAAATCATATATCATCTGTTGCTGCAATGTTTATAATCACATGTGTCACCGGGGTGTAGCTTACATGCTAGTAACATTTGTTCTTTATAAAGGGCTAACTTTAAAATTTATACAAAGTTGTACTGATCTTCATTCTAATGGGCTTTAGACTAATTACCTTCTTTGTTCCAATTGCAGGTGAATAATAACTTCCTTTCAGTCGGCAATGGAAACAGAGAAATTTCGGTACTAAATGCGTTTCTTTGTTACCATCATTTTTTTTTGGAAATGGTTCATCTAGGCTTTGCCTAGACTGCATCCTTGGCAATTTGGTAAATAAGTTACGGCCGTCTGAGACTAAGCCTATAGAATGCTAACGCTTGGACTCGAACCCGGGGTGGATAGAGATTCCACCACATCCCCCTAGGCCTTTTGCCAGTACGCCACCATCCTTGTGGTTTTGTTACCATCATCTTAATGGGAAAGCCATACTAGAATATATGCAGGATCATCCAGATCCTTAATTAATTGATGGCTCGTGGCTCGCCCCCTCGGCTGGTGACAAAATAGTAAAACAACTGTATACTCTAAACATCCTAATCATTTGGTCGCTTTTTCTTTGTGGGCGAAGAGATGAAAGGATTGGATGACGGTTTTAGTTGTCTCATCAATTTTACATTATCTGTACTTTTTCAGGTCTCCTATTTCTATGCAGTCTATCCATCTCACGGGATTTTTATGTAAATTTATGTCTCAGGTATTTAATTTTAGTACAGGAAGATTGATAGATAAAACAGTCGTCGACAGCAAGGTTACTGCCATGGATTACGACAATACTGGTCGGTTTATTTTTTGTGGGGATGCGCAGGTGAGCTTTCTAAACTGATTTTGTCAATTTTATTCTTGAAAATAACTACTTTAATTAATCCAAGAACGCTTACAAATGGTTGATTTTGATTTTGCAGGGGTGTATATATACAATTACTGTGAACCCCCATCAAGGTACCTTGTCTCGGTCCCATCGTGCTAGCAAGCATAAATCCGAAGTCACAACTATCCAGTATAGGACATTTTCTCTGCTGACACGAGGTCCTGTATTGCT
The DNA here is from genome assembly GCA_030169165.1 of Centaurea solstitialis. Taxonomy (NCBI): domain Eukaryota; kingdom Viridiplantae; phylum Streptophyta; class Magnoliopsida; order Asterales; family Asteraceae; genus Centaurea; species Centaurea solstitialis. The sequence continues at coordinate 32,788,649 of CM058043.1, forward strand.
CTCTTTTTCTCGTGATGGAAGTTTGTCTTTCTTCAGGTATTTGTACGAGGTCGTTTTTTCGTTCCTAAATCCGTCACACGATATTGATGGGAACAAGTTGTGTTTTTTTCTTGCAGTGTTTCTTTGGAGTTACAAGGTTATTTGACATTGCGTTGCTCACTCAAATTGTCTCCGCGACTTCATAGCATCCGTGCTTCTTTTTGCCCGTTGCTTTCCCTTGAAAAAGGAGAATTCATAGGTTTGTAATGAATTAATGATAACTGCTTCTTCATTCCCTTGCATTAAACATCCTCCTTAACTTACCCAAATTCGTATGATCCATATAGAAATCTTCAAAAATAATTTGAGAACCCATGAACCAACTATTTAATAAATTATTCATGGTGAATAACCCGAAAACGTTTATGAATATTATTCATCATGAATATCATGCATTTTCATTTTTTCTGGAAGAGTGTCCTAGCAAATTATAGCTGTAAAACATTAACCCTGATAAACTTTGTGGCCACAATTATTGTGGACGCCTGGAATTGTACCCTGGGCGGATGGGATATTCCATTTTTCCACCACATCTCCTTGAGCCTCAACAACTACGCCACAACCCTTGTGGTTATCATGCATGCATTTTCGTTTTTCATGCTATTCATCATGAATATCCATTACGATATTCATCATGAATAATCCGTGAATAGTTTGGTTCCCCAGTTTTAAAAATATCTATGGTTCATAAAGCTGAGCCTGCCTACTGACATAAAAATGCATGTTGATTATGAAGTTGCTGGGAGTGAGGATGCATCTGTCTACTTCTATGACTTAACTCGACCAAAGCATACATGCGTTAACAAATTACAGGTTTGTTCTTTCTTTTAATCAGACTCATTTCTTTCACAACAACTTCGCTTGCCATCGATTCATTTTGTTTATTCATTGTGAATAAAGGGACATGGAGACCCAGTCATCGGTGTTGCCTGGAATCATGGTGAGAACTTGTTGGCCTCCTCAGATTACACTGGTACCGTCATTGTGTGGAAGAGAGCAAAGACAAACGTAAAAAAGTAGACATCCCGTGTGAATTTTCAAAAAAAAAAACACCAATGGGATTTTAGAAGGTCCTCATGTTTTCACCATTACTCCGAAGTTTTGATATCTGATATCTCATACAAATTTGTTGTTGATAGATAGTTTACATTAGACATTTTGTTGACCTATACATACACCTATCCTTTCAAATTATACATACAAAAAACATACGAAAACGCCCTTTTGATCTAACTCGATAAAGCTTGTAAACCTTGTAGAATTTTGTATGTAAGGAATTATGTATTAAATATTTGTGGTTTTTTTGTAGAAATCATGATGTTAATTAGAAGGATGTCAAGTTATCTTGAAACAGGTTGATGAAAGTTGATGATGACAACTTCATTTCTAGAATTTTCCAAGGGCTTCTGATTCTCCAGTTCCAGGTTTTCACCTATTCCCACATCTCCTAGATTTCTACACATTAGAATACTCTGGTGTTTAACATCATAGTCCTAAATTTCATAAAGAATCACAAATTCACAATAATATCATCCATCCATCTTACGGAATTCATATTTTAGTGTTCTTTTAGCGAACTTCTCTGTTAGATTTAGGGATAATAGGATCACAGCCCACCACTATACCCCCTTCGTTCCAAAACAAATGTCATGCAAGTTTAGAAAAATGTGTAATTATTTACTTTTTATCAAGTAGATGACAATTTTACCCTTACTAACAAAGGGGGTAAATGGACACTAAAAATTTTGGGACGGAGGAGCATATGAACTAATACGATGATGACTATTATACCTGATGTTTAAAAAAGCAGGGGAGTCTTTTCTATATGCAGTAAATAAGCTTGGCCGGATTAGTGCAAAATCACACACTGTATTTAAGTTCACGATGATGTTTCTTGTAAGTTGAAGACTAGGAATTATAACTGAAAAATCATATCTATATATTAATGATTCAAGGGTCTAACAAAATAGTCAAAACACACTTCTTCATATACCTAATAAGGGGTATTATAGTCTTTTAGCTATATATAAAACCCTTTTATTAACCTAGACTTAACTTCACTACATCTCAGGTGCTATAAAAAACTTGCACCCTGAAATGAGAGCATACTAGTTATAGTAAAAAAGTAAAAAAAAAAAAAAACTACTAATAATTTACTGCACCTGCTTCTTCTTTTGAATAAGGCAGACCAACTCTTTCACCACTGCATCAATTTCTTCATCTCCCTTTCTGTTGATGTTTTTACTGAACTTCTTCACATTCTTCCTTACCGCCTCCCCGCCCTTCTCCACCACCACCCGCCTGATCACCGACATCACGTCCTCCCTGTGAAGCCGCCCATCCGAGTCACGAACAACCTCCACACCGACACTGACTTCCTCTACCAGCCGGGCATTGACCGGCTGGTCAAGGTGCATCGGCATCGCTATGATGGGAATGCCAAACTTAATGCTCTCCATTACGGAATTCCAACCGCAATGGCTCACAAATCCACCGATACTCGGGTGGTTCAAGATCCTGATCTGTGGGGCCCACCCTTCCACCACCAACCCCCGGTCCCCTACCCGTTCGAGAAACCCGAATGGGAGTTTGTCAGAAACCCTAACATTCTCTCCTTTCGGAAACCTCACAACCCATATGAAACTAACGTTGCTCTCCTCCAACCCGTACGCTATCTCTTCCAGGTCCTCCTTGGACAAAAAGAACTCGCTCCCGAAAGAAGCGTACACCGTGGACCCCACGGGTTTCCTGTTGAGCCACTTGATGATATCCGAACCTTCTTCCTCAAGGTTCGCATCTTTAATCAGTGGCCCAACAGGAACGATCTTTTTTCCAACAACACCAGACAAATAATCGTTGTACTTACCTTCCAGCTCCGCGAACGACTTGATCAAAACAATGTCGTGCGACAAATGGAGTGCCAGGATCCCACGTTGCCTCTCCTTCTCGTAATTCTCGTCCATCTTCAGTTCTTCCTCTTGCCGGGCCTGCGCACGGGCCTCGTAATCCCGGTAGTAGATCATAGGAAAAGGGAACACCTTGTTAGGACGGTGGACAAGGTGAAACTGGAATGACGTCATCGTGCCACTGCTGCTGATAAACTCCACGGCGGGGATGTTACGGTTGGCGGCGGCAGCCGCCGCCCACGGCTGGAGGAGGTCGTAAATGACCAAATCGGGCTTAAGGGTGTCCAAGATGTTGCAAAAGTTGGGTAACGACATATCGAGGGCTTGTTTCAAGGTGATCATGAGGTGGGGCGGGAGGCCCATGGTGGTGTGGAAGTGCGGCGGGAGTTGCGGCAGTGACGGGAGGTGGAGTTTCACGAGCTTGATGGAATCGTTGACTTTGTCAGCGATTCCATCGAGGATGATCGGGGTGGAACATAGGTAGACCGTGAAGTTTCGTTCGGTTAGTTTTTTCGCTAGCTCAAGGAACGGTGAAATGTGGCCGTGAGCGAGCCACGGGAACATCAAGATCGTCATTGCCATGTTTGACTGGTGGTGATTATGGTTTTGGTTGAATGGTGATTATGGTGGTGGTATGCATTGTATTTATAGGGTATTAGTTCCTAAATATAAATGCAGCAAAATTAAAGAGGTTTGATTCTTATTTTCATAAAATGGAGATTTACCTTCCATGTATCACCTAATATCCCATAAATAATTGTTTTTAATATCCTTAAATAATCATTATTATCAACTGATATTAACTGACTCTTTTAAAATCATCAGTTGTAACTTACAACTGATATTTATGTTGTATTTTGGCTCTTTTAACATAATGGGCAAAAATTTTATGTAAAGAGAAACATTTAAATTGGCCCTTATGTGAAAACTTAGAAACACTTTGGTTGAATTAAGGTTTATGGACATTAAATTTTTATACCAAATGATGTAAAATTTGATATTAATAATAAGTCTTTTTTAATAGGTAATATCAAATCTTATACCAAAATGTAAAATTCTCGATATGAATATTCCTTTCTTATTGTAAGTTCTCCGTAAATAAACAGTGTTGCATCAAATTTTGATATGTTATTATTCTTTACGCCATATTTGGTGTAAGATTTGATATCCGAATTATAATTATTTATTGTCAAATTTGGTGCTTAAAGATAGAAGAGGTAATGAATTACGAGTGTATGTGCCTTTTAGTAAGAATATAAAATTACAAGCTTTGGATTATTTTTTATAGGAGACAAGTTTATAAAAAATTTAGAGATAGTAGAGTAAAAAAAATGATTACTATTATATAACATACATAGTCACATAGAGTTGGGTTCAAACAAATCGTATTCTTTTGATAGTTAAGGGTATGTTTGATTGTAGAAAACTGTTTTTATCTATCTAGAAATTTTTTTTGGAGAACGGAGTTGAGTTTTCATTTTTATTTTTCTATGAAAATTAAAAAAAAAACATTTGGTTGAAATTGTGGAGTTCTCATTTTCCATTTTATAAAATTAGAAAATACATATACAAAATTTTTAAAAACTACTAAAATGAGTTTTCTAATTTACATAGAATTTAGAAAACAAAAGGTTTTGTTTTCTTGAAAAACTTTCGAAAAATGAGCGAACCAAATGCATTTTATAAATTTTCATTTTTCTTGGAAACTTTTCCACAATCAAACGCACCGTAGATTCTCATTTGATACTTCATCTATATATACATATAGTAATGATTATTGTAAATTTAATTTAAAAAAAGGAGCTCCAAAATTGTGAACACTTGGTATCTTTATATGTAACTATCTAATTATTAAGAGTCTGAGCTTCGTGTCGGGTTATAAACCGTGATAGATATGATCATAAGTAGTAACATGGATTTATATGAAATATAAAGTTTGTACATATGTTGTCATATGAAAGGTTTAATAAAATAAATCAAAAGATTTAATAAATCAAAAATAAAAAAAAATATATAAAAAATTTTAACTTAAAGCTTTGGGCAAAAATGTACTTAATAAAATGAGTTTTCTAATTTAGATAGAATTTAGAAAACATAAAGTTTTCGTTTTCTTGAAAAAACTTTTGAAAAATAAACGAACCAAATGCGTTTTATACATTTTCATTTTTTTTTGGAAAATTTTCTACAATCAAACGCACTGTAAGGTTCTCATTTGATACTTCATCTATATCTACATATAGTAATGATTATTGTAAATTTAATTTAAAAAAAAGGAGCTCCAAAATTGTGAACACTTGGTATCTTTATATGTAACTATCTAGTTACTAAGAGCTTGAGCTTCGTGTCGGGTTATAAACCGTGATAGATATGATCATAAGTAGTAACATGGATTTATATGAATTATAAAGTTTGTACATATGTTGTCATATGAAAGGTTTAATAAAATAAATCAAAAGATTTAATAAATCAAAAAACAAAAAAATATAAGAAATTTTAACTTAAAGCTTTGGGCAAAAATTACTTACCAATAGTTTAACAAAAATTACTTACCAATAGTTTAATGAAATTATTTGATTATATTTTTTATTAAAGTTATAATGGTTTATAATTAACCAATAAAAGAAAATGTCTTAATAAAATAAATAAAAGGTAAAAAGTAAAAAAAAATGTTAATTATGTCATTTGAGAATAAAAAATATAAAGATGATATGCTATAAGGCCATCCGCGGCCCGGCTGTGAGGGAGGCTGCACCGGCCCCTTGCAGCCGGTAACACCACCGAGGCTCACTGGTGAGTGAGCTGTATGGGGAGGCTCCTGTGAGCATTCACAGGCGGTAAAACACACACACACACATACATATACATACAGAATATATATATATACATATTTTATTATTTAAATAATACATGTGGTATGACCTGTACGGCTGTGGATGAAATGGTAAGGTGGTGGTAAAGCTGATGTGGCGCTGAGGTGGCAGTCTGTGCAGGTGGTATCACCTGCACGGCTGCGGATGGCCTAAGAACCAAATATGTAATTTAATGAAACATTTTTTTTGCTGAACTAACCACTTGATATAACAAAGTTTGATGAAGAAGTGAAGATGGAATAAAAACAAAAACCATAAAAATGAAAAACAGTTTTTATAGATGAAGGATAAAAATTGTTATAAATACCATATTGCAATAACTAAAATTGCGCATTAAATATAATTACTATTCACCTTTTTGTGATAAATATTATTAGTATTTATAATTTGATAATGTCTTTTGAATCGAATCGGATTACAAATTTATCTTCATTTATCAGCCTAATTTAGTCGTATATAATATAGAAAAAAAATACTACACATGTTTGGATGTCATATCTATTTCTACGTGCCAACAAAACACAATAATACAATGATAACAACATAATCATGTTTATTCTAGGGTCATTTAGGTGTATAAATTTAAGTGAGAATTTAATCAAATTCATGACATTTTGACTTAGTGGTGGATCTAATATTTTCGACAAATGATTATACCTTTAAGGTGGATCAAAGGTCTTTTATGTTGCCTGATTTGTTGTGGTTGTGTTTCCCCATTTCAAAGATCTTTTAAATTATTCGGTTGATTTTGAGGGGTTTTTTGGTTGATTTTAAGGGATTCTTTCAGGGTTTTTAGTTGATTTCAAAGGATTCTTCCATTTTCTCTGTTTGATTTTGAGAGACTTTTATTTTTATTTAGTTGATTTAGAAGGAATTTTAATCGGTTGATGTTCCTTATATTTTTTAATATCTTGTAATGCCATTCAAACTTTAACGTTTACACCTTTCAATATCATAATATAATACTTACATAAATAAGTTGAATGGATGCATAGAAACTCTCGTAAGAAGGTCATGAATTGGATTAAAATCTAAGGTTGCAACCCCCCTAGACTGAACATCATTTCAATTTTCAAGCCAATATTGGGCTCTAAGATGATCACTTGTTAAATTATAAACCATTATGTGTGTTTTGAAATCCTAAAAATAGACAATAAAATACCTAAAAAGTAACTATATTACATAAGCAAATGAATAAAAACATATACCAATTCAAAATAATCGTCATCAAAGTCCAAAAAATGTTTCTTTTGTTTCACCATATAATAGAAAAATATATATTGTGAGTCACCAAATAAATTTCTAATTGGGTGCAAGGGACAGAAGTAGGATACACAGAAGTTGATTAGAACAAAGTTGTGATGGAGACCCTTGTTCTTGTTGCATTTGGTTGTTGTCAAGTAAGAGATCCAACAAAGTATAAATTAAAATATGTTATATCATTTTAATACAAAATTAAATTAAAGGCTATAATCCAACAAAATGTCTTAATAGATTGTTAAAAAGGGTAAAATAATAAGAGTGTAGATAGGTGAAATAATTGTAGAAAGCTTTAACGTTTCAATTTGAAATTGTTAATTTAGAAATTTATTAATATGGGTTAAGTTCACGTGAGACCAAGGTTTTTCCGTGAGACCGGTGAGACCAACATATTTTACATGAAACTTTACAGAAAAACATATGTGAAGGTAAAAAAAATGAACATTCATTGTAAAAACATACTAAAAAACACTATCGAAGAAAAAAAAACCAAAAAAGGTTAAAAAACGAAACCTTCACAACATTTTCCGCTGTGAAGGTTTGCATTATATATATGTAACCTTCACAAAATTTGAGCTGTGAAGGTTTCGTTTTTTACCTTGTTTTGGATATTTTTTTGCATCGAAAGTGAATTTTAGGTATGCGTATTCGAGTTTTATGTACATTCACGGTGTTTTTTTGTGAAGTTTCATACGTTAAGTATTGATCTCACGTAGTCTCACGGAAACAGCTTGGTCTCACCTGATCCTAAGTCTTATTAATATTGTCTTATTTTTCTGATTATTGTTCCACAAATTTTGGTAGAACAGATAATTCATTTTTGTCCTATTTATTCTCGTCACATTGCATTCTTACGCTACACCAAGCATGATAAACATGTTTATTTTATGTCGTGTTATGTTCTCTTCACATACTAAATGCGTCATGTTATATTCTTTATTCTAGTTCAAGTTAGAGCTAAACCTCTATAAATCAGTTATCACCCAGTCTTTGGTATTCTAAGACATCTGAAAATTAAACTTATGCAACTTCGTCGTAAGAGACTTCAAAGTCATGTGCACAACTTGCTTACTATCATGACTTGTATGTGTTTTTTAGCTCGCATTTCCATGTCACAATAATTTACAAAGAGTTGCAAGTCACACACGAACCTGATCACATTACGTTCAACTAGAGTTTTGTATCACAAAGTTCAACAATAATGGACCAAAGAGCTTTTAGATCAACGGTATCCAGTAACTTGACCTTTTTAAAAATTGTGGATTCCAACATCCTTACGAATAAGATGTGTGAATTTCATTTGGTATACATAAATGTTCATACTTTTAAAAGATCCAACTACTATTGAATACTCATTATACAAATTGGAAAACATGTACATGTATATCAAAAAATTACATGGTCAAGGGGATATCCATGTAAAAGAAGTGCATACCTTTGGAAAAACTTATAATTTTCAGTACCATTTTGTAGTTGAATGATTAAAAAAACTAGGGTAGATTACAATTCTAGCCCCTATGCTTTATTTAAAATTATAGCTTTCGTTTTTGTGGTTTTAAAATTGTGGTTTTTGTTTATGTGGTTTGTAAGATGATGTTATTTTCGTTTCCTAAACTAACTCTTACCTTTAAGTATAAATATTGAAAATAACAACGAATTGTAAACTATAAGAATGAAAACGATAAACTGTAAATCGTAAGAACAAAAAAAATAATTGATTGTAAATTATAAAGTTAAAGGATGTTTTGGTAAAAATAAGCTAGCTTATAAGCTAGTCCATCCAAAGTACTATAACCTAGTTTTTTGAAACGCTACTTTGAGTAGCTTTTGAGAGTTTTTTGCGAGCTTTGTAAGAGCTTTTTGTAGCTTTTTCTAAATATACATTTATTAATATTAATTATTAAATTCAAAGATATTCTTTTTGATCATTTTACGTACTCATAAACTGGTTTTTGCTAAACATAATTTGTTTATAAGTTAGTTTATTAACTAGTTTACCAAATATAACCAAACATTATATAATCTTAAAAAAGAAGATAGATAAATATCACAATTTTTAACAAATCATAAAGACAAAAAGTGTAATCTACTCAAAATATTATTATTGTGGTCCATTTATCTTTTGACAATCCATATATAATTATCGAGTAAATTACGGATTTGATCCCTGTAGTTTGGGGATTTTTATAGATTTGGCTCCTAAACTTTAATAATTATGGATTTTGTCTTTAATAATTACGAATTTGGTCTTTATGGTTCCTAAACTTTAATAATTTGGTCTCTATGATTTGGTCCTTGTGGATTTGCAAATTCTATTGGATTTGGTCTCTATCGTCTTTATGATTTTGTATTTTTCGTTTCACTTTCATGTTCTTTTTTTTTTTGAAAGGCGAAGAGGAGAATTTATTAAAAGAAGTCTCTAAGGCAGAGACGAAACAAAACAACCAAAGTCACAAGACGAAACCAAACAAGAGCCAAGAAAACGCAAACTTTCATGTTCTTCTTTAAACCGTTCAAAACCCCTTTGTCTTTTTTATACTATACGTTTTAAACACAAAATCATTGCCATGCTTAAAAGATCTACATAATAAATCTAAATTTATATAAATTAATTTTTATGACAAAACAAATGTGTTAAATTTCTGAATATTTACTCTATCTATGCTAAAAATATAATATTTGAAATTATATGAGTTTATTAAGTGGTGTAACTATTTCTTAAAATGAGAAGTGAATAAAATAAAATTAAAAACGATCGGATTAAATCAACATTATTAATATGTTGCATATGATTATATATATAATTGATAAAGATATAGATTTGGATACAATTTCCATTAGGAAAGAAAACAAAGTATATTTTAGAATAGCTAAAAGTAAAAGCACATTCAAATTGTGTACATGATTTGAAGTTTTCATAATAAATTGATGTTTTCTAACGGATTACCGAAATTCTGATTTGGATTTCTATATTCGGCTAATACCCTATGATTGGTTTTGCAATCGTGCAAAAGGTTTCAATTATTTGTGGTTACCAAACACTGAACAAATGTTCCGTCCTGTCCTGTTCAGTTTTACCTTGCCCTGTCATGTCCTATATACATGATGGCCTGATACCAAAGGCACCATTTAAGGACGTTTGGTTTGCATAATGGAATTTGATGAGATTGTAATTCATCAAATGAATATGACTTTAAAGGAATTTGAATTGAAATGGGAATGGAATTGAGTGGATTTGACCATGTCTTTTGGTTGGTAAAAATTCAATTATTTCACTTAAGACAAGGAAAGAAGAATTCCGTAAACTTAAGACAATAATTCTTTTAATTGTGGAATTCAAATAATTCATCAAGTTCATTATGTGAACCAAACATTAGTAAGGAATTTGATCAAAGAAATTTATCATTCCAATTTCATTAAAAAAAAATTCCACAAACCAAATAACTCCTTAAGTCGCTTGTTTCGACATTGTTAGATAACTTCCTCTTTGTGTTGTTTTTTCTGCCTTTTCTTTTTTAGCTTCGGCATGTTGCCAAAAGAATATTCCTTGTTCTTCCATTTTGGTTTTTTCTTTTAATAATTTATTGTTTTACAAAGAAAAATGTGTCATCATATAGTTAGTTACGACATAATGATCGATGGTCCTGATCTCTTAACCAAAACATATAGTTGATACAGACCAATATAACCGATCTTTAACTAAAGCACAAGGTCTGATCCACTTTAATATTTGTTGATAAATGGGTAAGTGTCATTTGATACTTCCTTTTTTAAAAATCAAGATATATACATAGTCGGTTAACCTTAATCGGTATTGAAATAATGTATCTGATAACCATGCATAAATGATCAATAAATATGCAATTAATCATGGTTTGAACCCAATCTTAAGGCTTATGTCCACCTCTATTTCTTAGCAAAAAAAGTAAAGAAAATAATGTATTCAAAAGAATGTGACAGACAAAAATATCACATGTTTCTTAGAAGTTAGGATTAAGAGAAGGGTGAATGTATAGTACCCACTAGAACATATCAACATACCATCAAATTGACCGTTTAATTACGTGACATTATTGGTATAAACATTTGTCATATATTTCTAATTTTTTTTTTTTTTTGTTGATGTATCAATTTATAGTGACTTATTATGATATGTAATCAAATATTAAATTGCTTATATATTTATTATAAGAATTTCGTTTTTACTAAAAAAGATCACAAGAAGTAGCAATCATATGTTGTTTCATGTTGCAACAATTCATGTTAAATTACAATATTGTTTGACAATATGATTAAAGTTTAATACCCATTTTTGTGGTTTTTTCATACTTCAAAGCGACATTATCTTTTTCACATTCACAACAAGTGATTACTAGCTTTCACGATTCTCAAATTTTTTTTATGACTCTTAGTTAATTCTAATGCCCTTATCTGTATATGAAGGTTTGTAATCGACACCCGTCAAGTCGGTTTCACCTTTCCTTGCATCCTAACAATATTATATGATATGTAAATTATGTGTACATCAAACTCTTAAGTATCTGAATAAGAGCTAATTGTTCATAAAGAACCAAATTCTTAATATATATATATATATATATAGGGGTGGGTTCAAATACAAACCACCCTTTCGTTGTGAACGTGAGGACAGCCCAGAGCGCGACACGTGGCAATCTGAAACGGCGGGTCAAGTCATATTCAGTCTGAATAAAACTGCATGTTAGTGTTATTCATACTGAATAACGCTTGACCCGCGGATGACCCGCGGCTGACCCGCCCGCGTCCAATTGCATCAGAGTGCATGTTAGTGTTATTCAGTCTGAATAACGCTTTATTCATTCTGAATAACTAAGTCGAAATTTTTTCAAATTGCCACGTGTCGCACTCTCGTTTGTCCTCACGTTCACAATGAAAAGGTGGTTTGCAATTGAACTTTCACATATATATATATATATATATTTACTACAACAAAATTATGTTTATATGACGTTATCAATTTCTAAACATTCTAATAGACTACTTTATGAGACTTAATTTATAAAACTAATAATTAAAACATTTTACTAAAAATACTTATAATAAGTTTATATATGACACTTTTGGATGTCTTACTTTTTTTACACTTTTAATATAAAGTGTTGCGTTAATAATGTTATAGGATACTTTTGAGAAACTATTCTACAAACCCATCTAATTTATATGACATTGGATTTTATAAGAGACATTTTTCAAATAGTATTATATAAATGGCTAATATAACGTTTTTTATATATGAAAATATGTTCAAAAATTCGTTAGGACGTTCAAAAAACTTTTAAACTTATTACAATAGTTTTAGATATGATGCTTTATTTTTTTAATCATATAAATTAAGTCTTATTAATTAAAACGGTATATAAAACACTATATAACACGTAAAGGGGTTTGTAACGTAGACATTTATTTGGCTATTTGGCTATGTATATAGAGAGAGGCTGGGGATGGGGTGTGTGTAAAGTGGCAAGTATCATCAAGAGACAATGTCTATGGATTTTTTTGTTTCCCACAAATTATAAAATGACATCATTTTATAACTTCATCCCCCTTTACCAAACCCTCACTTTTTTATTCCTTGCTTCACCTTTAAACATTTATTTTTTATAACAATTAACATAGTAACAAATTAAAATCTCGCATTCGTATTATATCAAGCGTAACTTTATTTTATGTAAGCAACCGCTATTTTTTGGACCACGACTGACGACGTCCATTGGTTAAGAAGAAATATTATACTTTATTAATTACATTACATCTAATTAACCGTTATGATTTGCATAGAAAACCAAATAAATTTGTTAAGATATAGTTTTGGAACCCATATTGTTGATTTATTTGTGTGCATTTGTGAGCAGGATTATATTATTTTGAGAATATTCATCATCATATATGAATGAATTATATCATCCTTCAGAAGTGAGCTAGAATTCTGATTGGATACATGGTGATAATTTACTTAGATTAGGCTTAAAAAATAAACAATATAAACAAATTAATTTCTTATAACTTATATCAATACCACCAATTTGTTTGTAAATTATACAACATTTAAGTTCATATATAAAAGTATTATAATTTTCATACAATATATAACCAAAAAAATGTTACAACTTTCAAAAAGATGTAATACAACCAATATGATTCTTTTTACCCATTAAATATAAACATCAAAATAGTGTGAGAGAAAAGAATAAATTTTATAAAATAATGATTAAAAGATTAATAAAATAATTATGTTATATTGTTTTTAATGAAATTAGGCAAGTCAATATGGTTGGGATGTGCCATTCTCCATGGGATATGCTTATCCCTAATAAAGAAAAGAATAGTTGGTGGCCATTATATATCAAACCTTGAGGAAAACAACAAATGGCACCTACCTCTAATTCAAGAAACATATATATGCATTGTACATGTCAATCATATTTCTGGTATTTCCCTAAACTAAAAAAATGTACAAACAAATATGCATGAGGTACAAGTTTGTAGATTAATATATGGTATATATATATGTAGACAGTCTTTTTTGGTCAAATTGATGATTTTGTTTTGTGGGTTTGATAGATATGAAGAAAAGAGTATGGCAAGGAGATGATGGTTTCATTTACCTAACGAACTAGTGTTGTGCGCGGTGGTAAGAATCATTTTTTGAATATTTTAGCAAAATTTACCATATGATAGATACTTGATTCGAGATACATTTATATAAAATAAAAATGAAATGAAATGTTTAACTATTACATCAAATGTTTTGTTATGTGAATGAAAGATAGCTATCTAACCCAATAAATGGATCGAAATTTAGATGAACATTCAAGACACATCTTATTCTTTATATACTCACTTAAACCTCTTACTTTTCACATTTTCAACAATGTGGGACAATAAAGAATTTATTACAATTCATCATTTAATGAATACTTTGTTATCATTGTGTCATGTTATCATCTAAAAGTTTTTCCTTTATATATTGATATTTTGATTTTTACATATAAATTTAGTTTATATAAAACTAAATTGAAATGTTCAACTTTTACATACATATTTTGTCATGTAAACAAAATATAACTATTTAATCCAAAAATAGATTAAAATTAGGATGAACATCCATTGAATTCAAATTTATATATCAAATAAAAAATAAAATATTTTCACTTACATAAAATATCTTATCATGTAAGAAAAAAATTATGAACTATATATGAAACCTAAAAAAATAAACAAAAGTTGGATGAACATTTAAACCATATCTTATCCTTTGTATAATCACTTCTACTTTCAACTTTTTCATTTTGCTATCAATGTGGGACAAAAAAGATTTAACAACAATCCAAAATTTTGGTGGATGCTTTCTTCGCATGGTGTCACCTCAACTCTCCTAGTTGTTGCTTTTATATTAGATTTAATCATAGTTTTGATTTATAGGTATTGTTAGCTTACAGAAAAACAAAAAAATAGATTTATATGTTTATTGTTTAATTTATATATCGATGTTAAAATATACATTAGTTTATATCATTTAACAAAAAGTTTTCATTTATAAACATTGTTAACTCAAAAAATATATGTTTTTATGTTGATTATTTAATTGTTTATATAATCATTAAACAATCGCTTGAAATCATTTTGAAAAAGAAAATAATATTAAATTAACTTGTTTAAATATTAAAATTGGTGTAGCTATATTTAACTAACACCATTTCACAATTTTTGACAACACAATTCAACCCATTATATACACATCATCATTTCTTACTCTTTTCATCTTCCTACCAATGTGGGATAATCAAAACACCATTAATCTTCTATTTATCCATTAACTTCAACCTTTTTTAGAAAGAAAAAAAATCAAAAGTTTTTAAAAGTTTATCATCTAAATGTTTTTTCTTTATTTATTGACATTTTGATTCTTTCATATAAATTTAGTTTATATATATCTAAACTGAAATGTTTAACTATTACATGATATATTTTGTCATGTAAATAAAATATATAACTATTTAATTCAAAAATGAATTAACATTAGAATGAACATTGATTGAATTCAAATATATCAAATAAAAAATAAGATATGTACAATTACATGAAATATTTTATCATGTAAATAAAAAATTAACTATCAAACAAAAAGAAGGATCAAAGATTAAATGTTCATTCAAACCATATCTGTTTCTTATATAATCACTAATACTTCCAACTTTTTACTTTTGCCACCAATGTGGGACAAAAAAGATTTCACGACAATCCAAACAATTGGTGAAAGTTTGTTTCCCATGGCAACACCATTCAACCCATTATATACACATCCATTTTTTTATTTTTTTCATCTTCCAACCAATGTGGGACAACCAAAACATCATTAATCTTTCACCTAATTGTAATACCCCAAACCCAATTGACAAAATTTAAAAATAAAATTCGAATAAAAATCATTTCATAAAATTAAATAAATAAGTCATCCTCAAAACCCAAGTCAACGTATTAATATCCCACAATAAAGTCAATAATAAATAGTAATCGGATCGGAACGCCATCAGCCGGGAACCCTCAAGCCGGAGCTTTGCCCTTATCCACACCGGAGCTCGTACCTAAAATATTTAAAACACGAGGGGTAAGCTCAACCGCTTAGTGAGTAAAGTTACATACAACATATCGCAATTAAATGCACATACTATCATCCACATCATCAGCTTAACGGTTTCCCGTTTACCGGACCATCACACAATCCGGACTCCGCGGTTTCCCGCCCTTTGGGTCATCACGCAACCCGAATCATCACCATACAATTTAACAACACTTTTACACATAAAATTACAACACATTGCATATAAACCCACTCACCTTGATATGCCGCGAATAAAAATCACAATCGAAATACCAACTCAAACCTTTCCCGCAACTCTGAAAAATCATGAGTAACACATACCAAATAAGATTCCGTCCTTATTACAATCCAACCCTAACGGAGCTACTCGCGGTCTATCAACGTACTAGCGACGCGAGGTCGTCCCAAGTAATCCTATACATCGATACCGACGACATCGACGGCGGCCGTGGATCATCGCTACTACCGCCGGCCGGTGGGACACCAAGCCGCGGCAGCCGCCGCGACCAGCGGCCGTCGCCGGGCACAAAACCACTCACGGCAGCGGCAGCGGAGTTCGCCACCACCACCGTTGATTCGCTTAAGCCAAAACACGGCAGCGGCGGCAGAAAGCTCCACCACCACTGCCGGCGCAACCCACCACCGTGGCCAACAGCGGTGTCGAGGCTACTCTCAACCACCGCTGACCACGGCCATCCAGCAGATCGACGGCACGGCGACCGGCCAGCGCCGGCGTCGTTATACTCCTCAACAGGGCGGCGATCGCGACGGCGAGGGGTTATCCCCAAGCCGCCGGCCGGCCCTTAAATACCAACGGCGGCAGCAGCGGCCAATATGACCACCACCGCCCCCATTCCGCCACTACCACAGCCGCGCGGCGGCGACTAGCGGTGGCTAGCCACCCCCGACGCCGAGAACGACAATCACCAACGACCCCCGACGCCCACGGCTATCGCCGTGAACAGGCGTCCTCCGCTGCGGTGGACTCGGCGGCGGCGACGTCACGTCCGTCACCACCTCCAGCCCCCCCCCCCCCCCCCCGGCCAAGGCAGACGGCGGCGCTATGGTGGGGTACCACCGTCGCCGGCCTCCAACAACCAACATCATCATAACCCTAATCTATGCATGAAAACGAATGGGGAGGTTACCTACGACGTAAACGAAATCCGGCACTCCTTCCCGTCGGTCTCTCTCTTCTCCGGTCTCGCACCCCCTCTCTCTCTCGGCCTCCCTCTCTCTCGATATCTTACTCACCAAGAAACATAATGGGAAGAGAGTGGCACTTCTAGGGTTTTTAATGTAGGTTTAATGGGCTTTCTCCTCTTTCGTTACTTGACCCGCAAGTAAGTTAGCTAGTCTAACCCTAACCCTAATTCTATTGACAATTAAACTAATAACAATGATAATAATAATAATAGCTATAATAATAATAATAATAACACAAATAACGGGATGTTACAACTCTCCCCCACTTACAAGGATTTCGTCCCCGAAATCAATCTGAGAACAACTCTGGGTAGTGCTCTCGCATCTCTGCCTCTGGTTCCCAGGTCCACTCGGAACCCTTCCGATGCTGCCACTGCACCTTCACGATTCCGATCTCCCTGCGTCGCAACCTCTTCACCTTCCGGTCTATCACCGCTACCGGCCTCTCGACGTAATTCAGGCTCTCGTCTACCTGAATATCGTCTAAAGGAATATGAGCCGTCTCGTCGGCGAGGCACTTACGCAACTGCGAAACGTGAAAAGTGCTGTGGATCTGGCCTAGTACCGCAGGCAGCTCTAAACGATAAGCTACCTTCCCAACACATGCAAGAACGGTGAATGGTCCGATGTAACGAGGCCCCAGCTTGCCTCTCTTTCGGAACCGAATCACGCCCTTCCAAGGAGAAACCTTGAGCAGAACCCGGTCTCCCACCTGGAACTCCAAATCCGACCTACGACGGTCAGCATAGCTCTTCTGTCGACTCTGGGCCGTCCGCAATCTCTCCCGGATCCTCTGAATATCCTCCGTAGTCCTCTGAACCACCTCGGTGCTACCAAGAACACGCTGTCCTACCTCGCCCCAACAGATAGGAGTACGGCATCTCCTCCCGTAAAGCATTTCAAACGGCGGCATCCCAATGCTCGAATGGTAGCTGTTGTTATACGAGAACTCTGCCAGAGGCAGGTACGTATCCCAACTGCCACCGAAATCCAAAACGCAAGCTCGCAGCATGTCCTCCAAGGTCTGAATCGTCCGCTCGCTCTGACCGTCTGTCTGAGGATGGTACGCGGTGCTAAAATGCAACCTGGTACCCAACTCCGAATGAAACCTCTCCCAAAACCGAGAAGTAAAACGTACGTCCCGGTCCGAGATAATCGACACTGGCACCCCGTGCCTCGACACCACCTCATCCACGTAGATCTTCGCCAGCTGCTCTGCAGTCGAACTCTCCCGGATAGGAAGGAAGATAGCGCTCTTGGTCAAACGATCAACTATGACCCAAATCGCGTCAAACTTCCGAGGGGTTTTCGGAAGCTTGGTGATCAGATCCATAGTGAGGTTTTCCCACTTCCACTCGGGAATCTCAAGAGGTTGCATCTTGCCGTGAGGCTTCTGATGCTCAGCTTTGACCTTTAGACAGGTCAAACACGACTCCACGTACCGAGCCACGTCTCTCTTCATCCCTGGCCACCAATAACCCGTCCGCAGATCCCGATACATCTTTGTAGCTCCCGGATGAATCGAGAATTTAGATTTATGGGCTTCCTCAAGCAAGGTCTGACGCGCCGTGCCCGCCCGAGGGACCCACACTCTACCATATCTAGTCAGCAACCCTCGACCATCCCTGACTAATGCGGCCATCTGTCCCCGAATCCGCTCCCCGTTCTGGTTCTCCTCCCGACTCGCCTCCTCTTGGGCCCGTAGAACCAAGTCCAAAAAGGAGGTAGTCACCGCCATCTTTAGGTGTGAGATACGAAGCGGCGCGTGCTCCGTCTTCCTGCTCAAAGCGTCAGCAACCACATTAGCCTTGCCTGGGTGATAGAGAATCTCGCAATCGTAGTCCTTGACTACGTCAAGCCACCTCCGCTGTCGCATATTCAGATTCGGTTGCTCCAAGAAATACCTCAAGCTCCGGTGGTCTGAGAAAATGGTGCACTTCACCCCATACAGGTAGTGCCTCCATAACTTGAGAGCAAAAACAACCGCCGCAAGCTCGAGATCATGCGTGGGGTAATTAGCCTCGTGAGGCTTCAGCTGCCTCGAAGCGTAGGCTATCACCCGCCCCCTCTGCATCAGAACACACCCCAGACCCAGCCGAGATGCGTCGCAATAAACTGTCATGTCCTCCACCCCCTCCGGTAAGGTCAGAACCGGAGCCTCGCACAGCTTCTGTCTCAGCGTGTCGAAAGCCATCTGCTGCTCAGAACCCCAAACGTACGGCTCACTCTTCTTCGTCAAACGCGTCAAAGGTACCGCGATCTTAGAGAAATCCTGGATGAACCGTCGGTAGTAGCCGGCTAAACCCAGGAAACTCCGGATCTCGGTAGGTGCCTTTGGAACTTCCCAATTCATAACCGCCTCGATCTTTGCCGGATCCACCTTGATGCCCTCCCGGTTAATGATGTGGCCCAAAAACTGAACCTCCTCCAACCAGAAAGCGCATTTCGAAAATTTGGCGTAGAGACGCTCCCTCCTCAACACCTCAAGTACCTCCCGCAGATGCATCACATGCTTCTCCTTCGTCTTCGAGTAGATTAGAATATCGTCGATGAAAACGATCACGGACCGATCAAGCATCGGGCGGCACACCCGGTTCATGAGGTCCATGAAAGCTGCTGGAGCATTGGTAAGCCCGAACGGCATTACCAGAAACTCGAAGTGGCCGTAACGGGTTCGGAAAGCGGTCTTGTGGACATCCGCTTCCTTCACCTTCAGCTGGTGATACCCCGACCGAAGATCGATCTTAGAAAACCACGAAGCTCCTTGGAGTTGATCAAACAGGTCATCAATCCTAGGTAGTGGATACCTATTCTTGATGGTCACCTTGTTGAGTCCACGGTAATCGATGCACATACGATGACTCCCGTCTTTCTTCTTCACGAACAGAATCGGTGCTCCCCATGGTGAGCTACTCGGGCGGATGAACCCCTTCCCCGAGAGCTCCTGCAACTGCTCCGATAACTCCTGAAGCTCCGGCGGAGCCAGACGGTAAGGAGCTCGCGCAATCGGAGCCGCTCCTGGCACCAAGTCGATGCCGAACTCGATCTGCCTGTCAGGTGGAAGGCCAGGCAGCTCCTCTGGAAACACGTCCGGAAACTCGCTGACCACTGGTACCTCTACTACCGACAGCTTCCTCTCCTTTGCCTGATCCGCCATGGCATAAACCAAGAACCCCGTACATCCCCGCTGGATGTATTTCTGAGCTTTCGCGACAGAACAGAAGGATGTAGATACCCTTCTCCCCTTGCCGTACACCACCAGTTCTCTCCCCACTAGGATTCTGGATGCGTACCAACTGTCCTGCAACATCCGTGGTCGCCCGGTTTGGGAACATCCAGTCGATTCCGACAACTACGTCCACTCCGTTCATGGGAATGGGAATGAGGTTGATGCTGAAACGAACTCCGAAAATATCAATACTGCACCCCCGGTATACATGCTCGACCACCTGCACTTCCTCCGCCGCTACGTCGATTGCCTGAGGACTATCCAGATTACCGAGCTCGATCTGGAAGTCCTTACAGAACCTACGCGACACATAGGACCACGTGGCCCCCGTGTCGAAAAGTACTAAAGCCGGTTTCGAGTTGACAGGAAATATGCCTAAAGTTCACATTTAACGGCAGATACACTATTCTTATCACTAACACATAAAATAAGCTACTATCAGTAATCGCACGAAAATATAACAAGGAAAAACCTGTAATCACATCAGGCGCCGTCTGCGCTTCCTCAGCAGTCATCTGAAAGGCTCGCCCACGAGTGGTAGCTCCGCTCTTCCCTTTAGTAGTACCGTCGGTGATCATGAGCGTCGCTGGTGCCGGTGCCAGAGCTGGCGTCTTCTTCAGCTGAGGGCATTCAGTCTTGATATGCCCCGGCTGATAACAGTTGAAGCAGATCCTCGCAGTCTCCTTGCAATCCTTGCTCAGGTGGCCCGTCTTGCCACATTTGTAGCATGATAGCTCTCGTGGCCTGCACTCGCCCCGATGATAACGCCCACACTTTGGGCAGCTCGGGGTCCCGCTCCTGCTGTCGTTCCTTGCTCCTTTGAATTTCTTTGCTGGTCCCGACTGGTCTTCTGCCTTTCTCTTCCCTTGCTGCAATTCCTCCAAGACTAGCTCCTGAGACCCGCCACCTCCTGCATGTCACTGAGGGTCTTACACCTCCCCGTGGCCACCGCCTTCTTGAGTTTTGGCTTCAGCATTCCCAAATAACGAGCCATCTTCAGCGATTCGTCGTTCGCATACCCCGGTACAAACAGCAGCTTCTCCAGAAACTGCGCAGTAATCTCATTCACCGACTCCGTCGTCTGAGTCAGCTTCAAGAACTCTGATGCTATCCGCTCCTTTTCGATGCGAGGTGCAAACTCCTCGTCGGACAAGGCCCGGAAGTCCCCCCAGGTCAGCGCAGTGATCTGTGCCTCCGTGTACTTCTTAAGAGTCAGATCCCACCAATCCTTTGCAGCTCCGCGAAGAAGGTTCACAGCGAAAAGAACCTTCGAACCATCAGGGCACCCACAAGTGCGAAATGCTCCCTCGACCGCTGAGTACCAGCGGTAGCAAGCCACGGGATCCTTCTTCCCGTCAAATAATGGCGGTTGGCACGCCATAAAATCCTTGAAGGTGATCCCACGAGGCTGGGACTGACTCGAACTCCCAGTACCTAAGCTACGGGCCGTGAGGGCCACATCAATGCGCTGGTCCATGGTTTGGATCAGCTCGTCTCTCATCTGGTTAAACAGCCCCGGCAGCATCTGCTGCAGGGTTTCAGTGATTTGGGCAGCAATGTGGTCGGACTGTCCGGCCTCATCATCGGTCTGGCTTCTGGTTAGCACCATTCTGAAGGTTTAAAGCATCTCAGTTCATCACTATACTCTACTAAGATATTCACACGTAACCCTAGTAGTAGTGATCATGCCAACCCTAAGGCTAGTTTCTACCGCACATGCTAACACAACAGATCCATGTATATATACACGTAATACGTAACAGTTAACCACATAGCATGCTAAAACCCTAGCCGTTGTCAGTCAGTTAAAATCCCCAGAACTTAATCAAATCCAACCTTACACAGGTGCTTATAGTAACACTATTATTGGCGCCGTATTACTATAACCAACCATGCATGGTAGTCGGATCAAGACCACCGAGCAACAATCAGACAAGAACATGCCCGACGACCCATCCCTGACGTACCAAGGTGTTTACGTTTGGTTCTGATACCGTCCTATTTAGACTTTAACTTACTAACTAACAGTCACATAAAATCACAACTCAACTACATTTTATTTTCATCGGAATCACATGCAATTATGCAATTAAGCATGCGGTCACAAGTATTTAACACTACACACGTGCAAGTAATAATCTAAAGGTACTAAAGCTTACCTCCGTCTTGACGGTTCCGCTGGCCGTTCCGATCTCATCCGATTATTCCCATCTGCCTGGTTTAAGTCCAACCACACACACACCCACGAGTGCGTGTGCTGATTCTCTTAAACCCAGGCTCTGATACCAAGTTGTAATACCCCAAACCCAATTGACAAAATTTAAAAATAAAATTCGAATAAAAATCATTTCATAAAATTAAATAAATAAGTCATCCTCAAAACCCAAGTCAACGTATTAATATCCCACAATAAAGTCAATAATAAATAGTAATCGGATCGGAACGCCATCAGCCGGGAACCCTCAAGCCGGAGCTTTGCCCTTATCCACACCGGAGCTCGTACCTAAAATATTTAAAACACGAGGGGTAAGCTCAACCGCTTAGTGAGTAAAGTTACATACAACATATCGCAATTAAATGCACATACTATCATCCACATCATCAGCTTAACGGTTTCCCGTTTACCGGACCATCACACAATCCGGACTCCGCGGTTTCCCGCCCTTTGGGTCATCACGCAACCCGAATCATCACCATACAATTTAACAACACTTTTACACATAAAATTACAACACATTGCATATAAACCCACTCACCTTGATATGCCGCGAATAAAAATCACAATCGAAATACCAACTCAAACCTTTCCCGCAACTCTGAAAAATCATGAGTAACACATACCAAATAAGATTCCGTCCTTATTACAATCCAACCCTAACGGAGCTACTCGCGGTCTATCAACGTACTAGCGACGCGAGGTCGTCCCAAGTAATCCTATACATCGATACCGACGACATCGACGGCGGCCGTGGATCATCGCTACTACCGCCGGCCGGTGGGACACCAAGCCGCGGCAGCCGCCGCGACCAGCGGCCGTCGCCGGGCACAAAACCACTCACGGCAGCGGCAGCGGAGTTCGCCACCACCACCGTTGATTCGCTTAAGCCAAAACACGGCAGCGGCGGCAGAAAGCTCCACCACCACTGCCGGCGCAACCCACCACCGTGGCCAACAGCGGTGTCGAGGCTACTCTCAACCACCGCTGACCACGGCCATCCAGCAGATCGACGGCACGGCGACCGGCCAGCGCCGGCGTCGTTATACTCCTCAACAGGGCGGCGATCGCGACGGCGAGGGGTTATCCCCAAGCCGCCGGCCGGCCCTTAAATACCAACGGCGGCAGCAGCGGCCAATATGACCACCACCGCCCCCATTCCGCCACTACCACAGCTGCGCGGCGGCGACTAGCGGTGGCTAGCCACCCCCGACGCCGAGAACGACAATCACCAACGACCCCCGACGCCCACGGCTATCGCCGTGAACCGGCGTCCTCCGCTGCGGTGGACTCGGCGGCGGCGACGTCACGTCCGTCACCACCTCCAGCCCCCCCCCCATCCTCAAAACCCAAGTCAACGTATTAATATCCCACAATAAAGTCAATAATAAATAGTAATCGGATCGGAACGCCATCAGCCGGGAACCCTCAAGCCGGAGCTTTGCCCTTATCCACACCGGAGCTCGTACCTAAAATATTTAAAACACGAGGGGTAAGCTCAACCGCTTAGTGAGTAAAGTTACATACAACATATCACAATTAAATGCACATACTATCATCCACATCATCAGCTTAACGGTTTCCCATTTACCGGACGATCACACAATCCGGACTCCGCGGTTTCCCGCCCTTTGGGTCATCACGCAACCCGAATCATCACCATACAATTTAACAACACTTTTACACATAAAATTACAACACATTGCATATAAACCCACTCACCTTGATATGCCGCGAATAAAAATCACAATCGAAATACCAACTCAAACCTTTCCCGCAACTCTGAAAAATCATGAGTAACACATACCAAATAAGATTCCGTCCTTATTACAATCCAACCCTAACGGAGCTACTCGCGGTCTATCAACGTACTAGCGACGCGAGGTCGTCCCAAGTAATCCTATACATCGATACCGACGACATCGACGGCGGCCGTGGATTATCGCTACTACCGCCGGCCGGTGGGACACCAAGCCGCGGCAGCCGCCGCGACCAGCGGCCGTCGCCGGGCACAAAACCACTCACGGCAGCGGCAGCGGAGTTCGCCACCACCACCGTTGATTCGCTTAAGCCAAAACACGGCAGCGGCGGCAGAAAGCTCCACCACCACTGCCGGCGCAACCCACCACCGTGGCCAATAGCGGTGTCGAGGCTACTCTCAACCACCGCTGACCACGGCCATCCAGCAGATCGACGGCACGGCGACCGGCCAGCGCCGGCGTCGTTATACTCCTCAACAGGGCGGCGATCGCGACGGCGAGGGGTTATCCCCAAGCCGCCGGCCGGCCCTTAAATACCAACGGCGGCAGCAGCGGCCAATATGACCACCACCGCCCCCATTCCGCCACTACCACAGCCGCGCGGCGGCGACTACCGGTGGCTAGCCACCCCCGACGCCGAGAACGACAATCACCAACGACCCCCGACGCCCACGGCTATCGCCGTGAACCGGCGTCCTCCGCTGCGGTGGACTCGGCGGCGGCGACGTCACGTCCGTCACCACCTCCAGCCCCCCCCCCCCCCCCCCCGGCCAAGGCAGACGGCGGCGCTATGGTGGGGTACCACCGTCGCCGGCCTCCAACAACCAACATCATCATAACCCTAATCTATGCATGAAAACGAATGGGGAGGTTACCTACGACGTAAACGAAATCCGGCACTCCTTCCCGTCGGTCTCTCTCTTCTCCGGTCTCGCACTCCCTCTCTCTCTCGGCCTCCCTCTCTCTCGATATCTTACTCACCAAGAAACATAATGGGAAGAGAGTGGCACTTCTAGGGTTTTTAATGTAGGTTTAATGGGCTTTCTCCTCTTTCGTTACTTGACCCGCAAGTAAGTTAGCTAGTCTAACCCTAACCCTAATTCTATTGACAATTAAACTAATAACAATGATAATAATAATAATAGCTATAATAATAATAATAATAATAATAATAATAATAATAACACAAATAACGGGATGTTACACTAATCACCAACTACAACCCTTTGTAAAAAAAAAAAAATCAAAAGTATAAGAATTAGAAAAATAGCAATGAAGCTCTTTCATTGTGCCAAGTCATTCTATAAGTTCAAACCCAAAAAATGATCAAAGGTTGAATGAACATTCAAACCATATCTTGTTCCTTATATAATTACTTCTTCCAACTCTTTACTTTTGCCACCAATGAGGGACAAAAAAGATTTCACAACAATCCAAACAATTGGTGAAAACTTGTTTCTCATGGCAACACTATTCAACCCAATTATATACACATCCATTTCTTATTTTTTTCATCTTCCAACCAATGTGGGACAACCAAAACTCCGTTAACCTTCCATCTAATCACCAACTACAACCCTTTGTAAAAAATAAATCAAAATTATAAGAAATTAGAAAAATAGCAATGAAACTCTTTCATTGTGCCAAGTCATTCTATAAGTTCAAACCCAAAAAAGGATCAAAGGTTGAATGAACATTCAAACAATATCTTGTTCCTTATAAAATCATTTCTACTTCCAACTTTTTACTTTTGCCACCAATGTGAGACAAAAAAGATTTCCCAACAATCCAAACAATTGGTGAAAACTTGTTTCTCATGGCAACACCATTCAACCCATTATATATACACATCCATTTCTTATTTTCTTCATCTTCCAACCAATGTGGGACAACCAAAATACTATTAATCTTCCATCTAATGACCAACTACAACCTTTTGTAAAAAAAAATCAAAATTATAGGAAATTAGAAAAATAGGAATGGAGCTCTCTTATTGTGCCATGTCATTGCTATAGGTTGTTGTTTTAATATATATAAATGATATAGGAGCCATCAAAAGCAAGATAGGAGATAAAGGATAACTATACGAATCAATATTAACAATAAAAAAAGTTACACATTATATTTATGTAGAATGCTTAATCATTTATAGACCATCAATTTGTATCAAGTTAACAAGAAATTTTTATTTGTTGTTTCGTGTATGAATCAGTGTGAAAATGCAGTGTTTATACAATGTTGTTTCATATGTGAAATGTTTGTCATTGTTTGATGTATGGAGAAAATGTCTTGAATGTTTTACATGAAATGTTATATGAACATTGTATTTTCATACATGTTATTTCATATATGAAACAATAATACATAAAACCCAGTTTGTTTTTTTGGAACAGGTTCATCTAGGTTTTGGCTAGACCACATCCTTAGCAATTTGGAAATTAAGATACACTTATTTGATGCTAAGTTTGGCCACAAAATACTAGTGTCTAAACTTGCACCTAATAGATGAGATATTTCATTACATTCTCCTAAGTCTTTTGTAATATGCCAATATGCCACCATCTTGTACATAAAACCTAGGGGCGTTTGGTTCATTTCAGATAATGGGAATGAAAATGAAAATGGGAATGCAGGATAAAAGGAATAGGAGAGCATTGCATTAATGTTATTTGCTTAACCCAATATAATAAATGAAAAATTGCTGCATATTAAAAAAAAATATGTTTTTCCAATTTGAAAATACAAAAGATGTTTCAGTTAACATCCATAGATGAAATAATACATGGGAAAAAAAAAGAACCAAGTAGAAATAAAAATTTCATTCCCCCCAATTTGGTCAGAAATGAAAATTAATGGATCTACAAAAATGATTACATTATATAATATCAAATTAACCAAACAACAGTTTTCATTATTATTCTTATTCTTGACTCTTCACTACCTCCAACCAAACGCTCTGGTTTATAATTAATAGAGTAAACTACAATTTTGGTCCCTGTGGTTTATCGATTTTTTTGAAAATGGTCCTTAAGGTTTCATAACTCAAGAAATGGTACCCGTGGTTTGAATTTTGCTTTGAAAGTGGTCCCTGGCCACTAACGACGTCAAAAAGCTCCGTTAGAGCCAGGGGCATTTTCGTCCAACCATGCTTTATCACTCTTTTGTCTTCTCCGGTGACCTTCCGGTCACCTTCTCCGGCAATCCTTCGATCATCATCTCCGGCGAGTCTCCGGTCATCTTCTCCGACGACTTCATTTCATCTTCTCCTCCGGTTACTATGTCTTGATTCATCTAAACACATAAATATATGTATGTATATATACACACACAGATACAAGATACATACACACACACATATATATATATATATATATATATAACATACACACAGACGTATATATATACACACATATATACATATATAAACATGCACACACATATTGATTAAAAACCAAATCTAAATCTCTAGTGCAAAAATTTAGATCCCCAATTTCACAATATTAAATCTCCAAATCCCTTAAATTAATCACTCAAATCTCCATCTGTGTTAATGGGTTTTTAAGATTTCTTAGTTTGTGGTTTTGATTTCGATTCGATGGGGTCGCTGGCGGCGAGGTTCGCGTTTTTCCCGTCGAGTCCGCTGTCATACACGGTGGTAATGGATGAATCAGGTGGGAAGTTGAGGATGATGAATTGAAGATGACGGTGGCTTTTCCGGTAAAGACGATGACGGAGAAGGAGATGCATTCAGAACCAAGAGTCTTTTCCGGTGGCTTTTCCGGTAAAGACGATGACGGAGAAGGAGATGTATTCAGAACCAAGAGTCTTTTTCGGTGGCTTTTCCGATGCTCATGTGTCGCCGGCCTACCTGGCTGCTCAGCTCCCAAAGGCAGACAACATAATTTGTAGTTTAATCATATAGATTTGGAAAGGAAACCTTTCCATTTCTCTTCCTCGTAGATCGAATTAGGTTTTTTTTTTGTTCAATTGCGTTCAGATTGAATCTTAAATTGATCCCCAATTGGGTTTTGTTTGTTGAATTACTTTGAATATTTGTCTTGATTTTGGGAAATTAGAAGTCGATTTCTGTTTGTTGTTTGATTTGATTGTTTTGTGAAATCCCAGATGTGAAAATCAAATGAGGTGTGATTATTAACCTTCCACTATGAACACTACAAAAGCAAGCATTTGATGATTTTTCATCAAAATTTCATCTGGGTCATTGCTATCATCTCTATTACGAATAGAAGCAAGCATTTGATTGTTTTATGTGTTATATATGTATGTATCTGTGTGTATATATGTGTATGTATCTTGTATCTGTGTGTATATATATACATACATATATTTATGTGTTTAGATGAATCAAGACATAGTAACCGAATGAGAAGATGAAATTAAGTTGTCGGAGAAGATGACCGGAGACTCGTCGGAGATGATGATCGGAGGATTGCCAGAGAAGGTGACCGGAGGGTCACCGGAGAAGACAAAAGAGTGATAAAGCATGGTTGGACGAAAATGCCCCTGGCTCTAACGGAGCTTTTTGACGTCGTTAGTGGCCAGGGACCACTTTCAAAGCAAAATTCAAACCACGGGTACCATTTCTTGAGTTATGAAACCTTAAGGACCATTTTCAAAAAAATCGATAAACCACAGGGACCAAAATTGTAGTTTACTCTAATTAATAAGTTGTGTGTAGTCTTGGATTTGTAAAATGAGTGGGACCACATGTATGTATATATGTATGAGATAGAAGACAAGTAGCAAAGCTTTGTTGAATATATCTCATGAAATCTTTTTTATGTTCAAAAATCATTTCAAATTAAAGGACATATTTATCAGTGTAATCATTGGGAATCAGAGGGGCACTGGGTCCAAGTTTTTTATCCTTCTAGATGTTGATTGAAATGGCCAACTAATAATTAAAATTACATCTAAAATTAATGTGTTATATCAAACAATGTAATTTTTGTAATACAATGAACTAACTAATTCAGTTAAATAATTTTGAAAATTACTTATACCTTTTATAAATTCTTTTAAAATTAAATGTATTACTTTTTGTAGTTAATCAACGTATTTCCTAGTTCTATATAAAATAAAAAATAACAATAAAAATCATTACATTTGGTCATTTATCAATATATAATAAGAAAATTGGAAGTATTTGTTATCACTATTAGAAATGAATTAACAATAAAAATATTTTTAATATTTAATTCTTTATCAAATGGAACATTGCATGTTTCATGTATTAATTGGAAGAGCTGAGATTTAGATCAAAGTGGGGACAGGTTAAAAATATAAATAAACAAAATAGGGAAAATCTGTTAGTTTTTTCAAAAAGTTTGGTAACAATTCTAAAACATATCAAAGTATGGGGGCAAAAATGTAAATCCAAGAGAGAAAAAAAAAAAAGTAGTGGTTGAAACAGTAAGACATGCAAAAAATAATGTGGTGATGTATGCACCCTACTGGTGCACCTACAATTAAAAAAATATAAACTCCTTTTAAAACCTAATTGCTTTAATTCCAAACCTAAAATCTTTAATTTCAAACCTTTTTGCAATACTAACTTGTAAACCATGCATCAAAATCTATACATCACTCTGGATTTAGAATTTTCAACTCTAGAGATACAAAACTAAATACAATAAAATATAAAAAAAAAGAAAAATATCATCTAAGAGATATTGCAAGGCCTTTCATCCCCATGCTCAAGATGAGAGAGAGAGAGAGAGAGAGAGAGAGAGAGAATTGTAGAGAGAGAGAGAGAGAGAGAGAGGGGTTTAAGGGAGGTTTTAGTTTAGGTCTACCAACTGGTTGTTAGAGATTATACTTCTTAACCAAACACATCATCATCAACAGCTTGCTAACCCCCACCCCCTTTTTTTCTTTCTAGAGAGAGAAACATATACTTTTAGAGAGAGAGAGAGAGAGAGAGAGAGAGAGAGAGAAAGATATATGAGGAGAGTAAAGGTAGAAAGGGAAATCCATTGAGGAAAGAATAGATAATAGCTACAAACATATACATACAGATATATATATAGGGAGAGAGAGAGAGAGAGAGAGAGAGAGAGAGATTTTGTGGAAAGTGAAATAAAGGTGTTCCTTTTGCATTTTTGACAAAAGGGTGTTCATATTTTTCTGGGGTTTTCATAAAGATAGATACAGAAAGAGAAAAAAGAAAGCATATATATATACACACATATATATATATATATAGAGAGAGAGAGATAGGTAAAGGAGGTGTTAATTCTCACGTGGGAATTGATGAAAGATTTTAGAAAAGTTAAGATATTTTTTGATATTATGATTGATTGATGAAGTGATCATAGAACAACACCATCATCATCATAATCATCAAAAATTTATAGTTTTTTTATTAAAAAAAAAAGATCATCTCAGGAGTACTGAAACCACTTCTTTCTTTCTTCTCTATCTATCTTTCAAGTCCCATATTCATTCAGATTTTGACTTTGATATAATATAAATATATATATATACAAAGACAGGTCTTGGGATCATCAGTGTTACATGAATTCTTGGAAGATCATGAGCTTATTTGTTCCCCACAACCACACATCTATGGCTTAATTTCAGGTAATATTTTTTAATATACAATTCTAATCTCTTTGACTTTCTTTCTTTCAAGTTTGATGTTTCTTCATCTCTCTCTCTCTCTCTATCTCTCTCTCTCTCTATAAATATATATATATTATGGATTCATCTAATCAGCTTGAAAATGATCAAAGTCTTAGAAGAATAGCTATTTGTTTCTTTAATTTCCATTATATATATATATAATGAAATATTTTGGAAAATTTGAAATCCAAATTTAGGTTGTTTGATAGCAGGAAAACAAGGAGGGGATATATCTGTTGTATGTTTATACATACAAACATGTGATTGTTAGGTACTTGTTGCTTTTTGGTTTATCATGTCCTCCTCTTCACCATTTATATGTTATTTGTTTCATAAAGATTCAATCTTTTTTTACCATTTTCATCATTCCATCTTCATCTACAATCTCTTTTACCATTTTCATACTTTAATCATTAGCTTTTTAACCCATTATATATATATATATAAGATTTACAGGATTTATTTGATTTGATTTATATACTTGTTCTTTTGTTGCAAAAAGAACAATATTGTTTCAAATGAATTCTAGTATTTTTTTTTTCTAGCATTTTTATAAGAATATAGTAGTTAATTTGCAAGAAAAACTAACTTAAATTTTCTTTGAATTGTTTGAGATTAACTTTTTTTAATTACCACTTTTAACTTATTGCAGAAACTTGAATATAGAATTAAGATTTGAAGAAATGTCAACTTACATACCAAGTTCAGAAAATGGAAGAGATTCAGCTCCAATGCTCTACTTAAGAGAGCCTCTACACGATTCTTACTCGTCGGAATCACCAATTCTGGCCGGAAACGTGATGATGTATATGAACTTTTCATCGGCTTCAGCCGGAGAGTTTTCCGGTTCACTGGCCGGAAATTCCCAACAGCCTCCCAACACCGCCTGCATCGACATCCCAAACGTCGGAGTTCACGATTCCAGTGTCGTCTCGCATCAAGAATTCCTCTCGAGCATCGGCGAACCGTATGGCCGGAATCATGAAATGATGTTAATGGATCAAATGGGTAGTAGGAATTTGCAACGGCAAGGTCAGGGGAAGGGACTATCGCTGAGTCTCGGTTTCCAGGGTGGAATCCAGTTCCATTCCAGCGATTACCGGAATCCCAACATGGGTTTCTCTTCATTTTCGGGTCCTGATTCCGTGGTCGAAAACGGCGATAAGGGAGATGTTTCTTCCTATGGAATCGGAAATGCTTCAAGGGCGATCTCCAATTCCAAGTATCTAAAAGCAGCACAACAACTGCTTGAAGAGATCGTTAGCGTTGGTAAAGCTCTGAAACAACATAATTCTAGAAAAGAATCGATGGATGATGATTCGAGAGGGGTCGATGGTGAATCAAAGAACGTAAATCAACAAGAATCGAACGAACTCTCGGCTGCCGAAAAACAAGATCTTCAGAACAAGATGACGAAATTAATCTCTATGTTAGACGAGGTGAGTCCTTCCCAAAACAAGTGTTTGCATTTATTTTCCAGTTATACCCTTGAAAATAAGATGAAAAGATTTGCTCTCCGTTTATTAAGGATAAAATTGTCTTTTAGTTAACTAAAAAGCGTAATAATTCAACATTCTAAAACTATGCGCCATTTTCATTGTGCATAATTGTTTTGGGCCGAATAGAATCCTTTCCAAAATTCAAATTCGATATGAATTTATGCCACTACAACAAAATTGATTTTATAGGCCAATAAAAAAATAAAGCATTCTAATAAAGTCTCCTTTCTAAAGACGTTTTTTAGCATCGTAATAAGT
The DNA here is from genome assembly GCA_030169165.1 of Centaurea solstitialis. Lineage (NCBI taxonomy): Eukaryota > Viridiplantae > Streptophyta > Magnoliopsida > Asterales > Asteraceae > Centaurea > Centaurea solstitialis. The sequence continues at coordinate 32,821,177 of CM058043.1, forward strand.
TTTTTAAGACATTTAAAAAAACGTCATATTAGTTATTTTATAGACCACTATTTGAAAAGGTGTCCTGTAAAATAAGTAGCTTAGAAAAAGATAGGTCTATAGGATACTTTTTTTTCAAAAGTGTCCTAGAAAATAGTTACCACGGCATATTAAAAACGTTCTAAAAATCACTTAAGATGCCTAAAAGCGTCCTATAAACTTATTACGTCTTTAGATAGGAAGTTTTAGTTTTTCGCCCTATAAACTTATTATGTCCCAAAAAGTAGTCTTTACGCTTAAAACTTAGTGTTGTTTTATAAATTCAATTTTGTTGTATTGTGCAAAAATGGTATGATGCCATCTCCTAAAACACCTCCACTGCACTGGTCTCATAGCCTATCATTAGAGAGGTCAACTTTGTAAAGGTGTAAAATGACCAAAGGGGAAAAGGTGTAAAATGACCAGAAATTCAATTTGTACCACTTGTTTCAAGGAATGCATTCAAGAAACCCTAAAGCATACTTTTATATGAACAGGTTGACAGAAGGTACAAACAGTACTACCACCAAATGCAGATTGTTGTATCGGCATTCGACGTGATTGCCGGTTGCGGGACCGCTAAGCCGTACACGGCGCTTGCTCTCCAGACGATTTCACGCCATTTCCGTTGCTTGAGAGACGCCATAAACGGACAAATAAAAGAGGCCCAGAGAAGCCTTGGCGAGACTGATTCCACCGCAAACGGGAAAGGAGTTGGGATTTCCAGGCTCCGGTTTGTGGATCAGCAGCTGAGGCAACAGCGAGCTCTTCAGCAGCTCGGGATGATGCAACAACATACTTGGAGACCACAAAGAGGGCTACCAGAAAGCTCGGTCTCGATTCTTCGTGCTTGGTTGTTTGAACATTTTCTGCACCCGTAATCTCACTAATTATCTTCTTCTATATATTTCAAGATAATCTTGTTTGGTTTGATGACATACAAGGTCTGGAAATGGAATCAAAACCCATCCAATTCCAGACCACTGAATTGAAGTTCCTGAACATAATGTTGTTATTCTGCTATTTTCTCAGATATCCCAAAGATTCAGACAAGATCATGCTAGCAAGACAAACAGGCTTGACCAGAAGTCAGGTAAATTATCCTACGTATGAATCTCTAAGAGGGTGTTTGGTTCATGGAATTAGAAGGAATTCGAATGGATAATTCCTTAGACCAAACTCCAAATCCTACGTTTGGTTCACATAATCAAAATGTTGGAATTCTTGAATTCCACAATTTAAGGAAGTCATCGTTCATTGGCTTAAGCGGAGTAATTGAATTCCTACCAGCCAAAAGCAGTCAAATTCCATCAAATTCAATTCCAATTCCTTTGATGTATTCCAATTCCATTTTGCGAACCAAACGCCCCCTTAAGGGTGTGTGTGGTACACATATTGGACTGGACAGGAAAGACAGAGGTAGGCAGGTGTTAAAATCGTGCAAGGGTTTAGTGTTTTAATCTTACATGGGTAGTTTAGTAATTCACCATTCTTGTCTCATCTCCCTGTTTTTTGTTCCACCTATTGTGGTCCCACTCCAAATGTCACACAAACGTGGGAGACAAGAAGTTTTTGTTCTATAATGTCCTGCGTACCAAACGCACCCTTAATGAAATACGATTCAGTTCAAGAGATACTCCCACTGTAGCAAGGTTTCATATTTCAGGAATTGGGAATTCCAATTCCATTCTTTCCTAGCTGAACTGATGAGAGGTGTAATGTGCAGGTCTCAAACTGGTTTATAAACGCAAGAGTTCGTCTATGGAAGCCAATGGTGGAAGAAATGTACAAAGAGGAAGCTGGAGATGCAGAAATGGAGTCGAATTCTTCATCAGAAATGGCACCCAAAGACACAGACGGCAATAGAAAGACTTCAACCGATCAACGAGAAGACATGAACCAGAGTACAGCCGTCTCTTCGGCATTCGACTCAAAACCATCGAATCAAGCCCACGATGCAGAAACGGTAGGAACCAGCATTGACTCAGATCTCCGAAACATGATGGTTCAGTCCAACAGAGGTGAAAGCGAACGGCTTATGGCGGAATATAATCTGCCGCAAAGGTTTGGAAACGGAAATGGAGGTGGAGTGTCGCTTACATTAGGGTTACAACACTCGGAGGACGGTAGCTTGCCACCAATGGCTTCTATCGGAAGCCATAATCACAGTTTTATCGATGTAAGAGGTGGCAGAGATGGTGGTGGTGGTGGTGTGGTGGTGGTGGTGGTGGTGGTGGTGGTGGTGGTGGGTATGACCCTGCCAGAGGATCATCGGTGGAGGCAGAGACAATCGATTTCGATTGTATGGATTCTAGTAACCGACAACAAAGGTTTGCCTCTTCTCAGTTGTTGCATGATTTTGTAGCATGAGAGAAGAATGGTGACCATTTTGTTAAAATTCTTGATCTATTATATCGAGTAGTGTGGAGCGCAAACAATGTATAATTGTAAAGATAAGATGCATATATTTTTTTGGGTAACATTGGGAATACATTAATGATGTAGATTCGACTATTACTACGTATACTAATTCTTACCATTCGATGGCCAAGAATTGGTTGACATTTCAAGTCATGTAAAGATTTAAAGATGGGAAGACGTAAAATCTCCTCTTACCTTTTTCGTTTATGTAGCACAAACTCCATGTAAATCTAAGGGTTTGTTCGTTAGCAGCTTAACGGGGCTCACAGCTTATTTGGTCAGTTATACATGACTGTTTCGTAGTGGCTTAATGATAAAGAAAATGACTTACTCAGTAAGCTTTTAGGGGGAGCTTTATGCAGAAAGCCGTGTTTTTTTTTCCAAACCTTCCCCTACCAAATAAAAAAACACGCCCCTTCCATCTAAAAAAACCCTCCCAAACAAAAACCTTCTCAATTTATACAAGCAAACCAATCCACAGAGATAGCTTAACCAAACAGCCTCTAAAGCAGACTCCTGGGCCCAAGTGAAATCTCATTCAGGGATTGGCTTTTTGAACTTATCAAATTTACAAACTATCATGCTCATCTAAATACAAGAAAAAAAAATTATATACATATATGCAGGGTAATTTGGCAATTACTGCTCATAACCTCAAATTCTTGCAACACCTCAAAAAGCTAACTAGGCCATCTGATTCGTTAAACTACATAGAAGATTATGCATACGACGTGATGGAATGTTACCTTTGGAGAGTGAAGGAAGTCGCATAATTTGTTATCTGATAATGATTCAGCAACATATTTGCTATGCTTCCATCAGTATCTCAAAAACAGCATCTTATTATCAGCACTTCTGAAAGTTCCACCATTTCAAAATTTTCATCAAATGCAAGACCTGTAAGCTTACAATGTATACATCCAACATATATGCACCATGATTTCAGAATTAGCATCCATGCAAGCATGACATCATACATTTAATTTACCAAGTAAAATCAGAATGTTTTCTACCTACTGAATACACATCATACTAATAAGATCAGATGTAAAACCAAAAGATACAAAAATAAAAGATCAGCTTCTAGTATAAGAATACGATGTCTTGATTTACCATCGCCATCTTAACTACAAAGTTGATGGTAAAAAAATATCTTTACCTAAGGTCATTTCATTCCAACCACAAAATGCAAATATCAACATGTCATCATCCCCCATCATGATCTACAAAAATCGCAAGAAATCAATATTAGATACTAGATCACACTTGTGAACACCAACATTACTCTTTTAGAAGTAATCTTACTAGAGGAAAGTTAAAATGTGAACCTATCTTTCATTGTGAACGTGAGGACCACTAAAATCGCGCCACGTGGCAATATTCACTCTGAATATCATGCTTTATTCAGAGTGAATAAATGCGCCTAAGCTTTATTCACTCTGAATAATGCATGATATTCAGAGTGAATATTGCCACGTGGCGCGATTTCAGTGGTCCTCACGTTCACAACCAAAATTGAGTTCACATTTGAACCTAACCCAATCTTACTAACCTTTTATATAATGCAGTGATGTCTTCATTCAACCATGGAGTTTCTAGAAACTGATCCCCACAATCCTTAACGTCGGTCGTCTCCATTTCAAACTCGTGATGTCCACAGTACTCATTCCACTCAAACCACATCTTCGCGATGGACTCCTTCTTGAAGCACGTGGTGTGATCCTCCTCCTCGGGGGAAGCGGCCGCGATCAACCGATAAGTATAAACCTTCCGTTCTTGCCCGGGTCGAAACGCACGGCCGATCGCTTGACGGGTTACGGACGGGTTAAGATGCACATCCAGTATCATAATCCTCGAGGCCCCGACCAACGATATGCCCTCCCCGCACGCCTTGATTGATCCAAAGAAGACTTTCGCGTCCGGAGAGTTGTTAAACAGGTCCATCGCGACCTCCCGCTCGTCGTTATCGTGATCACCGGTGATCAGAAAAATCTCCTTCCCTAGGCTCCATCCTTTTGTCTTTGCCGTCAACCGAAGCAAGAACTTTAACGGCAAAAGATACTGACCGAAAACCAGAAGCTTTTCGCCGCTCGACTCACAGAGGCGGAGTAGGTTGAGAAAAAACTTCGCCTTCACCCCTTCTCTCTCGTTCAATCTCTCCAAAAGTTCGTCGATCTTCTGTACGTTATCGTCGCCTTTCTCTTTGGTGCCGGTTTTCGCGAGTGACTTCAGGTCCGGGTGGACGTAAATGGCGCTACCATCTGAGCTTATTTTAAACTTTCTCGCCAGCTTTCTCAACTCTGAAACTTCCCGCTTTTGCCTCGGGCTGAGATTCAGAAATACTGAGAAATCCACGTGCCCCGGTAACTCGTCCAAGAAATCCCCTTTATAGTAGTGAAGAACTTTGCTTGTCATCTCTCGTAAATCCTCGATCACCATCACCTTCCTCTTGAAATTCTCGTCTTTAAGCAATGTATGCTCCACCAGCTCATAAAACTCGTTATCGGTGCTCTTTTTGAAAAGATTTCTCCGGCTTTCGATCGGTACTCTACTCAAGATACGCCTCTTGATCATTTTCGAATTCTCCATCCGTAAAAACTTCGGCCGAACTAAGTTCAGAATGTTGAATACCTCTCTGACGTGATTCTGGTAGAGGGTTCCAGAAAGCACCACTTTTCTCGGAGTCTGGACCTTCTCGAGCGACGTCAGAACATCGGTGTCTTGGTTTCTCGGCGTATGCCCTTCGTCTAAAATTAAGATCGAAGGATACGTCAAGAGTATCTCCTGGCAACTTGCTGCGGTGGAGCTCCTGTCGTTGTCGCATACGATCGTCGAGAATTGCTTGTATCCCAGAAACAAGATGCTCCTGACATTGGCCCACTGTTTGAGGACTTCGAATTGCTGGACCCGGCTGTCGGCTTTCATAGAATAGAAGTCAAATAACGGAATATCTTCAACTTGCCATCGTTTAAATTCCTTCTTCCATGTCGCCAGGATACCTCTAGGCAGTACCACCAATGGCCGAGCATCAGGGTATTTCGCCATAAAGCTTTGTATAAAGCTGATCAGCATAAACGTCTTTCCGGACCCGGGAGCATGAGCCAGGATGCAACCTCCTGGATTTTCAGACACCAAGTTACTGAGCAGAAAATTGAAGCCCTCTACTTGGTGGGGCTTCATTTGTTTTTTATGCCGTGGGTGAGCTGATATGTCTCCCACAGAGAAGTCCTTTCCGGGTTCTCTGACGCCATCGAGCACAGGACCAGCTGCCTCCCCTGATCTATCGGATCGGCTTTCGTGCCAGTAAGTCCTTGTACTCTTTGAGGCCTGAATTGAATGCAATATATGTTAACTAGTGATGACAGTTTCACAAAATGTAAAATAAAAATAATAAATTGTCGTAAGTTGCTTGATATATGTAAGAAATAACTAAATAATCACATTAATATGATACGTGGCCATTAACTATGATAAACTATCACATGCCATGAATATCATTCGCCCAGAAGAAGAAAAAAACTATCTAAGACATCAAATAAATTTATAGATGAATTAACAAAAATAATTTTGGTATATCAAACATTATCAGTACATCCACTCAACAAGATCAAGCATGATTCATACCCTGGATAAGAGGATACATGTTCTGCTCAAAACACAAAAAGAAAAGGAACAAAAAATCCGACTAATTAAGAAAGACTCTTACTAACAGTTTGACAAAATTCAACTTAAAAAGCGTCAATTGCAAAATTAACAACACACAAGTGCTTCATGAAGAAATATGTGTATCAACCACAGTAAATGAACGAATAGAAGAGAGAACCTGACCTTGGGCCGCTGAAACTCGATTATAGACTCGATACTCCTTTCAACTACTCCACAAACACGACAAACGTATCCAATATCTTCCTTCAAAATAAATGAATGGTCGCATTCTTCTTCATCTTCTCTCGCATGTTCGTTAGATGTGTCCATAGCGGCATCCTGACAAAAATACAAAGAACACAGTAGTTACATTTATGCCAGAACTTTGAGAGAAAGTAAAGCATTAGATGGTCGATAAAACTTTCTAAATTCAATAATTCAGTAAAGCGTCAACTCCGAATATTTTCATGGATCACTACTGTAGGATCGACAAGGCCTGTAGCAAATCTAACTATTTACAACCCACACCATGGAAAAGGTTGGTTGTTGCTTTTGAGTGTACCACAAATCTAGATTACATGATCAAAAATCGACATAAGGTAGTGCATATGTTTGTGAATTCTTTTAAGCAGAAAACATTAAGGCATCATTTGGTAAAAATAAGGTAGCTTATAAGTCAGGTACATGTTTGGATGGACCATAAGCTAGCTTATAAGTTATAAGCTAGCTTTTTGAAAAGCTACTCTCACTAGCGTTTTGGTGACTTATGGGACTTATTATTTTTTTATAGTCCTTACTACTTTTTACACTACCAACTTTTAAACATGTCTTTTTTTTGTCATTTTACAGTCATAAGCTACCATATCAGTCATAAGCTAGCTTATCAACTAGTTTGCCAAACATAGCCTAAAGGTACAACCATACAAGTTAAAAGCAACTTTGAATGCATTAGAAATCAATGTATCAAAGAATTTCCATGGTATTGCTTCAAGATAATTTTTTATAAAGGCTAAAAGGATTTACTAAATTCTCCTGCTAAGCAGATATTATACTCCAAAGGGCTACTTAGGGGCTCTAGGTAAAGCAATGGTATGTCTGATCCATATAGGTTGAGGAACAGCAGTACATGACCTCAAAGCATGTTTAGAGACATAAGATAATTAAGGAGTGCATTCTAAAAATATAGGGTAAATTACATATTTGGTCCATGTGGTTTACTCTTTATTGCACTATTGGTCCTCTTTCGAAATAACTACGGATTTAGTCCCTGTAGTTTCCATTTTCTTGCACTGTTGGTCCCTGTGGTTTACACTTTACACTATATTACATTGTTGGTCCCTGTGATTTCCACTATATTGCACTATTGGTCCCTATGCTAGTATGCTTAACAAACTGAAAGTTAGGGACAGGGACCAACAGTGCAAGAAAATGTAAACCACAGGGACCAAATCCGTAATTATTTCGAAAGAGGGACCAACAGTGCAATAAAGAGTAAACCACAGGGACCAAATATGTAATTTATTCAAAAATATATTAATAAATTAGACCTTTCTTCTAGCATTTTTCTTGGTCTTTCAAATTCGGATAATGTACCCCAAATATATTATCTTTGAATTTCATTAACTCCTTAGTTACTTTGGTATGTGACTATGTGAGCATGCAGATAACAAAGAAAGAATTCATGTACCTTTGATAACTCTAATCCAACATTCATTTCCTTCCATATATCAGCCAGTCCATCGAAGTTAACGTCAGATTGTGAATCACTTTCCGCCATATCTGAATCAGATTCAACACCGACATACTCACCACCTTTATCATGCTTCCTATCAACCTCTTCATCAGAACCGGCATTCTTGTCTTCTCCACCTTTGGACTCTATAGCATGTGTACGCTCTCCATCTTTGGACTCAACAACAGCATTCTTATGCTCTCCATCTTTGGATTCAACAGCAGCATTTGTATTCCCTCCTTCTACACCTTCTCCTCCTTTTGCTCCTTTAGGTTTCCGTCCTCTGCCTCTCCCACCCCCACCCCCTTTCCCTTTTCCTCCTTTCCCACCTGAAGATTGGCCTAGGGCATAATCTCCTTCCTGAATGGGGATGAAACCAAACATCAGATAAACAGAAGACATTAATACATCTGTTGACCGGTGGATGCTATAATTCTAATAACAAAATCATCTTTTATGGAGTATAGATCATAGTTGTCAGTAGCGAATAGCGATAAGTAGCGATAGCTTACTGCTATGCTACGTAGCGAATAGCGATAAATAGCGACCGCTATTTAATATTTAGCGATAGCCTTCTAAAAGATAAATTATATATTTATATATTAATATATTACCATAAAAGTCTCAAACTATTATATATATTAGAGAACAAAACATAATACTAAGTGTCTCAAGTCTTAAACTACTTTATATATTAGAAAACAAATATATAATAGGTAAAACCCTAGTATTTATCAATGTAAAAATTTTTTACGAAAATGCCATTTTGCGCTTTATCGCTATATACCAAATAGCAGTATATGGTCGCTATCGCTATTTATCGCTATTGACAACAGTGCTATAGATACGATGAGCATAATTTGTACAATGACCAAAATACAAAGACATTACTAGCATGACTTCAAGTAATTCAAATTTTCGTAATTTTGAACTACGAAATATTTTGAAGGAAAAAAAGGTACCACAACGTAAATTCGAAAACTCAAATTGAATGGTTAAGCGATATTTCTTAGTTACAACATTACCTAGAAAGGTTTAGCACATGTTGTACCCAAAAATAATAGGTTGGCCAACAAGGGATGCAAATAAAAATAACAAACTATGTGGTGACTTACAGTTCAAGTTTCATATTTGTGGCATGGGTTTTGCCTTCTCATTACAACTATCTGATTTGGATAAAGTAACAAGATGCAGGTTCGAGATTGCATAACCATGAGTAGGTAAAGGAACACTCACCTTATTAAGAGGAAATACCCAAAATACCCTTCTCCTTATTAGCTACTTAATGAATTTTTTTTAAAAGGTACATCTAGGCTTCGCCTAGACTACATTCTTGGCAATTTTAGAACTGGAAGAAAATTCGACCATCTGAGACTAAGCCTGGCCACAAGATGCGCACGAGGGATTCGAACCTGGGGTGAATGGGATACCATCCACATCCCCCATAGGTCTTACCGCTACGCCACAAGCCTTGTGGTTAGCTACTTAATGAATTAGTAAAAGACAAAAGTAACCCTCATAGTTCCTACTATTTTCTTCTCTTATATGCAAATATAACCGGAGGGTATTTGTGTCATTTGTCATCAAAAAGCCAAAATACCCTTCCCCTTATTGAGCAGTGCTATCTATCCTCCTTTACATCACCAACACCAAATGCCTTATTGTATCCCCAAACATGATGCAATGTATGTACTGACCTAAATCAATTGATGTGTTTGGCGGAGCATATGGTGCATGAAGACATTGCGGTTTAATTTTAATTTTTTGATGTTATTATTCTCAGCAATCTGTTTCTCATTAAATGCAAAAGAACAAGTTCACTCTGCAGGCCAGTGATTCATAATAAACAGTAACATCCTTGAGACAGCTACAAAGTTTCCCAGCAAGCAAGTTTTGGTGCCAAATAGTTGGAACCAAATTATGACAACAGAAAGTACACATTCTCTATAATTAATTAAAACTAAATTTATCAAAAATAGCGCACGCTCTAGAAAAACCATTGCTCAAACTATTTTGGCTCTAGAAAACATTATGCAAACCAGTAAGCATGTCATACTTTTTGATCCATAATAGTTTGAATCAAAAAGACAAAGAAGGCATGAAAGGTTACACCAGATCTTCACCAAAAATCACAAAAAAGTTAGGATGTCTTACCAAAAATTGTTTCATTGAAAACTGCCCTTCGGGCTTACTTAAAACTATGTCTCGGTATGGTTGAAAAGGCCTCCCATATGTTGGCTCATCATCATCTGACCCAATGACGACAACAGAGTTGGGTGTGACTGTATCCTGATCCATGCAATCATCTACCATAACTATATCCCTAATAGGATTTGCAGTGGATGCTTCCTTCACGGGATTCACCTCCATCAAATCAGCCCTGAGTGATGGAAACCTCTTAAAACAAGGCATTAACATTTGCTTTCTTAGCAAAATGAGGTCTTCTATGTCTTTTGTCACAGACCCGTATTTAGCTGAATCAAGACCTTCCACCCAGTTTCTAGTAGTAAATGGATCTGTATGGTCAACAGTTTTCATTGGTGTGTTTGCATCTAACGTGTGCGTAGTGTATAGTGGCCTCGGAGATACACTTTCGTCACTGTTGTTCATTTGATCATTGACTGTTCCTGAAACAAACATACCAAGTACCAACACAAACTGCAGATGGTGAGAAATTCTGTACGAATTTAGAATATGACTATAGTTGAACACTTTTGAGTACTGACAAATATTCATAGAAAATAATAAATAACAGGTGGGGAAATGCAAGAAAGTGAGAAACCATGATCTTGCAAGTTTATCAAAATCAAAGTGTCACATACACATGCATATGTGATATGTGAATGTGATCATAGGAGGCCCAACAAAAGCTTTTAGATGTGTAGTTGATATGATAAAAATTAAAAACTACATAACAATTGAAGCCAAAGCACACTATATGATGAGAATAAAAATATTTATTAAAGCACGATTATATGTAGATGTGTAGTTGTAGACAAGTCCAAAGACATGGTACTCATGGAGTTACTAAAATTTTGGAACCAACATTATAAGAGCCGGCTACCCAAAAAAATTATTAGCAAACATGTAAATTTAAACACACAACCTAGACCAATTGTTTGCCACTGGCAGTGTCTCTAAAACACTGTGATCGCTGCAATACAAAAGGCCATCTCATAATCTCATTACCACTAAAACTTATCATGGCAACTTTTATGATTTCATCTGATTTAGAGTTTGAATTCAGTGATCTAGGAGCATAAATGTGCTATCAGGAGAGGGCAAAAGCAAGCCTATATTCTGGATTGGACACTGCATAAATTGATCAGCCGAAATATGTAATAGGAAACTCTCTCTCTCCTGTCATAGCTCTCATGCCTATTCTATTCATTATAGGAGAAAGTATTTCTTGTGCAAGATTATCATTGATCACAATACCAAACAGCCTAAGTTTGTGATTTACATGGACTAATCACACCTGAAAAATAATGGGAGCACTCTTCTTTCTAGCTCAAACATTTACATCTCATTTGGCAACGACTAAAATTTCCATCTCCCATTGAGGATTTCACAAAGAAACAACAAAGAGAACAGTGACAGGCAACATTTCCGTTTTCTAGAAAGTCTAAACAGATCTATGAAACTGAAAACATGAAACTTGGTTTTGTAATCTAATTTTGAGGTTTCAAGATTTTGTAAATGGATTTTCTATAAAAGCATAGGATTGCCATTAGATATAAATGAGGTTTATGTTTCAAACAACTTTTCTCCATTTTTTGTATTAAATACCAATTAGAAGAAATACAAAACAATATCTAGGGTTCAAATTTTCAACAGCCTCTATATATTTTCTCTCATTCGCCCCCAAGTTCTCTCCTTTCCCATTGTTCCATTCATCCTTGTCAACACTAACCGGTCTCATATAAAGTGTGTCATGTGCGTATTACCCTCAAAAGCGTTCCTATAAATTGAAATTTAGGGAACTCGACATTATGAACCAAAAAATCCCTGAAGTTTTCCCCATATGTGAATGGCAGATTTGTCCTATCACTCCTATACTGTTGCTTGGCTATAGTTATAAGTTATTTGATACAATCACAAAATAGACTAAAAAAAAGAAGATCATGATCTATCAAAGATCAAGAATCCATCCTAGAAATCTACACCATCAATCACAGTATCACACCACCACTAAAACAGATCAGATACACTTAACTGCCTAGGGTTTTTCCATTTTCACTTAGCATACAAATCACACAACTCTTTTAGGTCACAACACTTTTTTGTAAAAACATAAACAGACACCACAATGATGATCAACAACCCCCTAGGTTCATCATCATCCATAAAACTAAACAAAATCAGATAACACAAGTATTCACCAACTACATACAGATTCAAATACAAATCATACCAGAAGGCGTAGAAATCGTGCTATAATGCGTCATCATCAGGTCTTCCACGTCCATTAAACTACAACAACACATGCATTTTCATGAAATTAACCACAAAGAAACGCATAAATCACTGTTGAAATTTCAAACAAACACAACTCAAACTCAAACTCAAACTTAAACTGTATAAAACCCTAAAAACAGTAAACATATATACAGAAAGACTGGACGAATTGAGTAGAGAGATGACTTACATTGTTGATTCAGAAGAACGTGGTGGTGTTTGTAAGGATTGTAGCCAAGAAATCGAAGGGTTTAGCGATGGAAAAAGGGTAGATTTTGAGAGAAGATGGAGTGAAGTAGCTTATTTGGGAAGCAGAGAGAATAATATAAAAGAAAGAAAGGTTTTTGGGAAGCAGAGAAAAACAAGGCTCCGGCAAGGTCGTAAGAAATTCTGAATTTTTTGTAATAGTCCCGTTGAAAATTTAGGTTTGCATATATGAATAGAGAACTGAAATTAGAATATAAAATATTATATAGACAGATAGAGGGAGGTTCGAGTTTCAAATGAGAAACATATCAATTTAAGAAAACGTAAGAAGCAATCTCAGATATTTATCCGGTCAACAAATACGGCTTTGACCGGTTCCCCTAGGGTGCGTTTGGTACGCTGGACAGAATGGGACAAGACAGGACAGAACAGGCTTGTCCCATGTTTGTCAGACATCTATGTGGGACACATCAGAACTAAGTAGAACAAGAGTGGGACAAGCCTGTCCCATCCTACCCCCCTGGAACTAAGTAGAACAGAGTCAGATTTACCATTATACCCCTCAAAATACAGATTAATTTTCTCTTTATTTATAATTGCCTCATACTTAGGGGTGAACAAAACTCGACAAAATCTGAATCCGATCCAAAAATATCGAATCTACCTGACCCACATAACTCGAACTAACTCGATCTTCGAAATCCAACTTTATGACGAATTACTCGGGTCGGGTCTCCGTACCCATTACCCGAACTCACCCGAAACCCGAATAAAACCTTTTATTAATACTTTTTGTAACTTTTTGTTTTTGTAGATCTTTGAGATTTGAACTTATTTTTATTAGTTTATGTTGTCCCAAATAACAATGAAAACAAGAAGAAATGAGTGGAAATCATGATTGAATCATAAGAGCTTGAAGAAAGATCATCAATGGAGTTTTTGCCCAAAAAGGATAATATGATTTCAATACCAAAAACCCTAAACAACCTTTACCTTTTATAGGTAGAAGGAAGTTACACAATATGTCAACAAAGGCCCCCGAGGTTCCAAACCTCAAACAGGGGCACTAACAGAAGATAATGTTTACAAACAAGGAAGTTAAACTAGAAAGCAAGTAAGATAGTGATTTCTGACTCTTCACAACAAAGAGGTCCTACAATCTCCCCCTTTGTGAAGAAGTCAGAAAGGTGGTGGAAGCTCCAGAGCTGGCTCCCACTTGGACATCTGCAAGTATTCCTCCCACTCGCCGATGATCCTTGCTCTCATTTGCATCGCCGCCTCGACCCGTCTGTACATCAACCGTTCCTTGAGCTTCCTCTCGATCAATCTCATCGCCTCCAGCAGCTTTCCCTTCCCATCTATGATCCTCCGCCCTGGGATCTGATCAGCCAGTAGTCTACTCTGCATCCCGTTGTAGACGTAAAGAAGGGTCCCGTCGCAGAACTTGGAGAGCTCTCCAAATCTCATGAACCTGCGCTCCTTCTTCTTCCGAGTCAAATAGAGAACCCCATGCTCAGGTATCCTGGTTGGCATATAAGGAGTGTAAGCATCAATACCAGGCACGAGAAGGTTTGGTCTGAGCAGGTTGACCTTCGGCTGGCGGCTTTCAATTGCAAGCTGGTAGTCCGTCACTCTCGCGAGAGTGATTGCGTGACGGACGTACTTCTTCAATATCTCTGTGCCGTCTCTGTAGTGCTCTGGTCGGAGAATCGGGCCTTGGAGGTACTTGATGAGCGTGAGAAGGTCTTCTAGATGCACCCGATCCAAATCAGCTTCCGTGAACGACCAGTCTTGAAGCTCACCTCGTGGAACGCTGGTCCTGTACATGCGGACATCGTACTCAAGGAATAACTGATGGCCATGTCTGTAGGGGCGCATTGCAGTTACCTTGGTGAACCGACGTCGAATCCTTTGGCGTCCATGAGTGGCCCAGTTGCACATTCGCTGATGCACGTAAGCTGTCCTTCGTCTCTTGGTCTTGATGTGCGAGATCCCGAAGTAGACCTTTCGGGACCAGGCGTGCAGCTTCTCTTGTTGGTAGATGCGAGTGAACGATTCCTCAAGGAATGGACGGAAGATGACTGAATGGTTCCAGTTGAGCTGGATGACGGTTGGAGCGGCGGTCTCTGGATCAGTAGAATGAATAGTTCGTGGAGCGTCTGGAGTGGGAAAAACAAAAGCTGAAGTGAGGTTGGTGTAGTCAGAATCCCGGACAATGTCGTCCCCCTTCTGGTATATCCTGAGACTCTGAGCAAGCGATCGTAAGATCTTCCGGGCTGCTTCCGGAATCTGGAACTCTGAAGGATCCGTCGGTGCTGCTTCTGGGAGGACGACTTCAACCTGAGCCGTGTCCGTCATCTGGGGAAACTGTACTGACTCCCCTTCCGGGATCCGCTCGTATCGCCAACTCCCCATGTCAGGGATATCCTCCGTGTCTGAATCGACATAGGGAGCGTCGGCAGCAGCAGACTCTGTAGGAGCACTCGAGGGGGCGGCCGCGGAAGCTGGAGCTGGAGTGGAACCGGAACTAGAGGCAGAATGGAGGTCGGTGCGAGGCCTTTTAGAAGAAGCCTGCACCTCCCCCTCATGAGGACCCGGTGCCGAGTCATCAGGGTCATCATGCCTCCTTTTGGAAGGCTGAGCCTGAGACCGACACATGGCCTCTAGTTCCCGGACGCGCTGCTGTAGGATCTCGATCTGGGCTTCCTGATCTCTGACTTGGGCGGAGAGGCGGTCGTTCTGAGTCGTGTATGAAGAAATGACGAACGCATGTTCCGTCTCAGTAACGTAGCCCGGTATCGGAGGTAGTTCGCCCGAAGTCGGAGGGGCGAGCCTGAGGACGTCTTCGGTCTGACGGGGGATCGGAGTCTCGGATGATGGGGCTGCCTCAGAGTGTTTGCCCTTGATCCGCCGTTTGAGCTCGTATAGCTCCGCATCCCGGTCTTCTTGAAGCTTTTGTGACGCCTCAAGATCTGCCAGTCGTTTCCTCTCCGTCTCGGCCAAGGTTTTCTCAAGTGCTTCGACCCGCGCATCTCGAGCCCGGTTGGCTTCCTCCACCGCGAGTAACCTGCTTTGGACGACTTTTAGGATGTCGTCCGAATCCGTCGGACCTAAAAGTCTCGTTGGTGCAGGGGTGGTTTTAGGGATTCCACCCGAATCCGTCAGGCCTAGAAGCCCCGTTGTTGCGTGAGCATCTTTAGAGACTTTGCTCGAGTCTGTCGGACCCTGTCCCGGAAGTACAACACCCGGTGCCACTTGGGCTCCAGTTGACGAGAAGAGTCCTATTGAGGTGCTCTCTCGGCCTGACGTCACCGCTGGAATGATGTTGACGGTGTCAGGGCTTCCGGTGGATCCTCGAAGGGCGTCACTCGACGCACCGACTCTCCCCGTTCCGGCCTCGCCACTTGGGCGGGCTGATGATGCTCCTAGTAGTGTCCTATCCAAGTGAATGACTTGAAAAGTCTCAGTGAGTGGCTCTAGGACAACTGGTGCACGGAAAGAAGTCGAGAGGCGGGGCGGTTCCTATCTCGTTTCAACACCAACAGACTCCAAGTGAGTGGTTGGTGGAAGTTGAGCTAAGTCCCCGTGTAAAGATGAAACGACCATCTGTTGAGAGATGGCCGAGTGGTCGGTTGGGGCGTGCAGATGCGCTAGTTGGCGGCTAGCGTCTTGACCAGACACCGTAGGGTGCCCGGTCTCAGTGTGGGTTGCCTCTCTGATGGATGGACTCGAGGTAAGGGAAGCTTCCGTTTCTAACCTGTGCGGCTCTACTTCTTCGTCCGCATTCTCTAATTGAGCCCAAAGCTCCCCTAGTTGGACCTCAACATCTGCGGTCTCTTTTTCTCTTCTCTCTCTCTCTCCTTTTCTCCCCTCTCTCTCTCTCTCTCTCTCTTCTTCCTCACTATCATATCTTCCCCAGCCGGTAGCAACCTCGGCCTCACCTTCTTCCTCATGACCGACGGTTCTATCATCCGAGGCTAGATCGCCTGCTAGTACTGGATCTCCGGAGATCCTGTCGTCGTTGAAGGAAGAGGTGGCTTCATCCACATCGATCACCTGGGCCTTTCCGCCTTTCGCTGGTTCAGATAACTGGAACTCGGAGTCTGATCCGTAATCCACCTGCTCTGATTCGGTGGCCTCGTCATCGGGCTCACGACGGTCCGAAGGAGTATGTTCTGGAGACTCATGACCGTCGGAGTCATCGCCGGAAGGTTCTGCTGCTTGAGTCGCACCTGCCGCTGCAAGTGGTGGTGAGGGCAAGTGTGCTTGTTCTTGTGGGGAAGCTTCCACTTCCTCACCCGTTGGTTCAGGTTGTTGCGGCGGTGTTGGCGATCGGCGTTCTTCCGATGACGAGTGTACGGGGGATTGATGGAGGACCCCCATGTACTGTTTCACCCTGAGTCTGCTCATGATCTCGAAGGGAGATGTTTCCTCCACTACGGTAGGTGTACGGGCACGAGTGGCTCGGTTTCGAATCATCGTCTGATAGGCTCCAGCTCGAGACGTGTGTGGAGTGGCGGACGTACCAACGATTCTACCCTCTCCTCCCTTCACGGCAACGCTCATCACTCCCGAGCCAGAAGCTCCCCCACTGGAACTCTGGCCCGCCGTGCCTGAGGCACGGCCTCTAGAAGGGACGGGTTGCACGTCTTGGGCAGGGCTCCTTGGTTCTGAGGAGTCCGTAGACGTGTCTTCTAATCCTATTGACACTCGGTACAACCTAACACTCATAGCCCTACGGTCCGCCATGTTGAGCACGTTCTCGGGGATCGCCATCTCGACCTGTCCAGGGCGCATGTTCTTCTTGTTGGCGCGGCCAATCTGTATGCTTTCGAAGCGGAGATGTCTGGATCGGCGTCTGACTTCGCGGTTCTGATCCATGTGATCACGAATGAGCAAGCTGAAGAACCGCATCCACGGGATGGATGTATGGCGAGTCCTGCTAGGTCCAGCTCTTACGTCGTTAATCATGTCTGCCCAAAGCTGTTGGGCAAGGTCTATCCGTCATCCATAAGCAACAGCATGGATGACGTGCCAGAAGTGGGTGGAGGCTTTGTCCACGCCATGTGTCTTTGATGAGAGCGTCCGGTTGAGAATGTTGAAGAATGAGTACCAAATCGGAGGCAGCATCCCTTGAGCGACTTGGGAAATCCCTTTTGGTCGGTTGTTTGCAGTGAAGTGGACCCCGAGAGCGAGTACTTCGCTGAAGAGCTCGGGTCCAGAAACCAGAGGGTCGAACGGGGCCTCAGGAGTGGCGGCCGGTAGACGAAGGACTCGACGGAGATCCTCCACAGTAATGACTAGGTCAGTGTTGTCCACCCGGCCGATGATGGTTGGTACGCCGTTCTGGTTCTCGACACGCGAAGTGTGCCAGAACTGTTGCAGATAGATCATAGGAATCTGAGCAGTGGCTTGCATCGCGTATGCAAGGGGATGCGCCCGAAGGATCTCAAGGACCACATCGTCTTGGACAGTGAAGTTCGCCAGGTCGACGAACCCGTTGTTCTGGATGATCTGAACGATGTTGGCCGGGTCGATAAGAGCTCGGTCAGCAGCATTTCCGGCAGGAGAAGTGGGAGCAATAGGTTGATCAGCCATTTCTATAAAATAAGTTAAGTGTTAGTAAGAATGCAGCGTGAAAAGACTATACCCTCGACTAGAAGCGAGTCGGAAAAACTCGAAAATCCAAAAATGAGTGTTTCGTATTTTCCGAGTCGAAAAACGAGCAAACCTCGAGGGGAGGTTTTCCGATTCGGAAAAGGTAATTTTCCGAGTCGGAGAACACTCAACACTTAGATAAAAGAGCATACAATTAAACACAAGTTTTCCGATTCGGAAAAGATGGTTTTCCGAATCGGGAAACTCCAACACTTAGACAAAATTTCAAACACATAAAGAGGTTCGTTTTCCGAATCGGAAAATGTGATACTTAGAAAAATTTTGAAAAGCATCTTGGCTCACACACGAGTCGGAAAACCTTGGAAACCCATACGGTTAATTCCATGTTTTCCGAGTCGGAAAAGATAAGCAAAAAAACGAGAACCAAGATGGATTCGGAAAACCTGATAATCCGAATCGGATTTACCTGGTTTTCCGAATCGGAAAACAACACGAACGGTTATCGTCTTTGGATGCGGAAAACTTGAATGTTCAAGTTTTCCGATTCGGAAAACTTGAACATTCAAGTTTTCCGATTCGGAAAACCGAAACCGTTCACCTTCCAGATCCAAAAAACCACCCAAAAACCGTCGATTTAACATTCTAAACTAACTACAAATGATCTAGAACGATTAACAACAAGTTTAGAAGCATAATGGGATCGATCTAACACCCCGAAATCCCATTCCAAGAAGTTTGGGTTTCGGGTAAGTTTTGAAAAGTTTAGGCCTCGATCCAGACCTTAAAACGACAGATTTAGATGTTATAACTATATAAGGATTGATCGTTTACTTACCAGGAATCCGAATATGTAATTTGTTTGACGATCGGAGCACAAACGAGCAAAAACCGAAATCGAGCGCGAAGTGGGTATCGGGAGAGTTTAGAGAGAGGAAAAGATGAAAATTTGAAAATTGTAAAGATTAATCTCTTAAAACCGGTTTATATATTTTTATCGAAAAACACTGTGTTTGGGTTAAAAACACTGTGTTTGGCTCTCCTGATGACTCTTTTAACCCGACTTTCACCTATTGGCAAAACCACCCCTTGACTAGAAGTTTCAAGAAACTTACAAAGTAGTCCCTGAACTTGTGGTTGAAAGAAGTTTCAAAACAGACCCTGGACTACAAGTTTCACCAAAGTGCAAAACGAGTCCCTGAACTTTAAGAATCAGAAAGTGGCAAAGTTTGTCCCCGAACTTGTAAGTTCAAGACATGTACTCAACCGCCCCCTGAACTTTCAAGTTCGCAAAAAGATACAAGTTCAGCGCTCGACTCCCGAGAAAAGAGACTTACCTGGTACGTCTCGACAGGGTTTTGTGCGAGTTCTGATCTGAAGTAACCAGAAGTCGTTGTGAGGATCCACACCTACAAAAAGAAGATATAAAAATGGTATCCAAGGTGTTGTGGATCCGAGAACGTCAGTAAGCACACCAAATATTGAAAACAGTACTTAGTACTCCCCCTCGATTCATGCAATCTCTCGAGAATTCCTACAGACTCCCCCTACACACATGCATACATCAAAGGAACTCCGGACTCCCCCTAGACCTTAGGCCGGAAGGTCTAGCATACCTAATTTGCTTAGGAGAAAGAAGTGACGTTTCTCGTCAAACGGCTTAGTGAACAAATCAGCAAGCTGATAGTCACTCTCAACAAAGTAAAGTTCAACATTACCTTTCTCGACGTGATCTTTGATGAAATGATATCGGATGTCGATGTGCTTTGTCCGAGAATGTTGAACTGGATTTGCCGTGATCTGAATCGCACTTTTGGAGTCGCAATAGATGGGAATCCGATGCATGGTGTATCCGAAGTCAGCAAGTTGGGTTTTCATCCACAGAACTTGCGAGCAGCAGCAGGCGGCGGCTATATATTCTGCCTCCGCGGTGGATAGAGATACGCAATTCTGCTTCCGGGATGACCAACTCACTAGCTTGTCTCCAAGAAACTGGCAAGCACCAGATGTGCTTTTCCTGTTGAGCTTACAACCTGCATGGTCTGAGTCTGTATATGCAATTAGTTCAAAACCAGAATCCTTTGGGTACCAAAGGCCAAAATCCGGTGTGCCCTTCAGATACCTAAGGATTCTTTTGACTGCAGACAGGTGTGAATCACGTGGATCACACTGAAAACGAGCGCAGACACCAGTGGAGAAGACGATATCTGGTCTACTAGCCGTGAGATATAAAAGAGAACCAATAATTGCCCGATAAGTTTTCTGGTCAACCGGTTTACCAGAAGTGTCTGCATTTAGTTGAAAATTTCTGGGCATTGGTGTTGCCGCAGAGTTTGAACCACCGAAATCAAATCGTTTTAAAAGATCTTGAACATATTTGGCTTGATTTATGAAAATGCCGTCAGGGCGTTGTCGAACTTGAAGTCCTAAAAAGAACGTCAACTCGCCCATCATGCTCATTTTAAATTGGGATTTCATGGTGTTCTCAAACTCTTGGCACATCTCAGGCTTCGTAGATGCAAAGATAATATCATCCACGTATATTTGAACGATAATTAAATCTTTACCTGACCTCTTGAGAAACAAAGTGGGATCGATTGTACCTTTCTTGTAGCCAACTCCTAGTAAGTAATCAGTGAGAGTTTCGTACCATGCCCTCGGAGCTTGCTTGAGACCGTAAAGCGCCTTGTCCAAAATGTAGACGTGATTCGGGAATCGAGGATCGACGAACCCTTCCGGTTGCTCGACGTACACTTCTTCTTGAAGGACTCCATTCAGGAAGGCACATTTGACGTCCATCTGATAGACCGTCATGTTTTTATGTGCAGCATACGCTAGGAAGATTCGGATCGCTTCGATTCGGGCTACTGGCGCGTACGTCTCATCATAGTCGATACCCTCTTGTTGGCGATAACCCTTGGCGACCAGGCGAGCTTTGTTCCGAATGATGAGATTGTTCTCGTCGGTTTTGTTCCGAAGTATCCACTTGAGACCAATGATAGTCTTTCCCCATGGTCGTTCTACCAAGCGCCAAACTTTGTTTCTTTCGAATTCAGCCAGCTCATCTTGCATGGCGATCACCCAGTCGGGATCGGTGAGAGCTTGCCAAACATCTGATGGTTCAAATTCGCTTAAGAACCCGCCGAATAGGATCAGATTTTCAGTGTGCTTTGCAGATCGCGTGGTTACAGGTTGTGAGGGACTCCCGATGATCTGGGAGGGGGGATGATCTTTTGTCCACTTGCGAGTGTGTGGGTGAGTGACATAAGCTTGTTGGTTGTTGGTGGCGTCGTTCTCATCGTGCACGGCAAAGACCTCTAGCGGGTTTCTACTTGATGATCCGGCCGCCAGATGATTCTGCGGTGATGCCTCCAACCGGGGCTCACGTACTACCTGAGCATAAGTTCGCTGGGCTGAACTGGGTGAAGGTAGTGGAGCTTCTTCTGGGATAGGTGCAAGAACAGGTTGTGGAGTCTGTTCTTGGACCGGTACCGGTGATAACACCAAAATTATACATGTTTTGGTGGTGCTTAATTGGTTGAATTCACCCCGTTTATCACTTGATTCTCACCTAATTACTCACGAATTGGTATGTTTGTTACTTTTGAAGGTATTGGAGAACACGGAGCTAAAAAGTGCGGAAAATAGGCGAAATTGTGCGAAAGTTGGAAAAGTACAAAACAAGAAGTTTTAGCGATCGCGAAGTGAAGGTTTTGGCGCCGCCAAGACTGATATTCGAGAAGGTTCCTGCCTTTTATCAACTTAGCGCCGCGAAGATGAAGTTTAGCGCCGCGAAATTGGCATTTGCACTCACAAGAAGATTCCAGAATTTGCCAAAAATAGAAGGAGTAGGGTTTTTAAGTGTTTCGCGCCGCGAACGCCTACTTGGCGAACGCGAAACAGCTTCCGGACCTTCTTTTAAATACTGTTCTCAGCCTTCAGTTCCATATGCATTCTTAGACAGAAAAATACAGTAAAAGGGTCAGTTGTACCAGTTGGTTAGTGGTTTGGAGGGAGAATCAAGTGTGGAGAGAGGAGACGCTGCGCCGATACGGATACTCGATTAATCATCTGTAGCTGTATGGTCGGTAGAATGTCTGTCTTTATCTATACTTATTCTGTTTTCCTAGCTATGAGTAGTGAGTAGTTTTCTATGTAGTACTTATCGTGGTAGATGAACCATGTGGATATGATTTTATGGTTTTAATGATTATTGATTTGTTTTGGTTAATTGAATGTGGTTTTATGATTCCAATTTGATTCCTGCTATTTCGTGTGTTTGAACTCGTTGGTTGGGTTTGCTTTTGGACCAAAAAAGTAGACTCCATTGGGTTAATCAACCTCTCTTGACTTATCCTTCGAGACCTCGGAGAATTAGGTTAAGTGGTTTCTTGGACCGAGAGAAACTAGATTGTAAAACACCGGTTAGTTGAGATAGGATTGGGTGACTGATATTTAGGTTGTCTGACAATCAGCCTAGGTATTGAGACTAGGAGGACCATTCTTGTAACACCCCCCTCCCGAGACGGTAGGGGAGGTCACTTTCAAACTTATACCAACCTTTAACTGAAACAAACAGAGCACTATAATCCATAATTACAAATAATGTCATCAAAGAAAACGAATGTCCCGAATGATACAACAATTACATTTTTCTTTCAAACTAGCTTCAACCAAATTCAAAACCTACTAAAATGCTTATTATCAAACCTCTAAGGTAAACTGGCACCTTGGATCGCACTCTTTAGCTTCCCTTCGAATACCTGCCGCGAACAAAGAAATGCGGCTGAGCCAAACGCTCAGTGGGCGGATACAAACACATAACAAACACAAATTCTAAGGTATCGTGAGATCTAGCACGAGTAAGAGGCACATCTCATATGAAGTACACATAAATTATTGAGACACCCACAAAAGGAAATGAAACAAAACAAAGAGAATCTGAACCAATAACTCAATATAGATGTCAAATCAAAAGTCGAAACGAAATGATAATATTCAAATTTACTATATCAAAATCAGTAACTTGTCAAAGACGTAAGTCATCACATAGGACATAACATTAATTAAATACTAGCGAATCTGAAAAGCTTAAATCAAACTTATATCATATGACTACATATCAAATATCAAAATTATCACATCATATCACAAATATCGAGCTCGAACGCATACACTTGCATATCATCCGACGTGACAAGTGCCAGACATCTGGCCACAAAGGCCCGTACGTTGGGCATACACATCCAACTGTACTAGTTGTGAGATGGCAGTGTTGGGCACACACCGACACTCACCTTACATATTCTAGGGTCGACCCATACGCCTCCTTACCGGTCACACAAATAGCTCCCACATGAGCACAAATACAAAAAGGAGACACCGTGGACTGATCACACCGCCACGGTTGGTGTCACGCCATCGGTGCCACAATGACGTGCCTATGGTACCTCCATAGGTAGTTAGCAAAACATAAAAATCTCAAAAGCATATCACAACTCATATGATCACATCAAATGAATAACTATCCATACAAATTATAAAACGAATAACACATATGAACCAAATCCCTTAAAACGTTCATAAATTCGTAGTCACTTAATCAAACGGATTACAAACCGAAAAGAGTTTAAAATGATCAAATATCGTAAACTATTAACATACATTCAGATACAAACAAACACAATATTTACAAGGAAAACGCATAACGAATCAAATCCAAACGAAAACGATAAACACGACTTTTAAAAATCGAGACGTACAATTTTCAGCATTTAACACGTTTAGAAATCGAACATTTTAACATGTTTCCAGTTGGTTTTATAAAAGCATATCTAAACAGAAGTTTTAAATCAACGTCTTAGGAATCCAACGAATCTAGAACGGACTGAATCGGGTCTAAAATGAATCCGATATGAATTTTTGAAAGCAGTGACGCTGTTCTCGTCTAAAACGAGACCAGTTTTTGGAAAACGTAGATTTTAGGTGATTTAGCTTAAGAATCACAGATTTCTCGTGTGACAGTAAATCGTAGTAGACGTCTGGGGGTTTTTAAAAACGTATCGTATGTGTAAATCCGATAAACGAGCGACTAGTTATGATTTTTATAAGTAGGACAAAATTTTCAGAAAAATATTTCGGCAGCTTATCATTATAAAAAGATGTTTCTAAGAGTGAAATCGAAAGAAAACGTATCCGAGAATATAACCAACCAAACGAGCAACTAAATGAATAAAAGCACATAATAATTTTGACGGAACAAATCACATTAAGCACGAATCGAGTGGATCGAATGACACGAAAGAATGCTAAAGAAGTCCATATACATATGTAACAAGTCACATAGACGCAAACATGATTTAACAATGAAGTATACATAACGGAGGAACAAGGAATCCGTACCTTAGTTAACGGCCAAAAACGATAACAACTCCGTCGATAATTCTTTAAGAGGTCTTTAATCACGATCCAAGCTTTCAAAACAAACCCAACTTCAACTCTAATATGGATGTTTGAATCTCCAACACTCCAACACAACACTACTTTCTTTAATCATTTTATGAGATGAAACCATTAAATCACACTCCTAA
Source organism: Centaurea solstitialis (assembly GCA_030169165.1). Classification (NCBI taxonomy): domain Eukaryota; kingdom Viridiplantae; phylum Streptophyta; class Magnoliopsida; order Asterales; family Asteraceae; genus Centaurea; species Centaurea solstitialis. The sequence goes on from CM058043.1 coordinate 32,845,864, forward strand.
CTTCATACAAATTCAACCACCGTCATTGAAGTTTAAAGAGAGATCCACCATTTAAACTTATTTTTTCTTTTTCTTTCCTTCTTCCCATACCTCACGGCTTAGTTAGGTAAATAAAATAGAAAACCCTAATATTATTAGGAAACCACGTTTTCTATGTGGTTATCACAAAAATTCAAGGTTTTGTTAAATCACAAATATAGCCCCTCTATTTTAATAAGGTTTCAACTTAGTCCCAACAAAATAATTAACTCTAAACTTCTAAAATGACAACATAACAAATGCATCCATATCTTAAACTTAAAAAGAGGACTTGTTTTTCCTATTCACAAGACTAGTCCCTTTGATTTATAAACTTCCAAGATCAATGAAAACACTTATTTAAATAATATTTACTAAAAATTACGGGGTATTACAATTCTAGTTGACAATCATATTATCTGCATGTTAGGGTGTCCCAGACTTAAATCCTTACAATAGCCAAATCAATCATACTTTTATGTAACTTAATTATCCACTTGGGGATTCACTATGCCATGATAAGTGCTACTGTTTTCTTTATTATTGTTAAATCAGTTTTTATTCTGCTTTCTAGTTCTTTAGTTGTTAATTTAGTTTTCAAATCATTTTCTCAAAAACCCCCCATAGCCTTAGATTAATTAAACTAATAGGATTACCAGTCTGTTACTTGACCGTTCCCAGTGGTAGATACGATACCTGGACTTTCCTACGCTATATTGCTATCGATCAGGTACGCTTGCCTGTGAATGTGGTAATAGGTGGTTAGGCATTAGAGGTTAAAACTTGTTACGCTTTTTATAGTTAATATTTACCGCATCAAGTTTTTGGCGCCGTTGCCGGGGAACGGTAGTATTTAGACTTTTGATCTTTGTTAGTTTTGTTAATCGATCCTTGTGAGGGATTACATCCCTTGCAAGTTTTTGCTTTTTAGTTTTTCTTTATTTATTATAATTATTATTATCTCTTTGTTTCCCGCAAGTTGCCCGTAACTGTTTGTTGTGGTTTCAGTCACGGCAAATTTGTTAGAGCCATTTGAGGAACCGGAGAGGGAATTCAGAAAAAGAAACAAAAAGACGAGAGCCAACAAAGTTCGCCCGAGAGCTTTGATTTTTGAGATGGGAGAAGAAGCACCGATGTGGACCGCCAGGAGGGCCGCTCCAACTGTTCCCACGAATCCGATCACGAAGCCGAATCTAAACAAGGAAATCCCGGGGAAGCTCCTTCACATGATCAAGGACCTTACCTTCGACGGGAAAAACGATAGCAATCCTATCGTGCATTTGGAGAACTTCGTGGATATCTGTGATCTGTTCAAAACCGAGGAAGGCCGAGATGACGCGATTCGTCTCCGAGTCTTTCCTCTCACACTCGCCGGAGAAGCTAGAGCTTGGCTGCGTTCGTTAGAGCCAAGCTCGATCACTACTTGGGAAGGACTGCGTTCCAATTTCCTTTCCCGATTTTTTCCACCATCTAAGATCGACAAGTTGAAAGCCGACATCCGATCCTTCCAACAAGATGACGGGGAGACCATATTCGAAGCATGGGAGCGTTTCAAACACCTTCTAAATTCATGCCCGAGTCACGGATTGACTAAGAGCGAACAAGTCCAAACTTTCTACAGTGGGCTTGCTTACTCTTCACGTGCTACATTAGATTCATCTGCTGGAGATGTCTTCATGTATAAAACGCCCACGGAAGGTTATAAGCTCCTCGAAGACATGCTCATACACAACATAGATTGGAGGACGGACAAGCGCTTACAAATTCCAAGAATGGCCGGGAAAATCTCAACCGATTTTGATCCATCGGATGAAATAGCTGCTGTGAAAAACCAACAGGTAAAATTTGAACGAAAAATAGATGAACTAATTAAATCTGTTCATGCTTTGCAGGTTGGATGCGAGGAGTGCAAGGGTCCACATTTGACTAAGGATTGTCCGAATCGCCCGATGATGACACCGGAGGAAGTTAATTATCTTAACCGGGGCGATTACCAAGGGAGGTGGAACAACAACCGTAACTTCAATCCACGACCTCCCGGATTCTTTGAACCAAATCAACCGAACCAACGCACGGAGGGAGAGCCACGCATTTCTATCGAGGACCGACTCATCCAGTTCATGGACGCGCAAAAGAAAATCAATGATGAGGTAGGGTCATATTTGCGTAACCATCAGAGCATAATTCAAAATTTGGAATTGCAGGTTGGACGCATTGCTCAAACATTAGCCGAGAGGACCCAAGGAGAACTTCCGACGCAAACCCAAGTCAATCCAAAGGTGGAAAACGCAAAGCCGATGCTCATGATGGCCGGAACGAAGTCAAAGAAGGCGTGGACAGATATTTACAACAAAAAGTACGTGGATAGCGACAGTGAAAGTGAGCCCGACTATGCCACGGATTACGATTCGGAGGGGTTCACAATCTCGTTCGAGCATCTTAAGCTTAATGATTCGGACACATCAAGTGATGACGAGAACGAGGATGAGGATGGAAAGCAAGGTGGATACGCGGAGTTCGTGATACCAAAGAAAGAAAAGAAAGGAAAAGAGAAGGAGAAAGAGAAACCGGACAAGGAAGAGCTCATCTATATCGCACCAATCAAGCATGACCCGGGAAGTTACAGTTTACCTATTTCTTGTTCTAAATACAAAGGTCTTGCTTTAATTGATTTAGGTGCCGCACTTAACATGATGCCTTCTTGTTTTTGTAGGAAAATGGGTATCAAGAAGATCGAGCCGACGGATTATCAATATCGAGGAGTGAACGGGTACATGACCAAACCGTTGGGGATAGCGGAAGCAGTTCCGATTCGAATCGGAAATTTTGTCTACTATACGGACTTTATCATAGCCAACCTCCCGAAGGACACGGAGATCCCTATCATTCTCGGGAGAGCTTTTCTGCATACCGCCCAAGTTAATACGGACATGCGAAATCAAGTTACGAGCATGGGGTATGGAGAAAACCGTTTGTACTTTGATCCCAACGGAGAGCCGGTTAGACATCTCGATGAGCCTTATGAAGATCCTTCTCTTACCTATAAGAAGGTCCCGAACCGCCCACTGCTACCTCATGAACAAATGGGCCGAAAGAAGACGGAGGACTACCCGAATCCGATACAACCAAAGGAGATATCTACCAATCCGGGACCCTCCAAGAAGGAACATCGAAAGAAAAGGGGTTCGTCAGCCCGACGAGCCAAGAAATGAGCCAAAAGGGGGTCGAGCTCTAGACCCAGTCAAAAATGAAGCGCTTCTTGGGAGGCAACCCGAGCATTTTTCGTTATTTTCAGTTTTAGTGTTTTTCGTGTGAGTTTTTACTAATGTTTTTGTTTTGTATTGCTTAGGTAACCATTCAGAAGGGATAGAAGCCAAAATCGACGAAAACCGACACGAATCGGAATTTTTCAAAAGGTGGAAACAGAAAGATTTCGCGAACGCCAAACCTTTAGTTTGGCGACGCGAAGTCTGTCCAGACCAACATCAGGTAAAATTTTTGAACTTGGCGACGCGAAGTGGTATGTTTGGCGACGCGAGAATCGATTCTACAATTTTGAATTCTTGGAAACCGCCTCTTCGCGACGCGAAGCCTTAGGCTTAGCGACGCGAAGTCGGCCCTGACGGTTTTTAAACCCTCATTTTTCACTTTTTCAAAACACAAAAACCTAATTTCTCTCTCGGCGCCGCGAAATCCTCTCACGTCCTTGCCAAGTTCGAAAATCTTAAGCTTCAATTTCATCCACAATGGCACAAAAGGTATGTTTCCTAACTTGATTTCATTGGTTAAGCTCGATTTGGTGTAGTGAATTCATGATTTGGGGCAACAATGGTGGTTCTAGGTTTTCATAGATTCTATCTTGAATTGAAACCCCATTGTGTAATTAATTGTTGATTTGGATTGCATGCTATGATTTTTGATGGAAAAATAGTTTTGGCATGTGTTTTGCTTGTTGAATCTAGCTTGTTGGACCTTCAATGGTGAATTGTATGGAATTGGAATTGTTCTAGAGTGCACCATTGATGGTTAGAATTCTTGATTGATGCATACTTCGTTCTTAGAGTGCAATTTCATTATAGCATGCTAGTTAATGGGTTATTGAATTTAGTTGGATTGTGCTTGAATGCTAAGTGTGGGGATTTTGCACCCAAAATCCCCATCTTTTGATTTTACTAGATTGTGTTAGTGGAACCTTGGCTAAAAGCTCAAGTGTGGGGATGTTACACATCCCCATTCATTTTGAATCGCAATACATGTATCGTTTAGCTTGAATTGTTAGCCTTGGAATTTTGTCTCATTGGTTTGAATGATATGAACTTTGTCTTGATCATATTGGATACACTTGGACTAAGACATTGTTTGTTTGGATTTTGTAGAGACAAAGAACTCGTTCGTCAACCTCATCGGTCCCTAATTTTCGTGCGCCGGGTGGAGGTCACGTCTTCACCTATTTTGGGAACGATCCAACGTTGAATGATCAAAGGCGTGAGCATTACCGAAAGATTGTCGACCGACTCGCGTCCCGTCAAATCCTGGTCCCAAGGAGAGTAGATTGGGATCTTCTCCAAGTTATGGGCATGAGAAATGAGATCGGAGCCAAATTGGAGAAGCATGCGTACGATGAGGAAGGCTCCGAGTACTTTATTTGCCATGCTTGGGAGCGCATCTTTGATTTTGCCGAGACCCTTTACCGAGAGCTCATTCTGGAGTTCGTGGCTACATTTCGGTTTGAGGAAGAGAAAGCCCTCGATGAGTTTTACCAGCCGTGCATGAGTTTTCGACTCGGTGGTGTTTGGCATTCGATCTCTTTGGTCGACTTGGCGGTGGCTTTGGGGATATATACCCAAGCCGAGGTGGAGGCTCCCGGATTCGTGGAGTACATGTTCGCCAGCGGAAAGAGGCCGGACGACTTCGATCCCAGTTTATCTTGGGCAGTTCTCGGAAGTGGCAACTATGGTGGCAATCTCAAGGTCAAAAGCCTTCTCTCTTCTTCGGACCGACTCTATCATCGGATGCTTGTTAATGCGGTCAATGCACGTTCCTCGAGTGAGGAGAAGATCTCGACCTATGATCTTTGGCTTCTCGAGCAACTCACCACGGATGACAAATACCCGAACGCTCCCTATATCGTCGCCATGCAACTCATGAAGGGAGGCGGTTATCGCGAGGGTAGCCGGATGGCCGGTGGCCAATATGTCACCCGTTTGGCTAGGCATTACGGGGTTCTAACCGATGATGCTATTGCCTCGATGACGAGCCTCGGGGAGATGGGTTTGATCGACATGGAGCAACTCCGAGGAATGGGGGCAGCTGCGGTAGATCACTTGGTTGGCGGAGATCAGTTCACGTGGATCCCTTATCCACAAACACACGAGCCAAGAAGGAGGACGAGGAGTACCCAAGAAACCGGTGAAGCGAGCGGGGCGAACGAGGACGAACAACCGACGGATGAAGCGGGGCACTCGGGTTATGAAGACCTGAGTAATCGTTTATCGGAGATGCAGCTTACTTATGGCCGACATCATCAGCATATGGAGTATAACACCACGGAGGCTCTCCACCAAGCCAACTGGCAAAGTGGATTGATGAACCGAATGGCCTCCCAATTTGGTGTTGCACCTGCGACTCCTTTTGCTGCATCGCAGTTTTGGCCATTCTCCGACGATGCACCGCCCGGTTATCCCACTTTCGAGGATTGGCGTAACCAACCTCGAGGCCCCTATTGATCTCTCTTTTATCTCTCTATTCGATATGGTTGTCTAAACAATTTTATTTTTGTTTGTATTTGTGTTTGCTACTATCTTTTATTTTTTGTTTGGATTGTTTAGGATTTTAATTGTTTGCTTAGTTTGGTTTATTTTATTTTGTTCTTTTTACCTTTTATTTTTCTTTTTGTTTTTAGATACAGCTGTTTATGATTCTGCATCGGGTACGATTTCCGGAATAATCTCTCTCAGATCAGAACAAGTCAAATAACCCGGGAAGTTTCTCTTTTTCCCAATTACTCCTTAATTGTTTTAACTGTTGCATTGAGGACACTGCAAATTTTAAGTGTGGGGAGGGGGTTATGTTGACTTGTCTGCTTGCTTATTGGGTACACTTTATGCTTGTGATTGTCGTTTTTCAAATTTTTGAAAGCTTTGAAGTTTGACCCCAATTTTTTTCAAAATCTGAGATTGTTTTTGAGACTGAGTTGCTTGTTTAGGAGGACATGAGATGAGACTGTTTGAGTAGGAGATTACCTTGGAATACCGATTACCATGAGTGCCTCACCCGATTCCTTTGAGAGATTGAGCCTAATTAATTCATTTGTGTGAGGAATACCGACTTTGACCCAAGGTAGAACTTGTCACTAGAATTCTTGTCGAGACCACATAAGAGAAGTATTTATCACCATTGCACTGATAGAGGCCTTCGTTTCTAACCCTTTTAGCCTTCGTTAGATAACCTCATCATAGGGTTATTTAATTTGCCTAGCCAATTTCTGAAAAGGTGTTCACTTATAACACTTTCACCCTTGAAACCATTTTTTGAGCCTTAGCCTTTCGTTTCTTTACCCAATTCACCATATACCCTTGAGCCTAATTGTTTTATCTATCTTTTGGCCGTAACTTAAATTTGATACTTGAGATGTTTGATCCAGTTTTTCAAAAATCTGATAGTTTTTATGGGATTGATAAGAGCATGAGAGAAGAGCCAAAAGCAACATAGTTGCTGCTCTGAAAAAGAGAAAAGAAAGAAAAAAAGAAAAGATGAGACTCAAAGAAAAGAAAAGAAAATATCAAAAGAGTCGAGAGAAAAAAAAAAGTGAGCTTAAAAGTGTGAAAAAGAATTTGTGCCACAAATAAGCCATAGGCTTAGGCCGATTCTAAAAGAAAAAAAAAAGAGAGAGAGAGAGATATGCTCATCCCGATAGTTTCACTGTTTGAGAATCAGATTTTGTGCTTTACTGTTTGGATCATTACAAATTGAGTTTTCAAGTTTTTGTTGCAATATCCTTAGCCACTCATATATCCTTTATCCTACCCTTAACCTTAGCCTAACATTACAACCCCTAAGTCCTCTTGACGGTTGACAACTTCTCAGTGGTGGAGATTAGATTCAGTGCCAAGCTTATGCATGAGGGAATTGGTCGAGTATTGGTGAGATCACTTTTTACACTTTTACCCCGAGAGATACACTTCAGATTATTATTCATACTATGTGAGGGTAAAAGGTCCACCTTGGTATTCGATTGCTTGATATGTCTTGTCTTTGTGTCTGACTATGTGAGTATTCTTTGTCTTCTTGGATGATCTTGGGTGGAGATAATTTTGGTGTCATCTTTCTTATCTTTCAGTCTTTTGATTGAGGACAATCAAAGCTTAAGTGTGGGGATTTTGATAACACCAAAATTATACATGTTTTGGTGGTGCTTAATTGGTTGAATTCACCCCGTTTATCACTTGATTCTCACCTAATTACTCACGAATTGGTATGTTTGTTACTTTTGAAGGTATTGGAGAACACGGAGCTAAAAAGTGCGGAAAATAGGCGAAATTGTGCGAAAGTTGGAAAAGTACAAAACAGGAAGTTTTAGCGATCGCGAAGTGAAGGTTTTGGCGCCGCCAAGACTGATATTCGAGAAGGTTCCTGCCTTTTATCAACTTAGCGCCGCGAAGATGAAGTTTAGCGCCGCGAAATTGGCATTTGCACTCACAAGAAGATTCCAGAATTTGCCAAAAATAGAAGGAGTAGGGTTTTTAAGTGTTTCGCGCCGCGAACGCCTACTTGGCGAACGCGAAACAGCTTCCGGACCTTCTTTTAAATACTGTTCTCAGCCTTCAGTTCCATATGCATTCTTAGACAGAAAAATACAGTAAAAGGGTCAGTTGTACCAGTTGGTTAGTGGTTTGGAGGGAGAATCAAGTGTGGAGAGAGGAGACGCTGCGCCGATACGGATACTCGATTAATCATCTGTAGCTGTATGGTCGGTAGAATGTCTGTCTTTATCTATACTTATTCTGTTTTCCTAGCTATGAGTAGTGAGTAGTTTTCTATGTAGTACTTATCGTGGTAGATGAACCATGTGGATATGATTTTATGGTTTTAATGATTATTGATTTGTTTTGGTTAATTGAATGTGGTTTTATGATTCCAATTTGATTCCTGCTATTTCGTGTGTTTGAACTCGTTGGTTGGGTTTGCTTTTGGACCAAAAAAGTAGACTCCATTGGGTTAATCAACCTCTCTTGACTTATCCTTCGAGACCTCGGAGAATTAGGTTAAGTGGTTTCTTGGACCGAGAGAAACTAGATTGTAAAACACCGGTTAGTTGAGATAGGATTGGGTGACTGATATTTAGGTTGTCTGACAATCAGCCTAGGTATTGGGACTAGGAGGACCATTCTAGTTGACAATCATATTATCTGCATGTTAGGGTGTCCCAGACTTAAATCCTTACAATAGCCAAATCAATCATACTTTTATGTAACTTAATTATCCACTTGGGGATTCACTATGCCATGATAAGTGCTACTGTTTTCTTTATTATTGTTAAATCAATTTTTATTCTGCTTTCTAGTTCTTTAGTTGTTAATTTAGTTTTCAAATCATTTTCTCAAAAACCCCCCATAGCCTTAGATTAATTAAACTAATAGGATTACCAGTCTGTTACTTGACCGTTCCCAGTGGTAGATACGATACCTGGACTTTCCTACGCTATATTGCTATCGATCAGGTACGCTTGCCTGTGAATGTGGTAATAGGTGGTTAGGCATTAGAGGTTAAAACTTGTTACGCTTTTTATAGTTAATATTTACCGCATCAACCGGTGAGGCTGATGATGAGATTTCAGGGGGAGAGATCGCAGTTGACTCTGGTGTCACTGAGTTTGTAGAAGTGCTTGAAGATGGCTCAGTGACAAAGGCATCGGATGATACAGAAGTAGAGGTTGAACCAGCATGAGTAGGAACTACAATCGGACCCGTGAGTGTGGGTAGATCATAATCTGCGAGGTCTAAAAAGTCTAAAGCAGAAAAGTTAGTGGACGAATCTGTGCTCGGTGGTGCGGTGAACAGTTCAGGAAAGGCTGCATTTACATTACTTGAACTAGCCACAGAATAGGTTTCGGTTTCTGAAAAATCAACATTTGAGCTTTCCAGGATGGTTCGGGTCCGTTTGTTGAAAACCCTATAAGCCTTAGAGTTATGTGAGTATCCGATGAAGATAGACTCATCAGACTTGGGTTCAAACTTTCCCAAATCATCCCGGTCGTTTAAAACATAACATTTACATCCAAAGACTCGAAAGTAATCGATGTTAGGCTTACGCTGTTCGACCATCTCGTAGGCGGTTTTACCGGTCCGTTTGACGATCAGAGTGCGATTCTGCGTGTAGCATGCTGTTGATACTGCTTCAGCCCAAAATGATTGAGGAACTCCAGAATGAGCCATCATGGATCTTGCTGCTTCGACCAACGTCCGGTTCTTCCTTTCTACCACCCCATTTTGTTGAGGGGTGTGTACGGCTGAGAAGTTGTGAGAGATTCCCACATCTTCAAGAAAGGATTGCAGCTTTGCATTGCGAAACTCGGTTCTGTTGTCACTTCTCAACCTCTTCACTCGACGACCCAAGAGAACTTGAATCCGCTTGATGAAGGCAATGATTCGATCTGCAGCGTCAGATTTGGCTCGCAGGAATTCAATCCATGTGAACCTAGAGAACTCATCCACGAGAACCAACATGTATTTCTTTCGGGCTAGGCTCTCGGTTCTTGTAGGTCCACAAAGATCCATGTGAATCATGTCAAGGGGACTCTTGCTATTTGTATCCATCCTCGGTGGATGAGAGCTTCTCGTCATCTTTCCTTGTTCGCAAGCTGGACACAGTGTATCCTTGGAAAGGCGAGTCTCTGGCAGTCCCTTGACGAGATTTTTCGAAACCAGCTTGTTCATGTCTTTAAAATTCTGAAGGCAGAGCCTTCGATGCCATAACCAACTGTCCTCCTTTGAAGCCTTTGCGAGCAGACAGATTGCATTCCTTGGATTGGATATTGCTTCAAACTGTGGATGTGTCTGAGGGATTGAACGGAAGACGGTGGAGTAAAGATTGCCATTCCTTCGTGCACTAAGGATGACGTTGTTGTCTTCATCATTCACGTTGCTTCCGTATTGAAACTGCTTCACCCAGTATCCGTTGTCGCAGAATTGACTGGAGCTGAACATGTTGAAACCTAACCCCTCGACATACCTTACATCTTTAATGATGTATTTCCCATCCGTAATTTTCCCATAACCCACCATTGGCCTAAGCGTCTTGTCGGCTGTTTTAACATATCCCTCGAACCTTTCAACATAGTCGAAAAGGAAGGATCTCTGACCAGTCATGTGTCTATATGCGCCGGAGTCGAAGTACCACACATGACTGACCTGCAAGACAATTAAGCTTATTTAGGGACCCATTGCCAAATGGGTTCCTGTGGGTTAGACACAGATAAATCGGTCGGTGAAGTCCCCTTTTCGGATTTCTCCTTAGGCTGAGGAGACTTCACTGACGAGGAGGATTTTGCTTTTCCTCTTTTTCTTCCCCTTCTCTTTCGGGATTTGACATTAGAATTGGGAGCATAGAAAGAGTTAGGCACACCATAACGCAGGAAATTATCAAACATAAAGCACATGTCATTGTGAAAAGTATTAAAAGCATCGTTCAAGTTGCGATTAGAATTAGCAGACATGTTCAAATTCTTTCCTACACTAGGTGGAACATAGCCTAAACCCGCACGGCTAGGACTATGTTTCTTAGGGAAAGCAGAAAAAGAGTTGTTCCTCCCATGATGATCCTTTCTTGGTGGCTTCACATTCGGTCCACCATCTTTCCTCCTCGCATCTGCATGATAAGCATGGTGTGAGTTAGATGACGGTTTTGTGGGAATGGAGTTACCACCTTTTCCAGATGACTTTTTAGAAAATTTAGGTTTTGTGGAATTGAAAGGTTGATTTGGTTGTAACTGAGATGTCTCACCCACTTCAAAGGAACTTGAATGAAAGTCAAGACTTTTAATGGGTTTGACTGAGTTACGAGCATCGTTAGACTTTGAATGCTTTTTCTGGAGTCCTTTGGGTGCGTGAGGCTTAACTGACTTGCCCTTGTCAGTACCTACACATTTTCCACCCTCCGGGTTGCTTTTCTCAGAAATAGGAGCTCGTGACTCAGCAGACTGCTCAGATTTGACAACAACAGATTTTGGCTTCTTTGGAATAAAGCCTGAAGGATCATCATCCTCATCTAAAAACACCTTCATATCATATTCAACATTTGGATCTTGGACAGTCTTGGGTTCGGCTATCCTATGGTGTGAGTTAGGGGGTTCATTGTCATCTGATATTATGGAGTAATAGTCCTCAGTATCTAAGACAGGTTTTGGTTGGGGGGTGACTATTGGATGGTTGAGGATTGGAGCAGTCTTCTCATCAACTGAGTCTGAAGGGTAGAGATTTTCCAGATTCATTACCTTCCTTTTTAAAATGGAGTTGGATATCCGTTGGTTGGTTAAAGATTGGCGATACATTATCCTTTCATCATGATCAAGTTCTTTTAAGAGTTCAAAGTGGATATCTAGGATAACGTATCGAGCCTGAAGATCCGCAACCTCGATTTGAAAATCAGTGAAAGCTGAGGTTGCGGTCTCACATTCTGAAGAGAGCCTAATTCTTTCGGCATTTGCCTCAAGTAAGTCTTTCTCCAGATTGCGAACCAAGGAATCTTTCTCCGACAAAATGACCTTCAGATTCAGGATCTGATGTTGACATGCATCCAAATCCATGGCTTTTAACCTAAGAGCAAACACCTCCTTTTCTAGCCTGACTAGGTCGGGACACTTAGTTGCGGAAGTATCCTCGGGTGGGATAACTAAGGTCTCCTCTGAAAGTTCCATTTCCCTAGTATCATAGCTTGAGTTAAGGTCTGAGTAGTTGATGGGAGGCATTGCTACTCTAGGGGTTCTAGCCTTGATGCCTTCCCAAGTGGGTTCAGAGTTGGTCGGATCACTAGCCGGGACAAAGATTGGTCTATTTGGAGGGGGGCTAGTGGGAGGACTGCTAGAGGTACTGTTTGTTGGACTGATGGTTCTGGTTATGGTCTCACCGTTTATGACTTCGGTGTATGTGACAGTCTGCCTAACAAATTCCTCGGTCACATGTCCTCCTACAATGGCAGGTTTGGGCTTGGAGGCTGCCATATCCTCAAAATTGTATAGATGAGAAGGTGCTTTATCTAAAACATGGTTTTCAGACAGACCTAGGCCGGGTTTGGCTTTGTAAAAAGGATTCTTTTTGGCATGCTGAGTGAGGATACTTAAAGTCTGTTCAGATTGTCCTCTTTTAAAATTGTTGTCCTCAAGCTCTTGTATTTTTGAAAACAACCGAGTTCTCTCTTCCGAAAGTAACTGGAATTTAATGTTGAGCTCCCCATGATTACTGTTAAGTTCCTCATGGGCTTTTTGAAGACAACTAAGTTTGTTTGCTAAATTGGACTCTCTAATGCCAGACTCAAGTGTTTCACGGTTATAGACTATGGTCAAATCCTCAAGAGAGTCTTTGTAAATAGCACTGTCGATTCTAAATTTCGTGACAAGAGTCCTCTCCGATTGGAGACATCTCTCCAATTCACAAGTTTTAGATTCCAACATTGCCACAGTGTCAGTTATATCTGGGATAGAGGATACCTCAGACGGATCTATGTCCTGATAAGTGCTTGGTCCAACGGCTTCCGATCCCTCGAAGTCAGCCATCAAGCAAGGACCTTGCACCAAATGATCTTCCTCGTCTGAACTCTCCTCTTCACATACCCAGTTCTCTTCATCTACCATCAAAGCCACCCCTTTTTCTTTCTTCCTCATTAGTGAGGCCTTCCTCTCAAAGTACGCAGCATCCTTGTACTTGACGGAGCAATCTCGAGCGTAGTGTCCCAACTTTCCACACTTATAACAAGTGGTAGTGGGACTTGCGGTTTGTTGAGGAGTGGGGTTCTGGGTTATGGGACCCTGGGGAGGATTTGCCCGTTGAATTCCTTGATCATTGTGAATCGGTTGATCTTCCCTTTGAACATGCTTGGAACTGTTTCCCCTGGAATCGCCTCCGTGGTAGATGCTTTTCCCGTGATTCACTCTCTCATCTTGCCTTTGATCACCCCTATTATGCTCATACCCGTATCCTGGCCCTTGATCTAGCCTTCCACTCTCATATCTTCCTCCATATCCAATCTCATATCCCTGACGTTCAATATACCCAGATTCCGGAGTGTATTGCCTCAAGCTGTTCCGGTAGTTGATGTCTGAGACTTGTCCTCTCCAATCTCCTTGATTACCTTGACCTCCTTGATAGTCAAGATAAGTGTTGTCTCTTCTCGGCTGATCTCTGTATCTGCCTTGATCTTCTCTGAACCGTCCCTGGTTGTTCCTATAACCTCCTTGATCATAAACCTGCATACCCCCTTGCTGATAGCTTCCTCTCCCTTGATTTCCATACTGACTTCTTTCTGGCTGATAGCGACCTCCTCTACCTTGCCCCATTCTTCCTCCACTGGGAAAACCGGATCCTCGTCCACGGTTGTATCCACGATTTGCGTTCAATCGTTGTACACTATGTGAGATGAGAGCAAGGGACTCATTCACATGGAAGAGTTCATCATCAGAGATGGAAATGATCACCGGTTCGTCGGGATGTTGTACGCTTGATCCATAGTTCGGGTTGAACTCTTGACTGTATTCTTCTGGATAGTACTAGGGAGAGACGCTGTTGTATGGCATTGGTTGGACCGGAGCAGAGCTTGCTCCTCCGAAGGGCACGGCCGACAATGCCAGAGGATCGACTGCTTTCTTGGAGCGTCCACCGGTGATGAATTCTTCGTGTTGAACCATCATGCTGAATAAGTCATGTAGACCCAAAGTTCCCAGATTCCGGCTAAGCTGAATGTTGATGGCCATGTTTTGCCATTCTTGATTGAGATTCTTCAAGAACTTCACGTTCACTTCATACTTTGATTTCTCAACCCCGAGTCGTCTCAAGTCGTTGACGAAGGCGTTCAGTCTTTGATAAGACTCAATGAGGGATTCGTTTTCCCTAGCTTTGAAGCCTTCGTAGGCATTGAGCGCGCTTTCCTTCTGACTTTCCACAGCAGTGTCTCCTCCCTGCATCTGTTGTTCTATTTCCAACCAAACGTCTCGTGCGTTGGTTAGACTATCCACTCTCGCATACATGTCGTTTGGGAGGGCCATGATCAGCAGGGTTAGTGCACGCTTGTCGATGAGATGTCGGGCTCTTTGTTCAGGGTTGAACATTTCAACAGGCTTCTCAACCACATACGCCGGAAGTTCGGGACAAGTATCGGTTTTAGGTACGGCGGCGACGGTGACCGTCGGTCGGATAGGTCCTTCTCGAATGGACTTCATCAGGTTTTCATCAAGCAGGTCAAGGAAGTGAATCATCCTGCGTCTCCATTGTTGGTACTCGCCCATCACCAGGACGGGAGGACGAGTCTCGGATCCGATTCCGAGGATTTCCTTCGACATTTCTCTCGCTAAAACAGACCTCCTTGAAAGACTCACTTGGCTTAAAAAACAGGTTTTCGAAAAACGGATATTTTGAGTGCCTCGGGACACAAAAAGCTTTGAGATTTGAAAGCAAGCTTAGTGTCGGATTTGAGAAATAAATTTTCAAAAGTTTCGGCTCAAAGAGGCGAAATCCGATCTGGAAACAGAAGTTTTCCGAATCGGATTTGGCTCAAAATACTTGGATGCGGAAAACAGCCTTTTCCGATTCGGAAAATACACTTCTCCGATTCGGAAAGGTTTGGGTTCGGAAAAAGGCTTGAACTCGGAAAAGTGACTTCTCAGAAGCAAAACCCCAAATCAGAGGCTCGTTTTCCGATTCGGAAAACAAGGTTTTCCGATTCGGAAAAGGAGAGTTCTCCGATTCGGAGAAAGTACAAGTTCCGAGTCGGAAAATTTGAGCTGAAATTTCAGCTCTCGTATTCCGATTCGGAAAACCTGCACAGAAGCTCCGAAAAACCACTCAAAATCACTTAAAAACTCTTAAAAAACAAGTGTTAAGAGCCCCAATTTGTAGGAAAAAGCTTATAAAACACTAGGGAATCACTTAACACTTAATATCACCCTTTTAAAAACACTTTTTGGATTGAAAACCCAAAAAGTTTTGAAAAACCCAAAGTTTTAAAAACCTTTGAAATCTCTTAAAACTAAAAAAGAAGCCAAGGAATCAACAAGGTATGGCTCTGATACCAATTGTTGTCCCAAATAACAATGAAAACAAGAAGAAATGAGTGGAAATCATGATTGAATCATAAGAGCTTGAAGAAAGATCATCAATGGAGTTTTTGCCCAAAAAGGATAATATGATTTCAATACCAAAAACCCTAAACAACCTTTACCTTTTATAGGTAGAAGGAAGTTACACAATATGTCAACAAAGGCCCCCGAGGTTCCAAACCTCAAACAGGGGCACTAACAGAAGATAATGTTTACAAACAAGGAAGTTAAACTAGAAAGCAAGTAAGATAGTGATTTCTGACTCTTCACAACAAAGAGGTCCTACAGTTTAAGTGTTCAATTTAATTTTTAACGTTTGAAATTTGGATTTTGGAGTTTGAATTAATTTTAGTCTATAATGATTAAGCATGTAAAACGAAAGGTTAAGATTAAATCATTATATCTAATATAGGTCCGATTAAATCCGAATCCGACATGGTCCGAAATACTTCACACCTAATTTTGATTTCGATGACAACATTTTTCATACCCGAAACTCGATCAAAAATACAACTAATAATGTTATATTGCTACTATTTATCTTGCAAGTTATGATTTTTTTTATTATATACTTGATCATAGTTTTGTTGATACATAGATTGGTTTGTTTTTTGTTAATTTTCATTTAGATCAACTACTAGGTAAAAAATGCTAAAAATTTCACCATGGGTAAAATGGTCATTTAATCAGTCTTGTTCTATCCAGTCATGTCATGTGATGTCTTACCAAACGCTGAGTAGCTATTCTATTCTGTCATGTCCTGTCCTGTTCTACCTTGTCCTGTCTTGTCCTGTCTGCGTACCAAACGCACCCCTATTGATAATCTCTACCCACCCATGAATCGTGTCAATCTTCCGTGATCATGTCCACCGTAACCGCGAGATGAGTGGCTGAGATTGCTCCTCATGTTTTCTTAAATTGACATTTTCTCGGTTGAACCTTCCCCTAGATGAATATATAGATTTATTTGTGACCGAATTTCTATATCAATTTACATGCAGTCGATTTCTTTGTAATCGGTCGTCTGTGTCAACTCTTGTATAGATTTTTTTGTAATCGAATTTTGTATCGAATTTTTACACATTGATTATTTGGTTAAAAACCTTCTGGACATCAATTTATTGCTCGTATTTCTTTCTTATAGATTTATTGTATTTGATTATGTTTGGTGATCAAAAAGAATTAAGTTTGTATGTCAACTAGGCTAGCCTGGTTGGTAGAGGGGTCACCTTCTTGAAAGTACAAGTCTCATATTCAAACCTGGGCATAAGCGTTTCTAACTAATTGAGATGTATAATTGTTAGGGTAAAAATCTACGATCGCACGACAATCGATTATAGTCATAAGATAAATATTAGGACGATAGTCCTGTATTAAGATAAGGTCCTGAAATAAAGCCTAAAAGAACTATCGAACAAAGATCATTAAACATCGAACGAATACATCGGATAAGTCGAACGATAACGACAATGAACGTACGACGATACTAACGAATAAATATATGAAGTTTATATCCTTTATGCAGGCAAGCTGATTATAATATCCAACAATTGTCCACCTTTGAGGAAATCGGAAATTGAGTACTATGCTATGCTTGTCGAAGATCATCACTACATCGAACAAGTCGTAAGTTATGTATCGTTCGACAGCATCAAAGAACGACCGTTACAAGCAAGATTCTAGCAGCGGTTACAATCTGGACATTAATTCTCAGCAGTACCGTTGGACAGTTACTCTCCGAGCATTAATTGAAGACAATAACGTTGGACGGTTACAATTCAATCATTGATGAGCCACAATACCGTTGGACCGTTATTTTCAAGCTACTATATAAGAAGGATCAAGCCAGTATTTCGGGACACGAAGTTCTACCCGAAGCTCACAAGTTCTATAATCATTATTCTAGCGAATCATCTGTAATTTACATTCGATTTCATAGTTTTCTCAGTTGTAATCGTACGATCAAAGCTGTATACTTGAAGGACATCACCCCTGATTGGTGATCATAGTGCTCTGTCGACTTATCTTTTAGGTCGACCGCAGGTTTTTTCCTCCGTCGTGAGGTTTTTCCTGCGTCATCAAATTATTTGTCTCATTTTACTTTTCCGCACTTATCATTGATTGTAATTTCTTTCTCTCGACGGTTAAGCCTCACACAAGTTTTGTTCGACATCGAGTTGTGTAATTTTTTACATAAACAGTTTGGCGCCCACCGTGGGGCTCCGTTTTGAGAAAAATTTCATTCGGTGAAAAGTGCGCCTTAGTACTAACCTTTTCTTTGAGTTCTCTTTGAGCTATTTGCGCAGGACAATGGATAACGGATTCATAGCGTCACTCCAGCAACAATTGCAAGAGGCTAACAACGAAATTCAGCGTCTCCGAGCTCTACCTGGACCATCGATGACAATCCCAATGTCTATCCCTCCACAATATCCTCCTCAACATCTAAGACCACCGCTTCGACCACAGTTCAATGCCTCAATGCCATTTCCAACTGTAAACCAACAATACGACAACGTACGACCATCTTTACCACAATTTATTCCACCAATACCTCATGGTCCGCCGCCTATGCCTCGAGGTCCACCTTCTATGCCTCAAGGAACACCTATGTTCACATTCGAGCCTTTTTCCCAACAAATTCCTATTCCTGGTCATATACCCACAGCTGCTAGTACCACCATTCATACGACAATACCACCCAGTACTGGAATCGCTTCTAGTTGTATCCCGACAAACCCAATAAACGTTGAAGATCCTCTAAACGTACGACTGAAATCCCTGGAAGAGCAAAACCAAAAATTGTTCGCGTTACTCACAAAGCTACCCGGAGCAGCAGTACCCGTCGAAGTCGAACCTAAAACTGGATTTCAGGCTTCACCGTTCGTTGATGAATTAGCTCTTGTTGACGTTCCTAAGAAATATACTATACCAGCTTTCGCAACAAAATATTCTGGAATCACAGATCCGGTCGAACATATAGCACAGTACAAGCAACTTATGTGGACAGTTCCTATACCGGCACAATATCAAGAAGTCTGCATGTGCAAAAGCTTTGGATCAACTTTAACAGGAGCAGCATTACAATGGCTTATTAACCTAAAGCCAAAAAGTATCGGATCGTTTGCAGAATTGGTGAACCAATTCACTCGACAATTCGCCAGCAGTCGTAAGATGGAGAAGCAGACCAGCGACCTGTACTATATCGTACAGAAATCTGGAGAAACAATCCGCGACTACTTCAACAGATTCAATGCAGCAATGATTGAAATAAAAAATTGCGACGTGAAAACAGCAATCGAGGCATACAAGCGTGGATTAGAAGATTCCTCTGGATTATATCTGGAATTGACGAAATATCCACCAGAAAACTTCGACGACGTACGAGCTAGAACACTAGCTTTCATGAGAATAGAAGATGATGCTCTCTTCCGACGAAAGCATTCTGCAGAAAAGAAACCTCTTGGTGCTCAAAAACATGACTTTAAGCATAAAAGAGTAAACAAGATTGGAAATCCTCGATACGAGTCAAAAACTCGACCAAGCAAAGGTACTGTTAAAATACGATATCCAGAGTTATCTACTTACAATTTTGCAGGTACATCGAAAGATTTGGTGGATTCGCTACGAAAGATTGATGCAAACGTACGATGGCCGAAGAAATCTGATAAACCAAGCAAGGACAAAGATCAGAACAGATGGTGCGATTTCCACGACGATCACGGTCATACGACGGATGAATGCATCAGTTTAAAGAAGGAGATTTCGTATTTGAAATCTAAGGGGCATCTAAAAGGCCTCATCCCAGAAGAACAAGGACGACCAGCGTCACCAGTTCATACAAAAGTCATAAACTGCATCACTGGAGGATCAGAAGTTTGTGGACTTACATATTCAGCTGCAAAGCGACATGCACGAGATGGTCCAAGCGAACATCCTATCCCCGGAGAAGCCAAATCAAAGACAGAAAAAGAGCTCGATGCAATGGCAATTACGTTCGACCAAGACGATACACAGGGGGTCCATCATAAACATCATGACGCTCTAGTCATACAGTTGACAATCGGAAACTGTTCGACTAAGAGAATATTGATTGATGGAGGTAGTTCGGCTAACGTTATTTTTGCAGATACTCTTAAAGTCATGGGAATCGAACGGTCAGAAATCGTACGACGAAGTACTACTCTGATTGGATTCAATGGAGACCCGATGAACACTCTCGGAGAAATCATCTTGCCTGTCTACGCTAAAGGCATCAACAAACAAACAAAGTTCAACGTTGTGGACTGCCAATCAGCTTATAATGTTATTCTTGGAAGACCCTGGATCCACGAGATGAAAGCAATCCCTTCGACATACCACCAGAAGATTAAATTTCCTTCTCCATGGGGAATTCAAGAAATTGCTAGTGAGAACAAAATCGCACGAGAATGTTACAAGATCACGATGAAGACAAAGTCGCAGGACATCTAGCAATTACAGAGCCAGGATGAGAGGAAATCGAACGACGACCTTCGGCTAGAAGAAGTCGTCCTCGATCCTGAACATCCTGATCGAAAAGTCTTCGTAGGAGCCTCGCTCCCCCCTGACATAAAAAATACGATTATATCTTTTTTGCAGGAACATTCAGACTGTTTTGCATGGTCGCACGAAGATATGGTCGGAATAGATCCAAGCATTATATCGCATAAATTGAATGTGGATCCTACGTTCAAACCCATTAAGCAGAAACGTCGCAAGTTCGCGCCTGAAAGAAATAAAGTGATTAACGATGAAGTTGACAATCTGCTTAAAACAGGGAAGATCCGAGAAGTCAAATATCCAGAATGGTTGGCTAATGTAGTCGTCGTACAAAAGAAGAACGGAAAATGGCGAGTCTGCATTGACTTCACGGATCTAAACAAAGCTTGTCCAAAAGATCCTTTTCCTTTACCTCATATCGACGCAATGGTCGACGCGACGGCAGGACATGAATTGTTGACATTCATGGACGCGTATTCAGGATACAACCAAATATTGATGCACACGGACGACCAGGAGAAGACTGCATTCATGACCGATAAAGGCATATACTGTTACAAAGTTATGCCATTCGGTCTCAAGAATGCAGGATCAACATATCAGAGATTGGTTAACATGATGTTCAAGGAACATCTTGGTCGAACAATGGAAGTTTATATCGACGACATGCTTGTGAAATCAGAACGTTCGATCGATCACGTTGCACATTTAAAGCAATCCTTCGATATCCTACGACAATACAAGATGAAGCTCAATCCAACAAAATGTTCCTTCGGAGTTCGAGCAGGAAAATTCTTGGGATACTTGGTCACGCAACGGGGAATCGAAGCAAGTCCAGAACAAGTCAAAGCTATCGTCGAGATACAATCTCCAAGGAATGTCAAAGAAGTCCAGAAGTTAACAGGACGAGTGGCAGCTTTAACCCGATTTATTTCACGATCATCGGATAAATGCCATTTGTTCTATAATGTCCTACGAAAGAATCAAGGCTTCTTGTGGACAGATGAGCATGAGAAAGCTTTGCAAGAATTGAAGCAATATATGACATCACCTCCACTGCTGACAAAACCAGTCGAAGGAGAAAGTCTACAGTTGTACTTGGCAGTGAGCAAAAATGCGACAAGTGCAGTACTTGTGCGAGAAGAAGATCAACGACAACAACCAATCTATTATGTAAGCAAATCTTTCCTCGACGCAGAAACCAGGTACACATCAATGGAAAAATTGCTACTAGGTCTTATGACGGCAGCAAAGAAGCTAAGGCATTACTTCGAGTCACATCATATCATTGTTGTGACCAATTATCCACTCAAGACGGTGCTTCGAAAACCAGAACTGACAGGACGACTAGCCAAATGGAGCATTTACCTCAGTGGGTTCGACATTGAATTTAAACCCAAGACGGCCATCAAATCGCAAGTACTAGCAGATTTCGTGGCAGAGTTTTCTCCAGGATTGGAACCCACGACGTGCGACGAAGTTGTGATGATTTCAGACAACCAGCCTTGGATACTCTACGTTGATGGTTCCTCGAACGTACGAGGATGTGGATTAGGCATTGTCTTAAAATCATCACAAGGGGGAAATATAGTATACTCCGTACGATGCGAATTCAAAGCCACAAACAATGAAGCAGAATATGAAGCTTTGATCGCAGGACTAGATATTGCTCTTAGACTGGGGGCAAAACAGTTGCACGTTCGAAGCGATTCTTTATTGGTCGTAAACCAAGTAAATGGGGATTTTCAAGCAAAAGACTCAAAAATGATGAGTTATCTCAAAGCCGTTAAGGATCGAATCGCACGATTTGAACAGTTCTTGATCGAGCAAATACCAAGAGATTTAAATATGCAAGCGGACGCACTAGCCAATCTGGGATCTACATTTCATGATCCGTTCATGGAAAATATCCCAATACTTCATCTCACAACACCAACAATTGCGGCAAACGATGAAGTACAGATGAACGAAGAAATTTACAATTGGTCGCTCGACATATGGAACTACCTCAAGCACGACCAACTACCTGAAGATAAAATGGAAGCTCGAAAGACAAGATCGAAAGCCTCAAGGTACACAATCTTTGAAGATCAACTTTATCGAAGATCCACGACAGGACTTCTTCTACGATGCGTTACAAATAAAGTACAAATCAATCAAATTCTCCAAGAGATGCACGACGGAGAATGTGGAAATCACGCAGGGGGCAGAAGTCTTGCTAGTCGAATCTCACGACAAGGTTACTATTGGCCTACTCTACGAGAAGATGCCATAACGTACGTCCAACGATGCGACGCATGTCAAAGACATTCGAGTATGGTTCATCGACCATCTGAACCTTTACATTCTGTTCTAGTTCCATGGCCCTTCATGCGATGGGGAATGGACATCGTGGGAAAATTACCTCCAGCCCCTGGACAGAAAGTCTATCTACTCGTACTCACCGACTACTTCTCGAAATGGATAGAAGCTGGTGCTTTCTCACAGGTCCGAGATAAAGAAGTTATATCTTTCATTCAGAAAAACATCATTTATAGATTCGGGGTACCAGCCGAAATCATGTGCGACAACGGCTCACAGTTTATAAGTGATAAGACTCGTACGTTCTGTGAAAAGCGAGGAATCAAATTAATCACTTCAACTCCGAGATATCCACAATCTAACGGGTTAGCAGAGTCGAGCAACAAAGTCATCATCAATTCAATCCGAAAGAGGTTGAAAGGAGCAAAAGGAAAATGGGTAGAAGAATTGCCATCTGTCTTATGGGCAAATCGTACGACACCTAGAGCATCAACTGGACAAACTCCGTATTCTCTGGTATATGGATGCGAAGCAGTCTTGCCAATCGAAGCTCAAATACCAACTGCCAGAAGTCGCACGTATGATCAAAATGTAATAAATTTATCCTACGATCTTGACGCCTTAGAAGAAATCCGAGAAAAAGCACTACGAACGATGGCTGCACAGAAAGGAATTGTCGAAAGACACTTCAACAAAAAGGTAAAGGCAAAAATTTTTCGAATTGGGGATTATGTCTTACGACATGTGTTTCAAAACACACAAGAGCCAAACGCTGGAAAACTTTCCATCAAATGGGAAGGACCTTACATAATTTCCAAGGTCATCGGAAATGGAGCATACAGACTTACGACTATGGAAGGTATGGAAATCCCACGAAGCTGGAACGCCCATCACCTCAAAAGGTATTATTTCTAAACCTATTTACATACGATTTATTCCTCATCCATTACTGACTTAAGCATCGGAGCGCCGTTGGCTAAGCCAACGGCCACCCCTTAGTCATCCTTTTTCGCAGGTATCGCACGATAAATCGCATGGATCGCACGATTAACGCAAGTATCGCACGACTTAAATGCATGCTAATCGCAGAAATCGCATGACAAAAATCGCATGGATCGCAAGAAAAACGCTGTAACGCACGATTATGTCGCAAGAGCGCAAGTCAACTCGCCAGTCGCACGAATACTCTCATGAGTACAAAAGAAACGTTTCTAAATCAAGTCTAAGGACTTTAAAACAAATGCATGCAAAAATAAAAGCTAAAACGCACGATACAGGCTAAAACGCAAGGTAAAAGCTAAAAACGCACGATACAAGCTAAAACGCACGACACGAGCTAAAACGCATGATAAAAGTTATAATAACACATCGAATGATAAGTTAAAACACACGTTATTTAAACAAAATTTCATTCATTAAACATTTTTTGCCTAAAAACGGCAGAATACAAAAAATTTTTTACGATTACAAAAAGAAAACTATTCTAAGGGAGCATCGGTGGAAGGTGGATCTGCAGCAGGAACCTCTTCAGTCTCCAAAGGATGTGCAGGAACGGATCCAGAGGTTCCAGGAACCTCCTCCTCGACACCTACTTCCTCGACATCCGCAGGCTTCTCTTCGTCCAGGCTTTTTAGATCCTCCTCGTCAAGAAGGTCTTCAGAGCCCATCACCTGAACGAAAGAGGCTACCTCGTCCTTTGCCATCTGAGAGGTGATAGTCCCAGCGGCTACTCGACGCATGACCGCAGTACGTGCGACCACGCGAACCAAGGCAGCGTCCTCTTCCAATTCTTGGATCTTGGACGATAGAGCTTCTTCCCTCTCAGCTTTCTCCCGTCGAACGACCAATAGCTCTTTCTCCAGCTCCTTGGTGTGGTCCAAGGCCAACTTCAGCCGTTCTCGCTGTTGGACCTGAAACTGTTCGCTGAGTTCCAGCTTAGATTCCAGGTCCCCAATCTGAACCGACTTGGCATTAACCTCGTCGGTCAGTTGGACCAGCTTCTTTTTGGCCTTATCGGCCTCTTTCCTAGCCACCTTGGCATCGTTCTGGTTCGACGCCAACTCCTCTTTGATCTTAGACATCCGAGTATGGAGGCTAAGACTGGTTTGGAGAGCCTACAGGTACAAAAGAAAAAGAAAGGATTAGAAGCTGTACACGAAAAATAAAAGTGAAATCGTATGACAGGGACTTACCAAGAAGGAGATACCCGCAATGGAGGCGTCCAGGTCTTCGATGTCGGCTTCCTCCATGCGTGCCTTCTGAGCAGGGACATGAAACTGCTCCAGAACAGGGAAAGTGGTCGCCGTCCTAATAACGTCGTCCACCATGA
The DNA here is from genome assembly GCA_030169165.1 of Centaurea solstitialis. Taxonomy (NCBI): domain Eukaryota; kingdom Viridiplantae; phylum Streptophyta; class Magnoliopsida; order Asterales; family Asteraceae; genus Centaurea; species Centaurea solstitialis. The sequence continues at coordinate 32,870,337 of CM058043.1, forward strand.
AGTCAGAGGGTATCTGGATCGTCATGGTCGTAAGACCAGATCCCTCAACCCCCTTGCCCTTGTCGACCTTCGACGCAGGCTGACTCGATGCACCCTCCCCCTTTGCAGGTGGGGCGAAGCTAACAGGAATAGCCTCTATACCACCTTCAGCCTTTCGCTTGGCATCCTTAGGTGGGGTATCCACAGGAACGTACGACGATCTCGTACGTTTAGCCACTTGAACCTCCTGGGCGGCAGCTTTTCTTTTGGCAGCACGAGCAGCTGCTTCCATCGTCGACGCCTTCTTGGAAGCTGAACCTACACAGAAAAACAAAGTTAAAATCAAACAAAACTAATACAAACCAAGATATTGACGTACGATGTTTACCTTCCATATCTTTCTCCTCGATGATTTGCACTTCAGGCTCAATGTCGCTCTCTTCGCCGCCCTTCGACGTTCTATACGTACGATCCGTCACACTATAACTCAGAAAGTGTGAGATCAACTCGCTGGACTCTTCAGTCGTCTCAAACGTGAAGTTAACAACTGCAAGAAAACAGGCGATTAGTCATCAAAATCATGTAAAAAACGTATAAAAATAAAGATAGACGCCTAAATTACCATTCGAGTTCCACTCAGGAACAACCCAAGACTCGTCGGAGACCGAAGACGTCTGGACGAAGACGTAACGAGACTTCCACCCTCGATCATTCACTTGTGTGCGATGAACGAGCATGGTGTCATTCCTACCCTTAGGGAACAACCCATAACGGTTGTAGGGCAGTTTAGTCACGTTGTAAGCAGAGAGAAGGTCATCCACAGAGAACGCACGACGACCCCAATCTTTGGTCACCCGTTCGATCACCAAGATGACTCGCCAGAATTGGGGCATTAGCTGTCCCGGAGACACGTCAAAACGAGTCATAAAAGCTCTTGCCAAAGGAGAATATGGCCATCGAAATCCGACTTTGAACGGATACTCAAAAAGAGCAAAGAAACCCTTTGGAGCATCCGCTGGACGGATCTCTCCGGCCACCCTCACAAAGGCATTCTCTGGTAACCCAGCTAATTCTCTTAATTCTCCTACTTCTAAGCTCTCAGCGATCGAACTCTTAACCTCCGACGACATGATGAAATCTAATCGGTTTAAACTATTTTTTAGACGAGTAAACCTAAAGTTTTCTAAACCTCTATTACTCTTCTTCGCTAAAGACTTCAAACGCATGAAACAAAGAGGAGAAAGTACCTTATAAAAGCCTAGTCGCACGAAATATTTGCCGAAAATAAGGTCAGACTACGATCTCGCAAAATCGATTTGGAAATTAAGAAGATTTGTAAAATCTTTTCTAATTATCAAACGCCTTATTTATAGTAACTGAATCAAATGAGTCATCAGGGATAATCGTGCCACGCGTCGCCAGATAACCGTTAGAAGACACGCGTTCAGGCTAACGGCTAGATAACGGCTATATTTCCAAACGTCTATTCGACCGTTAGACAACGTATTTTTACTCTTTGACCAGCGAATTAAAGATTTAGATAAAATAGAATTATTCTCTAAATCTTGGGGGCAAATTGTTAGGGTAAAAATCTACGATCGCACGACAATCGATTATAGTCATAAGATAAATATTAGGACGATAGTCCTGTATTAAGATAAGGTCCTGAAATAAAGCCTAAAAGAACTATCGAACAAAGATCATTAAACATCGAACGAATACATCGGATAAGTCGAACGATAACGACAATGAACGTACGACGATACTAACGAATAAATATATGAAGTTTATATCCTTTATGCAGGCAAGCTGATTATAATATCCAACAATTGTCCACCTTTGAGGAAATCGGAAATTGAGTACTATGCTATGCTTGTCGAAGATCATCACTACATCGAACAAGTCGTAAGTTATGTATCGTTCGACAGCATCAAAGAACGACCGTTACAAGCAAGATTCTAGCAGCGGTTACAATCTGGACATTAATTCTCAGCAGTACCGTTGGACAGTTACTCTCCGAGCATTAATTGAAGACAATAACGTTGGACGGTTACAATTCAATCATTGATGAGCCACAATACCGTTGGACCGTTATTTTCAAGCTACTATATAAGAAGGATCAAGCCAGTATTTCGGGACACGAAGTTCTACCCGAAGCTCACAAGTTCTATAATCATTATTCTAGCGAATCATCTGTAATTTACATTCGATTTCATAGTTTTCTCAGTTGTAATCGTACGATCAAAGCTGTATACTTGAAGGACATCACCCCTGATTGGTGATCATAGTGCTCTGTCGACTTATCTTTTAGGTCGACCGCAGGTTTTTTCCTCCGTCGTGAGGTTTTTCCTGCGTCATCAAATTATTTGTCTCATTTTACTTTTCCGCACTTATCATTGATTGTAATTTCTTTCTCTCGACGGTTAAGCCTCACACAAGTTTTGTTCGACATCGAGTTGTGTAATTTTTTACATAAACAATAATATCAACTAATTAAGCTGTCATTAAAAAAAATTAAGTTTGTACATATTTTAAGTTGGTTTATTATGTTCCAAGTACAGGTGTTGCAATGGATCATAAAAATATCAAGTTAACAAGTAGATTAGTATGTAATTCTACCTTCAACTCTAACCCTAAAGCCTAGGACTTTGAAGACATTGTGAATATTGTGTCCTTCCAATTTTCACCCTTAAACTCCTTTCTAAAAGTTTATTCATCCAAGATAGTTAATCTAAGCTTGTTTAATGGTTGTATACAAGAAACAAGTTTGTGAATTTGTATACAAATTTTTTTTTTATTAAAGAAGAGCTTTATGTTTAATGTTTGTATACAAGAGGACACGTTGTTTTTGGTGAAGAAAAAGTCTACATTTATTGAAACTATGTCTATTGGTAGTAAAAAGTGTATGAGTATTGAATGAATTATTTTATGTTTTTAATTTGTTTATGATAAAACTGTTAAAGTTTTTTCACTTCTATAGCATACAAGTGTATCATGATCTCTATTTTTAGGATTTGTGGAAACATCCATAGACAAAATTCTATGATTTTGTTCATTATTTGATGAGACCATAGGTCGTTTAAATAATTATGTCATGTCTTGTCTGTTTTACCAGACGTCGGATATCTGTCTTGTCATATCTTGTTATGTCTTAAAACCGTGAGTTCAAGTTTGGATAAAACATACAATATTTGGTACGATTGACCTGAGATGTTACAGATAATATAAGAGTCGAGATTTAGACATGTGCACCAACAAGGACACTAGGCTGCCAAGGGGATGGATTATAAGATCTCACACTTGTTAAGGAGGGGAACGAAGATCCATTGCCAGTCCAAGTTTATGGACAAAAACAGACAATATTTGATACCGTTGGTTTAAGAACTGAGATGTTAGAAAATTCATTAGGAATCGATAAACGTGAAAGAAGAATATGTATTAAAATCTCTTAAATAGCGAATCTTAAAAGTTAGGCCATCTGCAGCCGTATAGGTCATACATGTTGCTACCTCAGCGCCACATCAGCTTTACCATCACCTTACCACTACCATACCATTTCATCCTTACCTCTACCACTCATACCATCTATTTTATTTAAATACTAAAATATTATCTACATATATATAGACTGTATGTATATATACGTGTGTGTGTGTTTGGGATTTTATTGAACCGTACGCGGGCACCGTTTCTCACCCCTACCGGTACTGTACCGGGAGGCCTCAGCGGTGTTACCGGCCTACAGCCCGGCTGCCGATGGCCTTAGTTTCCAAATACAATTCCTGTAGTTAGTTAAATTTTGATAAAAGTTTTCCTAAATAAAACTAATGTAAACTTTATGCTAAGGCCAACTTGGGCTTTGAATATGGGCTTAAACTCAATGATGTTATATATATATACATATAATATATGTATGTATATAAAGAATTGCACATTTAGCTAATGCAAAAGTTCTCTTGGACGACAAGCGAATAGATCGATCAAAACTCAGAGCTCCACCGCCCGCCGGCCACCGTTTTCCGATGTCGACTGAGGGAGAAGATGCCGTCCGCCGCCGTGCTGCGGTGACGGAGTACCGGAAGAAGATGCTTCAGCATAAAGAGCTCGATTCCAGAGTTCGAGGAGGTCAGATTCTTCCACACATTTATCTCAACAGAATCCCTAATTCTATCTGAACATTGATTGTTAAGTGATTCAGTCGGAATAAGATCTTATAGCTGCATAATTTTCTCTAGAATGCTTAATCTGAGAATTTGTTTTTAATATTTCAATAAATTGTTCGTGTGTATATATGATATTATCTAATTTAGGGTTTGAAGTTTGAACTTTGTGTCAAGCTAGTGAGGTGTAAGAGTTAATTGTGTGAAGAAATTAAGGAAATTTTGAAAAATTGACTGTTTGTTTGTATGCAATTTGTGACCTTGTTGAATTGCAGCATCTGATTGTATTGTAACATCTTGTTATATACAAGATTTTGTATTTGAATACCACTGCTGTTGGATCCAATTGCATGATGAGCTACAATTGCAGCAAAGGTTGAGGTCTTGATGCTGTTTATTGGTCATATTTGTATGCTGTTTCAGTAAAGAATAGTAGGTGTACTTAAAAAAACTATTGCTGTTGTAGCCTTGTATTGTAGGTAAGCTTGGGCAAGAGATTACTAGATGTTTTTGCATACTTTACATATTCAGTTTTAGCTATTTCTGCACCTGTTCATTGACCTGAACACATTGGATTTGCCTCCTAAAAACATATATGAATCTCCTTCATTCTTTACTCTTAACGCAAGGAAGCAATAGACCTTAGTGCTTCCTCTTGATCACATTAGTGTTGGAAGATTGACTAAAGGAAGATAGCACATCATAAAGAGGACAACTACTTCATTCTAGATTGGTTAGGATACTTCCTTTTCAATTAATATTGAGAAAGCCTGCACTTTGTGAGCATCTATAAGATATTGATTCATAGCTGCAGACCACTGAGATGATAGCGCTTAACTGTTGCACTATTATACAACCCACTTTTCTATATGGAGTTTCTGAACTATAATTAACAAACTATTGCATGAGGGAGTTGTTATTTAGAAACCTCCTTGGTAACCATCAAAGTTCAGATGGACTGTTGCTTCTATGATATGACCATGTGGGTGTCTTAATCCTTATCAATATGTGCACAGTTCTCCTTGTAGACATGGTGGTTGTTTGTAGCTAAGGACCTAAGGTAGCATTTGGCACTACCATAGAGTAATGTCCAAACAGTGTTATCAGGAGTCTACATAATTTATAATTATATGCATTTTTTTGTGTGAGATGATAGGTTGGTATCTAAGACATACCCCAATAACCTTTTTTACCAGTATGAATTTGTTGTTAGCGGTAAGAGTAATGTCCAAACAGTGTTATCAGGAGTCTACATAATTTATAATTATATGCATTTTTTTGTGTGAGATGATAGGTTGGTATCTAAGACATACCCCAATAACCTTTTTTACCAGTATGAATTTGTTGTTAGCGGTATCCTTTTGTGGGTTGATTACTTTAGTGTTGGCTTGTTGCTGTATGCCTATATTTTGTTCCATTAATAATTGTCATTATTTCAGTGGTTTCCTCATTCAAAATTCATAAGACTGCCCTATCTAGTTCTTCTCGTGAATATTTTTTCCTACTCTATTTCTTTTTTCTTCTTACTTTCTGGAGATATTTGTTTCTTTCCAGTTCTTTTTCTTTCTAGGTTATTTGAAGCAGATTTTGTAAAAAGTACTAGCACACGTAAAAGATCATTATCTTTCAAAATTGTTTATGGGTAAATCCAGTGGCAGGTCGTAGGTTAGCATTTTCTAGGTTTAGAAGGTCACTAGTTTGAGCCAGCCAGCTTATTTCTGTACGTAAATGGTTGCTCTTGTTGTATGATTTCTGTCTTCTTCATTTCCCTTGAGTATTCTTCTTCTTCTGTTTTCATCTACAGGAATATTCTTTCACTTGAATATTATGCCTTATCATGACTTTGTGAAACGCGAAATTTTATGTGAGTTTTCGCTGATATATTAACAATATTAAGATGTATGTATACAGTGAGAGAGACATTGCGAAGTACAAAGAAGGATTATGCCAAAACAGAAGATGATTTGAAGTCCCTTCAAAGCGTTGGTCAGATTATTGGTGAAGTGCTAAGGCCTCTGGACAACGAACGATGTAACTAATTCTCCTATGCTCGCTTTTTCTATCAATTTGAACATAAAACATCTCATTGTACTCGTACCTGTTGCGTTTTAGTTTTCTTCCTTGTTTTTTTTTGTTTTTTAATATCCTACAGTTACAATGGATAATGACAAAACAATGTAGATTCATGTTCGAATTTGATGATGAAAAACACGGAGTACCTTGTGCCGTTCATCTTCAATAATCATATCATACTGTTTTGGAACTTGGAGACAATTTGAAAACTAATATTTCTCATTTATAATATTGCAGTGATAGTTAAAGCCAGTAGTGGCCCGAGGTATGTGGTCGGATGCCGCAGTAAAGTTGACAAGGAAAAGCTAGTAGCTGGAACTAGAGTGGTTCTTGACATGACAACACTAACTATTATGCGAGCACTCCCCCGTGAAGTTAGTCTATGTTCTAGAAAGTCTTCCTATTTTATGGATTTCCAATCTTTTTAAGTAATGTTTCTGCACTTCTTTGTTTTGACCGACACTTTTGTAACCTTTTGAAGGTTGATCCAGTTGTTTATAACATGCTTCATGAAGATCCTGGGAATGTTAGCTACTCTGCAGTTGGTGGGCTATCAGATCAGATCCGGGAGCTTAGGGAATCCATAGAGTTGCCTCTGATGAATCCAGAGCTCTTCCTAAGGGTGGGCATCAAGCCGCCCAAGGTACACGATTGGTCATTTTGAAAAGTTGACTTTTGAGAATTCCTTTGGCATTATCATAATATTATAGATGATAGATGGAAAGTTACAAAACTACTACTGAACCTGGGAAAATTTTCTTTGTAGGGTGTACTTCTCTATGGACCTCCTGGTACCGGCAAGACATTGCTAGCTAGAGCAATTGCTAGCAATATAGATGCAAATTTCTTGAAGGTATATTTTTTGTTCTATAATTTCTTCTCATTTTCTCAAATTGAGGGAAAATCAAATGAAACAGCAAATATGTTACAAATCCGTGAAAACGAATCCAAACCATTCAATGATCTTGATTTTAAGCTATAATTCGTATTGCTTTTCATGTTTTGTTCCGGTTTGTGTGTGTTTTGTTTGTTTTTCACCCACAAAACCTTCCCAATGTTTCATATATGAAACAACACTGTATGAATGCTGCATCTTTAGCATGTGTTGTTTCATATTTTCAAATATGAAACAATGCATGAAATTTGGTTTGTAGGTTTGTAAAATATGTATATATATGTATATATATTTGTGGTTTTTATTTGCTTTGCTCTCTTTTTTGTTCTATAATTCTTTCTGATGTTCTCAAATTGAGTGTCAACATGTGGTTGTCTAACATCTTGGCAAAACTTTACAGGTCGTGTCAAGTGCCATCATTGATAAGTATATTGGTGAGAGTGCAAGATTGATCAGGGAAATGTTTGGTTATGCTCGTGATCACCAAGTACTGCTTCAAGACTTAGACCTCTCCGTTACTTGCCATATTTTTAATACCACAACACTTCCTCAATTGCATTATTAACAATGTTTGTTTATTGGTTATTTAAGCCCTGCATCATATTTATGGACGAGATTGATGCCATTGGTGGACGTCGTTTCAGTGAGGGAACCAGTGCTGATCGTGAAATTCAAAGAACACTCATGGAGTTGCTCAACCAGCTCGATGGATTTGATCAACTGGGAAAGGTTTGAAACAATTGCATGCTTGCTTCATTTTTCTGATTGACAAAGCTGTTATCAGACAGCTCCAATATGATATTTAAGCATTAGGAGTTTTAGGATTTTATTGGATAAAATGCTCCCTTTATCCAAAAATGTCTTTTTCATAGTGAAAAAGGCAAACAATGTATAATTATTACGCTTTCTAGCTAAATAAATGACAAATGTACCCTTAGTAGTAGATGCATTACTGAAGGTCTCCATCTCAAAACTAAGGGTAAAATTGGAAAGTTGGCACTTTTGAGTTTTGAAGGTGGACATTTATCTTGGGACTGAGGGAGTGCCATATATTCAATAACTTGAAAGGCTCCCTTTGTCCCAAAATGCCCTTTTTATAGTGAAAAAGGCAGATAATTTTTAGAAATGTATAATTATTACTTCTTTTAATCAAACAAATGACAATTTACCTATTAGATGGATTAATGAATTTCTCCATCTCAAAACCAAGAGTAAAATTGGAAAGTTGGCACTTTTGAAGATGGACATTTGTTTTGGCACTGATAGAAGTACCAAATACCCCTTAACTTGATTTCTAGTAATGAGGTGAATTTTATAGAAATATGGCTTATTGGTCTAAGTCTAACTGATATCTTTCAGGTAAAAATGATAATGGCAACAAACAGACCTGATGTTCTGGACCCAGCTCTTCTTCGTCCAGGTCGACTAGATAGGAAAATCGAGATCCCACTTCCAAATGAGCAGTCAAGAATGGAAATCCTTAAAATCCATGCTGCCGGGATTGCTAAACACGGTGAAATTGATTATGAGGCAGTTGTCAAGCTTGCTGAGGTAAAAATAGTTTAATATTTGACATCGATTTTCGATACCCTTCTTTCTAGTTGAGAAATTGTTCATATGTTATCCATGGCATTTGCTTCAGGGGTTTAACGGAGCCGATCTTCGTAATGTGTGCACTGAAGCTGGTATGTCTGCCATCCGTGCAGAACGGGATTATGTTATCCATGAAGATTTCATGAAGGTAGCTTTGATTCTAACTTGTTATTTTTTTGTCACTACAAGCTGCATATACTTGTCTATAGAATCAACTATAGAATCAATACTAACCATGGCAAACAGAAGCTAGCTTATTTTTTGAAAGCCCCTTTTGGTTAAGCCATAAGCTAGCTGATAAGCTATCTTTTTGGTTAAAACACTACTTGAAGGGGTTTTTTCTCCATTTTTCCAGTCATGCCCCTTATATTTTTTCTGATTCATTTTTTGAGATGTCCTTTTAAGTTACTTTACACTGTCATTTAGCTTATCTGCGAATTTTAACTAAACATGACTAGTTTATCAGCCTAACAACTAGCTTATTAGGTAGTTGGGCATATATAGGTAGTCTAGAGGTCCCACTTTACATAAGAAGCTCCGGTAGAATTTTTTTGATTTCACACACTTTTATTATGGTTTTTGGCTGTCCAAAATTAGAGGGAACCAACACCAATTGTTCGAGTCTCAGTCAGGTCTGAGTTTTCACCTGTTCGGGCGAGGTTCAAATTAAGTCCCAAAATAGACTATGAATTAGCTTAGAAGGGTAACTTCAATTAGGATTGATCCAAGGGTGGAGATCCCTTCTTACCCTTGTCATGATAACCCACTATTCTTACGGAAATCAACCCATCATATGCAATAGCGCTAGATGGACAGACTCATAAAATAAATCAAATAATTGAACGAGATTTTGGCGAAGAAAGGAGATGTTATTAATATGATATTAGTTGGATTTAAGTGTTTTTGGATGTAAAATGTTTCAGGCTGTCCGGAAATTGAATGAAGCCAAAAAGCTCGAGTCAAGTGCTCATTACAATGCCGATTTCGGGAAAGAGTAAGAAGGGTCTCACTAAACACGAGAAACCAATCAGAGTTCGTTCTTGAACACGGGGCTGTTGTTGGATTCTGGTTGTACAAGATTTGGAATATCATTTGCTAATGTTTCGGAACTGTGTATTTATTTAAATGCATTTGATTGTGAAAGGAATCTTAGTTGAGACTTGGCTAGTTGTGTTTGATTCGGCTGTTTTCTCGAATTTGAAGCCCTTTAGCGAATGTTTGTGCAACCTCTAGACAGACTGAATTATACATTGAAGCAATGTATGGAAACAAAGTATTTATGTGTCGCAATGATCATATAAATCAGTTGATCATATCCTCCTTTATTAAATCATATAGTTCTAATCAAATTGGCATGAACAACTAATTGAAAGAAAAAGAACCTAGGAAGCATGATTTGACATGTAAAAACGTTAATTTCTTGGAGATGATTTATAAGGGCAACCATAACGCACCAAACTCTACAAGAGTTAAATGGACTGTAACATCAGCATTTCACAGACCATACAATTTTACTATTTAACACCCACATTTCATATAACTCTAAAAAATCTAATGTATTTTCACATCAACGTTAGTGACCACAAAATTCCATTGAACATTGAACTCCTCATCCATGCAACTCCACCCATAATGCATTGCATTCTCATTTAACTTTCATTGAACTCTCATACCACATCCCATTATGGATGCTGCAAGTACAATGACATCAAATAATATGCTTCAATGGGTAAATACCAAAATGTAAGATTCTTAGGTATTTTTTTATATTCTCCAATTGATGTAAAATTTATTGTAAATGGATAGTGTTTACACCGACAAGAGTCTTCTGTGCACCGGTACAACTCCATGGAATGTATTGTAGAGAGTAATTTCCTCCGGAAAAATCATCAAGTTAGTCACGAGACTCGTATATTTATATTTACAGTTGATAAACAATAGAAAATTTGTTTTTATTTTCGTCAGACTAGTATATTTAAATTTATGTATAATCCTATGTAGTAGGGTAGTTATGAAAATATGATTTTGTTTCAAACTGAAATAAAATTCTTGCAAGAATCAACCCACAGCAACAGAAGACAAATATCAAGGTTGCAACTTTCCCATTAGACATAATGATTAAATACCAATACAACAATCTCCCTTTGTGGATTAGTCTTGGTGAAGCTTTCCAAAAAAAAGTGTTAAAAAGTTACTGCCACTCTAAACAATCCAAGGTTTGTTTGTGAAGTTGTTTGTCCCCAGCTGCCACTACATTAAAACCTAAAAATGAAATGAAACGAAAGATTATTGCTTGGTGAGTGAAGAGTGTTAAATAATTAACATGATATAATAATTATTTATAGTCAGAAAATACATGATAAAACACCAAAAGGCTTTGGGTTAACAGAATGGTTTTCAAGGATTTGGTATTGTGTATTTGGTTTATAGGAGATAGAATTCTTTATAAATAATTATACAAAATAATTAAATTTGTTTTTAACATATTTTAAAACATTAATACAAACAAATCCTATGAAATCACCTAAAATACCAATTTACCCCATGAGATTTTAGATTCAATGATTTTAATTCCAAACCTTCCTTCAAAACCAAATGCTAATCCGGATGAATCTTTCGATCTTCAACCAAATTCCGCAACCAAAGAAATTGAGCAAACTAAGTTGGTCCGACTAAGTTATTGATGGGCTGAGGGCCGAGCTTGGGGAGCTACTCATTTTATTTAAAAAAAAATGATGCAAAACTTGTTCATCAAAATTTAAAGTTGAACTCATGACATTCTCTTCCTCGAAGGGTACTTTTACCGTTGCTCTACACATTTATTTAGGTGTCGTTTACTTGCTTACCTGTTAAGAGCTTACCGGGTCAATTCACCTTATGCGATGAACATGACAGAGACTAGAATGTTACCCCGTAAGGGCTATGACATGAACAAAGAGTCTTACCCGGTAAGTGAGATTTACAACTCTTACCCAGTAAGCGTTTACCGGGTAAATTTTTGCATACGATACCATTTTGAGAGACTAAAATATTATCCGATATGGTTGGTGATAATGTTCACTGTTCAATTTTACTGGTAAGCACTTACAGGTTAAGTGTTTAAGTAAATGGCCCCTTAGTTTCATTGAACCAAAACAGTGGCAAATATCTAATCAAAATGGTGACACCTCCACTATGACTATGTCACGACAATGAAGTGGTAGCATAGGTATGCCCTAACTAGGTCCGATCCTAAAGTCGTAGTTGTGGGTCCCGCAAGCCGTGTGATATGCAATTTTTATCATATTACCAAAAGAAAAAAGAATGCAATTGAGAAGAAAGGCAAAGAGGGGAATATTACTTGTTGGTTTTGAGTTGGAAGAAGCCTCCCAAGAAAGTTGGTTCCCTTTCCAATCAGTTATTACTCCACCAGCTCCTTCTATCACCGGTATTAACGAAAGGAAATCGTACGGCTGAAAATTTGGTTACATTAATACTCGTACAATTTTTTTTTCTTCCCAAAAGTGTATAATATTTATAATTTTATACACAGAAAATGCTCACATCTACTCAATCCTCACTTTTGGTGATGTTTGAACTTTTGACTGTTTCATAACCTTTAAATATACAATTTCCACTCTTAACATCTTTCAACTTAATGAGCCCTTGACCATATGCTTTATTTAACGAACTTACGGCCTGTTTTTAGCAGATTAATGAGCTTAATGAGACTCGCAGCTTATTCAGTCAGCTATGCATGACTGTTTTGTAGTGGCTTAATGATATAGAAAGTGACTTATTCAGTAAGCTTCTAGGGGAAGCTTTATGCAGAAAGCCAAGTATTTTCCACACCTACCACTCCCAATTAAAAAAAAACACTCCTTCCGTCTATGAACAAAAACCTCCCAAACAAATACATTCCCAATCTATGCAGATAGATTAATCCACACAGACACTTTATCTATACAGGAGTTAAAATAGAAAACCAATGAATGAAAGTGAAGACGACCTTACCTTTAGACCAGACTCGACCACAAGATCCACGTGCCCAGATGCCAGAAGTGCATATGCATAACAGTCGCATCCATATAGCGGAACTTTTACCTGTGAGCCATAAATATTTATATGAAGCATAAATCAGGATACCTTTGGTTCCTTCAATCACTACAGGGAATGGGCCCATAGATTATATTGTGCAGAAAAATATTTAATAAAGGAAAAGGAAAAACAGAAAAATCGTTTGAAAGAAACAGGATTGAAGCAAACACAAAAAACACAGTGCCACCATGTTGACTGCATTCTTGATCACATACCCAATGTATTCCTACTACATGTATGGAATCACATGCATGAGTGTCGAAACTATTGTGCATACACACATAAGCTCCTAAAGAACATATATATGTATTTAACAGCTTGATTAACTCTACTTTGTTTTACCACAACAGTAGGTAATGCATGCAAATGCAAGAACAAACACAGGCTTTTTAACATTAAGAAAATGAAATGAATTGTGTATTAATAGAAGTAGTTTAACAAACCTTATCTCTCACTCTAGCAAAGGCCCCTACGGCATCTCCACTAAATAGATGTGGACTAGTTGTATACCTAAGTAAAAAAGGTAAAATATAAGGAAAAAAATGCAGTTTATATGTGCTGAATGGGAAGTTAAAATTGCTTGTAGACAATGAAACATTTTCGATTTTCAACTAAAAGACGCTGGGAATAATTCATACAGATATGCTTGTGAAAGTTTTGAACAGCTGCGAGTGGATACTTCTTCTCCATTTAGTCTAGTGGTTCTTCCGCTTATACCAACCCATCTTTCTCGTAAAATAGGCTGATCAATTATGCCAAGAATCTGTTATCGAGCAAGACAATATCAATACCACAGGTAGAAACCAAAATGCACACAACTATTATCTTGGCTACTTTGATTAAGTGACCATCTGGCAGGTTTTCTTTTTTAAAATCCATGACCTTCTGATTGGTTTGAGGATGCCACTTCCATACACAAACCTAGAAACCTGTCAGAAGGTCATGGATTAATTTTTTTTGTCCGCAAATCATTTAACTAAATAAACCCTATCATCTCTTGCAGTTGGCCACATCAACTGTGGTACAGGCTTCAAAAGAATGTTCAGAACTCAGAAGTGCATATCCTGGCAAAAGAACAATAATATACCATAATGATTGTTCTTCATGCACCTAAATTCTTAAAGGTATGTTGCAGCAGTTACAACATTATTATTACTAGCAGATTAAGAGACATCATTCTGTGTATTTTGGTGGCACTTGAAGGTTAAATAACGACAGACTTCACATGGTATGTTATTCAAATTATTCTCTAGTTTTAGGATATGGTAACAAAAGAGAAACTGTATAACTGACTTTTCATGATATGAGAGTAGGTTCACATGCCATCTGAGGGATGATAAATATCATACCGGTTTACCTTTGTCCAGTAAAGCAATGAGGGTGCCAAACAAGGGTTTGCCTGAGTACAACAAAGTAGCCACTTTAAATCCTAAGAATAGATGGCTAAATATTTTGATAGAGATCTAGCAAAAAGGTACCTGTAATGAAACTCTTTGTCCCATCAATTGGATCTAAAACCCACACATAATCAGCAGATTTCTCTTTACACTGCCAACCATTCTCCTCTCCATAACTGCAATCGTTTAAGTACTTTCCTTTAATTATATAAGCAGGAAGATGGAAAAAAAATACTGTGATTTATTTTTCTCTGCAGTCACTAAGAAAGATAAAAATAGAAAAATTAAAAGATTGCTCTTGACCTTTTACAATCTACACGGTCTATTAGCTAATCCCTACAGAAGAAGCTCCAGTAAGAACATCAATCAAGAAGCCTCAGCTACTTGAGCTAGCTTAGTTGTTAGTTCATATGGTACCAATTCAAAAATATACTGCCAATTAAAGCAGCATAAACTTCTGGATTAGTTACATCAATCGCTCAAACATAAATTGCTTGATATGAGGAACTGATAAGAAAAAGTACACATTTGATGTCTCGATGCCAATACTGGTATATATGAAGCACCAGTGAAAAGTGAAAACACAACCAATAAACCTTAGCCACTTGAATATGCTTAGTTCAAATGATAATACCTAACTAATATATTGCCAGGAAAGCAAAATAAAATTCAGAATCACTGGTTAATCACTCACTTGAACATAAGTTGCTCAATTTGAAGAACCAATATAAAAAAACCTCAATGCCAAAATTGTGGTTAAACTAAACAAAACATAAAAAGAAGGTGATCGAAAATAATAATTCAACTGAGTGCAACTCTGTTCATAAATCTTTCCACAATTAAGAATCAAAACCAAAAACTATGCTTCCATCAGTATACCTATAATCTAAGAGGCATAAAGCAGAATTGTGATTCAGACCATATAATTCACATTGCATGAGAAGGCAAACCTCCATTCCTTCAGTACTTATCTAATTTATGAGGATCAAATTGTAATTGTGAATTCAGATCTGGTACTTACATTGCATGAGAAGGCAAATTCTCTTGTACTATCGAGATCATTGCTTCTTCTGCAGCTCTATCAGCTATTGTCACCGGACCTTAAAATAATCGTAGCAAACAATAACAAACGTATATTAGAACTTATGTAGTTACAGTTACTTTCATCAATTTAGGGTTGACTTTGATCCAACGCACCAATTTCCGCTCCAAAATCAATCCACATTCTTCAATTTCTCCAGAAAACATTAAGAATCCAATAAAGTTCTAAATAACAATATTCAACGAATTTATGCAATGCGTTTACCCTAAAATACACAAAAATTAGAACTAAATTCGACTTGCAAGCTTTCAGATATAATATGAAAAAAGGAAACTAACTCAATAACAAACACATATAAGAACCTACTTATTTACAATTAATTCATCAACTTAGAGTTAACTTTTGATCCAACGCACTAATTTTCAAGTAAATCAATCCACATTCTTCAATTTCTCCAGAAAACATTAACAATCCATCAAATTTCTAAAGAGCAATACTCAACGAATGTATGCAATCCGTTTACCCTAAATTACACGATAATTAGAACTAAAATCCGACTAGCAAGCTTTCAGATATAAACAATATGAAAAAAAAGGAAACTAACTCAAATCTTCTTTATCGAGAATATCAAATCTCTTGCGGAAATACTTGCGGATGACATCGCCGGCGGCATCGGCCAGCTTGTTTGCGATACCGGCGAAGTGATCGAGGTCAGAATCGCTATGCTGAGAGCGCGTAACGGCATCGATTCCGTTGGAGATTGAGGACCTCGTTGCAGTCATGGAGATGATTCGGCGAGATTTAGGCAAAGCTAGGGTTGATGATGGTGATAACGATGATGATGCAGAGGTGGTGGAAGGGATGGAAATTGGAGAGAGCGAAGAGCGAGAAGTGGAGGTTAGAGAGAGAAAGTGAGATTGAGAGAGCATTTTTTTTAGTTGCAGGAAGTTTGAAGAAGGAAGCAGAGCTTGAAGAGAGGTCTCTAATGGCGGAAGAGAGAGAGAGAGAGAGTAGCAGGGAGGGAGTGAAAGTGGAGGTTGATTTTGTGTGGACCGTTGGATTGAATAAGAATACACTAAAATTTTAAATTTCCAAAAAAACAAATTGCCATTATTCTAACCTGAAAAAATATTGAGAAAATAATTAATATAGCCATTTGACAACAACCATTTAACCTCTTATCCTTTCTCTCCCACCTATCACCAAAATACCCATCCGGCCGCTCTCCGGCGAGTTTTCCGGCCGCTCCGAGCGGTCCGGCGAGTTTTCCGGCCGCTCCACCAAAATACACGCATCGATCATCTCCAATGGCAAGGTATCATTCCTCTGGCGATGGCGATACAGGTACCATCTCCACTTCTTCTCCTTCCTCTCGATGAACCATTTTCCGGTGTCTTCTTCTCCTTTTACGACGGCTCCACCGCCGCCTTCCACCAGATCTGAGACCATCGGACACCACTGGTCTGATGAAACACCCTCCCCTTTCACCATATCACCGGACACCCACCGAAGACAAATCCAACCCTAACCCTTTTTCCTAAAACCTTATATTGATTTCCTCTCGTCACTTCATCTCAAACCCCCCAATTTCATTTACTTTCTATTCAATGTTCGATTTTTAGGCTGTGTAATCTGTGGGTATGCTCTCAATCAATCCATCATTTGGTATATTGTTCACTTCATCTCAAACTCGTCGGAGCGGCCGGAAAACTCGCCGGAGAGCGGCCGAATGGGTATTTTGGTGATAAGTGGGAGAGAAAGGGTAAGAGGTTAAATGGTTGTTGTCAAATGGCTATATTAATTATTTTCTCAAAAATATTTGTAATCGAATTAATGTTGTGAAAATACCGAAACCCGACTAGCAAATAGTTTGATAGTTGGATCCCGTTATAAACACGAAATTTCCAAGAAACAATGATCTAGGTTTTTATAACGAGATAATAGCGAAAATATGATCAAGTAATATGAGATAATCAACTACCAAATATATGAAGTACTTAAAGCAAAGTAAAGAGAGAGACCAAGGTTTTACATGGAAACCCAAATCGGGAAAAACCACGAATGAAAGATGCTGAAAACTAATCCATTATCACTTGACGATAATACACTTAGAGACGTTATAAAACTTCTAGTCTTCTACAATGAAAGAGACTATAATGGTATTCTTAAGCTTCTAAGAAATTTGGAGAGAAAGAAGATAAAATGAAAAGATGAGACTAAGGGAGGGGTTACTTAAAAATTTATGACTTTTGGCAAAAGTGCTTATTAACTTATGTGGTGTGGAAAAGAAATTTTTTAAAAAGTGTTTGGATTAGCTTATTGCTGTGACAGGAAGTTATAAGCTGATAAGTTGAATGATAAGTTGTTTTTTAGTGTTTGGCAAATTCAACTTATTTGTGCAAAATGACCAAAAAGGACATTCTTTCATATTACCGAGTTATTTGATTTTGATAAGTGTTTGGAGGCGATAATCATCTAATGATAAAAATAGGGCAACAACAAAAAACAAGGGTATAATTGAAATTTGGTTTCAAAAGCTGATAAGGAGTTTTTGATAAGTTAGTAGGGAGTGACTTTTCAAAAATGACTTATTAGCTTTTAGGGGATGAAATAAGAAGCTTTTAAAAGTAGTTATCCAAACACTTTATTTTAGCTTATTTGCTTCTCCAAGATGAAACAAGTTATAAGCACCAGCAAATAATCCCTCCCAAACACCCTCTAAGAAAGATACAAAGGTGTGACTTCTAAATGTTCTATACTTGAATATATCAAATTTAGAAGATGGCTTATAAAACAATAATATAAGATAGCAAATGTGTCAACTAAAAAGGAGAAAAACCGTAAAAAACACTCAACAAGCAAAACAGGCCCGATGCGATTTTAGTCGTGTGGGTATATTGCACCACCTACCATGCGACTTGCAACAGGGGTCGCCGTGACTTGCTATGGGCCCTAACTCGCATGACAACTCGCGCTAGTGTGTGGGCACCGTTCCTCATTTTTCTTCTTTTGGCTGATTTGACAAACATATTTCTCATAAATCTCTACCATTGACATCAACTTAATTAATCAAATATTAAAGAGAAAGAAAAACATAAATTAATCCTTATCACTCCTCATTGTCTTATTGTTTATAGTCGTCTTGGATTGCTTATTTTAGAAAATTCTTTCAAAGTTTAAGAAGTTGATTACATTTCTGTTTGTAATATTTACAAATGTCTCTTTGGATTGCTTCACTTGTATACAACTAACTATGCTTAAATACAAACACTTACGCATAAATGCTTACAAAAAATGCTTATATGCTATATTAGAGTTTCAAAAACAACTATTTTCCTTAAGTTAAAATGTTCAAAACAAACATAATAAGCTGATTAGTTATTAACAAATTATACAATCACACCTAAATATATATAAAAGCAAATACTTATTCATCATTCATATTTACATTCCTAAGGGTCTCTCTTTTTCATCCAAAGATCTCATAACAAAAGCAATAGACACCCATAAGATATGAACACAAAACACAATCAAAGGTAAACATAACAAATGGATACGGCGGCACTTGGCGGCACTTGGCGGCGGAGACTAGCGAGCGTGGTGGCCGGGGAGCTTATCCTTTATTTTCTCCATGAACCCCTTCTTTTCGTGCTCCTCCTCGTGGTGCTCCACCTTTATGAACTCCGGTCTCGGTTCATCCGGCGGCCCTGCCGGTTTTGTCACGGTTACTTTCGTGGTAGCGGTGTACACGGAGGCCGGAACTTCTTCCTGATCCTTGTTTTTATGGCCCGGAAGCTTTTCCTTTATTTTTTGCATCAACCCTTTCTTCTTCTTCCTACGACCTCCTTGGCCGTCATCCTCTGACTGCATCCAATACCAACACCACTAAATCGTTAATCGTGACTGTGTATGTATTTACTTAATAATACATCAAATATATGCAAACGGTCTTAATAAACTAAAAACTTAGGGGTCGTTAGTTTTTTAAAAGTTATCTCGTAAGTCTAAAAGTTAAAAAATTTAAGAGGTTTACCACTATTTGTTTTATTTTTAAGGAAAAACTTGAAATCCTTCTAACATCCTCTGATATTGTGAACATTCAAATTATTAAAATTTTAAGAGGTGCACTTTAGAGGTAAATTTAGACTTGAGACTTTAAAACTCTTAAAAAAGAAATGACCCCTTGTTTAAGGAGGAGGAATTATAAATGGACCTCCCTACGAGTGAAACGGATAGAGTTGTATGAGCGTAGAGGTGGGACCAGTATAAGGGGTTTATTTTTATACGAGGACATAAAAGGCTAAAAGGGGTCCACATAACAACACCTTTAATCAAATGACCGATTAACATGGAATAGAGAGTGGGTGATGATAAAATAAGTTCGTAATTGGGCACTTAACAAAATATTTTAAGCGACCCTTCCAAAATACTCTATTTTATTTGTCTTTATTGGATAAAAGGTTGATATTGACAACCTTAACCCGCCAATGATCGTCGGCCAATTTTGTAATATAAGGATATACCCGACTCTCTCTCAGGAATGAGAGAGTCACGTGCCACCGTAGGCCCTAAGGTAGGCCCCCCCTTTGTCTTTGATTTATTTTCTATCTTCTTTCATCTTCTATAGACTAAGCACTTCCTCGAACCGCAACATACACCACGAGGATTGTGATGTAGTGGTTAAGGCTCTAGGGGATGTGGTAGAATATCCCATTAGACCAGGGTTCTATTTTAGGTGTGCACAAATATTGTGACCATCGAGTTATCAGGGGCTGATGTCTTATAACTATAACTTACTGAATTAGTTTGGACACGACTCGGGACACCCTCTCCCACAAAATAAAAAAAACACCACAACATATTAGTTAACCCGGTTAATTTGTTGTGAATATTTTCAAATCAAAAGAATACTCCGAACTTACCGAGCTCGAGCTCGAGCTTCCTGTCCTTCCAAGTTGCTGCTTTTCCGTTTCGGCACCACTCGTCTCCAGGTGGCTCGACAGTGGCATGGTTTTCTCCGTAGGCCCGCCACTGCCGACCACATCGGTAGTAGTCACCGGACTGAAGTGGGTCCCACCGTGCACCTCCGGCCCGCCACCGACCGTCGTTTTTCCACCTTTCGGGCTCGAGTCTTCAGTACTGGTGACGACACCGGTAAGATGGATGGGGACACCGTGCTCGTCGGTGAGCTTAACCGGGCGGCCAAGTTCGTCGGTGAGCTGAATCGGGTTACCGTGTTCATCAAGTATATCCGCCATTTTTTTAATCAAAATTTGTAATGAAGAGATTGGGTGAGTGAAAATATTTGGAGGGTGAGAGTTGGTTTTTATCGGACCGGTGGCCGGAATCTTACAAAAAAGCCAGATAAAAGATGGATGTTTTTGGCACGTTAATTTTAAGGTTACACGTGTTCATTAGTTTATCCGAGTCAGTTGAGGGTTTATGCCACGTGGTATACTTGTTGCCACGTGTATTTTATATTATCCGTTCATGTATTTTGTTGTTTTTTTTTTCTAAGGTTTTAAATGGCGTAAGGCGTGACATGTTGGAGAGGTCAAGCCTCAAGCCTTATGAGTTATAACGAGACCATGACGTTTTCTAAGGCGGCAAATCTATATACAATATATATGTGTATTTATGCCGGTGTCTGGAACAATAACAATTTAAATTCATATAACATTATAAACAAAAGAATTTCTTAATTCTAATCAATACTAGTGGGAAAATTTTAATTGATACTAATGAAAAATTCTAATTGAATTTTGATATACATTAAAAAGAAAATTCGAAAAAAAGTTATACCGGCATAACGCGCCATGGCAAGGCATAACGCGCTATGGCGGGCCATGGCAAGCCATAACGAGCTCGACGTCTTACCTCGACGCCAAGGGGTTAACGTGGCGGCAAGGCCTCGACGCCACGACGCGTTTTTTAGAACCTTGTTTTTTTCTCTTGAAGTTTGTAAGAGTTTGCGAGAGTGTGAGGGCACATGTAACATCAACCTTTCATGCCACATAAGCTTTTCTTCAATCCCTTAAGTAAAATACCACAAATATTTCATATCCATATATCCATATCTTTTTTTATTATTTTATATATAATATATATAAGAGAGAGAGAGAGAGAGTGGCGTGTTGGAGGGTTTGGAAACCCATCCTGTAGGGTACTACTCGCCCTGAGTGTACCACCAACATTTTAAATCCGAACCACAAGGCTTGTGGCATAGTGGTAAGGCCTGTGGGGGATGTAGATGGTATCTCATTCACCTCAGGTTCGAATCCCTTCGTGCGAATCTTATGGCCAAACTTAGTCTTAGACAACCGAATTTTCAGTTTAAGTTGCTAAGGATGTAGTCTAGGCGAAGCCTAGATGAACCTTAACAAAAAAAAAAAAAACATTTTGAATACGCTGAAATTTCCATCCTACCCATTCCCGAAATCACGTATGGTACGCATTGCCTTACAAACCCGACTTTTAGCAAAATTGATTCAAATAACTAAAATACATACATAAATTGGTTTTCTAACCCTTTAATGGCCTAAATATTACTCTATATTTGTTGCAATATTCAATTGTCATTGCGGATATAGCTAAACGAAATTCTATAAAGGTTTTGTTTATATCCACAATAGCACATTCGTAATATTATGGATGTGTCTTTTGTTGTCACCCAATCAAAACTCGAATGTTATCACAACCGAATATCATGATTTTATGGGATGATAACACGTGATATATTCGAAATATTGTTGAAATGTCACTGCGGGCAGTAACGGACTTACTTCGCTATTAGAGGAGGGGGAATGTCTCCCGAAAAGATGGATTTTTCTTAGCTTAAAAATAATTTTATAAGTTTTAGTCATGGTTCCCTCAATAATTTCTAACCCGATCAACTAAGAACAACTTCTATTTCAATGTTAAACCGCATACGTATTCCTATTTAGACATGTAATGTAACTTTATTATTTAAAAGGGGTGTTATTTCTCCAAAATATATCAAACCATAACTAAAAAGTTATTGTGTGTATCAATTATCAAACTACCAAAAATTGTTTTAAATGTATCAAACATTTTTTTCTATCTTACGACTAGTTCAACTAGTCACATGCAGTTGGGGATGGTGGCCGGAGGTTCTAGGCAGCGACGGTGGTGGTTCTGGTGGCAGTGGTTCTAGGTAGTGGTTCTGGGCGGCAACAATGGTGGTTCTGGGCGGTGTTATGGACAGGCTGTGGTTCTAGGCAACGATGGTGAAGGTTCTTGGTGAACTTTTATTGAACTTTAGATTGGTTAATTAGTGAATTTTAGATTAAGATATATTGAACATTGCACGGTCTATTGAAATTTAAAATTTAGTTTGGTCGACTTTCCCAAATTACCTGATCCCACACTGCAACCGAACCGGTACTAATCTAGGTGTTCGGTCCTTTATTATTTTCCACAAAATTTTTTGGCACCTTTGGTTTAGTACTGGTCCCGGACCAAACTATCCCGGTTAGTAATAGTGTAATATCCCACAATTTTTTATATCACAACAGTACCTACGTAACAATTCAAAGTCCTCAACATTCAAATAGTTACTTTAAAACAAACAAATATGATTATAAATACCAAACTTTTATAAAGTAGAATAAAATTTAAACTGATTAACACAAAACCCTCTAAAACTACACGTAATACAATTACCACCTCTAACCAAAAAACCTTTCCATATGTAGAAAAACCTGCACATAGAGGGAACATCAACCCAAAGTTTGACCAATTCAAACCGACATAAATCACCTGTAACAAATTCTCGTATGTCAACCCTATCCAACCAATAAAATGTTGACAACCCTATCTCTGAAGATGTGTATTCGTCTAATTGGTGAAATTGTATGACACATGAAAATTTGAGAACCACAATTTTTTTCCCAAAACAAACCCCAATTAAATTTTAAATATACAAAATAGCAACAACAAAAGAAGAGAAAAAAGTTTTGAATCCATTCTTGCTACTACAATTTCTTCTCAGTATTATATACTCGGCTGACGGCTATTTAATGTGTAGTCCACCATTAAATGGTCCCATAAGGTAGTCTGTGCTAAAACCTGGCCCAGATAAGAAAAAGATCTTGTTAGATTTTCATTAATATCCACAATTTAAAAGCCTTCACATTGAAGCTTTCTGAATAAATCAGATATTTTGGAGTCCTTTTTCGTTTGACGGCTGTGTTTAATGTGCATGATAAAATAGAGAAAGAACCAAAGATATTTTGAAAAGGTAGCCATAAAGTGAAAGGAAGGCTAATTGGATATTTTGGACAATTTCCCCAAGTGTCTTCTTTCCAGATGTACACTAAATTTATTTGATGAATAAGTTTTGAATACTTCCTCTGTTATTAAAATAAAATTATCATTTAATAAATCAAAAAACTTACTAAATTACACCGTCTAAAAATGCTTCATCTTTTTCTAATAAAAATCTCACGTCCCCTCTGTTTCACCAATCACGTAAAGACACATGCAAAGACGGGTCTACTAGTTAAAACCGGAAGGAGGGGAAGGGACCCCACTAAAAGGGAAAAAAGGATAATTTTTTAAGGTAGAAGTATAAATTTTCTAACTTTCTACCTTACATTCCCCCACTGATTTCTTGTCGAGGCCCTCACCAACTAAAGATATTTACATCGAAATCAACCAAAAACACTCTCGAAATCAACCAAAAAACGGGGGAAATCCAACGAAATTGAAAAAAACCTCTTAAAAATCCCTTGAAATCAACAAAAAAACTCTAAAAATCCCTGGAAACGTTATATTTAGTCTAAAAATACACTGACAATTTTATGGGCATTTAATTTACCTTAAAGGCAACCCCACTAGGAAAAAAATTCCCGGATCCGCCACTGGACACATGATTAATTCATTTAATTTATATGTGTATTCTTTCTAACGACATGTTTTCACATGACCGGTGGACGAGGTGTTACTGATGTCTACATTTATTTTTAGACAGTGGGAGTAATAAACGAACTTATGTATCTATTGATAGTGAAAAGAATAGAATGGTACCTAGATAAGCTCACTCCTTGCTCGATCTCGCTCTGAAAAATCCGTTTTTCCAGAAAGATTTAGATTCCGACATCGATCTGCTACTCTTGGAGCGAAAAGAGAAGTGTTTTCTTAAGAACGGCTTTCCGAATGAGCTTTTCATACTCGAACTAGAGCTCATCTGGGGGCCGCTAAATACGACTGAATCACCATCCATCACTCGACGCCTTAACTTCTTGGCAATCTTAGCCTTCAACTCCATTTCCGCTCTCAAAGCTTTTTCCGACAACTTCAGCATCTGCTTTTCGCCGAAAGTACAAACCGGGCAAGCGGGATCATACTTGTCGATTCCGCTCGTCATAATACTCTCTAAGCACTCGGCATGATAAACGTGGCCACATATCAAGACGGCGATAACGTCAAGCTCGTTAGTCGCCATGATTTTCTGGCGTCCCCAAGGTTTATCGGATAAATTTCTGGAGCAAACACCGCAGGTTTGTGCAGCGGAAGGAGGAGAAACCCGGCCTCCACCGAACCCGAGCTCGGGAAATCCGTCTGAAGATCCGCCGTGCGATTGGGGCCCGCTGTTTGATCCATCACTCCACTGTGGGGAGAGGTGGTGCCGCCTTGATTCGGTCGAGTTTGAGGGCGGCAGGTGGCGGCAATTGGTGGAAGAGATCGGTGATGTTGAAAAGGACGAAACTGAATGCGGTGGTGGTGATGTATCGGTTGGAGACGGGTCCAAATCTACGGGTGTTTCCGATGACTCCGTTACCTATAGGACGCATAAGAGCACGGAAGATAAACTACAAGGGAAATACGAATTTACAATTTCCATAAAAGCCTCAATCATTCAACAATTCACCTCTTGAGGATTTCTAGAATTCAACGGACCTGCAAGTACAAGTAAACAAACGTCACCTCGGATAATGAATTGTGTCGAAGCCACATAAATTTATTTTATAAAGATTGCATCTTTTTGTATTGTAACACCCCGTAGCCTAAAGCAACAAACTAACTTAATAACCTCAGAATAAACTTAATATCATGGTAGAAGTTATCGGTAGCATACAATACAAATCTAATTTTTTATCCATGTGGACGGGTTGTAAGAATAATGCTGTGAAATATACGCACTAAACGCAAATTATCAAAATCAAGAAAAAAGATGTTTTCATGATATAAAACTCTAAACACCACGATGCTAAATATCTTGTATATCTAGAACATTGAGATCATGATATACCATTGAAGAGCAGACCTAGAAACTTTCTCAAGTGTGGCACGATTTGACTATAACAAAGCTATAGATACCCTTCTACAAAATCATCATTGGTCTGTTGGTTAGTTTCTTATTGTTCTGTATGTGAGGTCCTGTGCTCGACTTTTTTATACCATTTTTTTTTCCAGAAACGTAGGGAACCTGAAACTAAAAGCTAAAAACTAAGAAAATGATACAAAAAGGATTCGAACCAACACTACCTAGAGAAACTTGTATTATTATTGTAGTTTCAAGGACTATACGGTTTTGCACCCAACAAAATAATACGGTGACACCTTTCACAACCCTAATTTTGTTTCTCACTACAGCAAAAGAACGAAGCAAAGGTACCACCATATGCACCATAGTGGGTCCTCCCCCGTACACCATAAGAACCATACTAAATATGGCACCACAAATCTAATCTATTATCCCATAGAGAATCTACAAAGCCATACGCTACGCCCACATGGTAAATTATTTTTATCGGAGTCAACCGGTGATATTAAAGTTAATTAGATTGAAATTCACCTGATGTACAAACCATGTTCCCTTCAGAAGGCAGAGATTTTCGCCGAGTGAGACTTTGAAAACCTTCCAATGGACTGCCTACTTCTGAAGCATTTGCGGTTTCTATAGTTGTCTGAGATTTATTGTCCAATCTATCAGTTGTGCCAACGCCATCAGGAAGCCGCCAATTCACAGACGTTTCTTCCTCTGCCACACGTCCTCGGTTATCCCACCGAAAGCTCCACGAAGGCGAGTAGCAAACATTCCGTGACATGACATCACTATTGGATCCATTTATTGCAGTTCTATCTCGAGCAGCAACACAACAAACAGACCCCATTTTCACTCACTTGGAAAATGGGTAAGAACTATTCGGGCAATAGCTAATGAATCTTACTCGAGATGCAAAATTCTTTCACTATAAGCCATTATCATTCTGCAATCTGAATGTTCATGCAAATCACGTCAATCACCATTCAAAAACATAGTAAATCTGCAGGTTGGTAATGAATAATTGTTAAATGCTATGCAATAACCTATATGCATACAGATCCTGATATCAGAATCTATAACATCATTGAAGGAAATGGTGAAACAATGATGGTTGTGCTTGGCAAAAATAAGCTAGCTTATAAGCTAGTACATGTTTGGATGGACCACAAGCTAGCTTATAGAAACACTAGTTGGAGTAGCGTTTTAGGAGCTTCTTGTAGCCTTTTCCAATTATACCCTTATTAATACTAACTATCATAACCCAAGATATATCCTTTTTGGTCATTTTACATACTCATAAGCTAGTTTTTGCCAAACGTAATTTATTCATAAGCTAGCTTATCGGCTACTAGCTAGTTTATCAGTCAACAACTAGCTTATCAACTCCTAGCTAGCTTATCAGCTAGTTTGCCAAACACAATCTATATTTTCAAACTTGGAATTGAATTCAATGAAGTATTAGTGTATTACTTGCCATCAACAAGGAGATTTTCCTCGTAGAGTATGCACAATTAAAACACCAGATGAAGATAAAACGATGAACACAATCGACCAAACAACTATATCCTAATCAAGAGAAATGAAGAAACACTATCGAAACAAATTATTTCCTTCATTTATCTTAATTAGGAAATAATTGTTCAATGATGTTCTTCATTTATCTCAATTAGGAAGTAACTGATTGATTCCGTTACAATAAATAAACCGATGATTTCACTAAAAACACAAATAAAATATAAATTATAAACAAATGCTATTATAAAAATGAAAAGAACAAAAAAGGCAACAAAATTCCAAACCAATAACGTCAAACAAAAGCCAACTCCACTTCAACAAATTCCAAATCATACTGCTCCTAAACCTAACAACTCCATTAAATTATATAACTTCTTTATTCCTTTTCATCACCAGTCCACAGTTTCAATTAAAACCACATATCATCATCAATTTACAAATCAATTAAAAAAAAATGAAGGCAAATAAATATAATAACCTACCTTGATTGAATCGCATCAACTGATTTGCAGAAAAAAAAACGATCTCAAATTTCGCACTTCTGTATCAGAAACCCTAAAATCAAATCAAAACGGAACAAATCAAACAGTTATAGCAGAAATGAAGATCCGAAACAATTGCAATCAAATGAAATCAAATCAGTGATCACAAAACAATCTATTGAAAAACTGAAATCAACAACATAGATGATTATATCAATTATAGAAACCTAATAATAAGTTCCAGATAAACAGGTTCAGATTGATCTGATGTTGATCAGAAGCTGTTGAAAGAAACCGATCTGCCGCCACGCAGGGGGAGGAAGAAATGTGTCTTACCGCTCTTCTGTGTGCGTGTTGATGTGTGTGTGTGAGAGAGAGAGATTTAGGTGTGAAGAAGTATGTATATATTTATATGTGTATATGTATGTATGTATATTATATAGATACACGAGCGTGTATGTATAATCTTTTATTAAAGGAGAGAGAATTTGATTTGAGATCGATCTTCTTCAAGGGAGTCGACATGTGTGTATATGGAATTAATTATTAACAGCGGATTAGTGGTTCACGGACGGACGGTAGACCCGACCCATTTAAAATAGGGTTATGTTCACCAGAGTGTATCGAACTTGTCATCAAAAGTTATTGTATGTACTGAACTTGAAAAATTCCCTTTTGATGTATCAAACTTTTAAAAAAAGTCTATTGTATGTATCCAACCTATTATAGCAGGTTACCTGCTGATGTGGCACCGATTTTGATGATGTGGATGCTGACTAGGAGCTGAGTAGATGCTGAGTTGTATTTTTGTTATTTAAAAATAACCACAAATAAAATAAAAAGCAAAAAAAAAACCCCAATTCTTTCACCTTCAATCTGCAGAAGATTACGCCACCACCTCCGTTGCGTTCTTCACCATTCATCACCGTCGCCACTTCACCACCGTCGCCACCGGCGCAACTTCACCACCGTCACCATCATCTCCACTGTCACCACCGATTTAGGGTTCATACAGATTTAGGGTTCTTACTTCGCCACCGTCGCCATCGTCTCCACTATCGGTATCGATATAGGGTTCGTTCATGGTTTTCGATTTCTGGTTCTTGCTACAGCCATGGACTATTTCTGGTTCGATTTTTGAAATGGGTTTGGGAAATCGATTTAGAGTTCATACGAGAAATCGATTTAGTAATTGTGGAACAGGTATGTTTTGATTTAGAGTTCATACGGGAAATCTAGTTCCAATGGATTTGTTCTTGGTTTTCAATCGATTATATTTTTTAGGGTTCTTGATTAGGGTTCTTGATTTATTATCAAATCTGGGTTTGTTCATTGGGTTTTGATTTTATGGGTTTGATCATGTAAATGAAGTAATGATCTCCATCTTCAAAGTCATATCATCATCATCATCATGGTTTGATTAGGTTTTGATCATCATCATCATAGAAATAAATTTATGATCTTCCTTTCCTGAATTTGATTAGGCTTTGATCTTCATCTTCAAATTCAAATCATCATCATCATCATCATCATCATGTGGAACTGAATTAATGAGGTGTATTTTTAAAAAAAGAAAAAATATAAAATTTACCGGTTACCTGGTGGATAGGTAACCGGATACATACAATAGACTTTTTTTAAAAGTTTGATACGTCAAAAGAGAATTTTTCAAGTTCAGTACATACAATAACTTTTGGTGACAAGTTCGATACACTCTGGTGAACATAACCCTTTAAAATATGCTGATGATTAACTCATATATTTGAAATCAACATATCAAGGGAGGTTAAAGGGAGGTTCATACGAAAAATATAACTTTTTAAACCACTATTCTCGGTTAATAAATGCGGTTTTAATTGGTTTCCCCTCTTTAATAATCTCTACCCTTCCATCAATCGGGTCAATCATTCGTAATCACGTCTATCGTAACTATGAGATGAGTGGCTGAAATTAATTCTTATTTTTTCTTAAATTAACATGTTTATCATTTGAACATTCCCCTGCATATGTATGTATATATATTATATAGATACATGAACGTGTATGTATAATTTATTAAAAGAGAGGAGTTTGATCGCTCTCTTGTTCAAGAGAGTCGACATGTGTATGAATTTAAAAATATCCTCATAATTCATTATCTTATCTATAGATTAATATTATAATTTAGATGTTTTAATAAGGTGTTAGTTTGTTTTTAAAAATATCTAAAGTATGAAGTCGTAGATTTATTTTAAAAAAATTAAGAAGTAGATGGTGTATCTTTTAACAAAAATAAAGATTAACATTTGTGTAATATTGTATTCTTTTTAATTGTAGTATAAAATTATATTTATGTTTTAAAAGGATTTTAAGTATTTTAATAAAATATATAAATTAACCAAATAAAAACTAGTGTAAAAAAGTGAAAAGTACGAAGGTTTTTTTTTTTAAATTTTATAAAGTGACATAATAATATATAAATAAAGTTGCACTTTATAGTTAGAAGTATGAAAAGTGGGATTTTTGTAAAAAGAAAAACTCTATTGTGAAGTTTTCTTTAGGTTTTTATTAGAAGTATCAATGATATGACATACAAAAATATGTAAAGTGAGGTTTTTGAAGGTTCTATCATCGTAGTCTGTGGATGCTATAAGAATTTTTTTTAAGGCAAAGTATGTGTGAAAAATTGAGTTTAACATGAAAAACGTGAGAAGTGAATTTGAACCCTTGGCTGATAACCACTTTCCATGTTAAACCTCAACTTCTCACTAGAACTCAAGCCGTCATGTATATGTAGGGGTCCCAATTTTGTACAAAGACAAACCAATCATTTCCAGTACCACCCATACCAATTTAACTAGTATAAATATAATTGGTTCGTAGTACCGTACCAACAATATAAACTTGGTTAATACGCGGTATTATAAGTTGTGCACCACAATAATACTATAGGGTGTTGTTAGTGATACCCACATATAGGTATAATAAAAGTCAATAGCTACATAGAAGTTTGAAAATTGTTGATCATTACCAATACAGTTAATTCATTTATGACAAAAGTTATCTAAAATTTTGAAACTATGTCATTTCATAGACTAGAGAAGGGTGTAATGATTTTTACCCAATACTATATTGTACAAAGTTATTTATAATTGTTTATTAATTAATAATACAACATATTTTACTTAAATTTTATATTACCTTACTTTTAGTTTCGCTAAATTATAATACATGCGAATATATAGAACTTAATTGAATTCACTTACCTAACATTAACAACTTTTATAACCCACCCACACTTAACATGATTAATGCTTGTATAGTTGTATTATATTATCAGTGAATGTTTTTATTATATGCAAATTATTTGAATTTTTTAGAGATAAGTGGTACAATTCATCTCAACATGTTATATGAATACGATGGTTTTAGTACACTTAAGTCTAGTAGGTAAAGATGTCAATTTAAATTCAATTTCTAAATCCAACCTTTATCATGTTAGTACAATACTATACCTACAAGTACCAACAAAAAAAGCCGGTACCAAGTATATTTAGCTTATACATTGTATAAGCCTGTATTGTACTATACTCACCCCTATGTATGCATATTATTATTCCTTTCAAGACACGTCTTTAAAAACGACGTACTCTTACCATAGCTCGTAAGGTTTAAGACATGCCTTCACTACCACATCTCTTATCAAGTCATTTAGATCCTTAACCCCTCTATTTTACAATGAACTCTTGTATTGGCTCGATTGCATAGTTATGCAAGTTAGTGATTTAAAAAGAGGATACAATTTCGTGAAAAATTATATTTAAGATATTTTTATCATTTTACATTTTACAATTGAGTAATAAACTACAAACAAGAACATAAAGATGGAAACTTCCCTACACTTTTGTATATGCATTAGCCTTTGTATAGGCAACCGTTGAGACAATCACGAACGTCCATGATCACATGGTAGACGACGTCCCCTCACCGCAATTGCGTTCCAATTAAGGGTATATAAAAGATCATCCAATTCAAATAATCGGTTCTTGAAAGACATATTATATCGATAAAAATAAACTGATTTTAATTCAGTATCACCCAATTATTAACAATAAAGTGTTTATTTCATATGGAGTTTTTGGTATTTGATGAACGAACACTTGTTTTCATTTGTATGTTTATAAATCAAGTTGATTGTTTGATTTTTATGATTATCCATTTATAGATGTCAGTTTCACTCAAATCCATTGGATGTAAACCAATTATCATCTCTATCCCTGTCACACATATATGTAAATAAAGTGTAACACACGCATGAGCACATGTAAATGTGTATGCGTTTTAATTTTTTTCGTTTATTTCCGCAATAACTGATAACACAGAGAATAGTGTCAGGACATGTTTAAGAATAAACAGGAAAAAAATGAATAAACTAAGAAACACTTTGACAACCATTTAGCTGAATGGTATATGCATGCACATACAAGTAATTTCAAAGCAATTCATGTATGCACGTGTGCATAACATACATAAAAACTAAAAAAACAACTTCAGTTACTTCTAGACACATGTGCATACTATCCAAATAAACGGTTACCAATGTGTGTTTCAATTTTTTAATTTTTTGGATGGTTTTCTCCTAAACTTCCCTCTACGAGGATATAACCGTAAATGAGATTTTAATTACATCCATGACCTCCACCTATTGAAAGAAAAATGGTTATATGCTCATCAAAATATCATTGATTTAATAAAAATCTCATTCAAAGTTATATACCTAAATAACTGTACATATTACAAATGCGTCTCACTTGCAAGATAAGGGAGGTAACCGGCAAACAAATCGGTATTTTTTCATTGATAAATTTCTAAAAAATATTACGAAGTTCGGGCAATAGCAATTGAACAGAACGCTTACAACACATAACCTAACCTAACTGACAAATGGACATGGAATGTTTGATAATATAGAATCTTGTAGAATAAGAAAGTGGACATCCTTACAGAATGATATAAAATCTCGACCATGTTACTTGGATGTCGAAGCAGTTTTTACATCGGTGCCTTCCTGACGCAGGCTGTTGTCTCTACGGTAATTTGTCTTGGCTCCCTGAAACCAAATGGCGATATTTGTATACGTATATTAAAGCATTTAGGTAAAAGCTTTTAAAAACAACTTATTTAACTTTTTAAGTTTTGCTTAGGGGGCGTTTACCAAATACTACTCGTATCAGCATAGCCCAGGACACCCTTCCAGAAAAAGAGTCACTACCCTCACTTACCTTATCAGGTAACATTCTCGGCTATAGAAACGGATTGTTGGAAAGCATTTCTTACCCAGTAATCACTAACCGGGTAATGTTGTTCTCAAAACATTTTTTACGAAGGAATAGAAAGGAAAGTAAAAAAGCTCGTGTTCTCAACACATTTTAGGATGGGAAGGAAAAGACATGCCAAGGACATGATAACTTACTTGGAATATCGTTCCAAGCTTCTTCATTCCGATAGCCCGTTGCTTGAGCTCCTCTTTCGAAACACTAGGATCTTTGAGCACCTGAAAGGGAAACGTTGCGAATTATTTGTTATTGGAAGATAGAAGTGTACTTGAACTATGATCCACCGTGGAATGTTCGACTTGGAATAAACTATGTTTCTTTGAAACCTAATTGCTTATGCATTTTACTAACGTGTTTCTTTTTATATATTTTCAATATATACGCAAGATGAACGGTCAAGAATTAAGACGGGTAACACCCCGTCGTATTTCTCCATACATAAGGAGGCGGAAAGTGGGGTGTTACAAGATAGGTGTGGCTATTTTAATGATTAGACCAACATCCGTTCGGAGAGCAAGTCTATGGCTACACACAAAAGCAATAGCAAGGTTACTGGAGTTCAGCCTCCCAGGAGGTCAAGGTTCAAACTTCACACAAGTGAGGAGTGTGCATGAGTATTTGCTGTATATATATATATATACACACACACACACAAGTTAGGTTAATGTAAGCGTGAGAAGTGGTTATCAATCGTTGGATGCACATTAGGATGATATACACAGATCAATTCCCTTCTAAAGTGCAACTCATGGAGGGCATGAGAATTAAAGGGATCAAGGGTTCAGTTACACTTCTCACGCTTCTCACAAGATCCTTCGCCTATATATATACATAAAAAAATTAAGTGATACCCGTATGCAAAATAAGCCAAGTAACAATGAAACCAAACACAAGTATGTTCCACTTGAAAGTAGGATTTTGGAGGTGGGATGTATGCGAACTACCCCAATCAGTATAGTGGTTATTTCTGTCAAGACCTAGGAATGGATTTAGTGAAGAACTGAGTGCTTCATAATTTCAACTCAAAAGGCTCAGATTGTCTTAAGAATGTACATACTTCCATATATCATGCATCTCCTGACACACATATGCGTACTCCCTGTGTCCCAAAATAAGTATCCACATTTCTATTTTGATTTGTCCCAAAATAAGTGTCCACTTTCAAAAGCAAGTGCCTAATTTCCAATACTACTCTTAATTAGGAAAGTGATAAATTCATTACTTCCTCTGCTATCAAAGGGTAACATTGTCGTTTAGTTGATTAAAAAGTGTGATTATTACATACTTTTACAGCCGGACAATAATTTTGGGACGGATGAATTATTTGCTTTCTTTGAATTGAACAAAAGAATACTTGAACTTACTGCTTGGCAGACATGGGATAAGGTTGTCTCGATGTCTACAACGTTGATCTGCCACAGGGAATTAACCATTGCATCTTTTTTTTCTTCCAGAGCTTTCACCATATTTTCTTCCTTACCTTCTGTTTCATTCAGCTTCTTCAGCTCCTCCTGTATTTGTATTAAAGACACCGCACCTACACAACGCAGAAACG
Organism: Centaurea solstitialis; assembly: GCA_030169165.1. Lineage (NCBI taxonomy): Eukaryota > Viridiplantae > Streptophyta > Magnoliopsida > Asterales > Asteraceae > Centaurea > Centaurea solstitialis. Next base: position 32,904,711 of record CM058043.1, read on the forward strand.
ATAAACTTCCTTTGGGTTTTTTTTTTTTTTTTCATTTTTCTAACTATGCAACTTTAGCTAGTACCAAATGGTTGAACCTGAAGCAGCCGAAACTTGTGATTTCACTTGGTGTCCTTTATCCCTTACCCACTCAGCCAAAAATGGGACCTTCATATAACGTTTATCCTTCCCTAGTTCTCTTGCAGCTTGCCTTGTATAAATATAGCCAATAGTATGTAGCATAGCCTCACCGAAAGCTGAAAAGTTAAGACAAACGTTGGTTATGGAAAGAACCGGAGAATATACATCAACTTGTATACTGAAAGGGTTATAGCATTGTTTGGTAAAAATCAGTTAGCTTATAAGTCAGCTTATAGGCACATGTTTGGATGGACCATAAGCTAGCTTTTTGAAAAGCTACTCTCTCACTAGCGTTTTGGTGACTTATGGGCCATTGTTTTTTTATTCCAAATATACCCCTGCTAAGTTTTACACTACCAAATTTAAACATGTCTTTTTTTGTCATTTTACAGTCATAAGCTACCTTATCAGCTAGTTTTTGCCAAACACAACTTATTCATCAGCTAGCTTATTAGTCATCAGCTAGCTTATCAGTCATAAGCTACCTTATCAGCTAGTTTGCCAAACATAACCTAAAAGCAAACCAAACAAACCCAGTATGTCCCATTGGGACAATAAAAAATAATAGTGGACATCTTTTCTGGGAGAAGGGGGGTATTTTAATGTTCACCAATATGCTAAAATTTTACGACTTAGGTACAAAAAATGTAGTTACTTTATATGCAACATCATACAGATTGCTACACAAATATTGGTATCTAATTATGTCATGACCATAGATTTTTTTTTTGGAAGAGGTATCCCAGACCACATTGGGCCCAGACTAATCCTCAGCAATTTTGGGCCGAAGCCCGACTGCGAAAGCATGCAGCCCGGGGTTGAAGCCCCCGTACCTTCAGAATGCGTCCCCCAGGGCTCGAACTCGAGTTCACCACTATGTAGTGCCCAAGCCTTACCACTAGGCTAACACTCCTTTGGTATGACCATAGATTTTCTCTAAAAGATTTCGAAAACCATATCAATTTTGAAGTTGACTGCAATAGTTAAAACACATTATATTAAGTCTGGCAAGAATGTAATAACTTCGTTATTTTCAGAAATCTTGGAGATGGGCGTCGGGATTTATATAACATAATATAAAGTATAAGAAATAAAACTTTCTTGTGCTAACGTTGGGTCAAACCTTAATTTTATGCGGGGTCAAAAAGAGGTTATATATCGATAAAAAACACGATTTCTGGAGCTTAAAAAAAACATACCAGCCTGTGAGAGCTGGGAAGCTTCTGCTTTTGCCCACTTTACGAATTCAGCTACTTTGCCTTCAACAAATGGCCGAAGGCGATTCTTCAGATTTGTTGTAAGCTTCAGTTCCCTCTCCTTTTGTAGTGCCTATACAGAGAAAGGACAGTGAGCTTATGATATAGCATGTGTAATTACTCATTGAATAAACTTCACTTTTGGTGCCTAATGTTTGTCAATTTCAACGGATATCGTCCCTAAACTTTGAAGACTTGGATTTGATCCCTCACGTTATCATTTCATAATAGTTTTGGTATCTCCTTTAACGGCTGCTAACTTTTTCCTTTAAGTCTAACAAAATGAGGGGTATTTTAGATTTATTTCTGCTAAACCCGTCAACTCCCGATTAAATGAGTGTTTTGGTCATCAGAAAAATGTATAAAATGACTAAAATACCCCTCATTTAATTGGACTCGACGGAAAAAATAACGGTCGTTAGGAGGGACCAAATCCAAGTTTTTGAAGTTCAAGGATGATATCCGTTGAAGTTGACAAACATTAGGGACCAAAAGTGAAGTTTACTCTTGTTTCATTTAAGAATTGGAGCAAGAAAGTATACCCTCATCCTCTCTTGGACTTTCATCTTGCGAATTTCCGGAACCTGTCCCTCCTCTTCAAGTTCTACAGACTGAATGGAGGCCATATAAAGTTCCCCAATATAATCCTCAAATAAATCACTACCAAAGAGCATGCCAAAAACAGCTGCAGGATCCACCATTGAGTCACTGAAAGGAATTACAAATAAACAAATCAGCTTGAGACTGTTAATATATATAAACGAACAACGGAAAGAATCATGGGTTATAGAACAGGAAGATTCTAAACATGGCAGATTCTATGAAGCAGGATGCCTCAGACATTATTTGTTTATCCCCATACATTTGTATTTTGAATTGAACTCGGATCCCAAAACCTCGTACAGTTAGTTGATTGGTGACAAGAATGTTATGTGTCCCTATGGTAATTGGTATATTTCATCCACCATTAATTTGAAAATTAACAATTTCAAAAGTTTACAACATTAACCTCACATTAGATACACTATACACATGCTTGACAATTTAGAATTTAAATACACTAATATGCATAGATTGAAACAGAAACCTCACATATGATGGAACTGGATTGAATATTTATGATGAACAACTGAACAAGAAAAAAAATTGCTGGAGTTGTAATTCAAGAAGAAACAGAAAACATATATATATATACACACAATATATATATATATATATATATATAGGGTTAGGTTCAAATGTGAACTCAATTTTGGTTGTGAATGTGAGGACCACTAAAATTGTGTCACGTGGCAATATTCACTCTGAATAATGCATAATATTCAGAGTTAATATTGCCACATGACACGATTTTAGTGGTCCTCATGTTCACAATGAAAAATGAGTTTTCATTTGAACTTTCCTATATATATATATATGTTGGACAGATTTAGAAACAGAACTTTTTTTACAGAAACTTCACATATGGCATTGTTCTTTTGGCGTATTAAAATATGGTAGTTCAGATTTCATACATCTATTGTATGTTTGCAACATAACATCTGCATTTATTAGCAGCAATTGTCAGAAATTTTCAAAATTATGGCTTTGTAAGTAGTATATTTTCACCATTTACTTAATCAACACTACAATATGACCCCACCTCAGGTGGAATATATTGGGTTTGTTTGGTTTGGTTTGAGTTACTTGATAAACATGCCCTTTTTTAATATCTTCATTTCCTTCATAAATAACTAAATCCTAAAACCTACACCATAATGTATTCATATTGATCGTATGGTGATCCTATGCACTACCTTAACACCCTTCAGGTTCACAATACAAAGAAACAAAACAATACTCAGTGCAAAGAGATGATGTATCATACTTACTCTTGTACTCCTGACTTTCCATTTTTGTCATACGCTTCACGCTTATCAGGATCACTTAGAACCTGATAAGCCTCTCCAAGCACCTTCATGCATATGACAATATATCCATACTCAAGATTCAGAATTGAGAAACTTTGAATAAGTAGACGGTATAATCCAAAAAAGAATCAGGTCAAACACCACACCTGAAAATTATGTGCAGCTTTCGGGTCCCCGGGATTTTTATCAGGGTGAACTTTCCTTGCCTTAAAAGATAGCATCAAGAAGCATTATTATGTAGTAATATATTAATCAAGGAATCTTCAGTATACAACATGATTAATTGCAAGAATTTCCCATGTACCACCTCAATTAAAAATATCAATTCAAAAGAAACATGAATTAAGAAACCATCTGGTATCGATGATTTAGTTGGTTATTCCTTTTATCAGGAGTGTGGCTTACGTTTCCCATCTTTGGTAGGAATGTTATCATCTTTGGTTCATATAAATATATCAAAACTTAATTGTCACATGCTATCATCTTTGGTCAAATGTCTACATTAAGAATCCATCCTTCCCCCCAATGGCGATTTTACACGATTTCTAAGAATTCAATAGATCACAAATAAATTACAAACTACACATGAGTTGTGTGAACCACAAGTCTTCTTTATAACATTTTGCATTTTCTCTGAAGAAAGGATAAGAAATAGACGTACTTTGACATAGTAAGCCTTTTTAATATCAGCTGAAGAAGCATCGGTACTGACTCCCAAAATGTCGTAATATTCTGTGTCCTTCACCATAGTTCCACAATCACCAACTCTTGTAAGGCTGGTAAAAGAACAAAAATGACCTTATTACAGCAAGAAGGAAAAAAAATCACAATGATAAAAAAAAAACAGAAGTTCTGGATCCTCCATGGCAAAAAAATTCCATCTCATATCAAACCTAACATCATGTGAGAGTGAGAATTGCAATGATGCAACAAAGTAGTCAAAGAGGTACCGGAGTGGCTTGCTGTTTTCAATAACAAATGTGAAGATTGATTGGGTATTTTTCTTTTTGGATGACCGTGGGTTTCCAGGCCAGTTTGTGCGCACCAACTAATCCCCTCGTGACCACAAGCGGCCTGGAGTCATCACAGGTGACCTCCATGGCCACAAGGGCTTTGGCAGAGCCTGGAGTCGAACCCAGGGAAGATGAGATTTCCATTACATCTCCCTAGGCCTTACCAGTACGCCACAACCCAAGTGGTTAAGATTGATTGGGTTGTCTCTAACAGTCTTACTTACATAGACTATCTATTTTCCCATAATGAATTTGTTGTAATCTTTACCCTCCCTTAATTCAGTACTCGATAGACAGCTAGACACATCGTTTTGTGGCTAATTTCTGAGTTTAGAAGGGAATCTAATGGAACAAGCAAGGCTACTCCTTTGGGACCCAAATGCCATAGGTTCCGCTTCCAAAAACAATCTTTCTGCAAAATGCAACGGAAAGGTTCCATACCAGCACATTCTCTCGAATCTCATAAGCCGACAAGGCGACAACCCTTGGTGCACTACGACCCTTTCCCGAAATTCTAACACATTATTGAACTGTATTCACTTAAATACCAAATTTCAAGCACCATGATAACTATTACTTGTAATTTCAAATTGTTTACTATTTCAGTTGTATTGAACTCAAATGAATCTCCATCATCATTAGATTTTTCTTTCAGAATATAGAAACACATCATCGTCAAAGGGTATTAGCTCAGTTGGATAGGTAACATCCCTGGGGGTGTGGTGTGAAAGCCACACTACCAGGGATCGATTCCCACGGATGACATTTCTGAGATATCCAGACTTTGGATCTGGTCCTTTGGGGCCGGTATGGAAGGATCCAGTCTATGGGATCCACTTCCTTGCTCGTCGGGTTTAGCCATAGGTTGGGCCGGGTCGCAGCGGATTAGGGGGATTGCCCAATTGGAGTCCCGATACCGCTGGAGCGTGTGTCTGTTTAACTTGCCGTTCAGGATAAAAAAATATCCAAAAGGGGCAAGTAGTACGTTATTTGTGCAATCTAGAACATGCCCTAAGTGATGAACACTTCCTCAACCAAACACAATACTCATCAAATTCAAAACTCATATCAATGTACTACTTCCATAAACTTCAATCAAATCCTAAAATCACTTAAAAGAGCCATAACAGTTCCAATTTGAGAAGTACTACCACATTAGATTTTCTTCCCAAAATTAACATTCTAAATCGAGATCTGAAACAACGAATTCATTCACAGATTCAAAAATGAGAATATAAACATGAATTCACTCGAAATCATTCTGATAAACATGAAATACAAACGAATCAAACCTAACACACTTCAAATTAAGCTGGATTCTTAATCAAATAACGAAATTGAACATAAAATCGCAAACATAAATCACATAAATAATTTGAAATACAGCAACTGAGACCAATTGAACACTTACGATTTATTGAATCACAAGAGAAGATGGATGATCAATTCAATCTGGAAATATTGAAAAAAATCTTGTAAAAAATAATGGCTACAAATCGTTCAATCAAAGCTTCCATAATGATTAGTTTTTTTTGTTCATAAATGTGATGTAGACAACATTATTGGCCCTTCAGCTATTTTCAACCTTCAAATATTGTCCCTCATCTTTTAGGCTTTTTCTTTGATTGTCGTAATTAAAAAATTTCTTAACATTTTAGTCCATTATCCTTTTTGCATAAATTCACTCAACTCGTTTCATAAGGCCATCCGCAATGGGGAACGGCAGAGGGGTCGGTACCGGCCGGTACCCCCGACAACACCGTCGAGGGTACCCGGTATGAAATTGGTATGGGAAGGGTACGATACAGCCATGCCGGTTGAAAAAGGCCACCCCACCCCACCCCACCCCCCCCCCTCTCTCTCCTTTCTCTCTATCTCTCTCTTCTTTCTCTTTTTCTTTTCTTTTTCTTTTATTTTTAATTAATTATTTAGAGGGGTATGGAATTGGTACGGTTAAAGATGATATGATATGGTGTTGGTAAAGTTGATGTGGCGCTGAGGTGGCAGTAGGTATGAAGGGTATGAGGGGTACGGTTAAGGATGACCGACCTAAGTAAAAGGTTGTTTGTATTGTAAATATTATTTTAAATATTGTAAATAATATTTAATAATCATCAAAGTATGGCTATTAACTTTTAGATGAAAATTTCAACTCTCATGTTCAATCCACATTCAAGTTGTTCATTAATTACATGTCTTATGTCTAAACCATGTAGATGAATAATGAAGTTTGTAAATACCTCTTATTTAATGTAAAAATGCACCTCAATATACTTCCATAAGTATTTCATCCTCTCAAGTTTCTTTCTTTATATCTTTTTAATTCTCATAATCTATTATTAATGGTAATCCTAGTTAATTATAACAGCTTGATTGATTTTTCATTAATTTATCTACGATAAAAGTTGTCTTTGTAAAACTAATTTGTCTGTATAAATTAAAAGGGGGTTTTCATAAATAAAAGGAGCGCGTTTTTTAATTGCGAGAATCGGGTTTAAAGAAAATTGTCTTTCTATATAAAGCTTTTATCAAAATAGATTATGAATCCTTTCATTAATAGCCTAATCTCGTTGTAACCTTGTCAATCATGGTGTGACATCACAACAGTATGTCGCATGATGTCGTGAATCAACTCTGGTGTTTTAATTGTATAGGTTGATATGGTAAATAATATCTTGTGGAATAATTGTATCGATACTAACCAATTGCTATACAAAGCCTTGTATTATTGTAAGAAAGAAATAAGAAAATTTACATATTAATGCTCTTTCCTATAAGGTTGGTGAATAAACCATGTTCTATATCATTAGGCCACTACCAAATAGCTATATATAGTTGACTGAATAAGTTGTGAGTTTTATTAGGGTGCGTTTGGTACGCAGACAGGACAGGACAGGTGTCCAGCGTTTGGTAAGATAGAACAGCATAGGACAGGACAAGCCAGAACATGTTAAAATGACCAGTTTACACCTAATGAGTTGTTTACTGTTTTATTAATAAATAATCAGTTTAAATGCATAATAACAAAGAATTTAAAATCTTATAATACTGTTTTATTGATAAAGTCTATAAGTTGTCGCCGGACGTCGGACGTCGCTGGAAGTAGCAGCCGCAGGTCGCCGGACATCGCCGGAGAGGGAGGCGGAGGTCGCCAGACGTCGGACGTCGCCGGAGGTAGCAGCCGCAGGTCGTCGGAGGTAGCAGCCGCAGGTCGTCGGACATCGCCGAAGAGGGAGGCGGAGGTCACCGGACGCCGCCGGAGGTAGTAGCCGCAAGTAGCCGGACATCGCCGGAGAGGGAGGCGGAGGTCGCCGGACGTCGGACGCGCCGGAGGTAGCAGCGGCAGGTCACCGGGAATCGCCGGAGAGGGAGGCGAAGGTCGCCGGAGGTAGCAGCGGCAGGTCATTGGACATCGCCGGAGAGGGAGACGGAGGTCGCCGGACGTCGGATGTTAGATTAGGTTTTGGAAGAAAGCGGTTGAAGAAAAAAGAAGGGATATTAGATTAGGTTTCTTATTTTAGGGGTATTTTGGTCAATAAGTTCCTTGTTCCACTTAGTTCCATGGGTAAGGGGGTGGACACACTTGTCCCATGTCTTGTGCTAGTGTGTTCTACTTAGTCCAAGGTTGGGGCACACCAAACGCAGGACAGGGCTGTCCTGTCCTGTCTTGTCCCACCCTGTCCAGTGCACCGAACATACCCAAAGAGACAACCCAAGCAATCTTAATCACTTGGGTTGTGGTGTACTGGTAAGGCTCAGGGGGATGTAATGGAAATCTCATCTTCCCTGGGTTCAAATCCAGACTCTGCCAAAGCCCTTGTGGCCATGGAGGTCACATGCGATGACTCAGGCCGTTTATGGTCACCAGTGGATTAGTCGGTATGCGTAAACTGGCCTGGAAACCCACGATCACCCAAAAAGAGAAAAACCCAATCAATCTTCACATTCTTTTTAATTGAAAATAACAAGCCACTCCGCTATCTCTTTGACTACTTTGTTGCGTCATTGCGATTCTCACTCTCACATGATGTTAGGCTTGATATGACATGGAATTTTCTTGCCATGGAGGATCCAGAACTTCTGTTTGATTTTTATCATTGTGATTTTTGATTCCTTCTTGCTGTAATAAGACCATTTTTGTTCTTTTACCATCCTTACAAGAGTTGGTGATTGTGGATTATATGTTTTATTATAAGAAGGACTATTTGGTAAATTTACTTACAATTTAATTAGCTTTAACCTACAATTTAATTAGCCTTAACTTTCACATTATTTAAATTCTTAAAGACATTTATTTTACCTCTTCATATTCAGATTTATTAATTGAAAGAAAAACCTACAACATAGCAATCCCTTTTTTCTCAAATTTTCTATTTATTTTTATTGTATATGTTTTCCTAAATAAATACTACATTAACTATATTTATTTAAATAAATGAAACATTAATGGTCTTCAAACTCATCACCTTCCTACCCGTTTATCACTTCATGTCTTCTCTTCTCTTAATCCACATATATAACCATGGAAGAAAAATATCTCATGGAAGCCATGTAAATTTCACTATCGCATTCTCTCTCTCTCTCTAATATAAACCTCTATTTTAAGTAGTTTTTATCTTTTGGACAATTTGTTAAATGCGGCTACTAATTTTCATCTTATGTGATTTTAGGTTTGTCTTCGTTTGTTGATTCATATGGTTCTAAAGATCGGATTCTGTCAATTAGGCTTCATGTGAAAATGATCTGTATAATGTTTTTTTTTTAAATTGATCAGGTAAGGTATTCTGTTAGGCTACTAATTTTCATCTCATGTTATTTTAAGGCTTTGTCTTTGTTTGTTAATTCATGGGGTTTTGGAGATTAGATTCTACCCATTGGGCCTCATGTGAAAAGTGATATGCATGGTGTCTTTTTGAAGATTGATCAGGTATATACGGTTTATATTTTCCATTTCGGTTTTATGATCAATTTTACCTGCTTGGAAATTGAAATAAGCTTATAAAAACTTCACAAGTCTTACCCATTCGTTTGGTATCGAAAATCCACTAAGATTTTCAGTCAAGCATTTAGTAAAAGGGGCTCTTATTTTATGTGTGTTTGTACACATATCTATATTTTAAACTTAGGTTGGGGTTTTTCCTTTATTTTTATGTATCACATGCAAGGAGGTAATTATCATCAAAATCTTCAAATCCATGGTAATTACTTTCTATCCTAATTTGTACCACGACTCTTGGATATTCAAAACCCAATTTAGGATCAAGTTTCAGTTGGAACATATACAACTTGCAGTGTCCAAAAATTTAGTAGGAAATTTGTTTTACTATTTTTTTAAGTGTTAAGTTAATTATGCTGAATTTGTGTTTCATTATTTTTTGTATAATAATAACAATAACAATGACAACAACAACAATAATAAATGGTGGTTTGAGTTTTAAATATTTATTGTCCATGACACTTTTTGTTAAATAAATGGTAATTACGAATTTATCTTTCATCTTAATTACAAATTCAAAGACATTGAGACGAATTTTATTTCAATTTGGGGTTTATTTCTTGAACTTCTAATTTGCATAATTACAAATAAAGATCATATGAATCATGTAAAGTTGAAATTTGGGCGAAGATAATGATTGTTGAGGTATTAAGGTAAGAGTTGTGGGAGTCCTTGAACTAAAATAATGGAGAATTGGTCACTTTAGACATGGTCTTCATCTATCAAATGGAATGTCGGTATTGTAATATGGATCAGTGTGATCCAATCCTTTATAAATTAGAATTTTCTATATGGGAGCTCTACGATTGCTTTCTATTTTCATGTTGTTTTCAATATTGAATGAAGGTTTAGTGCATGTTATGAAAAACTTAAGTTGATTATGATTAATGAAGAGTATAGGGTTGTTAATTCGAAATTAATGATGTAAATAGGGTTGTACTTCTCCCGAATTATTGTGTTATGTTACTTATTTTATTTTGTTACTTGCTAAACCCAGTTGTTGTAATAAAGTAGATATATGTGTAGACATTATTGAATGTTTGGCACAATTTGGTGATCTTGAGACAATTGATGGCGGTTATACAAAAAGGATTTGGAAATTATTTTGGATTATTAAGTTTGTTGAGTAATTATATACAATTCATAACATTTTTAACCAAAGTTTTATTAGAACGTATCACTTAACATGACATTCTGACATTCATCTTTGCATAGCTCGATAACTTGCAAAGTTACATTACACAGAGAACTTGGTGAGATGGATGAACAATCGATTGACAATGGAACACCCATTTGATTTATTTTTGTTGCCTCTTACGCATAAAATTCCTATTAAAAACACCCAAGGAATTTTTAATTGTTTCCGGTTTGTATATTTTCAAAATTTTCTATAGTTAATAATAAATATATCTGTTATGTTGAATATAATAAGTTTTCATCAGTTTTTCTATATCATAAGTATATGCATCATTGGCATTTTAAGAAAAAAAAAGACTCTAATTGATTTGTTATTAACTTCCTAATTCTACATTAATTTCACAATTTCACCGGATGCTGATATAATATTGATATATACAACAATGGTTTAAACTAATTAACACAACAACATTTTAAAGTACTCAAAAGTAGAAGAGTAATGTTTACAATTTTTCTAAAATATTGAGAAAACTAATTACCCAAGTAATTTTAAAATCCGAAAACAAATATTAAATTTTATCATTATCAATATCACATATAGATTTGTAACACAAATTTTTTTACATTAAAAATAATGATAGTATTTTTAAAAAATTTCTTGGAATGACTTTTACATACCGCGCAACGCGCGGTTCGGTCCCCTAGTTCTTAGAAATTATGTAAAATTGGCCTTTGGGGGGAATGATGGATTCTTTAGGGGCCGTTTACTTGCTCTAATCGGATAAGTGCTAACTCGGGTAAGATTGTTGACCCGGATAAGTACTAACCCGGGTAAGTATCATTTGGGTTAGAGTGTTTACCAAGTGTTTTTGGTAAGTACTTACCAGATAAAAAATTATCATTTTAACCTTTTTGGTAACCTTTTTATAAAATACTAGAAACGTACCCGCGCGCGTTGCAGCGCGAAGTATGTATCAATTGCCCGATTTTTATATACATCATTGTAAACATCAATTTAATCATATGTGTTCAATCAATTAACCTCCTAATGGTTTATTGAATAGTCAATTTCGAAAATTGAAATAAAAGTATTATCTTTATATAATAGAATATATAATATAATTAAATAAAAAATATTCAATATTGGGCTTATTTCGAAGGTATTGACGAGACGATTATGATGATATAATTTGTTAAAAAAAACGTAATTTTAATATAAATTTTAGTTCATAATATATGATTAGTTAGATTATATGATAAGGGTTTAAAATAGAAAATGAAAAAGTAAAAGATTAAAATAAGATTTAATAACTAACTATGGGGGTACAAAGTGTAAATGTGTAAAATAAAATGTTGAACAAAAGAAACCGTCAAATTGAGTTATTTGCTTTTAGATATAGATATAGATATAGATATAGATAGAGGGAAGTTATTTTGTAAACCAGTTTTTGGTTGTAAACCGTGTAAACTCATGGTTGCACAGCTTAAATCAACGAAATTTCTTCATGGAGTTGTTTAATACGATGAAAATGTTTCATATACTAAAATTTTTGACGAAATTGTTTCACATTTCGGTGTATTTTACGTAGAAATGAAAAAAGTTTCACATAAATAAGAAAAACGTTCGTGTGAATAAAAAACACCGAAATGTGAAACAATTTCGTAAAAAAATTTAGTATATGAAACATTTTCATCGTATTAAACAACTCCATAAAGAAATTTCGTTGATTTAAGCTGTGCAACCATGAGTTTACACGGTTTACAACCAAAAACTGGTTTACAAAATAACTTGACCCTAGATATAGATATAGATATAGATATAGATAGAGATAATAATTTTACAATTTTTAAATAATTAAATGTTATAAAATAAAAGTTTTTTTTACCGTGATAGTTGTTTTAATTTTGTAAATAAAATAATTACTATATATATAGTTTAACAAGAAAAAAGAAATACTTTTTAAAATTATTAATTAATTTTTAAATGAATAAAAATATATGTTAACAAACCCTAACCTAGTCTCTTCTTTCTCATCTCTCCGCCTACCATCCAAGATCGCACACACCTTTCCAACACCGCCAACATCACTCCGCCAACGCTGCCGCCACCACCTAGCCACCATATCGAACGACGCCGCCACCGCCCACGCCCAGCCACCACGTCGGACGCCGCAACCACCACCCAGCCACCACGTCGAACGACGCCGCCACCACCCAGCCACCACTTCGGACGCCGCAACCACCACCCAGCCACCACGTCGAACGCCGCCACCACCCCGTCACCAACACCAAAAGCCAAGAGGATTCGTGTCTACACCGTCGTTTTGCCGGCGGTTACAAGGTCGTTTTCATACATTAACCGACGAGGTATAGAAGAAGCGGAAGGGCAAACGACGGGAAATCACAAAACTGACTCGGGTCAGCAAAAATTTAACTCTGTCTCGGTAAGATCTCGGTCAGCTTTTCGGTCAGACCTGAGGCTTAGGGTGCGTTTGTTTTGCAGACTACATGGGACGGGACGGAACAAAAGAAGAATAGTCCCATGTTTGGCAAGACATGGAACAAGAATAACATGGGACAAGGTGACTAAGGGGGTGCTTGGTTCATTTTAAGGAATAGGAATGGGAATGAAAATGGGAATGCAGGAGAATGGGAATGAAAATGAGCGCATTGTATTGTTGCTGCTTGGTTAACCCACTGTAATCAATGAAAAATTGTTTCATATTAAAAAAATATTTTCCTCCACTTCTAAAATACAAAAGATGTTCCATTTAACATCAACAAATGGAATGACGTATGGAAAAAAGAACTGAGTTGAAAGAAAATTTCCATTTCCCCCAATTTGGTCAGGAATGGAAATTAATGAATCTGCAGGAATGATTCAATTATATAATATCAGACCAAGCAGCAGTATTCATTGCCATTCCCATTCCTTACCCTGCAATACCAAGCACCCCCTAAATATCAATTTCATGGGACAAAATCACTCATTTTTTGTTCCACCCAAATAGGTGGAACAACCTTGGACTAATCTTAAAATGACAAATTTACCCTTTTAACACAATACAAAATATGAAACTAACACCTAAGAACTCAATCACGTGTAAACACTAACCATCGATTTCTGCTAAATAAAACTCCTCCAAATCAAAATTTTCAATCGAAAGCCTAATGGAAACCTCCCGTCTTCCAACCTCTCCTTTCAGATCTGAGTTTGATGTTCAATGGGTAACGGTAGAAGAAGAATATGAAAGATGGTTTATTTTAAAAATAAAGAACCTAAAGAATGAGTAGAAGGATGATTTTGCAATCGATGAAGTCTTCGAAAAAAAGAAAAAAAGGAAGATCGATGGTGGTGGTGATTGGTTTTTTCATTTTTTTTTCTCTCGATGAACTCACCCAGATCTACTGACCGAGTCAGTTTGGGTCAGTGGCAAGTAAACAACCCTGTGTAGACGTTTGACCGAGATGATAGCATGTGACAGTTGCGTTTTGATATAATATGAACCAAAGATGATAGCATTCCTACACCTTTTGGTTTATTCGAGTGTTCAAATAGCTCGAACATATCTACTAGAAATCTAGAACTATGCTTGATAAAATTATCTCTAGTTAAGACCAGGAAAATATTCATCACAACTTTGTTTGATAAACCAAGCTTGATTTAAACTCGATCCAAAAATATTAACACATATTGACATACATATGGCTTGAAAAAAGCACTATAACATACTTGTACCGGAAAGTATGTAGAATGCCTTGAAAAACTATAAATATGTCTAGCTTGTGTATTTTTGGAAACATCGAACATATTTGAACAAACTGCATTATATAAAAATACTGTGTCATATGTGAAACATAGCTTAAGGTAGTTAATTATCACTGTTGTATATACCACAGTTTCATATCACATAAAATTCACCTCGTTTAAGCTTAACCTCATCGTGCTTACTTTTTTTTTTTTTTTACGTCTACTTGTAAGTTGTAACTCGACTTCATACCTTCAACTAGCATCACTTAGCTCTTTAATTGTAACTTCTATGTTTTACATCATCTTCTACTTTTGATGATGGTTAAAAAGACTTTATTTGCTTAATATAGGTAAGAAAACATTGCTTTGTAAACTACTTGTAAACTATGTAAATAACGTGATACATCCCAAGTGTCTAAGGAGTACAAACATATTCTTTCATGTGAATTTCCATTTTATAATGAGTATGATTTGATTACAATACTTAGAGTTTATATTAATTATACTTAAACATCGTTCTTATCATTCCTATATAAGAAAATTGGGGTGTTACTGATACATGGTCTATACTCCATGAACTTTTCTTTTTGCAAAAACTTTCTTCTTTTTCTGTTCCAAAATAATGTATTTGGTCTATAGAGTATTGAATTCAATTCTATTCCACCTTCAAATATGTCAAAAACATACATTTTGTAATAATCAATTAATAAAAAGTGATTTATTTTGTTTGTTATTATTTGTAATATATTTTTATACATTATCTATAAAGAATGAAATAAAATCCTACAAACAAGACATTTCCAGATTCTTTCACGAAATCTGAATCCCTCCCAAAAAACATTAAATCGAATCAAATCAAACGTTCGCTTAGAGTGTTTTTCTTTGGACTTTGCTTTTGTAAAACTCATCATCCTGAATCTAAGGATTTTACCTTGGACGCATCATGGGCAGCGTAGGGCCTATCTAGCCCTTTAATGAGGGCTGACTTGGCCATACGTTGCCTACGATATGCTCAACCCGCATCTTGGTGTGTTTACTGCTATTTGATTCTTGTATTTTTGTATTTTAACAATGATGTATTTAATATTTTGGTGCAGATAATATATATATGTGGGACATGGTTGATGATAATGATGCTATATATGGGGTGAAAATTGAGAAAAGGGTTCAAGTTGACATCCAAGAGTTTTAGCATGCAATGGGGATGATTTTCTGAAGAAACATGTAGTATAGATATATGGTGCAGATGGGCAGGCATCTGTCATCTTGGTCTCAAATTCATCAACTATTTTGTATTGTTGTGAGTTGTAACCACTTTGATCCAAGCTCTTGTTAACTTATCTTAATGGAAATATTATGATTTTTGATTTAGTGAACATGTGGGACTCTATCTTATTACTCTTCAAAAATAGAAAAACTTTTAACACATTTGGTGACGAGAGTAAGGAGTTGTTTGATTGATTTTCCATTGATCTATGGATAAAACTATTTGTATAGATTGAAAATAAATGTTCTTTCAATGATGAAAAAACTAAGAAGTGCGTTTTAAGTGGGATGAAGAAATACTTGTATTTTTGCATAAAAGCTCATTCCTAAAAGCTTATTGAATAAGCTACATTCTATATCATTAAGTTGATATAATATATGCATGTTTAACTGATTGAATAAATTATGAGGTCCATTAAGCTCATTAAGTTGCAACAAATAGACCCCAAGTCCAAGTTGATTAGATGTGACATTCTAACACGCCTCCTCCAACATAGACGACATAAGTGTAAATGTCCTATAATTTTGAGTCTGTTTCATATGGTTGGTAATTAAATTGCATTACTTTTTTAAAAGCCTTTGGAGAAAGAAAACATATTCCAACATATCTTGAGAAGCTAAGCCTTTGAAGAAACAAAACATACAAGTTCAATTGATGTAAGATTCAACATTACCATATGACTCTTTTGCGTTGTCATCATCAACTTCTTATTTATGGGACGTGGATGAAGTGAGAACATGTCTTTAGTTGAATATTTTTCTTGAAACACATTATTGTAAGTTTGACGGATATTAAAAATAATGTCAGGCACAGGAGGATATTAATTTATGTAACCCCTATACAGTGTTTTAAAAGGCTTGTCATGACATTTCGTCCTGGCCCATTGTGACTAAGGCTTGTTTTCAATGCCACATTAAGCCAGTAAGCCTATGGCACGTCATGGCTTGATGTGGGATTTTATAAGACATTACTTGATTATTTTGCTTTCTTATTGTCTTACTTTTTAGTTTTTGATATATGACTCCATTTAAGTGTTCGATATCATTGATTTATTTGAGTAACGGTAGAAACAATACACATACACATATGTGTGTGTGTGTCTATGCAGGCGTACGCGTGATTTGATGTTATACATCATGCCATATCGTCATGCTATGCATGATGCCATTTAAAAGCATGCTTTTATTTTATTGTAGTGAACCAACATAACTAAAGTCGTTCTAGCAATGACGGTAATTTCACATATATCTTTGTTAAACAAGGCGTCGTAAACGTCTTATGTGAAAATCTTGGACAAACAACTCTTAGAATTCATCACTAGTAGAATAACAACAATGTCTATTTTTTTCGAGTGGTCTTTTACTTTTAGAATAAAACAAAATATAACACTCAATGCATTGAAAGCAAATAAACTGAAGGGTGAATGGTGGTGACCCAGGTCATGGTTGAGTTGTATTATAAAAAATTAAGTTAAATTGTAGCTTATATATGTAAAAGTGACACAAACAAGTATATCATTTTGGAAGTAGGCTGTGGAGGTGGATATATGCAAACTGATATTTTTATGATTTGCATAATGGCTTGTTAGTCGCTTAATAAAACTCATAACTTATTCAGTTAGGTATATACAACTATTTGGTAGTAGCTTGATGATATAAAAAGATGTTTTACTCAGCAAGGTTATAGTGATCTTCAATATGTAATTTTTCTTTTTTATTTCATACAAGAATACAAGACTTTATATATCACTTAGTCAATACCAATACAATTATTATACAAGATATTATTCATCATATCAGCCTATATCTATATAATTAAAACATCAGAGTTGATTCACCATATGATGCTACATTACTGTTGTGATATCACACCACGAGAGATTAGACTATGAAAGGACTTAGAATCCGTTTTAATAGAAGTTTTATACGAAAAGACAATTTTTTTAAATCGGTTTATGAAAAGCCCTTTCAAACAAAACCCTTTCTAATCTATATATAATAAAAGAGTAACTCATTGACACGTGTTGCGCTCTAGTGAGCTATTGCCACATCATATGAGTTATTGCCACATCATATGCATATGTGTCATGTGTCATATGTTGACACATGGCACTGATTCAAATTTTAAAATTATTAAAAATTAATCCAAAATTATCTATTAAATATAACAAACTTTATCTCTATCTATTGGTATGAAGTCATCTATATCTCTATCTCTCTCCCTAAATTGATATTTAAATACTAAGCAGATTCAACAAAAACTATATAAACCTTTACCTTTTCCATTTTAATTTTTCAAGTTCCTCCATTACTCGCTTGCAAACGTTTTAGGTAAGTTCGTCAACCATTTTTTCGAAGAGCATTCATGCATAAAATTTATTTTATTATTTGTTTTTGCAATTATTTGAAGAATGGTAAGAAAATTTGTGTCATTATTTTCTTATGATGAACTAAATCATATGGTTTTATTTTCTCCTGATTTACTTTTCTTTAGTTTTTTGATCTACATCGGTAGAAGCAAAACTAAGTTTTCTTCTCCACATTATATAATAATTTATATTTGTATTCATGTAACTAATTGATAAACCTCATAATTTATTCAATCAATTAAACATGCATATATTATATCAACTTAATGATATAGAATGTAGCTTATTCAATAAGCTTCCAGGGATGAGCTTTTATGCAAAAATACAAGTTTTTCTTCATCCCAATTAAAACACACTTCTTAGTTCTTTCATCCATGAAAAAAACATCTGTTTTCAATTTATACAGACAGATTTATCCATACATGATCTATGGAAAATCAACAACCAACCCCTTACTCTCATCAACACATGTGTTGAGGTTTTTCCATTTTTGAATAGTAATCAGATTGAGTACCACATGTTCACTAAATCAAAAATCATAATATTTCCATTAAGATAAGTTAACAAGAGCTTGGATCAAAGTGGTTACAACTCACAACAATACAAAACAGTTGATGAATTTGAGACCAAGATGACAAATGCCTGCCCATCTCCACCATATATCTATACTACATGTTTCTTAAGAAAATCATCCCCCATTGCATGCTAAAACTCTTGGATGTCAACTTGAACCCTTTTCTCAATTTTTCACCCCATATATAGCATCATTATCATCAACCATGTCCCACATATATATATTATCTGCACCAAAATATTAAATACATCATTGTTAAGAACAAATAAAGAATCAAACAAATAGCAGTTAACACACCAAGATGCGAGTTGAGCATACCGTGGGAAACGTATGGCCAACTCAGCCCTCATTTGAGGGCCAGATAGGCCCTATGTTGCCCATGATGAGTCCAAGGCAAAATCCTTAGATTCAGGATGATGAGTTTTACAAAAGCAAAGTCCAAAGAAAACCACTCTAAGCGTAACATTTGATTTGATTCGATTTGATTTTTTTGGGAGGGATTCAGATTTCGTGAAAGAATCTGGAAATGTCTTGTTTGTAGGATTTTATTCCATTCTTTATAGATAATTTATAAAAATATATTACAAACAATAACAAACAAAATAAATCACTTTTTATTAATTCATTATTACATAATGTATGTTTTTGACATTTGAATGTGGAATACAATTGATTTCAATACTTTATAGACCAAATACATTATTTTGGAACAGAAAAAGAAGAAAGTTTTTGCAAAGAGAAAAGTTCATGGAGTATAGACCATGTATCAGTATCATTCATATAAACAATCGAGCATGACCGAAAATTTAAAACCAACTTAGTTCTTGAGTCACTTTTTATGAAAGAAAGGGAGGGAAACAGAAGGAAAGAATAGGGAAAGAAAAATTATCGTGTTCTTAAGTTTTTTTAGAAGGGAAATAAAAGAAAAAGAATAATAACTACTTTTTTTTAAATTGCCGATCTACCCATCAATTACACTTCTATTTTTTAGTTTGTTCCAAAATAAATGTCCACTTACTTTTCCAATTCTACCCTTAATTGTAAGATGGAAAAACCCATTACTCCCTCTACTATCAAGGGTAAATTAGTCATTTCCTTTAACGAAAAAGTGCAATACTATGCAGTTCTAGAACTGCGTACCTTTTTTTATTCTGGACACTTATTTTGGGACAGACAGGTGTATTAGAAATCATTTGATTTCATTAATGAAAAGTACTAATTTTATATTTTCTAAAACTAAGAATCAAGCGCTTTTCGCAACACGGGAAACTAATAAACAATCAAAAACAGTAAGGTGCCATACCACTGCTGATTCTTTCTGAATTCAGTTAACACCGGATATATATTCTCGAATGCAGTGTAAGTCTCGTCTCGAACCTGAAAGTGCATAATAAACAACGATTAGAACATGTTTCTGGTTCACGTGACATAAAGAACCAATCATCAACACGAGGCTCCATCTTACCTTAGCTCCTGTAAGAACAATTTTTCCCGAAACAAAAATAAGCAAAACGATTTTTGGTTGTTTCATACGATAAATCAATCCCGGGAATAATTCTGGTTCATACTGTAAGATAAAACACACAAAAAAAAAACATTGGTTAAAAACATACAAAAGCAAAATTAAGTGTCCACATTTCTACATTAATTTTGTGTCATAGCAAGTGCTCACTTTTCAAAGTAAGTGCATGCTTTCTAATTCTGACATTAATAATGAGATGGAGAAATTCATTACTCCTTTTGTTAATAAAGGTAAAAATTGTCATTTAGTTAATTAAAAATATCTTATTATGTCTTTTTCATTTTCATTGTGGACATTTATTTTCGGAAGAAAGGAGTAATATTTCCATTTTGCATCCTATTATTGAACACCGTCCCAAAAAGGGTCCACATTTCTATTTTAATTTCTCACAAAGTAAGTGTTGACTTCCAAAAGTAAGTAACTATTTTTTAATTCTACCATTTATTATGAGATGGAGAAATTAATTACTCCCTCTATTATTAAGGGTAAAATCGGCATTTAGTTAACTAAAAATGTAAAAAAAATATAAATTTCTAAAACTGTAGCCGTTTATATTGGGAAGGAAGGAGTAAACCTTTCATTTTGTGGGTCCTATTTATCAGGCATGAGGGATGATAAATGTGCCAATCTCTCTCTAATGAACTCGGTCAATACAAAAAACAAAGTACTTCATAAAGAACTTACGCTTGAAAAGGCACCATGAGAGTATGCAAGTCCTTCGAGTCTAATGGGAAATTTGACATCACATGACCCAACAATGTTTTGTATCTTAAAATCCTACAAACCAAAAGAAAACGTTAATATATAGCACAAGGTACATAAAAATAAAAACAAGAGACGATAAATAAACCAAACCAAACAAGCCCAGATTATCACACCCGAAGGTGGAGTTCTGGAGGGTGTAATGTACGCAGACCTGACCTCTACCCCAAAGAGTAGAACAGTTGTTTCCTTAAAGATCCTTGACTTGTAACAAGTGTAGAGAAAAAAACCACACCCCCTAAGGTTCTGGTAGACCAACGTATACAATAATGAAAAAAATAAGAAGATTACCTTAAACTTTGCCGGGAACCCGAGTTTTTGAATAATCCGAGCATACTAATGAAAAACATAACAATTAACACATAACACAAAAAGAAGAAAACAAGAAAGGAAACTATTTGCTACCATGTTACAAACTATAGCATTGCATAACGTTGTCCGCAATAGCAAGAACTCACTCGCAACTAATTAAAACAATGTTGTTTCTATAAATACCTCAAAACCCCAAAAAACCAAGAATAAAGGCTAGGCATTCAAGATTCTGCCCTAAGGACGCTAGTTCGAGTCTCCTCAAGGGGTTCTTCCGTTATCCTGTTATCTCCAGGGACCCATGGGATTAGTCGAGGTGAGCACAAGCTGGCACAGACATCCACAGTTACCAAATAAAGGTGGTCGGCCGGCTTGATTTCACAAGACATGGTGGCTTGATTTGGAGGGTGGTGCTTAGCGGTTTGTATGATTTTAAGGGTGCAATTGGATTTGCAGAACTCGATAGATTTTGCTACTTTTTTTAACACGATTAAAATTAACCCCATGGAAAACCTCTCTACCCTTTGGGGTGGAGACAAGATCAACCTACATCTTACCCACAGACCCGACCTTTTGTGTGGGATTTACTAGTTTCGTTTGGTTTCTTCACATACCTTTCGTGCAGCCAGTTTTGATTGTTGTTCACTCTTAGCTCCTGTACAAACCTGGAACAAGCAACATTAGGACATTTTATTACTCAAGACTAAAGAGTATAATATAATTTGGGACATAAAAAACATAAAAAACATAAATGTATAATATAATTTTATAGAATGTTCCTAACCAACATAAATGTGAATTTCCTTTTAGGCGACTTTCAAAACTAAAATTGTTTGGACCAAACTTCGATACCAGTAATTTAATTTGGGACACTGGTAGCAAGTGAGGCATGGATGTATGAGTTTATTTCCGATTTCAAAAGAAAAGATGTTCGACTACAACCAAACACTTACATTGAATTATATGTCAAACCAAACTTTATATACATAGGGGGTTATTCATGGAGTACTCTGTATTTTGTGAGAATTGTGAGATCCATTCACAGCCACACATCTTGAACCCATACATGGTAATTCACACTGTGATTACTTGCCTAATCCAAACCAATGTGTCTTCTATTTCAAACATTAAACCAGAACATAATGATTCATACTATTAATATACTTATTGATTAAAAGGTTTATGTCTCAAACATTAAACCCGCACATGGTAATTCATATTGTGAATACTCATTAAAATAGTGGATATAGTTGGATCTCACTGTTCTCACAAGTAACCTGGTTCTCAAATGATTACCACCCTATATATAGGGATATTCTTTTGTAAATCTTATAAAGGTTGTAAACCACATAAACCATATTTATGGAAATGATAAAGATTTATTTATTATGATTTGAATATTTATAGAAAATGATTAGAGTTCATTAATTATGATAAATGTTTTATATTAGAAAATAATCAACATATTTATGAAATCAAATATTTGTTGGACTAGATGAATGGTTGACATAGGTTTACAAGGTTTACAACCTAGATTTACAAAAGAATACATCTCTCTCTCTCTCTCTCTCTCTCTATATATATATATATATCCAGAGGGATAGTATATAAATTGTAATAGATAAGAAGGGAAACTTACCATCTTCCCTGAAGCAAAGATTAGTGCTGTTGTTTTCGGTTCTCTTATCCTCATGATTACGGCAGCAAAACGCTGAAGAACATTAACCAAAAAAACATCTTCTAAAATGAATACTTTCTATGATCGGGAATACGCATTATCAGCATACAGAAGAAGAGTTTAATCTATTTCCTGGCATAATATAATGCAGCTAACTCTGTTTTTGGATGTCCTCAACAAATACAACATTTCCCTTGATGATAAAGTTTCAATCCAAACTATATCCTTGACCATTAACAGGGGCGGATGCACTAGGTTGGTTGTGGGGGGATGGGTCCCCCACTAGAAGGTAAAGAAAACAATTATTTTTATGTTAAGCTCTGTGTTTTTAATCATATACTACTTAACATTGTGAGGACAATTTTGGGAGAAAAGTTAACATTGTTTTCCTTCCATTTCCTTTCGATTCTCTCCTAAAAGAGGTTTCGAGAACACAAGTGTTTTTTTACTTTCCCTCCCTTTCCTTCATAAACAAGTTTTAGTTTCGAGAACACAACGTTAGTTCGCAAGATTCTTCTCTCTTCCAACCATTTATCATGATTTGACTGATGGTCAAACACTTCCACTAGATTAAGATATCAAGCAAACGGATTGTTTTCTTCTAGTGGAGTTCATAAAACGGCATTGAACAAAGAGAATACCTTGGGATTATATTCTGCATTACGAGCTTGAAGTGCAATCGCCTTAAGGTCTAGCTTACAATCCAGATTGACCGTAGATACAATGTTCCTATATGTATAGACAACAAACTGCTCATCAGAAATATGATAGCTCAAGAAAGAGATTTTTCGGGAAAAAGTCATGCAGCCGTTAGTACCAAACATTGCTAAGGCTACCAACAATATGTACAAATATAAAGAAACAAAATATATGATACTATGAAAAGAGAAAATGTAAATATAAAAGTAGTTGTATAATAGCATATATGATATAACAGACTCGTATAAAAAAGGTAGTCACAAGTGAAAGGGTAGGGACCTTACTTTATGGGGTGTGAAGAGTTTAACTCTGTAAATTTAGTAGTTACTTTCTCGTTTTTTTTCAAATCAGAGATACATTTTGACTAACAGAGATACATTTTGACTTTTTGGTTAGAACCACGATTGTCAAAGTCCAAAGTTCCAATGGCTTTTTTTCTAAAAAGACCTCAGAAACACCCAATGAGATGAAATTCTCATTGCTCTTCCAGTGACACCCCTGTACCAAAGAACGATATTGGAGCACAAGATCTCTAAGAGCATCTCCAATGCGGGGGTTCTTATAAGAAAAAAGTGTAGCCTCTTACAAGAACCAACATTGTAAAGAGTTTTTATAAGAACCTCAACCCCCTTCTTGGAATGGTGTTCAGGCTATGCCTAGACTAATCCTGACAATTTATGACTGTAAGAAATCAGCCCCCAATAGACTCAGTTACTCAGTGACCATACGTATGCGGTACGCCTGGAATTGAATCCTAGGCAGATAGAATATTCCACCACATCCCCAAGGCCTCAACCACTATGCCACAACCCTTGTGGTCAAGAACCTTGGTTCTTACCTCGAAATTGGTGTGAAGTGACAATGTGCTAAATTATTTATATATTTATTTATAAACATTATAACAATATTTGATGTTGGAAAAAAATATGTGACCCACAAAAAAGGTTCTTATAAGAACTACCATTGTCGACTTATATGTGAGTTCTTAATTTGATGAGTTGGAAATGATGTGGCAACAGAAAGTAGATTCTTATAAGAACCTACAGCTTGTTTGTTAGCAGCTTAAGACTCGCAGCTTTTCGAGTCAGCTATACATGATTGTTTGGTAGTGGCTTAATGATATAGATAGTGGCTTATTCAGTAAGCTTTTGGGGGGAGCTTTATGTAGAAAGCCAAAAAAATCCAAATATGCCCCTCCAAAATTAAAACACACTCATCCCATCTATTAAAAAACCCATCCAAATAAAAACTTCCTCAATCTATACACACAGCTTTAATCCACACAAACAACTTTATCCATAGTCCATACAAGACTTAATGGAAACCCAGCCAAACAACCCCTAATGTTATCCTATGCAAGTTATCCATTAAGACAAGTATGATATATTCAAATGACTTGGTTACTATTGATTTACCATTTTGTCCCTTTCCCCATTCTCCACTTTGAGGGTCTTCCTCTTCCCTAAATTTCTCTTGGCATCAAGTAGATGGGACCATACTCATATCATATAAATGAAAACCTTTAACCTTTAACCTTCAACTTAAGGATATAAAATCTTTCTAATGGTAGTCTTTCCTTTCAACCCTAAGTATATATTTCATCTTTGATTCTTAAAAAATGTTTCCAATTCTATATAACTTACACAACACACACACACCGAAATTCTTAGCAATTCACACACAACCAACCCCCCCCCCCCCCCACACAACTTCTGCACAAATCTCACTGCCTATTGTCAGTCCACCAATTAGCTCTTTATTATCATAATTGGTTGTAAATTGTAGTCTTGAGTTTTTCCAACATATTTCAGCATTCACAGTTTCACACACATAAGCCCATGAATACACATACCAACAAGTACCTGCTGAATCACCCAATCAATCAATTTTAAACAGAAGATGATTAAAAACAAAAAACACAGACTAATTACAACAGGGCTTACTGAAGAGTAGGAACGATTCCAGATGGATGCTTGGAGAGATCAACTGGTTGACTTCCCTCCATCAATTGATCCGCCATTACTCCCTTCCCTTCCCTTGATCACTTCACACTTATTATCCCAAATCGCTCCTCAAATCTTAAAACCAAAAAAACAAAATCAACGTCAAAAAGAATCATAAAACCTGAATCACTAAATAATCTTCTAAACAATCCCCAACTACATTCCAATTTGTTAAGACATCTCCCCATAAGAGATCTATTAGTTGATTTAGAAAGTTAGGGTTCGATAAATTTGAAAAATAGTTTCAAAATCAACCTATCTCCCTTGTAATTAATCATTCAAATACCATATAAAACTTGGATTCCATAAGTAAAAGAACGAAAAATCTGCATAAAGGGATGTAATTAAACCTCTTATGACGCAGAATCCGAATTAGGGTTTCTTCAATTCAATCTACTAACAACAAATTGATGAATGGATGATGAAAAACAGACCACAAATCGATGAAAATGGAGTATAAAAGGGGTTTTGTATTAAGGATCGATTAGAATTTTTGAAAAAGGGATCTTTTATATGAACAGATGATGATTTTATAGCTTTCTATCAAGAGAGGGATTTATGAATAAAGAGAGAGAAAGAGTTGGAAAAATATGTGAAAGGCGGTGAAGATGTGGGTGGGAAGATAATGGGATGTGGGGTTTGTGTTATTTATAGTGTTCCGAAAATGCCCTTTTGTTGTTTTTGTGGTGTGTGGGTATTTTGGTAAATTTGTGGGGGGAAGTGTTGGCTGACTGGCTGTTATGTGATTGTTGGTGAAGGACGAATGGTTTGCTTACACGTGGCTAAAGAGGTGGGGTGATACTCGTAGTTGGGCTGAATGGCCCATTGAGGGTTTAATATTGGGGTCGTGTGAAGAAACCTCAAATTGGGCCTGTAGTAGCTCTTTTAAGGTTTAGGAGACATTGTTTTAAAAAAAATCATTTCAATATCTTCTTATATTAAGACGGTTTTTTTAAGACATGACAGCATCGAACACGCATGCCTTTCCGACGGTATCGGGCATTTAAGGGCAGCCCAGCTTACGCTGGACCTAGAGCCCAATCACAGTTTTTGACTGGATTGGGGCGACCCAGTCTATATCGGACTGACTTAATGACTGGGTACTACTCATGGCCTCAAATTGACTCCTCTTGGATTTAAACCCGGGTAGACTGAGATATCATCAACAGCTCCTCCCAGGATGTTATGGCCCTTAGTAAGACCAATTGAGCTAGACATGATTTGTAAGATAGTTTGTTTTATGTGTTAGATTTCCAACTCTTTAATGTTCAAATACGTCTAAAATAATTAGTGGCAACCTAGCCTCTTTATCTCAAGACGCAACCTCCAAGTTTATACAACCACCAATTGGATCTCAACCCAAATCGAGATCAAATCCGGTCACTTCCCAAAACAACTTGAAATCAATTTAGATGTTACAAAAAAAAGTATTATTAATCATAAGTGAAAAAACAACAACTTAATTTAAATCTCAGACTTTAACACATCTTTTATTAATCATAAGTAAAATAAGATTTCAAAATTCAAACTTTCTTAAAAAAATAAAGGGCACCTTGGTGTTTCTAATTGGGTGTGGGCATTGGGTTACACAACATGAATATAAAATGTGTGGTTATCTTTTTCTTTTAATTTGGGCAAAATGTGTAAAAGCGTAACGTTTGTTTTAGTTCTTACATAGTGAAGTGATTAAAAAAAAGTTAATTGGAGTTGTATGATTGGTTAATTGGTTTCACATTCAACTTATGCATAGATTAAATTGACATGTAATAAATCATTTGCTTTATTTCTGATTTACTAGTATCTTTGCTATTTAATTTGAAATTGGGTTTCAATATTATTTATTATGAGGCTAGTTTTGTGGTTACTTTTGGTTAGTGAGCATCTTTGCTATATAAATTGGCTTTCAACTAAGTTGTTCTTGGGCAATACAATTCACAAGATGACAAGATATGGCCGTTTCCGGTTAAGACTTGGTGTTGGAGAAAAACCCATCCAAGTTCGAATTCGGGAGTGGCCAACCAGGGACCACTGAGTATTAATCCCAGGTGAGCATGCTTTAACTCTCGGTAAAAATTACCAAGAATGTAGTATGGGCAAACCCATGTGAACCTTATAAAAAAATGATATGGCCCGTTAGGATCGTTTAAATTGACGGATGGGTTTGGAGTTCGGACGAAGGAAAAATAAATTTGGATAAGCTTATCCGGCCCGTTGTATAAGAATAAAATAATAATAATATTTTGATATGAATAATATTTTATTAAAAATGTTTAGAATTGATTTAAGTTGAACTTTCTTTAGTGTGTTGCAACTAACTTCCAAATATAAACTTGTTAGTTGTACATAGGCCCATGGGCCTTGGCCCATTGCTTTTCCTTTACTCTTGTATATAAATAGCCTAGATTATACTTCTTTTGTATACACCTTCATTATTCAATACAATCAATCTTTCATCCCTTTCTATTTCTAACATGGTATCAGAGCTTTAGGCTTCTTAATCTCATTCCTCAATCCCGAGTCGGGATTCTCAATTCCGAATCGGAATTCTTTCCTTTTCCGAATCGGATTTCATATATTCCGAATCGGAGTTTCCTCTTTTCCGAATCGGATTTTATATATTCCGAATCGGAGTTTCCTCTTTTCCGAATCGGAGTTGCCTCTTTTCCCGAGTCGGATTTACCACAGTGGGAACTCACCACAGTGGTCACTTTCCCGAATCGGACTTTCTTTTCCGAGTTGGAGTTTCCTCTTTTCCGAATCGGGATTTCTCAAAATCCGAATCAGATTTCTTGCTTTCCCGAGTTGGGATTCTTCCCCGTTTCTCCTTTCCCGAGCCGATTCCGAGTTGGAAATCGTTTGATTCCGAGTCGGGATACGCTTTCCCTAGTCGAAACTCTGCCCGAGTTGAGATTCCCTTGTCAAGTTTTACTTACTCTCTAATCATGACATCCAACCTCAGTCATTTTCAACCCAAATCCACCACTTCAAAGGGATCTGTGTCACTGAATCCGTCACAACAAGTTGCACTTATGCAACTCCTGCGTCAGAATCAACATCTTATGCAATTTTTGTTGCGTCAACAACTTATGCAACAACCAATGTCTTGAACCATGGGAATGCATTCTCCGCGATCGTCTACATCGGATCATTTCTGGATTTTTGATTCTGGCTGCTTTAACCACATGTCACCATATCCCGCCGGGTTCATCACTAAGCAGCAATCTCCGCATCCTACTGTTCGCACAGCGGACCTTACTCCCAAGCCTGTACTATTCAGTGGGAATTATTCTACTGACCTGATTCAGTTACCCGAGGTACTGCATGTACCAGGACTAGCGATAGGGCTAGTCTCTCTTACCCAGCTTCAGGAAATGGGTCTACTCATATCTTTTGATTTCTCTGGTTGTGTTATACAAGATCCAAAGACTAAGCAGATTCTTGGAAAAGGCTGTAGAGTTGGACGGACTTTTGAAGTCGTATATCTTCGCTTACCTTTGTCTTCGTCACATACAAACCTTGCTGCGCCAGTTTCTACAACTTCCTCCTTTGATCTCTGGCATGCTCGCCTAGGACACTTGTCATCGGCTAGAATAAAACTATTAGCTAACTCTGGTGTTCTAGGTAACGTCACTTCCAATGAAGTTTCCTGCTTACCCTGTAAACTTGGCAAACACCATGCTCTACCTTTTGAACTCAATGACTATACATCCGTATCTGCCTTTGACCTTATCCATTCCGATGTCTGGGGACCGGCACCACATCCATCTATGGGTGGACACAGGTACTTCGTTATCTTCATCGATGACCACACACGCTTCACCTGGATATATCTTATGAAGCACCGCTCAGAGCTACCTCAACTCTACATTAACTTTGCCCGCATGATACAAACTCAGTTCTCAAAACCCATAAAGATTCTTCGAGCTGATAACGCTATGGAATACAAAGAATCTTCTCTCATCGCCTTACTTCGATCTTAAGGCACTATCTCACAGTACTCTTGTCCGGGTACCTCTCCCCAAAATGGTCGCGCTGAACGCAAACATCGACATATCCTTGATACTGTCCGCACTCTCCTTGTCTCTGCCAAGTGCCCTGAACGCTTCTGGGGAGAAGCTGCCTTCACTGCTATCTATACCATCAACAGACATCCCACGCCCGTACTCCAACACAAACCGCCCTATGAAATTTTACATGGAGTCCTTCCTGCTTATGACATTCTCAAGGTTTGGGGATGTGCATGTTTTGTTCAATTGCAGCCTCATGAATATACCAAACTTGAACCTCGTGGCAGACTATGCCTTTTCCTTGGATATGGCATTGAACACAAAGGCTATCGCTGTTGGGATCCAATCTCCAAACGCCTACGAATCTCTAGACATGTCACCTTCTGGGAAGATGTCCCCTTTTATGACATGCCAAACTCTGAGCCCAGTATCACTCACCATACCCCTTTCTTTACTGGTCCCTCTCTCTCTTTGGATACTCCATTCACCACCCCGATCCTTACTCCTGTTTCTGACTCAACTGCAACGACCTCTGATCCTTTGCCACCTGTTCCAACTCCCTCGACTCCACCAGAGTCGCCTGCTGAATCTACGGATCCTGGACCCTCGACGTCAACAGCTGTTCGCCGTTCCGACCGGGTAAGACAGGTTCCCACTCATCTTCGTGATTATCACTGTTATGCTACATTGTTATCACATCATGAACCAACTTCCTACAAGGAAGCAGCTTCGAGTTCACATTGGCAAGCAACTATGCAAGAAGAACTTCGAGCTCTCGCAAAGGCTCAAACATGGGACCCTGTTCCGCTACCACCTGGGAAACGACCCATCGGCTCTAAATGGGTCTTCAAGATCAAAACCAAGTCTGATGGATCGATTGATCGGTACAAAGCCCGTCTAGTGGCCAAGGGCTTTAATCAGGAATATGGCATCGACTATGAGGAGACCTTTGCTCCTGTTGCGCGTGTAACGTCTGTTCGCAGTCTCCTGGCCATCGCAGCTACCAAAAACTGGCCTCTGTTTCAAATGGATGTCAAGAATGCCTTCCTGAATGGCGATCTCTCTGAAGAGGTTTATATGACTCCACCTCCTGGTGTCTCTCTTCCCTCCGGCCATGTCTGTCGTCTTCGCAAAGCCCTGTATGGTCTCAAACAGGCTCCTCGCGCATGGTTTGAGAAATTCAGCAAAACCGTGCTTTCATTGGGTTTCTCTATGAGCAACTATTATTCAGGCCTGTTTACTCGCACCACTGCCTCTGGGAGCATTCTTCTTCTTCTCTATGTTGATGATATGATCATTACTGGGGATGATGCTACCGGGATTGCCTCTCTAAAGCACTCTCTCAGTACCAGTTTTGAGATGAAGGATCTAGGCAAACTACACTACTTTCTTGGGTTAGAGGTCCTATCCGATTCCTCTGGCATCTATCTTTGCCAAGCCAAGTATATCTCGGATCTTCTCTCAAAGGCAACCCTTTCCGATAACAAGGTGGCATCCACTCCCCTGGAACACAATCTTCATCTGGCACCTAATTCTGGTCCTCCCTTACAGGATCCAACACGATATCGTCAACTGGTTGGCTCTCTTGTCTACCTCACGGTTACTCGACCAGACATCGCCTATGCTGTTCATACTGTGAGTCAATTTATGGCTGTCCCCTGTTCTGATCACTACGCCGCTGTCATCCGCATTCTTCGCTATCTCAAAGGCACCATGTTTCATGGTCTCCACTTGTCATCCAAATCGTGGTTAGTCCTACGTGGCTTCTCAGACTCTGACTGGGATAGCGACATGATTGATCGCCGTTCAACCACTGGCTACTGCTTCTTCCTTGGCGACTCTCTTATCTCATGGCGCAGCAAAAAGCAATCTCTCACTGCCCGGTCCAGTACTGAAGCTGCGTATCGCGCTCTGGCCGACACTTCCCAATAACTTATTTGGCTACGTTGGCTACTCTCAGACATGGGTGCGCCTCAATCGTCTCCAACTCCGCTATGGTGTGACAACAGCAGTGCCATCCAAATCGCTCACAACGATGTCTTTCATGAGCGCACTAAACACAACGAAATTGACTGCCACTTTGTTCGTCAACATGTTGTGCGTAACACCATTCGCCTTCAGCCTATTTCCACTATCGATCAGCCGACCGACATCTTCACCAAAGCTCATCTACCAGGACGGTTTCGAGAGCTTGTTACCAAACTCAATCTGTCTCGTTCCTCCCCCGATTAAGTTTGAGGGGGGGTGTTAGTTGTACATAGGCTCATGGGCCTTGGCCCATTGCTTTTCCTTTACTCTTGTATATAAATAGCCTAGATTATACTTCTTTTGTATACACCTTCATTATTCAATACAATCAATCTTTCAACCCTTTCTATTTTTAACAAAACTAAATGTGATATGTCAAATAATAGGTTTCTCGATCTCGAAATTTCATGAAGTTAAAATACTTTGCTGTTATTTTGTTGATACGAACTTCAAAAGGTGATAATTGCTATAGAAAAAAAATCCATACTTATTTTGTGAAGAATACATTTTCTTTTACGTTGTAAACATTAGAACATTTTACATTTTTTAGAAAGAAAAAAAGTTGCATATATTGGATAATATTACATAACTTACTTTTTTTATAAACCTTTTTTATTTTTATTTTTAGACATGTTTACAAGTAAGGTATGGACAAGTTCTCAAGTCCGTAAAAGCATAATTAAGTTTGCTATATGAGACATAACAACCACAAATTTAAAATCCAACCAAAGCAGTGATAATGCCTAAACGGCCTCAAAAAAATTCAACACAATACATAGTACATTAATAAATTATACGCGTAATCTAGCTGAGAAATTTAAAATAAACTAAGTCTGAATCATGACCAACAAAGATTTCTACTAAACGGCTAACAGCTCACGCCTTCTCCTTTCCCAGCCCGAAGCCACACGAATTAGCTTTCTTGAAAATTTGTTTTTGTTTGATTTAAAAAAAATTGTTAGAGCTAAAGTCTACTGAATTCCCTAAAAAACAATTTCATGCTAGATAAACCACTTTTGATACATAAGCAATTTAGTAAAAGCTTGTGTATTTAGAACTTCTATGCAACACACTACACATGTAATTGACTTACGTTTTTGGTCAGGCACCTCCCATATACGATTAGCCAATACATGTCTCACCCCTGCATGCTTACAAAATTATAACCTACGATAAATAGGTTAATTTGCATTATATAAAATCATGACATTAATTAAAAGCTTTTTAAAAAAAATGTCTTTAGGTGAGAGAGACTCACGTATCGTCCACGCAAATACCACACTTGAATGAATAACCTCACAAACCAAACACATAAATTAAACATCGTAAATGGAGAAGGGGTTTATACGACCGAGTTCGTCACCGTGGGGAGCGCCGGTTCTTTTCGTCAAAAAGAAGGATGGCTCCATGAGAATGTGCATCGACTATCGTGAACTAAACAAGAGGACGGTAAAGAACAAATACCCCTTGCCTCGGATCGACGACCTCTTCGATCAACTTCAAGGTGCCGGGTGCTTCTCGAAGATCGACCTACGATCCGGATATCACCAAGTTCGGGTGAAGGAGGACGATGTGCCTAAGACGGCTTTCCGAACGAGATACGGGCACTACGAGTTCTTAGTGATGTCGTTTGGATTAACCAACGCATCGGCGGTATTCATGGACTTAATGAACCGAGTGTGTAGACCATTCTTAGATAAGTCGGTCATAGTTTTTATCGACGATATCTTGGTCTATTCCAAAGATGAGGCCGAGCATGAGCGACACTTACGAGAAGTGTTAAACGTGCTTAGAAACGAGAAATTGTACGCCAAGTTTTCCAAGTGCGAATTTTGGCTCCACGAGGTACAATTTCTAGGCCATGTGGTGTCGCGAGACGGGATCAAAGTGGATCCGGCAAAGATCGAGGCCATGATAAGTTGGAAGTCGCCAACGAACCCGTCAGAAATAAGAAGCTTTCTAGGCTTAGCGGGTTACTACCGAAGGTTTATTCAAGATTTCTCGAAGATCGCTTCGTCGCTTACGGTATTAACAAAGAAGAACGCCAAGTTTCTATGGACCGACAAACAAGAAGAGGCCTTTCAAACGCTCAAGAAGAAGTTATGCCAAGCACCGATCTTGTCGTTACTGGATGGGACGGAGGACTTTGTGGTATATAGCGACGCATCGAAGATGGGTCTAGGTTGCGTGCTTATGCAAAGAGGCAAGGTGATTTCCTATGCCTCTCGCCAATTGAAGGATCACGAGAGAAATTATCCGGTGCACGATTTGGAGTTAGCGGCGGTGGTGTTTGCTTTGAAATTGTGGCGGCACTACCTTTACGGGACCAAGTGTACGCTATTCACCGATCACAAGAGTCTCCAACACATTTTTGACCAAAAGGAGCTCAACATGCGACAAAGAAGATGGCTCGAGCTACTAAAGGACTATGACTGCGATTTATTGTACCACCCCGGTAAGGCGAACGTAGTCGCCGACGCCTTGAGCCGTAAGAACTATGGTGATAGCGTTGGTGTGACCCTTAACCGGATTAGCGTGGTGTCAAGCTTGATGGAAAGGATCAAGGCGAGTCAAGCGGAAGCCCTTCGAGAAGAAAACCTCAAGGATGAGGTGATGGTGAAGCAAAAAGAGTTGTTGACCGAAGATAGCCGCGGGCTTAAACTGTTTCAAGGCCGAGTTTGGGTACCAAAGCTTGGTGGCAACCGGGAATTACTCTTGGACGACGCTCACAAGTCCAAGTACTCCATACACCCCGGGAGCACCAAAATGTACCGAGATTTGAAGATGAACTACTGGTGGCCGGTCATGAAACTTGACGTGGCTAGTTACGTCGAGAAGTGTGTCACATGCCTTCAAGTCAAGGCGGAACACCAAAAGCCCTATGGGAGTTTGCAACCTTGGATATTCCGGAATGGAAATGGGAGCATATCACCATGGACTTCGTGACCAAACTACCGAGAACCTTAAGGGGTCACGACACCATTTGGGTGTTGTGGACCGACTCACGAAGAGTGCTCACTTCCTCGAGATGCGTGAAACCTACCCATGGACAAATTGGCCAAACTCTACATAAAGGAGATCGTGAGAAGGCACGGTGTACCGTTATCGATTGTTTCGGATAGAGATAGCCGATTCACTTCCCAGTTTTGGCATGGATTACAAGAAGGCTTGGGGACGAAACTCTAGCATCGGGATGGCACCGTTCGAGGCACTATACGGACGGAAATGTAGAACACTGACGTGTTGGTTGGAGGCGGGTGAAAAGCAATTTGCGGGACCCGAGATCATACAAGAGACGGCGGATAAAGTGAAGAGTATTCGCGAACGCTTGAAGGCCGCCCAAGATCGCCAAAAGAGTTATGCCGACAAGAAACGACGCCCCATAGACTTCCAAGTGGGAGAACGCGTGATGTTGAAAGTGTCCCCTTGGAAGGGTATCATACGGTTCGGGAAACGGGGGAAACTTAGCCCGTGTTTCCTAGGACCGTTTACCATTTTGGAAAAGGTTGGACAACAAGCTTATCGGTTAGAGCTACCGCCCGAAATGGATGGGATACATCCCACCTTTCACGTGTGTTATTTGCGGAAATGCCTAGCCGAAGAAGAAAGCGTCATCCCTTTATCGGAGATTCGAGTTGACACCGGTAACCGATGTATAGAAGAACCGGAAGCCATCTTAGAGAGAAAGACGAAGAAGCTACGCCATAAGGAAGTGACGATGGTCAAGGTTCAATGGAAACACCACCGAGGTGCTAACGTTACGTGGGAGGCGGAGGAAGACATGAAACGAAGATACCCACTTTTGTTCGGGCATGAGTAGTAATTTCGGGGACAAAATTCTCTCTAGGTGGGGAGGATTGTAACACCCGGAATTGTGGGAATATTAGAGACAACTTGGATTATCTGGAAAAGGCTTGAAAAGCGAAGAATTGGTGCTAGACCGTGCACTAAAAAGGGTGACGGTAACCGGCCGAGAAAGATTGGCGATCAAGTGTTCGGTAAATGAAATGAAACTTCAAAAGAAAGCTTAAATCAGCAGCCGGGGGAACTTGAAGTCACTTGGCATCCCACGTGAGCAACTAGGCCATCAGATAGCGCGCGAGACTTGAAGTCCCGGGGCAACCCTCGGGGGCTGCTGACCTTGTTAGAATCAGGTAGCGCGCGAGACTTGAAGTCCCGGGGCAACCCTCGGGGGCTGCTGACCTTGTTAGAATCAGGTTGCGCGCGAGACTTGAAGTCACGGGGCAACCCTCGGGGACGTGCAGCAAACATAAAAGGGGATTTTCAGCATTGAGTTTGATAGCTACGAATTCTTTCTCAAAGAGAGCAACAAATACACCATCTTGGGCGATTTTTGGTTGGAGAAATCATCAAGGAGAACAACGATAACGATTGGAGAGTGAATTCCACACCGAAATCACCATCAAGCTAGTTAGAACTTCAAGTTCATTATCATCTTCTCCACCTCTCACAACCTCAAATCACCATTGTTGCAAGTGTTCTCCATTCTAGGGTTTGTTCAATATTTGGCTAGGTAAGCTTATCTACACCATTTTAGGTTGGTTAATCTATGTGTAAGAGTTATGAAACTAACCTAGGGTTCGATTTACTTGATTTTAGGTTCGTTCACGTATTTGACCTAGATCTTGGAATTTGTGGGTTTTGTGGCAAAACCCTAAGGTGAGTTGTTAAAACCGTTTTGTTAAAACTGAGAGCACATCATCTTGATGGTGTTACATTCCTTACTTGATTTTGTGGATGAATATGACTTTAGTATGAATCTCTTGTCATGTCGAGTTTAAAGCTTTCGTGAAATGTATGATGATTATGCCTACATGAATGATTTGGGTTATGTGGTTGAATACATGTGGTAGAATATCGTACATGATTATCGTATATGTTAAACCCAAGGAATTATGAAAAAGGGATTTGATAACCGAGTATATGGATATATATGTGAAATGATGTAAAGGGGCTTGAGACCCTCGATATAAACCTCTATCAATGACGCTATGCTAAATTCAGTGTCGAGGTTTTGGTATTTAAATGTTGTAGACGAGATGCTATGCTAAATTCAGTGTCGAGGTCTTGTATGAAACAACATGGACGTGACACGATGCTAAATTCCGTATCACGATCTGATATGAAAATAACATGGACGAACCAACGCAATGTGTCCACACCAAACAGTCTTGGGAGGTTCTGAAATAGGAATGCCCCTATGTCACCGGCCCTCGGGTTGCTCCTTGGTGCACGGGCCTCGGATGATGTTGCCATGCTAAATTCGGGACATCGAGGTGTTTGGAATTAGTGAATGTCGGGGCATTGGTTGGTGGAAATGGGTCGCGCCCATTGTTTCCGAAGATAATAATAAACCGGTTTAACATGCTATTTATGTTGCTAGTATAATCTTGTATATCTCGCATGTCTTAATACATTCTTCATGTATGGTATTATTTGTGCAACTCACTAGGCTCCTTTAGCCTAACACTTGTTTGGTGTCGATGTGTCTCTCAGGTACTAGGGACGCCGCTCCTAAGTAGGCTACGAACTTTGAGTGAGCATGGGGAAAGTTGAGAGACCGGTCCTTTGGCCGCGAGACTTATTGCTGGTCGATAACCCTTTTGTAGTCTTCTTCCTAGACGGAACTAGACTAGCTGGTTATTGTATTTCTTAAATTGATTACAAACGTTGTAATTATTACACTACTTATACCCCGTTTTGGGAAGAGCTCACGCCATGGCGTTATTTTTGTATACCACCTTTCGTTTAAAAGAAAGTTTTTGTTGACTCCAATTTTGGGGTGTTACAATAGAGAAAATGCAGATTTTGTACAAAAAAAATGTCTCCAACAGATTCCTTAAAAATCTATCTAAAATGGAAAGAGTAGGCAAAAGTCTAAAAATCTCCAAATTTGAAGAACTCTACGACAATCTCCAAAAAAGGTTATTAGGATAGAGAATTTTTTTTTTTAGTTTTTCACCTTTTATTATATATAGATATGTAATATTTTAATAGCATAAGTAATGATGATATCTTCAAAATTGAGAATTTGTTGGAGTTAAAAGCATTTTATCATAGAGATATCTGAACTTTAATTCTTCATTTTAAGAGGGTGTTTGGGATTGTTTTTTGAACTCCAAAAGTGCTTTTGGTTAAAAGTGCTTATTGGCTTTTGGTGATGGTAAAAGGAGTTTTTAAAAAAATGTTTGGATTAGTTTTTTTATGATAAAAGTCAATAAGTCAATAAGTTAAAAAATGTTTGGGTTAAAAAGTAAATTTATGTGAGAGGGAGAAGCCAAAAGTCAAAAGCCAAATCAAAAAGCACCACTCTCCATGCTTTTTAAAAATAGTTTTTCCCTTTATATCAAAAAGCACTTTTGAAAAGTGCTTCTTAAATACCCAAACATTATTTTTAACTTATTGGCTTTTTGAAAAGCCAATAAGTTAATAAGCACTTTTGAAACGCCATCCCAAACGCCCTCTAATTTTTTTTTGATGAAGTGGTTGGAAATACTCTTATCAGTCCCAACAATTTGGCCTCTCTCTATATAATAATCGCTATAGTTTTCATCAAATCCACTTAAATGAAAGGTAGTCATTTTCACTATTTTTAACTTCATATTAAAATAAAAAAACATAATATGCTTCTTGTTTTTAATGTAAAATCAAAAAATAGCAAAAGAACCCAAAATATTTATAACTAATTGGATTTCACAAGGAAAAGGAAAGAAAACAAGAACCAAATTTGAGTTTTTAAAATCTAATATATGTGGAAAATTGCAAATATTAGGGAATCATTTAAAACTTACTCTTAAAAATATGTTCTTTAGCGTTTAGAGCATCCACAGTGGTGGAACCTCCAAAAACCTTACTTATCGTATTTTTTTCTATCACGTCATTGTCATCTCAACAAACCAAGAACTGTCAGGATCGATTTCTTAACAAGAAACAAACACTCAGAAAACAAATTAAAGTATTGCGGAATAAAACTTTAAATGGAATCAAAACAATGAACTGAAAACTTGCTTTACTTCAATACTTTCAATTACAAACTTACTCACAAAACCTCAATCTACTAGAACAGATCTCTAGTAGACGAGCAATACTTCTCTATTGCTAGGAAAGCTTCTTGAGGTTCTGATTTTCTCTCAAAAAACAAAAAGATATCAAGTAATCTATTCTAAATCAACTATATATACAGATTACAAGATAAGTGAAAAGGAAAACAAATCTGCTAAACAAATTCCAAGATATTCGGAATCTTTTACTTATCGCAACCAACAGATTATCATCCTTATCGTTTCATTAGAAGCAGTATTAACAGAGAGAAGCATTAACTACAACTATTACACTAGCTAGCAGCAGTAACAGCTAGCAGTAATAATATGAAGCAGTTATAACTTCTACCAAGGTAACAACCATTACTACTTCTAATTCTTCTTCCAGCAGCATTAATGAGCGATAGCAAAAATACTCTTCATTAAGTCTTCTCTTTTATTCATTACCACTGCAGTATTAATAACCCTTCCTTCACGCAGTAATAACTTTCTTCAGCAGACATAACCAGACTTAAAACTTTTCTTCAACTCAATACTTCTGCATTCCAAAATAACCCAACAAACTCCCCCTACTTAACTGTTCATCCCTGAACATTTAAGTTCTGCCATAGTTGAAGAAACTTCAAAACCAGCTCTGTTCCCATAGCAGAATTTTCATGCCCACAAAGCTTCACTCTTTCCATTCCACGTAACCTTTGAGCATCATGCACCTGATCACCATCCACAAAATAGTATTCCTTGACCACACCATTGATAGTTAATGAATATATGCCACATTTTGGAAATAATCTCCATTCATTAACTGTCTCACATGGTTGATTCATAAGGGTTTGTACTCTTGAAGGCTCAAACAACCAACACAGACCTTCCAAAGCACTTTTGAGCTTTAAAATGACTGGTTCATCACTGTCATCCTCCAAAAGACTTTCATAGAGCTGCATACCAATCTCATACATTTCTCTGAGATTCTCCCTTGTGCATACCTTCAGTATATCAGCTAGAATTCCTCCCCAGCTTGCTTTCCCATCTTCCCAAATGACTTTATAGTACAGTGATCCACTTAACTCTCTGACAAACCACTCCTTCACCTTCTTCTCAGCTCCATCATCTTTGCCAATCACCTCAGGATCAAAATCATCATCAAATTGCATAATTCTCTGATTGATCCTCTCCACAAACTCCTTGTCAAGATCAGACAAAACAGACTTCTTCTTTCCAATATCAAGTAGACTTGTGCACAGTCTGTGATCAAAGTCATACCTTTTGTCCAACAAAAAGTAGTACTGTCTTGTTTTAAAACTGATTGAGACCACTTTGTTTTTCTTGAACGTGCTCCAAGCTGTTGCTCCAACTCCTCCAAATGCTTCACATGCCATCTGAGATTCTTTCTTCCTGAAATCATCTCTTGACTTTTCAAAGGCAAACATCACTTTCAGATCTTCTATTAAATGAATAATCTCTGTTCTTCCCTTAGAATCCTTCACACAGCCAATCTCATACAATTTCTTCAAATCAACTATGCTCATTCTTGAAAATAGATGATATGGGCTTCTGTAAGTCTCCAACTTTCCTCCTTTGCTTTCAATTACCCAAACCATCTGATCATCTTTCCCTTGTGAATCCCAGTCTATTATCTCAGATCCTGCTGAGTCATGCACCAACTTAGCTTTCTTAGCAGACTTCTTCTGAGCAATTGATTTCTTCCTCTTTGCAGCTTTCTCCTTTAGTCTCTCTTCCTCCTTTTCTTTTTCTTTCACAGTAACCTTCTCTTGTTCTTGTTCCTTCTTCTCTTCATCCTCCTTCTCATTCTCAGATTCACTCACCACAGCCACATCATGTTTTCTCTTGCTCCTTCTTTGTATCACAGGCATCCCTTCTTCTTCATCTTCCACCACTTTTACCTCTTCTTTCTTTTGCTGCATAGCATCTCTTTCCAGATTATACCTTTCCTCAATTTTCTCATCAGACCACCCAGCATACATACCTTCAGTTCCACCAACAGCATTCACAAGGAATTTAATTCTGCTTTTCCTTTCTTCAGCCTTTGACACTTGCTTAGTTCTTCTAGTGACCTTCTTTGGAACAACCTCCCTTTTCTTTGGTTTTGGCTTTGTTACAACAACTTTCTTAGCAGCTTGATCTTCTTCCTGTTGCAGCCTCTTAGCCAATTCCAGTGATGCTTCTTGTTCAGCAGCTTTCTTCCTAGCCAATTCCATCTCATCTTCAGTCATCATTGAGACAATCTTTCTCAGTGACATTTCTTCAGCAATCTCCTTGGAAATATGTTTTGGTATTTTCTTCTTAGGCTCTTCTATCATAATACTCTTTCCCTTGTCTTTTGTATCACTCTCCTTTCTTTCATCCTTCTTTACTTCAGCTTTCTCTTTAATCACTATTCCCTTGGTTGGTATCACCTTAGGAGTAGCTTTTGATAGTGGTGTTTCAGCAGCTTTCCTTTCTTCAACATTCACAGTGGGTTCAGTGGCAACCCTTTCTTCAACATCCTTCTTCTGTTCAACTTTCGATACTGCTGCTTTCACAATCTCAGACTTCACTTTCAACTCCCCCTTAGCCTTTATCTTCTCCCCCTTTGTGAAGGCAGCTAGAGTAGCATACCTCTTCTGTAAGGCTGAAATTTTCATGTTTTGTACAGCAACCTTTGCACCCTGAGCTTGACACTTCTTGGATAAATCAGAAACCAGTTGATTCTGAGTTTTGACCATCTTCTCCAAAATCTCCATCCTGATGGCAGTCTCCTCATGCTTAGAAGCATGATCTTGGAATTGAGCATCATGGTTCTTCAAATCTTTGGCTATTGCAGCCAATGCAGCCATCAATTCATCATGTGAAAAACTACCCTCACCAGCTTTAGAAGTTGAACCCTTCTTTGCTAGATCTTTGGGAATTTTAGTAGTAGTTTTCAACCTAGTTGAAACACTATCTACTCCCATGGTTTCTTGGCACCTGGGTCCTCCAAATGATTTCTCATTCAGAGTTGCCGTGGAGGGGGTCTTATTGATGTTCACACTGTCCTGATGCACACTTTGTGCAACACCAGTAGTGTGAGCCACACCATCCACATGCCCTGACATCTCCTTAGAGGGCACCTCCTTAACATTGGAGCTGGGGGACACTCCTGTGGTTTCCCTTTGGATATACTCAAGTGGAGAGTGCTCCACAAGAGGGCTTTTAGGTTGAGGGTGAGTAGACTCAAAAGAGGAAGGAGCTCTTTTGATCTTTCTTATATATACTTGTAGTGCAGGGGAGGGGGTTTTATGAACAGGGGACTGAGGGACATTTGAGATGGAAGGTGTGGGTAGGTCATCAGGGGGTGTGCTTGAATGGGTAGGCTGCAAGCCTGATGCCTCACCTGTGGGTGGAATCACTCCCATCATTGTAGGGAACAATGGGGTGAAAACTGAAGTGCCACTTCTTTTCATGTTCGAAAACATCTTGAAAGAAGGGTCATTCCTGTTATAGGTCTGACCAGTGGCAGGTACATCCGGCAATTCCAGGTTAATCACTTCTTGAACAAATCTTGGATACATGTAAAACGATTTGGATGTAGATTTTGGATCCAGATTTGCCACAAGATTTTCAAAAATCATGTTTGAAAAGTTGAATCTTCTGGATGTGGCCAAACAAACTAATGCAGAGGCAATAGTGCTTCCAAACTCATCCCATCCAGAAGATTTCTTAGAAAAACAGTGAATAAGGATATGAACAAGAAACTTCCATTGATGGCCAAAAAACTTTTTCTTTATTTTCAAAGACTTAAGGGAGCCTTCATATCCCATTTGGGCCAAAGCAGAAAATATGTCGGAAGTAGAGATAGAGGTCTCACCTCCTTCATCATCAAGGCGTAAGCACCTTCGAATAGTGGATTCTGAGACTGTCAATGGCCTGTCGCTTACAGTGGTTTGAATGACCTTGGTGTTGTTGAGGGTTTCTACGCGAGCATTCCTCCAAAAATCCTTCTGATGAAGGATGTAGATCTTTGGATTGAGTAGTATAGCATGAGCAATTGTGGATGCTTGAAGAAAATCCACA
Source organism: Centaurea solstitialis (assembly GCA_030169165.1). Classification (NCBI taxonomy): domain Eukaryota; kingdom Viridiplantae; phylum Streptophyta; class Magnoliopsida; order Asterales; family Asteraceae; genus Centaurea; species Centaurea solstitialis. The sequence goes on from CM058043.1 coordinate 32,947,222, forward strand.
ATATCATTGAAACCCTCCGATTTCTTCCCTTTGGTGAGAAAGCCAACCTTGTTGTGCTCGTCGTTGAATTGCAGATCATCCATGATAAGAAATCAAGGTTAGAATACTCGAATATGATGCAAGAAAGTACACAAATGATCGAAATAAGCAGAGAATTGCAATAATCGCAAGAAATCGCCTTAGAATATCAAGGGTTTTCTGAGTTAGGGTTTTGAAAATAGCCGTTGTGAAAAAGGCGGTGATACCAGGGCTATTTATACATTTCCAAGTTAGTTAAAAGCAGCAATAATGAAATAGCAGTAATAACTGTTGGAGAAGTAATAACAAGAAACCCGTGACAAGCAAATAACCCTATGTCCCTGAGAAGCAGCAGTAATCTTGAAATGCTACCTCCTGCAGTAATAACATGTGAATACTATTTCCTGCAGTGGTAATGTCTTTTTGACACTTCCAGCAGAAGTAACGTGCGATTGTCACTTTCAGCAGAAGTAACGTGCGATTGCCACTTCCAGCAGTAGTATCATGCGATTGTCACTTCCAGCAGTAGTAACGTGCAATTGTCACTTTCAGCAGAAGTAACATGCGATTGTCACTTTCAGCAGAAGTAACGTGCGATTGCCACTTCCAGCAGTAGTAACGACTCTTTGTACACCTAGACCACTGAAATCACTAGAGAAACATATTACACATACCTTGAGGCATACAAGAAATTACAAAGAAAAGTGACAACTACCAGATAAAGAAACATTATTCAGAATTGATCATGCCAACACTTGTAATCAAAAACTTGAATCTTCCCACATCAAAAGCTTTTGTGAAGAGATCAGCAAATTGATAATCAGTGTGCACTTTCAACACTTGAATGAGTTTCTTTTCATTTGAATCCCTAATGAAATGGTACTTGATTTCTATGTGCTTGGTTTTAGAGTGCTTGACAGGATTATTAACAATGCTAATGGCACTGTTATTATCAATGTATACAGGAGTGTTAAGAAAAGTCATACCATAGTCCAACATCTGGTTTTGAATCCATAAGACCTGAGAGCAGCATTGTGCAGCTGCTACATATTCTGCTTCTGCTGTGGATGTTGAGACAGTGGTTTGCTTTTTGCACTGCCATGACACAAGTCTTGCACCTAAAAACTGACATCCACCTGAAGTGGATTTTCTATCTAAGCTTGCACCTCCATAGTCACTATCTGTATAGGCCAAGAGCTCAAAAGGAGATTCATAAGGGTACCACAGACCCAATCTTGGTTGTCCCTTCAAGTATCTGAAAATTCTCTTGACTGCTTGAAGATGAGACTCTTTTGGCCTTACTTGAAATCTTGCACAAACACATACTGCAAACATGATGTCTGGTCTTGAAGCTGTGAGGTACATGAGTGACCCAATCATAGATCTGTATTGATGCACATCGACTTCCTCCCCCTCAACATCAGCTGTCAGTTGCTTATGAGTCTCCATTGGTGTTGAGGCTGATTTGGCATCCAGAAAGCCAAATTTTGTGAGCATATCCTTGACATACTTGGACTGGTTTATAAGAAGTCCATCATTCTTCTGCTTAACTTGCAGACCTAGAAAGAATGTTAATTCCCCCATTGAGCTCATTTTGAATCTCTTGTGCATTAGATCTTCAAATTCTTTGCACATCTCCTCCTTGGTGGCACCAAAAATGATATCGTCCACATAGATCTGTACCAACAACAGATCTGATCCTTTCTTCTTGATGAAAAGAGTCTTGTCTATCACTCCTCTTTCAAACTGATTTTCCAAGAGATAGGTAGACAGTGTGTCATACCATGCTCTTGGTGCCTGATGTAAACCATATAGTGCCTTCCTAAGCTTGTAGACTTTGTCTGGAAACTTTGGATCTTCAAAACCAGGAGGCTGACACACATATACCTCCTCTTCAATCTTTCCATACAGGAATGCACTTTTTACATCCATTTGATACACCTTAAACCTTTTGTATGAGGCAAAAGCTAGGAACAGTCTTATGGCTTCAATTCTTGCCACAGGTGCAAAAACATCATCATAGTCAATTCCTTCCTCCTGAGTGTATCCCTGTGCAACTAGCCTTGCTTTGTTTTTGATCACAATGCCTCTCTCATCCTTCTTGTTTCTAAAGATCCATTTTGTGCCAATTGCCCTGTGCCCCTTAGGCAGATCAGTTAGATCCCATACATGTTGTAGCACAAACTGAAGTAATTCCTCTTGCATAGCCTCTATCCAACTTGGATCTTTCATTGCATCAAATACCTTCTTTGGTTCAGACTGAGAAAGAAAGCAAGAAATCATTGCTGAATGTGGATTTTGAAAGCCCAAATCCTTACATTGTTTTCTTGTGATCATTGGAGATTGAATATCCCCAATCACCAAACTAGATGGGTGATTCTTTTGAGTCCTGGTGAGGTGTAAGGGTTCTTCAGGAAGGTTTACTCCTAAATTGGAGTCATACGCATCTCCTTCTTCATTGTCAACAGGAAAATCAATCATATTGTTGTGGGGTTCAGACTGAGTTGAGGGAGTCACTTCTGAAGAATGAGGAGTATCAAGATATCCCTCTTGATGAGAGAGTATAGGATCTATGATGCTCATATCTGAAGATTGTGATCCATCTGCATCCTCATCTTGAAGTGTCACTGGATCAACAAGAGTGATGTTCTCCCCAGATTGATTTTCATTTCCAACCTGACTTTCTGTAATCTCCCTTGTACCTTCAGCATTTTCCTTTTCTAACTCTGCTTCCTTGTCTGCACAACAGAATTCAATGGGATCCACAGTTGGCATAGGAAACATGACAAAAGGTGTCTCAGTCTCCTTTGATTGATCTGCATTTGATCCTGTTGCAACTGCATAGCTCATATTCAAAGAGTTAGTAAGTGAATCAATGTCAAATAACCAATTTGGACCAGTTCCAGGTACATTTGGAGTGTGCTCTTTACATTTGACATTGTCACTTTCTTCAATAATTCTAGAAGAGCTATTAAATACTCTAAGTGCCTTACTTTGTGATGAGTATCCAACAAAAAAACCATCATCTGATTTGCTGTCAAATTTACCTAATTGAGATTTGGTATTGAGAATAGTACAAGGACACCCAAAAGGTACTAAGAATCCTATAAAAGGTTTCTTTTTCTCAAAGAGTTCATATGGGGTTTTTCCTTTTGACTTAACTACAAGAACCCTGTTTTGAACATAGCATGCAGTGTTTATTGCTTCTGCCCAAAAGGTAACAGGTAGCTTTGAATCAACTAACATGGTTCTTGCAGCTTCAATAAGTGTTCTATTTCTCCTCTCTGCAACACGATTTTGCTGAGGAGTTCTAGGAGCACTATATTGTCTCTCAATTCCTTTTGATTCACAAAACAAGTTCAAATCAGCATTTTTAAATTCTGTACCATTATCTGATCTGATGACTTTTACTTTCAGATTTGTCTTGTTTTCTACTCTTCACAGGCATTGGTTTCACAAGAAGGGTTTGGATTTGATTGGAGTGATCAGGCAGATGAAGCTGTTCAGAATCAAGCTCTTATGGCAGAAATCAAAGAATCATCATCATCAGAGATGCCAAGTGAGGTAATTTCTAAACTCTGTTCAAAATCTTGTATTGATACTGTTCAGAAGTACAGGGATCACAATCAAAGTATGTGTGACAGTATCAAAAAGCTTGAGCAATTTAGGAGAGAGTCAAATGAGGTCATAGGAAGTTTGGAGGATCAAATCAAAGCTTATCAAGCAAATGAACTCCAATTTGAATATGATCAAAACTACTGGAAATGGGAGAAGAAGGAATATGAGATTAAGTTGTCCAAAAGTAGATCTGAATTAGAGAGAGTTAGAGTTGAGTTAGAACAAGCAAAATCTGATCTTGAGAAATTCTCTAAAGCCTCAAAGGCTATGGATGAAATTTTGAAGGCTCAGATTAATGATGACCTTAAAAGAGGAATAGGGTATCATACTACACCACCACCCTATAACAACAATTACATTCCTCCAAAGTCTAACTTTGCTGATAGACTTGACACTGAGGAACTGAAACCAGGACTAGCTGAAGTAGATCCTGTAGAGGGAAAAGTTGAGGACTTAGGAGGAGAAGGGGAATATAGGAAGAAAGAAACAGAAGAATCTGTCCCTGATGATAACCACATTCTAACAAATGAGAATGGTGGTAGACCATTTGTTGAAAGCAAGAAAGTGGTAAAGGAGAAGGGAAAGAGTAAGATAGATGCACAATCCTCTGAATGTGATCCTAGTTCATCTAAACAGTCTCAATATAAAAGAGGAAATCAAAGAAATTGGAACAACCAATGGGCTAAAAGTCATGGTATTGATCTCAGCAAAATTAACAGACCAAAGCCATGTTTTATCTGTTGTAAACTCAACCACTTAGCTAAAGACTGTTATTTCAATCCAATCAATCATAGAAATTCTTTTCAAAACTACAAATCATCTATGATTAAAAGGAAAAAGCAACAGTTTCAGGCAAAGAAGGTTGAAACTATCAACAAGAAGGTTGTTTCAAACCAGAACAGAAAGTTTCAATCAAATGAAAAGGTTCTGAAGAAAAAGACTGAAACTAAATCTGTAAAGATGACTGCCAAGTGGGTACCAAAAGCAGTGGTACACAATACTACTGCTACTTCTGAGAAAAGCAGTAATAACCGTGAAAGCAATAAAAAGATTACTACTGCAAGCTGCAGTAGTACACCAGTTAATGCTGCTTCAAGCAGTAATAAGAACAATGCTCCTCCGGTTATCACTGCTTCTACCCCTGAAAAGAAAAAGCCCTACATTGTCACAAAATACTCAAGTCATGAAATTCCAAGTACAGATTATATGCTGAAACTCAACAGATTGGCTGAGTTTAAGTATGTAAATGATAAAGGTGAACCCAAGACCATATTGGCTTGGGTTCCCTCAAGACACTGATAGGTTTGACTTCATGTGCAGGGCAACCAAGGAAAGGGAAAGAATCTGTGGCATGTAGACAGTGGTTGCTCAAGGCACATGACAGGCATCATGTCTCTACTTGAGAACTTTAAACAGTTCAATGGTGGACATGTTGCCTTTGGTGACAATCCAAAGGGAGGAAAGGTAAGTGGGAAAGGTAATATCTCCAAAGGAAAGATGACCTTTGAAGATGTGTACTATGTTGAGCAGTTAAAGTACAACCTGTTAAGTGTATCACAGGTTTGTGACAAGAAACATAGTATATTGTTCAATGATGTAGAGTGCATGATACTTTCACCTGAGTTCAAAATAGTTGATGAAAACATGATACTTTTGAGAGCTCCCAGAAAGGACAATGTTTACTGTTTGGACTTGGAGGATGTTTCTTCTAAATCATCCTTAAACTGTCTTTTGTCAAAAGCTTCTTTGAGTGAATCATCCTTATGGCACAGAAGGATGTGTCACATGAATTTCAAAAACATGAACAAATTGGTCAAAGGTAATTTAGTTAGAGGATTACCTACAAAAGAGTTTTCATGTGATGATCACTGTGTTTCTTGTCTAAAAGGCAAACAACACAAATCCACTCACAAGTCCAAAGAAGTAAACACAATCTCTACTCCTTTACAGCTTTTGCATATGGATTTGTTTGGCCCCACAAATGTGATGAGTATTGGCAAGAAATCATATTGTTTGGTCATTGTTGATGATTACTCAAGATTTACTTGGGTATTCTTTCTGAGAACAAAGGATGAGACAAGTGGTATCAGAGCCATAAACTCAGAATCTGAATTCAAACATGGACTCTCAAGAAGGTGTTTTTGCAAATAAGGTTCCCATGCTCAAACCAAATGAGTTTGACATGTGGAAAATTCGAATTAGGCAACACATGTTGCTCATAGATTATTCCATGTGGGAGGTCATTGAGAATGGCCCTGCAGAAAGAAAAGCTGGAGAAGATGGAGTTGTACCTCCACCAAGGACTGATGCAGAAAGAAAAGCAAGGCAGATTGAGATGAAGGCATTAAGTACTTTACTTTTTGCTATCCCAAATGAGTATCAGCATCAATTCAAGAACTGTGAAAATGCTAAAGTTCTTTGGCAAGCACTGGAGAGAAGATTTGCAGGATCCAAAAGTACTAAAAGAAACCAAAAGGCAATTCTCAGACAACAATATGAGAACTTTATGTCTACAAGGAATGAGACTATGACTCAGACCTTTGATAGATATAATAAACTCATAGGAGAATTGGTCACTGTTGGAGTGAAGATCGACAATGATGACATCAACAGGAAATTCCTTAGGTCACTGGGAGAAGAATGGACCATGTACACTGTGTCTCTAAGACAGAGTGAAGATCTGGAGGATAAAGAGTTGGATGATCTTTATAATGATCTCAGAGTGTTTGAAGCTGAAGTGGAGGCCAAAAGAAAGCCTATTGGATACTCTCATAACACTGCTCTTTTGTCCAATGAGTCATCTCAATTCAATGACTCAAACTCACACAACTCTGGTGCTAGTGACTCATTTAATGCTGCAAAACCTAATTCTGGAGTTGATCAAACTCTTGAAGCTTTTCTTGCAAGTCATGTCAAGACTTCATTAATTAATGAAGATCTTGAACAAATCAGTCCAGATGATTTGGAAGAGATGGACATAAAATGGCAAATGGCCATGCTTACCATGAGGATAAAAAGATTCATCAAGAGGACTGGAAGGAACAATTTTGGCATGAAAAGGGAAGATGGAGCAGGATTTGATAAGTCAAAAGTGAGATGCTATAAGTGCAATGATCTTGGTCATTTTGCAAGAGAATGCAAAGGGAATGTTTCACAGCATAACAATCAGCACAAGTTCAACAAGAATTCAAATGGAAGCTCTGATACCACTTGTCAGGATCGATTTCTTAACAAGAAACAAACACTCAGAAAACAAATTAAAGTATTGCGGAATAAAACTTTAAATGGAATCAAAACAATGAACTGAAAACTTGCTTTACTTCAATACTTTCAATTACAAACTTACTCACAAAACCTCAATCTACTAGAACAGATCTCTAGTAGACGAGCAATACTTCTCTATTGCTAGGAAAGCTTCTTGAGGTTCTGATTTTCTCTCAAAAAACAAAAAGATATCAAGTAATCTATTCTAAATCAACTATATATACAGATTACAAGATAAGTGAAAAGGAAAACAAATCTGCTAAACAAATTCCAAGATATTCGGAATCTTTTCCTTATCACAACCAACAGATTATCATCCTTATCGTTTCATTAGAAGCAGTATTAACAGAGAGAAGCATTAACTACAACTATTACACTAGCTAGCAGCAGTAACAGCTAGCAGTAATAATATGAAGCAGTTATAACTTCTACCAAGGTAACAACCATTACTACTTCTAATTCTTCTTCCAGCAGCATTAATGAGCGATAGCAAAAATACTCTTCATTAAGTCTTCTCTTTTATTCATTACCACTGCAGTATTAATAACCCTTCCTTCACGCAGTAATAACTTTCTTCAGCAGACATAACCAGACTTAAAACTTTTCTTCAACTCAATACTTCTGCATTCCAAAATAACCCAACAAGAACCTCCTTAAAACTCTACAATGAAGGTTCTTACAAAAACCTCACTTTCCTTTTCTTATTTATAATATAATTTTTATTTATGTAAATTATTATATACAAAAAAGGAAACTATTACAAGAACCTGGGTTCTTGTTCAAGCACCCGGGTTCCAACAAGAACCTGTGACTGGACAACAACCTCTGTCTCACAGTGGAGGTTCTTGTAAAAACCCGACGAAGAACCTCTAGAAGAACCTCCATTGTGGATGCTCTTATAATTATTTGCAGTTGAAGTTGAAATTTCCTTTTCAATGTTTAATAGACCTATAAACTTTAGATTTTTTTTAATAGATAGTTAGAGATGATTTTATTTAAATAATTGCATTTTATTAAAAAAAAGGTTTTGTTCTAGAAGTTTTCTAGCCGCACGTGCTTGTTCTAGATCTAGCAGCTGGGCTCTTTTCAAAACCTTCCTTTTTCTATTAAAATTATTTTCCACCTTTTTAATTTAGAAAAAGAAATCAAAAAATAATTTAAATAATTCTAAATACTAAAAATAGATTAATACAATATTGTATAAATTATAGCACACGACGCACATGTTTTTTATAATAATAACTTAACTTAGAATCCAACGAACTTTTTTTTTTTTTTTTTTTAAAAGCAAGAATCCAACGAACTTTTGATACAGCTTTATTTGAGAAATTCGATTTTTTAAAGACATTTTTTGTAATTTAAAACTTAGTTATAATATATTAATATGTTAAATATAACACTATATCGCATACATTGTTAAACTCTACTTTAGTTTTACATATTTGGATAAAAATGAGCACCAATAACTTTGTTTGCGTGAAAATATAAGTTTGTAGGTTCTATTTGATTCGACTTTTGGTTTTTATGATTGAAAATTATTTAGTTACATGGTTTCATGTTTGTAATTAATTGTTTCTATTTAGTTATCATTTTTATTAGCATTCGTTTGATAAGATTCGTTAAGACTTAAAGAGCCATACTTATAGATGTTTCTTATTTATGATCAAAATGTTCAACAAGGTTGATTATAAAAGAGCATTTATTTAATCATTAACAGATTATTCTTTAAAAGGAAAAATTTCAAAAAACAAATTACCTTCATCTCCAATGTATTCTCGATTTTGAAGACTATACAGTTAATTATATTATTAAAATATTCATACAACTAATATAGTATTATTTTTTTTTCTCTTTCATGTCTAAATTATAGCATTTTTCATTGCTCAACCTATAAATTTTTTAAATAAGTATTTACTTTTCATACATAATCATTTTTTGAGAAATCTTCTCTTTGTCATACTTTATCTATTATGGGGAAGGTAGTAAAGAATTTGTTTGAGAAAAAAAAACTTAAAACCTTCATTTTAAGAAATCTATTTAAGATATTATAGAAAACCAATAGTGGCTTATAAGTATTAATTAAAAACAGGTGTAATTGATAGTGTTGGTAAATTAAGGATCATTGATAATGACTAGATTGATATTATATGTTGGGTCCATGAATTCCCATTAAATTATGGGTTTGGTTCATATAAATGAACTAGTTGTAGATTTGAGTCATATAACTTCTATTACATCATAAATTTATTTTTGTATTGTTAACTCGGCTAAAAAATTTGTCATTTACGTCTTTTTATATAATTCTCTAGAAACCACCCCCATAAAGTCACCGCTTACACTATATTTTTGGTCTGATTTTAGAGTATACGAATCTTATCAATCTATTTTTCTATATATGTGTAATGAGCTGTTACAAATACCCTATACCCTATGACACCCCACACCCTCGAGAACTTATCACGCTTTATGAGGTTTGTCTCACCATCCCAATAGTACCATGATCGACTTTGATACAATTTGTAACGTCATAAAGCCTAAAGCAACAAATTGACCAAGTAAATTCAGATTTAAATTAAAATTCTGGTGAAAGTTATTAAGATACATGACTTTAAGTTTCCGAAGAGTTTATCAAACTACTTTTCCATCTATATGAAAGAAATTAGTAGATGAATATGGGAAGGGGTTTGGATTTGGAATAAGAAAAAAGATTTACGATTACATTTCACTTGTCATGTGATTTAATTGATATATATATATAGAGAGAGAGATTCCTTCTTTTGTGAACCATGATTTTTGTGCTAACCTTGTAAACCTTGAATCAACCAATAGGAAAGCAACATTTTAATTTATTTGGTTTAAACCACCAAGGGGCATTTTCTGAATTGTTGTTGAGGCCAATCAATTAATCAGTCTCCATAATTGTAGGAGACGAATTCAATGTGGTTAATTTGATTTATCAATTAAGGTTTGTGGTTTTGAATTTGAATCTCCATCGCCGATTTCGTTTATTCTTCATGCCGCCGCTCGGCCGTCGATGCATGCCTGCCATTGTTGTTATCCCACCGCTCCCATCGTCGCTGCTCACCCACCGCTCATACCGTCGCTGTTCAATCGGCTATTCCACCACTATCCATCGCCGATCCACCGACCGCCTACAGGTTCTGCCACCACCTACATCTATCGTCGCTCCCCCACAACCGCCGATTGTCGTCGTCCAACCTCGTTGCACGTTGTTGTAGCTTCAATTTTAATGGAACGCAACACGTGAGGCAAGGGATCATCAATGACGAGGAGACTTGTTGTGTTTAGTAGATAAGGGGTTTGAAAGGCTATCAATTGAAAGAGGGTTGCAGGTCAAATTGTCGGCATGTCTGTCAGAACAACCTTCAAATTGAGTCAATTCACTTGTAGCTTTCTTTAACACTGTTAAAATCTGGACGTACTCTAAAAGGTGATGGGTATCAAATCTTGCTTTGGCCACTGCACTTAACTTGATATTAACACATTTTATATCGAACAAGATAGAGTAAATACGAGAAAGTTGTTCAAAAAAAATACGAGAAAGTTGGTATGTTTTTATTGTATCTAATCCTATCTATTTTTAGTATATACATAATTTATTTTTGTCCTTTAAAAATAAGTATTTTAAAAGAGAGGATGAGAGAGAGAGTAGAGAGAGAGTCACCGGCGAGGAGTCGACGAGAGACTTAGAGCGGAGAGAGATAGACAGCAGCGAGATGGGTTTAGGGGGGGGTAGCGAGAGCGAGAGAGCGGGGCACAGACTAGGTTTCAGGCAGCATAGCGGATTCTTCAAGAATCAGGGCTTCAAGAATAGCACGAATCGGCAACAGGTATCTTTCTTTTTCTTCAATTTTCCAGAATCTTTAGAGGTCATAGACTTATGGAGGACATTCAAAAGAGTCGGGAACGCTTCAGACATCTTTTTGGCCTGAAAAAGGTTGAAGAATGGAAAAAGGTTCGGGTTTATTAGATTCAGAGTGGATGGAGGTTATGAAGATCTGAGAAGGAAATTGTCAAATGTATGGATTGGCTTGTTCAAATTGGTGATTTATGAGGCAAGACCAAAAAGCGAGAGTGGGAATTTAAGCAAAATCGAGTTTCCAGCACCGGGAAAATCCGAAAGTCGTTATAAGAAGAGCAAGAATTGGATCCCCGGGAGTTAAATCGTACAAGGAAGCAGTTTGTAACGGGATTCACACGTCCAACCCAATACCGCCCGATCACGTCGAAGTTCGCGAAAAGGCAGGAAAAGAATCGAACTTTCAGGAAATCTCCTTTGGGTCATGGGAAGAGGATAGCGTTAATTCAGGCTTTCTAAAGCATTGTCTAGTAGGTTCGATTTCTTCAACTGATAATATCGAAGCCGTGTCCAAGCTTGTTTCGAGTATTTGGGAAGGAAGCATTGTGAAGTATCTAGGAGGCAAGCAGGTGCTCATCTATCTAGTAAATGAAGATAATATCCATTCGGTGGAGAGTAATCCCGAACATGGGATTCATTACTGGGTAAGGAATCTTTGCAGATGGTCTAAAGGATACAGGGAGGTCGAAAGAATCACATGGTTAAATGTTATCGGAGTCCCTTTACACGGTTGGAAGGAGGAAATCTTCACTGCAATTGCGGGCAAATGGGGTCGTATCATCAGAACCAGTAACTGCAATCTGCTCGATGACAATGTTTTGAATGAAGGGAGAATTTTAATCTGTACACCAATTCGAACTCCGATTCAGGAAGTCGGTAATACTAAAATCGGCCAATTCTTTTATAGAATTGTCATCTTAGAAGAAGAGGCTGTACCAATATGTCTAGGATATAGTATTAGTGAGAAGGCAGACTCGGAAGGGACGGAGCGGCGTTTTGAAGATTCGGATACCGACTCTAACTGGACTACCGAGTCGAACGGAACCCATATCAGTAACACCGGCGACATTAGAGGTCTAGAGGAAGATGAATTTGAAAAGGAAGACGTCAACGAGATAGCACCACCGGAGATTAATTCAACCGGAGTTTTTGTCAGGCCGGATTTTCAAACAGGTGGTTCACCCGAGGGAAATGTCGGCGGGGGCAGCTCCAAAAACCAAGGAGGATGCAGTCGTGGGGAATTCGAAGGGATGGAGGCAAGGAAGGAGATTCTAGAAGATTTTGTGGTTAATTCAACATCTGACCAGGTCGTTGGTGTAAAGTCAAATGGGCCTCTTCTCAGCAGGCCCATCTTAGGCCTCAATTGTGGTGAAGGAAGTCCATTGGTAAACCCATTATTGCAATCTTTTTCCAAAAAAAGCCCAAGTAAGCTTCCAGAGGGTGTCCCTGATCGAATTAGTGTAGACGACAACGCTTCAGCATCAGTTAATTTCATGGGCAGCAGTCAGAAAAAGGAAAAGAAGGTTCAAGAGGATGACGATGGTAGAATGTCTGGCAATTCTGGAATCAACAAATCTCATGAATCAATTAGTAAGGATTCTCTTCTCAGCAAAAAGAGAGCAACCTCTCAAAAACAGAGACCAAGGAAGGTGGACATCTTGGGGTTTGGTAAAGGAAAGGTAAGCTTTCATTTGATGAAAAAACAAGCGAGATCCAAAGGTCGAAACATAGGTCTTCAGAAAGGGAAAGAGGGTAGCAGCGATCCAGTAAGCGGTTGCGCGAGAAAGTTTCCTGTTCAGAAAAATAAAGATGTTAGGGTAAGCCAAAAATCGTTATCGCAAGAATTGGGGGGGGGGGAATTTTCGGAAGGCTAAATCAGGGAGTTTGGAGGATTGCTAGGTGTGGATTGGAGTCATGTGCGACCAGTCGATGATGGTGTGGAAAATCCACGAGCGTAAGACCTCAGCAAGCAAGTGACGTTGTTCTAGTTGTATTATGAAGATTGTATCTTGGAATTGCAGAGGATTGGGTTCAGTGTCTAAAAAAGCCAGCGTTAAGGATATTTTCTATAAAGTCAGACCGGATGTTCTAGGGATTCAAGAAACGAAAGTCAATGCTTGGGATCCAATTCAGTTGAGTTTTCTGTTTGGAGGGGGGTTCGATAGTTTCGACTTTATTCCGGCAACCGGTAATTCGGGAGGTCTGTTAACTTGCTGGAACAGCAGTGAGTTTAAGTGTCTTCAGTCTTTCAAAGATAACAATTTTCTCGTCACGGTGGGCAATTGGCAAGGATTAGAAGGTTTGGTGGGTTTTATCAACGTTTATGGTCCCAACTCAATTGTGGGCAGGAAGGAGTTATGGTCGAAATTGTCTTGTGTTATTGACGAAGAGGAGGTGAAGTGGTGTTTGTTTGGTAATTCGGTTTGTGTTCAAGGGGGGATGGATGACTTCAATAACTTCATCGAGGAAGGAGGTCTGTTGGAAATACCGATGTACAGAAGGCGGTTTACAAGAATAAGTGACGATGGTCTTAAATTCAGCAAACTGGACCGTTTTTTAACAACTCAATCCTTCGCGCGGCATTGGAAATCTATGGGGGTTAGAACGTTGGATAGGAAGGACTCGGACCATGTACCGCTAGTCCTTTGCGAAGATTTGAAGGACTACGGTCCAAAGCCTTTCAAGTTCTTTAATGCTTGGTTGAAGGAAGATTCGTTGGAGGATTTAGTGCGAGAGGCTTGGAACGGTGAGGTGCAATCCGTGGATCCCGATAGAGTATTGAGGGACAAACTAAAGTTGGTGAAGTTGAAATTGAGAAAATGGAGTAGAGATCATTTTGGTTCGATAGACAAAGACATAGAGGAGGCCCGAAAAGTTTGTAACCACCTCGAATCACTTGCGGAACTCCGCGGGTAGAGGAATCGGGATAGAGATGTTTGGTTGGAGAGCAGAAAAAAATGGTTAGAGCTCGAAGACAAAAAGTGTAACATGGTGTGCCAAAAAGCTAAGGTGAAATGGATGACGGAAGGAGACGATAATACCAAGTTCTTTCATGCGGTGATGAAAAATCGCGAGAGAAGGAATACTTTTCACGGCTTGGAAATAAATGGCGAATGGGTGGATGATCCGGAACGTGTAAAAAATCACGTTTTTGACTTTTTTAAAAGTAAGTTCTCGTGTAATTCTGAAGTGAGACCCACCTTCAATAGTTCGAAAACTAGGAGGATCTCGACGGAGGATGCGATGTCTTTAGAATCTCCATTCGAGGAGGAAGAGGTGTGGCTAGCCATAAAAGAATGTGGGAACAACAAATCACCCGGACCGGACGGTTTCTCGTTCGGGTTCGTGAAAAAGTGTTAGGACCAAATTGTCCTAATCAGAGAAAGTTTTATAAAGTAAGCTTTGAGAAGGTTTAATTAGTGTTTAACTAGTTAGTTTAGCTATTGGGCTTGGGCTTGGGCTTTTGTATTTGGGCCCTATATATAAAGGGTTATGGTTGAGAGAAAGGTGTGAAAAATCATTTTGTGAAGAATCAACATTTCAATGAGAGTCTAGAGAGAGAAATAGTGTAGTGTTCTTGTATTTTGAGATCTCAAATAATAAATCAAGAACTTTTGCTTTCTATCTTCTTGATTTCTCTTATTAATCCTCTTTTTGTTTGATTCTTGGGTCCTAACAAAAAGTTTTGGGGAATCTTGAGAGTCGAATTCATGGAGGCTTTACGGTGGTTTTGGGAGAAAGAATCAACGGGACCGGGTTGTAATTCCTCTTTTCTTTCGCTCTTACCTAAAGTTTCAAATCCTATTGTGTTGAGCGATTATCGGCCGATTAGCTTAATTGGAGTATTTTACAAGGTGGTGACCAAGGTGCTTGCTCAAAGAATTAAAAAAGTCATCGGCAAAATAATTAGTGAACCACAATGTGCTTTCATAAAAGGTCGCAACATTCTTGATGGGTGTCTTATTGCAAACGAAGTAGCCGATTTTGTCAAAAACAAAAAGAAATGGATTGGATGGATATCCGCGTGCCTCAAATCATCTTCTATGTCGGTGCTAATAAATGGCGCACCAACAAAGGAGTTCTCGATGGAAAGAGGGTTACGGCAAGGTGACCCGTTAGCACCGTTCCTTTTTCTAATAGTGGCAGAAAATTTGCATCTTTTGATGGAAGAAGCAAAGGATAAAGGGCTCTTTGACGGAATTTTGGTGGGTAATGACAGACTCGAGATATCACATCTTCAATTCGCCGATGATGCAATCTTTTTCGGTAAGTGGAGTGCTAGGAACCTTCGGAATCTTATAAAAGTCTTAGATTGTTTTCGTGCTATCTCGGGCTTAAGAATCAACATGCACAAAAGCAAGATTTTCGGTGTGGGTGTTTCTAATGAGGAAGTTCAAGAATGGGCTAGAGGCGTTGGGTGCGTCGGTGGTTCCTTCCCTTTTACGTATCTCGGGTTACCGGTCGGGGACTCAATGCTTAAAAAAAGCGATTGGAGACCGGTAGTGGATAAAGTTAAAGCGAAATTGGCTTCTTGGAAAGCAAAGATCATCTCTTACGGAGGAAGGCTTACTCTAGTCAAGTCGGTTTTAGGAAGTACTCCGCTATACTTTATGTCCTTGTTTCGTGCCCCGAGTGGTGTGATTAGTGAGATTGAGAGAATCCGAAAAAATTTCTTTTGGGGTAGGGGGGTGTTAAGAAAAAAGCTCATGCGTGGGTTAGTTGGCAAAAGTGTGTTAAACCACTCCTTAAAGGAGGTCTTAACATTGGTTGTATTAAAAATATGAACCGTGCTCTTTTAGCTAAGTGGTGGTGGCGTTTCCGAGTGGGTGGGGTATCTCTTTGGGGTAGAGTTATTAAGAATATTTATGGTAAGGATGGGGGATTTGGTGTAGGGGAAGGCGCTTATCGGGGAGGTTGGGGTTCGGTTTGGAAAGGTATTATAGGGGTGGGAGCATGTTTGGATGAGTTGGGTATAAATTTTTCGGGGTCGTTCCGTAAAGTTGTGGGTGATGGTGGAGAGACTCGCTTTTGGAAGGATTGTTGGATGGGGGATAGACCGCTCGCTCGTGATTTTCCTAGACTTTCTCGTTTGGCGTCGAATGTTAATTTGACAATTTCGGAACAAGGGGAGTGGGTTGGGGATAGTTGGTCGTGGAATTGGTCATGGCGTAGTGAACTAAGGGGTAGGACGTTAGGGGAATTTGAAGACTTACAAAGGAGATTGGTAGGTTGGGAACCGGTTAGGGGAAAGGGTGATTCGTGGGGTTGGGAGTTTGATTTGGAAAAAGGTTTTTCCGTTCATAGGCTAAGACAAGTATTGGCGGATTTAGATGGGTTGGACGAAGAAGACGGGGGGAAGTTGTGGGCTTCTTTTCTTCCGAAGAAAGTCAACGTGTTTAGATGGAGACTTAAGCTTGGACGAATCCCAACGAGAGTGGCTTTAGATAAATTAGGTATTGATCTCGATTCAGTGTTGTGCTCTAGGTGCGGGGAGGAGATTGAAAATCTAGATCACGCGTTTGTTAGTTGTCGAGAGGTCAAAAATTTGTGGTACCGGGTAAGGAATTGGTGGAACAAACCGTCGGAAGACTTTCAATCGGTGGCGCAAATGCTTCAAGAGGACGCTGATTCTTTAAAATCTCAAAAAAGCAAAGCGTGGTGGGTCGGAGTAAAATGGATCTTCTTATGTTTATTATGGTCTCAAAGGAATCGGTTGGTTTTCGAAAACAAGAAATCGAATCTGTTGGATCTTTTCTACGAATGGCAAAGAATTGCATTTGAATGGATAAGCAAAAGAGTTAAAGATGTTCAGTTCGATTGGTTCTCATGGCTGTCCGGAGTCGTCTAATTCAGCTCAGCTTCAACACCAGGTATCGCTGTTTTTGGACTGTCAGATCGTTAGTATTTGCTCGGTATTTGCACATTCGGTTAGCTACTACTTTCTTATCGCTTGCGGTTGTCGTTGGGTATTGTTGTGCGTCGCTTTGCGGTTGGCTGTGGATTATTCACACTTTCTGTTCGTCGCCGGCTGTCTTGTCTGTGGTGCGTCACTACCAAGTCGCATGCTTGTGCTTGTTTGTGTATGTATTCTGGTAAAGACGTGGTTTTTCTGTTTCGGGGCAGGGTAGGTTTGTTTCTCGCAAATCTAGGCTCTGCTTTCGTCTCCGAGAGTAGCTGCCGTGCGGTCATGTTTGCTGCTCGTTTTATTGTTTGAGTTCTGTTTTGTTTGCTTGGGTTGCTCTTGTTTGGCCCTTGGTTGTTGTTTGTGTTTGCATTGTACTGGTTTCTTTAATATAATTGCTGCCTTTCGAAAAAAAAAAAGTATTTTAAAATATTAGTAAATAAACAAATATGTATCCCATTTAAATACTTAAATACGACTCAATGGTATACTTATTTAATAACACAATATAATATGCCAATTAATTTAATTAAAGTTCCAAAAAAGAAAAAATTCCATAAAAGATTCTCTATTTAAGTCGGTCGAAAATGGAATATTGTGGCATTAAATTAAATTTTAAATGACTTCGAATATTACATTTTACCTGCCACAACCTGTCAAATATTGTGGTTCCCACTCAACTTTTCAAGTTAACTTTAAAAACGACTTGAAACCTATTAAATCCTTAATTATTGAATTATTTAACGTTTTATAGAATTAGAAAAAATGATTTTGTAATGCATTATTAATTTGTTTCATCAATTATGTCATATAAATAGTGTTGTCACATTTTTTTTTAACCGGCGAATTTACTAACCACAATCTTAAAGGAAAAGGCAGGGAATGGAATAGAATAAAAACAAATACAAGATATTGTATTTGTTTACAGTTTGGGCTGCTGTTTAAGCTGCTGGTTATCGTGATTCTGATGTTCTGCTGTTCTACGGTGGTTGGAGGATCCTATCGAGTGATGTCCGCGGCTGTTCGGTGAGCTTCTTCTCGCATCTGATCGAGGACTGTTAGTACAGGAGTTGTTCTGTACTGCTCGTGGACGTTCTTGAAGACTCGGAAGAACTCGGTAGTCGGTTGCGTGTGCTCGGTTTTTGGTTAGGCGAAAGTGTGTAGTTTTTGGTTTCGATTTGTATTTTGTTTAATGTCTTCTTTCGGTGCTGCTTTGGATGTTCTGTTGTTGGTGGTTTTGGTGACGCCTCGTCACTTTTGTATCGTGGTTTGTTTTAATAAAATGATGTCGTTCAAAAAAAAGATATTAAAAGGACAACACAGGCAATTGACCCAGCTAACCAAACTAAATTTACCCCTATGAGCAATAAAGCTAAACACTAGAGTGACAATATTATCCGTCAAAATGAACGGGGAAATGTGCACCTTATTGAACACCACGTCGTTTCTTGCCTTCCACGTATACCACAGTAACCCGTAGCATATCGCAATAAAAAATTCCCTTCTTAAGACAGTGGCCCCAACTCACAATAAACTTGATGAAGTCACATTCATAAAACTCAATCACAATATAAAATATCGTGAGAGTGTTTGGATAATTAGAAAAGTGCAGAAAAATCAATTTGAAAATACATATGTGCAATTTTACAAAGTATAGTTTGCATATGAATTTTCAAAGCTCAATAATTCACATTTATTTTCTTACCTATTTAGGATATTAATTCTTCTTATTTGAACTTTTTATTCGAATATATTCCTATAATATATAGGTGAATTCTATCTCCACTCCATTATTTGAACTTTTTATTAGAATATATTCCTATAATATATATGTTTACTATAAGATTAATTCTATTGAAGAGGAATGACTATAGATCCTGAGACATGTACACATTAAAGACGATGGGGGAACGGTCGCAAAAGGTTAAGGTTAAAAGCAAAAAAAATTTATAACTTATACTGTTATTTACCCTAAAGAATTTTTGTATGGGACTCTATCAACCTAAAAAAAGTATATGGAAATCAACTAAAAAATCGAAAAAGTTTATTGAAATCGTCAAAAAAAGCTTAGCATGTCATTGAAATCAATCTTAAGCGATATAATTAGGCAGGTAATATCAAATGGCTTTACCAGCTTGTAATCTATCTTAAAGGTGGCCTAATCAAGAAAAAAATATCGTAATTTTTTTTGAAGGCATAACAACTTCGAACCAACGAACGACCACCACGAATACACGCATGCACTCCTCAGGCCCTCAAATTGACTACCCTTACGATGAAACCCTGATAGATTATCCACAACCCTCAATAATATTATAGCCCTTGGGAAGACCGGTTGAATTAGATATGATTTGTTTTAAAACCTAAATTAATCTATGTAATTACTTACATCTTTGAGTCACCTATGCATGTATGTTTTAAATCATTATCGTGGCTTTAGTGATTATAATTATTGAGTATAAAATAATGAAAAGCTTATACTATAGTCAAATAGTTTACAATTATTATAAGTAAAATCTTTAGTGTATTTCATTGTTCTGGTGGAAAAATGGCACAAAAAGTAAGTAATTTATCTTTAACATATTACCCTATTTTTACCAACATAAAAATTTCACCTATCGTGCTTTATATTGGATCAAATAAAATTTAAACAATCAATTATATTTATTAATTCTTCAAACTATACACCCATTTTACGGTGAATACATTAAAATTAGGCTTTCAACACATCTACAAAATAAGCGGAATACATTAAAATTAAATTTACTAGAACTTCAAAATAAATATGAATATACTTTACTAAAACATCATTATACAATAAAATCTTCTAAAAGCACCCGAATTTCAAAATTGAAGTTATGAAACATAAAAAATTAGTAAAATAAATAATGTTAAATTAAATTTAATGCTTAAGACGAAAACAATGCATTTATTAGAGATGTCTAATACCATTTATCTAAATCCTATTATTTGGAGAGAAAAAAATGAAAAAATAGAATCACTATTACATTATATCAAGACACCCTTAGGGATTGAAAGGAGTGGTCACCATTCCATCCTTCGATCCTTATTGTCACGTTAGTTTTTTACTTTCTATCTTTTCAACTATTCTACTATTACAAAATTCTTACAATACCCATCATTTCATCCCTGCATTCCACTAACCATTTAATAAGAAAAAGAAAAAAGAAATAGAGAGAGATAGAGAGAGAAGGACTCCTCTACGGGGTGGCCAACCCAACGGTGTTGAAATTGTTGATCCTGTAGGGGTTGGGAGCGGTTTTCCCCCTTCAGTTCGCTACCACATCGCCCTTACCCTGCTGAGCGGGATCTTTCATACCGTTCACCCTTATAATAACATTTTAACACACACACACACACACACACACACACACACACACACACACACACACACACATATATATATATATAGAGAGGGAGGTTCAAATGAGAAAACATAACTTTTTAAGAAAATGTAAGAAGCAATCTTAGCCATTCATCCGGTCAACAAAGATGGCTTTGACCGGTTCCCCCTATAATAATCTTTACTTTCCCATGAATCACGTCAATCTTTCGTGATCACGTTTACCGTAACCGCGAGATGAGTGACTGAGATTGATCCTCACGTTTTCTTAAATTGACATGTTTCTCATTTGAACCTTTCTCTCTCTCTCTCTCTCTCTCTCTCTCTCTATATATATATATATATATAGGGGTGGGTTCAAATGTGAACCACTTTTTGGTTGTGAACGTGAGGACAACCGAGAGCACGACATGTGGCGGATGACTAGGTGTCACGTCAAGTCCACGGCGGATGACTAGGCGCGATTCATGGGAGGGCATTGAATTAAAGAGGGGGACCACACTCAAATCCGCCACGTGTCGTGCTCTCGATTGTCCTCACGTTCACAACCAAAAAGTGGTTCACATTTGAACTTTCCTCTCTCTGTCTCTCTCTCTATATATATATATATATATATATAATATAATTTTTAAACATATAAACATCATAAAACGACATCAATAGAAACAAACAAAATGATTCACTTGTGAAGGCGGGTGATGTTTTTTTGTCCCTTCTATAAGAAACTACAAAATACATATAAAATGGACAAATTGTATAAAAGATAATGTAATTTCATTTTAATCTCGTTGTAATAATGATTTTGCAAAAAATTAGTTTTGAGAAATACATATCTTAATAATTAGTAAAAAAAAGGTTCATACATAGTAACTAATATATATAAAAATTAAATAACAAGGTTAATGTGATTTTATATGGATATTAGTGTAAATTCTCATATGATATATACGAGTTTGGCAACATGTAACAATGTTCGCATGCCATTATATTAGTTGTTACTGTTATATATCGTATAATTTTGCACGTGATTTAACCGTTTGCATATTTTCCTAATTAATTAATCTTCTTGTTTCAACCTGTCCATCAATAAAGATGTAACATATGTGAGATTTGACATATTATAAGTACGGTATATCAATATTTTGTAAATTATAAGGCCATCTACTGTCGACCCACTGCAACCCAATGATTTCAGCTGCCACATCAGCTTTCCACTATTTTACCCAAAACTACCCATATCCATCTATTGTCGACCCACTGCAACCCACTCCATCAAAATTCATTTTAATTAATTTCAAAAAACAATTCTAATATTATAAATAAAAATTAAAAAATTACATTATAAAATTTTAATAAACATAACTCTAATATTATAAATAAAAATTAAAAACTCCTCTTGCATCATGAGTCCACCTAAAAGATTCGTACTCCCTCTCAAGATCCGCAACTATTTTAAGGAATAGTCGTCGTTTCATACGAAACCGCCGTTCGAAATCATTATCGTCATACACCGGATTATCTGAAAAATA
This sequence comes from Centaurea solstitialis, assembly GCA_030169165.1. Lineage (NCBI taxonomy): Eukaryota > Viridiplantae > Streptophyta > Magnoliopsida > Asterales > Asteraceae > Centaurea > Centaurea solstitialis. The sequence continues at coordinate 32,968,797 of CM058043.1, forward strand.
GTCGTTAACAAGTTTCTCGTGTGCCACTATACGATTTCGACTTTTTGGCGTCCTCCTCGTTTGTCGACTTGAAGTTGCTTCGTCACCGACAACTAGTTTGATCGCTTCGTTCATGGCGGCTATGGCCGCCAAGTGGTTGAGCTCCAACATGTCGTTAGCATCATCATCGTAATCCGGGTGGTAAATTGATGAAGATGATGCCGATGATGATGGTGATGATGAAGACATTTTTGGGAGAGAAAATTGGAAGAGATGAAGAAGAATGGTTAAAATTTGTGTGAAAAAATGAGGTAGAAGGTTAGATATATATAATAAATTAAATTGAAAAAAAAATAAAAAAAATAGCCGTTGAAGGTTACCGTTGGGGGTGGGGGGTTGGGGGTGAAACGGCTCGGTTTGAGTAAACCGTTCTCTCTCCCACCCGTCTTACCCACGGTGGTGTTCACTTGAGAAGCCGTCGGTTTGGAGGTAGCCGATGACTACCCAATGGCCAAATCCACTCCCACAGTGGATGGCCTAAGTCCTTAAATACATGAACTTAAATTATAAATTTTTATTTTTCACTTTAGTAAAGTTTATAAAAAAAATGAATGAATATCTTAAATGCAATTTTAGCATTTGGCCATACATTATCAACAATTTTATCGTTAAATTGCACCCCCTCTTGTATTGTTTTATGTTATTGCTATGTTATGTAATGGGTAAATTGCTAAAAAAAATGATAACATAAATGTCCAAAAAAATCAATTAGAGGAATGTACATTTTTTTTGTTATGAAAATGCATTTCAATTTGTAACAAAAAAAAGGTATGACAGCCTGATTAACTTGTTATCCGCCTAGTCAACAGGTAACCTACTGTCGATTGGAAGGCAAGTCTAAAGGGACCTATGGTGGATGTTGAGGGGTTCACAAGAGTTGAACGCAAAGAATGGAGGGTGAAAAACAGTAATGTAAAGAGTTCGACATGGGGAGTTCTACAAGTTCTGATGTTCTCACGTGGCGGTGATTGATACTAGTGTGATATGTATATTATATACATTATTGTGTACATGCTGCTCATTACGATTTCCTTTATTATCGATATTTGGAGAACTTTACGCCAACTTTTCAAACAATAGTTCGTGTTTGATTTAAATGTATGCAAAGATAAACTTGAGGTAACTACACTCCGTTTACAATAACAAAAATCTAATCATAAAAAACAATAATTAATTTTATCATTACTTCCATATATAACTTAAAAACCAAGATACTCATAATAACATACACTCTATCATTCATTATTTGAAATCCACATCATTGATACAGTAGTTCAAAACAACTTTGAACTACTTTGTTTTGACGACTGAATACAAAGTAACGTTATTTTCGATTTTACAATTGCACAGATTTTACTAATCATATGAGAATACATCATTATATTTAATTTACTTTTTTTTCGGTTATGTTTCGCAAAATTAAGCTAGCTTATAAGCTAATACATGTTTGAATTGACTATAAGCTATCTTATTAAAAATCTAGTTGAACTAAAGTTTCAATAGTTTTTTATAGTTTTCCTAATTATGCTCTCATTAATATTAGTTATAATATTTGAAGATGTCTTTTTTAATTATTTTACATCATTTATCAACAAATTTACCAAACATGAAATGATATAATTTTAGGTGATTAAAGAAGAAAAATGGAACACAAATTTAGGGACAAAGAGATTTTTCAAATGTTCTCCAACAAACCTTAAAAACCACTTTGGAGATTGGACCCCACCCTTTTATTATACTACAAAATGACGATTCTACCCCTAAAAGATCTCCCATACTCAATGAGAGAATCTTCTCTTCCAACATTTTCAGTAGTACTGAATCATGTCTGCAGAAGCCAAGATAGGGACCTGGTTACCATAAAGACAACTCACTGAGTTACTCATCATCAACTCGTCCATCAACTCACCACCACCACCATACATCTCCTCCGCAAAAAATCCACAACCGCCGCCTCCGCTACCGCCGTCGACCGGCGGCGGCTGGCTCATGAACTCGATCATCTGGTTCAGCGACTCCAGCCGCCGGCCGAGCTCCGCCGCCTGAGCCTTCAGCACCGAGTTCTCAGCCTCCATAATCGTAAACCGCTGCAACGTGACGCTGACGTCACCGGCGATCCGGTTGTTCTCCGTCCTGAGTCGACTCAGCTGAGTCACGAGTTCGTCCAGATGCTTCTGCTTCCTCATCCTCGATCTCCTCGCCGACTCGCGATTCGAAACCATCCGCTTCCTCTTCCTCTGATCCATTAAGCGCTGAAGCTCTTCCTCTGAACCGGAGTTCTGAACCGGATACGAACCGGAACCGGAACCGCCAGACGACGTCGTTGTAGCTGTTCCGCTAGAGGACGCCATTAAAACACCAGAAGCTCGAAATCGAAGATTTGAAGCGAGATTGAAGACGATAAACAGGTAATGATTTTAACGATTTTAGGTTTGAAATTGATTAGTGTTTAGGTTAATAAGAGGTTTTCTGAGTAGATTTGGATCTAAATTAGGGCTAGATTGTTCCTAAAACTGAAGAAATTGAGAAATAGTCGAAGATTTAGAGTGAGATTGAAGACGATAAGCAGATTTTAGGTTTGAATTTGATTAGTATTTGGATTATTTGGATCAAATTAGGGCTAGATTGTTCCTAAAACAGAGCAAAAAATCATGAAATGTAATAGAACCAGTAGAGGAAAACAACTGAAAACGATTGAACTAAATTGATCATAAACTTAGAAGGAAACAGTTCAGTGAGAATTTGAGGCATGTATTTTGAACATTAAGAAGAATAATAAGTTGAACATTGATGGCGATTTCTGTTGAAAGAAGAACAAAATTAGGGTTTTTAGTGCAGGTTATGGCGAAGATGGAGATGAAATGTTGATGAAGAAGGATGGATTTTTGGTGTGAAGCCTTCAATTTGTTAAGAAAATGAGAGGAAATATTGTCTGTGAATGTGTGATTTTCACATGAAATGATGAAGAAGATGAAGAGAGATGGATGTTAAGATGTAGAGAAGAAGAAGTGGAAGAGAGGGGGAAGAGGCTATGGATGGATTATGGGTTGCATTTATAGAATTTTTTTGAAGAACAAGATGCAAAAAGGTACTTGTAAAAAATTATATAATATTCCTACATAAAACTTATTTAAGATCAATAAGATTTTAAGCTTACATTTAAGAGGGAGTTTTGGATGAGTTTTTTAAAAGTGTTTATTGACTTAGCGGTCATTTACTTCATACTTACCCAGTAAGTACTTATCGGGTCAATTTACTTTACTGGACGAACATGAAAATAACTAAAATTTTATCCGGTAAGGGCGATGGCATGAACCGAGAGTATTACCTGGGTAAGTGAGATCGACAACTCTTACCCGGTAAGAGCTTATCGAGTAAATTATTGCGTATGATACCGTTTTGAGAGACTGAAATATTGTCCGATACGGTATTCAATTTTACAGGTAAGCACTTACCGGGTAACTGTTCAAGTAAACGACCCCTTATTGATGTCATAAAATATTTTTTTTATAAAGTTAGAAATAGGCAATATTATGAAATACTCTATGTTAAAATACATAAATCAAATGAACCAAATACATTTTATTGTTATTATACTAACTTTTTCTATGGTACCCATGTATATTTTTCGATATTAATAAATAGTTATAAAATGAATGGAAAAAAGACTAACAAAACTTCGTTTCACACCAAACTCAAAGTAAAACCAAGGTTCTCGTAATACAACATTTTTATAAAAATTACATATGATTATGGTTCTTTAAAGCATCTACATCTTTTCTAACATAATCTTCTTTTTATGAGAACCTCCCATCAAAGGTGTTCGAACGTTTTGAGAAATGAATTCTTTTTCAGCCAAACAAATGTGCATTCTTGTAAAATACAAATCTCATGATTAATCATATAAACCAAATACTTCAACAAATTCTATGTTTTTTTTTAAGAAATAAAATTAGAAACAATAACATGAAAACTTTGAAAATATAACATTATTTTTATTTTTACTTTTGATTAAATATACATTTTTATTGCTTATTAAATTAATCACAAAATCATTTCGACTTTACGATATATGCAAGGGGTCATTAACGGAAGAATTGATAATCAATATAAAATTTATATTTAAATCGTTTGTAAAATAAAATATATAACTTAGAACATTGTTTAGATAAAATCTTCAAGCATCAAATTATATAATAATATTCAAAAAGCTTGTTTATTGTTAACTTCATTAATTTCACGTCAATGTTATTGGTCGATAAATAGTCAAAATTGGTAGAATCTTTTGAGAAAATAATTAAATATTTAACTTTAGTACATATTGAATCGTGTATGAAAAATTAGGCACTTTATTTAACACATACAACGGTTGGGTTTATATGAGAAATTGAGTTAATGAGAAAAGTATAAGAAGTGGTCATGTGCTATTTGATGCATATTAGGTCATTAAGATAAGATGTATCAAGATAAAATACATAAATATACACTTGATCAATTCCTATATCAAGTGTGTTTCATAGATAAGCTTGAGATTAAAAGTGATTGATGATTCATATGCATTTTTCAATTTACATGCTTCTTAAGTTAACTTCTCATAAATCGTTTTAAACTAGCATTTAATCAAAATTTCAAGAAAACATAGAAAATTATTATATATGAAACTAAATATTATACTTTATCATAAACATTTAAATGAGTATCGGGGTTTTTAACTGTTTAAGTAAAAACAAAAGTCTTGTTAAGGAAAATGAATCCCAAAAAGAATGCACAAGCCAAATGAGAGTAGTAGATTATCGAGTTAGTATTTAAGGATTCAAGCTTACAATTGATTAACTCGTTTATTAGTTTAAGCTTAACAATATTTATATTTTTATTGTACAAATTATGACCAAATGAAAAAAATTTCTCAAAAAAATGTATGCTCGAATGACTCGACTCATTCAACTCCCTCGAAAACCTTAATCCAGTTATGAAATGACTCTGGTCGAACATTATTGTTATAAATCTCAGTTAATTAATTTAAACAAGATTAGTTTTCTGTTCGAGATCGACTCAATCTCGAGAATCAATAAGCTCATGCTCAAGATAAAAGAGTTCAAATAGTTCGTTAAAAGTTCAAATCATCTACACCTTTAACTGCAAGTCTGCAACTATACAGACTAGTGGTACCAACATCACTCCCAAGGATACAATTGTCATTTCCATTTGTATGCATTAAATGCTTGTACCTTATTGAAGGTTACTTGTACGTTTTGGCTTCAATTATTCATTTATGGTTCACAGAACTTGCCCCACCGAATTTTGTTTTCACTACAACATAAATATTAATATTAAATGTTTATAGTGAGGGTTGATGTTGGATTTATTAAAAAGTCGTAATGGGAGTGACAATGAATAACAATTTTGGTATTTAATAAAAATCGACCGACTATAATTGAATTAGATTAAATCCAAATTTTCAACATTTAAATTGAATTTGTCGGTTATAGGATGTTTATTCAAGATCAAATAAAACCGAACAAATTCATTTACCATCCAATTAATAAATAAGTATAAGATTAAATTTGCAAAATTATTTATAGTAGATATTTGTATGAAATGTGCTTTTTAGAAATTTGAAAAATATGTTAATAGCTAAATAATGAATTAATTAGGATAAAAGAAATTGGATGAATCTGAACCAATCTAATTTAACTAATAATGAACAGTAATATCTAATGGATGAAAATGTTATGATTCAATTATTTATCAGATTGGATTAGTTGCTCAATATTAATTGGATTGGGTCGAATAAGAAGATCTCACCTTCAATGAAAATCTTAATTGGACTAAATCTCCCTAATCCATTAAATTTCAACTAATGAATAAGTAAGCAGTTATTTAAATATTATTAATCATTTTTACCCTAATAAATAATTTTGTTAAAAAATATTGGTTTTATATGATATAATAGGTTAATTCCCCTTTAAACCCAAAATTTTCATTTTAAGTTGAACCGAAGGGAATAAAAGTTTATTCATATTTTCATTCCCCTTCATCAACCAAATATCCTCTAAATGTGTAACACCCCAAAAATTGGAGTAAACAAAAATCTTCATTTACGAAAGGTGTTAGTACAAATATACGCCAAAGCGTGAGCTCTTCCCAAAAATGGGGTATGAAGTAGTGTATAGTTACAATGTTCGTAATATGAATAAAGAATACGACAACCATCTAGTCTAAATCCTATCAAGGAAAAGACTACAAAATGGGTTGTCAAAACGGTCAACGCCTGCGCGGTCTAAAGGACCGGTCTCCTCACACATCCCCCAAAGCTTACTCTTAATCCCGGCGCCTACTTGGGATCAGCGTCCCTAGTACCTGAGAGACACATCGACACCAAGCAAGTGTTAGGCTAAAGGAGCCTAGTGAGTTGTAACAACATAGTATCATACATATAAAAGCATGTTAAGACATATGAGATATATAAGAGTGTATTAACAACAAAACAAAGCATGTTAAACCGGTTTATCTTTTATCTTTGAAAACCGTGGGAGCGACCCACTTTCACCAAGCAAGTTACACCTCAGAGTCGAGACACCCCGTTGTCGTCCTCCTACGAAGACTTCCATTGACAACCCCAGAGGCCAGGCACATTCGCGGCCACACGATTGGCGAGGGACATAGGTGCACACCTTTTGACTAGTGCCACCCAAGACTGAGTCGAACTCGTGTAAACTTGAAAGTGCACACCTTTTGACTAGTGCCACTTTAAATCAATCTCAATTCAAAAACGACATAATGTACACCTTTTGACTAGTGTCACATTGTACAATTTGTGTTTGCGTAAAAACATGGGTACTCACCTTTTGACTAGTGACATCCCGGTTCACTTTTTGACTAGTGACCAATAGCATCACACCTTTTGACTGGCGGCGCTTTAGAACATTTGAGCATAGTTGCAAATCTCAATACTTTCATTTACTTCATACAAGCCAACATGCTCGGGATTCAATCCCTTCGCATCATTCAGTGGCATACATAATGACACGTATTTTTCATGCATACATTGATCATATAATCTTATGAATATAGTTCATCCAAGGTAGCATACGATTGATCATTCCATGTATACAATTCTCAAGCAAGATATATATATATATATATATATATATATCAATCAAGATGATGCGCTCTCAGTTTTAACAAAATAGTTTTAGCAACTCACCTTGGTATTCTTCACAATCAAATACGGGTTTGATAGCTAGGTACGTCACAAGATAGTACCTATACAATCATATTATGGTATACATCAATAAACCGCCAAAAATGTCACTTACGGTTCACAACCGAAACACTAGTCTAGAGCTAGGCTAGGCTATCTCAATGGCCCCCAAAATCCACCAAACATTATCTAATATAACCCATAAGGAAAGCCCAAAGCCAAAACTCGAAAAGAACCGAAAACGAAAAACTTCAAATCGGACACAGGGGACTTGCGCGACCTAGCCGCGCGACCTCAGGTCGCGGGCTTAGGTCGCGGGGTTCGCCTGATCTGCACTATCCCGCGATCTGGTTTGCAAAACTTTACCAAAACTCGATTTTGACTCCCAAAACACCCTATGAATGTTTATGAACGATCCTACGATGATATAACATGATAATCTAACAACCAAACTCGAAAAACATCGATGGTCATCGAGATCCATGGTTTTTCCCCAAATATAAACCCTAGCTTCCCAAACCCCAAATCTCGACTAAAACACGAAATTAACACGAAGTAAATCGTACCTTTGTTAGGAACTCGATTCTAACAACACTTCACGGTTTGATTTCACCTCCTAAGCTCGATTCCTTCTCCGGTTCTTGGATCTTCTTCCAAAATCCTCTTTTCTCTCTTTTCTCTCATTTCTCTCTTTTCCTCTCTTTTCCTCTCTTCCAAGCACAACACACACATAAAATGAAAAGAAGGAAGGAAGGGATAAGGTTACAACTAGTTGGTGACTAGTTACCAAACAACCCCTTTTCAAATTCGGGTATTTACCATTCCGTCCCGAAACTGATAAGTTAAATTCTCGACTCGACCGATGAGCTTAAATACGTGCTAATAATTAACTTTGGGAAATATTGGCGTTATATTTAATCTAATTTCTATTATTCACTTTTATCAATCAGGTTCGAGTTCATAAAATTCCGGGTGTTACAAAATGACTAATGGGCCTTTAGCCTAGCGGTATTGAAGTATATAGTCTTCTACTTCTAGAAGGTTAGTTGTTCAAACCTCAACAAATGTAAGAAAGTGTACAAGTTTATTTGTTATATTTACCGTATATAAATATTATATAATTAAAGAAACATCCTGTAAATGGGATGATCTTCTATTCCTAAATATTAGCATTCCCATTTATATTCCTTTAAAAAGAACCAAAAGTCGACGATGCATGGAACTTGCCGTTCTTTTATGTCTATATATGGCTTTTACAGATATGTTTATTTAGGAGCCTTGATTATTTTAGTAACTTAGAGATTAACCATTTTGTAAATACTTATGATGAATATTTTGTGAAGTCATGATATTCATCATAAATACTTGTTATATTATTCATCATGAATATTTATAGAAAGAATGACACATGAATAGTTACAGAAAGAGTGAGTGAAATATTTAAGATGTTTTAGTGAACCTCTTTTGTGTTTTTTATATTCAACTATTTAAATTCAATATTTTAATCACCTATTCTACTTGTATTTAATTTATCTATTGAACTAAATTTTGTACCACTCACTGTAATTTTAAAAGTTACTTTGTTAATAGTGATTGTAACATGTATATAAATACTCAATTTTGTTACTGAATTAGTTGATTTTAATAAGGTTTAGCTTAAGGTTGTATTTGATAAACTTGTTCATAAGCTAGCTGGTTTAGCTTAAGGCTGTATTTGATAAATTTGCTCATAAGCTAGCTGGTTTAGCTTAAGGCTTTATTTGACAAACTTGTTCATAAGCTAGCTGATAAGCTAACTTAGGACTAAATTGTGTTTGGCAAAAACTAGCTCATGGCTATGTAAAATAACCAAAAATGGTATATTGGGTATAATAATTGATATTTTTTTTGAACGGCAACAAATTTAATAAAACCAAACCAACAAAATACACAAAAAAGCTTTCAAGTTCGCAAGACGCAACATCGAAAGCACAAAACAACACCAATACACTACAATGAACCTACCGGCCACAACCAACGAAACTAAACAACCAACTCCTCGAACCTAACCAATAAAAAGAACAAAGCCCACTCTACCTAAACGACCCATCGAACTAAACGAACCACCTAACCAACCATCCACCGAAACCAACGAGCCACGAACCAAAGAACAAGACGAACCATTGGACCAACAACCACGAACTGCACGAGCCACGAACCAAAACTTGAAACCAAACTTAAACCACGAAACCAACGAGATGTGAAAAATGATCGACGAAACCCACAAGCCACGAGATCAACCAGCAACAAACCAACCGAACCACGAAAATGACTTCACCTTTTACCATACCCACATACCATACCAACGAAATAAGACTAAACAGCCGAGCCGACCAAACATGTACTAAACTTATAAGATAACTTAATTTTGCCAAACACGACCTAGGTAAGACGAACCATTTTTTGCAAGACCATTGTGAAAGGTTTGATGTTTGGTTTATATGAACGGTTAATGTATTTTATCTATACAACTTCATTATGTTTTTCATAAAATTTAGGTTTTTTCATGTCAAGGTTAAATTCATTTTCATAAACGAAGGTTTGATATTTTGGTGTGAAGATTCGGGGAAATCAACTCATTTAACGACTCTAAGGTGGTCTAATGAAAACCAGGTCGTATCAAATGATCTAAAGTTGATTATATATAGATGAAAACTCAAATCTAATTGTGAACGTGAGGACAGCAAAAAATGCACCACATGACATATTCAATTTCAATAATACAAAATTATTCACACTGAATATTATGTATTATTCAAGATGAATAATACAACATTTGTTTGATCTTATGATCAAATGGTGCCACTATTCAAAAAAATACTTAGGTTCACCTTTGGCTAGCTCCAAATTGTTACTTATCTAAATGTTTGACTGGGTGATTCTTATCTAAATGTTTGATCCTAATATGTTCACTTTCCAAACGACTAACGAGTCAAACAATAGAATTTTTATATGGGCCTGAATGACGTGACAAATTCTATTAATATCAGTATTTTTCGATTTGGTCCATGATCCAAATTCAACCGTCTGCTTCTCTACGTGGAATTCTTCGAATATTCCACACGAGGGTGCTTCTTATGCAACTTTTGAGTGACGATAAATAAAAAAGAAAAATAAAGTTAAAATGCTTTTGGTAAAGTTAAGGTTTAAATTTTCAAACTTGTTGCCTAACTAATTGTGATCAATTTTAGGCTCCCAAAATCGATTAGAACCCATATTTATCAATTTATTTGTTAGCATTTAGTTTGAAACTTATGCATTAAGTACTTGTATTCGTACACATTTAAGAAAATGTATAACACATATCTAAATTATGTTTATGCATATGGAAAACAATAATCGTGAACATGGGTACATATGACATGTATAATTAGTGAGGAAGTTTCATATAAAAACCATGTAATTGTTATAACTTCTATTAAATCTCATTGTTAGTGTAATTAACGATGCGGATTAAATCAATTCATTAATTTACTCCCAGATATATGCGTAACTGATGTTTTTAACGACGGCTTTAGTTAGTTGTTAGTATACACCTTAGTTAGAAAAACAAAAATTTAGTTTGTAACTGATTTGAAACCTTCTATAAAAAATGAAAATAAAATCAAGAGTTAAAATTTGATTTGTAATAGTTATACAGGTTGTATTCAAAATTGCTTCTATAATACCACAAAACAAAATTAATTAGTTTGTCATAAAAATAAAATAAAAAAAATATGCAACTTTTTTTTTAAAGTTCGTATAGAAACAGATACCAAATCGTATTGTCATCTTAATGAAAGCGAGCCGTGCTCGTGCATAGGGTTGAGCATAAAAAGGGGTACCCGCTTTTGGAACCGGAACCGCTTCGGAACCGCCGGTTCCGGAACCGGAATCGGTGTTAGTGGTTCCGGTTCCGGTTCCTAAAATAGGGAACCGGTCAAAACCGGTTCCGGTTCCGGTTCTCAAAATTTTGGAACCGTTACCCGGCGGGTACCCGGTATTTTTAAATATATATATATATATTTTATATTTTAAATAGATTACTTTCTTTGGCCGTAACTTAGATCTTTTATGAACTTGTCTTTTTCGTGTCTTATTACGTGTTTGACTACTTGACATGAAGTATTATCAAAGTCATTTTGCTTCAAGATTTAAGACTCATGTTTTATTTCGCTATTTTTTTGTATTTATTGTTAAGACTTTACGTGTAGTTTTTATCGGATTATTATGTTTTTAAGTTGATACTTTATATTTTGTCATATTATTCGTTAAACTTGGGGTATTATTACATTTATAATGTATGCAATTATTGAAAAAAAAATAAAAAAAGTCACCGGGTACCCGGTATCGGAACCGGTTCCAAAAAATTAAGAACCGGTCTAACCGGTTCCGGTTCCGGTTCCTTTATTCAAGGAACCGCCGGTTCCGGTTCCGTGAAACAAAGCCGGGTACCCGGTTATGCTCACCCCTACTCGTGCATGTCGTAATAGCAAAGTGGTAAACTTTGGTGGTCTAGCGGGGAAATACCATAGGTATGTAAAATGGCTAGATTGATTATGGGGCCCAATCATTTTTTTTATTTATTTATTAAAAATTGGATCAAAGAAGACCTAAAAAAGTAATCAAGTAAGTGTACAATTTAATTAGCACAATATAAAAAAAACAAAATATATTGTAGGTTTATCTTTTAACTGACTTTCGTTTAGATAAGGCCACTTCTTGGACCTGATAAGGTCTATCTAGGGACTACAACCATACATGTAGATAAAAAAACCCGCTAAACAAAAATAACTTAAAAGATAAATCGAGAAGTTCAAATGTTTTTAAAAATGCTTACGTGGAAGCAACAAAAATATTGTTGGGTAGATTTTTGAACCCCAGATGTTCCCATGGGAGCAACTAAAGATATTTAAAAAAAATAGAAAGTTCTTCGGTGGTTGTTAAAAAAAGATTATCGGGACTACATTGGTAGTAGGTGTTATTTATTAAATACTCACATGTGTCAATTACCTTGCCTAATGAGCATGACCAAGACTGAGAATCTTACCTAATAAAGGATATAACAACCACCGAAGAACTTACTCCGTAAGTAAAGGATAGGACTCATGTGTGATTAATTCTTATCAGGTAAGATACACTTACATTTTGATAGCTAAAAATGTTACTCAATAACCTAACTGATGGTGGTGAGTCTTGATAGTATATGATCATCTAATAAGCGTTTGATAAATTGCCTATTAGTTTCATACCAACGACTCGAGTAATCTTGTATAATCCCACTATATTTTGCATTAGTGATCGATCTCCTAACAACCAGATAATAGTTGGTCCTTATACACTTCGTAGGAGCTAATAAGTAAAACATATTAACTATCGATATTAAAAAATTGTTATATTTAGGCATGCCTAAATAATTTGTCGAATTTATAATTTCTAAATTTGCAAAAAGTAAAGCATAAAATCAATTTAATCCCCACATAAGATTCCAATTTGCACCCATATTTTGGTCTTGTCTTAGTCACCAACAAGTTACTTAGTGGATAAGGAAACAAAATTAATCTAATTTTATAACATTTAATAAGTCATTAATATTAGTTCAACAAAAAAGCTATTTAAGGTTGACATAATATTAATTATAAGTAATTTTGATAAATAGTCTCATCTATACATGTTTTTTAAACTACGTACTATAAATGTTGATCATAGACTATGCTTACCCGAACTCTTCCAACTCTTTCAACTTCACTGCCACATTAGCATCACATCAGCTTTTCCATAACCTGCTAATAAGTCATCTGGAGCCTTCTCTGATTAGTATCCGAACCCTCCCAACCCTCTCTCTTTTTAATTATTTAAAACACACACCACAAACAGAACAACGTTATAAGCAGTGAGGCAATGCTGCTGCAACCCCAGCCACCGGACGCGCCCCCGACGTACTCCAGCCCGTCCAAGCTGCTCAAACCACCTGCTTCGAAAACCGCCCAATCCCACCCCTGCTACGCACGGCCTTAACACATTTAAATTTGTTTTTATTTATTTTTTAAATTAAAGTATATAATTTGTTATTTTTTATATAAGGAAAAGTTTTATGTCTGATCTTATTAGGTATTGCCGGTCTTTATTGTGGGCCACGGTTATTTTTTGCAAAAATATAATTATTATGTTTTGTGTGCATGTGATATAACCTACATCTTGTAATCTGAATCCCTTAAAATTATGGTTAATAAAGTGAAAAGTAGACCACATGTTTATTGATTTGTTATTTTCAAGACCTACTCATTACTTTTTAATTACAAAATTTGTTCGCATAATTAGGGAAAAATAAATAGAAAAGAGTAAACTACACTTTTGGTCCCTGTGGTTTGACAAAAATAACGGATTTGGTCCCTAGAGTTTAAAAAATACAAATTTGCCATCGTAGTATGCGATTTCGTCCGGTTTTCGTCCCTCACTTTGACGGCTGTTAACTCTCATCCGTTAAATGAGGGGTATTTTCGACTTTTTATACATATCTTTATTTTATTATTATTTTTGTTGACTTTTGACTAAGACTTGTCTCTCTCCTTTACCACCACTTTTTATACATTACCACCACTACCTACCACCACCTATCACCACCACCACCACCACCATCCACCACACCCACCCACACCCTTCTTCATCTTGATCTTCATCATCCACCACGCATCACTACCACTACCCACCACCACCATCACCACCCCTACCCATTTTACCAACCATGACCACCCACCCACCCACCATCAGATCTGAAACCCAGAAGCTACTGCCCGCCACCATCGCAACTGCAAACCGCCGGAGAGTGGAAGAAAGTGATGGCGACGCTGAAGAATGGATCTGAATCAGGTGGCTACCAAACCACACACTCCTTCCGGCGACCTCCGTTGGGACGTCGTTCGCCATTCTAGATCTAAATCAGGCGACATCATCTCTATCTCTCTCTCTCTCTCTCCGACATCCAATTTCTCCACCGCCAAGGCGCCGACAACATCATCTAGCCATGGTGATTCGGATCTAGATCTGAATCAAGCGATGGTTCAGCCATGATGGTTGTAAAATGGGTGGATGGTGGTGGGTAAAATGGGTGGTGGTGGTAGTGGAAAAAATGGGTGGTGTTAGTGGTGGTGGTGGAGGGTAAAAAAAGTGGTGGGTGGTGGGTAAAATGGGTAGTGATGGTGGTGGATAAAATGGGTGGTGGTGGTAGTGGGAAAAATGGGTGGTGGTGGTGGAGGGTAAATAAAGTGGTGGGTGGTGGTGGGTAAAATGGGTGATGGTGGTGGAGGATAAAAAGGGTGGTGAGTGGTGGTGGGTAAAATAGGTGGTGGTGGAGGATAAAAATGATGGTGGATGGTGGGGTTGGTGGTGGATAAAATGGGTAGTGGGTAAAATAGGTGGTGGTGGTGGTGGAGGATAAAAATGGTGGTGGATAAAATGGATGGTGGATAAAATGGATGGTGGTGGTGGTGGAGGATAAAAAGGGTGGTGGTGGTGGTGGTGATGGAAGATAAAAAGGGTGGTGGGTGGTGGTGGATAAAATGGGTGGTGGTGGTGGTGGTGGTGGAGGATAAATGGTGGTGGTGGTGGTGGAGGAGGAAGATAAAAAGGGTGGTGGGTGGTGGTGTTGATGGTGGGTAAAATGGGTGGTATGGAAGAAGAAGAGATGAGAGAGAAAATGGGGAAGAAGAAGAATAAGAGTAATATCACTTTTGGTCCCTTAGTTTATTTTCTAAAAGAAAAAAAGGAAATTTGGAAAAAGACATAAATACCCCTGACTTAACCGGCATATTTAACGATCGTTAGAGTCAGGGACCAAAACCGGTCGAAAATGCATACTACAGGACCAAATTTGTATTTTTTAAACTCTAGGGACTAAATTCGTTATTTTTGGCAAACCACAGGGACCAAATCTGTAATTTACTCAATAGAAAATTTATGGTATTATATATTTTATTACAAAAGGCCGGTTTAGATAAAGAGACGAAATACTATAAGGATGTAAGAAGAAAAATTCATATGTAAATGATTGAAAAAACTAGAAAGTTTTATATTAGAAAATGTATATGTGAATTGAGGATATAAGTTATTCATACGGGTTTATATATGTATCTTTCAAACGGAGTTTTTCAACTATTCAGGTACAAATATTTCTATAATATTTTCTTACCTTTCGAGTGAGCATGAGAATGGCTCGAAATCTTACTCTTGAAGTATAGCAAATACCAAGAATCTAACCTGGTAATTGGTAAATACAGGAGAGAACACTCTTAGCCAGTAAGTGATGAACAGGGAAAAAAACTTACTAACAATCCATTTTGATGTTCAAGAATGTTACTCGATACGATAAGTGAGGGTGGTGCTCTTGTTGGCAAACGTTTGGTAAACGGGCAGAGTCTATATATGACACAATTTACTTTCTTTATAAACCATATGAGACAAACATATTCCTTTGTTTTTAGCAACTTTTTTCGAGCATGCTTCTCATATCATTCAAGTTCAGGTAATTTTTGGCATATTCTAACTTGACACACTTTAAAACTTTTAGAAGTAATTAATTGTTTTTTCTTCTAAATATAAGCTTGAGTAAAATGTCGAAATTATTGTTATTTAATAACAACGCCCCTTCGTATGAATTTCAATATTAACTTCACCTCACGCCTAACCTACAAGATTTAGCCTCGTGTGGTTCGGACAAAAACATAACATAAGACGTTAAATGAGGTTTGCTATTGAAACCAAACACGCACCTCCTTTTTATAACATAAAAGAAGCACTAGAGTCGTTTACAAGTTAATAACAAGAGCTTCAAAAATCTATTGTTCATTCTCAACCGTTGTCTTTATTGTACAACACCTGAAAATCATTTTGCAGTATTGCTATAGCACTTAGGAGTTGTTTAACCAAAAATTTCGACAATCAACATAAGAATTACCAAAAGGCATACAAATATATCTCCCGGTTCAAAAACGAGAAATTTGTAAAAAAGAAAAAGAAAAAGATAATAAAATCAAAATGCAGATTGGAAAAAGGAAAGCGTTGAAAAAAGGGTGAAATGATGTTACAACACCATTAAGGTTGACACAATGACACTTATCATAAAACTAAAAGATGTTAAACGAGTTATTTGAATATTGATGAGAATTCAAACTTATCAACTAAAAATGAATGAACACAATCAAACCAACCCCATTACATTTTTAGTTAAAGCAAGACGAAGGATGATATGGCACTTGAAGTGATCTATAACCATAGTTAAAGCAATACGAAGGATGATATGGCAAGAAAATCTTAACCCAACTTCTAAAGGAGTCCCCAAAACCATAATTTAATTTTGGTAGTGATGTAAAGTACTAGGCTAAATTTCAGGTTGAAAGACTAAAAATAAAGTTTACATGGATGGAGGTAGATTCAAGAAATGAACCACTTGAATGTGGTATCAAAAGATGGAATTGACAAGCCAAATGTTGAGCACAAAAGTTGAAATTTTGATAAATATTAGCATAAGCATTTTCGTGTCCCGTCAATTGCACTAGAGATGTATGTCAAACATAAATAACTAAATAGCAGCATTGTTCTTGTGCGTATTATTTTGGTTCATATTGTCCCAACAATGAATATATAAACTATATTGACAAGAATGCTCATATTCTTATTTAAACGATAGAATTTTATAAAACTAACAAGATGCTAAAAAGGATCAATTACATATAAAGAATGACAAAAAAGGGGTTTGCTACTTAACCCGATTATTGACAAGAAAGTACATATGATCAACCTCGTATACATTGCAAGAGCCAATATGTTGTCCAAATTGTGAGTTAAATACATGATTGTGTTATAGCAAGGGTGTTAATCAGTTGAAGCTCAATGGATTTAGTTGGACTATTTTGATCCAATCATTGAATGGCCCATTAACTTCAAGTTCTTTTTCAATTGTGTTTACAAATATATATAATTTTATGTTGTCTAGTATGATAGATAAAGGTTTTATAGAACCTTGAATATGAATATCAACGAGCAAGTAGGGTAGAATTATATAGAATGCAACAAGATGAAAGTGGTAGCCTCGATGCCATTTGTTTTGAGTTTGCTTAGTGGGGGTGATGGCTGTTGAAGCTCCTTCCCTGGTATTCTCCTTCCGCTTTTCAGAAAATATATATAAATGTTGTGATTTTTTTTAGTTTTGAAGAAACAAGGTTGCGATTAATGCTAGGAAATGTGGTAGCCTCAATGCCATTTATTAATGAAAGTTGCCTATAACTTAAAACATATTTATGATTTTAATTTTTACGAAAACAACAATATAATACAACTTGATTAAAAATTAGGAATATATTTTGTGTAAGTTTGTGGGGTTCCAACTCAAAACCAATTGGCTATGAGTGGAGTAGCCCAGGACCCTTATAAGCACATTACAAGTTCACTTTGTGTCCGATATGGGACATTGCTCAACGCCCCCTCACGTGTGGCGTTCTTTTTCAGCCTAACACGTGGATACTTTGGGTTACATGGAGTCCGTGCGGCTTTTTGACCAACCACGGGTGAACCTTGGCTCTGATACCATGTAAGCTTTTGTGGGGTTTCAACTCAAAACCAATTGGCAATGAGTGAAGTAGCCCATGACCCTTATAAGCACGTTACAAGTTCACTTTGTGTCCGATGTGGGATATTGCTCAACACGCCCCCTCACGTGTGGAGTTTTTTTTAGTCTAACACGTGGATACTTTGGGTTACGTGGAGTCCGTGCGATTTTTGACCAACCACGGGTGAACCTTGCTCTGATACCATGTAAGTTTGTGGGGTTCCAACTCAAAACCAATTGGCTATGAGTGGAGTAACCCAGGACCCTTATAAGCACATTACAAGTTCAATTTGCGTCCGATATGGGACATTGCTCAACATTTTGTACCATGGTCAAATAGGTACATTTTAAACATTTAGACATATTTTATCACCGATTTTAATGTTTTGCTTAAAACTTATTGATTCAAATTGTTGTGGTTGGTATTACAAGACCGAGACTTTGCAAATTGCAACCCTTTTTTTTGGAAAGGTGTTCGGGCCAAAGCCCGACTAATCCTCGGCAATCTTAGGTGCTAAACATGATCTCACTTAAATGTCCTCAGACATGCGCACGGAAATGCTCGAATTCGGTTTGAGCGTTATGAACCCCCAAGCAATAAGTCGATAACCAATCCGTCACAGCACTGTTGACGCAACCCTATTGTTGAACCCTTTGTGGTCTTACAAGAACAGACTGATCTCACATATACCTAACCCTAACATACACATAAAAGAACTTTTTTTTACATTAAAAAAAAGAACTTTATTTTAAAGCATGCTGTTGGGTTATTTTGGAAAGCAGAAGTATTGGGTTGAAGAAAAGCTTTAAGTCTGGTTATGTCTGCTGAAGAAAGTTATTACTGCATGGAGGAAGGGATATTAATACTGCAGTGGTAATGGATACAAGAGAAGACTTAATGAAGAGTATCACCGCTATCGGTCATTAATGCTGCTGGAAGAAGAATTAGAAGTAGTAATGGTTGTTACTGTTGTAGAAGTTATAACTGCTTCTTATTATTACTGCTAGTTGTTACTGCTGCTAGCTAGTTTAATAGTTGTAGTTAATGCTTCTCTCTGTTAATACTGCTTCTAATGAGACGATAAGGATGATAATCTGTTGGTTGCGATAAGGAAAAGATTCCGAATATCTTGGAATTTGTTTAGCAGATTTGTTTTCCTTTATACTTATCTTGTAATCTGTATATATAGTTGATTTAGAATAGATTACTAGATATCTTTTGCGGTTGAGAGAAAATCAGAACCTCAAGAAGTTTTCCTAGCAATAGAGAAGTATTGCTCGTCTACTAGAGATCTGTTCTTGTAGATTGAGGTTTTGTGAGTAAGTTTGTAATTGAAAGTATTGAAGTAAAGCAAGTTTTCAGTTCATTGTTTTGATTCCAATTAAAGTCTTATTCCGCAATACTTTAATTTGTTTTCTGAGTGTTTGTTTCTTGTTGAGAAATCGATCCTGACAAGTGGTATCAGAGCCATAAACTCAGAATCTGAATTCAAACATGGACTCTCAAGAAGGTGTTTTTGCAAATAAGGTTCCCATGCTCAAACCAAACGAATTTGACATGTGGAAAATTCGAATTAGGCAACACATGTTGCTCATAGATTATTCCATGTGGGAGGTCATTGAGAATGGCCCTGCAGAAAGAAAAGCTGGAGAAGATGGAGTTGTACCTCCACCAAGGACTGATGCAGAAAGAAAAGCAAGGCAGATTGAGATGAAGGCACTAAGTACTTTACTTTTTGCTATCCCAAATGAATATCAGCATCAATTCAAGAACTGTGAAAATGCCAAAGTTCTTTGGCAAGCACTGGAGAGAAGATTTGCAGGATCCAAAAGCACCAAAAGAAACCAAAAAGCAATTCTCAGACAACAATATGAGAACTTTATGTCTACAAAGAATGAGACTATGACTCAGACCTTTGATAGATATAATAAACTCATAGGAGAATTGGTCACTGTTGGAGTGAAGATTGACAATGATGACATCAACAGGAAATTCCTTAGGTCACTGGGAGAAGAATGGACCATGTACACTGTGTCTTTAAGACAGAGTGAAGATCTGGAGGATAAAGAGTTGGATGATCTTTATAATGATCTCAGAGTGTTTGAAGCTGAAGTGGAGGCCAAAAGAAAGCCTATTGGATACTCTCATAACACTGCTCTTTTGTCCAATGAGTCATCTCAATTCAATGACTCAAACTCACACAATTCTGGTGCTAGTGAATCATTTAATGCTGCAAAACCTAATTCTGGAGTTGATCAAACTCTTGAAGCTTTTCTTGCCAGCCATGTCAAGACTTCATTAATCAATGAAGATCTTGAACAAATCAGTCCAGATGATCTGGAAGAGATGGACATAAAATGGCAAATGGCCATGCTTACCATGAGGATAAAGAGATTCATCAAGAGGACTGGAAGGAACAATTTTGGCATGAAGAGGGAAGATGGAGCAGGATTTGATAAGTCAAAAGTAAGATGCTATAAGTGCAATGATCTTGGTCATTTTGCAAGAGAATGCAAGGGGAATGCTTCACAGCATAACCATCAGCACAAGTTCAACAAGAATTCAAATGGAAGCTCTTCACAAGCCTTGGTTTCACAAGAAGGGTTTGGTTTTGATTGGAGTGATCAGGCAGATGAAGCTGTTCAAAATCAAGCTCTTATGGCAGAAATCAAAGAATCATCATCATCAGAGATACCAAGTGAGGTAATTTCTAAACTTTGTTCAAAATCTTGTATTGATACTGTTCAGAAGTACAGGGATCACAATCAAAGTATGTGTGACAGTATCAAAAAGCTTGAGCAATTTAGGAGAGAGTCCAATGAGGTCATAGGAAGTTTGGAGGATCAAATCAAAGCTTATCAAGCAAATGAACTCCAATTTGAATATGATCAAAACTATTGGAAATGGGAGAAGAAGGAATATGAGCTTAAGTTGTCCAAATGTAGATCTGAATTAGAAAAGGTCAGAGTTGAGTTAGAACAGTCCAAATCTGATCTTGAGAAATTCTCTAAAGCCTCAAAGGCTGTGGATGAAATTCTGAAGGCTCAGATTAATGATGACCTTAAAAGAGGAATAGGGTATCATACTACACCACCACCCTATAACAATAATTACATTCCTCCAAAGTCTAACTTTGCTGATAGACTTGACACTGAGGAATTGAAACCAGGACTAACTGAAGTAGATCCTGTAGAGGGAGAAGTTGAGGACTTAGGAGGAGAAGGGGAATATAGGAAGAAAGAAATAGAAGAATCTGTCCCTGATGATAACCACATTCTAACAAATGAGAATGGTGGTAGACCGTTTGTTGAGAGCAATAAAGTGGTAAAGGAGAAGGGAAAGAGTAAGATAGATGCACGATCCTCTGAATGTGATCCTAGTTCATCTAAACAGTCTCAATATAAAAGAGGAAATCAAAGAAATTGGAACAACCAATGGGCTAAAAGCCATGGTATTGATCTTAGCAAAATTAACAGACCAAAGCCATGTTTTATCTGTTGTAAACTCAACCACTTAGCTAAAGATTGTTATTTTAATCCAATCAATCATAGAAATTCTTTTCAAAACTTCAAGTCATCTATGGTTGTAAGGAAAAAGCAACAGTTTCAGGCAAAGAAGGTTGAATTTATCAACAAGAAAGTTGTTTCAAACCAGAACAGAAAGTTTCAATCAAATGAAAAGGTTCTAAAGAAAAAGGTTGAAACTAAATCTGTAAAGATGACTGCCAAATGGGTACCAAAAGCAGTGGTACACAATAATGCTGCTACTTCTGATAAAAGCAGTAATAACAGTGAAAGCAATAAGAAGATTACTACTGCAAGCTGCAGTAGTACACCAGTTAATGCTGCTTCAAGCAGTAATAAGAACAATGCTACTCCAGTTATTACTGCTTCTACCCCTGAAAAGAAAAAGCCCTACATTGTCACAAAATACTCAAGTCATGAAATTCCAAGTACGGATTATATGCTGAAACTCAACAGATTGGCTGAGTTTAAGTATGTAAATGATAAAGGTGAACCCAAGACCATATTGGCTTGGGTTCCCTCAAGACACTGATAAGTTTGACTTCATGTGCAGGGCAACCAAGGAAAGGGAAAGAATCTGTGGCATGTAGACAGTGGTTGCTCAAGGCACATGACAGGCATCATGTCTCTACTTGAAAACTTTAAACAGTTCAATGGTGGACATGTTGCCTTTGGTGACAATCCAAAGGGAGGAAAGACAAGGTAGCAGAGTCAGAAAAGGACAGTGATGAGACTGCAGACACAAGTGAGACTAGAGAAAGTCAGCTTCAGGAGGACAGTCACTCTGAGGAGAACATCACTCTCATTGATCCAGTGACACTTCAAGAAGAGGATGCAGATGGCTCACAGTCTTCAGATATGAGTATCATAGATCCTCTACTCTCTCATCAAGAGGGATATCTTGATAATCCTCATTCTTCAGAAGTGACTCCCTCAAATCAGCCTGAACCCCACAACAATATGATTGATTCCTCTGTTGTCAATGAAGAAGGTGATGCATATGAATCCAATTTAGGAGTGAACCTTCCAGAAGAACCTCTACATCTTACCAGGACTCAAAAGAATCATCCATCCAGTCTGGTGATTGGGAACATTCAATCTCCAATGATCACAAGAAAACAGTGTAAAGATCTGGGTTTTAAGAATCCACATTCAGCAATGTTTTCTTGTTTTCTCTCTCAGTCAGAACCAAAGAAGGTTTTTGATGCAATGAAAGATCCAAGTTGGATAGAGGCTATGCAAGAAGAATTGCTTCAGTTTGTGCTCCAGCATGTATGGGATCTAACTGATCTACCTAAGGGTCATAGGGCAATTGGCACAAAATGGATCTTTAGAAACAAGAAGGATGAGAGAGGTATTGTGATCAAAAACAAAGCAAGGCTGGTTGCACAGGGATACACTCAGGAGGAAGGAATTGACTATGATGATGTTTTTTGCACCTGTGGCAAGAATTGAAGCCATAAGACTGTTCCTAGCCTTTGCCTCATTCAAAAAGTTTAAGGTGTATCAAATGGATGTAAAGAGTGCATTCCTGTATGGAAAGATTGAAGAGGAGGTGTATGTGTGTCAGCCTCCTGGTTTTGAAGATCCAAAGTTTCCAGACAAAGTCTACAAGCTTAGGAAGGCATTGTATGGTTTGCATCAGGCACCAAGAGCATGGTATGACACTCTATCTACCTATCTCTTGGAAAATCAGTTTGAAAGAGGAGTGATAGACAAGACTCTATTCATCAAGAAGAAGGGATCAGATCTGTTGCTGGTACAGATCTATGTGGATGATATTATTTTTGGTGCCACTAAGGAGGATATGTGCAAAGAATTTGAAGATCTAATGCACAAGAGATTCAAAATGAGCTCAATGGGGGAATTGACATTCTTTCTAGGTCTGCAAGTTAAGCAGAAGAATGATGGACTTCTTATAAACCAGTCCAAATATGTCAAGGATATGCTCACAAAATTTGGCTTTCTGGATGCCAAATCAGCCTCAACACCAATGGAGACTCATAAGCAACTGACAGCTGATGTTGAGGGGGAGGAAGTCGATGTGCATCAATACAGATCTATGATTGGATCACTCATGTACCTCACAGCTTCAAGACCGGACATCATGTTTGCAGTATGTGTATGTGCAAGATTTCAAGTAAGGCCAAAGGAGTCTCATCTTCAAGCAATCAAGAGAATTTTCAGATACTTGAAGGGACAACCCGGATTGGGTCTGTGGTACCCTTATGAATCTCCTTTTGAGCTCTTGGCCTATACAGATAGTGACTATGGAGGTGCAAGCTTAGATAGAAAATCCACTTCAGGTGGATGTCAGTTTTTAGGTGCAAGACTTGTGTCATGGCAGTGCAAAAAGCAAACCACTGTTTCAACATCCACAGCAGAAGCAGAATATGTAGCAGCTGCACAATGCTGCTCTCAGGTCTTATGGATTCAAAATCAGATGTTGGACTATGGTATGACTTTTCTTAACACTCCTGTATACATTGATAATAACAGTGCCATAAGCATTGTTAATAATCCTGTCAAGCACTCTAAAACCAAGCACATAGAAATCAAGTACCATTTCATTAGGGACTCAAATGAAAAGAAACTCATTCAAGTGTTGAAAGTGCACACTGATTATCAATATGCTGATCTCTTCACAAAAGCATTTGATGTGGGAAGATTCAAGTTTTTGATTACAAGTGTTGGCATGATCAATTCTGAATAATGTTTCTTTATCTGGTAGTTGTCGCTTTCATTGTAATTTCCTGTATGCCTCAAGGTATGTGTGATGTGTTTCTCTAGTGATTTCAGTGGTCTAGGTGTAAAAAGAGTCACTACTACTGCTGGAAGTGACAATCGGACATTACTACTGCTGGAAGTGACAATCGCATGTTACTACTGCTGGAAGTGACAATCGCACGTTACTTCTGCTGGAAGTGAAAATCGCATGTTACTACTGCTGGAAGTGACAATCGCACGTTACTACTGCTGGAAGTGACAATCGCACGTTACTACTGCTGGAAGTGTCAAACGGACATTACCACTGCAGGAAATAGCTTTCACATGTTATTACTGCAGGAGGTGGCATTTCAAGATTATTGCTGCTTCTCAGGGACATAGGGTTATCTGCTGTTCACGGGTTTCTTATTATTACTTCTCCAACTGTTATTACTGCTATTTCATTATTGCTGCTTTTAACTAACTTGGAAATGTATAAATAGCCCTTGCATCACCGCCTTTTTCACAACGGCTATTTTCAAAACCCTAACTCAGAAAACCCTTGATATTCTAAGGCGATTTCTTGCGATTCTGTAATCCTCTGCTTATTTCGATCGTTTGTACACTTTCTTGCATCATATTCGAGCATTCTAACCTTGATTTCTTATCATGGATGATCTGCAATTCAATGACGAGCACAACAAGGTGGGCTTTCTATCTAAAGGGAAAAAATCTGAGGGTTTCAATGATATTGTGGATTTTCTTCAAGCATCCACCATTGCTCATGCTATACTGGTCAATCCAAAGATATACATCATTCATCAGAAGGATTTCTGGAGGAATGCTCGCGTAGAAACCCTCAACAACACCAAGGTTATTCAGACCACAGTAAGTGACAGGCCCTTGACAGTCTCAGAATCCACAATCCGAAGGTGTTTACACCTAGATGATGAAGGAGGTGAGACTTCTATTTCTACTTTAGATATATTTTCTGCTTTGGCCCAAATGGGATATGAAGGCTCCCTTAAATCGTTGAAAATAAAGAAAAAATTCTTTGGCCATCAATGGAAGTTTCTTGTTCATATCCTTATACACTGTTTTTCTAAGAAATCTTCTGGATGGGATGAGTTTGGAAGCACTATTGCATCTGCATTAGTTTGTTTGGCCACATCCAGAAGATTCAACTTTTCAAACATGATTTTTGAAAATCTTGTGGCAAATCTGGATCCAATATCTACATCCAAATCTTTTTACATGTATCCAAGATTTGTTCAAGAAGTGATTAACCTGGAATTGCCGGATGTACCTGCCACTGGTCAGACCTATAACAGGAATGACCCTTCTTTCAAGATGTTTTCGAACATGAAAAGAAGTGGCACTTCAGTTTTCACCCCATTGTTCCCTACAATGATGGGAGTGATTCCACCCACAGGTGAGGCATCAGGCTTGCAGCCTACCCATTCAAGCACACCCCCTGATGACCTACCCACACCTACCACCTCAAATGTCCCTCTGTCCCCTGTTCATAAGACCCCATCCCCTGCACTGAAAGTATATATAAGAAAGATCAAAAGAGCTCCTTCCTCTTTTGGGTCTACTCACCCTCAACCTAAAAGCCCTCTTGTGGAGCACTCTTCACTTGAGTATATCCAAAGGGAAACCATAGGAGTGTCCCCCAACTCCAATGCTAAGGAGGTGCCCTCTACGGAGATGTCAGGGCATGTGGATGGTGTGGCTCACACTACTGGTGTTGCACAAAGTGTGCATCAGGACAGTGTGAACATCAATAAGACCCCCTCCACGGCAACTCTGAATGAGAAATCATTTGGAGGACCCAGGTGCAAAGAAACCATGGGAGTAGATAGTGTTTCAACTAGGTTGAAAACTGCTACTAAAGTTCCCAAAGATCTAGCAAAGAAGGGTTCAACTTCTAAAGCTGGTGAGGGTAGTTTTTCACACAATGAATTGACGACTGCATTGGTTGCAATAGCCAAAGATTTGAAGAACCATGATGCTCAATTCCAAGATCATGCTTCCAAACATGAGGAAACTGCAATCCGGATGGAGATCTTAGAAAAGATGGTCAAAACTCAGAATCAACTAGTTTGTGATCTATCTAAGAAGATTCAGGCACAGGGTGCAAAGGTTGCTGTGCAGAACATGCAAATTTCAGCCTTACAGAGGAGGTATGCTACTCTAGCTGCCTTCACAAAGGGGGAGAAGGTAAAGGCTAAGGGGGAGTTGAAGGTGAAATCTGAGATTGTGAAAGCAGCAGTATCGAAGGTTGAAAAGAAGAAGGATGTTGAAGAAAGGGTTGCCACTGAACCCACTGTGAATGTTGAAGAAAGGGTTGCTGCTGAAACACCACTATCAAAGGCTACTCCTAAGGTGATACCAACCAAGGGAATAGTGATTAAAGAGAAAGCTGAAGTGAAGAAGGATGAAAGGAAGAAGAGTGATACAAAAGACAAGGGAAAGGGTATTATGATAGAAGAGCCTAAGAAGAAAATACCAAAACATATTCCCAAGGAGATTGCTGAAGAAATGTCACTGAGAAAGATTGTCTCAATGATGACTGAAGATGAGCTAGAAATGGCAAGGAAGAAGGCTGCTGAACAGGAAGCATCACTGGAATTGGCTAAGAAGCTGCAACAGGAAGAAGATCAAGCTGCAAAGAAATCTGTTGTACCAAAGTCAAAACCAAAGAAAAGGAAGGTTGCACCAAAGAAGGTTACTAGAAGAACAAAGCAAGTGTCAAAGGCTGAAGAAAGGAAAAGCAGAATTAAATTCCTTGTGAATGCTGTTGGTGGAACTGAAAGTATGTATGCTGGGTGGTCTGATGAGAAAGTTGAGGAAAGGTACAATCTGGAAAGAGATGTTATGCAGCAAAAGAAAGAAGAGGTAAAAGTGGTGGAAGAGGAAGAAGAAGAGATGCCTGTGATACAAAGAAGGAGCAAGAGAAAACATGATGTGGCTGTGGTAAGTGAGTCTGAAAATGAGAAGGAAGTTGAAGAGAAAAAGGAGCAAGAAAAAGAGAAGGAGACTGAGAAAGAGAAAGAAGATGAGGAAGAGAGACTAAAGGAGAAAGCTGCAAAGAGAAAGAAATCAATTGCTCAGAAGAAGTCTGCTAAGAAAGCTAAGTTGGTGCATGACTCAGCAGGATCTGAGATTATAGACTGGGATTCACAAGGGAAGGATGATCAGATGTCTTGGGTAATTGAAAGCAAAGGAGGAAAGTTGGATACTCACAGAAGCACATATCACTTGTTTTCAAGATTGAGCATAGTTGATTTGAAGAAATTGTATGAAATTGGCTGTGTGAAGGATCCTAAGGGAAGAACAGAGATTGTTCATTTGATAGAAGATCTGAAAGTGATGTTTGCCTTTGAAAAATCAAGAGATGATTACAGGAAGAAAGAATCGCAGATGACTTGTGAGGCATTTGGAGGAGTTGAAGCAACGGCTTGGAGCACCTTCAAGAGAAACAGAGTGGTTTCAATCAGCTTTAAAACAAGACAGTACTACTTTTTGTTGGACAAAAGGTATGACTTTGATCACCGACTGTGCACAAGTCTACTTGATATTGGAAAGAAGAAGTCTGTTCTCTCTGATCTTGACAAGGAGTTTGTGGAGAGAATCAATCAGAGAATTATGCAATTTGATGATGATTTTGATCCTGAGGTGATTGGTAAAGATGATGGAGCTGAGAAGAAGGTGAAGGAGTGGTTTGTCAGAGAGTTAAGTGGCTCACTGTACTATAAAGTCATTTGGGAAGATGGGAAAGCAAGCTGGGGAGGAATTCTAGCTGATATACTGAAGGTATGCACAAAGGAGAATCTCAGAGAGATGTATGAGATTGGTATGCAGCTGTATGAAAATCTTTTGGAGGATGACAGTGATGAACCAATCATTTTAAAGATCAAAAGTGCTTTAGAAGGTCTGTGTTGGTTGTTTGAGCCTTCAAGAGTACAATCCCTTATGAACCAACCATGTGAGACAGTTAATGAATGGAGACTCTTTCCAAAATGTGGCATATATTCATTAACTATCAATGGTGTGGTCAAGGAATACTATTTTGTGGATGGTGATCAAGTCCATGATGCTCAAAGGCTACATGGAATGGAAAGAGTGAAGCTTTGTGGTCATGAAAATTCTGCTATGGGAACAGAGTTAGTTTTGAAGTTTCTTCAACTATGGCAGAACTTAAATGTTCAGGGATGAACACTTAAGTAGGGGGAGTTTGTTGGGTTATTTTGGAAAGCAGAAGTATTGGGTTGAAGAAAAGCTTTAAGTCTGGTTATGTCTGCTGAAGAAAGTTATTACTGCATGGAGGAAGGGATATTAATACTGCAGTGGTAATGGATACAAGAGAAGACTTAATGAAGAGTATCACTGCTATCGGTCATTAATGCTGCTGGAAGAAGAATTAGAAGTAGTAATGGTTGTTACTGTTGTAGAAGTTATAACTGCTTCTTATTATTACTGCTAGTTGTTACTGCTGCTAGCTAGTTTAATAGTTGTAGTTAATGCTTCTCTCTGTTAATACTGCTTCTAATGAGACGATAAGGATGATAATCTGTTGGTTGCGATAAGGAAAAGATTCTGAATATCTTGGAATTTGTTTAGCAGATTTGTTTTCCTTTATACTTATCTTGTAATCTGTATATATAGTTGATTTAGATTACTAGATATCTTTTGCGGTTGAGAGAAAATCAGAACCTCAAGAAGTTTTCCTAGCAATAGAGAAGTATTGCTCGTCTACTAGAGATCTGTTCTTGTAGATTGAGGTTTTGTGAGTAAGTTTGTAATTGAAAGTATTGAAGTAAAGCAAGTTTTCAGTTCATTGTTTTGATTCCAATTAAAGTCTTATTCCGCAATACTTTAATTTGTTTTCTGAGTGTTTGTTTCTTGTTGAGAAATCGATCCTGACACATGCAAATTCTTACATAATTTTAACATAAAAGAACAAGATCATTGTCTACTATATTATTATTTTTAATTTTTAAAGAATCCACTATTCACATTTTTCAATGTAAAGAATATGAAAATAAGAATTAGATAGTCAACAATTGTGTGCCTAAAAGCACGTTACAAGCCTAATAACAGATATTTAAAGTTAAAATAATCAAATTCATCAGTTGAATTCCTTTAATTAATTGATTATAGAGTTATTGCACTTATAATAACATAAAATTGAAGTAATTCATAACGTTTTTCAATTTATAGTTGTCATCACACAATTGATTTTTTATTCAACAATTAATCCAATAATTAACTAAAATAATAATTTATATCATTCAATAGTTTACTCAAAACAAATACCAATTAACTAATTATTTTAATTTGTATCAACAAACTAGACATCCAAACAAGAGAGGGGATGCTTTTGAAATCAAACATGCTAACATATTTTTCACATGAAAAAGAACATACAAAACAAAATAAAAAATATTAATTTTAAACAATGCTTACTAGGTAATAACAATATTAAATAAATTATTTAATATTTCCGTTTTAAATGATTAAATATATATATTTTTTTAATAATAAACAAACGTAACTTATAAAAGTTAACCACCAACATCACTTTAACCTAAAAAAAAACTTCTTGTAAGTAACTAAGAAAGTTTCAAAACTAAAATAAAAACTTAATCAATTTTATAGCTCCCAAATCCTACGTTATTCAAACTATTGGACTCTTTGATGCCCTATCGTCGTCTTTTCTCCATACTGTCCATCACCGTAGTTAGTCCCAACCACCAATCTCTCACTTCTAAATATATTTTTGTTTGTTTTTTAATTCTCTTTAATTTACAACTATTTAACAAGGTATATTTAAATAAATCAAAAAGTAGCAAGAAGTAAAAAAAAAAGGTCAACAAGAGAATTTCGATGGCAGGAGTCAACGTTTATGATGGGAATTGATAAAGAGCAGGTGACCATGAGTGGCTAGGGGTTAGGGAGTAGGGACTGTTTACTAAACTCTTACCCGTTAAAAGAAAAGCAACGGTCAGGAGTCTTACCCAGTAAATGAGGGCAACGACTCTTAGCCGACTAGCGCTTACCAAGTGAACTATTGCGTGCGATGTGGTTTAATTGACTAAAATTTACTTAATAAGATAAGATTAATGTTGAATTATACCGATAGAGTCACTTTATTCTACAAACTCATTAATTTGTATCAGTTTTTTTTTGTGATGCTTAATTATTGGAGTCGATGGTTATAATTTTGGATTCTGCAATTAATCTTGTCCATTAATCATTCTAATTAACGGTTTATATGAATTTACATAGTTTGCACAAAGTAATTAATTTGTAAAATAAGACGACTCTATCCAATAAATGTTTACTGGATAATTGTTTTTCAGAATAACTTTTTTAGTTAAAAAGTGTAAATAAATAATTTATAAAAAATGACGATTTATTTATCAAAAAATCGTTTAAGAAACTAATCAAAATAAGAAATTCCAATACGTTATGTTGGTTTTTTTCTAAATTCTATATCTTTAAAGAAAACTTGTTTGATTTTTTATTACAACTAAAATGAAACGTATTTATTTTCAATTCTTTAATAATGGTAGAGAATCACTATTCGAAAACATCTACTCCAAATGGCACGTGCTTCAATCACATACTCCATCCATCATCGTTGACCGTACACCAAATGTCACCGCCTTGTTACGGAATCATTATTTCTCAACGGTCCTACCAAAAAACGGTAAAAAAACAAAAAAAGAAAAAGAGTAAACACCAATTTTAGTCCCTGTGATTTAGTGAAATCTTCAAAACTAGAACCTAAACTTTAATAAATTTAAAAATGGTTAAGATAGTTTTTTATTTTTCTTTTTTGAAATGATCCTTAATTGCTAACCTTGTTAAAAATATTCTGTTAGAATGAGGGTCAGTTTTACTTGTTTTACCTATTTTCTTATAAATCATTTGAAAAATATGTAATTTATAATTTATGTTATTAACTTATTATATATAATTTTATTTATATTTATACATACAAATTATACATATAGGGTTATGTTCAAATGAAAACTCAATTTTCATTGAAAGCGAGAAGACAACAGAAAACGCGTCACGTGACATATTCATTTTGAATAATCATCTATTATTCAAAGTGAATAACACAACATTCTCTAGTATATAACATTGTTCTCTCTGAATAACACCGAATGATTGTTATTCACTCTGAATAATATACGATTATTTAGAGAGAATATGCCACATGAAGCGATCTCAACAGTTCTTACGTTGGCAATCAGATTTTTGAGTTTCCATTAGAGTTTGTGTTTATTCATACATAATAATATTAAATTATATATTATATTTTCTAAAGATATTTAAGAAAAAATAGATAAAAAGACAAAACCGTCCCTCACTCTAACAAAGATGTTAACGAAGTTAGTTACTAACAACCACTTTTAAAACGAAATGAAAACCACAAGATTCATTTCTAGACTTATCAAAGTTTATTCCCACTTCCAAACATTTCACCAAACCATAAGGACTAAAGTTAGAGTTTACTCAAAAAAAGAAAAGAAAAGAATTAACCATAGTTTTTTTCAACAGCAAGTTACAGATACGTCCAACTAACCTACTTCTAAATCTACGCTACTGTTCACGACGATACTAAAACCGTTAAACCGACAATCACAAGATAAAAAAACATCTTATAAAAACTTCAAATGCCACTGAGATACAAACCCGATTAACCCTAGTAATTAAATCTCACTTCAGTGTTGAGGGTGCATACTTATTCCCATCCCACCGACGGCAAAACTAACCTAAATTAACCTACCTTCGCCACGTGGCATCCTTCTACCCAAAAAGCACAAACTTTTGGGTCCCACCACCTCTCTCTCTTCTCTTTCTTTCTCTCTCTAAAAACCCTTATTTTCTCTCTCCTCCCCCAATTTTCTCTCTCATCGCCGTCGTTAGCCCTGGCGATATTTTTTTCTTCTTTCTGAAAATCTGATTTCTTCGCCATGAATGCCATCTGTATCAAATCCGTGAAGCTTTAGATCATAATCATCATCATAATCATCGGCTGATCTGCATTCATTGGCCTCGTGATTTGTGAAGATTTTTTCAAGTAGTACGATTTTTAGGTAAACTATAATAACTAGCTAACTACTACTGTGAATTTTATTATTATTATTAGGTTTTGTTAGAATTCTAGCTTTGATTTTTAGGCGTTTTTTCGGCAATGCAGCTGTTGTTGTGAGATTGATCGCTGTTGTTGAGTGATTTGTGAGAGGCGATGTCTGGACCGCTGGATCGATTCGCGAGGCCTTGTAAGTGTCTGATTTTGTTTGTTGATTTAATGATTTTGGAATGTGAATTGGTTGTTTTTGTGCGAAATTGTGTTTTGATTGAATTGAAATTTTGTGTTAGTTTTTTTTTTTGTGGATGGAAAATTAGGTTTTTGGTAAAGTTAGATTTAGATGGCAACATTTTTGGACAATTACTTGAATTAGTTTATGAGTATGTGCTTGTGTTTTTTTGGTCTGTCAGGTGATGTTAGTTGATTAGGTTAGTGTGTTGAATTTAGGTCAGGGGCATGGGATGTGGTTTAGGTCTTGTATTGTGTTCTTATAATTTGATGTCCATGTTGATGGAATTCTTAGACTCGGTGTCTTTATGTTTGAAAACCCAAGATTGTGGTCAACGTTTATTTTCTTTAGAGGATTATGATTTTGAAGGTTTGCTGCTTTAGGTGTTCCGGTTCAGATGATAGTGTGTTAGTGTATGCGCTATTATAGGAAGCAACGCCGCTTTGATTTTTCATTTTTTTGGTGCCTTTGTTGAGGATTATATTGTTAGTGTTTGTTCTTTTTTGTTTTTGTTTTAATTCATTGGATCTTAAAATCCAATTAGACTAGTTAAACTGATGGGTTGTTACGATACATAGACTTGTTATTTTTCTAAAGAAACTTGGATTCAAGAATGGCAGGGAATCTTAGACAAATTGAGCATCGGATGTGTTCACATGTACATATGCTTGGTAACTTATTATGTGTTTGTTTTTTCCTGCAATATATACTTGTACTTGATGGAACTTTCTGCATTTGCTGGAAGGGGTGGTCATATAGATAGAAACAAACTCTAGCGTAAGCTTTCTCTAATGCGTTTGAATAGATTTTTCTAAAAGAAAATTATGAATGGTATTGAACTTGAAACTTCAATGAAACTTGAAGAGAATACAAAGATTGCTTTCCATGATTTGATGTGATAGACTAACAGCCTATTTCAAGTGGTGCTCCATTTGAGATAGGATCTAAATCACATAAGATGTTTTACTGTTGCTTTGCAAGGTAGGAAAATTCTCTGCTCCATACTTTCGTTATTAGCTACCCTCTAACTTATGCAGTTATGCTAGTCAATTGTTTAAGCCATGAATCAAATGTCAAGTTCTCTATGCTGATTATTTGGTTTATTGTGTACAATTGTTCATCTGGATCTGCTATCTGAATTTGTATGCCACCATTGCATAATATCTCAAAAGGTGTTTGTCATTGACACTGAGGTGCCAGAGACATATATTCTTACACTTTAGTTACTTTGTAGGTTTTGAGGGTTCATCAGGTAATGATGAAAAATCAGACAGAAGAGAACGAAGGTCTGATTTTGAAAACTCCGAGGATGAGAGGAGGACAAGAATAAGTTCGTTGAAAAAGAAAGCACTTAATGCATCTAGCAAGTTCAAACATTCACTCAAGAAAAAGAGCAGTAGGAGAAAGAGCGATGGTCGAGTCAGTTCTGTTTCTATTGAGGATATTCGAGATGCTGAGGAGCTACGGGCTGTCGATGCATTTCGCCAAGCACTCGTTTTGGATGAATTGCTACCAGAAAAGCTTGATGATTATCATATGATGTTGAGGTACTCTAGCTCCTAGCTTTTCGGTTTTAGCTTTAATGTTCCATAAATGAATATTGATCAGAACTAGAAGCAGGCATTTGTCATAAATTATATGGTTAAGCTGTGTGATAAATTATATGGTTGCTGCACATGTTAATTTGCCACAACACTTGTGAAGTGAAATCATAGAAATTGATGCTAGATATCATGGTTGGTTACAGTATGTACATTCTACACAGTTTGCAATCGAAATAGAAAACACAAGTAACAGTTGAGACTTGTTACGATTCCACGAAAGCATTGAGTTTCTCGGCCCTTATTGGCACAGATTACTAGTATTACCATGATGTTTTTTAGTATAGCAATGATAGCTGTTTATTATTCTATGCTGATCATACAATCAGTAGTTCCTCCATGTGGAAGACGGATGCTTTTTTGATACTTATATATACTGACAGGCTCCTGTAGGCTGTAAGTTCTGCACACAAATTTGTCTCATCTAAGATGAACCATTATTAATTTATTGTAGTCGAGGATGATATCAGTTTAGATATATTGATATACTGATTGCCATGCTGCATTATTCTACAACCTCACTTGTCTTGAAGTTAAGATTGATGTTCTATATGTCTATTAGGTTTCTGAAAGCAAGGAAATTTGATATTGAGAAAGCAAAACATATGTGGGCTGATATGATCCATTGGAGAAAGGAATTTGGTGCTGACGCAATCATTGAGGTGATTAGTTCCTGAAATATGTTTGATAAGTTTGCTTTGTTTTTATAATTTGGCATCCCTTCCTTATCTCCCATCAACTATCTAATTTGATGTTCTCTTTTACTGAAATCTTATCAGGAATTTGAATTTAAAGAGTTGGAAGATGTTTTAAAGTATTACCCTCATGGTAATCATGGAGTAGACAAAGAGGGAAGACCTATCTACATTGAAAGATTAGGGAAAGTTGATCCTAACAAACTCATGCAAGTTACAACCATGGATCGTTACATAAAGTATCATGTGCGGGAGTTTGAAAAAAGCTTCGCTTATAAGTTTCCTGCTTGTTCAATCGCTGCAAAAAAGCACATAGACTCGAGCACAACAATTTTGGATGTTCAAGGCGTGGTATGTTACCATTGTGCAAATCTGTATCTTGAAATGGATGCTGGTAGCCAGTTATACCATGTATGGTGTGGACTAATCAACATTTCGTAATATTCCAGGGATTGAAAAACTTCACCAAAAGTGCTCGAGAGCTCATCATGCGGCTCCAGAAAATTGACGGTGACAACTACCCTGAAGTAAGATCAATTCTTAACAAATCAATTGCATCGAGCTCTGTGTTTTATTTATTTTTGACTAACATTTTGGCATGACAAATTTCTACAGACACTCAATCAAATGTTTATTATCAATGCGGGTCCTGGTTTTAGATTGCTTTGGAATACTGTAAAGTCATTTCTGGATCCCAAGACAACTTCAAAGATTCATGTATGTTGATACGGTATCCTTGCATAATGTTTACAGGAATTGCATTTTTACTTCATAAGCTTGTTTAGAAATATATATCTGTTAGGTGGTGTTTGTTTTTTCCACTTATCACTTTTTCAGCACTTTTTAGGGGGAAATCACTTATTCAGTCAGTGGTTTTCCCATTCAGACTGTTTTATTTATTTATTAAGTGCCACTTATCACTTTTTCACCACTTTCTGAAAAAGTGATGGTAAAACCACTTTTTGTTCACTTTTTCACTTATTCTTCTTCTGTTTTGGATCTCTCAGGTTCTTGGAAACAAGTACCAGAATAAATTGCTTGAGATTATCGATACCAGGTAGCTCATTATCTATATGTTTGCTAATCACCATATAAATTACTTTTTTGAGTTCTTTTCAAGTATATGGAAAAATACATGCATATTATATGTGTGCATTTGTATGTGTCTACACATGTACATATTTTGTAGGAGATATATTTGAGGTATCCACCCATAATAAATAGGGATTTGGAGGTTTTCCCTTGCACAAGCCTCCTTTGGTCGATCCAGAGCCTCCTGCATGATGTGTGTGGGAAGGCCTCATCCTACAAGCACTATTTATAATGCAAGATACCTAAAATATCATCACCTTGCATGTGTATCTGTTTGAGATACAACCCATTATACTGCAATATAGAGAGCATAGCCATGTCTGATTAAAGATATCACCTTTACTTATAACGGAACTTTGTCAAAATTTGGAGAGCTGTGCAGTGAGTTGCCAGAATTTCTGGGTGGCACCTGTACCTGTGCAGATGTTGGCGGTTGTCTTCTGTCTGATAAAGGGCCATGGAAGAATCCTGAAATATTGAAGGTTCTTATGAAGCTCTAAGCACTTTTTTTCTTGCTATCTTGAATACCCGTATCATTGAAGTTTTTTATCTTCGTAGTTCATTCTTCACAAGTTTCTCTTCTGTTTTATGCGACTGAGACTGCCCTTCCGGGACTTTGTTATGCAGTTGGCTCTTAATAGTGAAGCACGACGTGCCAGACAGGTGGTTAAAGTACTAAACAGTGAGGGAAAAATTGTTGCATATGCTAAGCCACAGCTACCCATGGTTAGACTCTCTGTACTGTCATTCTTTGGTTTCCTGTGACTATCTTTTCCCAGCAATTGTTGAAAATTGTATTTTGTTATTCTTCTGAGCAGCTAAGAAGCAGTGATACATCCACTGCCGAGTCAGGTTCAGAAGCAGAAGATATTGCTTCACCAAAAGCAATGATGAATTATTCCCATCTTAGGTTGACTCCAGTTCGTGAAGAAGTGAGTATTCAATTTTTCTTTTTCTTTTTCTTTTGTGATCGGTTTTTCATCCTTAAAGTCCAAAGTTTTTGTCCCTTGGAATTTGCAGAAATTTCCATTTTGAGCAGCAATTTCCAAGCCATGGAAGTTGCAACATTTCCTTCCTTGGCAATTTCTGAGTTTAAGTTGCATATCCTTCACTGCCATGGTCGTCAAAAAATGAAAATCGGTGGTGGTCACAAAATTCCCTAATTATTGTAATGGGATGGATGGAATAGAATTAAAATGAAAATCTTTGCCATTGACATGGGATGGATGGAATAGAATTAAAATCTCAAACAATAAAATAACATAAGAATTAAAATCTCGCACAATGAAATAACATAAAATTTAAAAGAGGGAAGTGGATAAATGAGTTAATCCAGGTTGGAAATCCTTGAAATTTAAATTCCGAGCTATTGTTATGCATTATCTATTTATCTACCATAGCATT
Organism: Centaurea solstitialis; assembly: GCA_030169165.1. Lineage (NCBI taxonomy): Eukaryota > Viridiplantae > Streptophyta > Magnoliopsida > Asterales > Asteraceae > Centaurea > Centaurea solstitialis. Next base: position 33,006,026 of record CM058043.1, read on the forward strand.
AACTTCATTTACAAATTTCCTTCCTCTATGATGTCTGAAAACTGCAGATACCCTATTTGGTTTAAAATTCAGTTGGTTCCAAATCCGTTGCATATCATCTTTTGTTTATATTATCCTTTTGACGACTAACCCATGCTTTTTCGTGTGGTATATAGGCTAAGGTAACTGGAGCTACAAGTTATGCCGGTCATTTTTCTGGATATGACGAGTATGTTCCCATGGTTGACAAGGCTGTTGATTCTGTACTCAAGAAGCAAGCATCAATGCCAAAGCCTTCTGTTCCGAGAGGTTAGGGATATGATTTTTGTTACTTCAAAACCGGTGTACTATTATTTTTCTATAGATGTCCAAGGTTGATTGAGAGTATATATGGAGCAGCATAGGACATGATTTGACAATACAAAAACTTGTTGTCCCACGTTTGGCTCAACATTAGACCAGGACAGGGCAAGACTTGAATCGGACAAAATTTCATGGTTTTTATGGGGTCTGGTTGGCCAAGATAGAATGTTTCTTTTTTTCTCACCAAAATCGGTGGAACAAAAATTAGGGAGATGGGATAAGATTTTGGTAAATTACTAAACTACCCTTGTCAAATGGAAATCCTAAAACCTTCCACAATTCTTGCACCTACCTACCTCACTTTTGTCCATCTAGTCTTTTGCAGTCTGGTCCAGTCAAATCCTGTCGAGTCCCGTCTATGTACCAAATGCATCCAAGAGACCAGCTTCTAAAAAGAAATGGAACCCCACCACAATTATGCGAAGGATCGTTTGAGAAGTTGAGTTAACGTGAGGCACGTGAGAAGTGGATCTGAGCCCTTGATCACTTTTAATCTCAAGCCCACCCATGAATCACACTTGATATGGGGATTGATCCGGTGCATCTCATCCTAATGTGGATTCAACGGTTGATAACCACTTCTCATGCTTCTCATGTTAACTCAAATGATCACCGGAACCCAATCCTTTTTTATGCCTACTGTGCAAATATTAATTGATTCTATTTATCGATACAGGGATACCTCTCGAATCTGCTGCTCAGAAGGCACCAGAAAAACTTAACGCCAGAGTCTTTGCGTTTGTTATGGCCTTCTTCATGACCTTGTTCACGCTCTTCCATTCGGTGGTGAATCGGGTGACTAAAAAGCTTCCTTACATCTCATCTGAGGATGCCCAAAACACTCGGAACCTGTCCTTGGATAGGGAAGAACCCCAGCCTCTGACCCCGACTCCTTCGTTTGTGGAAGCGGAACTCGTTTCTTCTGTTTTGAAAAGACTAGGCGAACTTGAAGATAAGGTTGACACACTCAAAGCAAAGCCATCTGAGATGCCTTATGAGAAAGAGGAATTGCTAAACGCTGCCGTTTGCCGTGTTGACGCCTTGGAGGCGGAACTCATTGCTACCAAAAAGGTAAACACGCATGCCAACTTTCAGTTTTTATCGCTTCTAGGTGTGTAGCTTCCATAAATTGCTATGCTTGTTTTGTTTCTGCTTTTATTCGTATGTTATTTGCTTACTCTTGGCCGGATTTCCAAAAACTTAATCATATACTCCCTCTATCCTAGAATAAGTGTCCCAGTTGAAATGACATACAGGTTTAGGTATACATAATTATTACATTTTTTACCGGACGCACTTGTGCATAGAAGTAAATTAAGTTGTTCTTTTTCTAATGCACGTGTGCACACGACACACCTATGCATAATACAAATTTCTTTTTTTTAGGTTTTTCCGTGAACCTCTCTCTCCCTCTCCTTCTCTCCTCTCTCTCTCTCTCTCTCTATATATATATATATATATATAGAGAGAGAGAGAGAGAGAGAGAGAGAGACGAAAGTTCGGCTGCAAACTCAAATTTCATTGCGAATGTGAGGTCAACCGAGAGCGTGCCACGTGGCTTATTCACCCTGAATAATCATGTATTATTCAGGGTGATTAACATAGCATTAAGTGTTATGTGTATAATATTGAATAATACAGAATGTTGTATTATTCACACTGAATAGCACTGAATGTTGTGTTATTCACTCTGAATAATACATGATTATTCAGAGTGAATATGCCACGTGGTATGCTGCCGGTTGTCCTGACGTTCACAATGAAAAATGAGTTCTCATTTGAATCTGACCCTATATATATATATATATATATATATATATATATATAGAGGAAAGTTCAAATGTGAACCACTTTTTGGTTGTGAACGTGAGGACAACCGAGAGCGCGACACGTGGCGACTTTGAGTGTGGTCCCCCTCTTTAATTCAATGCCCTCCCATGAATCGCGCCAAGTCATCCGCCGTGGATCTAACGTGGCGCCTAGTCATCCGCCACGTGTCGCACTCTCGGTTGTCCGCACGTTCACAACCAAAAAGTGGTTCACATTTGAACCCACCCCTATATATATATATATATATCCAGTTTTTTCAATTGTTTGAATGGTTGGTTGTTTTTGTGCAGGCACTTCATGAAGCTTTGATGAGGCAAGAAGAGTTGCTTGCTTATATTGACAGCCAAGAGGAGAAAAAGTTCAAGGTAAGTTGCTTCTTCTAGTAGTAAGTAGGATGGATATTTGTATAAATGGGATGCTGGCTGATTAATAAAAATTCATGTGGTGTTTGCAGAAGAAGAAGAAATATTGCTGGTGAAAGATGTTTAACATGACAGAGATGATAACTTCAGCTGTTTGTTTACTACCACTATATGTGTGTGCGTGTTTTTGTGTGTGTGAGAGTGAGGTTTATTCGTTTGTGACAACGGGTATGGAAAGTTTATGTGATTTGTTTGAATGGGTTCCGTTTACGCTACTACATGCTCTCTCTCTTTCGCAACTTCTGAAATTTGGAATTTCTTACATTACCAACTTGTATGTGTGTTTTAGTTGTTTTATATATCAACTCATGCTAAATTTTCTTTTAACTCATCTTCTTAATAACAAAAGAATGATGATAACAGTTGAAAAAATCTATACATGTTCCATTATTATGCAAAGCAAATGTGTCACTATTTTGTTACTAGTATAATTCACACTACCTAAGGAATTCCTGGGTGATTGATTTCTTTTTTTAAATTATTCTTTTTGTTGTAAAGTAATCATCATTGTTGCAGTAAGTAACACAGAATAGTAACATATATCAAACGATAAAGCATCTGCTTTTAAGAGTTTTTGTACAAAAACTTTAGTTCTTACGTTGAGTTTTATGTGATGTGGCATTTTTTAGTGTTATATATACATATATTTGATTTCTATATCTATATTATTGATGCTGAATGCAAGTGATGCAACCCACAAAAGGAGGTTCTTATTAGCTACTACAATTGTGTGGTAATTCTTAATTCCTTTAATTCCTAATACAAGTAAAGAAGTTGTAGAAAGGAGGTTCCAAGTAAGGAATAAATATGCTCTTGTAAGTAGATGGAGGTGCAATGCTAACATCGCTTTTTGTTTAAACTGACAAAAAGAAAACGACAAGTTGGCATTCATATGTGAAGATGGTTTTTATTTGGTGTGATTGTGAGGCTATAAGAGCACTCGGTGTGAGAGAGCATGGGAGCGGCATGCTGAGGTGGCCACATAGTACCACGGGGAACACCACCCCGCGTGGTGCGGTACCGCAACAACACGCTAGCGAGCAACATTGCAAGATAGAGAATGGAGAGGGAGAGGGAGAGGGAGAAAAGAGGAGGGAGGGAGGGAGGGAGGGAGAGGGAGGGGAGGGAGGGAGAGGGAGAGGGAGAGGGAGAGGGAGAGGGAGAGGGAGAGGGAGAGGGAGAGGGAGAGGGAGGGAGAGGGAGAGGAGAGAGAGAGAGAGAGAGAGAGAGAGAGAGAGAGAGAGAGAGAGAGAGTATTTTAAAAAATAAAAATCATATGGCACTGAAGCATTAGTAGTACACTAGTACTGGCTCTTGGCATGGCATTGACATAGCTGATGTGACGCTGAAACATCGGATGCTTCAGCATGAATACGCCCTATGCTATAACAAATAGCCTTTGAGTTTAAGATATTAGATAACGAAACCAATTACCTTAATTAGTCCTAAGTTATAATAATAAATGCAAAATGAGAAAGGCATTAGAAAGGATTTATAAAAAAGAAAGAAAAATGGTACAACACAAACAAGTTCTTTTTTTTTTTTTTTTTTTTTTAAATTCACAAAGCAAAATGGAGAGGGAGCAAAATATCAAAAGATTGCCGCATTTACACGATTCTCACCTTCCTTCTTTCTACATTTTTACCCATATTTGCTTGCTTTTTCTTGCTACTTTAGAAACCAAAAATTGTCTTCTTTTTCTTCTTCTTATCAAGGTATGCTGCAAACTCTTGCTGTTGAGCAAGTGAATCCTCTAGGGACTGCATCACATCATCACAAATCAACCCTTTTGTTAACATTCCAATTCCATTTCCAACTGCCTCTCTCTAAGATTAATCCTTATAAAATTATAACAACCCTTAGGTCCCATTCGTTTGTGCGGGAATGGAATGGAATGGATTTAGGGAGGTTTGGATTTCAAATCCATTCCAATCATACGTTTGGTTAGCCGGATTGTCCGGATTCGAAATCCAAGGATTAATTTGAAATCCCTCGTACATAGGATTTTGAAATCCTAAATAGGAGGCTAGGATTTTCTAGGATTTGTATATAACAATGCTTTAAAATATGATAAAAACATTTGTTTTTTAATAATCAGTTAAATAAAAAGTAATTTAACTATTTTTATATTTTTCATAAATTTTAATAATTTTTTTAAAAATCACGGGAATTCAAATACATTTCAAATCCTTCAAACCAAACATACAAAAAGAATTCCAAATCCCTCCAAGTCCAAATCCCTACAATCCAATCCATTCCATTCCATTCTAGCAAACCGAACGGACCCTAAGAATTATTGCTTTCGTATGATATATTTTTTTCATCCAAGCCTATTTAGGGTATTAGTTAACTTATATTTGTTTCACAATGTGTGTATTTTTGACATGTATTTGTTTCACAGTGTGAAACATATAGGCGTTTTGTGAAACAAAAAGTACACATAAAAAGGTTCCACAATGTGAATCAAATACATATAAAACATACACATTGTGAAACAAATATATTTTTATTAGTACATTAAGTATTAGTCTTGGATGGAAAAAAAAAATCATGTGAAACAATATCTTAAACTTCAAAAATTTCACGGTCATCATGATGATATATGGGGTTCTTATTTGATTACAGCCCGAGAATGATGACCAAATAAGAGAACACGAGAACGGTCAAATTACGTTATGATTTTACACTAAAATCACATGTGATTCATGCGACTTTGGTCCCGACCTGGCCAAGTCACTCACCCTTGTGTTGACCATGTTCCATAATCATAATGTGATTTTAGTGCAAAATCACATGTGATTCGGCTATTTTCATGTTTTCTTAATTTGAACACGTTCTCACCCCCCCCTCTCTCTCTCTCTCTCCATCCATATATATATATATATATGTATAGGGGTGGGTTCAAATGTGAACCACTTTTTGGTTGTGAACGTGAGGACAACCGAGAGCGCGACACGTGGCGGATGACTAGGCGCCACGTCAAGTCCACGGCGGATGACTAGGCGCGATTCATGGGAGGGCATTGAATTAAAGAGGGGGACCACACTTAAAGCCGCCACGTGTCGCGCTCTCGGTTGTCCTCACGTTCACAACCAAAAAGTGGTTCACATTTGAACTTTCCTCTATATGTTATATATATATATAGGTGGTTTGATGGTCCATGTGGAACTCCAACATCCTTGATGAAAAATATGAGAGATTTCCTACATGTATGATATGATGGTATGTGTGGAGAACATAAAATAGTAGTACCTTCTTGGTTGCAGAGAGCTCAATCTCCAAAGACTCGATGCGCTTTAAAGCGTTATTCAGCATCTCCTCTTTCTCCGGGGGCATCTCCACCGGTTTGTTGGTGAGGACTATGACCTTCTCCTCCAAGTCCCCCAAACGCTTCATCATCGACAGATACTCCGCCGTCGAGATGCCCGACGCTTGTAACTGATAAGCATCCGGTCTTTGTTTCATTGGCTCATCATAAATCACGTTAGAGTAGTGGTTGGTTTCCGTCAGCTTCTTAGGCATGTTACGGGTCATACGCACCATCGTCATAACTCCCATCATAAAAGTCATCATACCCGTAAATATGTGGTTGCCTAGCCCATCCCCACCCATCTTGTAAGCGTCATTCATGTTGTAATAATCTGGGTCCAACAAATTGAAACTATAAAGGACTTATTATATCTGTAAGAGAATAAAAAAAACAAACTAATCCAGTAAATCCCGTGCAAAGCCAAAGTCTGGGAAGTAAGATGTACGCAGACCTTACTTTTAGCGCAAGGGGTAGAGAGATCTTACAGTTTCCATGAAGACCGGGGAATTTTAATTTGGGAGTGTGTGCAAAGAAGTAACGAGTATAGTTAACAGAAGATGTATAAATATGAGCAGTGGAGGATCCAAGATTTTTCTTTAGTGGGGGCACCTTTTAAGATAGATTAAAGGTCAACAAAGTCGTTTGATATATATTTTTAGCCTAATTCCACCTTTTCAAGAGATTTTTTTTTGGACGGAATTCAAGGATTTCTAAGGGGGTGTTTGGGAGTGCTTATTTGAAAGTGCTTATGACTTATCTCCTTCTTGGAGAAGTCATAAGTTGTTTTTTAGGTGTTTCGATGTGCTTATCTCCTTTCCAGAGAAGTCAATAAGGAGTTTTTTGAGAAGCCAAGTTTTTGTAACTTATGGAGAAGTCAATAAGGAGATAAACATTTTTGGTGATAAGCACTCCCAAACACCCCCTAAGTTTTTTTTTGGCGATTTCGAGGCGCATTCTGTTTTTTTGGTTGATTTTGTGGTATTTGTTTGTTTAATGGGGTCCCATACGAAAAATCAATGGGGGGAACCATCATAGAAGTTTAAAAATATATTGTTTTTTAACCTTAAAAGGTTTGGATTTTTGATTTAATGAGTAGGGTCCTTTCCCCACATCTAATGCTCTACGTTCGCCCCTGAATACGAGGGAAATAGGTTAAATAAACAAGGAAAACGCAGGTGACAAATGGTGGTTGTAAACTTTGTTACGGTAGAATGATGGCTGTAAATTTTGTACCTTGTGGAAGGGGAGACTTTTGCACGGGTTTCGCATAACTTGTATCAACGTTCTGGACCGCAGGTGTAAAACCTTTGGGTTCATTTGCGCTTGGGATGCTTCTGTTTGTGGTAGCCAGCGAACCCTTTTAAAACACAAAATCTAATTAGAAGCCATAATAAGGCACAAGAGGAAAGTTCAAATGTGAACTCGTCTTTCATTTTGAACGTGAGGACCAACAAAATCGCGCCACATGGCAATCTGAATCAGCATCTAAGCTTTATTCAGTATGAATATCATGCAGAGTGAATAAAGCTTTCATTCAAACTGAATAAAGCTTCATTCAGACCGAATAAGCTTTTATTGAGTCTGAATAAAGCATGTATATTCAAACCGATTAGTGCTACGTGCACGATATTAGTAGTCCTCACGTTCACAATTAAAGATGAGTTCACATACCCTAATGCACAAATGGTAAATGTACCAAAGACCAAATGTGCCCAGTAAATCCCAGTGGGGAATTGAGAGGGGGGGGGGGGGGGGGGGGGGGTTGTTGTTGGTGTGTGCATGTTGGCAGGGGAGCAAAAATAGAGGACGGAAAATGGTAACGTAGAAATGCTCTTCAACATGGCTTCCTATTTGTGAACACAGTCTGGGTGACCATGGGTGTATGCCAGCTTGTGCACGCATCGACTAATCCCATGAGGCCCTGACAACCACAAATTTCCCGGTTGGCCCTAAAGAGACTCAAATTGATAGGGGAACCTCAAGGCCTAACCTTTATTTGTCAATTGAGTTGGTGCTCAAGGTTTGTGTAGTCTTTCCTTCCTCAAAACCGGAGTCCAATATAAAAAGATGTCTTTTTAGAATAAGCGTTAAGGAGGTAACTTACTTCTTCGTGAACCGGGGCAGCTTGAGGATGCTCCCTCTGCATTCCAGGAGGTCCATCATCCGCCTTGAAAGAACTACTCATGTTAATAATCTACCAAAGGGATCATAAAATAGCAAGCATTCTAGTTGGGAGATACTCCCTCCATCCAAACATATTCTCAATGAAAAAGACACAATTTTACAAATATGTGATTATTGTACTTTTTAATCAACTACATGACAATTTTACCCTTGACAATAGAGAGGTGTATTAGGTGATGAACTCTGTCTCATAATTAAGGATAAAGTTGGAAAGTGGACACTTGGGGGCTGTTTGGCAGTTGTTAAATGGTTTGGTGCAAGATGATTAAGTAGCCAAAATGATTAAGAGGCTCTTATGATATAGTGAAAAACGAAATACGGTTGTGTAGTAATTGTTCAGAATGAATTAGGGCACTGGTTAAGGAGGCCATCATTCATAGGGTTTTAGATCCATTAACAAATAGACTTTTTCATTGTCAAACAAGATTCACCTCTTAGCGGTTCAGATGTGCCTCTTAAGGGAACTATTAAGAGGTAAACAAACATCCCTTTGTTTCGAGAGTTGGGACGAAAGGAGTAACTATTATTTTATTTTTAATGGGATAAATAACAGAATGTTTTGATAAAAGAGCAGCATGTTCCTGAGAGATAATACCTTGTTAGCAGACTGATCCTCAGAAATAGTTTTCTCATCTGGGATGCTAGCTTTTACTTTACATTTGTGTTCCCCATTGCGGACCATCTAACACACCAAATCAGCACTAGATTTTTAGCTTAACCTGAGATACATATCAAGATTTCAGAAGGGTTAACAGAATAATACCTTCATGATATCTGAATCTTGCCATGGACCCCTATCAGAGCGCATGCAACCGCCACTAGTATTAGGACAGGTGCAGGTACCACCCAAAAACTCCGGGAGTTCACTGCCCACGCATAGACGATACGGAAATAAATAGAAGTGGAGGTGGGTTTTTGAAGACCATGTAGTGTGATCTTTGACATATTTGGTATTAAGTACCTGGCGTCAATGATTTCCAGGAGCTTGCTTTGGAATTTGTTGCCCAAAACCTAAGTAAAAGGAGCCAATTGTCAACAGGATTACATCAAAAAAAGTTATAAAAAACCACATGGGTTCTGGCATAATGATTGAGGACAAGGGGATGTGGCGGAATGTTCCACAACAATTATGGTCACCATGGACGGATATAGGTTGAAAAAAATGGGGGCATGGGCCTTTAAAATAAGAAAAAAAACAAAAAATTTAGGTTAAAATTAATTATTTTTTCAATTTGTTACCGTAAATCACCCCATGTAATTTTTCGTATGGGCCTCCATTAATCAAAATCGGTAAAGTAATTCAAACCAAAAAACGAAAAATAAACTCTCGAAATCAACCAAAAAACGAAAATAAACTCTAGAAATCAACCAAAAATGAAAATGAAACCCTCAAATCAACCAAAAAACGAAAATAAACTTCAAAATCAACCAAAATGAGCTCTAGAAATCAACCAAAAAAGCCTAAAAAAATTCCTTGAAATTGACAAAAAAACTATAAATTCCTTCAAATCAACAAAAAAGCTTTAAAAATCCCTCGAAACATAACTGCGCTAAATGCACATCAAAAGACTTTGCGAGACTTTAATTCAACTTAAAGATGACCCGATTATAAAAAATTTCTGAATCCGCCATTGGTGGCCACTGAGTTTATCAGAGGACTGAGGCTTTACAGCTATAATTTGCCAGGATTAGTAGTCTGGCCAATAGCCTAGAACACCCTTTCAAAAAAAAATATAAACTTTCTTCCAGCCAAAGAGGATGGTGTGGACTTACATTAATCTTAGCTGTGGTCTTTGGGTCAAGAAAGGATTTAACTGTGTTCCACAAAAGCCTAAAGCCAGAGCCGGCGTTGATGATATACATGCGGCAGAGAGTCTACAGGGGACAAGCAAATAGATAATTAGAAGAACTTTTCTATACTTTTTTGGTGCAAAGAGGAATACGATGAAAGGGTTGGGTTCTGGTGAGAAGTGCAAAATTTGGTGAAAAGTGGTTATTAACTGTTGGATGAGAAATGGACGAACATTAGGATGAGATACACCGAGGAGCATTGATCAATTCCAATTTACGCCGCAATTCATGGGAGGGTATTTGATTAAAAGTGATCAACGGTTTAAAAGCACTTCTCTCCAAAAATGGCTATTCCCACATGATCCCATGCATAAGAGAAATATCCATAAGAATAATTTTCAATTGCCAGAAGATAAGTACCTCAGGGTAGTTGTTACCATCAATGTTCTGGAGAGACTGGATAAGCTCCCTAGCAGATTTATTCATGCTTTTCAAGCCCTGATGTCAAAATAAACACCATGTTATTGATTTGATAGATAATCTGATATGGAAGAATTGGAAGTGATTACAAACTCCCTAATCAAACAAATAAACTTCAATGCAAGTTTTTGCCATTTTGGTAACTTCAGTTGCCGCAAGAGTTGTGATACATTAGGAAACAGTGTAAATGGTTTCAGATTTTGCATTATGAAGAAATAAACCAGAAAACTGCTAAGTGGTTGCATGATGAAATAGCTTAGAACTGGATGGATACACATAGACATAGTTTAGGAGGTTAGTGTAATTTGTAAAGATTAACTCACTGACCACTCCTTGTACATCAAGAATGGTGGTACTCTGATCAATGTGCCTTTTAGCCTGAATTGAACAGGCTGGGAACTTATCAATAAAGGTCCTTTCAAACTCCATGACGTGGTACTTGATATAACGCTCAAGGGTTGTGGCTTGCATGAGCTTGGTAGCATCGACCATACCAAGTCTCTCGATATAGACAGGTCTTCCATCCTTATCAACCCCATGGTGTCCTTGAGGATAGTATTGAAGGACTTCTTCTTTTTCCTTGAAATCAAAATCCTAAACAAAAAGATGTTCGAGGGAGAAAGTAAATGCAAAATCATGGATTTTGTAAACAAAAACAAAGGTCGATAATATCTATGTAGCATAGAGTCGTTTCAACATTAACACTAATAGGTTGGGTTCATGTGAGACCTATGTTGTTTTCACTAGACCCGTGAGACTACAGTAACACTGAAACTTCACAGCAAAACATTGTGTAAGTACAAAAAACACTAAACTTTCGGAGCAAAAACATTGTTTAATCTTACCTTCACAATGTTTTACTATGAAGGTTCAATAGGTTATCTATGTGATCTCACAGTCTTACCGTAACTGTATATATATGTATGTAGGTTATCTATGTGATCTCACAGTCTTATCAATAAAGTTTCATATCAATAAAAAACACCAAAATATGAAACAATTTCATCAAATTTTTAGTATATGAAACATTTTCATCTATTAAACAACTCTACAAAAGATTTTTCATTGATTTACGTGTGCAACCATGAGTTTGCACTGTTTGCACGTTTTTTATGGTTTGCAATTGAAACTCCTATATATATATATATGTGTGTGTGTGTGGTTAGTTCAAATTTGAACTCACCTTTTATTGTGAACATGAGGACCACTAGTATCGCGCCACGTGGCAATATTCAGTTTGAATATTCATGCTTTATTCAGACTGAATGAAAGCTTATTCAATCTGAATAAAAGCTTATTCACTTTGCATGATATTAATAAAGCTTAGGTGCCGATTCAAATTGCCACGTGGCACGATTTTTTGGTCCTCATGTTCATAATGAAAAATGAGTTCTCATTTAAACTTTCCTCTCTCTCTCTCTCTCTCTCTATATATATATATATATATATACATATATGTGTGTGTGTGTGTGTGTGTGTGTCACAAATACCTCCATGATAGTGTCTGCCCCATAGTCCCTCCTCCAGTTGATCATATCAGTCCACATTTTCTTGCTCTTCTCAAGATCATATTGCCTGGCCTTCAAAAACCTGTGTGATCATGCTAAAAGTTGAGATGATCATTCTTATAACTTATAAAGTTCAGTCACTATCAGTCTCATTTAGCCATCACATTAAATGAGTTCCCATCACTTCCTCCACCATAATATTTATAAGATACCTAATTAGTTACTAATATAATCTCAACTCTATAACCATTTCACAATCAACAAAATATTCACATACAGTTGATAATTTATTAATATAGAGACGTTACGGACCGTAGCAACATGTGGTAGTCATCATGCTTTTCTGGTAGTAGGTTTTCCTCGATCAAAGCTTGACGTAAAGTTTGGACCGCCTTCACATCCTCTGCATCATGTTCATCCTCAATCACAACCGACATGACTTTACTGTTCCTCCTGCTCTTCTTGCTGAAAGAGGTTCTAAACTTGTTTGAGGCATTGATTGCCCTCTGCTTAAGAGAGTTACGCCTAGCCTTCTTGTCCTCCTCAGAGTTATCCGAGTCGATTTTTTTCCAAACCTGTTCAAAAACTTCCATCAGTCTAACAGGCTGCTATCTATTATGCAAGATGGCAATAGGATCAAAATTCCAACTACATTTAGTTTGGTTCAGATAAACACAAATAAGTTGGACAAAATCCATCCCTTGTTGAGAAGTTCTTGATTTAACCTATTCTTTTAGTTACCATGAAGTCATGCTATTTGTAAATCGGATAAACACACAATTATAATGCATCATTTTTAGAAGGCTTAGGTTTCATTTTCTCATTCTCTGTTCCATTTTAATGGCCTCAAAACAACAAAATCCAGATTCACATAGCACTTTGAATGATCATGGAATCAAAGCATATAATCTGAAGATCTAAAGGAAAGCATTTGATGGAAGCCAACCGGACACACTCATGATTGCAGTTATGAATGTTTGTTAGCAGTTTCCGAATCTTAACGCCCTGCTCAAATGCCTACACATTTTACCAAAAACACATATCGTCGGAGTCTATTTGGTATGAATTCAACTAATGATTCAGAACAGAAAGTATTAACTCCTCCTTCAATCTATCTACTACATGATAGCTACAAATTAATTCCTACAATGATCATTTTTCAATTCTCTTAAACCTAAGGTCAAAAATCACACAAATCTACTTATAAACCTATCATATGAATCTTCCACTAATAATATATTATATGTTATGAAAACATCACGTCAAACTAGGATTATTGATTTCTCTCAAGCTAATACTTCAAATTGTGCACAATTTGCACAATATTTCAAATGCACATTGTTATCGGCTAGCTACATTCATGCAGACGATGCTTGAATCCAAAACTATCAATCTTCATCGAGAAAATTCATTCATCGTCGTAATTCAGTTAAAAATCAAATTCATACGATTCCGAATCGCGAATTGCACCTAATTAACAATCATACACATTCATGATTCATCGAAACTCCATGAAACAAGCATTCGTCGTAATTTTCAGTTAAAATTCAAATTCATACGATTCCGAATCGCAAAATTGCACGTAATTAACAATCATACACATTCATGATTCATCCAAACTCCATCAAACAAGCATTCGTCGTAATTTTCAGCTAAAAATCAAATTTACACGATTCGAAATCGCGAATTGCACATATCAATACACATCATCCGAAACTCCATCAAACAAGCATTATTTCGTCGTAATTTTCAGCTAAAATTCAAATTTACACGATTCGAAATCCGTGAATTGCACAAAACTAATCAACATTCATCGAAACAATCATGTTACGAAGGAGAAACCCTAGATTAAAGCAAAAATGAAGTAATTAAAGCTGAAAATGATGAATAAATTATAGAAGAAATTCATGAATTTAGAGGAGAGATGAAGATGATTACCGACCAGCGAAGATAAAAAAAAATGGCAGGGATGCAATGGGGGGGAAGAAGAAAGGCAGAAAGTTTATTTTTCTATAACCTCCTCCTCATGAATAATATGATATCATCATCTCATCCCCCCAGACTATATTTTTGGAAAACATGAATTGGAGTCTTAGAGAGAGAGAAAGGAGAGAAAGTTTTTTGGAAAATGGCTGTTTTATTTATATATGTTATAAATGGTGGTTGTTGGTGCCATCCATGAGAATATGGTTACCGCATTCAGAAAATATCGCTCCTTACTCTTCTTTTCCCCTGTTTAAACAAATATGCATACATGCAAACAGCCTTACCTCCTCTGTGCTGCTATACATATAACCTATACATACATACATATAATATAGAGAGAGGGGGAAAGTTCAAATGTGAAACAATTTTCATTGCGAACGTGAAAACTACTATAATCACGTCACGTGACAATCTTCACTCTGAATATCATGCCATTATTCGGAGTGAAAATTGCCACCTGTCGCGGTTACTCACATTCACAACCAAAATTGAGTTCACATTTGAACCTACCCCTATATAGTATTAGGTTCAAATGAGAGGTGCTAAAAAATGAGAAGTGGAGAAGTGATCTCCACCACTCATCCGGTCAAAAAGGGCGGCTTTGACCAGTTACGCTGGATGCGATCACGGAGGATTAACGCGATTCATGGAGGGTGGAGACAATTAAAGGAGGGTGACTCTTTATTGACCGGATGAATGGTGAAGATAACTTATCTCCTTCATATTTTTTTAGCACTTCTCATTTGAACCTAATACTGTCTATATGTATGTGTGTATATATATATATATAGAGAGAGAGAGAGAGAGAAAAAAAAAGTTCAAATGTGAACTCAATTTTGGTTGTGAACATGAGGACAAATCTTAACCACTCATTCGGTCAATAAAGACGACTTTGAACGGGTCCCCACCTTTAATAATCTCCAGCCTCCCATTAATGGCTTCCACCGTAACCTAAGTTGTGTGGCTGAGATTCATTCTTACATTCACGACCAAAATTGAGTTCATATTTGAACTTAACCCTACATGGATAATTATATACATATATATATAGGGTCAAGTTCAAATGTGAACTCTTCTTTCATTGTAAACGTGAGGACGAATCTCAGCCACACATCTTCTGTTACGGTGGACGCGATCACGGATGATTGACGCGATTCTTGGGAGGGTGTAGATTATTAAAGGAGGGACCCGGTCAAAACCGTCTTTATTGACCGGATGAGTGGTTGAGATTCATCTTCATGTTCACAACCAAAATTAAGTTCAGATTTGAACTTCCTATATATGTATGTATGTATGTATGTATGTATGTATGTATGTAGTTTTTGTATGTATGGTGTGTGGTGGGGGGGAAGCTGTGTTAGAAAATGTAAGATAGAAAAGTGATCTTCGTGGTTCATCTTTGCGACCTTGACGGCGAAGCATTGGATAATTCCTCGCATGGACTACAGAAGATGGAAGGATAGTTTCGTAAGATTTACAAATAGACGACAAACAAGCTCATATATGAATTTCGTTGATTGATATATGAATTGCATAGGTTCATGTATAAACGTATAATTATATATGAATCAGTTAAAAATAGTTAGTGAGTTACACAAGTTCATATATAAACGTATAGTTTATATATGGATCAGTTAAAAATAGTTAATATATGAATTACAGTGGTTCATATATGAATATATAGTTATATATGAATCACATTGGTTCATATATAAACCCGTTTCCGGCCTAATTGTAACAGTTAGGTTTACAAAAGAATACACTTATATATATGCACAACTGATTAAGCAAAAGTTAAACATTTTGTGAGAATGCGAAAAGGTCTCAATATTATACATGATTAAGTGTTGTTTACCAAACATTTGTTGTGTAAACACTACCACCTCCATTTGCCTCAAGGGTAACACTCTGAGTCATCAAAATGAATTGATGATAAGCTTTTATAACCCCATAAGCCCTTTGCGAGTAAGACTGTAAGAATCATCACCCTTATATCGGGCAAGGTTGTTGATCCTTACCTTCCCTTATATCGGATAAGATTCTAGATTCTTGTTATATTCGACGATGAGTTAATTGAAACAGTAAACACTTACCACATAAAGGGCTTAGTAAACGGTCACGAAACATCTATGTCTTGTCAATATTACAAGTAATTGTAACTTGTATATAGATTCTTACAACTCAATAAAACCAGCTGATTAGAGCATTTTCAACATATATCTCATAAATATAATAAACTTTTTTGAAGATTTGAGATTTTTTTTGTTTCAACAGTTATGTTAAAATAGAGAAAAAAAACAAATATTACAAGAGCATATCTAACAACTATGTTACACTTTTTAAAAATAAAGTATCAAAAGTGGAAATCTATATAAAAAAATCACATTGAACGATTGATAACCATTACCCATGTTTTTCATGATAACTTAACTTCTCATTAAAACTCACCTCGTGCATGAAAAGAAACATAAATCATGAAGAAAAGAAAATCAAAATGAAATAAACATTAATAAGAAGCCGTATATGGTATAGTGGTAAATTATGTATATAATTGTACTAGAGGTTTGTGAGTTCGATTTTTATAGTTTTTTTTTTTGGAAAGGGTATTCGAGGTTTTGCCTCGACTAATCCCGCAAGGTTCACCGACAACTAAAGTATGATGTCCTGAGTTAATCCCCAGTGACCACAATTTGGAAGCGCCTTGATTCGAACATGGGGTAGAAGGGTTAGCTAGTCACTTCATCCACAAGCCTTAACCAGTATACCACAGCCTTATGGTTTCGATTTTTATTGTTGTATCTTTATTGTCAACATTTTTACTGAACATTACGCCAAGGGTGGAGGTGAAATTTGGAAGATCAAAAATGATATATTTGCTAGATATAAGAAATGGATGTCGAACCTATTATTCTCCACAATTTAATTTAAGTACCTAAACCATCTCATGTTTGATATATGTTATTAGTTTAGTTTCCAAATATTTGAGAGTATTTTTCAAGATAAATCAGGGTATAGATTCAGACGATTAATTTATATTTTTTATAAGAAAAGAGCGAACAAATGTATTAAATCCTTTGGCAGTTTGGCTCTTAATAATTCCGTCAATGGTTAAAGGGTAATTTAGGTATCTAATAAATAGTCAGCAAAAGTTCAAATCAACATTCTAGTAATTTTGTGATAAAGACCTCTTATCGTAATCCAAGTTTTAATGGATATGTGTTATCAAACCGACACCAACAATACTTTACGTATATGTCTTGTTGTTAAGCTTTATTAACATTTTAAACTTATGGACTTCAAATTAGTTTGTTTGACATTAATATTGAATAGATCAAAACTCAAATAGCGAATCTTTTTTATTTGAATAAAAATATTGATTATCAGCAATTCTCCAACCCCACATAAATCCTGCCTCCTAGGAACCACATGAAATGAGGCATTTCAAACCAAGTCAATAGTTGAGACTAGGCGAGGTTCCAAGTATGTCTCCTGCAAATTGGAACGGTTGAAAAAGAGCAATCAGGTATTGAAACTTCCATGTTATATTGTGTTAACTATTGAATAAGATGAATCTATGGCCAAAATTAGGTGCATGGAGAATTTTGAAGATTCGTATGAGATACTTTGAGGTGTTCTTATCTAAATTCGTTGCTCTGTAGCATGTTACTTCGCTTAAACTAACAAAAAAATTGATTTTTGCCAAAGGTTTTTTAACTTGATAATATTCGGTTTACTTGTAAATCTCAACCTTCTGAAGGTCGAGGACTCAAATTTGTGGGCCATCTTAGAACCAGAAGGGGAATTCATCAATCTTAGAAAATACAACTTGACATAGTCAATTGTCAATCACCCTGATGATAATTTATTTATTTAATATCAAATTATGTTTTTATTTAAACATGTCAATCTTTCTCATGGTTCTAAAATAGAAACATCTTATCTTAATAAATAGATAAATTTTAACGTATTCTCAAAAGGATTTTCTTATGTATATGGTTAACTACACAAATCGTATATTTATTTGAGTAAATGTAAGTAACAATTATGTTGTTTAACAATTATTGATGAACAAATATTTATTAAAATCCATTTATTTTAAAATGGTGTTCTCAGCCTATAATCATGATCTAGGTAAAGAAACTTACTTCGCAAGTACCATTAATGGCACATTAAGTAACTATAGATTGGCTTTAAATTAAGCATTTGATTATAAGAAGTAAGAGGGTTTGAAAAAAATCCCGTGATCTTAAAGATAGAAGAAATGTTCACATACATTTTATTTTTTAATATCCTAAAAAAGTGGGATATATAAAAATATAGAATTTTTCTAAGGATAGTGATATTTTGGGGGACTATGAATGGTATCTCAGTTTATACGGGTTTGAATCCAATGGAGTCAATTTGAGGGCATGAGGTGTATCCAGTCCTTGGGCTGGTCCAGTCATAGACTGGGTTGCCCCCAACCCAGTCAAAGACTGTGGTTGGGCTCTAGGTGCAACGTAGGCTGGGTCAGGACAGTGGCGGATTAGTGGGATGCCCTTGGATGCCTGATACCGCCGAAGAAACATGCGTGTGTATGTGTTTGTGGTAGTTGTTCGTTGGTTCAATGCTGTTATGTCTTAAAACTTTTAATATATAACTGATTTAATAATTTTTTTTTTCTTTAGACTCCTATATTTGTACATATCGGATGAAAAGAAATATCTCCTTTTGTGAAATACATGTTTCATGAAATCCTGTGGGATCGATCTCCCACCACTAAAGATGAGAAAATAGTGATTATAATAGTCCTACCTAATAAATCAATCATTTACTTTTGAATGAAGGTTATCATGATTTATGTAATCTTTTGGATATTTTAAGTCAACAAATATTAACTATGTTTTTAAATTAGTTATCCCCTTAGTTAATATTTATTGCTAAAAGAGACATGTATCTGGTTGTTTAAAAAAAATCCATACATGTATCTGGTTGTTTAAAAAAAATCCATACTTCGTAAACCTATGTATGACTCGAAGTATGAAGACGATCAACCTATCATCTCTTATGGGTGGATAAGTAGGGTGGACAAAAGATGGATATGGCATAAAACGAGTTAGAATTGGCATTTATCAAAAAGTATCATGATATAAGTTGGTTGCGGCATAATTGATCCGGATCCATAAACCAATCCCTAGCCTAAAATGTAAAACTAATATGGGCCGATATAACCGATCTTTTACTTAATCTCTAAGGCTATGTCCATTTCAACCGTCTATTTATCAATGGATGAGCAACAAATGACGCCTTTAACCAGCCGTAATCGGTTAACAATAACCAACCCTACTATAACCGATCATTTTAAAAACATTTTGGATAGGGGCCAACAAGTTATAATTGATTTTTAATGTTTCCAAATATCACTAGTCTTATCCAATTTCCGGGATTTCATGATCATTGCTAGATATGGTTGTAAAGGAAAACGATGGACTAGAATCTTATATTCCGATAAACTTAATTCCATAATGTTTTTTTTTATGAAATATGGTTTCTATAAAAATGAGCAAATTTCATTACACGGAAGAATTCCTCGTGAAATGGAATCTCATATTTTGTTGAACCGATTCCAATTTTCAAAGCGCGTTCGGTTATTTTATAAAATATAATACTCAAATTCTTTTGAAATTTCAATCACATAAAAGATTTTCACATGCCCCATCATTACTGGAAATAACAGTTTCATCCAAAAAAAAATTTGGACTATTATCAATATTTATATATATTATTAAAATTACAAATAAATT
The DNA here is from genome assembly GCA_030169165.1 of Centaurea solstitialis. Classification (NCBI taxonomy): domain Eukaryota; kingdom Viridiplantae; phylum Streptophyta; class Magnoliopsida; order Asterales; family Asteraceae; genus Centaurea; species Centaurea solstitialis. The sequence goes on from CM058043.1 coordinate 33,025,662, forward strand.
GAGAAGTAACCTTATTATAATTAATATCAATAAAATACATACACCGTATTTATTTATTTCATTTTAATATCGTCTTGAATGAACTATTTTTGACCATTTCTTTCCTTAAAATCAAATGGATTGGGTCTTATGTGTAAGGCATTGTGTAATCCAAAATGAGGCTGAGGGCAAATCAAAACATCTACCTTTCGACAAGATTTTCTTCTTTCAAAGATACAAAAAAACTTGGAGGCTTCATGTTAAAATTGAAAACTATAGAACTTCAGTTGGAATCTTGTGCAAAATCTATGACTGTTTTTTTATAACTTTAATTAACTGGAAAAAACCTGGAACCTTAATAATGATGGTTTTTTTATTAAATTTTGGAAGGGTTTAAGTAGTTAGGCGGTTATCTTCTTTAACAATAAAGACCCTTGATGATTCATCTATGAATATTGGTTGCGAAAATAGACCATGCATGCTAATATCGTCGGTGATGGAATACCACAATGATTGTCAATCTATTTTAGCTTTAGACAATATAAGTCTTTCTTAATTTTTATAGTTACCAATTTTATCCATTTGAAATTCTTAACATGTTCAACCCTTTGGCAACTATTATTTTTAAACAACAACTCTTGCTTTTTGCTAGATGCCTAGATTCAATCCCCCGTTGTGACACATTTTACCTCTCAAACGATGCAGTGGTACCATATGAGGGGACCTTACAGAGAGTGTCATTGTACGCTTTTTTGTTGAAGTATTATTTAAATATTTATGAAAATAAAATGTCAAATTGTTCATGCTGTTACATAAAGGATGGATTGGAACAATTAATGTGAAATCTGTACACCAAAACTTGAAAATGACAAATCTAATTAAAATATATTAAACATGAAATATATCTTTCACACAACTAGTTTTCTTGTAACATTTGGCATCCATAATTACTACACAATACACAATACACACACACACATATGGGGTTTTATAAGGAAACTTATATTTGTTCGTAAGATTCACGACATATAATCCATTCACAAACCTCAACCATTGTATTAAACACATTAACATCCTTATAATCCATACTCTTAATATTCTTTGATCCAAGGACATGAATATTTTATGTGTTAAACATTGAACTCAAATGGATAATTTATACTAAGAACATTCATTAAAAGATCTTATAGTTCTCATAATAATCAAATTTTCGGGTAATTATCACCCTATATATATATATATCCAACCTATCCATGTATCTCTTTAACCTCTTTAATTTCCTAGACCAAAAATTGGAAGGCAAAAAATATTTGAAAATATTAGAAATAAATAACAATGTAGAATGGAGGTTCATATAAGTAACATTAAAATGTGGTTGAGTAGTCTTGTGACGCATGAAGGTTGGATAGGATTTTGGACTTTGGATTTTGAGTAAATTACATATTTGGTCCATAATTTTTTTAGAATATGTAGTTTAAGTCCATGGACTTTTGACTTTACATTTTAAGTAAAGTGGATTTTGTTAATAAGTATAATTATGATATAATTCATAACTTTATTAAATTGATTATGTATGTTGTCTATATATATTCGTACATACAAAACTACAAGAGATATAATGTAATAAACATGTATACTTTTATTGTTCTTTCGATAAATTAGTTCACCTACCTTCATACACTAATACTGCCTGAAACCTTATCATGGTTGTTGGCGAATTGATTTGCCTTAATGGACAATTCTAATTGAATTGTTTCAATATCCATGAACACAGTCAATTGAAACTACAAATGTTGATGGATATCATTCGAACCCGAATTGATCTCGGTACCATCTTGATAGATAAACAAGGATCAATTTTAGTCTCTTACATATTAGGAGAAAATAGTCTCTAACTTTTACTATTGAGTGTGATGTGATTGCTTATACAACATATATATGGCTATATTAACTCTTTTGGTTGTTATCTAATGAGGTTTTTGGTGCTTTTTTAGTGCAAAGTCAAACTTCACATTAATGAATTGATTTTACATTATACTTTTCTTGGGTTCCCTTGCCAGATGTCCATAATGAATACATGAAACAAACTCATAGTACAAAAGAAAACATGGTTGGAGTCATACCAACACCAATACATCAAATACACATTAGATGTTTGCAACTAAGCGTGTTTAGACGAGAGTAGTATTGGAGCGGACGACCGTGTGAAAACTTATCATAGACCTTCTTTAAAACTAGCCCCAAAAAATGTCATACATACGTATGATTGATCTTCTCAAAGTAAACCTTGATGTCGAAGGTATAGAGTAAACTTCGACCATTTTCAAATATTCCATAATTTGCAATCATGCAAAAAGCAGTCACTCCCACCCCTATTATATATAAATAGCATCCTTTCTCATGTAAAGACTTGTTGTGGAACAATTGGAACTTACTTTAGAAGATCAAAAGTTTTGGAGCTACTGGTGAACCAAGGGGAAGACATTTTCAATTTTGAAAAGTTCTATTAATGTGCTTCTAAACGCAAATAGTGTGATTGCCTCAAGCACATTACTTTAGTGAGAGTAAGCCATAAATTTGGCATTTTTTCGCTCAATCTTAGCCCTCGTCCGACGTATTTGCCTTCATTTAGTATTTAGTTTAGACAACTCATTGTCTTTTCATTTTTTGACCTAACATGAATAGTAATGCTCCATTACGACTAGAATTAAGAATACCAACTTCAACTACAACACCAAAATAATCAGTTAGCATTAGATCTAACCTTTCCTTAAGACAATAATTATTAAATAAACAAATCACAATGACCAATTCATCATAATAATACCCGATTTCCAAAAACCTTAAAAACCAATTTTCTCTTCCCAACAATCTCACATCTTCTACATGTCATTATCCTCTCCTCCTAAGTCGTCACGTTCTCGCAAACACTATAACTGATGATGAGAGTTTTAGAAGAAAATGGTTTAACTTTTATTACCTGGGTAGAACCAAATGTTAGTACTAGATCAGTATCTGTCGAACACAAAAAACGAAAAAATCAAGAACAAAGGACCGAAACCGTAGTTAGACAATAGTTTAAAGGACCATTTATGTAACATACCAATTAGACTCCTTTGTTGCGTTTTTTTCCGCCCTTTCTCCCCTCATTTCCCCCCTTTTATAAATACCGCTTTTTCCGCTGCTCGTTTTCACGCTTTTCCTTTTTTCCTAATTTTCACTGAAAGAGACTCACACTCTCTCTATATCTTCTTCTCTTCTTCTTCGCACAAATTCAACACAATTTCGTGCATTTCACGCCTTCGATCGGTAACTCTCGCTCTCCGTTTCTTTCAATTTGTGTTTTTGTTTTCAGTTTTTCAGTTTTTGTTTGATCGTAGTTTAGTAATTCATGATGAAATGCGGCCAATTTTGATGTTTTTTTTAGTTTTTTAGGGTTGTTGATGAGTATTAGGATGTTAGAAAGGAAAATTAGTATGAGAAATTGGAGAAATGGAGAAATCAGTTCAAATTTGTGTGATTTAGTGAAGGTTTAAGGGTTGATTATTGTTGTTATTATTATAATGTTGTTGATAAGGGTTGAGATTAGTTTAATTTGGATTGGAGGATGATTGAGTGTTGATTTGAAGTATAGTTTGGTTTGGAGGATGATGTGTCTTGGATTAGATATGTTTTAAAATTTGGTGGTTGGGGGATATTTTATTGTTTCTTCTTCTTTTTTTACTTGGTGGTATTATTTAGGGATTTGATGATATTTCTCTTTCTAAATTGTTTAGCATAGACCGAAATGAAACGAAACGAACCTGATATATCTCACTCGAAAGTAGGGTATAGGAGGGGTATTTATGTATCATGTATGTAGAACTTGCCTAAACCACTAGGATCAAGAGGTTGTCTCTGTGAAGACATGAAATAAGATTGGTAAATAAGAGGTAATCAGGAAATACAGCTGTGGAATAAGATTCTGGAGCTTCTTGGAACTTTTGAAATTGAAAGGTGTATATATACTCGTTATCGTTCGTAAAGATAAATTTATGGTATTAGTATGAGCCATAAGTTTCTTTATTTGTGTTTATTGGATGCCATCTGAGATATTTAACATGAAACAAACTTTTGCTATGAAGTCCAATGTTGCAAATTTTATAGTATGAGATCCGTTATTCTAATAGATAATATCATAATAAACTAATGGTTCTAAACCATTTATGTTGATTGATCAACAACTCAAAGGGCTTTTCTTTTATCTTCTTGCTAAACCAAGATTCATAGACAAAGGGCTGAGTTTTATGTTAAAAAAGTAAACCACACAAGTATACCAAGTATACGCTTTTGGTCAACATATACTTATCTCTGCTATAGAAAAACGGAGAGTAATTGATCAAATTTGTGGACGTTTCTACGAAGAAACATTTATGATATTGGGATGCATGCCTTATCAAGCATGTTCTCCCATTTTTAGATTAGTTTTTTTTTACGCGGCGCAAATGCTAATTTTAGCATGGGTTCAAATGAAGCAAATCTAGTCACTAGTAAACTCAAGTCAATAAATGTACTACCGCGAACAGATTAAAACCTCAGGGTAGTTATCGGATACAATAACCTAGAACCATCGTTGACTGGTGAATCAACAGATCCGTTGGCAACTCCTTTGGAAGTATTGTTACCCAGATGGTATTTTTTCTGTATTTTAAATACTTCTATAGTACCCAATTAGTAATTTATTGTTCTTTTAATCGTTTTGTACCTGGGGGAGGGATTATTAGGACCCATATGGCCATATGCAAGCATATGGGTACTTCAGGAAACTGCTTAATGATATATGAAAAATACACTATTCTATCCATATCACAAATATTCCATACAGTACCCAACAAACTATTTTGTGTTCTTTCAATGGTCTCAGTACCTGTGAGACAGTGAGAGGGATTATTGGATTCATACGCAAGTATATCACTATATCGGTACTTCATGCAACTGCTTAATGATATCTGAACAATACACTATTTTGTTCGTAATCAGAGTCTGTATTTTTGGAAAGATTAAGGATATATATGTTAATGCATGTGCTAAATTTGAGGATGAATGGAAATCTTACACAAGTGCCACTTCTAATTTTCATTTTAAACTCTGCGCAAGTAAACTTATGTGTGGAATAGAAATAGTACTTTGTTGCTTTGTCAAGTATCTTTGGATCAAGAAAGTTCACCTTAATTACGTTAAAATATAGCTGATAATCTTTGGTAATTTTTCTAATTCACTGTACCTTTTTCTATATGCTGAAATAATAGAGCATTTTGGGTGTCTGCATACAGTTGAATATAAAATAAGAAACAAGTGTTTAGTACTTTCTCATTGTCCCCTCTTTTCTCATCTTAGATAAGCTGGCCTTCAGATCTTTCTTGTCACTGATCGGTGTTAAGTCTATCCCAGCTCTTAATATATTCATGGCTACCGAAACTCTTGTGGGCGCATGCAATGGCACTTCATCACGCATCCTGATCCTCAGAGGACTTATCAAGTCGTCGTTGCTGCTACACGGACTATGGGTATTGGTAAGGATGGGAAATTGCCCTGGAGATTGCCTTCTGACCTCAAATTCTTCAAGGATGTCACTATGACTACATCGGATCCTGCAAAGAAGAATGCTGTCATAATGGGAAGGAAAACATGGGAAAGCATACCTCTGGAGCACCGTCCCCTGCCGGGCCCCCTCAGTGTTGTTTTAACTCGTTCAGGGAGTTTCGACATTGCAACTGCTGAGAACGTTTTAATGTGTGGGAGCTTGATCTCTGCGTTGGAGTTATTAGCATCATCTCCTTATTGTCTATCTATCGAGAAAGTGTTTGTTATTGGCGGTGGCCAGGTCCTAAAGTATGTACACACAAAGCTCTATATAATATATTTGTAGGGTCAGGTTCAAGGTAAAACCTCACAGAAACGGAAAACGAGGAACATCCTCGTAGCCCTTCATCTGGACCGTATGCACTTGTGCGTAGAAGTAATATTAATATGCACATGTGTGTATGCAAAAGTGCAAAATGCACTGTGTGCATAAAAACTAAAAAAAAACAACTTAATTTATGCTATGCACAAGTGCTTATGGTTCAAATGGAGGGCTACGAGGGTGTTCCTCTGTTTTCCCTTTTGAGGTTTTCCCTTGAACCTCCCTTCCTTCTCTCTCTCTCTCTCTCTCATATGTTTCTAGGTACCGTGTCTGTGCTTGACTTTTAGCTTTATTGCAGGGAATCCCTTAATGCTCCTGGATGTGATGCTATTCATATTACTGAAATTGAAACAGACGTCGATTGTGACACTTTCATCCCTGCTATTGATGCTCAGCATTCCAGCCGTGGTGCTCGTCATTCCCCATAGTTGAGAACGGTCTTCGCCATTGTTTCACTACGTATGTTCGTGTGAGGAATTCTGCAGTTGAAGCCCCAATCAAGGCTAATGGCGTGCTGTCCGATGGTAGCTCAGACCCGGTCAAGTTTGATGTAAGGATGTTTTCTTTTTTGCCCAAAATGATATTCGAGAAGCATCAGGAGTATCTTTATTTGAGAATGGTGGAAGATATAATTTCTAATGGTGCTTAAAGGATGACCGCACAGGGACTGGTACTTTGTCAAATTTCGGCTGCCAGGTACTTTTGAAGCTCATATGCGTGACAGGATTATTCAAGTAATTTTTTTTGATGTATATACGTGTTTTCTTTATTGCCCAACAGATGAGGTTCAATCTACGAAAGTCTTTTCCACTGCTTACAACCAAGGCATGTCTATTTCTCTAAATCATTTCCCACTTATTACTAAAATAAAATATAATTGAAATGGTGTGCTCGTCTTGGGGATAATAATGTCAGGAGGAAGGTATTTATCTCCATTCTTATATTCATTATTTGTATCTACAGAAAGTGTTTTGGCGTGGCGTTGTGGAAGAACTTTTGTGGTTCATCAGTGGGTCGACAAATGCCAAGGTTATCTTCTTTTTCGCTTGATATGGTTAGACCTATTTCACCTGTTAATTTAGAAGGTAAACACTCCATAGCCACATAAATAGTGAAGGACTATCGTTTTTCATGATTGAAAAGGAACACTTGAGTTGATCTTTCTTTATGTTATCAATGTTCCTTTTGTCTAAAACTCATGCATCTATGACTGAATAGCAGTTTAGATTTTTTTGCTTATCTCATTTGCGCATCCATATTCTTAGGAATCCATAATAGTAGTTCTTTGTAGGCACACGCACACGCACACACACATATATACATATAGAGAGAGAAAGGTTCAAATGAGAAGTGCTAAAAAATACGAAGTAGAGAAGTGATTTCAACCGCTGATACGGTTGAGATCATAGTTGACTAGTCAAAGCCACCATTATTGACCGATTCATGGAGGATTAACGCGATTCACGGAGGGTGATCGGTCAAAGCCGCGTTTATTGACCGGATGAGTGGTGGAGATCACTTCTCTACTTCGCATTTTTGTAGCACTTCTCATTTGAACCTAATACTATAATATATATATATATATATATAGAGAGAGAGAGAGAGAGAGAGAGAGAGGAAAGTTCAAATGTGAACTCAATTTTGGTTGTGAACATGAGGACGAATCTCAGCCACTCATCCGGTCAATAATGCGGCTTTTACCAACCCCCCCCTAATAATCTCCACCCTCTAATGAGTCGCATCAATCCTCCATGATCGCATCCACCTTAACCGAAGATGTGTGGCTGAGATTTGTCCTCACGTTCACAACCAAAATTGAGTTCACATTTGAACCTTCTTATTTATTTATACATATAGGGTCAAGTTCAAATGTGAACTCAATTTTGGTTGTGAACGTGAGGACGAATCTCAGCCACACATCTTCGGTTACGGTGTATGTGATCACGGAGGATTGACGCGATTCATGGGAGGGTGGAGATTATTAAAAGAGGGGGGGGGGGGCGGTCAAAGCCGCCTTTATTGACCATATGTGTGGCTGAGATTCATCCTCACGTTCACAATGAAAAAGTGGTTCACCTTTGAACCTAACCCTATATATATATATATATATATATATTATATAGAGAGAGAGAGAGAGAGAGAGAGAGAGAGAGAGAGAGAGAGAGAGAGAGAGAGAGAGTGAGTGAGTGAGTGAGTGAGAGAGAGAGAGAGAGAGGGGTTCAAGGGAAAACCTAAAAAAGGGGGAAAGTTGAGGAACACCCTCGTAGCCCTTCATTTGGATGTATGCACTTGTGCATAGAATGGTTATAAATTGTTTTGTGTGTACAATTGTAGGAATATTTCTCTTATTACTTTTTCATGTCTGTGGTTATCAGGTCTTACAAGAAAAGGGCATTCATATTTGGGATGGTAATGCATCCAGAGACTACCTCGACAGGCATGTCCAAACATTTTACCTTGGTAGCTGCCACGATTCGTTTTGACTTTCTATCTAAATTTATTTAATTTTCAATACAATACAGCATTGGCTTGAAGGATAGAGAAGAAGGTGACCTTGGTCCTGTATACGGGTTTCAGTGGAGACACTTTGGTGCAAGGTTGGCAATGTGTTCTATTTCACTTGTTCATGCTTCAAACATCAACTTAACTTGTACTCCCTTCTTTCTCCAAAATGAATGTCCTCGATGAAAAAAGGCACCCACTTTTAGAACTGTGCACTTATTACTCTTTTGATTAACTAAAATGACAACTTTACCCTCGTAACTAAGGTTAGAATTAGAAAGCGGGCACTTTCGTTTGAGAGTTGACTTGCTTTCGGACGAACTAATAGAAATGCGATTTTTGTTTTGGGACGGAGGGAATATAGTTTTGGATGAACAACTTAATAAATACTTAAAAATCATTCTTTACAGGTATACTAACATGCATGCTGACTACACTGGCCAAGGATTTGATCAGTTGCTAGATGTTATTGACAAGGTAAAAAACAAGCCAGATGACCGTCGTATAATTCTTTCCGCATGGAACCCTTCGGATCTCAAGCAGATGGCACTTCCACCTTGTCACATGTTTGCACAGGTTTGCATAGTAAATAATATTTTGATGTTTTTTGTTTCTTATTGATCCCTAAGTAACAAATTGGTGTTTTTATCTGCAGTTTTATGTAAATCAAGGAGAGTTATCTTGTCAAATGTATCAGCGATCTGCAGATATGGGTCTTGGTGTCCCGTTTAACATAGCATCATATGCCTTGTTGACATGCATGATCGCCCATGTTTGTGGTATGGATATCTTTAATATTATGCTGATTATGTTTTAGATTTTTTTATATTAAAATGAGATGTTTATCTTGTATTTGATTATGCTTACCTACAATTAGTTACACAAATTCAAACCTGGAGCTTTAATAAGTTGTACCTGTACACAATCTACTTGTAATGTTAAATTTTTAAGTAATATGCATCAATAAACAGTACTTTATGCATAAATAATGTTTTTAAGAGTTTTTGTCAAATGCTTTATAATATAGTATAGATAATTAGATATACAACATTAGTTTTGACAAAATTGCTGTTAAGTAGGCATTTTCTTTTAAAGGGACGTTTTAGTTAGTTTATTAAAGTTAATATGCGTGGTACCTGTGGTTATGGACAGATCTTGTTCCTGGTGATTTCGTTCATGTTCTTGGTGACGCTCACGTCTATAGCACTCATGTCAGACCTCTACAGGACCAGCTTCAGAAACTGCCTAAACCTTTTCCCGTAAGCATAATGTTAACGATATTTTGCTATTTTTATTTTACTACCTCTTGTTGATTAGGGCTATGTTTAGCAAACTAGCTGATATTCTTCCTAGCTGATGAACTAGTCATGTTTGGTAAAAAAAAATAGCTTATAAGCTAAATTACGATGTAAAATGACCTAAAAGGACATCTTAAAAGTCAATTGGAAAATATAAGGGGCATAATTGGAAAAAGCCACTGGAGCTTATTGAAATACTGCTTGAAGTAGTGTTTCAAAAAGCTAGCCCTTAGCTTATGGCTGACCAAAAGGGGCTTTCTCTGTAAGCTTATCGGTGCCAAACATGGCCTAGAGTATTTTTTCTGGCGTGATGTTCTTGAGTATGTTTAGGAAGGACATTGTTGTAGACTTATAGTTGCTACACTCAATACTGTTTTCATATTTTTTTATATATGATTGCAGATTTTGAAGATCAATCCCGGGAAGAAGGATATAGATGGTTTTGTGGCTGATGATTTTGAACTCATAGGCTACAATCCTCACCAGAAAATAGAAATGAAAATGGCAGTATAGAGCTACCTTCTATCTTCCGATTTTGGTAAGGACAAAAATTAACTGAAGTTTTCTCTTTGCATCTAAATGTGCTCTTAATGAAGCATCTGTGCGTTATGATTTTGCATGGTTATCTTCCAATCCAAGCTTGTCATATTTACCATGCCCAACAATCATTGCACAGAAATTTTGCATCTTAATGCGCTCACTTAGAGATTGTTGTCAACAACTATGGCTATGTTTGGCAAACTAGTTGATAAGCTAGTTGTTGGCTGATAAGCTAGTTGTTGGATAATAAACTCGTTAATTTTGATAAGGTAGATGATAAGTTAGTCATAGTTTGGAAAAACTAGCTTAAAAGCTAGATAACAATATAAAATGACCTAAAAGAATATATTGAAAATTTAATTTGAAAAATATAAGGGGCAAAATTGGAAAAAAAGCCCATGGCGTTTCAATAAGCTAGTTAAAAAAAAGGTAGACACCAACCTATGAGGCGCCCCAAAACATTGGTCCCACGGTCATCATGGGGGAGGTATATCAGTGCATGCATCCTATTGGCAGAGGAGCGGTGCCTGGGTTAAAGCTTAGGACCTCACACGTATGGATTACACCCACACTTCTACCGCTAGGACAGATCGACATGACTAACAGGACAAGGCTTTATCAACAAAGATAAAATAAGTTAGCTTATGGTTGCCAAACCGACATGCACTGTATATGAGAGGGTCATTACTTTCAATACGGCGAAATAATTATGTGCATTGCACTGTCTGCATACAATGCTATCGAGTGGAAATCACATCATTGAAAGATAACATTTCCAACTATAGAGACGTGGAATCGGTTCTATTGACTTTCCAGTTTAAAGCTTGACATCTAGTGCTAAAGTCGGTAGTTGGCCAACCGTCTAAGATGTTGCTTTTTATGTGTAAAAAGCATCTCCTTTTTCTATCTTTTATCAAAGACATTGGCTTTAAGATATTGTTATGGTTGGTAGAAAATACCCTTAGATTCTATGTATGCGTTCACACTTCACACTCTAGCACAAGTCATTGGTTTTCATGGAAACAATTGCTCTACTCTTTGAGGTAGAGGAGGTCAGGTATGTGTACATTTCACCCTCGACCCTACTTTCGAGTGAGATTTACTCTGTGTACATGGGTTGGTATAAAATACCCTTCTAAACAGTCGCTCAACTTTTTGAGGTAGAAGCCAGGTCTGTATACATTTCACTCCCATAACTAGCTTTCGAATGAGATTTGCTGAGTCAGTTTGGTTTAAAATATCTTTTGACGAGTGACTTTCATGTTTGAAGATGGGTATGCAAATTGTGCCATGGCCTTAAATCCGACAATAACAATGTGCAATCTTTACATGCAGGGAAGTTACGTGTGGTTTTTGTGCGTCGAGTTTTTCCATAACGACGTGGATATGCTAAACTTATTACCTACATAGCAATTGGGAATCCTTTGGTTCCACATATAGTTTGTGGGTGCCAAGGTGATTTGGATATTTAGCTCTTGTTTTGCTTTGCTGGCAGAGATTATGTTATAATATTTGTGTTAAGGTGAACTTGAACCAACAACCTCTCTTATGACTTGTGTTATGTACCTTGTGGATTGGTTGATAACTTGATATCAATGGATGACACAATCTAAAGACTTTATATCAAAAATTTGATATAGGTTCATCAATGTGGAATCCAATGGAATTCATCTGTTAGAGATTGGCATCTGATTCTAATTATTTCTTCTTAATATATGTTAGAACCTTTATCTCTTCTAAAGGTTTTTTTGAAGAGTAATCTAATGGAAGTTTCACATAGATACATGAATGTGGAATTCAATGGAATTCATTGGTTAAAGTTTTACATCACTTAAATTTGGATTACTACCTCCTTAATATATTGGATACTTCTGTCTTCTGAAAGACTTCTCTAAAGAGTAATCCAACAGAGTTTTATATATTTCTCATCCATAAAATAAAGCAAAAGGACCAAATGGTTGACTTTTTTAGCCAACAACTTTTTTTGCCAACAACTCTTTTGGGTCACTGGGAGTGGGGGGTATCTTTTATGATTCATTTGCTTAATTGCTTCACTTTGTGTTTTTTTGGATGCATTATATTGGCAATTGGGTATTTGGCATCAAGCCATCAAGCCATTATATAACATTATCTTGAAAATAATATGATATTCTTTAATATATACCTTTTATGTAAAACATGTCATTATCCATGAAGCTGGTTGTTGAAATTGGTACCTCTTCCTTCTTACAAGAGAGAATGTAGCACTTTTTATCTTAAAGAAAAGGAAGGCAAAGCTTTTGCTATGCAACTTGCCAATCATAATTTATTTGTTTATATTTTAGTTATCATTACTTAAAGTCTTTTATTAGAAGGCAGCTTGGATATTTGATTTTAATAACTAATTTTTATTAAATTAGACTTTAAATAAAAATTTGAAGATATTTTAGGGTGTGAAATATCTTTTTTGTCTTCTGGGTGCCTTTGGTTTATCAAACCGAATATTATAGAATAGGGATCACTATTTATGTTTGATAGGACTTTTATATGGAATAGACATGAATCAAGTGGAACATGCATGTTTCAGCCTCACTCATGGAATAAGGTAGGATAGACTTATGTTTTATCAATATAATCTTAAAATAAAATTTAATTTTCTAGTAAAACATCAAATACACGTTTCTCTTTTTGCGATTTATATTTTTATTCATTTTTTGAAATTTATTTATTATATTTATGTTCTTTAGATTCTCTTTTTTGTCCTAAAAAATATTTTTTTTATACAATTTATATTTTGATTAATTAATTTAATTTATTAAATGTAATGATAAAAAAATATACGAAACTACTTAAAACATTATATTTTTTATGACACTTTAATCATTTTTAACAAAAGAATTATAATGTTATATTTTGTTTTTTAAAATATTTATTTTATTACAACTTAATTGATTACATAATTAATGAAAATATATTACTAACTTATAAGGGGTAAATTGATTATTTTACTTGTTCTATCTTGTCCGCTTCTGTTTCATCAAATGCTGTCAATGCTGAACAACTGTTATGTTATGTCTTGTTTAGATACCAAACACAACCTAAGAGAGATTCAAAGGGATGTTTACCGAACAATTACCGGGTAAACATTCCTCGAACGTTACATGTCTTAGCAGGTGCTAATGGTAAGGACCAAGAATTTAGGGGTGGTTTACCAAATTCTTGCATGGTTGTGCTTAGCAGCAAGATATATCACTCTCATTTTACCGTATCGTGTAACATTATATGCTATAAAAAAATAGATTGTTGATAAGTATCTTAAACCCATATAAGGTAAGAGTCGTTTTCCATGTAAGACTCTAGGTTCTTGTCTTGCTTCTTACCGGATAAGCTTATCGGTCATTGTCATGCACTCATGCTCAAAAATAAGGTAAATGATTACGTAAGGCTCACTAGACAACATTAAGTAAATGGTCCCTTACCCGACAAGAGACATTGTAAGAGTCAACGATCTTGTCTTGTAAGTGAGAAAGAATACTCTTACCTGATAAGCACTTTTCGAGTAAAAAACAACTACTAATAATTTATATTGATAACCGAAAATCTTACCTGATAACATAGGTGAAGGAGATGACTTTAAGGGTTATGGGGGACCATGGCCCCTCCATCTTTTCACACTCTTACCATATACAATGAAAGAAAAACTTAATGGTGTAGTATTGTAGTTCTTATATGAAAAGCATCTCCCAACTCCAAAACTATGCTTCCATTCTCATTTCTTTATGACAATAGCATACTCCACTTGTTGCCTATAAACTAATAATTAATAAAGTAAAAATATTAAAGAAAAAAATACAGTATATTAATATAAGAAGCTAAATTTACAAAAATAATTTAATAATATAATAAATCAACTAACAAAATGTCATTTTGTTTTCTTATTTACTCTAAATTTGTTTTATTATGTTATATTTGGTTAATGGATCTTATTATAAAATCACATATTATTATACTTGATATTTTTGCTTGATATTTTCGCATGAGTTCCAAAGTTTTATCGATGTTTTAATATAAGAAATTAAGAATTTAACTATATTACGTTCTATTGACAATGTGTAACATTTTATTCTTCAAAAATATATATATTGATGACATATTAAATGATCGATATTGTTTCTTGCATTATGTTTCACATGTATATTTATATAAAAAAAACTCAATATATTGTTCATGCTTTTGGAATAGAAAACATGTAAAATAAATCAAAATAGATACAACATGGACCGAAAATATCTCTAAATCTGATTATTGTTCCGATGTCATTTATAGAAATTAACATATTATATTATTAAAGACAATGGGGCTTTACCACTTGATAATTTATTTTAATTATATTATATAATGTTAAAATTTTAGCATGTCTTTTTTGGTCAGTTTGTATCTCTAAACTAGTTTTTGTCAAACATGATTAGTTCATTAGTTAGTTTCTAAGCTGACAACTAGGTTTTCGATCAAGTTACCATGCTTCCCAAACATAGCCTTAGAATTACTAAAAAAAACTCAAAAGGAAATCAATAAGCCGGTTCGGCTCCTTGGGTTATAAGATGTGCGTTTCGTCTTGATAACATTTACCTGGTAAACATTTGATAAATTATCCTAAGTTTTAGAGTTATTCAAAGACTTGATTAAGTAATTCCTTTATGGTTTTAAAAAAGGAAAAAGAAAGCTGTGATACTTTAATCAAATGCGACTTTGATTGCCATTGCCAAAGTTATCAAGTAGTTTGGATACCCTACACTGAATATTTCATGTTTGTTTTTATTTTTAGATCAATGTATTTTCTTTAAATATATAATATTTACATATGACAAACTTATGGATATTTAAATCCTTGATGTAAACATTGGAATGTGTCGGTAATCCGGATACAATGGCGGATATAGTTCATATAGAGTCGATTGGGGATCCACTAATATTTTATTTTCCTTTTTTCTTATGTTAAGAATCATTTTCATTTTTTTGTTACAGATCCCCCAGTAGTTTTCTTACTGTGCCCTCATCAATCAAAAAATAACTGAAAATCAACCAAAAAACCAACAAAGCCTCTCAAAATCAACCAACAAATTGGAAAAAAAAATCATTCGAAATCGACAAAAAGCCTTAAAAATCCCTCAAAATCAACCAAAAAACCTTAAAAAGTCTTTCGAAAAGGTGGAACTAGGTTCAAGACATACCGATCGACTTTACACCTACCTTAAAAGTGACCCACTAGGCAAAAATCCTGGATCCGCTATTGCTTATTATGGTCTTATTATGGCGCGTTATGACACCAAGTCTTGGCTTCGCCGCTACATTAACCCATGCGACATTTAGTCAAAGCGCATTATAGCGTTTCATGGTGCATTATGGAGCTTTATTTTGTTAGATAGGTGTTTTTGTAACTTTTTTTTGACATATAACGTGGGGATACATTATAATTATAAAACTAAACATTAAATAAACATTAAAAAGAAATTTAAAAACTAAGGCTTGAAATAAGATAAAGAGTAAATTACGGATTTGGTCCCTGTGGTTTTCATTTTTTTACTACTAAGGTCCCTAAACTTAAGAAATTATGGATTGGGTCCCTCTGGTTTTCAATTTTGCACTACTAGAGTCCCTGAACCTAACAATCATTTATCAGCATCTATTACCTCAAGGGTAAATTTGTCTTTTTTCTTATTTCCACATTTAATATCAATTTTTATTATTTCTTTTTTTCTCTTTTTGTCCTTTTCTATATTCATAAGGACTATTTATGTTATATTATATCATATATATATACACATACGTATACATATACATCTAATGTAAAATATCTATATCTATGAAGCTATCATCACTATGATCTTTCTTACCTGAAACCTTACCTTTCTCCAAATGGGTTTTTACTTGTACACACACACACACACACACACACACACACACACACACACACACACACACACACACACACACACACACACACATATATATATATATATATATACACATATATAGTGTTCAAACACACATACACAAGCATATATAATTACCAACTCTGATGCAGGAAATATAAATAATGATAATGGAAAAAACCTAAATAAATATTAATTCTACTCTTTCATATTTTAAGGATTATTATTAGTTTATTTTTAATTATTTGTTAGTTTTATAGTTGGTTTAGATTTTCAGTTTCATAGTTATCTTTTTGTTAGGTTAGATTATAAATAGAATTATTATCATTCATTGTAAATCAGTTTTAGTTTTGATCAATTCATTGGACTTTTAATCAAAAATCCACTTTTGGATATATGTTTGTTCTTTGAGTCTTTTCAGTTGTATTTAGCTATTTCAATCTGATCGTTTCAGCATCAAACTCTTTGCTCTTTTTTTTCACCCACAGAGACCCACGATCCCGTCGAACTTTCACCATAAACCAACAACCTCCCTCCCATCTCCTTTTAATGATCACCTTCAACCGTAACCATGGTCCATCTCAAAACCCTCAACACTTGTCGTCTTCATCTACCACCATCATCATCTTCATAAGTAAATGGTTTGGATTCTTAACGGGTTTTCTTCACTTGCAACCCCACATGAAGAAATACCCACCGAAATTGGTAATTTGGTGAGAAAATACATTCGTGAAAACCCACCACTTGTTTGCTTCCTCCACGAAAACCCACCTCTTATTTGCAGGGATATGTGTGTGTGTGTGTGTGTGTTTGTGTGTGTATATATATATGTGTATATATATATATATAAATGTGTGTGTAACATTTGTGTTTATGGGTCTATATATATATATATAAAGGGTGATGACCTTTGGTCAACATGGACTTGGAAAAAGAAGAGAAAAAGACAAAATAGGGGCATTTTAGACTTTTTATCACAAAATTAACTTTTTTAATGGAAGTTGTTAGGTTCAGGGACCCTAGTAGTGCAAAATTGAAAACCACAGGGACCTAATCCATAATTTCTTAAGTTTAGGGACCTTAGTAGTAAAAAAATGAAAACCACAGGGACCAAATCCATAATTTACTCTAAGATAAATCCATACATACTCTCACTTTTGTACGTGGTGAGGAACAGAAATTTTTGTGAACATTGAAGAAAATTATTGTGTAGAGACCCATGATATTTAATATCAATTATAAACTCTTAGAGCATCCACAGTGGTTGAACCTCTAGAAACCTCACTTGCCATATTTTTGCCTGCCACATCATTGTCATCTCAATAAAGTAAGAACCTCCTTAAAACTCTACAATGGAGGTTCTTACAAAAACCTTACCTCTCTTTTCTTATTTATAATATAGTTTTTATTTATGTAAATTATTATATAACATAAAAGGAAAGTGCTACAAGAACCTGGGTTCTTGTTCAAGCACTCGGGTTCCAATAAGAACATGTAACTGGGCAAGAACCTTTGTTCCACATTGAAGGTTCTTATAAAAACCCCAAAAAGAACCTCAATAAGAACCTCCATTGCGGATGCTCTTAGTATCATTTTCTTATAAGTTTTATATAATTGATATAAATGGTAATCTTTCTTTTTTTAGTTTTATAATTTTACATAAATTTAAGTTGTTTTATGGGATTATATACACACTCGTATACATACATACATACATACATACATACATAAGAAAATATTCAAATGAGAAGTGATAAAGAAATACATAAGTGATCTAGTACTGATTCAAATCCTTCATCCAATCAATATTTGTGATTTTGGCTGTGAAACACTAGATTATTTCTTGCATGTGTATGTAGATGATAGATGGGTAGTTTCGTAACTTTTACAAGTGTGCATTTTAACTAATTCACATACGTGCGTTCATATGTGAATCAATTGGTTCATATATGAATCACAAAAGTTCATATGTGAATAATTCTAAATAGTTCATATGTAAAATACACGGGTTCACATATAAACATATAGTTTATATACGAATCAATTAAAAATAGCTAATATGTAAATTACGCAAGTTCATACATGAACATATAGTTCATATATTAATCAATTAAAAATAATTAATATATATGAATTATACTGATTCACTTATGAACATATAGTTTATATCTGAATCACATAAGTTCACATATGTACCTGTTTTCGGCTACTTCATACAGAATTACAAAACAACTCCTCTAATTTTGACAAAACTACAAACTTATATATTCATTTAGAAGCTTAATATCAACTTATAGCGAACAAGAAACTTGGGTGGCCATGAAATGCATTAGCAATTGTCGAGTAGATGGACAACAAAGACGACCTCATAAAACAAGGCTTTTTAGTGGCAAAAGCAAAAGGAAACGACAAAAAAAATGATTAAGTATTTTATTATTAATTTATGTGAAAATTAAGTTTATGTTATAAAACAGACCAAATAAATAAAACTAATTTTAATTTAAGTAAAAGAGTAGTTCAAATTGTTTAAAGGTCATCCAAGTTGAGTAATTATGAAGTGCTCAAAACTAACTTTTGAGATATTTTAACCAGTGAAGTAGGTCAATTTGTTGTTGATTGAAAATGATAATTTCATGCAAATATCTATAGGTATTTTGTTAGTGTATGTATTTAACAAAAATACTATTTATGATTATTGAATGAAATTTAAAGAATTGTCTATCAGAATAATAATACTTTTATAGATCTAGTAACAAGTATATTTACGCTAGAAAGAGTTGACTTTCGAGCCGTATGAGGTAGGAAACTCTTAAGTACGGTTTTAAGGGAATGAATTAACCCACCTATTCCGATCGGGGAGAACAACCAATGATATTGGGCAAATCCAAAGAAATTTTCATGTACATTCATCCCATTTAATAAACCATACTCAGATTTTGAAGTAAATCATCGCACCGTCCAACGATTTGGGAAAGTTAACTTATTATTAGTCATTAGAAGAGATTTTACGAAAATTTGTTCCGTTGTACTGCGCTCTCCAAGTATGCCTGTTCCCCCTTCTTCCCTACATAATGAAAAAGGTAAAAGGTCTCGAGAACAGAAAATTTTTTGCCTCTGTGGGAAGGATTATTAATTCAGGTCGACATGCTACAATGGCTGGGACAATGGGTCGCAATCCCATGAGGGGCGAAAGCCCAACATAGCAATGTCACGTTCCAAAAAAAGCAACCGGATCAAGTATGAGTTGTCGATCAATGGATACTAATAAGAAGTTAACGAGTATGACAAAATAAAGTGTGATTCAGAGGGAAAAGAAGAGGCAAAAATTTACTTCGGTGCTTCTTAATCCTTACCCCTTTTCTTGTCGAGACTTTGGTCTATCCGAATGAATCATCCTTTCCATAGAGGCAAATCTTTTCTTGTCGAGACGTTGGACTATTCGGACAGATACTTCGTGAAATTGGTTCATGCATGTTTGTTGCGTGGGGCAACTCCGAATAGTTAATATTCGGATTCGATGAAAAGAAAAGGGATTATAAATAAAATTTTCATTTTTTATTTTCGAATTTGGAAACCTCCCGCTGTGTACAAAATAAATTTTGTGGTTGAATACAGACTAATGGAACACAACTGAATGAAATGAAAAATGCATTGTTGAGAAACAGAAGTGGAATACTATTAACTTTCGTACGGGATGTAACCCCTATGCCACATAATGATAGTGGCCCTTTGGTTGGGTATTGGTGCAACATTATCTATTGATAACTATAAGCATATTCAGTCAAGAAGAAGAAACTTATAACGTCGTAGCCGGAACGCTGGTATTAAGAATGAGTGATTATCATTCTTCATCCTCGGTGAATGTCTTGGTAGAAGATATTGGGACAAAGATTTTTTTTTGATAACTCTAAAACTTGCCTAGAAAGCAAATTCTACTTGAGCATCCAAATTTGGATCAATCTTAGCAAAAAGAAAAAAGAAAAAGAAGGCACACCCTATTCAAGGCCAAGATGGTCACTCTTCCCGTGCCAAGCCCTTTTAACTCAGTAGTAGAGTAATGCCATCATAATGCATAAGTTATCGGTTCCTCCACATGGCATTGCTCCGTCAGGCTTTTGTCCATTACTGAAAATTCTCCACTCTTATTGATGAATCGAACAATCAATTCTAATGAATGAGTTAAAAGCCTAAAATGAATGGTCTTTAGATCAAGTTACATGAAATGAACGTGTGAACGTGTCACTTTCACGTTATTCTTCGTTTCTCAGTTCACGACATAATTAAAACTAACAACCGAGATTTTACCGGTAATCCAAAAATACTTACATATTTTTCAAAACAACAAGAGCAAAACGAAAGAGCAAAAAAAAACCTCATTCGACACTCCAAAGAGGTATTCAGCATTTTCTCTATTTTTGTTCCAAAAAAAAAAAGAAAAAAAGATCAAAAGGCCATGATCCTATGCACCGATGTACACCATAGGAGAGAACTCTTCATCTCTCAATATCTTCTGTTGCCTTGCGATAAAATCCTCCACCGTTCTCCGGAAATCCTCGCTGCTCAATTCCTCCTTCACACACCTCCTCGCCGCCGTATCTCCGCCGTGACTGAAACTCTCCGATCTGCTCATCTCCGTCACCGACCGCCTCAATTTCCGGTAAGTTTTCTTCTCTTCTTCGCATTTTCCTCTTATCGGATTCTCAGATCTACTTCTGCAAATCTTCGGTTTCTTCTTATTATCAACATCAACGATCAAATTAGAACTAGAAGTAACGATCGTAGTATTTGATACGATCGTTTCACAGTTTTTAACGTAATCGTAGCACAAATCGGATTTTCCGTCGCCATTGATGTTTTCGGAAGCTCGAGATTTTAAGAACAGGATCAAAATTATTAGGTTTCCGATGACGAACACGAACTTAGGGCTTAGAACGGTGAGAGTGATTCCTCTGAGATAGTCGCCGGAAAGTTTAACGGCGGCGAACGGCGGTAGTAGTTGTTGATGTGAAAATGAAAATGAAAACCTAGAAATGATGAATAGAAGAAAAGCAACGGCCTCCATGAATCTGAAGAGATTCGTGAGTTTGTGAAGTTTTTTCCGGTGTTTGAAAATGGAGTTGGCCTTTTCGATTTTGAGGTCGAGAGATTTCATTTTTGATTGTTGTTTTGAGTACTCCATTGATTTAGAGGATTTGGATTGATGTTTTGATGATCAGTGGATGAGAGTGATGGCCATTGCTGGTTTTTTTTCTTTTTCTACTCTGTTTTTGTTTTTGTTTGTGGTGTTGGGTGGGAATGGAGAGGGATTGAAGGTGGGATGTGTATTTATAGTCTCCAAAAGAATATGAATTATTCTCCACCATTTTTCTTTCCTGCTTTTGCTTTTGTGTAAATGGACAATGAAAGAAGCTTCTTTTTCTAACTAATTTTGAATTTCATTTTTATAGTTTAGGAGAAATAACTAATTAAGGCTATGTTTGGTAAAGTAGCCGATAAGATATCTTACGACTGATAAGGTAGCTGGTGCTGATAAGGTAGCTGATGATTGATAAGGTAGCTGATGAATAAGTTGTGTTTGGCAAAAACTAGCTGATAAGGTAGCTTTGACTATAAAATGACAAAAAAAGACATGTTTAAAAAGTAATAGTATAAATTAGCAAGGGTATATTTCGAATAGAAACATAAAAAGTTCCATAAGTCACCGAAAGGTTAGTGAGAGTAGCATTTCAAAAAGCTAACTTATAAATTAACTTATAAGCTAGCTTATGGTCATCCAAACATGTACCTGACTTATAAGGTGACTTATAAGCTAACTTATAAGTTACCTTCTTTTTACCAAACAATGCCTAAATATTTCCTCTCAATATATATATAGAGAGAGAGAGAGGAAAGTTCAAATGTGAGCTCGCCTTTCATTGTGAATGTGAGGACCATTAAAATTGCGACATGTGTCAATCTAAAACGATGCTCAAGCTTTATTCGATATGAATATCATGCACACACACCTTAGCTTTTATTCCGTCTGAATATTTAGACGGGATATTGTCACGTGCCGCGATTTTAGGACTCTTCACGTTCACAATGAGAGAGAGAGAGAGAGATGTTTTGAAATGAAAATCAAGTTTTAGTTATGAACATGAGGACAAAGGAGAGTGTGTCACGTGTTCATACCTTCACGGTTCATTCGTATATCATTCATCATGAAGTATCATTCGGGATAAATGATACAACATTCAGAATGAATAATAAATAATTAATGATGAATAATACACATATCATAAATTTGTGGTATCCCATTCACCTAAGGTTTGAATTCCTTCGTGCATATCTTGTGGCCAGGTTTAATTTCAGACGGCCGAAGTTTCAGTTCCAAATTGCTAAGGATGTAGTCTAGGCGAAGCCTAGATGAACCTTATCCAAAAAAAGATGAATAATACACATATCATAAATTTGTGTATTATTCAGGATAAATGTTGTATTATTCATCCAAAATAATGTATTAGCATTCACATTTGTTATTCATATTGAATGTGGACAACAGACACTCAGAGACATGTGTCATATCTCCTTTGTCCTCTAATTCACATAAGAAAATTCAGGTTCACAATTGAAACCTTATGTATGTGTATATGTGTGTGCGAGTGCACACACACATATATGGATGCAAGCATGTTTGTGTGTTTGTGTGTGCATGAGCTTGCAAACATGTCTTTGTGCATGCGCATGCAAACATGTCTTTGTGCATGCACATGCAAACATGTCTGTGTATGCGTGTGTGTTTGGAGGAAAGTTTAGTTTTTTTTGAAGGATGTCTGGGTCAAAGCCCGACTAATCTTCGACAATTTTGTGGGTTAAACATGGTTCCGTTTAAATGTCCTTAAGCATGCACACAACGTAATGAATAGTATATTTGTATTTCTTGATAAATATATCATGTATGATGTATCATGGTGTAGCTAGTTCCTAGATTCCTAACCAATCTATATCTTGTATTAATTTATGCTTTGGCAAGTTAGTTTTGTTTTTTATGACAAAATACGTAAAATCAATGTAATTTAATAATCTCATTTGGGAGAATATGAAACCAAAGTAGTTACTTCTTGATTCTAATCGAATACAATTACTTTATATGCTCTTCAAAAGTTCAAATCTTTTACAAAAGGTCAAGGTTTTACTTCATATTTTCAGCTTTCTGATTAATTTTTTTTAAAAAGATGATTGTCATTATTTTTAAATAACGTTTGCTTCACCCCCTTTATTCTATTTTTGGAAGAGAATTTTTTTTATATTTATTTGATTCCATGGAATTACGGGAAATGTAACGTAAGATGGTTCAACTTTTATTTTGCATAATATACTTTTAGAGCATTTTTAATAGCCATGTAAATTTTTTCTAAAATAAAGTAAAAAGAAGTTAAAATCTTTAAAAGAATTGCATTCAACTCCACCAACTATTTTATTGGTTGAAACATTAAAATAACCATTTTTTTCATCATTTAGAAATTTTTACAATCTCTCTTCTCTTTTCTCTATTTTAGCATAAAGGATAATATAGTTGTTGGAACAACAAATATGTTAAAATATTTTTTTTCTATTTTAGCATCACTGATAAAGATGCTCTTAGAATAGTTATTTAAAATTGTACATTTTAAATATTTAGTTAACTAGTTTATATGTAAGAATGCATAAAGATACCACAAAACGTATTATGTTCTAATTTATATAAAAAATTTCAAAAATACATTAGATAAAATAAGAATCCAAACAAAATATATTATATCTATATCTTATAAAGTGTCCTAAATATATAATATTCTTTAATTATACAAGACACTAGGTTCATTAATAATGTATTTTTTCCAAACTATGATATTTACCCAAATTAAATATCTTCTTTAGGTAAACCAATCAAATTTTAAGCCTTCATTTAATATGGGTATGGCTCTAAAAAAAACTTTAATAGCTACGGGTTATAAAAGAAATAGGGTACAAATCTATATATAATAAAAGAGTAACTCATTAACATGTGTCGCGCTCTGAGTAACTCATTGACACGTGTCGCGCTCTGGTGAGTCATTGTCACCTCATATGCATATGTGTCATGTGTCATATGTTGACACATGACAATGCTTCAAAATTTAAAATTATTAAAAATTAACATATAATTATCTATTAAATATAAACAAACTTTATCTCTATCTATTGGTATGAAGTCATCTGTATCTCTATATCTCTCCCTAAATTGATATTTAAATACTAAACAGATTAAACAAAAACCGTATAAACCTTACCTTTTCCATTTTAATTTAAAAAGTTCCTCCATTACTATTTTTGTAAACGTCTTAGGTAAGTTCGTCAACCATTTTTTCGAAGAACATTCATGCATAATTTTTTTTATTATCTGTTTTTGCAATTATTTAAAGAATGGTAAGAAAATTTTTGTCATTGTTTTCTTATGATGAACTAAATCATATGGTTTGATTTTCTCCTGATTTTTTTTTGATAGATCTGAATATCAATCCACCATGATTAAGAAGCTTCAATTTCAATCACAAATATCACTTTTATTAATATGAACAATATGAACACAATATACACTCTCAACTTTCTCTCTCCTCTATCAATCTCTAGATCTGACAATTACGTAACTCTCACAATTCTAATTGTTACAACTAACACAAAAGCTTTTATACCCCTAGGGTATTTACACTCAGCTCCCCTCAACTTTACAACAAATACAAAAACAAACCCAAACTTGAATACAACTATATTTTTAACCCTAACAATCTCCCCCTTTGTATTCAAGTTGGAAATAACCAACTAACACAAAAACTTGTAAACATTTACAATCTTCTCAAACTTCACTTTATCAGATTCATCAACGAACAAAACTTTTCCGCATCAGAAATCTTCACAAAATACAAATAACCAACTTCAAAACTTCTCCAATGAATTTAACTTGAGAATCTCTTGACTTTAAAGATCTTCCACAATCTTCAGAAAATTTCTCAACCTTTTTCAAAGTAAACAATCTCCCCTTTATCAGCAAAATCGAATTATCTCTTTTGAATTATCAGATTTCAATAAGCTCATTTTGAATCAGAATTCACCAACTGATAACCACCTCAGTATCAATCTCCAGATATTTTCATCCAATCAACCTTCAGAAAACAAACTCATCTCCATAAACTTCAAATTCTTTTCTCATCATCCAGAAACAACAACTTGGAAATCTTCAGTCTTCACTTGACATCTTCATAAACTTCAAATAATCAAAACTTTGACAACATGATCATCTTGATAAAACTTTTCATCTTGATCTTCCACTTAAGCACAAATTCTCTTCAGAACTCAACTTGAACTTTGAACAATTATCTTCAAGTACGTTGAAGAACCATCTTTCTTCGCTCTTTGAATCACCAAAACATTCACTAAATTTGAACATTTCTCAAGCACTTCACCATATACAAACATCACAAGTATTTTGCTTTCTTTCTTTATCATATCAAGACTTTATCATTTCTCTTTCTTTCTCCCCATTTCGCTTTCATTCTCCCCCTATTTGATGAAAAAATGATTTTATCATCAAATCACAATTTAGAAATGATAAATCTTCACACCACATATCAACCAAATAGTTAGAAACAGTCTGATCAGTCACCATCCTTTTCCTCCCGAACCACCATCCAAAAGTGTAAACCATCCGTCAATTCCAAAAATTATCCGAATCTTTTCAAATTCAGACATAGAGTGGTAACCCTGAATCAACACATGAAACAGTTAAAATGCCTGTAAGTAGCACAAAGCCACTTAGTACAACGGACGTACTGTAGAAAGGGCTTTATTACGTTCACCCCCAGGACTTCCATTCAATCATTGAAATACCGGTGTATTTCTATGAATGTTCCGACAAAGAAACAAATTCCTTGTGTGCAAAGTGTTGAAAGAATTAGCATAAAATGCTTTAAAAGGCTCAAAATAGTGAAAAACATATTCACTGACTCGATGTGCAAGAAATGAAGTTCGAAGGCAGGGCAGCTTCCTTCTTTTTCAATATCGACTTTCCGAATGAAAATCTGATAGATTATATGCTGCGTCCCCGTGCAAAAATGAAACATTTTCTTGTTGAGAAGAAAATGAGTAGCTGGTGGGGTTTAAACGAGAGTCAGCATTGGGCTTTGCCTTAGTTCAATATCAGTCACCAAAGAACGTGAACCGATAGATTATGTGGTTGCCCGGCTTAGAAATGATTGGTGCAGAGTTGTAATTTTCTTTTAACTCTGTTCTCACACCCTCCAATTCTTTTAATCTTCCTCACTTCTAACCAATCTCTCTTATTCCATTTTTCCGCTCTAACACTATGAGAATAACTCAACCGGATGAGTTATCTCCCCCACTCTTTGATTGAGACCCTTCACCCCTCATTTCTCTCAAGGATAACTTCTTGGGTAGGGCTACCGGCGCTGGCAGTCCATAGAAGTTGAATAACCTCACTCCCCGTGAAATATGTTTCCTAAGCATGAAAAAATCGATGATTCATCGGTTGAATCATATAGCCTTTGATAAATTTTGCTCAAAAGATGTATAGAAACAAGACAGGAACAAAAAGATATCGCCAAACAATTATATACACTGAATGCACATGAAAAACAAAGAATTGTTCGAGAAAACTGTTTCATCAGATGGTATGATCAAAAAGAATGGTTCAGAAAGATAGGAAAATATCTATATGAACGATATACAGATATATGAAACAAGGTGTATCGGACTGATCAAACGGGTGTATTACCATCGAAGAATTGGATCGTTTTAGAGACATGGTAATAACTAAACAAGAAAATCATAAACCTGTGTGTATGAATACTGAAACAGTATAAGAAAAGATAATACACAAGTATCAATCTTTGGAAACACACGGTTTAGAAAAAATATGCGTTAATTCCTCAATATAAAAACATTGAAAATTCACTTCTAGATTCATGAAAACTTTTGAGAATAGAGAAGTGATTTGAACAATTATGAAAAATAGTTTTCATACTCGAAAGTTGTTCATCTTTCAAATATGTGTTTATGCCAAACTATATATAAACATATAAGCTCCCCCTCGAAATGTGAATTACCTACAAAACAGATAATAGAATTTAGTATTCATGTATAATGAATCCTCTGTAGTTAGTAGCTCCCCCTCAAAAATATGTTGTACCAAAACTGGAATGACCTCTTTATGTTTTATTTATTGATTGACTCCCCCTCAAACAAAGAAACACACTTTAGTAAACTGAAAAATGAAAAACAAATGTAGAAAGAAAATATACAAAGAAATAAATTTTGAAAATACTATTTCAAGTTTTCAGAGTTCGCATACCAAGCTTGGTGATAAGAAAGTTAAACCTCTTTTCATCCAAAGCTTTAGTAAACAAGTCTGCCAACTGAAATTCAGTATTTACAAAATAAAGTTCTATCGTACCTTTCTCTACATGATCTTTAATAAAATGATACCTGATATCTATGTGTTTGGTTTTCGTGTGTTGGACTGGATTGCAAGAAATAGCAATTGCGCTCTTTGAATCATAGTAAATCGGGATCTTATCAAACTTGAAACCATAATCTCGTAACTGGGTACGCATCCAAATAATCTGAGAACAACAACTTGCAGCAGCCACATATTCAGCTTCGGCCGTTGAAAGTGAAACACAATTCTGCTTCTTAGATGCCCAGCTAACAAGCTTATCTCCCAAAAACTGTATGTGTCCTGTTGTGCTCTTTCTATCTAACTTGCAACCTCCATGATCCGCATCAGTATACCCTGTCAACTCATATCCTGAACCTTTAGGATACCATATACCAAGATTAATAGTACCTTTCAGATATCGAAAAATACGTTTGACTGCTTTAAGATGAGACACTTTAGGCTTTGACTGATAACGAGCACAAAGACATGTCGAAAACATTATATCAGGTCGACTTGCAGTTAAGTACATTAAAGACCCAATCATTCCTCGATAAGTTGTCACATCGACAGCTGTTCCATCAGGATCAGAATCTAGTGCACAACTTGGTGACATCGGTGTTTTCATAATCTTAGCATTTTCCAAATTATATTTCTTTAAAATATCTTTTATGTACTTTGCTTGATTAATGAAAATGCCAGCCGATAATTGTTTAACTTGCAAACCAAGAAAGAAATTTAATTCTCCCATCATCGACATCTCATACCGAGTCATCATGAGTTTAGAAAAAGTGTCACAAAAATTAGGACAAGTAGACCCGAAAATAATGTCATCTACATAAATTTGTACCAACATAATATGCTCGCCTTCACGTTTTATGAACAAAGTGTTGTCGATTTTACCTTTGGAATAGCCAGACTCAACAAGAAACTGAGATAAGGAATCATACCATGCCCGTGGTGCTTGTTTCAAACCATATAATGCCTTATCAAGAATGTAGACATGATCAGGATGATCTTGATCAACAAACCCTTCTGGTTGTGAAACATATACCTCCTCTTTCAAAACTCCATTTAGAAATGCTGTCTTCACGTCCATTTGATAGACAGTGAAATCTTTGTGTGCCGCATAGGCTAGAAACATCCTTATAGCCTCAATACGAGCAACCGGAGCAAATGTCTCATTGTAGTCTATTCCTTCTTGTTGTCTGTATCCTTTGGCAACCAACCGTGCCTTGTTGCGAACAACAATGTTATCCTCATCTTTCTTGTTCTTAAAAATCCATTTGGTATCAATGATTGATTTTCCTTCAGGTCGAGGTACGAGTCTCCAGACTTTTAATCGTACAAACTGATTGATCTCTTCTTGCATAGCCATAAACCAATCTGGATCTGCAAGAGCATCAGCAACTTTCAGTGGTTCAACATTGCTCAAAAATGCAGCAAACAAACATTCATTTGCAGTCGCCGATCGTGTTTGCACTGGAGCATTCGGATCACCAATTATTTGATGAAGTGGATGATCTCGTGTCCACTTAGTTGTATGAGGGAGAGGCCTGTACAATTGAAGATCATAACTAGAATCAGTATATGAACTTATAGGAACTTCCTGCAAAGATTCAAATGAAGGAACAATTTGTAAATCTTCAGAATAATCATCAAATGTGGATTCCATTCGAATTGGAATCGGATCTGATATATCTTCACTTGAACCAATATCTGCCTCTTGAACTTGGGAACTATCAACAATCGGGATAATCTCTGAATTCTCGGGAATCGGAATAATCGAAGTCTGAACTTGAGGACTTTCTACACTTGATGTATCTTCCGAAATAGTCGAAGTCGTCGGACCAGAAATAGAAACTGGTTCCTGAACATTCACTGTTGTTTCCCTGTGAATATCAGACGAATTGTTATTAGTTGTTGAACTGGACGATGATGAACCAAAATATTCATTATAAAAATTCTCAAACAATAAATCCAAGTCAGAAAGATTGTTTGTAGACGTTGACGCTTCATCCTTTTGCTTTGTTGGAGTAACATGATCTGGATTAACCAAATTGACCGCTAAAACACCAGTTAAACCGGGTTCTGAACTGTCATGTTCAGAAGCCATTTCAGCATATGGATCAAACTTAACATTCGAACTTTCCATCACCATCTTTGTTCATTTGTTATACACACGATAAGCAATCGAGTTCTTTGAATAACCAATGAAAATAGCTTCATCCGATTTCACCTGAAGCTTGTGTCTATCCTCTCTATCATTCAGCACGAAACACCTGCAACCAAATACTCGAAAATGCCCTATGTTAGGTACTTGATTATTAATAAGCTCATATGGTGTTTTACCAAACCTGTTGTTCACAATTGAACGATTCTGTGTATAACATGCCGTATCAACCGCTTCAGCCCACAAAAACATTGGTAACTTTGAATAAGCAAGCATCGTTCTAGCTGCTTCTACCAAAGTTCTGTTTCGACGTTCAACAACACCATTTTGTTGTGGTGTACGAACTGCGGCGAAAGTATGTTTGATACCAACCGACTCTAAGTAACCACCAAGTACTTTGTTTTTAAATTCAGTTCCATGATCAGAACGAATTTTCTGAACCTGTGACTGTAGATTCACTTGAACCTCTTTCAGAACAGAAATGATAAGCTCAGGTGCTTCATCCTTAGAGCGTAAGAACTTTACCCATGTATATCTTGAGTAATCATCAACCATAACGAGAACATACTTCTTGCCATTAATACTCTGAACGCGCATCGGGCCACACAAATCCATGTGTATCAATTGTAACGGCTTTTCTGTTCCATGCTCAATCTTTGACTTGTGCGAAACTCGTTTCATCTTCCCTAACTGACAAGCGGAACAAAGATGATCTTGTTGAAATCTCAGATCAGGAATACCAATAGCTAAGTTTCCAATCACCAACTTATTCAAACCTTTGAAATTCAGATGTGACAGTCTCCTATGCCAGAAAACACTTTGTTGATTAGAAGCCTTTGACAACAAACAAAGAGTATTCTTAGCTTTAACATCTCTCAAGTCAATCTTATACAGATTACGCCTTCTGGTACCAACAAGTAACTCCTTTCCAGCCTCAGTCTTAACGACACATCGCCTCTTCTTGAAACCAACTTCGAGATCTTTATCACAAAACTGACCAATGCTAAACAAATTATGTCCTAAACCCTCAACCAACGATACTTTCTTAATCGTAACTTTGTCTTGAATCACATCACCATATCCAACAATCGGAGCATACTGTTCATTACCAAACTGAACTGAACCACAAAACTTTGGTTTGAAATTATGCAAAATCTCCTTACGTCCCGTCATGTGTTTCGAACAACCAGAATCGAGATACCACACATGACGATTCTGCAAAACCAACTAGTTCACTTTAGGTACCCAACGCAATTTGGGTCCTAAGGGGTTAGAAGATTTATGTGCAATTGAGATCCAAGGTCTTTTCTTATAGAGATAAGGATTATAATCATGAAAAACACTATTGTTTACAAAAATCATGCAAGCCACAATTTGAACAACAAAATTTATCACGACGCATATCAACAAATTGCTTTATTGAAAAATTTCGTGGAAAAGATACACGATTATTGTATGAAAAAGCAACATTGTTTCGTACATCATGACTAACTTTGGTATTACTACTACTAGAAGTAGGGCTACATGAATTTGTGAACTCCTTCCTCCTCCAAACTTGTTTTACTTGTCTTCTTTGAAAATTATCTGAAAAATCAGACGCACTCGAATTAGTAAAAGAAGAATAATAACCATTCTGTCGTTGAACATTCACTTTCTGTCTTGAATTCTGTGGATACTGAACGAATTTATCTTTTGGTTTATTAGTATCCTCAGAAAAATTCCTTTGTATGGGCTTTGAATTAGATAAAGAAGATTGACCTTCATGCACTTTCGGTTTATCATTTGAAACATGCTTTGCTTGTTCTTTTTCAGAATGAGAAAGACTAGACGAATCAAACTTTTTATTGTCATTCACCATAGAAGTCATTGCTTTTGTGGAGAATTCAGCTAACTTATGTCTAAGTCTTCTGATCTCACATTGAAAGAACTCCTTCTGTTTTTCACAATCTGTTTCCACAACAAGTTCTTTCTGATGTGCAACAAACATTTGTTCTAAAGCTTTCTTTTCACTTTTCAAGACTTGTTCTTTCCTTTTGAATTGATTCCTTTCATCAGATATCTGATTTTGCAAGGCAACAATCTGGTTTCGAAGTTCTAAAGATTTCTCTTCAGAAGATTTAGTCACTGATTGAAATTGTTGTCTCTCGAAATCCATCTTAATTGTTAAATCAGAAATCTTGAAGGAAAGATCAAGAATGTTTTCTTCTAAAACTTTTCTTTCTTTCTCAAACTTATTTCTTTCAAGAATAAGAAGTTGCTCAAAATCTGAAATTTGATTTGAAAGTTGAGCATTTCTTAACTCAAGTGACTTTACTTTAGAAACAGCTTCAGACTCAACAAACTTTTTAGCTGAACACACACAACATATAGAATTTACAATGGTAGAGAGTTGAAGTGCATTCTCAGATTTTACACTATCTTCTGAATTAGTTGAAGCACAAACAAATGAAGTGTCAGAAGTATTTGAACTTTTAGGTACAGAGGAACTTGTATTTGAAAATTTCTGCAATTCTCCTTTTAATTTGAAAACTTGTTTTTGAAGATCAGAAATTTTACAAAGCATTTGATCTTTTTCAGAAGAATTCATTCTTCTTTCATCCTCAAGATCTTTAAGAGTCTTATAATATCGAAATTCGTAAAATTTACTGTTATCAACCGGAGAATCATCAGATTTGAACTGTTTACATTCCTCTTCTGAATAACTTCTGATATAATCATCAGATAATGAAATTTCCCTTTTACTATAGCTGTCATTCAGACGTGCATAGTTGAAAGGAATTTGAACATTATCTTTTTGCTTTCTACGTTTATCATGTTCAGCTTCAACTTCCTCAGATGATCTTGTAAAACGCATTTTATACTTCTTGTCCAGATTAAAATAGATAGTATCATACAGTGTAGGAACAAATCTGATTGCACGTTTCAAGTAATGAGGATTTTCAAATCCCAAACCTTCTCTAACATTATAAGCTTTGAACTCTTTTGGTTTATTTAGAAAAATTGTTTGATCAGTCTGTCCTCTTTTTAAAAGCATGGTTTCAACCTTTTTAATATGCCCAAGTAAAACTTCTTTTTCTTCAGAAAGTGCAGAAAATTTTGTTTGAATGTCATTATACTCCTTTTCCTTAATAGAAAGTTTATCTGAAATTTCAGACAATTTAGCTTTTTGCTTATTATCAGAAATAACAGATTGTTCCAAGAACTTTTCATTTTCTTTCATCAAATATTGCACAAGATGTTCATTTTGAGCATTCTTGTCGGAAAGCTCAACTATTAAAGCATCATTCTGTTTAGAACGAGCTTCCCATTTATCTGTGAGCAATATTTGATCTTTTAACTTCTTCTTAAGATTTGCCATGTTTTTGTTTAAAGACTTAATGTAAGATTCAAACTCGACATAAGTATTAAGACGTACCTCAGATTCATCCTCAGAAGAATGGTCGTCTGGATTTGCCATCAAGCAAAGTTGTTTTCTAGCTGAAGAATCTTCATCCTCTGAATCTGAGCCTATCACCACATCCTCAGTCTCATCATCACCTTCAGAACCATCCGACACATTAATAACCTCTATCGCTTCATCATCGGAACTAACTGAATCATCCATTATGCCCACTGAATCATCAGAAGAATCAACAAACCAATCATCAAGAGAATCAGCAAGAGAATCAGCAAGAGAATCATCCGAGTCATGAGGATTACAACGCCTCAAAGAAAAATCAGTCTTTCGTCCACTCTTAGGAACCATCTTTGACATAAAAGCTTTGACCATCATGCAAACCGCATCATCAGATTCATCATCAGTGGCGTTCAACCAATGATCTTCTTCAGCAAGTAAAGCTTTTCCA
This sequence comes from Centaurea solstitialis, assembly GCA_030169165.1. NCBI lineage: Eukaryota > Viridiplantae > Streptophyta > Magnoliopsida > Asterales > Asteraceae > Centaurea > Centaurea solstitialis. Next base: position 33,059,304 of record CM058043.1, read on the forward strand.
GATTCCTTCTTCTTTGCCAAAGACGCTTTATGACTATAGTACGAATAATCTTTGACTCCACCATTTGGACAATCTCTCGCAAAATGACCTGGCTTTCCACATTTAAAACACTTCAGAACTTCATCAGACTTTTTCTCATCATTCTCTTCGATTCGTTTCTCTCCAAACTTCTTTTTCTCCTCATACTTGCCTTTCTCATAGTATCTTCCTGAATCAGTCTTCTTATCACTCCTTTTGTCTTCATGTCTACCTCTGTACTCAGACTTCCGAGAGGTAGATGAATATCGTTGCTTGTTGGAAGACGGTTGCTTATAGAATCTCCTTTGAAAAGCTTTCGTCATCATAGCCATCGCTTGTTTAAATTCAGCAACATCAACATCTGAATCACTACTTGCTTCCGGAGTGTCAGAAGAATCACTTCTTGCTCTTGATCTGTGAACGACTTGTTTCCCTCGTTTATCAGCCATTAATGCTAATGTATCTGCCTTCTCTTTCTCAGATTTCACCTTCGCATCCAAAGCATCTTGAACATCATCTTGACTCTGTTTCAAGATCTCATACACAACATGGATATCTATGTCAGCTAAAGACTTGTTCTGAAAGACAGAGTTGGAATAAAGTTTCCAAACAGGCTGAAGATTAGTGAGAAACTTGACGTTGTTCTCAATCTTCGTTTTAGTGACTCCATTCTTCCGTAACTCATTCAGCAAATTGCAGAACCTTTCATAGGTTTCATCTAACTTCTCATCATCTCTTGCCTTGAATTGCTCGTATCGTTTGATGATGTTCGTTACTTTCATCTGAGTACCAACACTTGTACCAAGCATCTGTTTCTCAATCTGATCCCACATTTCCTTGCCAGTGGAATTGTGACTGTCAATGGTAAAATAGATGTCATTCGGAAGACCCAATAACATGAACGATTTAGCCAACTTATCCGCTTTATGTCTATTCTTCTCTTCAACAGTCATATCCTCAAACTTTTTGAGAACAGTGTGAGCAGCAACCGGAGGATCAGAATCAGGTTGTGCCGGTTTTTCTTCAGTAAACACTTTTGGACCTTCTTTTAACGATAATCGTATGTATTCTCCCAAATCTTGTCTGTCGATGAAATCCAAAAATCGATCTCGCCACATATTGTAATCGCCTCTGAAAAGAACTGGTGGCTTGGTATCGGAACCAATTGCTAACGCTTCTCTTGTCGTCATGATGAATTGTACGAATCTTTTGATCAGTAGATGATTAAATCTGAAATTGTTGAAAAATGCACCGAACGGTTTTCCTTGAAAAACCTGAAGTAAAGTCAAATACTCTGAAACACTAAAACAACTGATAGTTAGTAACGCAGAGTATATTCAGAAAAATTTAAAACTTGTAAAGTTGAACAAATAGAAAAATTTGCTCTCCAAAAATCACAAAGGCTCGAGACTTGGTAAAAAATAAAATGAAAACAATAAAACCAAAATAAGCCTCTCACAAAAGCAATAGAATGACTCAAAATTCTCAAAAACTAAAAAAAATAATATGTCGCAAAATATAAAAGTCAAAAATTACTCAAAAAAAAATAAAATGACTCGAGACATATTGAAAAATACTCAAAAATATTAAGATATCTTGAAAAACACTCAAAAATAAAGCACAAGACTCAAAATATTGAAAAATGACTCGAGATACGGTATCCACACGTCAAAATACGCTCAAAATACACTCCCACTCGAAATACACTCGAGATATGAGAAAAACACACTTATACATGCTGAAAAATACTCTCACACGCCTATAGACTCGAGATATACGCGCCTAAACACTCGAGATACTGATGACGTTGACCACGCACTCGAAATGGGCCTGACACGCTAAACCACGCGCCCGCACGCGCCTCGAGATAGAAGACCACGCGCTGACACGCTTTTCTTTTGTCTCCCACGCGCCTGACGTGTCTGCTGACGCGCTCACGTCACTCGAGATGGAGCTGACGTTTTTGTCCTTATTCGCTTTTCAAGAGCTGTCTCCCACACGCTTCAAGACGAGGATAAATTGATTCACGCGACTCGAGATGGTAGTTCCTGACGCGCTTTCAGCTGTTGACCAAGGCCTGATGCGCCTTCCACGTCTGACTCGCACGTGACTCGAGATGGTCTTCTGACGTGCCTGACGTCTCGAGTTGACAGCTGTTGACAAAAAATTCTACACACCTTTTTCTTGCATAACTCGAGACAAGGACTCGAGTTGACCTTCTCTCTTATTTAAAAATTTCTGACACACTCGAGATAAGAAAAAGGACACTCGAGATGTTGACCTTACATGCTTTTTGCTTACACACGGGTCTCGAGACTGACACACGAGATAACCTTTGTCCCCTATGAGCTGACATACCACACTCTCTCTCTTATTTAAAGCTAAAGAAGTACACTCGAGATAATAAAGCAAATACTCGAGACATGACTCGAAATATTAAAAGTACACGCGTCAGACACGAGATATGACTCGAATGACTTTTCTTACGCGTCAGACACGCATCAGACTCGAGACATGACTCGAAATAACAAAAATTTGAAAAAATATGCTCAAAATTTTGAAAACTATGCTCGAGATAGCAAACTAAGACCCGAAAATTTCAAAAATACACTCGAGACATAACAACTTCTTCTCCAAACCTCCATTGACGAACTTCGAACAAAACCTCGAAAATCCTTCATTTTAGTCTCAAAATTCATCAAATCTTCACAATTAAACACTAAAAACTCAAATCTAACAACAAAATAACATCAAACTACATCCAAATCTTCAAATCTTCAAGATCTTCAAGCTCCAAATCAAAATTTCACCATTTTTGCTCCAAACTTCAAAAATCCATGAAATTACCTTCAAATCTTCAACAATTTCACTGATCTCCTGCTCTGATACCACTTGATAGATCTGAATATCAATCCACCATGATTAAGAAGCTTCAATTTCAATCACAAATATCACTTTTATTAATATGAACAATATGAACACAATATACACTCTCAACTTTCTCTCTCCTCTATCAATCTCTAGATCTGACAATTACGTAACTCCCACAATTCTAATTGTTACAACTAACACAAAAGCTTTTATACCCCTAGGGTATTTACACTCAGCTCCCCTCAACTTTACAACAAATACAAAAACAAACCCAAACTTGAATACAACTATATTTTTAACCCTAACATTTTTTTTTTAGTTTTTTGATCTACATCAGTCGAAGCATAACTAAGTTTTCTTCTCCACATTATATAATAATTTATATTTTTATTCATGTAACTAATTGATAAACGTCATCAAATAGAAAATAAATATTTCATTTTAAATATAATGAAGATAATCATTGAGTTTTAATATAATAGTTAATTAATATTTTTATAACAAATTATTGTTAAACGTTATTATATTTCAATCCAAGTACACTTTTGTATGTATACCTTTCTCTTTATATGTGAAAGTATATTAACGTAATTTTAAAGTCAAGGATAGTTTATAGTTTGATCTATAAAATGTCTTTGTTATATTTTCGTTGTTAATAATTTGATATCAATTGAATTAAATTAAATATAAATAAAGTTTGTACTTTTTTTTAATATAATTAATGTATTTGATAGCAAATAATATTGATGTTAAAAAATAAATAGCACAACAATTCATATTTGTAATATAAGTTTTTTGGCATGACTTAATTTCTTAAAATTATCCCGTGTATTACACGGGATCAAAACTAATATTATTATAATTCACTAGAAGGTATAGTATTAAGAATATCCGCATAGTTATGTTATATTTGTTAACAACAAATATTAGATCTTATGCTCCATTGTTAGATTTGACTGACCTTGAGCCTTCCCTTGCACATGCCTAGAGACATTTAAGTGGGACCATGTTTAACCCTCAAAATTGCCGGGGATTAGTCGGTTTTTGATCCGAACACCCTTAAAAAACTTTATACTAGCTTAGAAGTTAATGCTCCATCGATACTTAAAACATGAATCCATCTAATATAAAATATAGAAGTTGTGCATTACATAAACCCTGGTAAGCACAATTTTTTGAACAACAACTTAAACCTTTTATTACCTGGAACTACAAATCCATCACGGTAAGCATAATTAATAAACCTAAATACGATAACCTGTTTTGATTACAAGCAAGTTTTAGCATCGTCAATCTCTAGCACATATATTCATTCCAGACACTTGCTCTTATTCCCTCGGCTTTGCATGACCCTAAATTTTGTACTACTTATCAATACCTTCAAAATACGTTTCATTGTTTTTTTACTATAATTCGGAGGTTTAATTTCAGTTTATGCACTTGATGTGACTACATGGACCATTTCATAAGTGCATATCAATATTCATTAAGGCTATGTTTGGCAACAATAAGCTAGCTTATAAACTTGTTGATAAGTTAGTACATGTTTGAATGAACCATAAGCTAACTTATCGAAACGAGTTGAAGTAGTATTGTAGGAGCTTTTTGTAGTTGTTTCCATATATACTCTTATTAATATTACTCATTAGTCCCCAATATATCATTTTTGGTCAATTTAAGTACTTATAAGCTAGTTTTTGTCAAAAATAATTTATTTATAAGCTAACTTAGCAGCTACTAGCTAGCTTATTAGTGAATAGCTAGCTTATTAGCTAGTTTGCCAAACATAGCCTAAACATGTATATATGTTTTTAGATTGTAATCGTACCTATGTATTTATTGATTTAAACGATTGTAACATTGCAAATAAAACATGTTTACCTTGTTTTGCCCTAAAAGATAAATCACGATTGTAACATCGCAAATTAAGTTTATGTTAGATCTACTAGTTTGTTATTTTATAAAATAATGACTAATTAAAATACTATTAAATAAATCATGTTTACCTTGTTTTTTGCCCTAAAAGATATAGGGTTTATTTCACGAAAGTGTATTCAACTTGTCACGAAAAATTATTGTATGTATTGTACTTCCATTTTTACCATTTGACATATCAGACTTTAAGAAATAGTTACTGTATGTATCCAACTTTATCAAAACTTATCTTTTTAATGTATCCAACTTGTCATAAAAGTGTATCCAACTTGTCACAAAATACATTAAATGGTAGGTTTTGATAGTTTGATACATCAAATGGTAAAAATGAAAGTACGATACATACAATAACTTTTCGTGACAAGTTGGATACACTTTCATGAAGTAAACCCAAAGATATATTTAAGATAAACATACTTTTATAACACAATAATCATAAAAGCTACTTTTAATCTATTTAATCTTAAAATCCAATTAAGTTTATAGCATTATATAATACATATTTTAGTTAATATACTATTAATCAGTTGATATCATCTTGGATATAAAAAAAACTATTATAACGAAACATAAACGAGTTAAAGATAATAAATTGGAAAAGTACAAGGTTTAAAATGAAAACTATGATGAAGGTTAGAAATGAAAATAAATTATCCTGTTTGTTATAATTAGTATTTTAAAATATATAAAAAGTTAAATAGATACAAATAAATTAAGGTATGAATAAAATTTGGCTTTTGAAAACGAGGAAGCATGAAGACATAAAAGACTGTATGAGACGCAGAAAGAGGGATTAACTTACGTGGCGATAGTCACAATTTGGCATGGCCACCCATCCATAGTCACACTCCTTCCTTACTAACTAAGAAATTGCCACGTATCTTTTTCTAAAGGCTAAATTGGTAATTTTCTTAAGAGTGTTGTTATCTAAATCCTCATAGGTTTTTTGTTAGGTTAAGGATCATTACACCCCCCTCTAATCTATGAAATTACATAATTTCAAAATTCTAAATAACTTTTGTCATAAATGAATTAACTGTATTGGTCAGGATCAACAATTTTCAAACATACCATACCATACCATACTATCCTTAACCATACAAATTCCATGCCAATTTAATTAATTGATTAAAAAAATAAAAGAAAAAGAAAAGAAGAGAGAGAGAGATAAAGAGAAAGTGGGGTGGGGGTGGGTAGAGGAGAGAGACCGGTGAGGTGGTGCCGGTGCCCTTCCCTGCCGGCCTTCTACCGCTCATCCACGGCGGTGTTACCGTCGGTACCAACTTGGTACCGACTTGGTGCCACTGCCCGTCAAGGATGGCCTTATAAAAACTTGAAGGGTCAAAACAAAAACAAATTAATTGTCTCCTTTGACCTTTGTCGTCCCTCCCTAAAACAGTTCACCTTCTTCCGGTACATGCAATGACACTCCCTCCATCTCCCTCACAAACACCCGCGAGACCCCTCCCCTTCCTACACCACAGTTATCGACATCCTTCCCCCATGTAACCCCCTTCCCCATCCTGTTATACTCTGATGCCCGCGACGTCATCGCTTCCAGTTTATGCTCTAGTACCTACAACACTACCTCTTCCCTCTAAAACCTTCACCATCTTCCCTAATCCCTAACACCATGCTACCCCGACCCTCCCAAACCTTCACATTTGTAAGGTGTATGCGCTCAGGTGCGGACTTAGAATTTTTTTTAAACGTTGGCACCATTTCACTATAAGAAATATATATAAAGATATTTTTTTTACAAAGTCAATATTGGTATGGTGGTTTGTTCATTATTTTTCAAATGTAAGGTTTCATGTTCAAGTCTTATTACTGCAAATTCTTTATACACACAATTAGTCCGTAACTAAAAGCTACAGTGTAGTAAAAATGACTCTAACAAGACTTATGAAAAGTAAGGAACTAACCAACTCTACCAAGGAAAACTTACGTCTTTATTGGAGTTTCAAAATACATATGTATGATGACACACAACAAATTGATACGGTGACATCTTTCACGTCCCTGCATATTTTAGAGCATTTAGTATTGTTCAGACTGAATAATACATGAAAATTCAGACTGGATAATACATGATTATTCACACTGAATATGTCAATGTCACGTGGCGTTTTCGGCTGTTTTCACGTTTGCAGTGAATGATGAGTTTTCATTTAAACCTAACTCAGATATGTGTGTGTAGGTGGGTGTGGATTTGTATAATAAACTATAGCCGTCGGACCATGATCGTGTGTTATCGTATCAAACAAGTGGATATTGATACGTAGAAGATAAAAGAATAGATAAAAAAGTTGGAAATAATTTTACACTCTTAAAACTCATATTTTTCTTATCATGCCAACACAACTGCCTATTATTGTCAACAACTTTTGACTCTAAAAGTTGCTTTAATTTTTTTTATTCTGTTTCGTTTATTTAATTTATTTTACTTTATTTAAGTTGCGTGTAGAAAAATATAGCATGTTTGTAGTGTCCTAATTTTACAGATTTTACCTCTTAATAATTATCAGCCAAAACGAAAAACATTTGATTATGTTTATTAGGAGAAATGATCAAATGAAAATGTTATTGATCCAAGAAAATAAGAAAATATTTAAATGATGTATAAAATTATATGTGATTTTATATTAACGGTTAAAAAAAAAAATGTGTGTCTGGATGACTTTAGTGAGCTTCACATCGCAGTTCGAAGCTACGTAAATTACATGTGATTTTTTATGTGTAAAATCATATGTACAAATTAACTTTTTCAAAGTTGGGCTCGAGTTCAAATATTGTTTCAATGTTGAGCTTGATGCTTGTTTATGGTTCGAATTCGAGAACAATTTGCTCATTTGTTTTATTCAAGTTTGATAATTTTTATATTTTGATTATATAATTTGAACACATATAAATATATTTGACTCTGAAAAGTGTATCGCGGATTGATTTGGCTAGTAAATTTAATCGAATTTTCAAATGAGTCTAATCGAACTTTGGTATCATGGAGCTCGACTCGTTAGGGTAACTATATTTTGTGTTCGAAATTGACTTGAGGTTGATAATTATTAAGCTTGAGATCGAGATAAACAAACTTGAGCAGCTTGTTAAAACCTTGACTTGTTACACCCCTATTCTATACGGTCGAATAAATGATACTGATTTTAAAGCCCTTCTAAAACTTTAGCTTTATTTATTCTTTGGCTCATTTTCCAATAAGTCCTCCATGGATAATCGTCCGTTTGGATTTATCCATCTATATAGATTTGGCAGGTTTTTTGTTTAAGAATGTTTTCTTATAGATAGAATGAGTGTTTTTTCAATTGTGAGAGCATGTTTAGAAATATTGGCTTTTTGCATAAAACTTTTCCTAAAGATTTACTGAGTAAACAAATTATTATATCGTTAAGCCACAATAATAGTTACGTAGCTTACCGAATAAGATGCTAGTCTCACTAAACTCGATAGATGAGTTCAAAGTAAAGGGATGGGCTTTATGGGTCCTTAAGACACCTTATTTATAATTTGATTGGCCCCACTTCGGCCACAAAACTTTTCCTTTTATATAAAAGATAAATACCAACCTTTTTTTAAAAACAAAAGGTAACCGTTTTAACCAACTTATTAAAAGACCAATGCATACTGCCTTTATCTTGCTATAATAAGTTCATGACTAAATTACGGATTTAAACCTTGTGGTTTGGTGGTTTTTAGGGATTTGGTCCCTAAACTTCATTAATTACGAATTTAGTTCTTGTGGTATGCATTTTATGTTGGATTTGGTCTCTACTATATGCGATTTGTTTTGGATTTGGTCCCTGAGGTATGCACTTTTTGTTGGATTTGGTCCTTATAGTATGCACAAATTTATTGATTGGCCGTTAAGCTAGAGGACGAAATCCGAAAAAACGCATATTATAGGGACCAAATCCGTAATTAATGAAGTCTAGAGAGCAATCCTGTAAAAATCATTAAACCACAAGAACCAACCCGTAATTTACTCTAAGTTCAAGTACTAAGTATATTGTAAATTGTTTTATTTGTGACTATGATTCTAATTATATAGTCTTTAGCTATACTTAATTAACTAATTATGTGAAAAAAATTAATGAAAAAAAATAATATTAACAAGTTAATAGATAATTTAATTTTGATATGGATATATTTTGACTTGTTACTCAACCAGTTATATCTTGCCACAATTATTTTCTTACACTAAACGATTTTAAAAATTCAATTGATGTAAAGCTTATTCATAAAAAATAAATAATACTACAATTGATCAAAAAATATATTTTCATCATAGTAAGTTATGTAAATATTTGATTAACACCGAATAAATATAATGAACACCAATATAATGATTCACAAATAAAACTCCATATACGCGCGTGTGTGTGTGCGCACGCGCGCATGTATACAAGTGTGTATGTGTGTGTGTGTGTGTGTGTGTGTGTGTGTATAAGGTTAACAAAATATAGGATAATACTCGGGATGTTATCATGAATAAGTACATGGACTATAAAATTTTACTTTTTAGCTACCTTATACTTTTGTCAGAAAACAACTAAAAGAACAGTAAGTCAATGTTGCAAGACACTTTTTCTTGCAATATAACAAGCTATAAGTTGTGGCATGTCCTTGCAGTGCCACAATTTGCGACTTTGGCTTACATTGTATGCTTCGATACATGTCCTTCCAGTATTATAAGTTGTCGGTGTCTCAAGTTATTCTTACAATGAACAAGTTTTTTATTTGGAGGCATAAAAAAATGTCATATATTACAAGTTGCAAAGTTAGCTTGCAACAACTTGGCCATTTTATGAAATTTTGTTGAGGATGCTAAAAATGAAACTTAATGTATGTGATTATTTATAACAAAAAACCCATAAAACTAACCAAGTCTTATTATTTAATAATAAGTTTAAAATATGATATCTATAAGATGGATAATCATAGGAATAAAAAGTTGGCATAAGAGGAGGCATGTGGGGTGGGAAGATGGCTTGGACGATTGTATATTTGAGTAGGATTTCCACCTTAATCAATCTCTGTTTTCCTTCTTTTAATTATTTGTATGTTAACACATATTAAATGTATTACTTTACTTATATTTGCTTGTCTTTAGCTAACTTTTTATATTTCACAAATTTAATATATTATATAAAATATAAATATATAAGGCACTTTTGACCAATTAGCTAATAAACTAACTGATAACTCAAAAATTTTATATTAAAAAATTAGATTTATTTCGGTGTTGGATGATTTTGGGGCGGGATATCGAGTCTGAACGGGTATGATCGTATAGTATATTATTTGCATCCATGAGCCATGTTTGCAGCCATACAGAAATTCTAAGTAAGGTGTTGATAACTTAACAAACACACAAAACATTAAAATAAAAATGAAAAAAAAACCAATTAAATTAAATATATTTTATTATATGCCATTGCCATGCAAAAACCCATTAGGAAATAGGAATTAACATGACACCGATGCAAAAAAAATAAAATCCAAAAACCAATTAAATTAAACACGTAGCAAAAATCCAAATGACAATTAGCAGTGTAAAAATCAAGATAGACAAAAAAATCCATAAAAGTATTGGTTTATTATTAACAATTCGAGTATTGGGCGGGGCGGGGGTAGTTTTCGAATACCTAAACCGAACAAAAAAAAAATGCTTGGGTAATCGGGGTTCAGGGATCGGGTATGATTGGGGCATTAAAGTCGGTGCATATCGGGTTCTTCTGTTTTTCGGGTAGGGTCAGGTTATGCACAGCCTTTGGTTCTTTAGTAAAATTTCACGAGTGATTATATATAGTTTCAAAAAATTTCAAGGGTGAGGGGGAGCCACTACACCTGATATTATGGTGACTCCGCCCTGGTTATGACGTACGATTAACTGGTATCTCAAATGTTCGAAAAATAAAGGACGATGGCGGTGGAGGGTGTAAACAAAGTTAACAAACCAACATTAAAAGTGATAAATTTGAGGGAGTTTCTATATTAATCCAAAGTTCTAATTCCGTAATCGAATCCAAAAACAACAAAACTGGAAGATTAAATGGTAAAATTGCTAGTGCAAAGGACCCATTGAGTATTTTAATAGAAGTTTAGGGGCCAGAAGTAGCAATCCTCATAAACTTTGTGCTAATTCGCAATTTCCAAAAATAAAAAATAAAAAAAATTCCGTTGCCGGGACTTGAACCCGGGTCTTTCGGGTGAGAGCCGAATATCCTGACCAACTAGACTACAACGGATTTTGTTTTTTTTACTTTATATAATAAATATAAATGATTTTTAAACCAATAAGAATGGGCCACGTCAGTAATGCAACCCGCCCTTTTTCTTTTTTCTTAATTTCAAGATTTGTTTTAATTGAAATAATAATTCGTTTTGTCTCAAGAATACTCCATTATAAGTATACTTTGTGTTATTTTTAAACCATTTAAGTTATAAGTTTTTAAAAATTTGACTTTTTTAAGGGTAGGAAGATGTTTAAATAAATCATCCAACTTTTTTATTTTCGATAAGTAAGTGTTAATTTTTTTTAAATAAATGAATCATTATAATTTATCATTTTTTTTTTATTATTTTTTTTTTAGAAACAGCAAAATATATACCAACAAACCCACAACCAAATACAAAGTCAATCAAGCAGCCCCAATACAAAGAAAAAGAACAGGGGCTACAGGAACCAAGCAAAAACACATAGGATATCATTTTAAATGATTAAGCTTTTATGAAAAATTAATAAGTGAGATATTGAGTTTTTTTATTTTAAAAAAATCGAGCTTTTGAATATAGGAGCAACTTGGCAATTATCAAATTGAATTGAACCATCATACCGCTTAAACCACAAAATCGATACAGTGTGACTTGGTTCGATGAATGATCCGATGGGTTTTTTACACCTTCATGTAAAGAAAATTGTGTACAAATTAACTGATTTTGTTTTGATTCTTATGTTAAATAATATATTTTCAAAAACTTCATTATAAATAACATATTATGTCTTTAATGTAACTAAGATAATGTACTGTTTTTTTTTTGGAACGACATATTTATTAGAAACCACGGGAAACTAGCAAGACACTAGCCCGGAGAAAACAACCACCAAACAAAACAAGGAAAAACAAGACATCACAAAGCCTCAACGAAACGACCCCTCGACGCACACCATAAGGACACAAGAGAATGAATAGTATCCGTTAATCCCAAAGGATTAAAAGGTTTACCGCTAAAAGTAAAAGCATTCCTACCGTTCCAAATAGTCCAAAAATAAGCATTCTTCGTAATCGCCATGAGCCTCTTATCTCTCTCCGAGCAAACCCCGTCACTAGATTCATCCCAAAACTCCTGTATATTCAAGCAATTTAAGGGCAGCAAGTTTTGTAATATATTTATGAGAACTATAACTATGGGAAAAAATAGTTTATAAGCAAATAATTTAATTTTTGTTTGAAAATAGAAATTTATAAAGCTCTCAACGTAAGATAGAAATAGAATACGTATAGTTTTGATACCATTAGCCTAAAAACTAAGGTGTTCTTTGGTTCAAATAATGTAGTTAGACTTTGAAAAGGATTGTAATGGCATTTAATAAGGTTTAATATGTATAGTTGACAGCTTGAATATATTTATTTGATTATCTAAATATAACTAGAATTATAATATAACAATGATAGATTACCTAAATACCCTTCTTGACATTATCACACTTTATTGTTTAACTAATAAATACTAAATGACGACAAAATTAATAATATTAGTATTAACTAGTTATTAAAAGCCCGGGCTTCGCACCGAGTTATAAACTGTGATAATTTTTATCATAAGTATTAACATGAATTTACATGAAACATAAAGTTTATACATGTGTTGTCATACGAACGGTTTAATAAAATAAATCAAAAAATTTAATAAATCAAAAAATAAAAAAAAATATTTTTAAGAGATTTTAGCCTAAAGATTTAGAAAAAAAATATCATGTACTTACCAATACTTTAATGAAATTATTTGATTAGTTTTTTAATTAAAGTTAATATAGTTTATAATTAACCAATAATTTTTTTTAATAAAATAAACCTAAAGCTTTGAAAGAAAATATTATGTACTAATCAGTAATTTAATAAAATTATTTGATTATTTTTTTGATTAAAGTTATAATAGTTTATACATTAACCAATAAAACAAAATGTCTTAGTAAATAAAAAAAAGTAAAAAGTAGCAAAATGTGAACTATGTATTTTGAGAATAAAAATATAAAGATGATCTACTGTAAGAACCAAATATATAATTTAGTCAAACATTTTTTGGATGAATTAACCTTGTAATTTAACAAAGTTGAATAGATGGATGATAAATGAAAAAAAAACTATAGGGGTCAAAAAAACATTTTTAAAAGTCAAAGACAAAAGTGTTATAAACATCAAATCAAAGGATAGGGACCAAAGTTGTACTAAAGTATAGGGGTTAAAGTTGTAATTTTGTATAATTTACTGTTTATACATTCCTGCTAAATGTTATATAATATTATTGATGGTTGTGGTGTGGCGACGACAGGTGGCGGCAATAACAATGTGGTGGTGGAGGTGGCGTTGGGCACCTGACGGTGGTTTTAGTGGTGGAGGTGGTGGCAATGATGAAGTAGGGCTAGTGATGACGATGGAGATGGTAATAGCAGTGACGATGATGATGGATACAATTGTTATAATGGGATGAACTTATAAAATAGATTAAAGTAAATATAAGGACGTAATAGTCTTTTTTAAAATATTTTAATTAAAGCCGAAATTTAAAGAAATTTAAAGCTTGTTGGAATTCAAAAGAAGATTATGATAATAAAATATAATTTTATGTAGTACTTTTTGAATAATAACTATTACTAGTATTATTTTTCTTCTTCGATTGGTGTTACTGTTAGATCTGAATATCAATCCACCATGATTAAGAAGCTTCAATTTCAATCACAAATCTCACTTTTATTGATATGAACAATATGAACACCATACACACACTCAACTTTCTCTCTCCTCTATCAATCACTAGATCTGTCAGTTACGTATCTCTCAAAACTCTAATTGTTACAACTAACACAAAAGCTTTTATACCCCTAGGGTATTTACACTCAGCTCCCCTCAACTTTACAACAAATACAAATATCAACCCAAACTTGAATACAACTATATTTTTAACCCTAACAATCTCCCCCTTTGTATTCAAGTTGGAAATAACCAACTAACACACAACTTGTAAACATATACAATCTTCTCAATCTTCACTTTATCAGAATCATCAACGAACAAAAACTATTCCGCATCAGAAATCTTCACGAAATACAGATAACCAACTTCAAAAATTTCTCAAATGAATTTAACTCGAGAATCTCTTGACTTTAACGATCATCAACGTTCTTCAGAAAAACTCCTCAACCTTTTCAAAATAAACACTCTTCCCTTTATCCGCAAAATCAAATTATCTTCTTTGAAGTATACACCTTCAACAAACTCAGCTTGAATCAGAATTCACCAACTGATAACCATCCAAGTATCAATCTCCAGATATTTTCATCCAATCAATCTTCAGACAATAAACAACTCTTTTTCTCCATAAACTTCAAACTCTTTTCTCATCATCCAGAAACAACATCTTTAAACTCTTCATTCTTCACTTGACATCTTCCAAAATCTTCAAATAATCACAACTTCGACAACATGATCATCTTGATAAAACTTTTCATCTTGATCTTCCACTTAAGCACAAATTCTCTTCAGAACTCAACTTGAACTTTGAACAAATATCTTCAAGTACGTTGAAGAACCATCTTTCTTCGCTCTTTGAATCACCAAAACATTCACTAAATTTGAACATTTCTCAAGCACTTCACCAGATACAAATATCACATGTATTGATCAAATAATCATTTCTCTTTCGTTCTCCCCATTTCACTTTCATTCTCCCCCTATTTGATGAAAAAATGATTTTATCATCAAATCAAAATGTAGAAATGATTGATCTGCGAATCCACATAGCAACCAACTCTTTAGAAATGTTGTGATCAGTCACCATCCTTTTCCTCCCGAACCACCATCCAAAAATGTAAACCATCCGTCAATTCCAAAAGTTATCCGAATCTTTTCAAATTCAGACATAGAGTGGTAACCCTGAAACAACACATGAAACAGTTAAAATGCCTGTAAGTAGCACAAAGCCACTTAGTACAACGGATGTACTGTAGAAAGGGCTTTATTGACGTTCACCCCCCAGGACTTCCATTCAATCATTGAAATACCGGTGTACTTCTATGAATGTTCCGACAAAGAAACAAATTCCTTGTGTGCAAAGTGTTGAAAGAATTAGCATAAAATGCTTTAAAAGGCTCAAAATAGTGAAAAACATATTCACTGACTCGATGTGCAAGAAATGAAGTTCGAAGGCAGGGCAACTTCCTTCTTTTTCAATATCGACTTTCCAAATGAAAATCTGATAGATTATATGCTGCGTCCCCGTGCAAAAATGAAACATTTTCTTGTTGAGAAGAAAATGAGTAGCTGGTGGGGTGTAATCGAGAGTCGGCATTGGGCTTTGCCTTGATTCAATATCAGTCACCAAAGAACGTGAACCGATAGATTATGTGGTTGCCCGGCTTGGAAATGGTTGGTGCAGAGTTTTAATTTTCTTTTAACTCTGTTCTCACACCCTCCAATTCTTTTAATCTTCCTCACGTCTAACCAATCTCTCTTATTCCATTTTTCCGCTCTAACACTATGAGAATAACCCAACCGGATGAGTTATCTCCCCCACTCTTTGATTTAGACCCTTCACCCCTCATTTCTCTCAAGGATAACTTCTTGGGTAGGGCTACCGGCGCTGGCAGTCCATAGAAGTTGTATAACCTCACTCCCCGTGAAATATGTTTCCTAAGCATGAAAAATCGATGATTTATCGGTTGAATCATATAGCCTTTGATAAAGTTTGCTAAAAAAAATGTATAGAAACAAGACATGAGCAAAATGATATCTCCAAACACTTATATATATTGAATGCACATGAAAAACAAAGAATTGTTTGATAAAACTGTTTCATCAGATGGTATGATCAAAAAGGAATGGTTCAGAAAGATAGGAAAATATCTATATGAACGATATATAGACAAAGCTTTATGAAACAAGGTATATCGGACTGATCAAACGAACGCTTAGACGCAAATTGGAATTTCAAACGAGTGTATTACCATCGAATAATTGGATCGTTTTAGAGACATGGTAATAACTAAACAAGAAAATCATAAACCGGTGTGTATGAATACTTAAACAGTATAAGAAAAGATAATACACAAGTATCAATCTTTGGAAACACACGGTTTAGAAAATATGCGTCAATTCCTCAATATGAAAACATTGAAAATTCACTTCTAGATTCATGAAAAACTTTTGAGAATAGAGAAGTGATTTGAACAATTATGAAAACAGTTTTCATACTTGAAAGTTGTTCATCTTTCAAACATGTGTTTATGCCAAAGTATATATATACATATAAGCTCCCCCTCGAAATGTGAAGTACCTACAAAACAGATAACAAAATTTGGTATTCATGTAAAATGAATCCTCTGTAGTTAGTAGCTCCCCCTAAAAAATATCTTGTACCAAAACTTGAATGACCTCTTTTTGAATTATTTATATATTGACTCCCCCTCAAACAAAGAAACACACTTTATTAAACTGAAAATTAAAAACAAAAGTAGAAAGAAAATATACAAAGAAATAAAGTTTGAAAATACTATTTCAAGTTTTCAGAGTTCGCATACCAAGCTTGGTGATAAGAAAGTTAAACCTCTTTTCATCCAAAGCTTTAGTAAACAAGTCTGCTAACTGAAATTCAGTATTTACAAAATAAAGTTCTATCGTACCTTTCTCTACATGATCTTTAATAAAATGATACCTGATATCAATGTGTTTGGTCTTCGTGTGTTGAACTGGATTGCAAGAAATAGCAATTGCGCTCTTTGAATCACAGTAAATCGGGATCTTATCAAACTTGAATCCGTAGTCTCGTAACTGGGTACGCATCCAAATAATCTGAGAACAACAACTTGCAGCAGCCACATATTCAGCTTCAGCCGTGGAAAGTGATACGCAATTCTGCTTCTTAGATGCCCATCTAACAAGTTTATCTCCCAAAAACTGTATGTGTCCTGTCGTGCTTTTTCTATCTAACTTGCATCCTCCATGATCCGCATCAGTGTAACCTGTCAACTCATAACCTGGACCTTTAGGATACCATAGACCAAGATTAATAGTACCTTTCAGATATCGAAAAATACGTTTGACCGCTTTAAGATGAGAGACTTTAGGCTTTGACTGATAACGAGCACAAAGACATGTCGAAAACATTATATCAGGTCGACTTGCAGTTAAGTACATTAAAGAACCAATCATTCCTCGATAAGTTGTCACATCAACAGCTGTTCCATCAGGATCAGAATCTAGTGCACAACTTGGTGACATCGGTGTTTTCATAATCTTAGCATTTTCCAAATTATATTTCTTTAAAATATCCCTTATGTACTTTGCTTGATTAATGAAAATGCCAGCCGATAATTGTTTAACTTGCAAACCAAGAAAGAAATTTAATTCTCCCATCATCGACATCTCATACCGAGTCATCATGAGTTTAGAAAAAGTGTCACAAAAATTAGGACAAGTAGACCCAAAAATAATGTCATCTACATAAATTTGTACCAACATAATATGCTCGCCTTCACGTTTAATGAACAAAGTGTTGTCGATTTTACCTTTGGAATAGCCAGACTCAACAAGAAACTGAGATAAAGAATCATACCATGCCCGCGGTGCTTGTTTCAAACCATATAATGCCTTATCGAGAATATAGACATGCTCAGGATGATCTTGATCAACAAACCCTTCTGGTTGTGAAACATATACCTCCTCTTTCAAAACGCCATTTAGAAATGCGGTCTTCACGTCCATTTGATAGACAGTGAAATCTTTGTGTGCCGCGTATGCTAGAAACATCCGTATAGCCTCAATACGAGCAACCGGAGCAAATGTCTCATTGTAGTCTATTCCTTCTTGTTGTCTGTATCCTTTGGCAACCAACCGTGCCTTGTTTCGAACAACAATGTTATCCTCATCTTTCTTGTTCTTAAAAATCCATTTTGTATCAATGATTGATTTTCCTTCAGGTCGAGGTACGAGTCTCCAGACTTTTAATCTCACAAACTGATTGATCTCCTCTTGCATAGCCATGAACCAATCTGGATCTGCAAGAGCATCAACAACTTTCAGTGGCTCAAAATTAGCCAAAAATGCAGCAAACAAACATTCATTCGCAGTCGCCGATCATGTTTGCACTGGAGCATTCGGATCACCAATTATTTGATGAAGTTGATGATCTCGTGTCCACTTAGTTGTATGAGGGAGAGGCCTGTACAATTGAAGATCATAACTAGAATCAGTATATGAACTTATAGGAACTTCCTGCAAAGATTCAAATGAAGGAACAATTTGTAAATCTTCAGAATAATCATCAAATGTGGATTCCATTCGAATTGGAATCGGATCTGATATGTCTTCACTTGAACCAATATCTGCCTCTTGAATATGGGAACTATCAACAATCGGGATAATCTCTTGATTCTCGGGAATCGGAATAATCGAATTCTGAACTTGAGGACTTTCTACACTTGATGTATCTTCCGAGATCGTTGAAGTCGACGGACCAGAAATTGAAACTGGTTCCTGAACATTTACTGTTGTTTCCCTGTGAATATTGGACGAATTGGTATTAGTTGTTGAATCGGACGATGATGAACCAAAATATTCATTATAAAAATTCTCAAACAATAAATCCAAGTCAGAAAGATTGTTTGTAGACGTTGAAGCTCCATCCTGTTGCTTTGTTGGAGTAACATGATCTGGATTAACCAAGTTGACCGCTAAAACACCAGTTAAACCGGGTTCTGAACTGTCATGTTCAGAAGCCATTTCAGCATATGGATCAAACTTAACATTCGAACTTTCCATTACCAACTTTGTTCGCTTATTGTACACACGATATGCAATCGAGTTCTTTGAATAACCAATGAAAATAGCTTCATCTGATTTCGCCTGAAGCTTGTGTCTATCCTCTCTATCATTCAGCACGAAACACCTGCAACCAAATACTCTAAAATGCCCTATGTTAGGTACTTGATTATTAATAAGCTCACATGGTGTTTTACCAAACCTGTTATTCACAATCGAACGATTCTGTGTATAACATGCCGTATCAACCGCTTCAGCCCACAAAAACATTGGTAACTTTGAATACGTAAGCATCGTTCTAGCTGCTTCTACCAAAGTTCTGTTTCGACGTTCAACAACACCATTTTGTTGTGGTGTACGAACTGCGGCGAAAGTATGTTTGATACCAACCGACTCTAAGTAACCACCAAGTACTTTGTTCTTGAATTCAGTTCCATGATCAGAACGAATTTTCTGAACCTGTGACTGTAAGTTCACTTGAACTTCTTTCAGAACAGAAATGATAATCTCTGGTGCTTCATCCTTAGAGCGTAAGAACTTTACCCATGTATATCTTGAGTAATCATCAACCATAACGAGAACATACTTCTTGCCATTAATACTCTGAACGCGCATCGGGCCACACAAATCCATGTGTATCAATTGTAACGGCTTTTCCGTTCCATGCTCAAGCTTTGACTTGTGCGAAACTCGTTTCATCTTCCCTAACTGACAAGCGGAACAAAGATGATCTTGTTGAAATCTCAGATCAGGAATACCAATAGCTAAGTTTCCAATCACCAACTTATTCAGACCTTTGAAATTCAGATGTGACAGTCTCCTATGCCACAAAACACTTTGTTGATTAGAAGCCTTTGACAACAAACAAAGAGTATTCTTAGCTTTAACATCTCACAAATCAATCTTATACAGATTACGCCTTCTGGTTCCAACAAGTAACTCCTTTCCAGCCTCAGTCTTAACAACACATCGTCTCTTCTTGAAACCAACTTCGAGATCTTTATCACAAAACTGACCAATGCTAAACAAGTTATGTCCTAAACCCTCAACCAACGAGACTTTCTTAATCATAACTTTGTCTTGAATCACATCACCATATCCAACAATCGGAGCATACTGTTCATTACCAAACTGAACTGAACCACAAAACTTTGGTTTGAAATTATGCAAAATCTCCTTACGTCCCGTCATGTGTTTCGAACAACCAGAATCGAGATACCACACATGACGATTCTGCAAAACCAACTAGTTCACTTTAGGTACCCAACGCAATTTGGGTCCTAAGGGGTTAGAAGATTTATGTGCAATTGAGATCCAAGGTCTTTTCTTATAGAGATAAGGATTATAATCATGAAAAGCACTATCGTTTACAAAATCATGCAAGCCACAATTGGAACAACAAAATTTATCACGACGCAGATCAACAAATTGCTTTATTAGAAAATTTCGTGAGAAAGATACACGATTATTGTATGAAAAAGCAACATTGTTTCGTACATCATGACTAACTTTGGTATTACTACTACTAGATGTAGGGCTACATGAAGTTGTGAACTCCTTCCTCCTCCAAACTTGTTTTACTTGTCTTCTTTGAAAATTATCTGAAAAATCAGACGCACTTGAATTAGTAAAGAAGAATAATAACCATTCTGTCGTTGAAAATTCACTTTCTGTCTTGAATTCTGTGGATACTGAACGAATTTATCTTTTGAATTATTAGTATCCTCAGAAAAATTCCTTTGTATGGGCTTTGAAATGGATGAAGAAGATTGACCTTCATGCAATTTCGGTTTATCATTTGAAACATGTTTTGCTTTTTCTTTTTCAGACTGACTAGACGAATCAAACATTTTATTTTCATTCACCATAGAAGTCATTGCTTTTGTGGAAAATTCAGCTAACTTATGTCTAAGTCTTTTGATCTCACATTGAAAGAACTCCTTCTGTTTTTCACAATCTGTTTCCACAACAGGTTCTTTCTTATGTGCAACAAACATTTGTTCTAAAGCTTTCTTTTCACTTTTCAAGACTTGTTCTTTCCTTTTGAATTGATTCCTTTCATCAGATATCTGATTTTGCAAAGCAACAATCTGGTTTCGAAGTTCTAAAGATTTCTCTTCAGAAGATTTACTCACAGATTGAAATTGTTGTCTCTCGAAATCCATCTTAATTGTTAAATCAGAAATCTTGGAGGAAAGATCAAGAATGTTTTCTTCTAAAACTTTTCTTTCTTTCTCAAACTTGTTTCTTTCAAGAATAAGAAGTTGCTCAAAATCTGAAATTTGATTTGAAAGTTGAGCATTTCTTAACTCAAGTGACTTTACTTTAGAAACAGCTTCAGACTCAACAAACTTTTTAGCTGAACACACACAACATATAGAATTTACAATGGTAGAGAGTTGAAGTGCATTCTCAGATTTTACACTATCTTCTGAATTAGTTGAAGCACAAACAAATGAAGTGTCAGAAGTATTTGAACTTTTAGGTACAGAGGAACTTGTATTTGAAAATTTCTGCAATTCTCCTTTTAATTTGAAAACTTGTTTTTGAAGATCAGAAATTTTACAAAGCATTTGATCTTTTTCAGAAAAATTCATTCTTCTTTCATCCTCAAGATCTTTAAGAGTCTTATAGTACCGAAATTCGTAAAATTTACTGTTATCAACCGGAGAATCATCAGATTTGAACTGTTTACATTCCTCTTCTGAATAACTTCTGATATAATCATCAGATAATGAAATTTTCCTTTTACTATAACTGTCATTCAGACGTGCGTAGTTGAAAGGAATTTGAACATTATCTTTTTGCTTTCTACGTTTATCATGTTCAGCTTCAACTACCTCAGATGATCTTGTAAAACGCATTTTATACTTCTTGTCCAGATTAAAATAGATAGTATCATACAGTGTAGGAACAAATCTGATTGCACGTTTCAAGTAATGTGGATTTTCAAATCCCAAACCTTCTCTAACATTATAAGCTTTGAACTCTTTTGGTTTATTTAGAAAAATTGTTTGATCAGTCTGTCCTCTTTTTAAAAGCATGGTTTCAACCTTTTTAATATGCCCAAGTAAAACTTCTTTTTCTTCAGAAAGTGCAGAAAGTTTAGTTTGAATGTCATTATACTCCTTTTCCTTAATAGAAAGTTTATCTGAAATTTCAGACAATTTAGCTTTTTGCTTATTATCAGAAATGACAGATTGTTCCAAGAACTTTTCATTTTCTTTCATCAAATATTGCACAAGATGTTCATTCTGAGCATTCTTGTCGGAAAGCTCAACTATTAAAGCATCATTCTGTTTAGAACGAGCTTTCCATTTATCTGTAAGCAATATCTGATCCTTTAACTTCTTTTTAAGATTTGCCATGTTTTCGTTTAAAGACTTAATGTAAGATTCAAACTCAACATAAGGATTAAGACGTACCTCAGATTCATCCTCAGAAGAATGGTCGTCTGGATTTGCCATCAAGCAAAGTTGTTTTCTAGCTGAAGAATCTTCATCCTCTGAATCTGAGCCTATCACCACATCCTCAGTCTCATCATCACCTTCAGAACCATCAGACACATTGATCACCTCTATCGCTTCATCATCGGAACTAACTGAATCATCCATTATGCCCACTGAATCATCAGAAGAATCAACAAACCAATCATCAAGAGAATCAGCAAGAGAATCATCCGAGTCATGAGGATTACAACGCCTCAAAGAAAAATCAGTCTTTCGTCCACTCTTAGGAACCATCTTTGACATAAATGCTTTAACCATCATGCAAACGACATCATCAGATTCATCGTCAGTGGCGTTTAACCAATGATCTTCTTCAGCAAGTAAAGCTTTTCCTGATTCCTTCTTCTTTGCCAAAGAAGCTTTATGACTGTAGTATGAATAATCTTTGACTCCAGCATTCGGACACTCTCTCGCAAAATGACCTGGCTTTCCACATTTAAAGCACTTTTGAACTTCATCAGTCTTTTTCTCATCTTGCTCTTCGATTCGCTTCTCTCCAAACTTTTTCTTCTCCTCATACTTTCCTTTCTCATAATATCGCGCTGAATCAGTCTTCTTATCACTCCTCTTGTCTTCATGTCTACCTCTGTACTCAGACTTCCGAGAGGTAGATGAATATCGTTGCTTGTTGGAAGACGGTTGCTTATAGAATCTCCTTTGAAAAGCTTTCGTCATCATAGCCATTGCTTGTTTAAATTCAGCAACATCAACATCTGAATCACTACTTGCTTCCGGAGTGTCAGAAGAATCACTTCTTGCTCTTGACCTGTGAACGACTTGTTTCCCTCTTTTATCAGCCATTAAAGCTAAAGTATCTGCCTTTTCCTTCTCAGATTTTATCTTCTCATCCAACGCATCTTGAACATCATCTTGACTTTGTTTCAAGATTTCATACACAACATGAATATCTATGTCAGCTAAAGACTTGTTCTGAAAGACAGAGTTGGAATAAAGTTTCCAAACAGGCTGAAGATTAGTGAGAAACTTGACGTTGTTCTCAATCTTCGTCTTAGTGATGCCATTCTTCCGTAACTCATTCAGCAAATTGCAGAACCTTTCATAGGTTTCATCTAACTTTTCCTCGTCTCTTGCCTTGAACTGCTCGTATCGTTTGATGATGTTCGTTACTTTCATCTGAGTACCAACACTTGTACCGAGCATCTGTTTCTCAATCTGATCCCACATTTCCTTGCCCGTGGAATTATGACTGTCAATGGTAAAATAGATGTCATTCGGAAGACCCAATAACATGAACGATTTAGCCAACTTATCCGCTTTATGTCTATTCTTCTCTTCAACAGTCATATCCTCAAACTTTTTGAGAACAGTGTGAGCGGCAACTGGAGGATCAGAATCAGGTTGTGCCGGTTTTTCTTCAGTAAACACTTTCGGACCTTCTTTTAGCGATAACCGAATGTACTCTCCCAAATCTTGTCGGTCAATGAAATCCAAAAATCGATCTCTCCACATATTGTAATCGCCTCTGAAAAGAACTGGTGGTTTGGTATCGGAACCAATTGCTAACGCTTCTCTCGTCGTCATGATGAATTGTACGGATCTTTTGATCAGTAGATGATTAAATCTGAAATTGTTGAACGGTTGTCTTTGAAAAACCTGAAGTAAAGTCAAATAATCTGAAACACTAACAACAACTGATAGTCAGTAATGCAGAGTATATTCAGAAAAATTTAAAACTTGTAAAATCGGACAATTAGAAAAATTTGCTCTCCAAAAATCACAAAGACTCGAGACTTGGTAAAAATAAAATGAAAACAATAAAACCAAAAATAAGCCTCTCACAAAAGCAATAGACTGACTCAAGATACTCAAAAACTTAAAAAAAATATGGCTCGAATTTTAAAAATCAAAAATTCACTCAAAAAATCAAAATGGCTCGAAACATATTGAAAATATTCAAAAATGGTAAAATATCTAGAAAAACACTCAAAAGTAAAGCACTAGACTCAAAATATTGAAAAAAAAACTCAAAATACGGTATCCACGCGTCAAAATACGCTCAAAATACGTCTCACACTCGAAATACACTCGAAATATGAAGAAATACTCGAAATATACACGAAATAAGTCGAAAAACGCGCTCAAACACTCGAGATACCACTCACACGCTCGAAACAAAGCTAAACGCGCTTTAACGCGCCCCGAGATGATCACTCACGCGCCCTCACGCGCTCGGAATAGACTCGAGATAGCTTGCTGACGCGCCACGCGACTAGAGACACTGTTCACGCGCTCTGACGCGCCTCGAGATGACGCGTCTGACACACACTTTTGATGACCTGCACACACCTTTTTGGTCTCCTACGCGCCTTACACACGCGCCTAGAGATGACTCCTACACTCCAACACTCCTCGAGATACACGCGCCTGACGCGTTGACTGCTGCTGACAGAGGCCTGACGCACCTGTCGGACTCGAGTTGACACCTTCACACGCCTTCAAGACAGACACGTGACTCGAGACCTGCTAATTTTGACCCCTCACGTGACACCCTCTTCTCACGTGACTCGAAACAAGACTAATGTGCTTTTCCTTGTTGACGCTGACGTACGCACTCGAGATACGTCTCGAGTTGACATTCACGCTTTCTTCACACGGTTTCACATGCATAAAAACTAATTATATTCAAGTATCACATCTAAACAAATGGTGGAATCAAAGTGGTGTTAAGAAATATATTAGCAAGCTTGGCTTTTAGTGCTTCAATGATGGAAAATACATAGAAACAAGGAAATGGATGAAATTGCTCGGAAATGAGTACTAAACAACAGGGTCAAAATATGTTTATACGAGTATTAACAAAATTGCATTGCTTTTTCATGAATAAATATACACTCGGTTAAGATTTGGCATCTAAAATTCATATGTTTCATCGACTTTTGCACTATAAATGCATGCATGATCTAGATATCCATAGCAATCAAATCCTAAAATGGCAAAAAACACAAAAACTTATACCGTTCTTCTTGTTTTTCTCTTCCTTTTCTTCCTAGGTGTTCATTCAGGTGAGAAAAAGCCGCAAGATTGCAGAAAGCGTGTTATTATTAGTTTTATGTACTCACAATTTGTAAAACTTTAGCAACGATATTTGTTATTAGATTTCAAATGGTTTGATATTGAAATGTTTTTAAAGTGATTGCAGATATGGTGGTGGGTGAGAAGACCATTGATAAGACATGCGAAAGGAGAAGCAAGACATGGACAGGATATTGTGGTGACTCTAAGCATTGTGACCAGCAATGTCGTGAATGGGAAGGGGCTAAACATGGAGCTTGTCACCGTGAAGGGTTGGGGATGGCGTGCTTTTGCTACTTCAATTGCTGAAAGCTATGAATCAGTCAATGAACGAAGAAGATTATAATTGTTTGGAGTTTATCTATAATGTTGAGATAAGTATAAGTGTCTTTTGATTGTTTAATAAAAAGTATGTGTGACAAGTTTAAATATGGTGATTGTAACGAATAAACCCATTTTTTTCATCCATCATTGTTGTTTTTCTTTATTGTTGTTTTTTCTGTTAAGTTGCATGTAAATTACATAGATAAAAATGTATCATTTTGTAATATTAATAAATAAATTTAGTGTTAAATAGGAAAAAAAATAATAATAATATTAAGAGTAAACTCTAATTATTATTCCTAACGTTTAATAATCTGTTTGAAAATGGGACCTGTAAAAATTTTTCTTATGATTTTTATTTTGCTTTAAAAATGATTCTATATATATACAAAAATATATATAACTAATTTTATTATACATAAAAAATATATATAATTATACTGTTATCTGCTATAGAGTACACAATTCATATTACTATTATATACACACGCAATATATATAATTTATATTTTGCATATACAATAATAGTATGAATTATATAATAAATCTTTTAAAAGACATTTAAGAAATTATATTTAATATAGTTTATATTATTTATACAACTTTTATATATAATTTATTTATATAAGTTATATTGTTAGTATACAAACCACTTAGTTTATGCAAACTATGCAAACCAGTTTTACACCATTAGATTTATTTTATTTGAATTTTTGTCTTAGTATTAATAATAATGAAAATAAAATTCAACAATTCAACTCACCTATTTATTTTGGGATAATCCATATTTTTAAGTAATTGCATGATTATCCATGTTTGAATTGCATCGGTTTCACGTTAGCTACGGGTTGTAAAAGATTATAGCTCATATAAATTATATATTTGTATTATTCAAAATGAAATTTACGAAAATAGGTAAAAAAAAACTACATTGTCTTAAATCTAACCGAGATTGTGAACGACGTTAATGATCAAAAATCATTTTCAAAGCAAAATAGAAATCGTAAGGAGGATTTCCAGACTTATCAAAATTCAAATCCCACTTTTAATTATTTCACTAAACCTTAGGGGGACCAAAATTGGAGTTTTACTCTAATATTAAAAATGTGAAAATAGAGAAAAACTGATTATTTTACCTCTGATTTTACACATATTGGAGACAACTCTTTAGTTTATGGATTGTAGTTGTAAAAGAATACAAATTCCGGGACCAAATACATAATTAACAAAGTATAAGAACTTTAATCGCAATTTATGATAAAACACAGGTACCGAATTCGTAATTCCCTCTTGAATCTTTTTGTTAATGGGCCAAGTGAAAGACATATTGGGCTTAATGGAAGCCCAAAGTACATTGACTATAAATACAAAGATAAATGTCGTGAAAATATATTTTCTAGGGCTCTTTTTTTTTTTTTTTTCTTTTCTTGTATCAAAACCGGAGAGCGTGCTTCTCTGCGCCACGTCTATATGTATACCACCGACATTTCATATTCTCATGCTATCTCAGTGCTACATTAGTTTTTCTGTTTCCTATCCTTTGAACCTTAAAGTGGAGTACCACAAATATTTCATGACTGTCATACCCTCTATTTTTTTTAATATATGCCATCCCTAACCGCCCTTACCCGCTTCCCAACCCGTGGTGAACCTGGTTGTGGTACGCCTGGCCTTGTTTATGCATGAGAACCACTGGTTTGATATCTACCTTTGAAAGATCCTAAAACCGGCGGTGGCAAGCAGAAGAAGAAGGCTATTGTGGAATATTTGTGGTACTCCACTTTAAGGTTCAAATGATAGGAAACAGAAAATTGCACTTTCATTCTCTTTTTATTATCAAGGGTAATATTGCAATTTAGTCAATTGTAAAAATTACACATTCTTAGAAATGTTAATTAATGTGTGCCCCCACTCTTCAAATATTAACAGTGATAGATTACCTAAATACCCTTCATGACATTTTCACACTTTGTTGTTTAACTTAAAAATACTATACGGCGATAAATTTATTATTATAAATATTTATTGATGGTTGTGGTGTGGCGATGACAAATGGCGGCAATAGCAATGTGGTGGTGGAGGTGGCGTTGGGTAGTTGGCGGTGGTTTTAGTGGTGGAGGTGGTGGTAATGATGCAATAGGGCTAGTGATGAGGATAGGTGGTGGTGACGACAAAGATGACAGTGGCAGTGATGACGATGATGGATACAAGTGTTATAGTGGGATGAAATAGAATGAAGTTTAATTATTTTAATTAAAACTCAAAATTAAATTTTTTTAAAGCTTATTAAAATTTCATACAAGATTATGACAATAAAATATAACTTTTTGTAGTACTTTTTGAATAATAAATACTACTAGTATATTTTCTTCTAAACATTGGTGTTACTAAAATTCGCATGAATAAAAACTAATTACATTCAAGTATCACATCTAAACAAATGGTGGAATCAAAGTGATGTTAAAGAAATATATTACCAAGCTTGGCTTTTAGTGCTTCAATGATGGAAAATACATAGAAACAAGAAAATGAATGAAATTGCTTGGAAACAAGTACTAAACAACAGCTTCGAAATATGTTCATATGAGTATTAACAAATTTTCATTGCTTTTTCACGAATAAATATATACTCAATCAAGATTTGGCATCTGAAGTTCTTATGTTTCATCGACTTTTGAGCTATAAATGCATGCGTGATCTAGATATCCATAGCAATCAAATCCTAAAATGGCAAAAAACACTAAAGCTTATACCGTTCTTGTTTTTCTCTTCCTTTTCTTCCTAGGCGTTCATTCAGGTAAGAAAAATCCGCTTTATGACAGAATAATATGTCGCAGGATTGCTGAAAACGTGTTATTATTAGTTACTATGTACTCACAATTTGTAAAACTTTAGCAACAATATTTGTTATTAGATTTCAAATGGTTTGATATTGAAATGTTTTTAAAGTAATTGCAGATATGGTGGTGGGTGAGAAGACCATTGATAAGACATGCGAAAGGAGAAGCAAGACATGGACAGGATATTGTGGTGACTCTAAGCATTGTGACCAGCAATGTCGTGAATGGGAAGGGGCTAAACATGGAGCTTGTCACCGTGAAGGGTTGGGGATGGCGTGCTTTTGCTACTTCAATTGCTGAAAGCTATGAAGATTATAATTGTTTGGAGTTTATCTATAATGTTGAGATAAGTATAAGTGTCTTTTGATTGTTTAATAAAAAATATGTGTGACAAGTTTAAATATGGTGATTGTATTGAATAAACACATTTTTTTCATCCATCATTGTTGTTTTTCTTTATTGTTGTTTTTCTGTTAAGTTGCATGTAAATTACATAGATAAAAATGTATTATTTTATAATGTTAATAAATTAATTTAATGTTAAATAGGAAAAGAAGACAAAAATAATAATAATATTAAGATTAAACTCTGATTATTATCCTTAAGGTTAATAATCTATTTGAAATTGGGACCTGAATTTCAACAAGTATAAAAAATCGTTCTTATGATTTTTATTTTGCTTTGAAAATGATTCTTCCAAAAAGTGTGTTTTGACGGAGACATTCTAACCCCGGGTCTCATTATACAAAAATATATATAATTAATTTTATTATACATGAAAAATATATATAATTATACTGTTATCTGTATATAATAAACAACTAGATTTGATCCCATGTTTAATTTAAACTATTTACTATAATTTAATTTATGTTTAATAGTATTATATCGAGTAATTAGTTTATTTTGAAAGTATTGACAATAGACTTATATTATATACTAGTTTTGATCCCGTGTAATACACGGGATAATTTCAAGAAATTAAGTCATGCCAAAAACCTTATATTACAATTATGAATTGTTGTGCTATTGATCTTTTAACATCAATATTATTTTCTATCAAATACATTAATTATATTAAAAAAAAGTACAAACTTTATTTATTTTTAATTTAATTCAATTGATATCAAATTATCAACAATGAAAATATAACAAAGACATTTTATAGATCAAACTATAAACTATCTTTGACTTTAAAATGACGTTAATATACTTTCACATATAAAGAGAAAGGTATACATATAAAAGTGTACTTGGATTGAAATATAATAATAGATACGTTTAACAATAATTTGTTATAAAAATATAATTAACTATTATATTAAAACCCAATGATTATCTTCATTATATTTAAAATGAAATATTTATTTTCTATTTGATGACGTTTATCAATTAGTTACATGAATACAAATATAAATTATTATATAATGTGGAGAAGAAAACTTATTCTTACCATTCTTCAAATAATTGCAAAAACAAATAATAAAAAAAAAATTATGCATGATTGTTCTTCGAAAAAATGGTTGACGAACTTACCTAAGACGTTTGCAAAAAGGGTAATGGAGGAACTTGAAAAATTAAAATGGAAAAGGTAAGGTTTATACGGTTTTTGTTGAATCTGCTTAGTATTTAAATATCAATTTAGGGAGAGAGATAGAGATATAGATGACTTCATACCAATTGATAGAGATAAAGTTTGTTATATTTAATAGATAATTTTGGATTAATTTTTAATAATTTTAAATTTTGAATCAGTATCATGTATCAACATATGACATATGACACATATGCATATGATGTGGCAATGGCTCACCAGAACGCGACACGTGTCAATGAGTTACTCAGAGCGCGACACGTGTCAATGAGTTACTCTTTTATTATATATAGATTCTATTATTTGCATTTTAATTAATCCGTTGACCATCCATCAATATGTATATATGTATGTATAATAAATTAAGTTTTACAGAAAATAAATATATTTAATATTGTAAAACATATAAGTATATTTAAATTTATAATTGAACTTTTAATTTTCTTATTTAACTGGATTTTTAATTTTTTTTTTCTTTCTTGATTTGTTATAGTAGATAGATAGAGATAAGAGATAAAATAAGTAGATTAATTTAATATTTGAATTAATAATGATAGAATAGTTTAATATTTGAATTAATAGAGATAGAATAGTTTAATATTTTTAAATTTTAAATTAAAGTGACATGTCAACAAATGACACGTAGTGTCCAAGTACGTGTTTTGGCGACACGTGGCAGACCAGTTACTCTTTTATTATATATAGATAGATAGATATATGTAGATGATTTTTTAAACCGTTTGATTTAATTATGTATTTTTGAAAGTGGTATTTATCTTTTACATTATTTTATTTATTGTTTTTATATTTATCTATAGTTTGAATTAAAAGGTTTGATTTAATTATGTAGAGAACTTTTAAACCGTTTGATTTAATTATGTAGAGGATTTTTGAAAGTGGTATTTATCTTTTACATTATTTTATTTATTGTTTTGATAACCGAAAACGGCCGGCTCACCAGAACGCGACACATGGCAATTCGGCTCACCAGAGCATGACACGTGTCAATCAGTTACTCTTTTATTATATATAGATAGATTCATATTACTATTATATACACACGCAATATATATAATTTATATTTTGCATATACTTATAGTATGAATTATATAATAAATCTTTTAAATGACATTTAAAAAATTATATTTAATATAGTTTATATTATTTATACAACTTTTTTATATAATTTATTTATGTAACTTATATGTTAGTATATAATTATACATACATAATATAAATTAGAGTCGAAACTGATGCAACCCTATGAAATCCTATAAAATTCTATGAAAAAATTTCATATTTAATATGAAATACATGAAAAGTCAATAATTATGAAAATATGACACATATGAAAAATCAATGATTATGGAAGCGTTTCATAGAAATTTATAGACTATTTCATAGAATTGCATTGGTTTCACGTTAAATACGGGTTGTAAAACATTATAACTCATATAAATTATATATTGTATTATTCAAAAGAAAATTTAAGAAAATAGGTAAAAAAACTACACTGTCTTAATCTAACCGAGATTGCAAACGACATTAATGATCAAGAATCATTTTCAAAGTAAAAAAAAAAAATCGTAAGGACGATTTCCAGACTTAAAATTCCAATCCCACTATTAATTATTTCACTAAACCTTAGGGGACCAAAATTGGAGTTTTACTCTAATATTAAAAATGTGAAAATAGAGAAAAACCGATTATTTTACCTCTGATTTAATTAATATTGGGGACAACTGTTTAGTAAATGGATTGTAGTTGTAAAAGAATACAAATTCAGGGACCAAATACATAATTAACAAAGTATAAGGACTTCAATCGTAATTTACGACAAAACAAAGGTACCCAATTCATAATTCTCTCTTGAATCTTTTTGTTAATGGGCCAAGTAAAAGACATATCAGGCTTAATGGAAGCCCAAAATACATTGACTAGAAATACCAAACGTCGAGAAAATATATTTTCTAGGGTTTTTTTTTGCTTTTCTTGTATCAAAACCGGAGAGTGCCTATCTCACTACGATGCTTCATATTCTTCTTAGGCTACGAGTACAGCCAACATTTCACACCCTCGTGCCTTCTCAACGGTATATCAACTTTTCTGTTCATATCCACTAAACCCTAAAGTATTGGAGTGCAACGAATATTTCATAATTGTCATACCCTCAATTTATTTTAATATATATGTTAAGAGATAGAAAGAGAGAAAGAGGGAAATTGGTACTTGTGCCATTTGTGACATAACTTTATGAGTAATGTTATCTCATTTTTAAATTAGTTTATTCTATGGCAACAAATATGGACATGAATGATAACTTTCCAAAGCATTTCGAAATCCAAACAATCCTTCTTTGCCTGTGTATACATTAAGTTGGTTATCAATCTTTGTAAACGTCACACCATCCTTAACGAGTCTCTCCATGCAACCACGGTTGGTGAAAATATTTCTTTGCATACTTTCTTGTTAAACTCAACAAACATTGATGATTGTGGATGAAATTGCCATCTTTTTGGTTTAGCAAAATATTCATTTGTTCAGGGGCGGAACACAAGCTTACCAACCGTAGGGGCCGGACCTAATATGTTATATAACTTTAAAAATTCAAAAATACACTATCCAAAGTCATAACATGGTAAACTCTAATACTAGACGTTAAACATGAAAATGTTAAACATCGCTTATCAAAGCGAAAACCGTTGATCTTTCATGGCCTTTAAATCTTCCACAATTGATGAAACATATCAAAAATGTTTTCTCTTTTAGGTGGTTTTTTTTTCTTCAAAATAAACTCTTAATTGTCATCCATGTTTGATTGAGTCAGATGTAAGATAATTTAGACCGTTTATTCTTTTCTTTCCCTTTTCATAGTTTTTAACCCTTAATGTCCTCTGATTTATTAATTGATGAGCTAGAATCGGTGAAATTTTTTCTTTATTAAGAAAAATAGATTGCAAATAGGACTTTTAAATGTAAAATTTGAGAGCTAAAAACTAATAACTTAATATACATATACACTCTTTACTAAAAACTAAAAATACATGTATATATACACACGTTTAGCACTAAAATAATTGTAAATACTAGGCCTATCAGATAAATTGAAAACTAAAAAACTCTTGGTGGTTAAAGTTAGACTTTGAAAGTGTAGAAGTGGAGGGCCAAATCTATAAATAATTTACTTTTACACTTGAATAATTAACTTTTACACTTCAAAAACTTCATAGATATGTATGGCTTATTTACTCCAATAAAAAACACAGGGGCCAAGGCCCCTATAAGCCCCTAAAGGCATCCGTCCCTGCATCTGTTGTGGAAATTCTCCGATCATCTTGAGCATCAAACATATGCAGCGAGCCTCACATGGAGTCCGATATAAACTCTGCATCTTTTCCATCAACATTTTACCTTGCGACTTTGTATGCACTTGCATTATCAATAACGACCTGGACCACAATGTCTTCTCTGGTCTTTCCTATCATAGTGTCAAGCAAATCAAATATTTTAGCTGCATCTCTCACACAATCAAATGCATTATTTGTTTCCAAGGAAACGCTTCCTTGTTGATTGTTGACTAGAAAGTTTATGAGACTTTTATTTCTCATATCGAGGGTTATTGTCCCTGTATTTGTGCATATGTTAAGGCCTTTTAAATCTTTTTCAGGGTTTTTTGATTCTTGTTCTGGTTATCTATTTAAGATTTCATCAATATTATGTGTGGTTTTCTTTCTTTAAGATTTAGGCGTCGTTTGCCAAATGGCTTACCAAGTTATATTACTTTATTAGATGAATATGATAAGAACTGAGAATCTTACCCTGTAATTGAGTGACGACTCTTACCCATTTAGTGCTTACCGACAAATTGTTGCATAAGATCTCATTTGATGGATTAAAATCTTACTTAGTAAGATCTAGTGTTGAATTTTACTCGTAAGCAATTATCGACTAAATATTTTGGTAAATGGTCCTTTATTCTTTGAATCGATGCAGGCCTTGGAATGGTTTTTAATCTTTATATATGAAAAAGGCTTAAAAATTTAGCTTCATATGAAAGGACAACACAAAGATGTTAAAACATTTATTTAGGCACAATTTTTTTTTAAAAACTGATTTGGGTTAGGTTGCATATGTATGGCATGTCACTTTTACATAAGTGTTGTCATCATCAGCATGTTTTCAAGTAATTGAGACCACTTGAATAAATAAAATTTTGATTCAAACCGTAAATGATACTTTTAAAAGTTAGGTGCCGTTTACTTTCTAAAGAGGCTTGAAATTTGAAGTCTTATTTCACTTCTGAATAACAAGAGGTAGTGTCGAAGTCTAGAATCTGAATCAATAATATCATTTGGTTTTGTAACATCTTAAATTGATTTCAAGTTGTTTATGAAATCGATTCAATTTGATCTCGATTTGAAAGTCGTATGAACTTGAGCGGCAATTAAGAGGTGTTTTAGAAGTTAGATTACCACTTCTTATTTCAGGTTTATTTACGAGTTCTGCGAGACTGAAATCTAAAAAAAACAAACGGTGTGAATGTAAAAAGATCTAACCAATTAAGTCTTAAGAGGTATTGAGAGGCTTTAAAAGACAAACAACTTCCTTAGTTTCTCAAAATAGAATCAAACCAAAGTTTGTTTATTTTTGTTGCAAATTTCTCTTTGGTAAATGACTAGTTAGTAATTACCAATGGTTTGTTTTTACTTTTTAAAGTGATTATTGTGTGTTCAAGAATACAATTAATTACTTAGAAAAATATACTTTTAGAGTTAGATGTCATCAAATATTTGTACCCATTTTGTTACATAATTTTGTTTCCTAAAAAAGCCAACCAAGTTCATGGGCAATTGGATTATATGGTTGGATGATAAGTGCAATTGGGAAAATGGCAAGTAGTTTAGGTTTTCCTATATACTTCCATCCCATGTTAGAAATAAAATATTTTTGGTCTCAAGTGCTTGTTGTTTTTATTCCCTGCTATTGCAATGTGGGCTGTTTCAATGTTTTTTTGAACCACTTTTGGAAGTTGGTACTTGTAGTTACTTGTCTATATATAGAGAGAGATGGTATAAATGTCGGGATATCGTGAATCCTAATTCCCATCTTTGTCTCCATCAATGTCGGGTTATTTGGGTTCCTAATTCCCGTCTCTGTCTCCATCTTTGTTGGGTAATAAGGGGTCGTTTACCAAATTCTTATTGGTTAAACGCTTGCGGGCAAGATATTCGCTTTTAACTACCTTATCATGTAACATTTTTTTGCTATGAAAACGGATTGTTGGTAAGCATATTAAACACGGTAAGTAGTTATTAGGAATAGGCAAGTCATTTTCCACACTTAGGTGTTTGTTTTTTAAGAGGTCTAAAGTCTGAAGTCTAAATTCATGTTTGAAAAATAAGAGGTGGATGGTGCACCTCTTAAAATTTTAGAGGATAGTAAGAGGTTTTCAAGATTTTTCCTAAAAATAAAACAAACAGTCTGAACTCTGCAAACCTCTTAACTTTTAGATTTAAGAGGTTTTAAGAGATAACTTTTAAAAAACAAACGGCCCCTACCGTGGTAAGTGCTTACCTTGCTAACCGTTTAGTAAATGACGACCCATAAGTTTTCCTCTCTATCCCCATTCCTGTCGGGTTAGTCGGGTTTATATGCACCGCTAGTTACACTATTACCAAAATCACAATTGTACCCTATTTGTTATAGTAATTAAAAAGGACTGGTAGATTATGCAAGAAGATTGTGATAATTTTTTATTTTTATTTTTTTGAACAAGAAGTTGAATTTGTTATTAATTGTGATTAGAATATGATTATCCAAGAATGGTGAAATTCACTTTAATTCTATAGATAAATTAAATTTGTGAATGAAATTTGATCAACGGAATTCATCATTTAGGCTCCTTAAGGTATTGTGTTTTGCCAAGTATTAATAGAAAATGTCTATTTAGTAATATGCTATAGGTAACAACAATTTAATTTATAGTTTAATAAAAGCTTTTTAACTACGTAAATTTATAGGCAATGTTTAAGAAGGGTCAATTGAGAAAATTTCATAGGCAATGTTTACACGAAAACATAATACCAATTTTGATCAATGAAAACATGCCCTCTGTGTACAAGAAACTTTTTTAAGTGCCATTAAAAGGAGGAATTAAATGCGGACATTTTTGCAAACCACAATAATTATTTTGTGATTTTAAAACTGTAAGGACGAAAAGTATTATGGAACAAAGTTATAGTTTACTCAAGCTTGTAATTTGATAAGAAGTTAATGCTTCTTTAAACAAACTATTGTGCAAATTTAAATTATGTTAAATTGCAAAATAATATATCTCAACACATTCTTTATATTCCATCTATTTCTATAAAAAGCAAAACTGGGTTTTTACCATTCTAATGAAATGCTGTCATCCAATACATTTGCTTCGGGTTGATCATAGTTTGTTGACGTATGATTTTGCGTGATTAAGCTTCATCTGCTTGTGTTATTTGTTCATGGTTGTTAGGTGTTTGTTGCCATTTTCATTAACCAACTTCTTTTCAATCGACTTGATAGAGGACATGCTACTACTGATTTTGTTCGGATAAGGTTGCAATTGGTTTTGAACTTATGGTTATTGATTTTGACCAGATAAGCCTTGCATACCGCCTTCCCTACTTTTCTCTGGTCCAAATGTACCTTATTTTCAAGCTAGGCGAAGAACCAACAATATGTGTGTGTGTGTGTTTTAATAAGAATGTTAAACATCGTGAAAATGTAATAGGAGAAGGTTCATATGTAATTTATTGGAAAAATCCAACAATGAGAAACAAAATGGAGTCAAATAGTTATTAGACTAGATCCCAAGGGGAGTCAATTTGAGATCATAGATTCGGCTCCCTCATTGTATGAATTTGTCAATTTGAGGTCCAACCATAGACTAGGCTTCCACCCCCCCCCCCCCCCCCAACCGCCAAGTCAAAGACTATGGTTGGGCTTTAGATCCAGCGTAAGCTAGGTCGGGCATCGACGAATTAGTAAGTTGTTCGTGGATGCTCGATACCGTCGGGGAGGTGTGCGTGCATGTATTCGTGGTAGTTGTTAATTGGTTCGATGCCTCTATACCTTAAAAAATAAATGTCTCATGCAAATATCTTTTTACATAATTGTTAGCCTTGCTTGTATATTATCATTCTAATTTTATTTATTTAAATATAATTGATTATTCTACCAAATCAAAACACCAACTCAACCCGTATGGTTTGAATTGTATTAGATTGTGACTTTATTTGACGTTGGATCAAGATTTTCCAAATCTCAAACAATAGAGTGAACTAATGTAAATTTTTAGGCAATGTTGTTTATACCCTATATAGGTTAAAATCGAGTTAAATTGTATATTGGAAATGTAAAAAGGAACTATTAATGTTGACATGTGAGGGAAACTTTAGACATTGTTTGGTAAACTCAAAATAGCTTATACGCTAGCTTTTTGATAAGCTACTTGGAAGTATCTTTTTGGAGTTTTTTTTTTTTTTTTTTTTTTTTTTTTTTTTTTTTTTTTGCAATTATACACTTATTAAGATTAATTATTATATCTCAATATACGTATTTTGGTCAATTACATACCCATAAGCTAGTTTTTACCAAATATAATTTGTTCATAAACTTATCAACTAGTTTACTAAAGATAGGATTCATAAAGCAATGATAAGGGTCCAATGAGTGTGATGCATTGAAAATTGAAAAAGCATGCATTGAAAATGTAAAAATGAGATTTGATGTTGATAGGTGTAAAAGAACATTCACTTTTAAAATGTTGTTAGCGTCGGCATCGTAATCCGGGTGGTGAATTGTTGAAGATGATGCCGATGATGATGAAGACATTTTTTGGAGAGAAAGTTGGAAGAGATGAAGAAGAAATGTTGAAAGAAAAATTGGAAGAGATGAAGATATTGTGTGAAAAATGTTAAAATTAGGTTGGTATATATAATAACTTAAATTGGAAAAAAAAAAAAAAAAAACTAGCCGTGGGGGGGGGGGGTTGGGGGTGGCGACCTTCGGCTTGGAGAAACCGCACAACATCAACCCGATGACAACCACGGTGGTGTTCCTTGAGGGTGCGTTTGGTGCACTGGACAGGGTGGGACAGGACAGGACAGGACAGTCCTGTCCTGCGTTTGGCACGCCCCAACCTTGGACTAAGTAGAACACAGTAGCACAAGACATGGGACAAGTGTGTCCACCCCTTACCCATGGAACTAAGTGGAACAAGGAACTTAATGACCAAAATACCCCTAAAATAAGAAACCTAATTAAATATCCCTTCTTTTTTCTTCAACCGCTTTCTCCCAAACTCCATCTCTTATTCGATTTCACGACCTCGGATCTACCTCCCTCTCCGGCGATGTCCGGCGACCTGCGGCTGTTACCTCCGGCGACCTCCGCCTCCCTCTACGGCGATGTCCGGCGACCTGTGGCTGCTACCTCCGGCGACCTCCGCCTCCCTCTCCGACGATGTCCGGCGACCTGCAGCTGCTACCTCCGGCGACGTCCGACGTCCGGCGGCCTCCGCCTCCCTCTCCGGCGATGTCCGGCGACTTGCGGCTGCTACCTCCGGCGACATCCGACGTCCGGCGGCCTCCGCCTCCCTCTCCGGCGATGTCCGACGACCTGTGACTGCTACTTCCGGCGACAACTTATAGACTTTATCAATAAAACAGTATTATAAGGTTTTAAATTCTTTGTTATTATACATTAAATTGATTATTTATTAATAAAACAGTACACAGCTCATCAGGGGTAAACTGGTCATTTTAACATGTTCTGGCTTGTCCTGTCCTATGTTGTTCTAGCTTACCAAACGCTGGACACCTGTCCTGTCCTGTTCTGTTCTGTCCTGTCATGTTCTGTCCTGTCCTGTCCCGTCTGCGTACCAAACGCATCCTAATGTACCTGTCAGGTACTAACTACCCGGGTACCTACCTGCCGCTTTGTCACAGCGGATAGCCTAAGAATGTAAATGGTGAGTAATGTGACACGTGTACGGTGAGTAATGGCACGCTGCAGAATCAGGCCTATGTGTAGTGCTGTAGTTTTCAGTACGTTTGTATGTGACCGGTGGTGATGCCACTGCCACATGTACAATAATCAATTATTGAATAATTAAAAGTATATAAATAAAAAAAGATAATTCCCATATTAATCTTTTTAACAAGTTGCAGATAAGTCACGTACATGTTCCGACACGAAAACAACAAGGTCTTTCGGATCCATACAGGTACGCAACTAATCCTCGGCGACCATGAGCCATGGTAGATCATCTACAATCATCTAAAAGCGGTTTACTTTTTTGGGTTCAAGAATATAGCTACGTGTCATGATCTTAAACCCAAATGGGTAGTTTGGTGTAACTTTCCTGCTTCGTGTTTTTAATCTTCCTTGTTCTTTTGCTAGCTTCTTGCTAGCATTTTTGTTTTAATGATATCGCCTTGCCCATAAAAAAAGGAATACACTAATTTACGCTAAAACTTTGGATTAGATGAAGTTGAATTTAATGCAAGAAGTGAATTAGAATCCTTAATATTTTTATAAATTTTTAGTCCGTCTTTTAGTACAGGCGAACATGTCCTTCTATGACTTGCATTTTAGAAGATTTAATTTGGTGCACCTCAATACATCTTACCTTGATGTATTTTAACTCTAATATGCATCTAATTCTCATCCAACGATTGTTAACCGTTTTTTAAACTAACCTTAACTTCTCAACAAAAGCTAAGACTTTATATAAACTATCAAATACATAACAAAATATTAATAAGTCTCTACTTTAATAATTCATTTCTTAATGATTAATGCTTAAATTTTAAGTTTTGATATATTATTTCAGTTTCTCATTTTTCTACGACAATATCATTCTTAAGAGTCATATTTTTTGTATGGTACATCAAATATATTTTATAGTGTTTAGGGACACTATTGACATTTTAGTAGAGCCAACCATGTTATA
Source organism: Centaurea solstitialis (assembly GCA_030169165.1). NCBI lineage: Eukaryota > Viridiplantae > Streptophyta > Magnoliopsida > Asterales > Asteraceae > Centaurea > Centaurea solstitialis. The sequence goes on from CM058043.1 coordinate 33,099,470, forward strand.
GTGAAGTTTGCGTATATGGTATTACCTTAAAAGAACATGAAATCAAACCAAATCAAATAGACCTGATATATCTCATTCAAAAGTAGATTTTAAAGGAGTATAATGTATGCAAACCTAGCCTTCACCACTAGGTTCAAGAGGATGTTTCCATAAAGAACCTCGGCGTGGGCATCAAACAAAGGTCTATGCAAGCAGAAACTAAGATCTAATTATATATGTTTATTATGATAAACAATATTGTATGCAAAAAAACTTGCATCTTGTTTAGTAAGTTTGATCAAATTAATGGTCTTTTATCTTTGATTGATGAAGGTTGAGACTCAATGATTGTTGAATATGGACTTACAAAAGAACTAACTGTAGATGTAAATATGGAGAAGCTAACCAAATAACTTATGAATAAACAAGGAAGTAGGTGACAAAAAATGAACAAAACAGGAAAGAAGAACAAAAGAAAGTAACCAACGATTGTACAAATTGAGCTCGTAACGGTCCCACGAAGGAGTTGTAGGGTTGTGGTGTCACATGGGGGAGCGAATTGTCAAAAAAATGAGATTGAAGTTGACTGTTTGATTGATTACTATATAGAAAATAATGAATATAATTTTTTAAATCACGTATATTGTGGACGGTCTAAAAGCTTTTGTCATTAGTGACACAAAATAATTACTGGAAATTAAAAAACTACATTTATTAAATACAATATAAGATATCAAAATAATAAATTCGAATTTCAACGATATTATAGTTATGGCTCAAGTAATGATGTGTAGTGATATCATAAAACCAATCACAAATTCACAATCATAGCACCGTTAAAGATTGTAAAAGTTTTAACATTATATAGAGAATCAAATGGTAGCATAGACGAGTACATCGAATATGCAATACGTGCAAGTTGCACAAAAAGTTATCATTCAAAATAATTCCGATATCATTTATTTAAAGGTAATGTTTATATAATTTCTATATTTCGACTAACATATGTCGAAGCTCTTATGTTTATGAATTTTAATGAGATCCCGATACTTCAAATACAAAAAACTATACATAGAGCTGGAATGAAATTTAATTTAATTTTAAATCCATTCTAATTCTACAAATCAAAACTTTAAATATCTAAATTGTTTAATTTTAATCATCTGCATTTTAATATATGGTTTTTATGATAACACTATCAAATTGTAATCATATGCATGTTTATCGTTATTTCTACACTATTTTTTTATCATTTCAAGAAAGAAATTTGCTATCAAAAGTTAACCTAGTGAAATCCATAACACGATCATAAACGAGCTTAATTACATGAACATATCTAATTACGAACGTGAGGGCAATTCACGTCGCATGACATATTTAGTCTAAATGATACAACATGATTCAGACCGAATATTATGCATTATTCAAAGTGAATAATGCACTAAATAATACTGAGGGGGTGCTTGGTTAAGGGTATTATAGGGTAAGGAATAAGAATGATAATGAAAACTGCTGCTTGGTTTGATATTATATAATGGAATCATTCCTGCAGATCCATTAATTTTCATTCCCGACCAAATTGGGGAGAATGCAAATTTTGTTTCTACTCAATTCTTTTTTCCATATGTCATTCCATCTTTTGATGTTAAATGAAACATCTTTTGTATTTTCAAAGTGGATGAAGCTATTTTTTTTTTAAATGAAACTATTTTTCATTTATTATAGTGGGTTAACCAAGCTGCTTATTTTCATTTTCATTCTCATGCATTTTCATTTCCATTACCTAAAATGTACCAAGCATTCCCTGAATGTTATATTATTTTATCGGCAAATTACACACCCAACTAACTTACTCCTAAATCTACACTAGTGTCTTCGACGATACTCGAATCTACAATCACAGGGGAATGGGACACCTTAGGCCATCCTTAACCGTACCCCTCATACCCATTATACATGTTGTCACCTTAGCGCCACATCAGCTTTACCAATACCGTACCAACGCCATACCATACCATCATTAACCATACCCCTTATACCTATCTAATTAATTGATAAAAAAAAAAAGGTAGAGAGAGAAAGAAGAGAGAGATAGAGAGAAAGGAGAGAGAGGGGGGGGTGGAGGGGGGTGGCTTCTTCATCGGCAAGGCAGTACCGGGTCGGTTGGGTACCGGTTGCCTACCGGGTCACCCGCGTTACCGCCGGTACCGGTGGCGGTACCGGCCTCCCACCGAAGGCGTTAAGGATGGCCTTATAAACACTCTAGATACTGCTGGTATACACATTATATTCTGTATGTATATACTATACACACACAAAGTGTATATATATAGATAGATACATACACAGAATGCAGACATATATAGACACCTGCAAACCCACACCAGATTTCTCGTGATTGAGCTCAAAAGCCAATAAATCTACACTCTTCACCACCCCCTCTTCACGCATTTCCCACAAATCTTGAACTATTCACAACTCTTTTTTGCTCATCATTCACAACTTTAATTTCTCTTCAATAATATTCTTCCAAAAAAGCTCTCTTCTTGGAAACTTCAATTTCACCCCATTTCTTCTTTCAAAATATACAAAATTAAAAAATAATCATATTAAAAAATCACAAGAGGTAGTACCACCTTTGATTATAACTAACATTTAATAACATCTTTATGTAATTTATACTTTACTTGTTTACTTAGATTAGTGGTCATATATTTATTTTACAAAAACTCCATTTTTAATACAAGGGTTATTTTTCTTTTCTTTTCTGTATTTATTAGGGTTCCATTCCATTTGCATTCACTATTTGGGGGTTTAAATTTTAAAGATGGATTATTGTTGTTCAACACTGAATGCAAGTACCCATTTGCCAAAACTAAGTAATGGGTGTGATGGTGGAGGTTTAAGAAATGGGGATCAAGGGTTTTTGGGAGGGGGTAAAATGGTCAATCATTTGCAGAAAAATTTGAGGTTTCAGAAGAGGGGTGCAAGAAAGATTACAAAGCCTGGGGTTGCTTACTCTGTTATTACATCAGATAATGGCAAAGAAACCTTGGTTGAGGTAAAGATTTCAAAATTTTCTTGGATTTTTTAGTAATTTTTAGTATTTTTATTATGTGGGAAACAGAGTTTTTACTCCATTTTCTTGTATAATTTTGAATAGTTTTAGTTCATTTTTCAGTTTAATTAATTTTGTGTGATTTGATGGATGCAATTGTGATCAGTCATCAAGATTATTCAAATTTCCTTGATTTTTTAATAGTTTTATTATGTGGGAACCACAGTTTTTACTCCCTTTTTAGTATAATTTTGATTAATTTTAGTTCACTTGTCAGTTTAATTTTGTGTTGATTTAATGGAACAATTATCAAAATTATTCAAAGTTTCTTGGATTTGTAGTATTTTTATTATGTGGGAAACAGAGTTTTTACTTCATTTTTTTGTATAGTTTTAGTTCATTTTCAGTTTAATAAACTTATGTGTGATTTAATGGATGCAATTGTGATCAATCATCAAGATTATTCAAAATTTATTGGATTTTTAATAATTATATTATGTGGGAAACACAATTTTTACTCCCTTCTCTGTTAAAATTAGAATAGTTTTAGTTCATTTTTTCACTTTTATTTTTGTGTTGATTTGATGGATGTAATTGTAATCAATCATCAAGATTATTCAAAATTTATTGGTTTTTTAAAAATTTTAGCATATAGGAAACACAGTTTTTACTCCCTTTTTTGTATAATTTTAGTTTAATTAATTTTTGTTGATTTTTTGGATGTAATTGTGATCAATTATCAAGATTATTCAAGATTTATTGGATTTTTAATATTTTTTTTATGTGGGAAACACAGTTTTTACACCTTTTGTTTTGTATAATTTTAGATCAATTTTCAGTTTGATTAATTTTGTGTTGATTTGATGTATGTAATTGTGATCAATCATCAAGATTACTCAAGATTTCTTAGATTTTTCATAATTTTAATATGTGGGAAACACAGTTTTTACACCCTTTTTTGTATAATTTTAGATCATTTTTCAGTTTAATTTGTGTTGATTTAATGGATGTAATTGAGATCAATCATCAAGATTTCTTTACCCTTTTAATGAACCCATCTTAATTTCTTGATGAAATATAAATTTTAGTTCAAATAACAAAGAAATGATGATTTCTTCAAGATTATGGGAAAAATTTGTTGGTTTGTAATTGAGATTTGGGTTTTATTCATATGTTTTTTTGGATCTTTAGTTGCATATTATTCATGTATTAATTCGAATTGTAGACACTGACTGCACCAAGATTCGAGAGACGGAGGGTTAATCCGAAAAATGTGGCCGCAATCATATTGGGTGGTGGTGCCGGAACTCACCTCTTCCCTCTTACAAGCAAATCCGCAACTCCGGCTGTAAGAATACGTCTTATTCATTCATACGATTTTATAAAGTTCCCCGTAGAAGCTTATTGAATAAACTACTATCTATATATCATTGAGTCACAACCAAAAAGTCATGTACAGCTGAGCCAATAAGTTGCAAGTCCCATTGAGCTACTAACAAACGAGCCCTTGAACATATTTGGCGTCCTATAGAACCGACGGGTGTAGTGGCTTAAGAGGGTTGAAGAGGGAAGTCTTTATTTGACCTTAAAAAAATTTCAAGTTACTAAGTTTTGTGATTTCGATGATGTCTTGTACAGGTACCTGTAGGAGGATGCTATAGGCTTATCGACATCCCGATGAGCAATTGCATAAATAGCACCATAAACAAGATCTTCGTTCTAACGCAATTCAACTCCGCCTCACTTAATCGTCACATTGCCCGTACCTATTTCGGCAACGGTGTCAACTTCGGGGATGGTTTCGTGGAGGTACGACACTTTTGACCATATTGATCTTGAATAGGTTGCGTATGTTCTAAATTTTTTAAGCATAAAGGGTGCATTTGATGTGACATTAGACTAGGATAGGACAGATCCCAAGTGGGACAAACATGTTTTTTTTTCCGTGTTCCACCAAAATAAGTGGAACAAAAATCCTGGTTATAGGACAAGATTGGTAAATTACTAAACTACCCCTGTCATGTTCTTTTAAGAAATTTTGTGACTTTGCATCTTAATACCGTTTGCTCTTGTTCGATAGGTGTTGGCTGCCACGCAAACGCCTGGTGAAACGGGAATGAATTGGTTCCAAGGAACTGCGGACGCCGTGAGGCAATTTACATGGGTTTTTGAGGTTCGTTTTGTACGTTAATTTCTTGTTCTTGATCGAATATACTCTTGGGAATCTTAATTTTCGCTAACAAATGTCTTTTTAGGATGCGAAAAACAAGGATATCGAGGATATACTAATCTTGTCAGGCGATCATCTTTATCGAATGGACTATCTTAACCTTTTGCAGGTATTTCTTCAATATAAACTTAAAACCTATGTTTATTTTTTATTCTTAAGTAGCGTTTTAATAAGCTTTGGATGCTTTTTTTCACTTTTTTTTTCCCAATTATGTCCCTAATATTTTTAAAATTGTATTTTCAAATTACTGTTTTAGGTCATTGATTTTACATTATCATCTAACATATCAACTAGTTTTTACCAAACTAGCTAACAACTATTTTATCAGCCCGTTTGCCAAACATACCCTAATTACGCTTATCGTTTAAAATGGACAAACAGAATCACATCGACAGAGATGCCGATATAACCGTTTCTTGCGTGCCAGTGGGCGAAAGGTCCGTCACTGTTGACATTTATACTTTTATCGTTACTTTTTCCCTTTTTTGTCGGGTCTGAAACTGGTTGTCGTGAATTTTTCAGCCGAGCACCGGATTTTGGACTATTGAAGTTCGATAGCAAGGGTCAAGTCATCCAATTTGCCGAAAAACCAATAGGTGACGATTTGCAAGCAATGGTGAGAAGACATTTATCCGAATTTTAACCAATAAAAAAAACCCGCTATGTCAAGCTCGTTTTCTTGATTACTTTTTCGTTACGCAGCGAGTTGACACGAGCCTACTCGGGTTATCACCGAAAGAGGCGGAAGAATCGCCGTATATTGCCTCGATGGGAGTCTACGTTTTCAAACGAGATATTCTGTTAAAGCTTCTACGATGGAGATATCCAACATCCAACGACTTCGGGTCCGAAATCCTTCCGGCTGCCGTGAACGAGCACAACATGCAGGTAAGTATATAATCCGTGCTCCTTTTGGGCTAAGGGGCGTTATTTTCGGTTTTACGTGATTTTGATGATTGTGGGCAGGCGTACTTGTTTCGAGATTACTGGGAAGATATCGGAACGATCAAGTCGTTTTATGATGCGAACTTGGCGCTTACGGACGAGGTAAGTTAGTCGTAAACGTGTTTTGTTTGTATTCAGTACACATATAGAATTAGGTTCAAATGAGAATTTTCTCCATTTAAAGAAACAAAGGAACCCCTTCTAGCCACATATATGATTTAACGAATCAATAAATTAATCTAATAAATCTATAATTAGGGGAAGGGTATTATTGTCATACTAATTACCTTTGGAAAGTTACTATTCATGTTCAGATTGTACAATGTAAATATTAAATGTATTTTAAAATTTAAATATATTTAATAAATATAAGATTAAGATCTCACAAATATTTTTACAAAATTCAAACTCCCACTAAATTTCATGAATTAAAATAGAGCTCCATTGTTTAAACTATGTAAATAAATATAAGATCAAGATAAATTACAATGCCAATTATGTCAACAAAGTCGCATATTGTACAAATGTTAATGTAAAATCATTTGTGATTTTGTACAAATGTAAATGTAAAATCATATATGATTTTATACAAATGATAGTCACACATTTTAAATAATAAATATATTTATAAATATAAGATTAAGATCTCACAAATATTTTTACAAAATTCAAACTCCTACTAATTTTCATGAATTAAAATAGAGCTTCATTGTTTAAACTTTTTTAATAAATATAAGGTCATGATAAATTAAAATGCCAATTACGTCAACAAAATCACATATGATTTCAGTATCATATATGATTTTGTGCAAATGTTAATATAAATTCATATGTGATTTTGTAGAAAGGTAGATGTAAAATCATATATGATATAATTATAATATAATAAAATATAACATTCTAATATATTATCAATTGATTTTACAAATTTTGTATATTAATAATATATTATAATATGATGTACGCTCGATTGAAGTTGGCTTTGGTTCGACGTGGTTTTGAAGGTACCAAAGTTTCAGTTTTATGATCCGAAAACTCCATTTTTCACTTCTCCGAGGTTCTTGCCGCCTACCAAGATCGAGAAAAGCAAGGTAAAACTCGTACTCGTTTAAGTCGAACCAATTAGATTTCCGCTTTGCGGTTAACCTATAAAAACTCTGGAAGTAAAAAAAGAAACTGATATTTGCAGATAAAGAATGCAATTATTTCGCACGGTTGTTTCTTGGGAGAATGCAGCATCGAACACTCGATAGTGGGTGAACGCTCACGTTTAGACTCGGGTGTCGAACTCAAGGTGAGCGAAGCATCATAACGGGTTTTTTTTGGTATATATTACTATCATAACTTATCCGACCCGATCAACGATCACTAAACGACATTTTTCTTGATCGTGATTCGTGACAGGATACGTTAATGATGGGGGCGGATTATTATCAGACGGAATCCGAGATCGCTTCTTTGCTAGCCGATGGAAAGGTCCCGATCGGGATCGGAAGTAATACGAAGATAAGGTAAATTCCTAAACTACAAACCGTTGTGATCCCACGTTTGGTCATGCAATTTTTCTCCATCCCACCAAATAAGTCGAACAAAAAAATTTGGGAGATGGACAAGATTGGTAAATTACTAAAATACCCATGTCAATTTAAAACACTGAAATCTTCCACAAGTTTATCTTACTCTCATCCGTCCAGTCTTGTCTTGTCTGGGGCTGTAAACGAACCAAACGAACACGAACGGAGGCTTGTTCGTGTTCGTTTGTTTAACTTAACCAAACAAACGAACACGAACAGTAAATGAACGAAATTTATTGTGTTCATGTTTGTTCTATAAGAAGATGTGTTTGTTCGTTTTGCTTATGTTCCTTCAACAAGAGTTAAATGAATGTAAATGAACAAAAAACAGCCACTGTGCTTATCATTTCGTTAGTAAAAATAACATAACAAAATGAAAATTTGGGTTAGCTAAGGAGGTATAAAAAATGAATTCTGAACAAAATAATTTAATTAACAATTTTATGTATTAACCTCATATTATATATTTATATTTATATATAAACAAACATAAAATGGACATAAACGAACGAACATTAACCAACGTAAACAAATATAAATGAACGAACGAGACTATTGTTTATGTTTGTTCATTTAACTAAAACAAACAAAAACCGTGTCCATGTTCGTTCATTTATTGAATAAATGAACATCCCGCCGAACTGCTCACGAACAATTCGTTGAACATTCAGTTCGTTAACAGCCCTAATTGTCCGTTGGCGTCTGTATACCATATGATCTCCAAAAGCACCTTAAAACCTCTCGAGCCCTCTTATAACATTCATTCCCATTTTCGTCACAGAAACTGCATCATAGACAAAAACGCAAAGATCGGAAGCAACGTGACCATCACGAATAAAGATGTAAGTGGAAATTTTGTGTTTAATATTACGTTTTAACGCCATTGAATCGAATCTCGGCGGTCGGTTTTTAGGTCATGAGTTCAAATCTTGCTTGCAGGGTGTTGAAGAAAGTGATAGAGGAGATGAAGGATTCTACATAAGATCTGGGATTACAGTTATATTGGAGAAGGCTACAATAAGAGATGGGGTGGTTATATAATTGATGAATGAAGGTACAAGTGAAGATGCATAGAGTACAATGCCATGTGATCAACAAGACCAAGTGGGGGTGCACCATGGGTTCTATTAATTGAACCATTGGGAATGGGGGTGGGGGTGCATTTTAGTGGTTGTAACCATACAAAGTGGTCCTTTTTGTTGTATTATATTTATGATGACAATGGTGGTTAATAAATTGATGTGTAATATTGATGTTTTATTTACTAATTTATTGAATTGATTAAGCATGTTGCTAAATAAAATCATTTCTACTACTAGCAAAGGGCATTTGGTTCATTTTAAGGAATATGGGTAAAAATGAAAATCAGATTAGAAATAACCATTGCATTGGTATTGTTTAGTTAATCTAATATAATCAATAGAAAATTGTTTCATATTAAAAAAATTGTTCTTTCAATTTAAAAATACAAATGATGTTCCATTTAATAACAAGATATGAAACAACATTTGGGAAAGAAAAAACTAAGTAGAATTAAAGTTTTCATTCCTCCAATCTGGTTAGGAATGGTAATGATCTGCAAGAATGTCACGACTCTAATATGCCCCTCACCCCACCTCTTTATCCCCCTCAAGATAAGTCTCGACAACTTTTCACAAAGCTTGAAGTTCCCTAGAGTTATCTCTTTGAAAGATGTCAACCCATCGACCCCTAACTTTTTGCCAAGCGTCTCCTTGAAAATGATCCCAATCTTTTCGAGGTTCCTCCCCACTTAACAGAATCTTCCCCATCTCTCCCCTACAATCCTAGAGCCTCGAATGTCCAATGCTAAACCTGTCGTAATCCAAGGTGTCCAAAATGCTACATAACCAACTTTTTGCAAGGCGCTTGCAAAAGTAAAACGATCCCTTGTAATGCCAACTAGATAAAACATCAACGTTTCTGTTTACTTTAATTATTTTTATTTTAAATTATTAAATTTAAAATATAATAATTATTTTTATGTATTATTCGGTCTGAATAATCTTGTGTTATGTTGCATGACGCGCTATTAGTTGTTCTTACTTTCATAATCAAATTCGAGTTTCCATTTAAACTTTTGTGTGTGTGTATATATATAGAGTCAGGTTCACGTGAGACCAAACTATTTGTGTGAGACCGTGAGACCAACACCTTTTACATGAAACTTCACATCGAAACACTGTGAAGATAAAAGAAAATTGAGCATTCATAGTAAAAACAATGTAAATGTTACGTTCACGGTGTTTTTTTGATGTGAATGCTCGATTTTTTTTATACTTTCGCAGCATTTCCGCTGTGAAGGTACGCATTATTTATTCGTTACCTTCATAGCTTTTTCGCTATGAATGTTTCGTTTTTTTACCTTGTTTTGCTTTTTTTTTACCTCGAAAGTGTTTTTGAGAATGAGTATTTATTCACTGTGTTTTTTTGTGAAGTTATATACATTAGATTTTGGTCTCACGCAGTCTTACGAAAACAGGTTAGCCTCACGCAAACCTAAAATGAGTTTGTTATTTTAAAATGAGTTTGTTATTTTATTGATGTGAATAATGTTAAATTCGTGAGTTTTTCAAGTCTCGATATATGGTTAAGATCTTGGATCTAACAAAGAGGTCGTCTGAAATTGCGCAGATGGCTTAATTTCCCAATAAGATGATGAATATTTGACACATGACTTTGTCTCTTTTTTTCTATATTTTATAAAAGGAAAATACGAATTTTATTTCGACACGTAAATCTATAAATGTTTAATTACAGTATAAATTAAATTTAGATTATGTTTTATTTATTAAAATCTAAAATTAAAAAAACAAAATCCGTTGTAGTCTAGTTGGTCAGGATATTCGGCTCTCACCCGAAAGACCCGGGTTCAAGTCCCGGCAACGGAATTTTTTGTTTTTATTGAAAATTGCGAATTTGCACAAACTTTTTGGGGATTGCAACTTCTGGCCCCTAAACTTCTATTAATATCTTAATGTAGTCCCTTCCACTGGAAATTTTACCATTTGATTTGACTTTCCGGTTTTGTTGTTCTTCCTTTCGATTATCGAATTAAAATCCTGGATTAATATGAATTAAAATCCTCAAATTTTCCAGTTTCGATAGTCTTTTTGCAAGCCACCACGTCATTTACTCTTGAAACACTACGAAACATGTTGAACAAGCCTGAAAGAACGACTTCTAGTTTAATCCAACATGTATTTTACTACACTGACAAACACAAATGCACAACAAAATGTTGTCTGCTACAAATTTTTTTTTTAAGACTAGCTACAACAACCGTAAAGGCTTGAGACTTGTGTATGCAACCACGTTAAGCTTGAGAAACATTATGGCCTAATGTGGGTTATATGTAACATGTTATTTGATACTTTTTACACTTTTAATGATTCACTTGTTAGTTTTATAATATATAACCTAATTTATATTGTTTAATATCAGTAACCCGTTGAGCAATAAAAAAACTTACATATATATATATATATGTGTGTGTGTGTGTGTGTGTGTGTGTGTGTTTGTGTGATATATAAAGATTTTCCTCCATAAGCTACGCATTGAAAAATGCGGTGCCATGCCTTGCCGCCATGCAACGTACCGCTTCACACCATTTAGAACCTTGTCTGACATCCATAAACAGGGTCCAGGAGAAGGATGTATAAAGGGGAGGGGAAGGGGGGGGGGGGGGGGGGGGGGTCACACCTCCCGGCTCGAATACAAAAAGCAAACCAAATGTACATCAAGTGTTCCTTCACAAAACATGCACCTTTGCAACAAATCACAAGCACAAAACATGATTCATTATTTCACAAAACCACCCAACACTAATAAAAGCCAAAATCAAGTTAGATACAAGCAAGTCCAACACTAACAGAAAGGCAGATAATAAGATTACCGATAACGCTCGATTCCGGCACGCCTACAGAATCTCGTCAACAAACTAATCGACAAAAAACAAAACTCCGATCTCGTTCATTGTTCGAAAGACTTGGTGTTCCAAACAACACAAGATTCCTTCTTCTGAAACTTACACTGCTGAAAACCCGTCATCGCTTTTCCCATCAGCGCCATTGCGGCAATGCTCGGAAACTGCTTCTTCTCGAACTCCTCTGTTGCCGGTTTCGAACCGTTCTCCGCCTTGCAGACCTCCACGGTTTTCTGATTCTTTTGGTTTTGATTATGGCTCCATCGCTGGATCCACGAATGCGAAAGCGTTATATCTTTAATTTCCCGCTTTGTTTCTAAAGATGATGAATCTCCTTTCCCAAATGACACCGTTGACGGGTGTTGCTCTTTAGTGCTGCATTCGCCTATTTGAAAACCCGATTCTTTATGTAGGCGTTTACCCTTTAGAGATACTGAATCTTTAACGTTGCATATATCTAAAGCGGGTTCGGGTTTGTGTTCGTTTAGTTTTCCGTTAGATGATGATTCAGCCATTTTTGGAGTTTTGCCGGGAGCAAGAGAACTTGAAGTGCTTAACTTGAGACGCTTGATCCATCTGATTCCGGGGTCGGAACCCAGGTTGCTGTCTGAACATTCGTCCGACTTTGAGTTACTTGAATGGTTGAATTGGAGGGTGTTCATGTCCAAACTTTGGGTTCTTGAAGAGCATGGCTCGGGTTTCTCAGCCGAGATTGATGCAGCTGGTAGGACGGAAAGGTCTAAGTTTATATCGGGTAGTTCAATCAGACGTTTTTTGCGTGTATCTTTCTCTGTTGATAAGCCGATTGGTGGTGGAAGGGGTAAATTCGACTCCACCACGATGTTCTGAAATGTAAATAAGGAGGTAAGGTAATGAGTTCACTGCTGGTAGTTTTTCAAATATATGCTACTTTGACTATAATACCCCCCACCCCTCTCCTCCGCTAGTCGGGGTTGGCTTTATATTTGATCCAAAATGGCGAAATGGAGAAGCAAAAGTAAATCTCCAAAAAGAATTGCATTCAACTGCACAGTTTCTCCATTTTGGAGATCCAAGCATTGACTATACTATTAACAATTTAACATATTCATTAATATATGAAGTGGAAAAGGAAAGCAAGAAACTAACTATTAATTTGATAGTATAGACGTGTTGGTTTCCGATGAGACGTTGAGGTTAGCGTGAGAAGTGGCTATCAACCGTTGGATGGGAAATGGATGCACATTAGGATGAGATACACCAAATCAATTCCCTTTCAAAGCGCAATTCATGGGAGGGCATGAGATTAAAAGTGATCAACGGTTCAGATCCACTTCTTACACTTCTCACGTTAAAATCAACTTCTAAAACGATCCTTCGCCTAAAATAGACTTCACCTAAAACTGATCTACCCAGATTGACACCTAGACATTTAAGCAAATCTACAAAAAGAGAAACGAACAAAAGGCATAGTGAAATCGTACCTTGTTTGCTGAGGACAAATGTACACCTGAAACTATAGATTAGAAATTACGTTAATTGATGGAAGAAGTTGAATGATACAACAATTTGTTACTAGAAAATCCATGAATCAACAAAAAAAATTACCAGAAAGACGGTTCTCCTTAAAAGATTCCATGTCCATGGCGTCCGTATCAGCTGATGACTCATTTTTCTGAACGTCTCCAGCAGCTTTTATATCTTCAAAGTTTTCCTGTGATTGATCTGATGAATCCAAAAGTTGAAGCTTTACTCCTCGTTGACCATGACTAACGAGTGGAGGGATGCAATTAAGCTCCCGGAGAGCATCTCCTTTGAGTTGGGTGGATACCCTGGACTCTCTAAAGATCTGGTTTTCTTGATACAATTTACCATCAGTTTGTTTCGTGATTAATAAACTGTGAGTTGTTCTAGAAAAACTGTGAAGACCACCTGGTAATCCCTCTACGGAGCTTAGAGGGGCGCATATTCTTGCCATCTCCACATCGTGAACAAAATGGGGACCATCTTCAAATGAGCATGGTCTCCCTGGTTTGGTCATTTCTGGGGAACCCGTTTGCTGTGGAAAGAATCCCATTCCGATGTGTTTTTGCATCCTCTTGTACTGTTCTTCAAGAAACGCTGGTGAACGGCTTGTAGAAGGGTCGTTCTTCATAGCGGCTGCTTTATTCTGTCTTAAAAATGGTGGCATCTCGGACTTTTCATGTTTTGGGAAGTTATTCAAAGCGGCAGACTGGCTGCAATAGCTTGGGTGTTCTTGTCCCAAGAAATTAGTTTCTGGCAAGTGATCTTTGGACGCAAAAGCAGCCGTCAGCTGGCGGAAATTTTCTGGTCCATGGGTTGTGTGATTGTTTGCAAACTTCTCCTTAGAGGGTCTTGAGCCTGAGTAGCTGCTATCGCCAAAAAACATGTGATATTTCACCTGCTCTAGAGGAATCTTTGATTCTCCTTGCGGTTGAAAATGGTGTTCTCTTGACGAAGTGCCTACATTCAAAGCGGGAGTCAACTTCTTGTGAGAAACTTGAGGTCCAAATGCTGGCACTCCTCTAGTTTCTCCACCTTCTTTCGATATGGAACTTCTCTCACTTTCCTGACCACGCTTGAAAAAAGGAAACGACTGACTACCGGGTTTCTTCAAACTCATTGCCAAATCCACATCTCTGATCCCTTTGGAAGTTCCAAAGTTATCTGATGCTATTTCGATTCCGGTTAGGTGTTTCTTGATATCTTGATCATCCCCTTCGCTTCTACCAAACTGGGCTAAATGATCATGTGTGGCCGATTCAAATCGTGTTCCTGCCCAATGCGTCAACCACGCAGATTGGTGAGGATTTATAGGCTGCACGGATTTCCCACTGTTTACGTGTAGTGATCTTGCTTCACGCTCAGGCATGATGATTGGAACTTACAACTTGCTATAATATGTGTTCGAGAATCACCAATGTGACCTCTGACCAAAGCTTATCTATACTCTCGCTTTCCAGCAGCACAATTCAGACCTTATCTGCCTAGAATGGAAATATTCAAGAGAAAAAAAAAATTAACACCAGCTCGGGACCACCAATGCAGAGCAAATGAAAGCAACCATGTCAACTTTCTCACAAAGCCATCACGGCCGACAATTAGCTTACGTTATGCAAACTAGCCGATGAGGTAGTTGTTTTTGCTAAGCGACCAAGTCTATATGTTCGTTGAAAAGCTAGTTGTTAGCTAATAAGCTTGCCAATAGCTGAAGCTAGCCATGTTTGATAAAACTAGTTAATTAATAAACTATACGACAATGTAAAATAACCTAAAAAGACGTGTAGAAAAACTAATTGTGAAAAACATAAGGGACATAAATGGAAAAACGTTGAAAAACTGATGAAGCTTAAACACCACTTAGTAGCTGTTCAAAAAACTAGCTTATGGCTAACGAAGCGTGATCTTTTCCAATAAGCTCAAAAAATAAAACTAGCTTATGGTCACCATACATGGTCTTAAAAGATAGAACCAAGACCTAAGTACCGTAAACTAAAAATAGCAAACTTGTGTATCCCCCAATGTCATGCATAAAGAACCTTGTTCTTAATCTCTACTAAACAAACACCTTGATCCAAACCCTAGCTCACTTCTCTCCAACCATTTCATAAGTAGAATCACAGTTTTACAAAGCTTCATCACCTCAACCTCTCAAAAGCCTAACAAATACTGAAATACATCCACCATTCTTACAACTTACAAGTTTTCCTCCCAACTCTTTGCATAAAACTGTTTAATTACAGTAAGATTTCAACTGTTTTTCTCCGTTTCTACCATTTTCGTTAGCTGTAGTGCTGGTTTGTTGAGTTTTCCACTTCAATTTCGGTTCGTTTATCTGTAATTCTGTATAATTTGTCCAAAATTACACAAAATTGAAGTGAAAAACTCAACAAAACCAACACTACAGCTAACAGAAATCATAGAAACAGAGAAAAACAGTCGAAAATCCTACACAATTTCAAACAAGCAACGATCATCCAGATACTATTTCAAGTTTAAATTTTGTATAATTCGTCCAAAATTACAGATAAACGCACAAAATTGAAGCGAAAAACTCAACAAAACCAGCACTTCATCCATCAAAAACCGTAGAAACAGAGAAAAAAACAGTCGAAACCTTACACAATTTCATACTAGCACTGAATCAACGATCATACAGATATAATTTCACAATTACGGTATAAAACGAACAGATCCGAGCTCGAAATCTAACTTACCGACGATATTTTCAGAAGATTGGCAGGGAGAATTGAGGAGATAATGGCGAATTATGAGGTGATCTATATGAAGAAGAAGGAGAAGAAACCATGGCCGCTAGAAATTATTCTTGAGAAATAGTTACCGTACGGAGGAGAAGAAGATAGACATCAGGTGTGTGTGTGGCCACGGCAGATGAGAGGAGATCCATGGTGCATATACGTACACTATACATACATACATATACAGTGTATATATATATATATGTATGTATCTATGTGTGTGTATTTGATGGTGTGGAGAGAAAGAAAGATGAAGAAGAAAACGAGAGATGGGAAAGAGGGCGAGCTAAGCTAAGCCGAGCCGAGCCAAGACCAGCCGACCAATGGTTGGATATTGGAACTTTTATGTCGAATAAGTCGTTTGGATATTTCTATTTCTCATATTTAGTGTTGTTTAATTTAATAATAATAATATCTTATTAGAAAAAATGAGAGTTTTTAACTAAATGGGTGTTTTTAAAAAACATATTTACCAAATGGGTGTTGTTTTAAACATATTTACCATTTAGATGTAGTTTTCTATTTAATGGACTTTTAATGCCTAAACATAATTACCATTTAGGTGCAGTTTTCTATTTAATGAGCTTTTAATGCCTTTTTTCTACTTTTCTTTACTATTTTTTTTTATTTTTTTGTTTCTGATTTTTTAATGTTTTTTAAAGATCATATAAATAAAAGCTTATGTACGGTTAAGTAAAAAAATATATAAAACAATAATACGGTTATGAAAAAAATCATATAAAAAAAACCCATCCGAAAACCCAAACATTAAAACTGGTATAAAAAATGGTGAGGAGTTTGGGTTCAGTTCGGGTTGGCATTTTTCAGAACCAAACCTACCGAAAAACCCGAACATTTTAAATATACTTTTATTAATGTGAGTATTAATATATACTATTAATATGTTCCAAAAAGAATATATTGGAAAAAAATCTCAAGTACGGTTTAAGTTTTTATTAAAAAAACAACAATAAAACTCATGTACAATTAATGTTTTTATTAAAGTTTAAGTACGATTCAGGTTTTTGGTTGATGTTTTCAAGTACGCCTAATGTTTTTATAAAACTTAATAAAACTCAATTAAATCGGGTGTTCGGGTCTTGGTTTTAAAGTTTAAGTACGATTCAGGTTTCAAACGGGTAGTTTGGGTTGGACAGGTTTTGCTCACCCGAAAACATTAACCGAAAACCTGAATCGTACTTAAACTTTAATAAAAACATTAACCGT
Organism: Centaurea solstitialis; assembly: GCA_030169165.1. Classification (NCBI taxonomy): domain Eukaryota; kingdom Viridiplantae; phylum Streptophyta; class Magnoliopsida; order Asterales; family Asteraceae; genus Centaurea; species Centaurea solstitialis. Next base: position 33,116,685 of record CM058043.1, read on the forward strand.
ACATGAGTTTTATTGTTGTTTTTTCAATAAAAACTTAAACCGTACTTGAGATTTTTTTTTCAATATATTCTTTTTGGAACATATTAATAGTATATATATAAATACTCACATTAATAAAAATATATTTAAAATGTTCGGGTTTTTTCGATAGGTTTGGTTCTGAAAAATGCCAACCCGAACTGAACCCAAACTCCTCACCATTTTTATACCAGTTTTAATGTTCGGGTTTTCGGACGGGTTTGTTTTTATATGATTTTTCATAACTGTATTATTGTTTTATATATTTTTTAACTTAACCGTACATAAGCTTTTATTTATATGACCTTTAAAAAACATTAAAAAAATAGAAACAAAATATAAAAAAAAAATAGTAAAGAAAAGTAGGAAAAAGGCATTAAAAACTCATTAAATAGAAAACTACACCTAAATGGTAATTATGTTTAGACATTAAAAGTCCATTAAAAAGAAAACTACACCTAAATGGTAAATATGTTTAAAACAACACCCATTTGGTAAATATGTTTTTTTAAAACACCCATTTGGTCAAAAACTCAAAAAATGATGTATAGTATGATCTCCTGTTTGTTTTTGTTTTATTTACGTTTTATGTTTTAGAAATTTTACCCATTTAAGAAAATAAGGGTGTAAATGAACCGCGCGTGTGCATTCATGTGTGTGTTTGTGGTAGTAGTTCGTTGGTTCGATAATATTTTGTCTTTCAAAAAAAAGAATTTGATGAAAATTTTATTTATATTTATCTTTTTGAACTACAAATAAACTCACACACACGTTCCCGTGGCATCCGGGAATGGCATCCGAGATCCATTCGGGCACCCGACTAATCCGCATCGGTCTCAAACCAGCCCGAAACATGGGTAACGCCACTTGCTACAGCGGGGTTTCGAACCCTAATAGACAGCGATACCATCAACTCCCCCCAATGATTTTACCTCTACCACTGGACTAGACAGGTTTTGTTTATATGTATTTTATTTAGATAATAAAATCAATATTGTTAAAAAAACGTTAATAACATTTCTAACAGCTTATTCAAAATAAAGATTTTAGGAGTTTTTTGTTTTGTTGAAAACTTTCTTCAAAATAAAGAAAATAATATAGAAGTGACGAAAATCTCCAAATTTGAAGATATCTCCAAAATTGATTATCCATGAACGAGAAACTATATTTTATTCATTCTACCAATAAAATTGTTTAAATTAGATATTTATGAGAGAGACATGATATTTTATGAATTGTATTTGATATTTAATAGTATAATCTCCAAAATAGATTTTTTTTTTTTTGGAGATGAAGATGGAGTGTTCTAAATGAATGAATATGAAAGTTAACGTCTTAGTTCATTTACGTTTGTTAACATTCATTTATGTATGCCCCATTTAATTTTGTATATTCATGTTTGTTAATATTCGTTCCTTTGTAGCCTTTCTTTTTTTTTTCCTTCCCCAGCTTGAAGTTCACTTGCCTTTTGGCAACTGATTTCAAGTTAGGTCGAATTAATAAATAGATAGGGACCCACGGCTTCAACTAATTTCATTTTGATTATATGGAAAGAAAAAGCAACGAGTTTTCTAAGACGTTAAGTTTATAGAATCTTCTCTAAAAGCTTTCATTTATAAGAAAATAGAATATAGATGACCTGCTTAATCATTATGTCAACCTATGAATATCTTTTGATTTTTATCATGCCTAAAGATCTTTTGTTTTCTATCATGTCTAAAGATCTTTTACTCTATTATTATAGTAGATCTTTTGCTCTATTATTTTGGATTTCAATATATTCGGTACAACTTGATATTATAGTCACTATGTGAACTAATTTCTATCCAAGTTGAGAAGATTGATAGTATCTAAAATATCTTCCTTTTTAAATTTAGCTTTTCTCGTTAAAATTATACTTTCATGTTGATGCAAATATATTTTTCCAGTTTTATCTGAATTCCCTTATTTTGATGACTAATAAGTAATAATTGTGTTCTTCTAAAGTGTTTATATGCTTATGACTTGTAGATAATTTATTTGAATGTAAAATGACTTTCGTAAAATCAATAAGTTGGACAAAGGAATCCAAATCTAAAAGTCATAACAATTAGCGATTTTTTTCCCAAGCAAATAGACTTTCAAATAATGTATTTACAAATGTGTGTCTTTGAGATGCGGCTCGTTGTCATAGACGACTTTACCAAGGGCAAAGATGCTTTGAGCTGGAACAGTTCCATCTTGCTTTTAAAAAGATAGATTTGTCATGCTCGTTTTAGAATGCCATCTGTTCAGAATATCTTCTATCCATTAATTAATGCTAGATTTCTTTATCATCCCTTCTTTACTTTTTAATATAAAGAATCTAGTATGTCTCGTGTGTTGTGGGTCCTATTTACGTTAACCAAGTGGTGTGATGCATAAAACATTTGACTACATAACAACTGTTTGAACTGGAATAAAAATACGGTCCCACATTTGTTGCATACATCTCTTATATATCTTGATGCTATCTTTTAGATTGTTTTCATCATACATGTTTCATGGTCATCATGAAGAAGGCCAAATATGCATGAACCGCGTTGGTGGAGGAGCAGTTATGTCTGTTTTGCAACATTTTTGTTGGTGATATTGGTATAGTGAACAAAACATAAAATTGCAAAATTCTCACTCGTGACATAAACACTCAAGGTGCGTTCAATTTCCTAAATTTCACATGCTTTGAGTGTATGGGTTCTTCAATATTTAAATATTAACTATGTCACAAAATTACGAGTTGTTTATCAAATACCAATTGGGTAAGCATTTACCTGGTCATCTACTTTACCACATAAGCATTTATCAAGCCACCTATTTACAAGGTAGGCATGACAGTAACAAGGCATCTAGCAAAAAACATACTAAAGGTTGATAATCTTATCTGGTAGTAAGGACAATGACTCTTATTCAATTAGCGCCTACCGATAATCTTATTATACCATATTAATGGTCGAGAATTTCACCCGATAAGGTATGTAATGATGATTACTTCTTAAATAGCTTAGTATGGACATGCTTTAGATAATCGAGGTTCCTATTTGTGCATAATATGCTTAGCATACACTACAAGAGAAATGACTTTTAGAGAAGGTATTTTTTTTTTTTTTGTATTTAAAAGCCTTGAAAAGTTTTCCTAAAGGTTTTAGAAATTTTTTTACTTTCGAACAACCTTTCCTATATAACGGTAGGAAAAGGTTTTAGAAAGGATTTTAAGTGGCTTTTAGGTAATAAAGACTTATATTTAGTTATACTTCTTACATTTGTCATAATTCTTTCTCTAAAAATCACTTTTAGATACGTCCCTAAATCATTCTCTAAAACTTTCTTCTGTGAAACTCCTTTTTTCTTATAGTGATAAAAGGCAAATTGATCTAAATGATAACATGTTTTTTATTTAATTTTTATATTGATAAATACGCTTTCAAAAGGCATATGTAATTTTTTTTTACTTTTATATACATATAATATATTATTTTTTCTCCGACCGGCGGTCAGGAGCTCCTTCCCTCTTTTTCTCTTCCTTGCTATTTTTTCCTTTCCTTTTCGTCTTGAAGTTCTATTCGAGTTTTGGGGTTGTGGTTCAAAGTCGATCATGTTCGTTCGAGGTTTCAGGTATGTTTCGAGTCTTTCCGGTCGAGTTTTCAAAGGTCTCTAGGTACTGGCGTACTGCCATTAAAGCTTTGTGGGCTCGGTCCATGGTTTCTGGCTTCGAGTTTTTAGAGTTCTTAGGTTTGCCAAAAGACGAGTGGTTCGGGTGCGGTTCAAAGTTGTTGGGTCCCGTCGAGTTATCAGTTGTGGATCGAGGTCAGAAATCGGGCTCCTTGTTGCCGTTGTTGATTAAGTTTTTGATGTCGTTGTTCAGATGTGGTTAAACGTCATAGATCGAGTTGTCAGGCCACTCGAGTCCTCCAAACCGTTCGTGGTTTCAGGTCGTAGTTCGAGTTCTTTGTTGCCGCCGTTGAGACATGGGTATGGTAAAAGGTAATTGGTAAAAGGTAAATGGTAATAGGTAATGTCGTTTTGCGAGGTTCATGGTTCGTGGTTCATGGCTCGAGACCCGTCGGCTCGTGAGGTTTGGCGGCTCGGCGACTCGGTTGTTTAGCCTTGTTTCGTTGGTATGGTATGTGGATATGGTAAAAGGTAAAGTTGCTTTCGTGGTTCGGGGCTCGTTGGCTCTTGAGGCTCAGCGCTCGGAGGTTTTGTCTTGCTTCGTTGGTACGGTTCGATGGTTCGCAGGTTCCCTGGCTTGGTGGATCATTTGGTTCGGTGGTTCGAGTTCGTGTTTAAGTTGGCTTCAAGTTTTGGTTAGTGGTTCGTGGCTGTTGGTTTCATTGGTTCATCTTGTTCTTTGGTTCGTGGCTCGATGCCTTGTTCGTTAGGTGGCTCGTTGGTTAGGTGGTTTGTTTCGTTTAGTGGGTCGTGTAGGTAGAGTGGGTTTGTTCTTTTTTTTTTGGTAAGGTTCAAGAAGTTGTTCGGTTGTATCGTTGGTTGTGGATTCATTGTAGTGTATTGGTGTGTTCTTGTGTGTTGTTCGAGGTTGCGTCTTACGACCTCGAAAAATTTGTTTTGTGTTTTTTGTTGGTTTTAGTTTTAATAAAACGGTTGACGTTAAAAAAATTTATTTGTTGATTGTATTTAAATGTGCATACCCCACTCATTTGGTTGTGAGAAGCAAAAAATAACAATAAATACTCACACTACTATGTCTTGGTGCCATACATCCAGTATTATATAATTACTCGTTTACTTGTTATTTGTTTATAAGCAGTTATAATAAGTTTGGGTTTTGTATCGGGTTTTAAATTATGATAAATTTTATCATAGGTATAAGATAGAATAAAAAAATTTTAAGACATTATAAAACTTAACATTTACCAACTTGGTTGGTACTGTTTCTAAGCTACATTACCAACCAAGTTTTTTTCTCTTAAATATATAATTTGGAAAACTAAAGATATATGGTATGCTAGCTCAGATGGTTGAGGAATGGGTTTGACATTGAAGAGTGCTGGTTTGATTCCTCCTCGCCTCCTCTTTCTCATTGGTTTTTTTATTAATTTATAATAATATTTATTATTTATAGTTTTTTAATTAATTTATAATAATATTTATTATTTACAGTTTATACCCTTTAAGTTATTTAATTATTTACTTTAACACCTTTTAGTTATCTATATTTCATTTTTCGTTTTTATTATATTAATACATATAATTGTATATTGACTAAAATACGTTTAAGAAATAAGTTTTATTTATAGCAAGTTACAACATTATAATCGTCTCTTCGACACCTTTGAAATGAGCTCAATATTGAATATTTTTTGATTTAGTTATGATTTTTTATATAATTACAATACATATGCTATATAAAAATATTTTAAATATTTACAATTCATATCATTATACAGTCTTTTAGAAAATGTCTGAAGACTTAATTGTGAAAACAACACGTCTTAATTCTAAAAACGTGATCGTTATTTTTTTCAAATACTTAATCGTCCGAAGACTTAATCGTTATTTTATTTGGAAGACTTAATCTTAATTTTAACTATATAGTTAATCAGAAATATTGACCACATCAAAAGATATATTAGATTTCAATTTTATATTTTCTCATAGAGATTTTCTTTTTTAGGTTAATCATCACTTGAGCCATAATTGTCCTATCGATTTATGTTACATTTCAATTATTTTTTGTTGATTTGTGTCGTTATATTTTTATGACCTATCATCTCCCCCTGCAACGCGGGGTTAAAAAACCTAGTTTTAATCTAAAGCTTTGAAAAAAAATATTATGTACTTATTAATAGCTTAATGAAATTATTTGATTTTTTTTTTTGTTAAAGTTACAATAGTTTATAATTAATTAATAAAGCAAAATGTATTGATAAAATAAATAAAGTAAGAAGTAAAAATGTGAATTATTTAATTTGAAAATATAAAATATAAAAAATGGTTCCACTATAATGATCAAATATGTAACTTAAGAAAACATTTTTTGGATAAGTTAACCATTTAAATTAACAAGGTTGAATGAAGAGATGAAAATGAAATAAAAATAAAAATCATAGGGATGAAAAAATCAGTTGTTAAAGAGAAAGGACAAAAATCATTATAAATATCAAACCATAGGGACTAAAATCATAGCCTTATAATTTAATTACAATGGCAATGTTGTAATTTAAGGAGTATGACAAATTTGTGATTTATGCATCTAGCAAAATTTTAATTTTTCTTTTGGTTTATTTTAAAGGATTTCTAATTCTTTTTGTTGATGTTAGGATTTTTTTTCTATTGATTTCAAAAGTTATTTTTCTTTTTCATATTTTAACTGATTTAGAAGTTCTTTTTTGGTTTATAAATCACTAGCAACATCCATGATATATAGTTAAAGAAAGATGCTTTTAAGCTAAGAAGATTTTTTTTTTCTTAATTGGGGTCATCCTCCCTCTAAAGAGAGAGTGTATAGGCCCCTCATTTTATGCATCTAGCAAAATTTTAATATATTCGTCTTCTAGCCAATTTTTCACAAGCTATAATTGAGTTTGTATGTGGACAAAAAAAGATTCTTTGTGTGTGCATAATTTGAACGTTGCAATGTCTATATAACATGATAAACGGCATGGCATTTTAAGCCATACAAGTTACGGCAAGAATACATATTTTTATAGACGTGTTATCAGATGACATAGTGTATGTCACATATATACATACACATATGATTTCTATTTATATTTCAACGAGACACTTATACTAAGAATTTTGCATTCGTATTAGAAGAAGAAATGTAAAATCTAAAGTTTAAGTATACAAACATGAAAGCTAAAAATTAATAAATTTTGAAAGTTGAAAAAAGTTACACCTTTGTAAAAAAACGCATATGTCACGGTATGCCATGGTGTGAGTACTGAGTCGTGCCTTGCACATATCGTATAAGTTTTATTGTAACGAATGAGATGGGTCTAATGTCATTGTGCGACTTCTTTATTTTAACTTTTACTTTATTTATCAATATGAGGTCTAAGGGCTTTCAGACTCCAACAACAACAACAAGGTAGTGTTTAATAAGTTTTTAAACTCAACAAAAAAAATGTGTCATTAGACTATCCAACAACCGAAGCCAAGAAAGATCACAAGATGGAGCCGGAGTTGAGCATGATAATAGGTGTGATAGCAGCAAAAACAAATTCGGCTCGTCTAAGCCTCTTGTTGTAAATAAAATTTTTCTTCATTCTTGATGTTTAGTTTTATTGCTTTCTTTAATGAATATGAAATATATTTATATATATGATTGGTTTATTTTACAGACGTACAAAAAGTAACAAACCTTACAATCATCATCTTACCCTTATAATCTTTGATCATCAGCCCTAGATAATTAATTCATTAAGAAATTTATTAAAAATTTATTTTTAATAAGAAAATATATCAATTACGATAATCACATGGGTCAATTATGATTTCATATAATGTATTTTCACCGATAAATTAGGCAATAGAGATTCATTAGAATTGCATGTATTCCTAAAATAACTCATTTCAATCCATATCAAATTTGAATGCAAACACAAGCATCATATTGTAGAAGAAAATCGGCTTCCTAGAAAACTTTAAAATTCATCAATGGCGTAGCGAAACAATGGTAACTAATACTCTATGCATCAATGCATTACTTCACTTAATGTACCTAAATCTTTCGATGAAATACAATATTTTCCAAATATGATTGGGGTTCACAAGTGGAAACTGATTGAGAGTTTCTAAAACCCTTTGACCGGGTCCCCTCCAAAATTTGAGTTCTATTAGTTTTTTAAGACTTGGAAATGGAAAAGCTACAAAGCATCATCAGCCTGGCTAGACTAGTGGAACCAATGCTCATGGTAGTATTAACATCTAATTCCACTTTTGTGTTAGATTTTGAAGTTACTTTTTGCATACAATATATGATACCTTGATCAAGAAAACCAACACATTCTAAGTTTTATACCTTTCCTGTTTCCGTTTTATCGATCCCCTGAGTGTTTATGAAAAATGAATATGAAATATGCATTCATCGGATGTATTAACGATGTATCAGTTTACAATTGATGTTTTTGCTTTGTTAATTCCCTAGATAATAGACTATTGCGTACTCATAAGAACCACAATTTAACTGAACACAAACAGTCATAGTATCAACATTTTGTTGTACACCCAAAATTCCATTGATCAAACCGTATTCGTGTTTTAAATCCCTTTTTCTTATTAACATGGGTTGGTAAGGGAAATGCACCAAATAATGCTGACAATTTCTTGACAGTTGCTTCATAAAATATATAGTTTTTCATATATATATATATATATATGGGGCAATTAAATAAATAAAATGTACCTTAGATGACCCTAGGTTTTGTGGTTTGACTCATCAGTGTGCTATTGTCTTCAACTGGGGAAAATAAAATATATTTGGTAAATAGAATTTGAGTTCGATTTCCTTTTCAGACGATGTATTGCTAGCATGTGTTACTTGATAACTATTTGAGTTTGTCTCGTATGCTTCGTCAACTTCAATGTCTACATCAATTGGTGATATCACGAGTGTTTGTGAACTTAGAAAAGGGTCTTAGAACCCTTAACCGGTTTCCCTTTGTGAGCCCTGATCTTATTTGGAAAATATTGTATTTCATCGAAAGATTTTTCATAAGGGTAATTTGGTCTTTTTAACCTTTTCCTTTAATTATACTATTTTTTTCATACTTATATACCAAATATGTAATTTACCATTATCTATCTAACTTCGGTCGCCATCCTTGGGAGACTCCATCCACCGCCAACTCCAACTTGCCCTCATAGTTAACGAAGACATTTGATAGAGGTTAAGAGAAGGAACCAAATCTATAAGAAAGAGTTCTTCTAAAATAAATTAAGTTAAGACACTAAATCCATAAATTTTAACATAAATTGAAGACTAATCCGTGATTTACTTTTTAAAATTGTTTATTGTTGTTGCTGCTTTTGTTATTGTTATCAATCTAATTCAATTACTGACAATAAGGCAAAAAAATGTTTTACAAGTACAACAACAACATAATAATAATAATTTACATTAAATAAATAAAATAAATAAAAAGTATTAAATAGATAAAATGAAAGTATTAAATAGATAAAATAAATTATAAATATACTGAAAAAACTAAAAATCATAAAAACTTCAAAAATATTTGTAGAATTAAAATGCCTAAAAAAATATGCAATTGAATTATTAAAAAAAGAAAAAAAAAACATGTAAATATTATATTCATAGGAAATAATGGTTTTGACGTAATGAGTGAGATAATCTAGTATAAAAGTAAAGTCAAAATAGCACTTTAAAACATTTTTAAATTCTAATAATTGAATTAAATATTAAAATTAATATATTGGGCTTGTAGTAGCTTGGCTAGATGGCTCAAGCTCTAGCCTTTGCCACGTGAGAGTTAGCAAATAAGAAATAGCCACGCTAGTTAATCCTTCACCTCTCATTCATTTGAGTTTCTATACTTGAGTTAACTCAACTATCATAAATTTTTTAAAAGACACCAATTTAAATTGAAAAACACCTAAAAATGAGCTATAAAGTTGAAGAGAAAAACCCTAAATAGAAATAAAACTATGAGGTGTAGTAAGAAAACCAAGAGAAAACAAAAGGAAGAAAGCAACATAGCTAAGACTTCAGCCTTAAAGCAGGGGGATGAAATAGAACTGAAAACGATTATTCGGGAGAAGATGTAAGTTAGGGTGAAGTAAACAACTAGTCCTAAGGGATAGACCCCTTACGAAGTCTACTTGAACCCACTTGAAGGAAAAAACCTATATGTTGGCAAATAAAAGATCCACGGTGAATGACTTTTGCCTAAAAACAACATCATTACAGTGCTTCCATACCATGTAAGACGAAACCCAAACAGTGGCTTTCCAGAGGCGTTGCACTGTGACGAGAAGTAGGCCAAGTTATAATGAAGAAAACGATTCACTGTTGTGGATTGCACCTCCATGCTTAGTCCCCCACCATCCCGAACTAATAAAATCTAAATTTTGGCCGCAAAAGCACTAACTGCAAGTCTATGCCATGGTCATCCAGAGAAACATGAACAAATCAAATCGTTCCATTGAGAAACAATGGTGAGGAGGGGTTGCCATCACTTTGGAGCCACTTGACTCAAATTAAGGGGTTGTTTGGTTCGTTTAAGAAATGAAAATGGGGTGGCATGGGAAAGATTATTTCCATTCCATTGTGTTATATTATCATGGATTCCCTTGCATTCCTAATGTTAAAGAAAAAAAATCCATCATCATCTTTATCAAAGCAAAAATGTCCACCACAACATTTTTCTCTATGACCTCACTGAAGTTAGGTTCTCCTCTTGGCTTGGTTGACCATCAACGTTGCTCTAAAAAGGCAGCATATGCCGCATATATGCATTTCTTATACAAAAGACAACCATGGCTTGAAGGATTACTCTTGTTGTTGTCACCGATTAAGAAAGAAGTTCATTTCCATACACAAAATAGAAAAACATCAACTAGAAATATCTCAAAAGAAAGACAAAGAGAAAACTCACATCTATCAAAGAAGGCACTAAAATCCTATCTTCTTGATTTTATCTCCAACCACTAAATTGAAAATAAAATCAAAGAAAGATCAAACTTGTATCATCTTTAGAGAAAAATGAAGAAGGAACTCAAGATCGTCGACCTCCTTCTTGATTTCATATGTGTTTGAAGGAGCTATGTTAGAACGGGGCTACGGTTCACGATTGAAGAATGGAAGAGACGAACATGAAAAGAGGTTTTTTTATAAAAGGAACATAAAAAAGTTTTTATTCCCCCAAATTGGAGAGAAATGATTTTTACTTAAATCTACTATAATGATTGATTGCTTTATAGAAACCAAACACCATTTTTCATTCCATTTCCATTCCTTGTTTAAACCAAACATCATCAATGGGTATCATTTCCATTCCCTACCTTCTAATACCTTCAACAAATAGTCGAAGAATTTCCCATTGTCATGCGAGCTCCACCACCATGCGTCCCTGCGATCAATAAAAAAAGCAGATTAGTAAGATCACCTAACGATCGACCTCTCAGATCTCTAGTCCAAACCTAAGACCATTCATGACCACTATCAACCAACGAACCCCTATTTCCAATCAAGACTCCTTTATCTGACTCTAAACTAAAATGTCTTGGGTATCTTTCGCATAAGCGGCTGTTGCATATACAAATTAACTAAAAGGAAACTGTAAGTTTTTTAACAAAGGAAGAGATGAAATCCAAACCAAGAGCATCTATCTCTCGACCTGTTGAAATGATACTTCCCAGGAACTCCTTTTACGATTAGATTTCATCATGAAATTTGATGAAATTTCAAGCGCTTAGAATTTACTATAGTGAGATTTCCCATAGAAAAGAGAGAAATGAGAAAGAAGTTTACAGTAAAATTTAAATTTACATAGTATTTTAAAAACGTGTGTGAAACGTATTTTCCAAATGATAGCAACATCAAACATATTTTTGAAATTTAAGGCAAAAAGCATATAAACTCAAGTTTTTCTTGGCAAGCAATTGCCCACGTTCTTCTATACTCGTAGCAAAAAAGATCAATGGAATAAATTCAATTATTTATTTTAAATATTTAATACATTATTTAAAAGGTAAACTCCTTTATATTTTTAATAAAACTTTAAGCCATCAATTTATTTGTAATAGTACTAACATTTAAATCGTTTGATGTTATAAGTCTACATCTTTGTATTATTTTATATTTATACGAATTATTTTCATTTATAACTAAAGTATTTAATATAAATTTTTGGTCAATAATTAAATACAAACCAAAAAAATTCTAACCGTAAAAATAATTTAAGCCATTTATTACTTTTAATCTATGAATACAAACCATAATGGCATTTTGAAAAACTTAGAAGTTTATATTAAGTTTAAAAACTCATAGGATACTTTTGGGTTTTTAGTATCAATAACTAGACCCGGTTTTCATGTTTTTTTTTTTGAAAAGCATGTTTTGCCTAGACCACGTCTTTGGCAATTTGAAATTAAAATTACGGCCGTCTGAAATTAAGTTTGACCACATGATGCTAGTGCCTGGATTCAAAATCGGAATAGTTGGTATATTCCACCACACCCTAAGCCATTTACTAGTACGCCACCAACCTTGTGGTCATCTTCTTCATGATTCCCAACATCTAAATTTCTTATCTTTGACATATCCATTGCCAAAACCCCACCTGTAACAAACCGTTACCGGCAACCATCAAGTTTCACTCTACAACTATGGTGGAAAGATTACATAACTCTGTAACACTCTCTATCTAATTCTTATCCTATTCACACACATCTTTGGTTGTGATTGATTTGGGCATTTTTTATTCCAAATATTTTGTATGATTTTAAGGAATGAAATAAAATATAGACGAAAATTATGTTTGATTTCATGAGATGAATTAAATTAGAGATGAAATTTTATTTGATTTCATGTGGTGAATTAACATAGACAGAAACATTGTGTTTGGATTTCATCACACGATATAGGTTAATTTATGTGTTTGGCTTTAGTCTTTTTCAATGCATTCCTTAAAACGACACATGCATTTATGTGTGTGTATATATATAAACCTATTTGTGTTGGTTTATGAATAATCTCATAGAGCAATTTAAGTTCATAATAAAACAAAAAAAGAAAGAGGAATCATTTATGACAAATATGTCAAATATGTCAAACTCAAAAAACTCTTTCTATCACAAACTAAACTAAATAAAACATTTGAGAGGATAGCTTTTGAAGGCGAACCTACTTGGTGACATAAACTTTATCCTTTTTAGATAAAGTTTGAAAAAATAGAATGAAATAAAAATAGACTTTGAAGAAAGTAAGTATCTTACATAAAAACTTACAAATGATTTTATACAAAATAAAAACTTACAAAGGACACAGATTGGAAGGAATCTTGAGGACGAGGACGAGGGATTTAAGGGTACTAGGTGGGTAAGTACATGGTTACTAATTTCCCCTTAATTTGATCATCCAAGGTTATTGTTTTGGATTCATTCCGATAGTTGGAAAACTGACCTACAAAAGGGAAAATCGAGAAAACAAATTGGTAGTGCCAATCACTTCCTTGACTGAGAAGGATGACTTGAAACCTATAAAAATCTGAAAAGTATCATGAGAACATAAAGTAATACTAAAATTCAAACAACAAGTTGAAAAAAAAGCACCAACTGTCTTTTGATTTTTACAAAAATGCACTAATGTGTTGTATATTCAGCATATTAACGTGTAATTAAGGGATTTTGATTTTTTGCATATATTAGCACTATCTTTATGCATTAAACTTGTTTTGAGGACTTTTATGTGTAAATGTTTTACAAGATCATATAGATGTAGATATATTAGGAACCTTAATTAAATCATTGATAACCTATGAATGCATCGTTGCATTCTAGCAACAACTCTAATATATATATATATATATATATATAATATATATAAAGCTGATGCATTGCAACGCCACGTGGCATTCTCCCATTTTTTCTAAATTTTTCAAATTTATTTTTATAACAATAGATTTAAAAAAAAACTCTTGGTTTTCTCTTAATGTATATAACTATAAAGAGAATTAAGTATCGATTTTAATTCTATTTATGTTACTTTATTATTTATTCTATTTATTTATGTTATTAACCATTCATTTTCTTTCATTTATTTTAATCAATCATGCACTTTCTCCTATTTAAGCATAAGTAGAGTTTGTTTGTTGTTGTTGTTGGACAAGTTAATAGTAAAAGTCAATTACATATTTCTTTATAAAGGTTAAACATCGAAAGCTTTTCATTTGTTCGTCAATGTGTCATTACGTTTTCTTATGAGTTGTTTATTATCGAATCTCTTCTTCTATATATCCATCATTTGATGTGTTATTCATTCCATATATCACTATTTTAACAAATCATTTTCAGGTTTATTTCCAGAATACCGAGTTAGGTATGTATTTTTCTTTCTTTTGTTTTTTGAGATTTTAAAGTTTCTTTTACTTAACTCTTCTATGCTCTTCATATGTATTTTCAATAAAAGTGTTACAATCTCTATGTAATTTCAACTAACTTTAACATGTCATTTTTAGATTGTTATTTTAATTTTTTTTTCAAAGTATTATTCAAGAAGACTAATTCGGGTATGTATTCATTTTGACTTTTGTTGAAATTTTAAAGTTTTTTCGTTTAGTTTTTTTTCTAATTTTTTTCCTTTTCTTAAGGTTTGTTCTTTGAAGGATTCTTAGAATTTTGATGACAGTAAGGTTCAATGACGAAATATTGAAGGTATTACAATATATGATGTAACATCGACAAACTTCAACGAGTGGTTGCCAATTGTTATTTTACTTTTTTGAAGTAATCTTCGAAAAGGCTAACCTTGGTATGCATTCGTTTTTTTCTTTCATTGATATATATTTTAAAGGTTTTTTATTTTGGCTTTCATATTTTATTAGGTATTTTTATCCCGATGATGTAACTAAGGGTTTGTTTTTGTAGGGCTTTAAGAGTTGTGATGACAACAACAATATGATGATGGAAATTTAGAAGTATTAAAATATTTGATATAGTCTTACTAAATTTCAACATGCCATTTTTAATTATTTTTATTTTTATAGGTTATTACGAGAAGCCTCATTTGTATATTCGTTTCTTATGAATTTTGTTTGTATTTTATAGATTTTAACTTATATATTATATATTTTTCATAAGCATTTTTTATGGAGTTGATGGTTTGTTTATGATAGTTATTTTAGACTTCTAATTAATTCATAACAAAATCGTAAAGTATTACAATATAAGCCTCATTTGTATATTCATTTTCTATGAATTTTGTTTGTATTTTAGAGATTTTAACTTATATATTATATATTTTTCATAAGCATTTTTTATGGAGTTGATGATTTGTTTATGATAGTTCTTTTAGACTTCTAATTAATTCATAACAAAATCGTAAAATATTACAATATTTGACGTGGATTCACCAAACTCAAACGTTATACTTTGTCTTCTTAAATTTTCATAAAGTTAAAACCAAATAAAAAACCATATACTACATATTTCTTTTTTCTTTTTTTTAGTTTACTATTTACTTTAAAAAAATAAACAAATTGATTGTCACAACTTATTGTTATCTTTTTTAATTTAAATAAAAAGTTAATATAACTTATAATACTTCTCTCATACAAATATAATATATATATATATATATTTACCTAAGCTTTTATTTTTATTAATTTAAATCTCAATATAAAAAGCATTTAAGGCGTAATTTAAATTATGAATAATATATTTATACATATACATTTACACATTTAGGTCATTTAATTTAAAGACAATAACCTTTATAAAAAATATGTAATTGACTTTTACTATTAACTTGTCCAACAACAACAACAACGAACTCCATTTATGCTTAAATAGGAGAAAGTGAATGATTGATTAAAAAAAATGAAAAAAATGAATGGTTAATAACATAAAGAAATAGAATAAATAATAAAGTAACATAAATAGAATTAAAATCAGTACTTAATTCTTTTTATAGTTATATACATTTACGTATATTAATTTATAACTTACAGATTGCATTAATAAAAATATAATATTTGTTAATATTATATCATTAATCCTTTAGTAATAAATGACTCGTTATAGTAATTTATATTGATGATTAATTAATATATTTTTATATTATTTATATACTAAGTTTTTTATTATATATTTTTTACAATATTAGTTATCATACTATTTAGATGTACATATGTTTCTTTCTTAATTAATAAATTAGCAAATGTAGCCTTCTATTTCAAATTAAAAAACAAAATTTAATGAATGTCATTAATTTCATAATTTATCTGTTGTACCCATTGCTAATGTGACGAAGGATCGTGTGAGAAAAAGAGTTAATGTAAGAAGGTAATAAATGATTTGGACTCTTAATTACTTTTAATCTCAAACTCACCCATGAATTGTGTTTAAGGCAATAACTTATATGTTTATTCAAATTTTGATACAATTATGGACTGAATAGTTATTGGATATATGAAAAAAGATTTCGTACAATAGTTAAACATTTATATTTTTTAACTAATTTTATTTGAAAAATCTTGAATTACTTTAATAACATGGTAACAATCAATCAATATATACCAGTATATTAAAAACCAAACAAATAAGATGAGATGACGCAATGAGGTTTCAAGTATTGATTAAGTGGTTATTTTTTTATTGTCCCACATTAGTGTAAAAAGAGAAATGTTGGAATTGAAAATGATTATATAAAGGATAATATAGTAGTTTGAATGTTAATCTAAATTTGTATACATTTTTGGGTTAAATAGTTAGTTTTATTTATTTGAAAAAATAATTCATGCACTTATTAAATATTCTCTTGTTTTCGTTTTATATAAACCAATATTATATGAAAGCATCTCGATTTTGGTAACAATGGTTTTGGACAAATACAGGGAACGATGATGACAATATACATATTACTAAAAAGTTATTCACACTACCGCGCAACGCACGGTTCTGACACTAGTTAAATAGTAATTTTCAATTAAATACAATTACGAAAAAGTAGTTTTGTCCCTAACTCATTGTGAAAGTCATGTCATCTTGCACAAACCCTTCCTCACAAAAACATAACCCCGTCATGTAATTTCTTCTTCTTCTTTCTTATCACAACTTGAATAAAATCCATAAGCTTAGATTTTTCCATGGTGTTTTTTAGATTTATTCATCACCTGAACTACGTGTACATGTATAACACCCATATTTCAAAACCAATTTTTTTTTGAATAAAAGAATTCATACTAAAGAAAATATTCAAAAGAAAACCACCCGTTTAGTTCGATAAATAATCACCCAAAAATCCGCTAAAAATTTAATGGTTAATAAAAATCTAAATTAAAGTCTGATCGGAGCGCCGCGTAGCTGAACCCGTCAAGTCGGTGCATCCCCTCGGTTCGTACCCGAACTAGCACCTAAAAAAAATAAAGTATACGTGGGGTAAGCACAACCGCTTAGTGAGCAAGTAATCACATACAAAAAATCATAACGAATATATAAATATCATCCACATAACATCATATCTTAACGGTTTCCCGTTCTTCGGATCATCCTGCAATCCGGCCCTTAGTGGTTACCCACTCTTCGGGTCGTCCCACGACCCGGCCCATCATTCAACATCATACATCAACATACATACAAGTTACAACATAATGCACGTAAAAACCCACTCACCTGGTTCGCGCAAGCAAATAAGCTCAGATCTCACAACACTTTAAATAAATCTGTAAATAAAATTAAATTACCAAACATCAGGTCTCTACCCAAATCCCACGAACCGAAACCTAGATTCGTGTAATTACCGCTAAAAGTTAACCCTCAACTAGTCCCAAACGATGACCATACGAGTTCCTAAGAAACCCTCCCAGCTACCTCGACATAACAGGTTAAAACGAACTCAAAACGGAAGTCGCGGGTTGCGACTACCAACGAGGGTTTTTACCTACAACTCCAATTTCGACCGAAACCATTGAAATCAAGTTCATACAACATCCCATAACAATTATACACAATCACATGACATTAATTACACCAAAACACTAATCAATTACACCCAAATCGGTGTTCATGCAATTACCCCCCAAAAACATAACCCTAACTCTCAAACTTGACCCAAATCGTGATGACTACACCATCCAACGATAAAAGGGGGTTTAGAATTCATACTTTGAGATCTATTAACGAACCACGCTTGATTCTCCGCCGTTTGCCTTCAAGAATCGCTTACACACCGCTTAAATCCCCAAATTACCGAATTCGCTTTCCTGGAAAAGAAGCCAACTTTGACAGATTGTTGCTTCTTACTGGAGCCTCCGATGATCGATCCCTCCGATCAGATTGTAGAAAAATGAGTCGTGAAGCTGTTGTCCAAATTTCACGACGATCCGACGGTTGACGAGGGAGAACGAGCCGATCTCCCACGGCTGCGCAATCCTGACGGGAATTCCGAAATTCAACCCCAAACTCATTATAATCGATTTCTAACCCAATAACCGCAAACAAAACTCAATCCTATGAGTGATTTTCATCGAAAAACCAACAATAAACAAACCTCGAAACATATCTAATCAAAACCCTAGCTTTACGGAACGATAAATAACGAAAAAGAGGGTTTGGAACCCTTACCTTACGCGAACGGATTCACGAGACCGACACCTTTTCTCCCGACTTCGCTCTCTCTCTCTCTCTCTCTCTCTCTCTCTCTCTTTTCTTTCTCTCCAAGCAACCAGAATGATTATGAGGCTAATCTGAAAGGCTTTAGGCATTTAAACTAATCGGACCGGGCTTTTCCTCCAGTCTAAGCCCATACTTATCATAAGCCCAACTATAAATCCTTAACTCCAAACAACTAAAATAATTACATCAACAAGGTAGCTAAACGAATAAATAAATACGATTTTTGGGATGTTACAACTCTCCCCCACTTACACGGATTTCGTCCCCGAAATCAATCTGCGAAAAGTCCCGGTACTTCTCTAGCATCTCAGCTTCCTGCACCCGAACCCACTCAGATTCTTTTCTAAGTTGTCCCTGATCCTTCTCAGCACTACACTCCTTAATCCGCAGCCTCAGCACCGCTGTCGGACTTTCTACGCAACTCAGGCTTTCCTCCACCTGAATTTCATCCAACAGTACATGTGCTGTTTCATTTCCGAGGCACTTACGTACCTGAGACACGTAAAACGTGCTATGAGTCTGCTTCAGGACTCCTGGTAGTCCTAATCGATAAGCCACCTCTGCTCATCAACGGCTGCTGACCTCTAACCCGCTCCTTATTTTGTTTCCTAACTCGACTAGCTTCTTACGCTTGACGAACCATCCCAAGGAATGACGTAGTCATGGTCACCTTAAGGGGCGCTATCCGAAAGGGATACACTACTCCGCTTACAACTCAACGCATCGGCCACTACGTCAACCTTGCTCGAATGGTGAAGGATCTCGCCGTCCTAGTTTTTGACCACATCGAGCCATCTCCGCTGTCTCTAAGCGTACGCTAATATCCGGTCTTACAACATAACATCACAACCCGTCCAAAAAGTGATGCGTCGCAAAGCTCCATCATCTACTTGACGCCCTCGAGAGGCATCAAAATCACGCTTCACACATCTTCGCTCCAAATCTCAAGTGCCGCTTGCCGATCTGCATCCCAAACACCTAATCCCGATAGTCCCCACCTGACCCTTGAAGCCTACGAGTGTAACCACCAGTGTAGGAACCACAAGCATCAAGTAAGACTAGTCTGGATCACAACTCGACCTCTACAATCCCCCGAACCTAAACTTCCTCCTACCTCAAGCTGGTGCTAAATCGAAGAGTATCAAACTTGAAACCACGCCGCTTCCTGAGACTGCTCAAACAAGTCACCTATTCTAGGTAAGGGATACCTACTCCTGATGGTAACCTTGTTGAGTTCCTGCTAGCCACTACACATGCGACGACTCCCGTCCTTCTTCACGACCCGCAGATGGCGAACCCCAATGCTAGCTACTCGGGCGGATAATCCTCTTCCCTGAGAGCTCATGCCAACCCGATAGCTCTTAGAATCTAAGTGACGCCAAACGACTGAGGTCCTCGCAACTATTGTTGTTCTGAGCATCGAGTCGAACCTAATCTCAACATGTCTACCGGTCGGAATCCCGATAGATCTCCCGAAAGCACGTCCGAAGGTTCACTGACTATCGATACTTCTTCACGACTGATTGTTTAAGGCATAAGCTAAAATAACCTGTGCACCCACGTTGTAGGTACCTTCTCATCCTCACAGCCGACAGAACGCCGTCTTGACTCGCTCTCTTTCGTCGTACCCGACCAACTATCCCTCCCCCACTTGGGCCTTGGATACGAACCAACTGGGCTGTACAAACCACAGTCAATCAGTTTCGGCTCAACCAATCCGTATCAATCACCATATCAATTTCTTTCATGGAGCTTGATATGAGATTGACCCGGAACTCAACTTCGAAGATTTCTACGGCGTAGTCCTTGTAGACATTCTCTACCTCCAGGATCCTCTCGGCTATAAACTCTATAAACGACAAACACTGCTCTCTAAGCAGCCACCTAGAGTAACCCCGGGTTGAGGATGTCAACCCATCCCAAAACACGACTCTAGGCTCCTTTTATCCCTATTCATTAACAACTGCAATCAAAACCCATATTGGCGTAGGGTGCGTCCTCCGCCCCTGGTATCCAGCACGTACTCAAACACCGATCCGTCTTTTGCTTAGCCAGGGCATTTGGGAAAGCTTCGACATCAACATAGCTGCGTCTTCGGTCCCGCCTCCGCTGCAGCCCTTGGCCTCTAAATTCCTAACTGCTAGAGCTGTCTCGATCCTCAGGTCTATCATCCGACAACATATTCACCTAAAATCGTCCTACGACATGCACTAACGCATACTCAACCGTACTGCTCTAGGATCATAGTCAACCAACTAAGTGTTCTAACGAGCCAACTGCTCTCCACACTAACTCTACAGGTCTACAGATTTAACTAACCTATAGTGCAAACCGACTCCAAACCAACTCTATAGGCTAAACTCAACCCATAGTGAACCCAACCACACAACCAACCCTTTCCAAAACTTCAGGATGCCTCAAAATCCCGTCAAGAATCAAATCCAAACGAAAACTATAAACACGACTTTTAGAAATCGAGACGTACGATTTTCAGCATTTAACACGTTTAGAAATCGAACAGTTTAACATGTTTTGGAAAACTCAGATTTTGGACACTTTAGCATAAAAATTACAGGTTATTCGTGTGACAGTAAATCGTAGTAGGCGTCTGGGGGTTTTTAAAAACGTATCGTACGAGTAAATCCGGTAAGGAGTGACGAGTTATGATTTTTACTAGTAAGACATAATTTTCAAAAACATTTCCAGCAGCTTAAAACTATAATATCATGTTTCTAAAATGAAAACAAAAGAAGACTATCCGAGAGTATAACCGACCAAACGAGCAACTAAATGAATAAAAACACATAATAATTTTGACGGAACAAACATATTAAGCACGAATCGAGTGGATCGAATGACACGAAAGAACGCTAACGAAGTTCGTATACATTAGTAACAAGTCACATAAACGCAATCATAATTTAACACTGAAATATACACAACGGAGAAACAAGGAATTCCGTACGCGTGTCAAATAGGCGCAAATGGAATTTAGCAACCGAATATACATAACGAAGAAACAAGGAACCCGTACCGATGCTCATAACCCACCGAGTGTAAATAAACAGTCTATTTACATAGCCTTATTAGTTCCTGTCAGTCAATCGATTCCTATGGTCACTACTCCAAACATCCAAACAAGGGACAGTTTAGAAACATGCCTAACACGAGGCAATACTAAAATTTACAACTAGAGTGTACGCCTACACTCACTACCCAACACTAAAGTTCTTTCAACCTCTAGTCATTACTACGCACGTAACTCTATAGACTAGATCTCTTACTCATGTAAATACAACAAGCATCAAATAACCCCACTCAATCACCAACAACTAGAGTGTCTCACTACACTCCCCTAACATAATTAGTGCTCATGCAAGTACCTACCTCTAGTCTCATCACGCCTACTAATTTTTTTTAACTAGTTCACACCTCCATATATATATAAGCACTACATATATCAGTTAGCTACATACATGCTCATCCCTAACTATCATCAATGAGTTAAGGCCTCCAGAACTTAATCAAATCCAACCCCACAAGGTGTTTATAGTAATACTATTATTGGGCGCCGTATTACTATAACCATCCATTCATGATAGTCAAATCAGGATCACCGGACAACAATCAAACGAGAACATGCCCAATAACCCATCCTCAACATACCAAGGTGTTTACGTTTGGGTTTGATACCATCCTAATTAGACCTTAACCTATTGACTAAGCAAGTATACGCAGTCATAACACAATCCCAAACAGAATATACTCTATCCACATCAAACCCACATATATTTATGCAATAAAGCATATATCCACAATTTAAACCCTGCATCATACGCACTTAAAGCAAATAAGTAATTAAAAGTACAACTATTGCTCACCTCCGTCTTGACGGTTCCGCTGGCCATTCCGATCTTAATCGATTTTCCCAAAATCGCCTAGTTTAAGTCCAACCACACACACACTCGCAAGTGTGCGTGCTGATTCTCTTAAACCTAGGCTCTGATACCAAGTTATAACACCCATATTTCAAAACCAATTTTTTTTTTAATAAAAGAATTCATACTAAAGAAAATATTCAAAGAAAAACCACCCGTTTAGTTCGATAAATAATCACCCAAAAATCCCCTAAAAATTTAATGGTTAATAAAAATCTAAATTAAAGTCTGATCGGAGCGCCGCGTAGCTGAACCCGTCAAGTCGGTGCATCCCCTCGGTTCGTACCCGAACTAGCACCTAAAAAAATAAAGTATACGTGGGGTAAGCACAACCGCTTAGTGAACAAGTAATCACATACAAAAAATCATAACGAATATATAAATATCATCCACATAACATCATATCTTAACGGTTTCCCGTTCTTCGGATCATCCCGCAATCCGGCCCTTAGTGGTTACCCACTCTTCGGATCGTCCCACGACCCGGCCTTAGTGGTTACCCACTCTTCGGGTCGTCCCACGACCCGGCCCATCATTCAACATCATACATCAACATACATACAAGTTACAACATAATGCATGTAAAAACCGACTCACCTGGTTCGCGCAAGCAAATAAGCTCAGATCTCACAGCACTTTAAATAAATCTGTAAATAAAATTAAATTACCAAACATCAGGTCTCTACCCAAATCCCATGAACCGAAACCTAGATTCGTGTAATTACCGCTAAAAGTTAACCCTCAACTAGTCCCAAGCGATGACCAAACGAGTTCCTAAGAAACCCTCCCAGCTACCTCGACATAATAGGTTAAAACGAACTCAAAACGGAAGTCGCGGGTTGCGACTACCAACGAGGGTTTTTACCTACAACTCCAATTTCGAACGAAACCATTGAAATCAAGTTCATACAACATCCCATAACAATTACACCCAAATCGGTGTTCATGCAATTACCCCCCAAAAACTTAACTCTAACTCTCAAACTTGACCCAAATCGTGATGACTACACCATCCAACGATAAAAGGGGGTTTAGAATTCATACTTTGAGATCTATTAACGAACCACACTTGATTCTCCGCCGTTTGCCTTCAAGAATCGCTTACACACACCGCTTAAATCCCCAAATTACCGAATTCGTTTTCCTGGAAAAGCAGCCAACTTCGACAGGTTACTGCTCCTTACTGGAGCCTCCGATGATCGATCCCTTCGTTCAGATTGTAGAATAATATGTCGTGAAGCCGCTGTCCAAATTTTACGACGATCCGACGGTTGACGAGGGAGAACGAGCCGATCTCCCACGGCTGTGCAATCCTGACGGGAGTTCCGAAATTCAACCCCAAACTCATTATAATCGATTTCTAACCCAATAACCGCAAACAAAACTCAATCCTATGAGTGATTTTCATCGAAAAACCAACAATAAACAAACCTCGAAACATATCTAATCAAAACCCTAGCTTTACGGAACGATAAATAACGAAAAAGAGGGTTTGGAACCCTTACCTTACGCGAACGGATTCACGAGTCCGACACCTTTTCTCCCGACTTCGCTCTCTCTCTCTCTCTCTCTCTCTCTCTCTCTCTCTCTCTCTCTTTCTTGGCTGATCTCTCTCTCTCTCTCTCTCTCTCTTTTCTTTCTCTCCAAGCAACCAGAATGATTATGAGGCTAATCTGAAAGGCTTTTAGGCATTTAAACTAACCGGACCGGGCTTTTCCTCCAGTCTAAGCCCATACTTATCATAAGCCCAACTATAAATCCTTAACTCCAAACAACTAAAATAATTCCATCAACAAGGTAGCTAAACGGATAAATAAATACGGTTTTTGGGATGTTACAACATGTGCATCAAAACTACTGAAGTCATCTTTATTGAGACCCATAATACCATTATTTATGTCTTCTTCCCTTAAAAAACCATCAAGATAGTCATTAATGTAATCTTCCTTTTAGACGAATTGAGACCATAACTGATGTCATCTTTCATTGAGTCCACTTGAGAATCCACCAAAGAATTTTTTTAGTATATAGGGTTAAACTTATATGTATATCCATGAGGAATTATATTAAGTGAAAACATATTGCAATTAAGATTCAAACATTTGGCAGACACCAGTTACCAACGAAAATTATATCGTATGCATATTGCAAATGACGTAAAGGCCTTTTCTTGGTAGCCTCCATTAATTGCTACTTCAACCCCTTTGCAACTATAATAAAAAGAAAGAGGACAAGAGAATCTCTCCTTGACGAACTCCCATTTGTTGATGAAATTCATTTGTAAGGGAGCCGTTTACTAATACCGAAACACAAGCAGGCAACCCTGAATCCATGATCTGTATCTCGATCCGAACCACATTCGTTCCATAACAGGGTGAAGAAAATCCCAATTCAAAGTATCTCAAGTCTTTTCGAAAGTCGACTTTTAGAATTAATAATTTCCTCGAGAAACATTTTTTCGGAGAAATAATCTCATTACCCCTTTGACATTTGTGTTCCATGGATGAAATCATAGGCGTCACAAACATTATCAATATTAAATTAGATATACTTTTTGCTTTTATCATTATAAAAAATATTTAAAATAGCACTAATCATTGAATCTTCTATAAACGGTATATTCATATATTGTTGGTGGCACGCGAATATTGAATTTCTAACCTAATAAATGAATTATTTACAACATATTATTTAAGACAAACTCATTATTTTTCTACTAGTCTTTAACTTAAAAAGACAATCACAATTCTATTAATCAAAATATTTTAGACGATTCTTATTCAAACAAACAGTCTAAAGTCAATAAGAAGGAATTAAATTACTTCAAAAAAAAGGAACTTAATTAGTAAATAAGTAAAACATAATTGAATGTTTAGATTTATAAGATGGAATGATGATACAATAATTGACATGCTTATAAGGTTTCATTTGACAATTTACATACGACATCGTTTGGCTTGATCGGCTAAATCGACCATTGTTCGGGTTGTTTAAGCCAAAAGTTAACAAAAAAATTTGAGTCAAATTATTATTTTTAAATAGACGAAAAAAACCAAAGTTGTTTGAGGGCAATAGTGTTACAAACACGTGATTATTAGAGTATTCATCGATTGAACTTCAATAATTTTAGGTGTATCCTATATGATCTTATCACCCATTAGATGTTGGATTTTACTATCGAGTCTAATTAATGCTAAACATTTGACCTAACTCAATAAGTGATTGGATCAAAGCAATTATATATATTGTATATCACCGGTGATTATCTACTAGATTGTATTTGATCCATCCAAGATGTTGATCTAATTTCCACTAAATTAATTCACCATTTCAACTATTTATATATTTTTTAGATTTATTTAAAAACACACTACATATAAAAATAAGCTACAAATAATGTTGTAAAATGTTAATAGTTATATATAATTGTTAATTGGATGGTTATTGTATTGGATCCATTCAAATTTTATTAGATTCTTGACCCCTATAAGCGATTGATCAATTTTGAATGTTGAAATTTTGGATTATGATCCTATCTAAAAAACAATTGGATATATAATTATTGTTAGTCGGTTCTAAATAGACCAATAATTCAAATTGGATCGAATTATATACATGTATACAAGCAAGTGATCGTGTGAAAGTTGAGTTTAACATGAAAAGCGTATGAAATTGATATTGAACTGTTGATTACTTTTAATCTCATGCCCTCCCATGAACGACACTTGGGAAAGGAATTCATCAAATCTCAATCCAATGTGCATTCATTTCTCATCTAACGATTGATAATCATCTATCATGCTTCTCTTGTTAAGAAATAGATGCATATTAGGATGATATATGCACCAAGATAAGATGCATTAAATCAATTCATTTTCAAAGCACAAATGCATAAAAAGACACGAGATTAAAAGTGATCAATAATTCAAATCCACTTCTCACGTTTCTTATATTAAACTCAAACTTCTCATATAATCCTTACCCTGTATACATACACACATCTAAAGGTATATATATATATATATATAACAAATAATTGATCAAAAAGTCTATCCTAATTACTTTTTCTTTAATGACATGGATGAAGAAGGGGGTATAAACATAATTTTATAAAAAAGAAGGATAAAATCGTCCAATAGAGCATATCCTTTTTTACGTGACGTCATCAGCCCCAACCAGACGACTTATTATTCTGTAAACCAATCTCTGAAATATCGGCAAACTTCCGTCTTATTCCATTCAGACGCTTTTCTCATCCTCTTCCACCTCCATCAGATCCCCATTTTCTCCTCCACCGACTTCCCCTCCGGCAGATCTCTCCGGCTCCGATCACCGTCATCGGAGGTAACTTCTTCAATTTCAATCTCAGTATCATGTAATTTATTAATTTCAAAAACTACCTTTTATTGAAACCCTAATGTTTCCGATACTACGTATTGCGATCGATATCTGTTCTTGTTTGGAGGTTAGGGCTTGAAAATATCGACAGATTGATTCAGATCTGATTCTTAGATGTTAGATGAGTGTTTTTTATGGATTTTTTTGACGGTATTTTTTAGGTTTTGTTGCTCTGATGAATGGTTGTGTTATAATGTTGGATTTGGATTCAGTTTGTGTTGAATTTGTGAGAAGTTTCTTTAAGAGATTTGAATTTGAACGCTTAATGAAGGATTATTTAAGAAGAGGATTACGAATAGTCAGATAGTGCATTGTTTTCTTTTGATTGATATTATGAAGATAGTGATACTGCATTTTAACATTATCAAGAGTTGGTTTCAATGGCCTAACATTACATTTTGATTTAATTTTTTTACAAATTACAACTTGATTGAAGGTTAGGAAGTTTCTGTATGAAGTATAATTACAAGAAGATTCATTTAAGTGGTAGAGGTTTATTCACCAAGGGTGATTGATGTAAATTGGTAACTGGCTGTATGAGGTTGAGAATCTACATGTAGCCTCAATTGCTGAACTACATTTCACTTAGGCTGGGTTTGGAAAAAATAAGCTAGCTTATAAGATAGTACATGTTTGGATGGACCATAAACGAGCTTATTGAAACGCTGTTGGAGTAGCGTTTCAAGAGCTTTTTGTAGCCTTTTCCAATTATACCCTTATTAATTTTAACTATTATACTCCAAGATACCCTTTTTGGTCATTTTACATACTCATAAGCTAGTTTTTGCCAAGCACCAAGCATAATCTATTCATAAGCTAGCTTATCAGCTAGTTTGCCAAACACAGCCATAAAGAACAATTTCTTCTAAAAAGGGAATGCCTTGGCTTCAGGACCTCAGTTCTTGTAATTAGATATTATTTTAATTGGCATTGTATTTGGGGATCTGTAGGGTTCTGAGGCTAAATTTTCATGGAGGGTGTTGGAGGTGGTGATCGTGCATCCGCAGCGACTTTAGATCAATGGAGGCAGTTTTCGAGGCTTTTCCAGTTTTACTTGGATAAAACTACTCCACATGCTGTTTATAGATGGATCGGAACGGGGGCTTTAGTGTTTCTGTATGCACTGAGGGTTTATTACGTGCAAGGGTTCTACATTGTTAGTTACGGTCTGGGCATCTACATACTGAACTTGTTGATTGGGTTTCTATCACCACTGGTTGACCCCGAGCTGGAACCTTCAGATGGCCCCTGCTACCTACGAAAGGATCAGATGAATTCAAGCCTTTCATCAGACGGCTGCCTGAGTTCAAGTTCTGGTAAGAGTTTCAGGCCCTTCTTGTTTCTTTTCTTCTCTTCTTTCTCTCTATTATCTGTTCCTATCATTCGATTTTTCTTTTTCTTTGGCGGTAGCCTACTTAAGTCTGTGTGTTGTAGCTGATTCTCAATGGCTTGATATGGGTTTCTACCTCCTTTTTTGGTTCTTATTTTTCATGGTGATACTTGATAAATTTGAGCTATTACTACAATTACAAATTCTGTTATATGCGAATAACTCTAGTAAGTAAGATTTAGGGGTTTGGTGCCAAAGTTATCTGGAAGATGTCATGCAGCATAATACTCAAAAAGAGTGATAGTAACATTTTTAGATGACATTGCAATTTTGGAAATTAAGAAGGTTTTTATCATCGAACTACTGGTATTAGTGTTGAAAACATGATTTTTTGTTACTAAGTTTCATTACCATATTAAGTATTGTCGCATCCTCAGTTTGTATGCCTTTGTCCCTGTTGTATCATCAAGTAGGCAGGATAGTTTTTGGGTCGCACACTAATGTGTATTGGGAATTCAGGGTGCACTTTAGCAACTAGCAAGTTCTGTGGAGTTATTGATTCTGCTCGTTGTGGTAAGATGAGCATATCGATCGTTAATATTTTTTGTGTGTGTGGAGATAATGATTGCAAAACTATACTTGGCCACTTTGTGCGTTGTAATGCATGAACTTTTAATCAAGGTTCTAAATGGCGTGAAGCGTGGCGTGGCGGTGAGGTCAAGCCTCAAGCCTTACGAGTTATGTTGAGGCCATGGCGTTTTCCAACGCGTGCTTAAGGCGGCAAATTTATATTCAATATATATGTATATATGTGTGTGTTTATGCCGGTGTCTGGAACAATAACAGTTTAAATTCATATAACATGATAAACAAAAGAATTTCTTAACTCTAATCAGTACTAGTAGGAAAATTTTAGTTGATACTAAAGAAAAATTCTAATCGAATTTTGAAATACATTAAAAAGAAAGTTCAAAAAAATTGTACCGGCATAACGTGCCATGGGAGCCATAAAGAGCTCGACACCTTACCTCGACTCCAAGGGGGTTAACGTGCCGGCAAGGCCACGCCTCGATAGTTAACTCCGGTGATATGCACTTGGGAGAAAGGAAACCCCAAATTGGAAACAATTGTATTAGCTTTATTCTTTAACGAATTTGTAGTTCGCCTGCATTGATTTTGCTGAGCAGCTGAAGCTGTATTGAGTAATGAAGGACGTCTCAAAATAGGGGGATTACTGTCTGAAGCATCCTGTTGCTATTTATTTATCACTATGCATACATGTAACTATGTCAGTAGTAATTCGGCAGTCCGAAAGCTTAAGGTTAAATCTTTGCTTTTGGCATGAAAATCTGTTTCTTTCTTTCAGCGTGGGTGTTCTTTTCATTGCCTTATTTGAAGATAACTTATTTTAGTTTGAATGATTATGAGTTATCTCAAGTTTTTGAAAGGACATGTCATCAATATGGTCATATAACTCATTGAGTTGGGGAGTGCATAATTTTCTCTCTTTCTCAAACCCATCGAGTTATAGAGTGTGGGGTTTTCTCTCTGTTTTTCTCAAACCCTGGTATCCCTTAACATGATCTACATTTTGCCATTTCAACTTGTTGCTATTAGTTGTTTATAGTTATTTTTTGGTTACTTTTCATCTCTGGTTCATTCCTAAACCCCCAGAGCAGAGATGCTGTATTTTGTTGACTGTGTTTCATGCTGGAACTTTGCCCCTCTAGGTCCTATTGATGATTTTCTTTTCTTTTTTAATCTAT
The DNA here is from genome assembly GCA_030169165.1 of Centaurea solstitialis. NCBI lineage: Eukaryota > Viridiplantae > Streptophyta > Magnoliopsida > Asterales > Asteraceae > Centaurea > Centaurea solstitialis. The sequence continues at coordinate 33,146,471 of CM058043.1, forward strand.
CTTCGTAGGGTATGGCCTTATGTGAGGTAGGCATGGCAAAAAATTTACACATAAAAACCGCATATTCTGATATAAATTTAAACAAAAAACTAAGTAGAAACTACGATGGTAACCATAGGGCAAAAGTTGTACACTAGAACGAACAAAAAATATCTGTTTTCACACTTGATATGCCTTTGTTTTTCGAGTTCTGACTGTTCTGTGGGTTGGATTAATAGTCAGCAAGACCAAAAAAAATTTGTGTTGCACTTTAGGATTTCATTGTTTTTGATATATACGACCTAAACGTTCTTGTGGTTTGTTGTGTTTCTAGGTATGCGATCACAAAGGCTTTCATCATATCGTTCTTGATGACCTTCTTCTCGATGTTTGATGTCCCGGTCTTCTGGCCAATCCTACTTTGTTATTGGTTTGTGCTATTTGGTCTCACCATGAAGCGTCAAATCATGCACATGATCAAATACAGATACGTTCCATTCAATATCGGAAAGCAGGTTAGTCTTTATTTTTCAAAATAATCTCTTAATTGCCACTAATGTTTGATTCGGTCAGACATAAGACAATTCAGACCGTTTGTTTTTGTTTTCTTTTCAGATCCTCTTAACCTTTAATGTCCTCGATAATTTAAGGCTGTGTTTGGCAAAAATAAGCTAGCTTTTTGAAACACTACTTTGAGTAGCTTTTTCCAATCAAACCCTTATTAATATCAATTATTAAATTCAAAGATACCCTTTTTGGTCATTTTACATACTCATAAGCTAGTTTTTGCCAAACATAATTTCTTCATAAGCTAGCTTATCAGCTACTAGCTATCTTATCAATCAACAGCTAGCTTATCGGCTGCCAGCTAGCTTATCAGCTAGTTTGCCAAACATAGCCTAAGTGGATTACCTAACCATTTAATAACCACTTATTTCTGTCCAACACCATTCTTTCGATTTCAACGTTGGTTTTAGCCTAGAAGCAGCCCGAATTTGCACAAATGCAAAACATGAAGATTATAGATCTGAGTGTTGGTTTTCAGAACATCTTGAGTCGCTTAATCGGGGCTTCGGTGTGTGAGATAATGATTAAAACTCCACAGTCTCGCAAATCTGACAGCATCCTTTTGTCTGTCTTTTTTCATTCTCTCATTCGATCATCGATGTTCACTTTACTTGATGTTTTTAAGTTGAATTTGAGGGATAAAATAGAATGGACAATGATACATATTCGGACGTCTTTTCAGTTTACAAAAACAAACACAATTCGGCCTTCAACACTACCCCTTTTAAATCAAAAGCGAAAATCATACTTCAGACTTCAACACCTCTTAGAAAATAATCGTCGCCTTAGTTTTACCATGGCGTTTCTGTTAACTGGGTGTGTGGTTGTTTACAGAAATACGGTGGCGGTAAGAAATCTTCTGCAGGTAGCAGCAGCAGCAGCGGGTCGCGAGCGGACTGAAAGTTGTGCGAGCAGGAAGAAAAGGGTAAAAATGGAAACAAAAAAGTCGGAAACATTTGAAAAAGGATATGGTATGGTAATAGGGTTTGTAGATTATAAGATGATATATGAATATGATAGAGATATTGTATTGATGTACAAACATGGGCATGAGAGTGATAATGCTCTGTTACTACTTCATTTACGCATTTATTCTGCTTGCCTGCATTGTTTTCCATATCAAAATCCGATTACGTTTTATTTTTTAATCCATGAACTGCAACGCATTAATGGGTATATTTTGGGATTAATGGTTAAGACGAAGGATTGTGTGAGAAATTGAGTTTAACATGAGTAGTGGATCTGAACCGTTGGTCAATTTTAATTTTAGTGGATTGTCCTTTAGAAGGGAATGATCATTGATCTGGTGTATCTTATCTCGGTTCTTGATGTTGAACCTAACCCATAGTTAGAAAGAAGAGACATGGGTCAAGAGGGGTTTCTTTATTGAATCTTTGACTTTGAGACTTGATGGGATCTGCCTCATCTGCCTATGTGACCTGGGTACTATAGGATCAATGTATTATTTGGAGATTGCTTGCTTTCTTTTTCAAGCATATATAATTTATGTACAGTAAAAGTTAGAAACATTCATTGGATATTTGGATTTTGGTGAGATTTGAATCTTGGGTCTTTGATGGTTGAAATTCCTTGGAAGCCTGGATACCGTTGGACCAATGATCATTTGGCTTCTCGCGATGCATCCTTGTTGGACCGTGTGATTTGATGCTTCGGGTTGAAGCCAAATAGTACAAACTAGTAACAATGTAGTATTTGGCGGTCGTCTAGACATCAAGCATTGAGAAAGTCAACAAGCATGATAGGATGAAAATGATAACGTAGCCGAACTAGACAACGATATAAATGCGTAACAAGATGAATTACTTGATAAGGTTGAGTTATTTAAGTAAATGGATCATGTTGATCTTCCAGGTTTAGAGTAAATTGTGGATTTGGTCCTTGTGGTTTAATAATTTTTTTGACCATGGTCCCTATTGTATGTTTATCTTGGATATGGTCCTTGTGGTTTTCATTTCGTTTTGGTCATGGTCCCTCTAACCAACTCCTTTGTTAACTCCGTTAAATTATGGACTATTTTTGTAATTTTTTATTTTTTTGCCTTTTCCTTGTAAATACATCAAAACAATATTTTTAAACATTCAAATTCATATATTTATATATAATGGTATCAAAATAAATAAAATAAGAGCTCATTTTATAATTTGATTTTTTTAATTAAAAAGTTAACTACATCACATATAATTTAATTAAATTTAATAAATTAAATCATAAAAACAATTCTTATTCATTCGCTCTAAATAAAATAGGAAATAATTATGATTTGGTTTGTTTAAATTAAAATTTTAGTTACATAAAAACAATAAAACCATATCACTTCCACAATTTAAATAAAAAAAAATAAAATTTAATATATTTAAAAGTTCAAAGAATTTAAATAATCAAATATAAAACAAAATATTGTCAATTTAATTATACTACGTATACAAACATGTATATACATACACACATACTTACTCTTAATGATCAAATCATTTAATAACATTTTGTTCTATATTTGATTGTTTAAAAAAATTGAAAATATTATTTATATTAAACACATTTATTTTATTATTTTATTCAAATAGTAAAAGATGATATAGTTTTATTGTTTTAATTTAGTAAAAAATTTAATTTAAATAAATCAACTTATAATACTTTATTTCGCCGTTTAAAAAATCATGACTTTAATTTATTTTGTTTAGAGGGATAAAAATTAGATATGGTTTTATGATTTATTTATTTAAAAAAGCAAAAGAATAAAAAATTGCAAAAATAGTCCTTATTTTAACGGAGTTAACAAAAGAGTTAGTCGAGGGACCATGGCCAAAACGAAATGAAAACCACAAGGACCATATCCAAGATAAACATACAATAGGGACCATGGTCAAAAAAATTATTAAACCACAGGGACCAAATCCACAATTTACTCCCAGGTTTATGATGTGAACATGGTTTAGAAACAACACTTTTCACATTTTCTTGAAAAAAGTTCGTCTAGACTTTGTTTAGGCTACATTTTTGACAATTTGGTAATTAAGTTACAGGTGTTCGAGACTAAGTCTGACCACATAATGCTACTGTCTGAACTCGAAACCGTGATAGATGAGATATTTCACCACGTTCTTTAGGCCTTTTGCCTGTGTGTCACCACCCTTGTGGTTAACAGTTTTCAAACTTGATGAGTTCCTATCAACGGGTTGCTTACTGAGGATAGTGATCTTACCTGATAAGTGCTTATCCGTTGACAGGACCGATATTCTATTTTGTTGGCCATGAATGTTAATTGATACGATAAGTTAGAATGATGAATCTTGCTAGTAAACACTTATCCCGTAAGCGTTTGGTAAACAACTCATATCATAATATGCTATTTTATATAGGTAAGCGTTTGATAAACGACTCTTAAACATCATAACATACTACTTTATAAGACTCAAGTTTAGAGTATCAAACAATTATGTTTGTCTATAAAAATTTGACATTAAGGTGATGTGTTTATAAGTAGCATAAAGACTACCACACATTCACTTCAATGCCATAACATTTTCTTTTTCTTAAACTTCAAACTTTCATTCCAACAACTTTTTACAACTCAAAGAATCTTTTTCTTTCACTCTTGATCTTAATGACATATTTCATATCCCTTAGGCTGCGTTTGGTATGCTGGAATGTTTTTGAAGGAATTGGAATCCTGAGGAATTTAGAATCCTGAAGGAATTGGAATCCAATTCCACAATCTGTATGGTTGGCAGGAAATGGAATTGGAATTCAATTCCATAATCTGTTTGGTTGGCAGAAATGTCCGATGGAATTGGAATTCAGAAATGCAAAATGACAGAATTACCCTCCTTTTGTTCTTATGTCGAAGCGGTAGCGGTGGGTCGAGGCGGTGGCGGCGGTCAGCGGTGGGTCGAGGCGACGGCGAGCGGTGGGTCGAGGCGGCGGCCGACGACAGTCAGCGGTGGGTCGATGCGGCAGCGATCGGCGGCGGCCGGCGACGGTCAGCGGCGGCGGCGGTGGGTCGACGCGGTCGGCGGCGGTCGACGGTGGGTCGAAGAGGTCGGCGGCGGTGGCGGTGGGTCGAAGCGGTCGGCGGGGGGTCGACGCGGTCGGCGGTGGGTCGACGCGGTGGCGGCGGTCGGCGGTGGGTCGAAGCGGTGGCGGCGGTCGGCGGTGGCGGCGGTCGGCGATGGGTCGAAGCGGTGGCGGTGGCGGCGGTCGGCGGAGGCGGTGGTCGGCGGTGGCGGCGGTCGGCGATGGGTCGAAGCGGTGGCGGTGGTCGGCGGTGGGTCGAAGCGGTGATAGGCGCTGATGAATATCTAGGGTTAGAAAGATTAAATTAGATAAGGGGTAAAATGGTAAAAATCACATTCCCACATCCATTGGATTTTAAAATCCCACACCCTTGAAGGATTTCACATTCCATCACATGAGGGATTTTAATTCCCACATTTAAATTCCAATTCCATCCCTTATAACTTACCAAACATGGGATTTTGATGGAATTGGATTCCAATTCCATCAGAATCCTATGAAATCCTGCAAACCAAACAGGCCCTTATTAATTGACAACACAATTTCCTATGCAAACTTATTAAATAAAAAACACTCTAGAATTTCCATCTTATGTTCGAATAATTTTTCATATCTTGCGTTTGGGCTCCCATGTTGGATTAAAACAAGTTTATAATCGAACAAGTATATTGACATATGGTAACCTTTCTCAAACGAAACGGGAGAGATACTCGTCCACAGTTGTGTATTTTACATCAGGATAAAGTTCGGAAGCTTCCACCCCGAATGATGGTTCGATCACGAAGTTTGTTTGATCTCCCTTCACAAAGATCGAGTGTGAAATTGACAACAACACGTTGAGAGGAACCGGAGATTCTGCAAAACAATGGACAAATTAATGGTTGATTTGGCATACACATATTAACCATAAAGATGGATTAATCATCTTTATGCTTTCTAGTTTGTTTTAAAGTCTTGTAAGAAACAACATCTTTGTCTTATTTGACATGGGTATGGTCTGCGTATATCTTACCTGCTAGACCCTACTTTCCAGTGAGATATATTGGGTTTGTTTGGTTTGATTAACAAAAAGAGAAGTTTTTGGTATTGAAAGATACCTTGTATGTTCTTCAAAACTTGTTCTTCTTGAATATTGACCCGCTCCAAGGTTTTGCCGATCTTTTTCTCCCATAAGGAAACAAGCTCGTTGAATGAGTAGATGTTATTGGGAGGCTTGATGTAAACGATTTTGTTTAGGGTTTTTGGGTCGTCCACGGTTTTAATAGTGTAGGTTCCAATGTCATGTTCGTCATTGTAAACAACTGTGATAGAGATGATTAATTAGAAATGTTTGATCATAATGGTTAATTATTGAGCAACAACATTCTTTTCTAAGAGTTCGAAAAATTACCTTTCGCATTTCCATCGCCTAAGATTGTTACCTTGTCCCTTGGCGGTGCAGTGGCTCCAGGTTGAGCCAAATTTGGAAGGAAATACCCGGCAAAACAATTGGAAGATACATAGGTATAAGGGATTCCTGCAGCTTCAATGGCACGTCGGATCTCAGCCTTAGCTGCAAAAGCTGACTTCGCTGGCTCCACGGCATTAGTCCGGTCCACATCATTTCCGAACTCAGATGGGTAAAATTTCTTCATCATGTTAGAATAAATACATCAAAAAGATCAGATTTAGATTTGGAAATACCATCTCTAGCTAGCCCCACATGTTTAAGTATTTTTATGCACCTAAAAAATGATAAAGAGTATGACATAGGAGGGTTCAAATTAAGTGTAAAATGTCTTCAAATTCAGTGGTATCGACAAACCAAGGGATTATTTACTACATGCTTATTGTCTCTTGCCCACAAGTGTTGTTTACCAGTCTTCCAGTGCTGTGGCAGATTGGTTATTACTCGGGGGTTCATAGCGCCTTAACCGAGTTCGAGCCTTCCCTTGCGCATGCCTGGAAACATTTAAGTGGGACCATGTTTAGCCCCCAAAATTGCCGGGGATTAGTCAGGCTTTGGCCCGGACACCCTTCAAAAAAAAGTGTTGTTTACCAATCTCTTACCGGTTGGCATGGACATTTACTTGGTAGTGAATAGTGTTAACCCAAAAAACACTTTTGGGTTGATAAATAGTCTCTACTACAATCTATTTAGTATTTGCTTAATCTATAGGAAGGAGAGTAGAATTAGAACATATATATTTTCATCCATCAAGTAGAGAGTTAAATTATTTAGACTGAATGTCACGTGACGCGCTCTTGGCTGTCCTGATGCTCACAATTAGATTTGAGTTTTCATTTGAACTTTCTTCTTAGTATTATATATGTATACATATATACCTTGATGTTACCGGCTTCTTTGATGGCCGCAATAATTTTAACTTGATCTTGGATTTGCATGTGACCCACCGTCGAGATCACAACATCTACTTGCTTTATCGCGTTCACCAGACTCGCGTGATCATACAAGTCCCCCTGCCAATTATAGACACGAATAACATGATCAAAACAAGCAAATCACAAGAAATTTATCCGTGAAAAAATAAAAAACCATCGATCGTGTTACTTTATTATTAAAATTTTAATTGCAAACGATAGAACGATTATTACTGACAGTGATGCAAGTAACGCCAGATTTCTTAAAGGACTCGATCAAGGGGGATTTGGAAGAATCAGAGAGCGTGGATTCCCTAACAAAAAGGAAAGTAGGATGACCGGATTTCGCACTGGCCTCGACAATGAATTTTCCAATGTAACCTGTTCCCCCGATGAACAAAATCTTGCTCTTCTCCGCCATATTTTTTTCTACTACGACGATTTTCCGGTGACCGGTGATGCTAAAAAATGGGAACAAATGATTTTAGCATGCAATTAGAGTTTAGTAGTTTAATAACTAATGGTTAGAAGCGCAAGAAGCGTGAATTTGCACTAAGCACCTTTACTTTTCCTGTAATTACATATAGATCCCTTAGTTTTGAAATTTATTTCTAAATCAGGAAGAGTGATTATGCCCCATGAACGGGTCAAGATTCATATTTATGAATGAAAAATTCTACTTCTTTTTTAGTTAATTTCTGGTACTTTATAAATTACATAATTATTTTTTTGAAATGAAAATCATATATATTTGTAGGGTTGGAATTTTGTGAGAAGTTGAGTTGATGTGAAAAGCATGATATACGGGTTATCAACTAACTGCATTAAAATGAGATGCACTAGATCAATTTCCATATCAAGTGCGATTCATGGGTTCAGATTCATACTTAAATGATTATTTGCCTATATAAAAGTGAAATTGAAAGTTATAAATATCAAATGGTTCGGATTCAAGTATCGGCTCGTGTACGGATGCCTCCATAACCACAACTGCTGAGATAATAATAATATGGCTAGAAAAAATAAGATAAGTAATTAAGATTTTTTAAGATTTCAACGTTGTAGATGCTCTAATTAGAAAAATGGTACCTTTTAGGTTTTGGATTTTATTTCTAAATATAAAAGTGATTATGCCCATGAATCTGTCCAAATTCAAATTATGTTTTTGTTCCATTCCATTTCAAGTAATTTCTTTAAAGTAACTTATATATAAATTAAATAAGTATGTCTTAAAAAAAAACTATACAAAATTTTACCTTTCACGTATTTGCGTAATCAAATACGTTTTTGTCATTATTGGCACATAATTAATTATCTGTTAGATGTTGTTTCACAGTATAAAATGAAATATTGTGGTTTGGTAATTGTTTATAATGAAATAGGTGCTCTGAATGATTAAGAGACGTCCAAGATACAAACAGCCAAAGAAATTCGTTCAACAGTCCACGCTATCGATCTAAAAATTTAAAATATCAAATTATAACTAAAAATCATCTTCATTTGATAAGTTAAAGTGTTCAAATAGTTTTTTGAGGTGTACAAAAAAATCCAAATTAAAATAAATAGTACACTTTGAAAAAGAAGGATTGACCTCATTTTAACTCTAAGAAATACGCTTTAGTTTAAGTGATTAAAAATTTACGAGTTAAAGAAAAATTGTGTTGGTAGGTAGGAAGATTGAATTAAAGGATTGCCACTAGAATATAAAAATATAAATTTAATTAATTTACTTAAATAAATTGGTACGTTTAAACTAATTATTATTATAATATGATAAACTAAAAATAAACGTCACTACTAACATAATTTAGTACTAACTAGATGAACACAAGGTAGATGAGTTACGCTTGTTTTTTAAATGTCAAAATAAATATGCATTTGGTTGTACATTGAATTTAAGTATTTAATTATTTATAAAAATATGAAACAAGTTCACTAAAAATTAAAGTGGCATGTATGAGTATACGTCGTATATGCACTAAAGAATTTACTTAGTGGTGTAAAAAATTCGTCAGCCTATAAAACCCGACCTGCTAACAACCCAATGAAACTCAATCCGTCAAATCGTCAAATCAGTTAGCCGTCAAATCGCTTATTAGAAGGTTAATATTGGGTTAAAACTCAAACCGGATAAAAGAATTATGGATAAAGAAAACGCCATGGTCAAGATAACAAGTATTTTAACGGTATCAAAGTTTCAACCCAACAAACACAACCCAATTACCACACAAAGGACATAAAAATTGACTTTAAGATTGGTGTGCTTACAAGGTCCATAAAACAATACCAATTACCACATCTTGAAGCCAAAAACAACACTTGAAACCACTCCACACTCTATCCATGCATACTGTTTTATTCTCATAAACTTTGGCACCAGTACTACCAGGAAACAGACTAGGCCAAGAAAGTGGAAACAACGTCCCACGCGGAATACATAGACCTAAACATCGTTATACAATAAACTTCGACCACCCATCATAAAGCCTTTTCAGACGAAACGGGCGAGGTACTCGTCAACGGTAGTGTATTTAACATCAGGATAAAGTGCAGAAGCTTCCACCCCGAATGATGGTTCGATCTCAAAGTATGTTTGATCTCCCTTCACAAAGATCGAGTGAGAAATTGACAACACCACGTTGAGCGGAACCGGAGATTCTACAGAATAATAATAGACAAATGGTTTATTTGGCATTCATGGATTAATAGAAAGAGAGATTTTCTTTATGCTTTCTAGTTTGTTTAGGATGATTCTAGGAACAACCTCTCTGTATTGTTTGATAGGCCCTATTACAACAAAATTGAGTTTACAGGACCCCTAAACTAATTAAGCGACATCATAGAGTTTTTATAGGAATTAATTTTTTTTTTATCTAAAAGTGTTACAATAAGTTTATATAACGCTTTTGAGAATCTTAATAAGTTTTTTTTGATATATTCAAAATAAAATGTCGTATTAGCTAATTTTATAGGATACTTTTAGAAAGTGTCCTATAAATCCATTTGTAGAGAATACTTGTGTTTATATGACACTTTTTCAAGTAGTGTCTTATAATAGTTAATACGATGCTTAATTTGAGATTTTCTAAAAAACTTCTTGCTTTCCCTAAAAAACTTTTTGTAACACTTTTTAGATATGATGCTTTTTGTTTGGTCCTATAAAATCTTTATTAGGACGTTTATTTTTAAGCTTCTCATAAACTCATTTTTTTGTTGTGAAGGGTAAGGTCTACATACATTTTACACGGACCCTACCTTAGGGTGGGATATATCGGGTGCGTTTGGTTTATTTAACAAGAGAGAAGTTTTTGGCATTGAAACAATTAACTTATGATACCTTGTATGTTCTTCAAAACTTGGTCTTCTGGAAGATGGACCCGCTCCAAGGTTTTGCCGATCTTTTTCTCCCATAAAGACACGAGCTCATTGAACGAGTAAATGTTACCGGGAGGCTTTATATAAACGATTTTATTCAGAGTTCTTGGGTCGTCAACGGTTTTAATGGTGTAGGTTCCAATGTCATGTTCATCGTTAAAAACAACTGTGATATAGACGATTAATTAGAAATGATAGATCATAATGGTTATCGAGCAACACCATTCTTTTATGAAAGTTCGAAAAGTTACCTTTCGCATTTCCATCGCCTAAGATAACAACCTTATCCCTTGGTGGAGCAGTGCCTGCTGGCTGAGCCAAATTTGGAAGGAAATAACCGGCAAAACAATTGGAAGATACATAGGTATGAGGGATTCCTTCAGCTTCAATGGCGCGCCGGATTTGAGCCTTGATCGCAAAAGCTGTTTTGGCTGGCTCCACGGCATGAGTACGGTCCACATCATTTCCGAACTCAGATGGATAAAATTTCTTTATAATATCATAATAAATACATCAACAAGATCAAAGTTAGACAGACAACTCCAAGATTAAAGGATCGTATGAGAAGAGAGTTAAGGGGAGAAAGATAAGAATATATCTCTGGACCATTAATCACTTTCTTATACTCTTATTGACAACCCTTAATACAATCTATGTAGTATTTGCCAAATCTTAGGAAAGTAGACTAGAATCAGAAACAAATATGTTAAATCCATGAAGTGTTGTGGTTAGGGCATCTATCATTGGAAAATCAGTAATTTGTTTCTAACCCAAGCAGTTGGAAGAAATTATAACAATTCTAGCAAGTTTACATCATTTTATTAGAGCATATGACCAACCATTATGAGGATTTATCTCCATTATGCTCTTATAAAATAAGAGAAATCTCAATGTTTAGAAAACTCTATAAAAGTTTGATGTGATGGGAAAGAAATTATTCTTTATTCATTCTTAAGCAAAAGCCTTTTACAAAAGTATATAAATTATAAAATGTTTTACAATATAATTCTTCTTGAAATATGTAAAGTAGAAAATATGTTGAAAAGTTTATTGAACATTAAAAATAATTCAACTTCAAACACGTTAGAGAAGGTGTTGTTATATGGACTTCTTTTAACTTTTGATCCACTTACATAAAAGCATACCTTTCTATATTGGGTCCTACCTATACACTAACATAACCATACCCATTAGAAAATGATGTTGTTATCTAGACCCCCTTCTAACCTTTGAGCCACTCACATAAAAATATACCCCCTATATTGGGTTTTACATGTACACTCAGGTAACCCTATTCATTCCTTTCATAGAGGGGGTCCATTTATAATTCCAAAAAACAAGATCAAACCATCTTTATACTATAATAATAATAAACATCTTAATATTTTAAACTTTTAATCGATATATCGGTCTATAATTACAAAAAGTAATATTATATTAATATATTTTTAAAGGTTTATGTTATTGACCTCCAAATATAGAGGTCTACTTTATTGACCTTCAATTTGTGTTTTTAATGTTGGTATGGAGATGGTCTTACTTATTAGCAATATAGATGGCACAAAACAATTGAAGCCAATCGAGATCTATTCTAAATCTGAACTTGAATATTCGACTTCAATCAAAACGAAACGAGCAATAAAAAGTACAATAATTTTTTTTATTCATACGCATATTATATATACATACCTTGATGTTGCCAGCTTCTTTGATGGCCGTGATGATTTTACCTTGATCTCCCAGTTGTCCATGACCTACCGTCGAGATCACAACATCTACCTGCTTTATCGCCTTCACGAGACTCCCGTGATCGTACAAGTCCCCCTGCCAATTACACACACAAACAACATGATCAAAACCAACAAGTTTTTAGAATTTCTCAGTAAAAAGGAAAAAGAACTTCGAGTTAGTCATGTTACAATTAGCAAAATCGTAATTACACAAATATAGAACGATTATTACTAACAGTGATGAAAGTAACGCCAGATTTCTTAAACGATTCGAGTAGGGAGGATTTGGAAGGATCAGAGAGCGTGGATTCCCTGACAAGCAGGAAAGTAGGATGACCGGACTTCGCACTAGCTTCGACAACGAATTTTCCGATGTAACCAGTTCCTCCGATGATCAAAATCTTACTCTTTTCAGCCATTTTTCTCTACAAGAAATTAGAATAGGAAACAAGTGAGTTGAAATCAAGTGCTTTGAGCATGCTAGAACTAGAAGAGTCTTGTAGTTATAATGGCAAAAGGTGCAAGAGGCGTGAATTTGAGGTAGGGCCCTTTACTTTTTGTATAATTACACTTAGACCCCTTAGTTTTTGGTTTTATTACAAAATTAGAAAAGTGATTATGCCCGTGAATCTGTCCGGATTCATTTTCATTTTGTTCCATTCATCCTTCCACCAACCATCGAATCTTGATAACATTTTGTTTTATTTTCTATTTTAATTTTTAAGTAATTTATCTAATGTAGTTTATAAATTAAGTAATTATTTGTCTTTCATTACGATATATCTTTGTCATTTGGGTTTATGATTTATTTGGGTAACCAACTATTCCATTTGTACTAATATTACCATCAAACTATTTTTTGTACTCAATATACCATTGAACTCTTTTTTTTTGTACTCATAATACCATTATGAGTGGTAATATCCCGTTTTTTTTTCTTACGTGACATTTAAAATTATTAAAAAAATGCTTATGTGGATATGACGTGTGTTCCACGTGGATCTGACGTGTGTTTTTGACTTTTTATACTCATAATACCATTGACTTTTTATACTCATAATACTCATAAAAAGTCAAAAAAACACGTCAGATCCACGTGGAACACACACGTCATATCCACATAAGCATTTTTTAATAGTTTTAAATGCCACGTAAGAAAAAAAAACGGGTTATTACCACTCATAATGGTATTATGAGTACAAAAAAAAAGTTCAATGGTATATTGAGTACAAAAATAGTTTGATGGTAATATTAGTACAAATGGAATAGTTGGTTACCCAAATAAGTCATAAACCCTTGTCATTTTGGCACATAATTATTGGTTGAAAAGTTGCCTACGCTATCTTTAGATGACCTAAAAAGTTAAAACATTAAAATATAACTATAGTTTATTTTCAACTGATAAGTTTAAGTTTCAAACTACTAAGGCTAGGTTGGGCGGGCTGGGGTAAGCCGATAGCAGCATCGGTAGGCTGGGCTGGAGCGGCGTGGCCACAATGCTAAGCCACTGAGTTTGTGTGTGTGTGTGTTGTGTCTGGTGTGTGTGTGTGTTGTGTGTTTTATAAATAAAAAGTGAGAGAGTTAGAAGAGTTTGGGTACTAATCAGAGAGAATTCCAGAAGGCTTATTGAGGGGTTGGGGAAAAACTGATACGGCGCCGATGTGGCAGCGGGGTTGGTTAGGGTTCGGATACGCTAGCATAAAAAGGTGTTAAAATTTATAGTTTATATTAAAACATAATGATACACTTTGAAAGGATTTAAATAATATATATTTTAATTAAATAACTTAAACTTATTGATATGTTTAAAATAATAATTATTAAATGGTAAACTAATAGATACATGTCCATACTAACATATTTAGTACTAACGAGATGAATAATGCTTAGGTGGGGTACCGCGGGGTACACACCTACTTTGTTTTTTCTCTTTAATTTGATGCCAAAATAAGAGTTAATTACATGATTGGTCCCTGTGGTTTGATGTTCTTAACACTCTGGGTCCATTTTTAAAATAAGTATGGATTTGGCACCTGTGGTTTACATTTTATAACGCTTTGGGTCCATGATTTCTAACTCCGTTAAATGGTTCTGTTAAGTAAGTTAATTACAGGGGTATTTAAGTCATTTTGTTTGTTTTTTTGTTTTTTATTAATGCTTTTCTTTTTATTTGAATTTATATAATCTATCATTTATATCTTTATTATATATCTAGTATGTGTATAGATCCAAACACCCAAACCAACTCCCACTCCGACCACCTCCCCGCCGGCCACCTTTCCGGCCAGCCACCTTTCCGACCACCTCCCCACCAGCATAAACCCAAACACCCAAACCACCTCCCAATCGGCATAAACCCAAACACCCAAACCACCTCCCACCTCCCACCGGCCACCTCGATCTTCAACCCAACCCAAAACTACCACCACCAATCACCACCCATTGCCACCACCAACCACTAATCACCACCCATAGCCACCATCACCGGTCACCACCATCCATCGAAAATTGTATGAACATTCAAAACCAAATATGTAAAAATCGAAACCAAATATGCAAAAATCAAAAACCGAATCATCGATCGAGATCCAGAAACATAAAATCCCTAAATTGATTTGAAACCAAATCAACATCATCGATCAGTCTTTGCCGATGAAACCAAACCAAACCAAATCAACACACCAAACCAAAATTGAGTCTAAGAAGAAAATCCAAAATCAGATCTACAGAAATCAATTTCAAGCAGAAAAAACCCAAGATCGAACTCAGACAACTATCCAAACCAAAATTTCAAATTTCAAACAAAAAACCAAAAATCAAACTCAGACCACTATCTATTGCTTTGGCCGACGGTGGTCTTCGATATGTAGGCCGCCGGTGGTGGTATCGAATCTGTAGGCCGCCGGCGGTGGTAGCGTCGAATCTGTAGGCCGCCGGCGGTGGTCTTGGATATGGAGGTGCGCGGTGGTGGCATCGAATCTGTAGGCGCCGGCGGTGGTCTTGGATATGGAGGTGCGCGGTGGTGGCATCGAATCTGTAGGCCGCGGCGGTGGTCTTGGATATGGAGGTGCACGGTGGTGGTACCGAATATGTAGGCCGTCTGGTGGTCCGGAGGTAGTCCAGAACTAGAATATGAAGGTGGAGGAAGGTGGAGGTAGGTGGGTGGTGGTGTGAATGGCGGTGGAGATGTGCAGCGGCGATGGGTGGTGGGTGTGAACGGTGGTTTGGTAAAGTGAGGTTCTCAACAGGTTTAAGAAGATGAAATCATAAAAGTTTTTTTTTATTTTTTTATTAATATAAGAGAGTAATTTACATGTTTGACCCTCTAGTTTTTAATAAAAAATAGAAAACTAATAAAAGACTAAAATACCCCTGTGGTTAATCCATTTAACAGGAAAAATTAACGGAGTTAACACTTATGGATCCAAAGTGTTATAAAATGTAAACCACAATGACCAAATCCATACTTATTTTAAAAATGGATCCAGAGTGTTAAGAACATCAAACCACAGGGACCAATCATGTAATTAACTCCCAAAATAAATATATATTTGGTTGCACATTTAATTTAAATATTAAATATATTCATAAAAATATGAAATGACGTTCACTAAAAACTTAGTGACGTGTATATGACGTAAGGGTAACATGTAAAATCTGATCGACACAACCCGCTAACAACTCAGTAAAACTCAACTCTCTAAGAGTATCTTCAACGCTAGGTTCTTACAAACAAAAAGTGCAATGGGTTATAAGAACTATCATTGTAAAGAGTTCTTATAAGAACCCATTTGATTCTAGGTTCTTATCTTATTTTTGATATGAGATAACATATTATTATTTTTTCTTTACTTTAATATTAATTATATAATATGTTTAACTTATATAAAATACAACGTCTTGAACAATCCAAACATGGCGATTAACATGAAATCAAGCATCACGATGCAACAATTACGCACAAAAATTGGATCTTCCCAACAATTACCATCAAAAAGCTTGTAAAACCAAGTTGGGAGAAATCTAATCAACAATCAAGCTTGCGAAAAAAATGGAGTTCATCAAACTTAAGCATACTTAGCAAGCTATTATCATCAAAAGAGTTTAACAATTAAGCACCAAACATTGCTTTCCCCAACAATTACTCAAAAACTTTATGCAAAAATCAAATTGGGGAAGAACATCATCTAAGCTTTCAACAATGGAGCTTCATAATAATCCATGGAAAATCACCAAAATCAACATGCTAGTAAGTTAAACAAACTAAGACATGTAACAATTAAGCACACACAATTGGTTTCCCCCACCCATCACACAAATCACACATAAAAATCAAATTGGGGGAAAACCACCATGGATGTAACCTTCAAGAACGAAATTGGAGAAGGAGAAGATGAAATCATACCTTGTGAGCCATGAAATCAAACAAATTCGGACATAGGGATGCAAGAAATCAAAAATCGCAGGTTGGGGGGAGAGGTTCGCGGCGCAGAAGTGAAAAAGAAGTGAGCAAAAACCCTAGTTTCGCGTTTTAAAAACTGGACCTGTTGCGTGCTCGCGGCGCGAGCATTCTACCTCGCGGCGCGAGGGGTAAAAAAAATGGCACGGGACAGGCGTTCGAGGCTCGCGGCGCGAAGCATAGGCTCGCGGCGCGAAGACCTGTTTTTCAAAAATTTCAGTTTTGGTCCCTGAACTCTTCTCGCGACGCCAAACTCAAAATTTCGCGAACGCGAAGTACTTTCTGTCCAAAGTTCGAAAAACTTTTTGTTCAAAAATCGATTTGGTTGACTCCCATTGACTCTACTGACTCAAACTTAACAAAAACTAAAAGAAAAACTTAAAAACGACAAAACACGGGTTGCCTCCCGAGAAGCGCTTGTTTTTGTCATGAGTCTCGAGACTGACTCCGGGGTTATGCACCCTCGATTGAAACCAAACACCCTCCACTTGCAATCAAGAAAGGGTGAAAAACGTGGTACATACCTGGGTTAACTGATTTACCTTTGTGTGATCCACCAGGTAGAGTTGCGCACCACTTATCGCTCCGGTTTGTGTTCTGTTTCTTTGCAGAATGAGTGTACGGGATTGGTATCTTTGGAATCAGATCCTTTAGATACTCCATTATGCGCGTTGGTTCAACCAATTGCTTTTGGCAACTGGCTTCCCAAAAAGGATCTTCGTACCGATCAACCTGACAGAACAAAGGCTCATTGTTAGTATCATCATACTCAGACATTGGGAGATTTACCTTTGGCTGACTGGGGGATAGATATTCTTTTGGAGCTTGTTCCTCATATCCCTCTTGCTCAAAGTCTTCGCCATCCGATTGTTCACCCATTGTTTCATCCTGTAAAATTAAAGAACTGTTAGAATCATCGGATTTAACAAATGGTTGACTTACCTTTTGTTTAGGAGCGGATTGGTCCGGCGAGGCTTCTTCGGGTGTGGATTCTTCGATTTGATCATGTTGCATTAGAGTTTCGATTCCGTCTAGGCAGTCTTCATCATGGTATTCTTCCGTTGTATTGACCTGCCATGAAAACTCATCGTCAGAATCATCAGAATCGGACCAAGGTGGAATTACCTCTTGTTGAGTCATAGATTGATCCATTGTCGAAAGCTCTTCGATTCGTGTCGGCTCATGTGGTGTTGTAGACTCCTTTAGCCCAACTCTTTCCTCTTTGACTTCTTTCATCGGGGGTGATGATAACTCGATCTCCGGCTCGACAACCTGCAGATTAGGAATTTGGTCAGTTTTGGGCATAGGTGGTTTCACAATAAACTTACCTCCTTTCGTAGCAATAAACACTTCAGCTTGTTCGTTTATTTCCACATGAGGATATGCTCCATTGACTCCATTGACTTCTCGGAGGAATTGGTCTGTACTTTTATATATTTCTGCAACGAAATTCACGAACCCTCGGATTTGTTGTTCTTCGTTCGTGCTCGTCTTTCCTTGTTCTGAAAAATGATGGAACAAATGTTCGATTATTCTGCCGCTCGACTTATATAGCGTAAGAATTGACTTCCAAGTGTGGCATTCCATCGGAGGAGTGTTTCTGCGGTTTGTGCATTTGATTTGCGGCTCATTGGATGATGAAATCCCATTCAGCTGTGCTTGTGTGCTCTCCTCCTCATCAGTGGACCAGTCTAGATAATGTGCCTCTAAGTCGTCCAGGAGCTTACGTGCTTCCGTAACTGTCTTATAATAAAAGATACCACCACAAGATGAGTCTAACCATAATCGAGAATCGTTAGTCAACCCGGCATAAAATATATCCATCACCTCTTTATTATCAATACCATGATTTGGAAGCTTCAAGAGTAAATCCTTATATCTTTCCCATGCTTTCGCAAGATGTTCTTTTCCTTGTTTAAATTGCCGAATTTCGGCTTTTATTTTATTAACCTTGGAAATGGGAAAGTACCTTGACAAAAAGGCAGATTTTAAATCTTCCTAGGTCTTAATGGATCCTGGGGTCAATCTTTTAAACCAGTCTTTTGCCCTATTTGTCAAGGTAAAGGGAAATACTCGAAGTTTTACCTCGTCTTCCGTAGCGTTGAATAGATCACAGATGTCTTCGAATGCTTCGAGGTGTTTATATGGTTCTCTGCTAGGTCTCCCGTCAAACGATATAGTGAAGATCATTTTGATTAGTCCTTTGTTGATCTCCATATCTGCAATACAAGAAAAATACCCGGAGTAGCACGAAAATATAAAAGAAGAAAAATTAACAACTAAAAATTAAACTAGAAAGCAAATAACTTAAGCGGGAATAAATTCCCAATCAAGGATCGATTAATCAAACTAATAAAGATCAAAAATCTAGCAACTACCGTTCCCCGGCAACGGCGCCAAAAACTTGATGCGGTAATTATCGTATATAAAAAGCGTAACAAGTTTTAACCTCTAATGCCTAGCCACTGTCTTACCACATATACAGGCAAGCGTACCTGATCGTGAGTAATATAGTGTAGGAAAGTCCAGGTATCGTATCTACCACTGGGAACGATCAAGTTTTATAGACTATTAATCCAAACTACTTTAATTAACCTAAAGCTTTTTGGGGGGTTTTGCTTTTAGAAAAGTATTTTGAAAGATAAAAGACAAATAAATAATAATCCTAACAAAGAAGTGGAAAATTGATGAACAAACATACATTGGAGAAAAATTAATCCATTATGGTTTACTTTCATAAGACATAGATTTATGATCGTTGTCAGAATTTAAGCATAGAGCACCCGAACATGTATATCTAAGATTAACAACTAGGTGATGGTCCTCCTAGTCCCAATACATAGGTCGTTTGTCAGACAATCTAGTACCGGTCATCCGATCCTATTTTTATTGCATGGTTTTCTGTCTCCAGGTCACTCTCGGTCCAAGTAACCACTTAACACAACTCTCTTGGTCAAAGGTAGGTTAAGGTATGTTGATTATCCTATCGGAGTCTATCTACTTTAGTCAAACAGATACACCCAACCAAAGGAGTTCAAATAACCAAACAATAATAATCAGAACGGAATCAAAGACAACATTCAACAAATCATGCATCTAATTAATAAACTGAAATCCAAAGTATTCAAACCATAATGAAAACACAAAAGGAATCAGTACATAGACATACTAATCATAAATGCGTAACAAACCAAACTAAGGACCGGCCGGTTTGTCGTGGCATTCCCTCGAATCTCCTCCGTAGTCGATCATCGAGCCTCCATCTTCTCGGGTTGGAAACCCTAGGCGGCTCCCAACATCTAATCTAACCTAAACTAAGAGAGAACTGTACTGAATGAATGAGATGATTAAAACTGAATGACCCTAGGCTTGTATTTATAATAAACTCGGCAGGCCCCGTTTGGCGATCACGAAACGGCAAGTTTGGCGGCGCTAAACGGGTAACTCCATCTTCCAGAATCTTCCATCGACTTCTTTGGCAGCGCGAAATGGGCAGCTTGGCGGCGCGAAGTGGCAACAGAATCTCCAAAATCTTCAATTTGATCATCTTTTCCTTATATGCTGAAGATCCTGCTTTGGGAAGAAGTCTTCCAATTTGATGGAGGATCTTGGAACTTTCCGGAATAATCTGGAACTGAAATCTCTTCCAAATCTAATCAGATATTTTCTTAGAGAGGAAGCAACTGACTTGGAAGGATTCTGGAAAATTCCAGATTTGATGGATCTTTTCTTTGGGAGGAAGCCATTAATTTGGAAGGAAAGAAAGATTATAAATGGATTTTAAATAGCCATTTTCCATTTTTTCACAAAGTATCCACTTTTGACGCTTTTTTCCCTCTTTTTCTACTTTTCTGCAAAAGTGCCCCCAAAACATGCAAAACTAGAATTCAAGCCTTTTTTTAGTCAAACTGTATCATAATTGCTCTCAAAATAAAAACAAAAGTGGGGAAATGATGTTAGTAAAATATGTATAATTTTGGAGTTATCAAAATTCCCTCACTTAAGATTTGCTTGTCCTCAAGCAAACATCTGATAAAATAAGAAAGATAACGACAAAATTATTCTCCATCTATGATCATGCTTTGAAAGAACAAGGATAGTCGCAAGAAATCAAATACAATTCAGACACCAATCAAAGCTCCACAAGTCATCAAAGTCATGCTCAAACTTTTACCCTCACAAAGTATGTAACAAGTGTATCTCTCAAGGGGTAATATGTTATATATAGTGATCACACTGATACTCGACATCTTACCAACGCATATGCTTGTCACCAAATCTCATCTCCACCACTGAAAAGTTGTCAACCGTCAAGAGGACTTTAGGGTTGTAATGTTAGGCTAAGGGTTAAGGGTAGGATAAAGGATATATATAAGTGACTAAGGGTTGTAGCAAAAACCTGAAAACAAATCAGTTCAAGATCCAAATTAATCATCTGACTTTTGAGATTTTTAGAGCTCGGGATTTCTATCGCTATCACTTTTATATCGGCCTAAGCATATTGCTTATTTGTGGCTTCGATATTTTTTCTTTTCTTTTAAGCACATCGACTCTTTTGATTTTTCTTTTTTGAATGAGTCGTTTTCTATTTTTGACTTTTCTTTTCTTTCTTTTCTTTTCAAGCTCTCTATTTTTTTTTCAGAGCAGCAACTATGTTGCTTTTGGGCTCTTTTGCTCTTTTTCTTTTTCATAATCCCTTTCTCTATTTGTCAGATTCATAAAACGGACCAAAAACATGAAAAGCTTCCTAATTTGAGCTACGGCCAAAAGATAGATAAAATGAATGGGCTAAGGATATATATATATATATATATATATATATATATGTGTGGGTAAAGAAATGAAAATGCTAAGGCTTCAAAGGGGTTTCAAGGGATAAAGTGTTAAAAGGTGAACACTTTTCAATCAAAGGCTAGGCAAATCAAATAACCTTAAGATGATGTTATCTGACGAAGGCTAAAAAGGGTTAGAAACGAAGGCCTCTATCAGTGCAATGGTGATAAATACTTCTCTTATGTGGTCTCGACAAGCATTCAAATGACAAGTTCTACCTTGGGTCAAAGTCGGTATTCCTCACAGAAATGAATAAATATAACAATTAAGGCTCAATCTCTCAACGGAATTGGGTGAGGATCACTCATGGCAATTAGCATACACATGACTTTTTCAAACTCATAAAAACTCCAAAAAGCATCATCCTATATGCAAGACTCTTTTGACTTCCACAAATTTTTTGAAATGATCATGGATTTCGAAAAAATTATGCCATATAATTCAGATAATATCAGATAAGCAATTAAGCACAATAAGGACAAACAAGCGAAAGTTTACTTAACCCCTTTCCCACACTTAAAAATTGCAGTGTCCTCAATGCAATAACAATTAAAGCATGTATGCGGAAAGGTAAAAAGATAAAGAATGAATACTGCCTGGGTTAAGGAAACAGAAGCTCCGATGAACTACTGAAATCTGATTCGTACAACTGATTCGAAGGTCTACACACCAAATCTGAAAAACTAAAAACAAAAACAAACAAACTAAAAAGAAAATAAAAAATAAAAAGATAGTACGGTACAACCAAATCGAACATCAATATCCATAACAAATCATCGAACCAAATAATCAATGGGGTCCACGGAACTGGTCCCACCACTGATCATAACTCTCGTAACCTGGAGGACTCGGGTCCTGTGGATGCCACACACCATACTGCGGTGGTGCTGATGGTCGGAACTAGGGGTCTGAAAAGAAACCCATCATCGACTGGTTCTGCCAGTCTAACGATCTGTGCACCTGAACATCGTGATAATGCGTACGAGACGTGAGACCCTGAATAGCTGTATAAGCGTCCCAGTCGGACGGTATCTGATGTGATCCCGAGGGTCCTGCCTCGTCATGCTGCTGCTGATGATGTGGCTGCTGCGGCTCATGCATCTCCTGGTCCTCCGGCTCTACTCTCACTCCAGTCCAAACCCACGAACTACCAACTCCTCTCTCTATCACTCTCATCCCCTTCAGTTGGTTCTGGTCTATGCGTCCTAACTCTCCCAAACAAGTCAATGAGGCTATCACCTCCGGTGTCAAAATCCCATGGGAAGAAGCTAGGCGGGTGATGTAGTGACAACCTAAAAGTCCGCTCGAGGTTCGGAATCCTCTAGCTCCAGTAAGAAAGTCCGCTATGATAAACGCTAGATGGGTATGGCGGTCTAGGCTAACCAACTGATGAAGCAACCAAAGCTCAAAATCTCCCATCTTGTCCTGACTGGACTTCCTCTGGTTCAGGGTGTAGGCAATCATCCTATGTAGGACTCTATGCTCAGGGTCTACTAGGTTACCAGACTTGGTGTTGGACCGTCGGTACTGTCCACGACCAAGCTGGCTCCATAACGCACTATAGTCTAAACCCTCTGGTGGAGCTATGGCACAATGTCCTATATAATCCTCAAAATAATCGGTCCTGACCATATCAGCAGTGTAAAGTATAAAGGAGATAGCGAACTGTGCCAAAGTCTGCCTAAACCATCGGCCACCCAAACGATATGTAATACAAGGCAGCCTCACACTCTCTCTCCCAATATCCTCGTCAAAGGAATAGGTCGTAATAAACTCCAAGGTCAACTCTCGATATATGGGCTCACGAAGATCTAAGGCGGCCTTCCAAGCCATGCTACTAAGCTCACTCGCGGGCGCACTCGGGCCTCTCTCAAAATACCTCAATATGTGCCCTGCTGCCTGGATAGTGTGCAGAAATACCCAGTCCAGTGTCCGGCCAATCTCGATGTGGCGACCCTTGATCTCATCAAGGTCCTTGATCAGCTTCTTCCATTCGGTCTCGTCGTACTGCGGTTGCGGCTTGAATTGCAAAAATGCGTGTTCGCCAGTTGTGGTCCTAAGAGAACGGGTACGCTACAAGAACACACATCCCAAAGTTAGTGCACATGCTTGATAGAAAGGAAGGTTTCCTTCCCACACTTAGTTTTTAAACACACTTTATTAAATTACTAAAGAGATGAGAACCTACAAAAATTTTAAAAGCCAAGAATTTTTTTTGACCAAATAGGTTCCCACACTTAGAATTTAATCTATCCCCTTAAAAAATTAAGTAAAAAGGATAACATCAAGCGTTTTTAACAAGTCATGCAAAAATTGGCCACAAACATAACTTGTCAAAACAACTTGAGAAAAGTGCAATTAATCACTTAGTGCAAGATGGAAATGCAAAATAAGCACGTATCAAGAAAATACACCATCAAGAACAATTGCCAAAAAGAATAACTCAATCTTCCCACACTTAGTGTTTGACTGTATTAAAACCGATGGGAACCATAAAAAATATTTTCTTGTTTGGTTCTGGGGTTCCCACACTTAGAATCTTTGCAAAAAGTGGCGTTTTAAGCATAACATGCCGCCAAAAATTTGGGTTTTAAACCGAAGTGAAAAACTACAAGATTCCTAAAATTGCTTACGGTCACAACACCAAAAAGTGGAACGAGAAAGTTTCAAACAAACCAAGGCAACCATGCAAATAACCAACGAGCAAATCAAAACCCAACGATTCATGCTTTTTTGCCAAAAAAAAAATGAAAGAACGCATCTTTCCGTTTATAATTGACCATATTTTTATAAAAACCAAAGTGATGAGAACCCTTTTTCAAAAGGTGTAACTTGAAAGGTTTTTTTCGCAAAGTGGGTTCCCCCACTTACAACTTTTTACCATCTTCGTTTTTCAAAAACAATTTGTACCCAAGAATGCCAAAAACTTGGTTAGATGGTAAAATAAGCTTCAAACATCGTTCTTTTAAAAACTTGTTTTCTTTGAAAAATTTGGCTAGTGCATGAAAGCTTTGAAAAATGGTTAATGTACCAACGAAGAAAACAACGTCTTGAACAATCCAAACATGGCGATTAACATGAAATCAAGCATCACGATGCAACAATTACGCACAAAAATTGGATCTTCCCAACAATTACCATCAAAAAGCTTGTAAAACCAAGGTGGGAGAAATCTAATCAACAATGAAGCTTGCAAAAAAAAAAAAAATGGAGTTCATCAAACTTAAGCATACTTAGCAAGCTATTATCATCAAAAGAGTTTAACAATTAAGCACCAAACATTGCTATCCCCAACAATTACTCAAAAACTTTATGCAAAAATCAAATTGGGGAAGAACATCATCTAAGCTTTCAACAATGGAGCTTCATAATAATCCATGGAAAATCACCAAAATCAACATGCTAGTAAGTTAAACAAACTAAAACATGTAACAATTAAGCACACACAATTGGTTTCCCCCACCCATCACACAAATCACACATAAAAATCAAATTGGGGAAAACCACCATGGATGTAACCTTCAAGAACGAAATTGGAGAAGGAGAAGATGAAATCATACCTTGTGAGCCATGAAATCAAACAAATTCGGACCTAGGGATGCAAGAAATCAAAAATCGCAGGTTGGGGGCAGAGGTTCGCGGCGCAGAAGTGAAAAAGAAGTGAGCAAAAACCCTAGTTTCGCGTTTTAAAAACTGGACCTGTTGCGTGCTCGCGGCGCGAGCATTCTACCTCGCGGCGCGAGGGGTAAAAAAAATGGCACGGGACAGGCGTTCGAGGCTCGCGGCGCGAAGACCTGTTTTTCAAAAATTTCAGTTTTGGTCCCTGAACTCTTCTCGCGACGCCAAACTCAAAATTTCGCGAACGCGAAGTACTTTCTGTCCAAAGTTCGAAAAACTTTTTGTTCAAAAATCGATTTGGTTGACTCCCATTGACTCTACTGACTCAAACTTAACTAAAACTAAAAGAAAAACTTAAAAACGACAAAACACGAGTTGCCTCCCGAGAAGCGCTTGTTTTTGTCATGAGTCTCGAGCCTGACTCCGGGGTTATGCACCCTCGATTGAAACCAAACACCCTCCACTTGCAATCAAGCAAGGGTGAAAGTAGTGGTACATACCTGGGTTAACTGATTTACCTTTGTGTGATCCACTAGGTAGAGTTGCGCACCACTTATCGCTCCGGTTTGTGTTCCGTTTCTTTGCAGAATGAGTGTACGGGATTGGTATCTTTGGAATCAGATCCTTTAGATACTCCATTATGCGCGTTGGTTCAACCAATTGCTTTTGGCAACTGGCTTCCCAAAAAGGATCTTCGTACCGATCAACCTGACAGAACAAAGGCTCACTGTTAGTATCATCATACTCAGACATTGGGAGATTTACCTTTGGCTGACTGGGGGATAGATATTCTATTGGAGCTTGTTCCTCATATCCCTCTTGCTCAAAGTCTTTGCCATCCGATTGTTCACCCATTGTTTCATCCTGTAAAATTAAAGAACTGTTAGAATCATCGGATTTAACAAATGGTTGACTTACCTTTTGTTTAGGAGCGGATTGGTCCGGCGAGGCTTCTTCGGGTGTGGATTCTTCGATTTGATCATGTTGCATTAGAGTTTCGATTCCGTCTAGGCAGTCTTCATCATGGTATTCTTCCGTTGTATTGACCTGCCATGAAAACTCATCGTCAGAATCATCAGAATCGAACCAAGGTGGAATTACCTCTTGTTGAGTCATAGATTGATCCATTGTCGAAAGCTCTTCGATTCGTGTCGGCTCATGTGGTGTTGTAGACTCCTTTAGCCCAACTCTTTCCTCTTTGACTTCTTTCATCGGGGGTGATGATAACTCGATCTCCGGCTCGACAACCTGCAGATTAGGAATTTGGTCAGTTTTGGGCATAGGTGGTTTCACAATAAACTTACCTCCTTTCGTAGCAATAAACACTTCAGCTTGTTCGTTTATTTCCACATGAGGATATGCTCCCTTGACTTCTCGGAGGAATTGGTCTGTACTTTTATATATTTCTGCAACGAAATTCACGAACCCTCGGATTTGTTGTTCTTCGTTCGTGCTCGTCTTTCCTTGTTCTGAAAAATGATGGAACAACTGTTCGATTATTCCGCCGCTCGACTTATATAGCGCAAGAATTGACTTTCAAGTGTGGCATTCCATCGGAGGAGTGTTTCTGCGGTTTGTGCATTTGATTTGCGGCTCATTGGATGATGAAATCCCGTTCAGCTGTGCTTGTGTGCTCTCCTCCTCATCAGTGGACCAGTCTAGATAATGTGCCTCTAAGTCGTCCAGGAGCTTACGTGCTTCCGTAACTGTCTTATAATAAAAGATACCACCACAAGATGAGTCTAACCATAATCGAGAATCGTTAGTCAACCCGGCATAAAATATATCCATCACCTCTTTATTATCAATACCATGATTTGGAAGCTTCAAGAGTAAATCCTTATATCTTTCCCATGCTTTCGCAAGATGTTCTTTTCCTTGTTTAAATTGCCGAATTTCGGCTTTTATTTTATTAACCTTGGAAATGGGAAAGTACCTTGACAAAAAGGCAGATTTTAAATCTACCCAGGTCTTAATGGATCCTGGGGTCAATCTTTTAAACCAGTCTTTTGGCCTATTTGTCAAGGTAAAGGGAAATACTCGAAGTTTTACCTCGTCTTCCGTAGCGTTGAATAGATCACAGATGTCTTCGAATGCTTCGAGGTGTTTATATGGTTCTCTGCTAGGTCTCCCGTCAAACGATATAGTGAAGATCATTTTGATTAGTCCTTTGTTGATCTCCATATCTGCAATACAAGAAAAATACCCGGAGTAGCACGAAAATATAAAAGAAGAAAAATTAACAACTAAAAATTAAACTAGAAAGCAAATAACTTAAGCGGGAATAAATTCCCAATCAAGGATCGATTAATCAAACTAATAAAGATCAAAAATCTAGCAACTACCGTTCCCCGGCAACGGCGCCAAAAACTTGATGCGGTAATTATCGTATATAAAAAGCGTAACAAGTTTTAACCTCTAATGCCTAGCCACTGTCTTACCACATATACAGGCAAGCGTACCTGATCGTGAGTAATATAGTATAGGAAAGTCCAGGTATCGTATCTACCACTGGGAACGGTCAAGTTTTATAGACTATTAATCCAAACTAGTTTAATTAACCTAAAACTTTTTGGGGTTTTGCTTTTAGAAAAGTATTTTGAAAGATAAAAGACAAATAAATAATAATCCTAACCAAGAAGTGGAAAATTGATGAACAAACATACATTGGAGATAAATTAATCCATTATGGTTTACTTTCATAAGACATAGATTTATGATCGTTGTCAGAATTTAAGCTCAGAGCACCCGAACATGTATATCTAAGATTAACAACTAGGTGATGGTCCTCCTAGTCCCAATACATAGGTCGTTTGTCACACAATCTAGTACCGGTCATCCGATCCTATTTTTATTACATGGTTTTCTGCCTCCAGGTCACTCTCGGTCCATGTAACCACTTAACACAACTCTCTTGGTCAAAGGTAGGTTAAGGTAGGTTGATTATCCTATCGGAGTCTATCTACTTTAGTCAAACAGATACACCCAACCAAAGGAGTTCAAATAACCAAACAATAATAATCAGAACGGAATCAAAGACAACATTCAACAAATCATGCATCTAATTAATAAACTGAAATCCAAAGTATTCAAACCATAATGAAAACACAAAAGGAATCAGTACATAGACATACTAATCATAAATGCGTAACAAACCAAACTAAGGACCGACCGGTTTGTCGTGGCATTCCCTCGAATCTCCTCCGTAGTCGATCATCGAGCCTCCATCTTCTCGGGTTGGAAACCCTAGGCGGCTCCCAACATCTAATCTAACCTAAACTAAGAGAGAACTGTACTGAATGAATGAGATGATTAAAACTGAATGACCCTAGGCTTGTATTTATAATAAACTCGACAGGCCCCGTTTGGCGATCGCGAAACGGCAAGTTTGGCGGCGTTAAACGGGTAACTCTATCTTCCAGAATCTTCCATCGACTTCTTTGGCGGCGCGAAATGGGCAGCTTGGCGGCGCGAAGTGGCAACAGAATCTCCAAAATCTTCAATTTGATCATCTTTTCCTTAAATGCTGAAGATCCTGCTTTGGGAAGAAGTCTTCCAATTTGATGGAGGATCTTGGAACTTTCCGGAATAATCTGGAACTGAAATCTCTTCCAAATCTAATCAGATATTTTCTTAGAGAGGAAGCAACTGACTTGGAAGGATTCTGGAACATTCCAGATTTGATGGATCTTTTCTTTGGGAGGAAGCCATTAATTTGGAAGGAAAGAAAGATCATAAATGGATTTTAAATAGCCATTTTCCATTTCTTCACAAAGTATCCACTTTTGACCCTTTTTTCCCTCTTTTTCTACTTTTCTGCAAAAGTGCCCCCAAAACATGCAAAACTAGAATTCAAGCCTTTTTTTAGTCAAACTGTATCATAATTGCTCTCAAAATAAAAACAAAAGTGGGGAAATGATGTTAGTAAAATATGTATAATTTTGGAGTTATCAGCCATCTCCTGCGTTTCCTTTTTTTGATTTCTTTGTTTAATCTTTTTATACTATTAACTAGTTTTGATCCCGTGTAATACACAGGATAATTTCAAAATATTAAATCATGCCGAAAACCTTATATTACAAATATGAATTGTTGTGCTATTGATCTTTTAACATCAATATTATTTTCTATCAAATACATTAATTATATTAAAAGAAACTACAAACTTTATTTATTTTTAATTTAATTCAATTGATATCAAATTATCAACAACGAAAATATAACAAAGACGTTTTATAGATCAAACTATAAACTATCTTTGACTTTAAAATGATGGTAATATACTTTCACATATAAAGAGAAATGTATACATACAAAAGTGTACTTGGATTGAAATATAATTGTTGGGTTTAAGCAGCAGAGTAAAACTACTGCTGGATTAAACTAGCAGCAGGTTGGTGAAACTGCTGCTAAGTCTTCAACTCTACTGCTTATAACTCAAAGTACTGCTACAGAAGATAAAGTATTTTGGAGAAGATAATGATCGTGGTGATGATAAAGATCAGAGAAATACTTAAGGCACAAGCTAATGATTGAAGATAATGCTGAGGTTGCAGATAATGATAAAGTTTGAATTGATTCTGTTTTGATATTGAACTTATCTGTAAATCTTAGCAGTATATAGCCTAAGTAGAGTCGTACAGTTTGATTAACTTTTGATCTTTATTGTTTATAGAATTCTTAGCCTCAAGGTTTTCAATCCCTGCATTAGAGAAGTAGTGCATGTCTGGTGATTGACTTATGATCATCAGATTGAGGCTTTTGGTTTGTAATCAATATATACAAAACAGTTTTTGTTCATTCCATTGTGTTTAGTATATTGTTAAGGTTTACTTTTATACAAGTTAATCTTATACTCTGAGTTGTGTGATTTGTGTGTGAGATTTAGATCCTGACAATAATAATGGATACGTTTAACAGTAATTTGTTATAAAAAATATTAATTAACTATTATATTAAAACTCAATGATTATCTTGATTATATTTAAAATGAAATATTTGTTTTCTATTTGATGACGTTTATCAATTAGTTACATGAATAGAAATATAAATTATTAAACCATATCATTTATTAGTAAAAAACAATTTTATCAAAATAATTTTATTTTCAAAATAAATCAAGCCATATATGCTTCTACTGATGTAGATCAAAAAACTAATAAGAAAATGATCACACAAACTTTCTTACCATTCTTCAAATAATTGCAAAAACAAATAATAAAATAAATTTTATGCACGAATGTTTTTCGAAAAAGGGGTTGACGAACTTACTTAAGACATTTGCAAAAAGAGCAATGGAGGAACTTGAAAAATTAAAAAAGATATATATACATTGTGGATGCTCTTATTACAAAATATTTTTTAAAATCTCATAACAATTTGTCATAATATCTAAAAACAATAAAAACTTCCAAAGTAAACATTAAAACATGTTTACATACGGTGTATAATGTTGATCCAAGTCCACGGCGTATTTCCAACTCCAACTTGGACTATAAACATGAATAGAATCATCATAATCATATCATCATGTGTAAGAAAAAATAAAAATTAAAGAGCATTTGATTGATTACCTTTGTGTGTGTATGTGTAATTGGTAGTGGCTTAATTATGAGAGTTGCAGCAATTGATTGACATTGAGAGATTGAAAGTGGTATTTATCTTTTAGATGGATTCTAATAACCACTATAATAAAAAATACTTATTTGATAATTTTATTTATTTTAATTATTTGTTTAAATACAAATATAATTGTTTTCATATAAGTGGTATTTATCTTTTAGATGGATTCTAATAACTACTATGATAAAAAATAGAGATTGAAAGTGGTATTTATTTTTTAGATGGATTCTAATAACTACTATAATAACAAATACTTATTTGATAATTTTATTTATTTTAATTATTTGTTTAAATACAAATATAATTGTTTTCATATTTATCTATAATTTTTATCAGAAACCGGCTCACCAGAGCGCGACACGTGGCAGGCCAGTTACTCTTATTGAAAGTGGTATTTATCTTTTAGATGGATTCTAATAACTACTATAATAAAAAATACTTATTTTATTATTTTATTTATTTTAATTATTTGTTTAAATACAAATATAATTGTTTTCATATTTATCTATAACTTTTATCAGAAACCGGCTCACCAGAGCGCGACATGTGGTAGGCCAGTTAACCAGAGCGCGACATGTAGCAGACCATTTACTCTTTTATTATATATAGACGATATTAAATATATGTAAAACATAACATGTATTTATTTTGTATCATTTTTCTTTTTCATCAACTATATTAATGTAAAAAAAGTACCTTTAAATAATATTAAAATTTATTTATATTAATCATTTGTATCATTTTTCCTTTTAATCCATAAAATATTATATCATTAATAATAATTATATATAAAAATTAGTTTATAAATAATATAAAGAAATAATGTTTAAGTTAATAGTGTTTTATTAATAATATAAAGAGTCTCATAAATCTAATCCTAATACCTTAAAAGCGTAACAAAATATTGTTATTATTTTCCAGGTAGTAATTTAAAGGTCCTCACTTTTAGTCTTACACTAACTATTTTTTTTTTCCTTTTAAAATTTAATTACATCATATAAAAAAATATATACTGACATTAAAATATATATTTCGGCCCCTGAGTCTACAATGACTGTGTTCCGCCTCTGGGACCCACATAAAAGGGTTCTTACAAGAACTACCATTGTAGCATTTTTAATAAGTTATTCACTTGATGAGGTGAAAATGATGTGACAATAAAAAGTGCAAAAAAGAGGTTCTTATAAGAACCTCCACTGGAGATGCTCTAAACCGCCTAACCGTTAATTAAAAGAGTTGATATTTGGTTAGGACCTGGAGCGGACCTAGAATTTTTTTTCAACGGTAGCACAATTTGACTTTAAGAAATTTATGTAGAAATATTTTAAGAAATTGTTTATTGCTCTAGTGGTTGGTCCATTGTCTTTCAAGTTTAAAGCCTCAAGTTCGAGTCTTATTGCAAGAATTTTTTATAAACTCAATAAATATGAAATTAAAGCTAAAAAATCATTAAAAATCTAGTAAAAATGACTCTAACAAGGCTTGAACTCAAAACCTCCACATTGAAAAGCAAGGAACATACCAACTCTACCAAGGAAGCCTTATGGTTTTAAAGTAGTTTCAAAATATATATGGTGGCACAGAACAAATTAATACGGTGACACTTTTCACGACCCTTAATTTTTACACTACGATGGAGGAATGAACCGGTGGCACGTGCCACCATAACCTCTATGGTAGGTCCGCCCCTGGTTAGGACTACTCAAGTCAACCCTAACTACCATGTACCGCTAATATATATATTATTTTGATAAAATTATATATGTCTATATAATAAAGGGTTTAGTTTCCCAAAATGTATCCAAGTTGTCATCTTTTAGTATTGTGTGTATTGTATTTAAAAACCTACCATTTAATGTATCAAAGTTTCAAAACCTACCGTTTAGTGTATCAAAGTTTCACAATACACTAAACTGTTGGTTTTGAAACTTTGATACATAAAAAGGTAGGTTTTGAAGTACAGTACACACAATAGCAAAATGTGACAACTTGAATACATTTTGGGGAACTAAACCCTATCTTTAATGATTCGGTATGCTACCGTCTAGTGTCATAACATCGCTCGGAGCATCTTTACATTTCTCGCCATTTACTGTTATGTCCTACATTTCTGCTTTACATTTACACATTCAAATTCTAGACATTTACATTTACTCATTTAATTTCATCTCTCCAATAATGTCATACACCAACTGTAAAACGATGATGAACTAGTTCCCTACCTTCGGCGTAACTGATAGTTGGGAGATAAAAGTCTATGTATAATGGATACTTGTTTTCGCTACTAGCCATTGACTTCATTATTCACTCTTTTTTTTAGTTTCATCCAAGTAATTCTTAACGAGGTGACGTACATTATTTCTTTTGGTTGAGTTGAACTTTAACTGCAAGTCAACGTAAACTTCATATCTCTAAGGTGTTAATAGAGGGTCACCACTTGAATCTTATATACATATACTCATACATTGACATTACCAGCTTCTTAACAGCCGCGATGATTTTACATTGATCTCCGAGTTGTGTGTTACCTACCATCAAGATCACAACATTTACTTGCTTTATTGGCTTCACCAGACATTCATGATCATAGAAATCCCCCTACCAATTGTTCACACAAATAACATGATCAAAATGAACAAAGTACGAAGAATTTCTCCATGAAAAAGATTGAAGAAATTCGATTTGATCATGTTACAATTAGCAAAATTATAATTTGCATAAAATTTAGAACGACAATTACTGACATTCTTTAAAGTAACGACTGATTTCCTAAAAAATTCGGCCTGGAAGAATTTGGATCTGGGAGCCTCAATTACCTGACTAGAATGAAAGCATGATGACCATACTTTGCACTCGTGTCACTCGCCTTAACTGTTAGAGTCCCACATCGGCTAGACTTGGACCAAATCTTCATTATATATGTTGGAACCCCCCTCTCTCCTCAAGGGCTCTTTTGGAGATTAATCCTGGGGTTCCACATATTCTAACATGGTATCAGAGCCAAGGTCTACCATGTAACACCCTAAAAATCAGGGCGAACAAAAACTTTCAATTTCACAAAAGGTGGTATACAACGTACGCCAAGGCGTGAGCTCATCCCAAAAACAGGGGTATAAATAGTGTATGATTTACAATGTTTGTAATTCTAATTAAAGAGTACGACAACCGTCTAGTCTAATCCTATCTGGGAAAAAGACTACAAAAGGGTTGTCAGATCTATCAATGTACGCGCGGTCTAAAGACCGGACTCTTCACCCGTCCCCCAAAGCTCACTCTTTAAATCCGGCTCCTACTTGGGAACCGCGTCCCTAGCACCTGAGAGACACATCGACACCAAACAAGTGTTAGGCTAAAGGAGCCTAGTGAGTTGTACAAATAATATCATACATGAAGAACGTAATAATACATGCGAGATATACAAGATTATGCTAGCAATACAAAATAGCATGTTAAACCGGTTTATTATTTTATCTGCGGAAACAGTGGGCGCGACCCACCTCCACCAACCAATGCCCCGACATTCACTGATTCCAAACACCTCGATGTCCCGAATTTAGCATGGCAACATCATCCGAGGCCCGCGCGCCAAGGAGCAACCCGAGGGCCGGCGACATAGGGGCATTCCTATTTCAGAACCTCCCAAGACTGTTTGGTGTGGACACATTGCGTTGGTTCGTCCATGTTATTATCATTTAGGATCGTGAGACGGAATTTAGCATCGCGTCACGTCCATATCATTTCCACACAAGACCTAGATACTGAATTTAGCATAGCATCTAGTCCATATCAATTACATATAAACCTCGACACTGAATTTAGCATAGCGTCATCTATAGAGGTGTACATCGGGATCTCAAGCCCTTTATCTCATTTTGGGTATGCCCCATTTCGGATACCACTTCCATTCTTACATAATCCCAAGTCATGTATCATGTCGTGCATTTCGTATAAGTACATTTATCATACAACCCGTAGGTTTAACACATACGAAATAGCATACGATAATTTCATCTCATACAAAGAGTCACACCATCCAAAGCATTCATACTAGTATAGCACTTCATACATACCATGAGTATCCTCAACTAAACATGAGAAGTAATCTATACCAAGTTCACATATATCCACATAATAAAGCAAGGAATAGACTCCATCAAAATGATGTGCTCTCAGTTTTAACAAAATAGTTTTTAGCAACTCACCTCGAGGCTCATAAAGCCAAAAGCCCCAATTTTCACCAAGAACCCTAGCTTAAAGCTTGAGTGAACACCTAAACTGATAAGGAGTTAAAACTTTGGATTAGCTCCAGATCCACGACATATAAGACTAGATCTATACTTTAAACCATGTAGAGAACTCACCTTGAGGGTTTGTACCCAAAACCCCCAAATCCAAGATTTAGGTTAAATATGTGAACAACCTATAATCAAGCAAATCAAACCTTAGGTTAGTTTTATAACTCCTATTATGTGGATTAACATACCTCAAGTGGTTTACATAAGCTTACCTAGCCAAATCTTGAGTAGAAAACCCTAGATCTTGAGGAGTTAAAAACTAGCAACAATGGAGGTGGAAGGTGAGGTGAAGAAGATGAAGATGGTGGAGCTCTAGATAACGATCTTGCTAACTTGGATCTTCAATCCAACAATGGAGTTTTGAAGGGCTTGGAAGGAGAAGAATGTAGGAAAAAGAATCAGCTCCAAAGGTTAAGAAATGAGGAAGTAATGAGCAAATGAAGAGAGAAGGGTATTTAACCTGTTTTTGATTTGACACAGCTCACGAAAGCCCAAAACAGCACTATGACAGCGCTTCTTAAGGTCTGAAACAGGCAACAGGAACGAAAGTCCAAAACGGCACTATGACAACGCTTTTAAGGTCCAAAACAGGCAACTGGAACGAAAATCCATGATTTGATCCAAAATTCTAAATCCCATAATTTATCAAAGAACCGTTACTACATCCGAAAATTACGGGTGTTACATACCACTCTAGGGACTAACATGCCGCCTCTCTTCTGGCCTTCTCGTGGCCCTCTTCTGGTCCTCTCGTGACCCTTCTAGGCTCTCTATCTAGCCTCTGTTGGAGGGGGCGTGTTAGAGTCCTACATCGGCTAGACTTGGACCAAATCTTCATTATATATGTTGGAACTCCCTTTCTCTCCTCAAGGGCTCTTTTGGAGATTAATCCTGGGGTTCCACATATTCTAACACAATGAATTTTCCAATGTTTTAAAAACCGGTTTTTTAGTTGAACAGGTGTGATGATCGATTCTCGGTTCAACCGACTCCAACCATTTTCATGTATTTTTCATTTTCCTACATACATATATATAAAACCAAGAATTTGATGTCCACAAGTTAAAACATTAAAAATACACATTACCTCGTCCCCGAAATTACTCCTTGTCCGATCCACGATTGATAACCTCGTCCTATCATTTGCCAAGATTAGGCGATCATGTTCTCTCCCTACCGGTCGGTTAGACTAACACTAGTCTTAATTATGTACTCTAAGAAAACGCCGATATAACCTTCTACCTTTAAGGGTAGTTCATCGAAGCATCACAAGTCATTAGTTCACGCCTATCTTTCGAACGTAACACTTTTCTAAAGATAACATCCATTAAATACGCAAATCTTAGCTCCTTGTACGATTTAACCAAACCAAATCGACCCAGTTCTACGATTCAAGGAATCATACATCATTCGCCTCCTATTAAAGTCGATCACTCGACTAAGAGTCACTTTACTATTAAGAGTCACTTCATCACCAAGGAATGTCTCCGTACTCTCACTAACGGTGTCTAACCATCGCCATTAATCCTCTAAGGTCCTCGAAGATTTTCGTCTACTCGCCTATGAATACCATTAGGGAGTTAAGTTTCTTCACTTAGCACATTGCTAATTTCCACTAATCCATAAATTTCCACCTACGCAGTATCATAGCGCTTCTATCTGTTTAATCACCTACGCAGTTCTAACTTTGCCTTAGGTGACTAACTCTGGAATTCCTAAGTACCAATTCCTCCTTAAATCAATTATGGGCAATGTTTTCAAGGTCATATTTCACTCTTAAAAGGCTTATCTTTCTATGGCAATTCTTCTCATCGGTATCTTGCACCTCTCTCATGGCATGCAATACTCTTAGTAATTCACAACATCAACACTTTTGCACTAAAGGTGACGTGTTCTCGATACTTAGCCATACATAACAGCTATCATTTCTTCCTTGCAACCACCATTCGACTACATCCTCTATAATCAAGAATTTGGAAAGTCGTTTAGTAACACAACCATTATTGTTTTCTCCTAAGCCACTCATATCAAGGCAAGTATCGCCCCACGAAGACCTCCAAAACATGGTCACTTAATCCACCGAACAAGTCTTGTTCTAGCCGGTTCACTACAAACTCTAGAAATATGCCCCAATAACCTATGGGACTTCTCTTTGTCATAGCCGGTGTGCACATCGTGCATCCACTTAGGTGATGCTAACCAATTCTTCATACTTAGACCTGTCCACTTACAATGTCTTTACCTAGATAATAACATATTTCCATCTAGATGAGGGTCTCTCATCGGACCACTCTTTTTCCGTAGCCGTTGGCAACGCGGTGCTCCTCAGCAACACCTTCGTAAGGGAGATATGAAACTTAATCCCTACGTAGTCCAATTTCGGTTCACATCGAGTACAAGCACAATTCTGCCCACGCCTTCTAAGTGTTACTCCGCTATATCATAGCATGCTCCTAAAAGCTATCAGTCAATTAGCTTATTCTAACACATTAGTAGGATAATATGCAATTAGTCCGCAAATGGGTATTAACTCTCAATCAGTTGGTACATCACGGGAATTCGAAAGTTTCAAAATTAAACATAGCAACTCAAATATTGTAAACGCAGAATCACACACAAGGTCTACACGTATTTCACACAAAAGATTTGGTGACAATGAAAGTGATCCGTGTTCATCGAGGACACATAAGCATATAAATGTCCCTGCTCATACAGAGTCGCATATAATTCCCTGGATTCTCAAAGTCAACCCAACAATACAACACAGAGTCTTTCGGACTCTATTTAGGGTATTAATGACAACTGGTCTATTTCGACCTCCACACGCATATAACTATTCAAGCTATGTACATACAAATATATAAACATATATATTTTACATATTCTCCAAAGGTCTCATGACCTTCATTCTACACCTCTTACTGATATCGTTGGGTATTCATTTCCTCTCTATCACCCTATGGTGTACATACCATATCATACCCCGTTAATCTACTCGATAGAGTCATAACCTCCCTTAGTATCATATCTTCGTGACTTTCCTCTAAGTTTGCAACTTAGTCATTTAATCACAATAATTCCTATTGCATAAATCAGATATTTATCCCAAGGGTCTTGTGATCGCTATCATTAAGTACCCACGTTCATCCGATCACAATCATTCACATGTCAATTTCTATCTTACATAAACACTCATGTAATTTAAAGTGATAAGTCAATAAGTGAATAATTTATAGATAGATCCTCACAACATGCATACCAAAATCATCGTAACGAGACCGCATAAATCTTAAATATGCATAATTCTAGTTTACCCTCAACTTAGAGTTTCCACACTTTTTATTCAGCATATAATCCGCTTAGAACAATTTGATTCGTAAATCCTAATCCATCCACTCATTCTAACAACCTTATTAAGCCATGCATCCATGGTGTTTCCAAATCATCTAAGCGATCCCATCTAAAGGGCGAGTCTTTTATGTCGCGCTAGATAACTCATTCCAAGTCTTACATTGATAGATTCATGTCTTAGACTGGGTCTTATGCTTCCATCCTCGACATTGTCCAGAGTGTCTCCACACGTTTTTACCGCATACCATTTCAAGGTATGGGTCCTACTCAACTAACCGCTCGACATCGTGTCAGTTGTGAGTCAATCTCTTTTATCTCCATATTCGATCTTAGGTTAAAGCTATTCAATTCCTCTTACGATCCTCCTCTTTTAAATCTAGAAAAATTTGGCAGGACTACTGTAAGAGAGAGGCTTTCTAAGATCTAGCCTTGTTTACAGTCTACAATTCAGTTCAGTAACTTAAACAGGTTCTATCACATGAAGGAATGTTCTTATTCCAAATGATCACTCTCTCCACGCTTAAGTCAATTTTAGGCCTAGCTCATCGTAGCTTACTTGCATATCATACTACAAAGTCCCTCGATAACGTTCGATACATAAGCCGTATCCATTTCACCCCCTTCCAAAATCTACACGAATTACCGAAGTAATATTTTCCGGAATGTACCTTCCAATCCTACATATTGTCTCTTACCGCTAATTCGAACTCGAGCCAACGCACTCAATCCGCTTTCACATCAATCATCAAAACGAGAGCTTCAATTAAAGACTCATCATACTAAGGGTCCTTTATGACCGAGCAATTACCCTATCACAAGGAAATCAAGAAAAGTAAGAATAGACTACCATACGAACCAACATTTATCAATCATTACATCGATAGTAACCAAGAATACTCAAATGACGATACATTCATAAACCAGTAGCTAAGTGCTTTATGAATAGACCATACACGAGATTCCCTGCCTCTATCAACGCAATTTCTCGACTCATGTACTTTCATATCCCTAGCGCTCTCCCCACCTAAGACTTTACCCAAGGTAGGTGACATGTTTACTAGTGCACTAAGTTTAAGTCTAGGTATTCTACAGTCAACACCTAGTTCGCTTAAACTAAAGCTCTGATACCAACTTGAGACACCCTAAAAATCAGGGCGAACAAAAACTTTCAATTTCACAAAAGGTGGTATACAACGTACGCCAAGGCGTGAGCTCATCCCAAAAACAGGGGTAGAAATAGTGTATGATTTACAATGTTTGTAATTCTAATTAAAGAGTACGACAACCGTCTAGTCTAATCCTATCTGGGAAAAAGACTACAAAAGGGTTGTCAGATCTATCAATGTACGCGCGGTCTAAAGACCGGACTCTTCACCCGTCCCCCAAAGCTCACTCTTTAAATCCGGCTCCTACTTGGGAACCGCGTCCCTAGCACCTGAGAGACACATCGACACCAAACAAGTGTTAGGCTAAAGGAGCCTAGTGAGTTGTACAAATAATATCATACATGAAGAACGTAATAATACATGCGAGATATACAAGATTATGCTAGCAATACAAAATAGCATGTTAAACCGGTTTATTATTTTATCTGCGGAAACAGTGGGCGCGACCCACCTCCACCAACCAATGCCCCGACATTCACTGATTCCAAACACCTCGATGTCCCGAATTTAGCATGGCAACATCATCCGAGGCCCGCGCGCCAAGGAGCAACCCGAGGGCCGGCGACATAGGGGCATTCCTATTTCAGAACCTCCCAAGACTGTTTGGTGTGGACACATTGCGTTGGTTCGTCCATGTTATTATCATTTAGGATCGTGAGACGGAATTTAGCATCGCGTCACGTCCATATCATTTCCACACAAGACCTAGATACTGAATTTAGCATAGCATCTAGTCCATATCAATTACATATAAACCTCGACACTGAATTTAGCATAGCGTCATCTATAGAGGTGTACATCGGGATCTCAAGCCCTTTATCTCATTTTGGGTATGCCCCATTTCGGATACCACTTCCATTCTTACATAATCCCAAGTCATGTATCATGTCGTGCATTTCGTATAAGTACATTTATCATACAACCCGTAGGTTTAACACATACGAAATAGCATACGATAATTTCATCTCATACAAAGAGTCACACCATCCAAAGCATTCATACTAGTATAGCACTTCATACATACCATGAGTATCCTCAACTAAACATGAGAAGTAATCTATACCAAGTTCACATATATCCACATAATAAAGCAAGGAATAGACTCCATCAAAATGATGTGCTCTCAGTTTTAACAAAATAGTTTTTAGCAACTCACCTCGAGGCTCGTAAAGCCAAAAGCCCCAATTTTCACCAAGAACCCTAGCTTAAAGCTTGAGTGAACACCTAAACTGATAAGGAGTTAAAACTTTGGATTAGCTCCAGATCCACGACATATAAGACTAGATCTATACTTTAAACCATGTAGAGAACTCACCTTGAGGGTTTGTACCCAAAACCCCCAAATCCAAGATTTAGGTTAAATATGTGAACAACCTATAATCAAGCAAATCAAACCTTAGGTTAGTTTTATAACTCCTATTATGTGGATTAACATACCTCAAGTGGTTTACATAAGCTTACCTAGCCAAATCTTGAGTAGAAAACCCTAGATCTTGAGGAGTTAAAAACTAGCAACAATGGAGGTGGAAGGTGAGGTGAAGAAGATGAAGATGGTGGAGCTCTAGATAACGATCTTGCTAACTTGGATCTTCAATCCAACAATGGAGTTTTGAAGGGCTTGGAAGGAGAAGAATGTAGGAAAAAGAATCAGCTCCAAAGGTTAAGAAATGAGGAAGTAATGAGCAAATGAAGAGAGAAGGGTATTTAACCTGTTTTTGATTTGACACAGCTCACGAAAGCCCAAAACAGCACTATGACAGCGCTTCTTAAGGTCTGAAACAGGCAACAGGAACGAAAGTCCAAAACGGCACTATGACAACGCTTTTAAGGTCCAAAACAGGCAACTGGAACGGAAATCCATGATTTGATCCAAAATTCTAAATCCCATAATTTATCAAAGAACCGTTACTACATCCGAAAATTACGGGTGTTACATACCACTCTAGGGACTAACATGCCGCCTCTCTTCTGGCCTTCTCGTGGCCCTCTCCTGGTCCTCTCGTGACCCTTCTAGGCTCTCTATCTAGCCTCTGTTGGAGGGGGCGTGTTAGAGTCCTACATCGGCTAGACTTGGACCAAATCTTCATTATATATGTTGGAACTCCCTTTCTCTCCTCAAGGGCTCTTTTGGAGATTAATCCTGGGGTTCCACATATTCTAACACAATGAATTTTCCAATGTTTTAAAAACCGGTTTTTTAGTTGAACAGGTGTGATGATCGATTCTCGGTTCAACCGACTCCAACCATTTTCATGTATTTTTCATTTTCCTACATACATATATATAAAACCAAGAATTTGATGTCCACAAGTTAAAACATTAAAAATACACATTACAATAAGTTTTACATCAATCCAAAAACATAGGTTTTTTAATCGGGTTAACTGTATTTTACCGGTTCGATCCACAGTTTTTACCAATAAACCGTCCAGTTTACTCTGGTCCGTGAAACGTCATAAACCAGTCACATTTGATTTGATCTTTTCATCAGTTTTTGGTTCAACTCGGTTTTTAACACGTTGGAATTTTTTGATAAAACTTGTTCCTTAAATAATCATACGATAAGGATTTTTCAGTGATGGTAGGGAAAAAAACAAGAGTTAAAATCAAGTACTTTAAGCATGCAACATAGCAAGTGAGTTAAAATCAAGTGCTATAAGCATGCTAGAAGAGTCTGGTACTTTTAATGACAAGAAATGAAAGAAACGAGAATTTGCAATAGTCCCTTTTACTTTTGTGTAATTACACAATAGACCCCTTAATTTTGAAATTTATTTCTAAATTAGAAAAGTGATTATGCCCATGAACCGGTCCAGGTTCATATTTATGAATGGGACATTCTGCTTTCTTTTAGGGGTTGTCTTTGTTTATGTTTTATTAGATTTTTTTTGCTTAATACCTCTTGAAGTCTGAACGGGTTGGAGCTTTTTATATTCAGTTGGTTTGTTGTTTTATATTAAATCCTGTTAAGTTTCAAATACATCTGAATAAGAAGTGGTAATCTAGTTTCTTAAATGACTTTTTAGTGACTACTCAAGTTCATATATTTGATTAATGTGGTCTTCCAGAGTTGTG
The DNA here is from genome assembly GCA_030169165.1 of Centaurea solstitialis. NCBI lineage: Eukaryota > Viridiplantae > Streptophyta > Magnoliopsida > Asterales > Asteraceae > Centaurea > Centaurea solstitialis. The sequence goes on from CM058043.1 coordinate 33,188,937, forward strand.
TTTACTTTCTTTACCATGTCACTTGCTATGTTGGATTTCTTCTCTTTTTAAAAATTTATGTAACTAAATTAGACTTTAGACTTCCAACATTACGAAAACAAACAGTTTTATTGATTCGGATTTCAAACTTTAGCAGTAACATCTCTTATTAGTAGAAAGTGAAATAAAACTCAAACTTCAGACCCCTTAAAACATAAACGACACTTTAGTTAATTTCTAATAATTTATAAATCATTTGTAGGGGTGTAACAATATGAGACAACTTGCGAGATGCTCGAGATCGACTCGATCAAAACCCAGTCAATAATCAACTCAAATTGGCTTGTTTTGAACTCGAGATCAACTCGATCAAAACTCAGTCAACAATCGACTCGAATTGGCTTGTTTTGAACTCGAGATCGACTCAGCATACTAACTAACGAGTCAAATCGAGCTACAAAGCACTCGACTTGAAAAGCTTATAAGATACTCTATATTTATATTTATAATTACTTTTATAATATAATTTGTAAAACATAATGTAAAATTTTATTACTAACTTACAAATAAAAAGAAAAATATGGTACATTATTTGATATTTGAATGAAATTGTACATTTTTAACTATAAATATTAATTATTTACCTTTAATTAAATCATAATTATGAACAAAAATGTTAACGAAGTTGTTCAAGATTGGAAAAGAGATCCTAAAGGACCTAAACGAAGAGTGGAGAGGTATTATAAAAAGAAAGGTAGGGAGGTTTTCAAAATGGACAAAGGAAAAATGGCTTACATAAAGACTACCTTGTCCATTTGAGTTCAATATATATGTTCAGGCTTATATACGATGGATAAAATGGTAACGCAATAGGTATGGGACGAGTCAAAATTAAAGTTACATATTATTTTAAAGTCATTCACTATAATAGTGTAAACGGTTTTTAATTTAGCCATAACTTTGGAATGATTTAGAAAGATTGTTTCAAATTGCATAATACACCACAAACGAAATGGGTGTTAGTGTTACGGTGTGAGTAGGGGTGTCAAAAATAACCGAAACCGAATAATCCACCCGAACCGAATGACATTTGGTTAAATGGTTTCGGGTTATTCGGTTTTTGGGTAAAATGGTTTGGTTAAACCAAATAAGGATCCTTATTTGGTTCGGTTTTCGGTTAAAATTTTTCTACTTTGGTTAAACCGAATAACCCGAATAAGACATTGTACTAACATTTTAATAATTCATGTATGTAAAATTAATCAAATACATGTTATACTATTATTATTTTACATATATTATTGTTAGATAATGTCTTTTTATTGATAAGCTAATAATGGTTTTTATTAATATTGCGTTTTTTATTTGATTTACATCAACTGGATATTTGTTTATGATACATGATGTTTTTTTACTTAATATAAGTCAACTGTTGAGTATGAATGTATGAAACAATTATCCATAAGAAGTGACAACAACTATTTAATTGGGGAAAAATATTTGAAAAATTGTCGAGCAAAAAGTTATAAATCCTTATTCGGTTTAACCAGTAACCGAACCGAATAACCCGAAACCGAAGAACCCAAAACCGATTAGACCGAACCTTATTTGGTTTGGTTATCGGTTAATTTTAAAGCTCCTAAAAACCGATTAACCCAAACCGAATAAACCAAAAACCGATTTAACCGACCGAATAACACCCCTAGGTGTGAGTATGTGTTTTTGGTCTTTTATTATTTTTAATATACTTATTAAATTAAATATTGATGATTAGATTTATTTATTGAAAACAGAAATTCATTAACCAAAAGCCGTAGGCAAACACAATACACAATACACAATAAAATTATTCATTTAATTCATTTATAACTTTATATGGATTTAAATTTTTAACCATTATTATGCAACCACTCACAAACACAACACACACACACACATATATATATATATATGTATGTATATATATGTATGTATAGGTATATTCATACTATACAGATTTGGGTTTTAAGTTGCGCATTTTAAGTTGCGCCTCAAAACGTCATGACTTCGTTGTAACTTGTAAATCATGTTTGAGCTCGTTGCCATGTCAAACCTCACGTCATTTAGAACTTTGGTTGAATATGATCTACTTAAAAAAGAAGTTTGGGTAAATTGTACCAATTAATCGATAATGAATAAAGGATATACATGTAGAGAAACCACCATAATCAAAATAATAAACATACAAAGAAGTTTTAATGTACCAAAGTTTCAACCCATGTTAAACGCATATATTATATCGGAGATTACAAAGCCTGAAGCGAATAAGGTTTATTCAATGAAAATCGAAGATAAAGTCATTGACATCTTTGTAATTGTTAGTTTAATGGTTAGGACTACTTTTGTAACTGAGTGGGTAGGAAAGGTAACTTGTTTGTAATGGGTATAAAAACCCAAATTGGCTTAGAATTAACTTTACGTGTATAGATTGTTCATCATCATACAGAGAGTTCGATAGAGAAATACTATGAGAGCTTTGAATTTAAAAATGAAGATTCAATTAATGAAATACATCTCACGATCTGAGATGATTGAGTGTTAGAGCTTGATTTACTGGTTCAACAACCCAACCAACCAACCCAGTTATCAAAGACATAAAAGTTGACATTAAAATTGGTGTGCTTATAAGGACCACAAAAGCAATACCAATTACCACTCATTCAATTAAGGGCCATGAAACACTCAAAACCACTCCACTTTATATATGCTTACCATTTTATTCTCCTTACTGTGACAGCAGGACCAACAAATAAAACGTGCTGATAAATTACTAGAAACAACCAATGCGGAATATATTGACATGAACATTGTTATCACGAAAACTCTGACCCCAACAACTTTTTTCAATCAAGACAGATGAGATACTCGTCAATGGTGGTGTATTTAACATCAGGATAAAGTTCGAAAGATCCACACCAAATGATGGTTCGATTTCAAATATTTGATCTCCCTCCACAAAGACTGAGTTAGAAATCGACAACACAATGTTGAATGAAAATTGAGGGTGTATTTGGTTGTTGAAAACTTTCTAGTTTTTAAAGAAAATGAAAAATTTTAAAAACGTGTTTGGTTCATTCACTTTTTAAAAGTTTTCCAAACAATTGAAAGTTTTTTGTTTTCTAACTTTTATGTAAATTAAAAAACTGATTTTAATAGCTTTTTAAAATAATCTAAACGTATTTTCTAATTTTCTAAAATGAAAATTAAAAATTCCACCATTTTAACTAAACTTACTTTTCTTTCCACAAAACTAAAAAAATTAAAACTTAACTTTATTTTCTAAAACAACTTCTAAAAAAATAAAAAGAATTAACAATAAACGTAACATGAGATTCTAAAGAATAATGGATACACTTTATTTGGCATTCAACAAAAATTGTAAACAGTGGCAGGAACTGCAAGGATATAGAATTTGCAATTGCCCCCTGTACTTTTGATTAGTTACCCTTAAACCCCTTAATTTTGGATTTTATTATTTCTAAACTAGAGAAATGAATGATTATGCCCGTAAATGTGTCCGGATTCACTTTCTTTTTTCCATTGCATCCCTCCACGGACTCTAAACAGCGTACTTAACCTTTTTTAATTAATTTTTGGTTAATTTAAATTACGTAATTCATAAATAAATAACTTTTTGTATTTCCAAACAAATAATATACATTACACTTTCATAATCTATATATATATAAAAGTAGGATGTTGGAGATGCTAGGTGGCATCTTCAAAAGCCATGAATCATATTTATCTTTTTTCTCAAATTTTGTATTTTTTTGTATTTTTTAATATTTTTAATTAATATAATAATGTCATTCATTATTAGGGTCATTATGTCATACATAAGTTATCCATCTTTTCATTTTTCCTTCAAACTTTTCATTTACCATCTATAAATCATTAAATACATGTTACACTATATATATATATATATACCAACTACTTACATCAAACATATCCATCAAATTGTTCAAGTCTTTCTTCTACACATTTTTTAGGTAATAAGTTTTATATTTTGTTTCATGTTTTCTACAAATTATATATTGTTTTTGATGTTTATGCATGTGTTTTATTCAAAATTTGTTTTTTGCTTGACAATGTTTCACTTCTAACAGTAACAATCAAATAGTAAAGTATAATTTTTATGGGCTTTTTAGGAGATGGGTTATTTGTGTTTTTTAATTCAATTTATTATTTTTATTTTTATCCCTAAAATGGTGTTCTAAAGTATGATTTTTGTGGCTTTTTAGTAGATGATTTATTTGTGTTTCTTAATTCAATTTGTTAATAATATATCTTAAGACAATGTTTCACTCCTAATAGTAACAATCAAATACTAAAGTATGATTTTTATGGGCTTTTTAGGAGATGGGTTATTTGTGTTTTTTATTCAATTTATTATTTTTGTTTTTATCCCTAAAATGGTGTTCTAAAGTATGATTTTTGTGGCTTTTTAGTAGATGATTTATTTGTGTTTCTTAAATTAATTTTTTAATAATATATCTTAACCTTCATTACCTTTCATTTTTCTATTTTTTATTTACTTGATAAGTTAATTAGTTTTCCATCTCTATATCAAAAACATAAAGTTTATTATGACATAACTATTTTGGTAATTCTAAGACTTTTAACTTTCTAACATTTTTATCTTTATTCTTGAAAATAAAACCTTCATAGATTTCATCTACTCATTTTTCTTTCTCATAATTTGACTATTACTAAATTTACTTTTATCTCTCCTTATCACAACATGTTTTTCTTCAACATGATCGTTTTTCATGTTGTCACTCTCCATTGTTTGATCTGCTTACAATATTTCACAAATTCTTATTTATAAAAAAAAAATGTTTTTCAAATAACCTATTTTTCTCCTTCTTCATCACTTGATTTGCTATTCATTCCACAAAAATTTATTTTCAACAAAATTGTTTTTAGTTTGTTGTGAGGATAATAATTTGAATATCATTCATTTCTTAGTTTTGTTGGTATTTTATATTTATATTTTCTATTTCCTTCTTCTATGTGTTTCATAAGTTTTTACCAACAGAACTGAAGGTGTGTTCTTAGCAACGAAATAAGATGATAACATATATAATATAACTTTAACAAGTAATCTTTGATGGTTGTTTTTATTTCGAAAATATTAATCCGGATATACATTCTTTTAGACTTTGATTGAGATTTAAAGTTCTTTTTTTAATCTCAGTCTTTTATATCTTTCAAAGTTTTTGTTTTACTAATTATTTAAAATACTATTAGAATAAGTATTTTTGTTATTTACACGACACTTAAATATTATTACATGTAATTTATATTTACTTAGTAATATTATAATAATAAATTTGCTATAATTAATATAAATAAGCAAATGAATATGAAAATTGATTGCAACAATTGTTAAAAGATATATATATATATATATATATATAGAGAGAGAGAGAGAGAGAGAGAGAGAGAAAGAGTCTATATATATATATATCACTTAATTATTAAAATTAATATAAAAAACTGAAATCAATATATAAAACTAATAAAAATGACCAATCAATTTAAATGTTACGCTAATTAATAAAAAGATAGTCTTCTAAATATATGATATATTTATTATCTTTAGTATCGCTCAAAAATATAATTAAAGTAAATCAATATCTATATAATTAAAATTATTACATAAAATATAAAACTACTATAATAATATATAATAAAAATAGAGTCAATATAATAATATGCATAAAAAACTATGAAAACAATATATAAAACTTGAATTAGAAGAATCAATATATTAAATAAAAAAACACCTTATTACAAAGATTAACATGTATAAAAGATTTCATACTCTGTTATTAATTTAGATTAAATCAAACTAAATATGTAAGTTAAATTTGAATAAATTTAATAATTTTATTTACATAAATTTAATAAAACCGTCTTCTTTTCATGAATTTTATGGACTAACCAAAATATAATGAAACAATCATAAAAAGATCGAAAAAACTCAAACATGTCAAATGAAAAATTAACAATCGCTGTCGAGTGATCACAATATTGACAACTAATATTTTTTTTCATGCAACACAGGTCAAAAAGGGGTTTCAAGAAGTTTTTTTCCCTAAAATTGCAAAACGAGTACATTACAATAATTATAAACAAAATAAAAAAAATATCTCACATTTGTATGAAATCTTTCTCACAAAACAATTTGCATAATAAACGTCATGATTATAATCGACGGAATCATATATTTGTTTTCTAAGTTTTAGTTATAACTTATTAATTATATATAATGAAAAACAAATTAAGGATGATAAGGTAGATTCATATAAAATTGAATATTGATACTCATTATTTTTAATACCTAATACATGATTATCGGCCAAATTAACTTCAATATTTTATTTAAGCTTAACAATACTTTTTAAAATAAAAAATAATACCATCGCGCAAACCGCGGTGCCGAAATAACATATAATCAATATTTTTGCTTTCAGATGCAGAACATTGAAGTTAAATTATAATGCAAGTTGCACATTTCAATTGTGGTATTCAGTTGGATTATTGAAAGCGGACTTTATGCCATATAGTTTCATTTCGTTTTTAAGTCTTTCAAATCACTACTTACAGTTTCAATGTTATTCTTATTTTCATGATCGAATAGTATTCCATTTAGTAGTAATCTATAAGCTAATCCAATCTATATCAAGTATATAATCACTCAAACGACAAACATGTTTATTGTCATTTGTCATTGATTTATTTAGACAATATCATTCAGTTATGCCAAAAATAACACAAAGTACATAATTGATAGGATGATTGATGGTAGAGTATATCTAATCCAAAATGTATATCATATAAACAAAGACATATTTACATAGAATAAACGAATGAAACTTATTAAATATAACTAACAAACAATATTTTATGTTATTTTCTGAACACCGCGCAACGCGCGGTGCGGGCCACTAGTTATTTGTGAAAAGGAAACGTATGCTACCTAAGCTTGGGTACAAAACACATTAAAACTACGTGGTTTTGATTAAAATCCTTAAAAAAAGGAAAAAAATAAATTAATCAGCTTCTCTCCATTCTAATCGACAACTCCAATCCAATCGACAACTCCAAAAATCAAAATCGAATGTAGCCTTTCATTCCAATCAATCGATTTCTTTCAAAATCGAAAGCATTCAGGATGAGCTTTTCAAGAAGGAATGGATTTGAATGCTTTCGATTTGAGTGATATCGATTTGAAAGAAATCGATTGATTGGAATGAAAGGCTACCTTCGATTTTGATTTTTGGAGTTGTCGATTAGAATGGAGAGAAACTGATTAATTTATTTTTCATTTTTTAATGGGTTTTAATCAAAACTACGTAGTTATGATATGTTTTGTACCCAAGCTTAGGTACATGACACCAATGTCTTTCCTTTTCCCTAATTATTTATGCTCTTTTTTGTTTCTTTGATTGTATTGTTGTTGGTTAAAATTACTTTCTTTTTCGATATTTCAATGGATAACTTAAAGAGTCAAAATTTATGATATAATTTTGTTTAAACTTACTTTTACTTATTACCAACTAAGTTAAATTTGTGATATAATTATAGATTAAAACATAAGCTAATATTTTAAAGGGTGTCCGGGCTAAAGCCCGACTAATCCCCGGCAATTTTGGGGGCTAAACATGGCCAACTTAAATGTCTCCAGGCATGCGCACGGAAAGGCTCGAACTCGGTTAGGACGCTATGACCCCCAAGAGATAACCAATCCGCCACAACACTGTTGACAACATGAGCTAAAATGTTAAATACTTATAGCATGTATAACAATTATGCTTAGAAAAAATAAAAATAGGGTTTTAATAATTTTTTGCTCAAGCATTAATGTTATTTTGTACGTTAAAATTGAGAAAAAAAATATTGTAAAAATATATAAATTTAGAGAATTTCGGAAAATCTTTATTGAAGAGAAAAATAATAACTTTTTTTCACGAATAAAAGATTGAAGTTAAACGTATATGAAAGATAACTTTTTTTTTTTATTAAATATATTGAAATTTTCATAAATAGTGAATTACACATGTGGTCTTTATGATTTCCTCTAAATTTGGATATGATCTCTCTCAAACAAATTATCCAAATTGAAGGTACGTGAATATTAATTTTCATAACAACCATGGTCCCTTAACTTAACATGATTAGTATTACTATCGTAATGTATATTACAGATGAAAAGAAAAATGTCTTTTTTATCTCTTCTCTTGTTTAAAAAATTAATAACTAAATTCTAAGTCTTAACCAACCCTCCCACCTTCCCTCCTCTTTGTGCTAAAGCATACCACAAAACCATCCTTTTTGACATTGCATGCAAATACGTGCTACAAATTCATGGATGAATTCAAATCCACGACTACAAATATATGTTTAAAACTCAGTTGTTTCTTCTCGTTCAACGGCGATGGTCGTGGGTGGCGCTACTTCATTCCTTCCCGTGGTTTACAGACTATCCCAACAGACTCGTCCTCGTCTTTTCGATCTGTGGCAACGACAATTTGCACTATTTCTTTGCGTAGGTTACAAATTTTGATTTTGATTTGGGGATATGGTCTCCTTGATGTATTTGGATATGAAGTTAACGGGAAAAAAACCCTTAAGATCACGACCAACCAGAGTTGGGGTCAGGGCCATTCCCGGGGAGGGCGGGCCGGGCGTACGCCCAAGGCCCAAACGAAATAGGGGGCCCAAAATTCTTAAGTATATAGTATATAGTAGTACTTTACAAAAATTATAAATAAAAAAACAAAAAACTAGTATATAATAAGACTCCAACAAAAATTTAGTATCATATTAAGGACCCAAATGAAATAGGGGGCCCAAAGTTCTTAAGTATATAATATATAGTAGTGCTTTACAAAAATTATAAAAAAAAATATAGTATACAATAGGACTCCAATAAAAATTTAGTATCATATTAAGGATCCAAATGAAATAGGGGGTCCAAAATTCTTAAGTACATAATATATAGTAGTAATTTACAAAAATTGTAAAAAAAAGGTATATAACAAAACACCAACAAAATTTTAACATCATATTAAGGATCCAAACGAAATAGGGGGCCCAATATAGTGGTAATTTACAAAAAGTGTAAATAAAAAAACAAAAACAAATAGTATATAATAGAAGTATAGGGCCCCATCAAAAATTTAGCATCATATTAAGGGCCTAAACATATCTTAATTAGTTACATTGGAAAAGGAACTTGTAAAAAGTTAATTGGGTTTCATTTTATAGTATTGTTTATTGTTTCTCTAATTTTTCTTTATCTCCTATTGTATATAAAAATTATTTTTGCCTAGAAACCTGAATATATACTTCATTACTCATCTTCCATACTTTTTAGATTATTCCTGTTGGGTTTTGTGGGATCCCTCGAGTCGAACTGATACGAGGATCATTGTAGATCTCGAAACCCTACTGGTTCGATAAATCCCATAGATCTGATAACCAAACTGGTAAAAGATCTAGATGATCAAAAACACACTGGATCGATCTTATGCGGAAGCGATTAAGATACAAAAACCCTAAAAATCTAAGGATCTTATCATTGTATTAATTGATACTAACAGTTATGGACACAAAAATATACCTGGATTGCTTGAGAATAAGTCCACCAGTGAACGACCAACGAATGTTCCTCTAGTAGAACTAAAACCCGAAAGACTGGAAAAACCGAGCTGGTTAGTTGCGAGGGGGAGGGCGGCGCCGGTTAGAGAGAGAGAGAGAGAAAGAAACTGGAAACTGATTATTGGGAAAATTAAATTAATGATCTTCAACCCATAAGGCTTATTTATATATCAAGGAAACACAGTTTCCATCTAATTCAGTTTCCCCTTTGTAATTATCTTTTCTTTTCTTTCAAGAAAAGAATGCTCTAGATAATTACTTATAATTAATTAGATTATTGTATTATATATTTATTTATCTAATAAATATATAATTTTCTTAATTAATTAATAATCCTCCAACTTTGGGATTTCTGGCTGAAATTACCCAACTGATTTATAATTGACTATTATAAATCCAATCTCTTCATTTCTGGGTTTTATTTAACTTATTCGATTTATAGGTCCTCACAGGTGTGACCCTCAAGTGTCTTGTAACATTGGATGTGTAATTACTTGGTTTGTCAACTTATGCACATAATTACTAACAGACTCCCACTTGTGCAAGTTGGCAATACCGTCATGATTACACGGACCTAAGGAGGCCCCTAGATAGGCACTTAGGCTAACCAGGTTACAAGAACTCTTATACCCAGACAGGTGATATAAACTTTCCGTAAGGAAATAACATCTATGAAACTACTGTTCATAAATTGGGTATAACTTGGCTTTTCCCTTTGCATCCCGATATTTCATCTGTGAGTATGAGCTTGGAAAGTGTCAACTCTAAATACTCAAGATTCTGTTTTCTCGACTATCCGACTTTTACTGATAGGTAAACGACAAAGAACTAATCAGTTCGTTTGGGCATGGCCATGCACTTTATCAGTATATTCAGTCAGTCAAGAAGGGCCCAGAAATATCTCTCTTCAGAAAAGAGGTGCAAATCCCATCTTGCGTATCTGCATTTAATACCACGGCTTCCGCTGAATCTAGTTACGCCTTTTATAGCCACCCTGTTACGGCGTAGCGGTTGAGCGTACTAAGTATTCACCAGTCCTCATGATGTCAAACCAGATACCTCAGGTGATAGGGACAACCACTGTGAGATTTACTTATGACTATTTCCAAGAAGTAATCTCAACCGCGGATCACGTCCGATATTTGCTACTCTATCAAATATCTGTGCAACTTTTGGTCTACAACACTTGTAGCTGTTATTCAACAACCGATCATAACTACCCAAAAGTTCACAATGACTTTAACACCTTATCGGGTTCCCACCATGATAAGTTGTCACGGACAAATTTTGAATGAAAAAACTGAAAACTAGTTTCACTCCTGGATTATAAAACATGCAAAATTTATAAAAGTGATAAATAATTTAATTTTGTATAGTCCATATTACACTCTGTAATAATAACAAAATTAATGACATTTCTTAATAACTTTTATGATATCTATTTAACGTTTGTTAAATACTGATCTAAAATGAAGTATCACCTATCTTCAATTAAAACCCTTTGATTAAAGTTTACCATTTTAATCAAAGTGATAACCAAATAATACAAGTTTGTATTTAGTGATACAATTCACTTGATTATGCTAATTATTGTTTTGCAAGCACTTAAACAAAATTAGTCTTTTATTTTATCATATTCCCTGAACTTGGAGACCTGGAATAACTCCTAGTTTTTCCCTGAATATGCAAAATTAAACTGCAACTTTCCTTAGTTGCTGTGTAGATGAATGATTTCTATCTGAAATCAGATTCCATTTACTATGCTGGCAAATTTACTGGAATTCTATCTTTATTAATTATTCCAATATTTTAATTGTTGAATTACAGTCATTTTAAGACATTTGTCTCAAATACTTTGAAACTTTTATCCTTTTTGACTGTAAGGTATCTCATGAACTCTTATCCTACCCGGATCAAGAATTCCGAGATATATTGAATCAATAAAGATATCTTTCATTCTTTATCTTAAACTAGATAGAGAATAAACTGGGCTCCCACTAGCCTATATGAAAACCAACTATTACTCAAAATTTACTATTGACTTAGTCAAAGCTTTGATTAGTCAATTCTATTTTAAGTAATGAACTTGAGAATTCTATTTATAAAACTTAATTGGATTTTGTTAAATCCTAATTCCAAAACTTGGAATTTTCCTAGTTTTATAAATACTGTTATTAACGCTGTCTGAGTTAATATCCTTGATTCTTCTTTTAAACATCTGAATAATTAAACTTGATCACAAAAAATTATTTCAGAATCTTTTACTCATAAATGTTTTATTCCCAAAAACACATTCCTATAGTATTTCGTGTGTTTTTGACAGTTTTCATATAAATTACTTCAATTTAATTAAAACTATTGAAGTAACTACAATAGGCAATATCTAGGATCTAATCAAGTCAAAACTTGACTTTGTCAGATTTAAAACTTCATGCATAACAGATATTTATTCAAGACAATAACTTATAAAATTTAAAATCATTCAATAAATTATAAGTATTTAAAATGTAGCCATAAACCAAAAATAACTGTTTAAAATAATAAAGAATGTCTTGAAAGAAAATATCAAAAATGAACTTTTATCTTGATCCTTGCAACTCCTGGGCATCTCACTTCTGACCACCTGCAATAGTCATTTGCTCTAGGTATCAGTATACTTGTAAACTAACAAGTAAAAAGTGACAAACTAAAGCAATCATAAATATCTGAGGTTTACATACCTGCTTCATGACGCTTTGGGCAGTTTTGCCTCCAGTGACCGACCTCATTGCATGTGAAGCAGCGATTCTTGGTCCTAGCTTTATTTGGCTTAACCTTCTTGCCCTTGCCCTTGCCTTTGCCTTTGTTATGAACCTTAGGTGCACTCTGGACGGACTGAACTGGTCCTTTCCCTTTGCTGGTGCTTGTATGCCCATGCTTCTTTTTCACCCCTCCATCTCTTACCATCAGGACGTCCTTGGTTTTATTCTTGGTCACCATATTCAATTCAGCTGTCTTAAGCATGGAGTGCAATTCTGCTATTGACTTCTCCATGTTATTCATGTTGTAATTGACTACAAAGGGCTTGTAGTCATCTGACAGTGAATTGAGTATAGTATCCGTTGGTAGCTGCAATGGAACTGGGTGACCAAGCCTCTCCAGATGATCCAAGTGCCGTTTCATTTTCATGACGTGGTCACTTACTGATGTCCCTTTAATCATCTTGCACTCATTAAATGCTTTTGTGGCATCGTAACGGTCTGTACGAGCCTGTGTCTGGAACATGTCCCTCAACTGGCGGATCATGTCATAAGCATTTGTGTTTATGAGCCCTGCTTGTAGATCTGGGCTCATAGTTGCAAGCATGAGACAGGCGACATCTAGCAGATCATCTGAGTGCTTCTTGTGAGCATTCCTAGCAGCAGCCGGAGCATTTGCTGGAGGAGCCTCCCCAAGAGGCTCTTCAAGGACATACCATTTCCTTTCGTGTCTGAGCACAATCATCAGATTGCGCTCCCAGTCAAGGAAATTAGGGCCGGTTAGCTTGTCCTTTTCAAGGATAGAGCGGAGGGAAAGATTGTTAGTGCTGGTAACAGTGCTTGCCATCTACACATTTAAAATTTTTGGTTTTTAGCAACTGTAAATAGATTAAATTCCAACAAATATCAATAAACCCTTAAATGATCAATTTATTGGACTAGGATCCTTATTTCATACGTCCTGATGTGCGGTGTGTTCTTACTCCATCAGGCCCGCATTTATTTCGGTAGGTAAGGACTTTTACCAATCATATCTACTGATATGATTCCTAGATCTTTTCGGAACCACGGTAACTATCCGTACATGTTTTGGTCCCTCTTAGTGCATTTTGGCCCGGTACCTCCCGGTGAACTTAACAGTACCAAAATAGATCTCACCATTTTGGGAACCTGATCACTTTAATCTGGCCGGTACCACCCGGAGATAATTCGCAGAGTTATGTAACCCCCCAACTTCGGTTTGAACGTGGACGTTCAAGGTGTGTTCTCTCAGAACACCCACGTACCTTACGCCGAAGGTGCCCCTAGATGGGTTGCACTACTGATCTATGATTTTCGGGGTTTTGTAGAACTTTTATTTCCAGGATTTTTGAAAAGCATAATTCTGAAAAACTGATTGTTATAAAGGCAACTGATGTTTTAAACTAAGTGTTTCATACATGCTACATAAAACTAACTGTTTTAAAGTCACTTGCTAATTAAAACTAACTGTTTTGATAACACACTAGTTGATTAAAACTAACTGTTTCGTCAACTTGCCTTTTAAAACAATCATTTATAGGTTTAAGAATAAAATCTACCGTTTGGAAAAAGTTCGAAAAACTGGTAATTTTAATCATAAAACCTATCTTATTTTGCGATATTAGTTAGTCTTAAAACTCCTTCTATGTAAGATATCACAAATAAACATTCAACCATGCAGTTAAATAATAATAATCAACCACATAATAACCAATTATAGTTTTTGCCAACATTTGTTTCCTAGGGACCAATAATGACCTATTTTACTAAAAGCTTCAAAACTTGCGTAGCTCCCACTGGCCTCGTCACCTTTGCCTGGACTCCGGAAAGAGGAAGAGCTCCAGTAGCTCCCACTGGCCTCGCCATCCCGTAAGAATGAGAGGAAAAATAAAAACATCTATCCTAAGGTCATTATTACATAAGGGGTTGTAAATGGCACGCAGGCCTCCCCGGAATTTCGTCAAGGGTCTAAGTTGGCAAAATCTATAATAAGCATATATACACAAGTAAGTATATAATTTGTATAATCATGCATCTAATATAAGACACAAAATCAAGCAATATATATCTAAGCGTAAATTAAATCTAGATCCGTTAAAATTATCTTGTCTCACATACTGCAAAGCTTGGTTTTAACTGATTTATAAAACAAACTGTTTTATAAACCAATATTAATGTTTTACTTTGAAAAAGATTTTCTTGGAATTATAAAATAAGGTTTATAAATGATAAATTTATTTTATAAAACGTAAAACAATAAAATATTTTCCTTTTATATATATCAAACCGGAAATTGCGAACCAACTGGTTTGAATAACAAAATACTGGCCTTTAAACTGTATTGTGTTTTAACCATCTGGTAAAAACACGACACTGGGCTCATTTGACTAAACAGGTCAAAATTAATAATGAAAATCCCTTAATTTTGTAAAACCAATAAAATTATCTAAACATAAAAAATTTATTTGGACAATTGAATTGTTTAAAAACAAAAGAACCCTCTTTGGGCCATAACTTGGTCCAAAAAACTGGGCTTTAGGCCCGATAACAAAATTTTGGCCCGAATGAAAAACCCTAGATGGATCGTTAACATTACTCGTGCCGTGGAGGTTCGGCTCGCGTCGCGAGGAGACTATGGCCGTTTAACGACTAGTGATGACAATAGCTCGAAGCCACCGCCGCCACCGCCGATGACACCCAGGCGCTGCCACCATCTCACTAGTGGTGCAACCGCCGTTGATCCACAATCTGGCCAAAGCCGGGTGCGGTGTGGGTCTAGGTTACCGCCGAGTGCGGTTTCCGTTGACCATCCCACGGTTGGGGTTCGGTACCGCCGGCCACCACCTCACTGGTGGTTTGGCCGTGGATCGAACATCAACAGCCGCCGCCGCGCGACCACCGGTTGCGGTTTGGTCGTCCGACCACCGCCGCGTGTGGCAACGCCACCACAGCTACCGCAAAACGCCGCCATGGTTACTCCGTCTTGCCGGCGCTCGGCCAACG
The DNA here is from genome assembly GCA_030169165.1 of Centaurea solstitialis. Classification (NCBI taxonomy): domain Eukaryota; kingdom Viridiplantae; phylum Streptophyta; class Magnoliopsida; order Asterales; family Asteraceae; genus Centaurea; species Centaurea solstitialis. The sequence continues at coordinate 33,204,389 of CM058043.1, forward strand.
CCACCACCGTTCAGCCACCATCCATCGCCGATAACCACCACCCGTAGGTGGTGATCGACAATCGAATCAACAGCTGTCGTCGTCGATTTCAGTCAGCGATCAAATTTCACCCGCCACCACCAAACTGGTGGTGCGGTTTTGATTTCCGGTGGTCATGGCCGCCGTGGTGTGGCCTCGTTCCGACCACGTCTTGCCATTGTGAATTTCAGACGTCGCCGCCATCGACCATCGATTGGTCGATTGAACAGCCGTTGGCCACCACCGAACTGGTGGTTTGGCCGTGGCTATTGCGATCGCCGCTAATCGCTGCCGTGATCACCGCCATCCACCACCGCTATTGCGGATTCTGGTGGTTGCGGTGTTTGAGCCGTTCATGGCTCATGGTGGGACTCGGCTACGGCCGAGTGGTGTTTCACCCACGTCCATCATCTATCGCTACCACTAATCCGGTGGCGCGGTTTGGTGGTTTGGGACCACGGTCACCACCATCGGGTGGTAACCGACCGATCAATCACAAACAACCACAGCCACCATCTACTGGTGGTGCGGCCATGGCTGCAAGTGGTTCGGTCACCACCACTCAACTGGTGGCGTGACCAGGTGGTTTGAGAGCAGCAACCGGCGCCGCCACCACAAGCTGTGGTGCGGCCCGACGATCGTCCACCACCAATCGGCCGGCAGCGACAGCAACAAAACAACGCCACCGCCGCGCGGCTGCTGCCACCTCGCTGGTGGCACATCGGTGGTGTACCGATCTCATCCACCACCAATCTGGTGGTGGTGTTTCAGTGGTTTTTCCGGGTTTTCGTACGATAAATTGATCTTTGAAAAATTGTTATTACCTAAAGCTTTTAAAGTTCAGATTTTGATTAAAAACGAAACTTTAAACAATTAATCAAGAAAGCTTTTTATGAAACAATTTCAAACAACGGATCTATAACAGTTTAAATTAAAACGACAAACCTGTGGCTCTGATACCACTGTTGGGTTTTGTGGGATCCCTCGAGTCGAACTGATACGAGGATCATTGTGGATCTCGAAACCCTACTGGTTCGATAAATCCCATAGATCTGATAACCAAACTGGTAAAAGATCTAGATGATCAAAAACACACTGGATCAATCTTATGCGGAAGCGATTAAGATACAAAAACCCTAAAAATCTAAGGATCTTATCATTGTATTAATTGATACTAACAGTTATGGACACAAAAATATACCTGGATTGCTTGAGAATAAGTCCACCAGTGAACGACCAACGAATGTTCCTCTAGTAGAACTAAAACCCGAAAGACTGGAAAAACCGAGCTGGTTAGTTGCGAGGGGGAGGGCGGCGCCGGTTAGAGAGAGAGAGAGAGAGAGAGAAAGAAACTGGAAACTGATTATTGGGAAAATTAAATTAATGATCTTCAACCCATAAGGCTTATTTATATATCAAGGAAACACAGTTTCCATCTAATTCAGTTTCTCCTTTGTAATTATCTTTTCTTTTCTTTCAAGAAAAGAATGCTCTAGATAATTACTTATAATTAATTAGATTATTGTATTATATATTTATTTATCTAATAAATATATAATTTTCTTAATTAATTAATAATCCTCCAACTTTGGGATTTCTGGCTGAAATTACCCAACTGATTTATAATTGACTATTATAAATCCAATCTCTTCATTTCTGGGTTTTATTTAACTTATTCGATTTATAGGTCATCACAGGTGTGACCCTCAAGTGTCTTGTAACATTGGATGTGTAATTACTTGGTTTGTCAACTTATGCACATAATTACTAACAATTCCATCCACATGAAATTTGTTTTTGTGTTAAAATGTAGTAGATTTTGTTATTAACTAAAAAAAACTCTTATCTTTAAAAACAATTACCAACCATGAGAGACGACCTAACTACCTAAGTTATATTTATGTTTAAGATTTCAAAACTACTTCATTTTTTCCATACATTATTGATCTCTTATTACCTAATATTTAGTGCATGAATCTTAAATACTTTTCTATCTCAAAAACAACAATATGACCGAATTATAATGAACATGAACTTTTTATTCTAGGATCGATGGTTTTTAAAAACTTTGTTTCAACCTGAAAAGTTCTAAATGATGATGAATTTAAAAAGTTTGATTGATCTTGTGCTTAAAATATTGGGAAAAATTGTAATGTGTTAGTCAATCTGGTTCTTTCGCAACAGATCCATCTTTAACAACTCTTTAACGGCTATTGAGGTTAGAAGATATGTTTCGATTTTGTTGTGGATAAGTTCTTTTTAGGATAATCTTAGACGAAAGGAGTGTCATAAAAACTACATAGAGTGGAGAATCTCTCTTTGTAATTGCCTTGATAAAGTGTAACTTTATTCTATTTCCGCTAGCTATCGGGGGCCCAATTTTACATCTCGCTTAGGGCCCATAAAATGTCAGAAACGGGCCTGGTTGGGGTTTTTTTTTGTCTTTTTAGATTAAGTTTTTAATTTGTATGGATTTTGTATTGTAAACTTTTTGATGAATTTGTTGTTGGTGTTAATGATTCTTTTTCTTGATATTTTTATAGCTAGTTTGGAATTAAATTAGATGAAAACCTCCAATCCGTAATTTCTGCTTCGAATGAAGAAATCTATGATTAATATCAAACTCATCTCCATTTTTAAGAATGATGTTTTTTTTCATTCAGGCTTTGAAAGTTATGTGAAACTATTGAGGATTTAAAGTTCATTCTATTGAGGAAGGAGGTGAGAGGAAGAAGCACAAAAGACATTTTTACCCTCATATGCGATGCTAATTAATGATGTCACTAATAGTAGGAAAACTAATATTGTTAAGTTGAGGGAGCATGAGTTTTATAAAAATAAAATGTTGAGGACCTTCAATGTAAGTAGTTTGTTTGAGGAACCACATCAAAATTTTAAACAAACCACAGGGACCATTGACGTAATTTATTCTTTTATCAGTACACGTACCCGTGTAATGCGGTGGGTGTGAAGGATTGTAAAAAGTTTCTCATTTGTCTGAATTTTTGGAATTTTAGAATTTGTAGTTTTACGAAAAAACAGTTAGTTTGTAAACGTAAACATAACACAAGATATAAGAAGATTCAGTTGTAAATCATCAAGTGTCATTCTATATTTTAATTAAAAAAATTTCAAATTCATGTGATCAATGAATCCAATTTATTCTAAAAAACCTCACAAAATGTTATGGCAATTGAGCTTTTCTTCGTTCACAACATGTATGAACTTAAGGATATAAATCACCAAATGTGATTGATACAAGATGAAAAGTTGTATCAAGAATCCACATTCGACTTTTCTACCACCATAATTTTGTATATTAATTTATTCACCCTTCGGAGTAATCTGGGAGAGAGTTCAGATGATATTTTCGGATATGCAGAGTGCCAACTAAAAGATTGCAAGGTAATCATAGAGTTTGCCACAATTGTATATGGATCTCTACAACATTCTACTCAAAGTGTCTTTAGAGACATGGGTTTGAATGTTCATTGACCATTTCAGAAGAAACAGTAAATTTGAAAGAGAAAGATTGCAAGTATCTTTACCTTGAGTCCAAGATAGGTAAAAAGGCCTCTTGGATCTTTAAGATACTCAACATCGGGTATGAAGAAACCATGATGCTTGTACATATAAATCATACACTTCTCAATAGTTTTATGATTTTGGTCACACATAAAGCAACAAGTTGGATCCAACTTCTTCTCGTCCTCGTCCATGAGGATCAGAGGGCACTCCATTCATCTCCATATGGTTCAAAGATGATGTCATTTCACCAACCACATAGTCGTTTTCGTCAACCTTCTCCCGTTCATCACCCACTGAATTCCTCTTTATGTTGGGGAAGCTTGTTCACAATACGTGGTGGAAATTGCTTTATTATTGCAGCATCCCGTTTTGTTGACCATCTTGGGACGCTTGCATGGTATATATGAAAGTCAGTTACTGCAACATAAAAAAAATGGAACGAAGCTATCGCCATTGCCACATGATCAGTAAGAGTAAGAAGATCAAATTATCCCTTATATCAATTTCCATTGGAAATAAATAGTAAATGTATGAAATAAAGTACGACTTTGGTCCCTATAGTTTGATATTTAGAGTGTTTTTAGTCATTATTTTTCAAAAACTGCTTTTTTTCATTCTTATGTGTTTTTATATTCCACTTTCACCATTCCATTCAACTTTGTTAAATTAAGTTGGTTAACTAATCTAAAAAATGTTTGGTTAAATTACATATTTGGTTTTTATAGTATACCATCTTTATATTTTTTATTCTCAAATTACATAATTCACATTTTGTTACATTTACTTTATTTATTTATTTTATTACGACACTTTGTTTTATTGGTTAATTATAAACTATTATAACTTTAATAAAAAAAAATAATCAAATAATTTTATTAAACTATTGATAAGTACATGAATTTATTTCCAAAGTTTTTGGTTAAAATATCTTAAAGTTAATATTTTTTATTTATTGATTTGTTAAATCTTTTTATTTATTTTAAATAACTATTAATATATAATCCCCACCCACCCATACATATTATCTACATGCTAACAGTCACGTAAAATAGACGTCAACAACACCATATATCTCTTTTTTTTATTGTAAGCATATATTGAAATTCACAACACAATGCATGAGTTTCGTCATATAAATCCATATAAGTCTGTCTTACTACTTATGATAAAATCTATCACAGTTTGTAACCTGATGCGAAGCCCGGGCTCTTAATAACTAGTTAGGTTCAGTTCACAAGGCCCACAAGGATATGATGGTTGATTCGTTTCTCCGGTTTAGCATACGATTCACAAGGAACAGATTAGGGTTGCAGCGACGATTACGATTCACGAGACTATTATCGTTTCCTCCTAGCGATGGTCTCTTTCACGATTCTGGCTTACTTCCCTCGATCAATCGATTGTTGATTTTACTTGCTGAGTTTTTGCCTTGCCCTAGATCGACTACACTTAATCGATTGTTAACACTAAATCGCTAATTGCTTCCATTGATGTTGAATGTTGGTGAGTGGTGAACTACTGAAACTCGTTTGTGTGATTCTTATCAGGCTATGCGTAGAGGTGTGGGGTTGGGAGCCGGCGAGCCCGTCGGCTTCGGTGGGTACCTACCGGTACGTGACCGGCTGGTTGGGAGGCGTGATAACACCAATTTTTGGTGTTATTTTAGTCCTATTTCCAACGGGTTTGCCGTCTTCGAGTGAGTAAAGCGTAAGATTTCATGGTTTTATTGTAAGAATTTCAGGATTTATATAGATGCCATGGAAAGTTCGAGAAAGGGCAAGAAAAACATGGATTCGTGAGAGAATTCGTAAGCGAGTTAGAGTTGATGAAAACCGGGTGCAAGAAACGGTTGATCGGAAGTTCAAGAAAAGATTCCAAGCTTAAAGAGTGCGATTGAAGAAGAATCCGATGGCATTTGGAAAAGAAAGCTAGACTTGCTGATGAGACTTCAACCCTCGTCAGATGCAATGCTGGTAAACAGACATCCGAGGGTTGATCCGAGGGTTGAACCCTCGGACGCAAGTCTCGTCAAGTGTGCTGATTGTTATAAAAGGCTTTTCAGCCTAGGGTTTTGATTATTCATGATTTTCTCTGCAATTGGGGCGATTTCTATACTTCTTTGGGCGATTTTTGGCTGGAGCAAGAGGAGATTAAAGGGAGATATCGATTGGAGATTGATTTCTACACCGAATCTTCACCGTTCTTCGTGGGTATAGCGCATCAAAGGGAGTTTTTATGAGTTTTTTGCCTTATAGACTTATGGATTCTTTATCTTTTGATTTGTTTGTTTATACCCCCAACATGAACTAATCTTTAGATGTTGGGGGTTGGTTTGATTTTGGTTTTAAGCTTATGAACACGTGATTTGTGATTTTTATCAGTTTTCTTGACTAATGAAGCATATGATTTTTAGGTTTAAAGCTTTTGTGAGTTTGATCACCTTGCAATTGATATGTTTGTTAATTGTTAAATTCGAGAGAATTAATTGTTAACCAGAACTCGAGTTATATGGCTAAGGTGAGAAATTGGGTAGAGATACACCAAGTAAACCTTAGTCCCGTTTTAATCTTGTGAGTTTAATGCTTTTTGGAAACAAATGTATGAGATCGAGAGATGAAACATTGTTTTACAAGATAGAATCTATTGTTATTCGAGAGAGAACAATAGTGATTTTTACAAGATGGGTTTCATGAAAGAGATTACTGATAATTTTCCAAAGTAAAGTGTTTATTTGTGAAAACCTTAGGATTTCCAACCCTCAACAGTTTTCTCCAACTGAAAGTTTACCAATTTAGTTTCTTGTCGTTCTATTTGTTTAGTTTAATTAGTACTACTTTAATCATCACCACTCAAAATTCGGATTGTCTAGTCAATAGCGAATATTAGTCATTGTGACGTTCAGTTCTAATTCCCTTGGTTCGATCTCGTACTTACCAGTACATATTACTTGATTCGACCCGTACACTTGCGGTTAGATTTAGGGGGGTGTAATTCCCGCCTATCAAGGCGGTGTGGGCAAGCTGCGGTTAGCTGAAGTGAACCCCCTCTCTCTTCCTTTCTTTCTATCTCACTCTTATTTTATATTAAAAAGATTTTTATTAGGTATTTTGTTTGGGAGGGTTGAGAGGGTTGGGTACTAATTAGAGTGGGTTCCAGAGGGTTAATGAGAAGGTTGAAGAAAAGCTGATGTCGCAGTGAGGTTGATTTCTGTTTCTGGAATGGTAGAACTGGAACTCCTTTTCTGCTATTCTTCATACTGATTTTAGACTTCGAAGTTGAAATTCAATTTTTGATTCAACAAATTTCTAACAGTAGATTAATACTCTTTTGGATTTCTGTCTTCGAAGGTCGGATTGGATTCTTGATTCGTCGCCTCTGAACTACGTTTACTGCTGTGGTGAGCTTCTAACTTCTAAACTTTGAGTTGACTAATTGATTTATAAAGTTTATATTTGAAGTTTTATATTACGTTTATTTCATGAATGATTTGTTTTATCACTTTTATGTTTAGTCAATCGGTCTTTAGACACTTATGTTTATATTAGGGGGCAGAGAAAGTAACAATATTTATAAACCTTCTCTAGATTACATGCTAATCGTGGAAAAGGTAAGAGGAAACATAACATTTGGACAACATTGGATGTTGCAAAAAAAACTAATACTTGAAGAAACCAGAAGTTGTTCTCAGGAAAATGAGAAGGAACCAACAAGTTTTTAAATCTTTTATGATAACGAATTAACGATAGAAGGTTCATGTAGAACACAAAGTATAGAAGAAATAAGGGAAGGGAGAAAGAGGTGGAGAGTCTATTTTTTATAAAGAGCCTTGGTTGTCATTCTTTTTCTTATTTTGTAGAAACAAGTACCATTTAGAAGCTTTTGTTAATATGCAACAATTTCAAGGAGGCATTTTAGTGCATAATGTGAAAGGGATATTACCAAAAAAACAATAATGTAAAAAGAGATGAAAATGAACAATTGTGGCTATAAGAAAACCAACGCAATGTTGTTCCATTGCTTATCCAAAACAACGGTATCACCAACCAATGCAATGATATCACCAACCATTGGCTATAAGAAAACCAATGCAATGGTATCACCAACCAGGAGCATGTTACCATCATTTGCTTGCATATGCCCAGGTCAATGGGATCCTGCTAACAAGCAATTGGTTCGTTTGGAGAACAAAAACCCCGATAATGTATCAAGTTCGTCCACCCCTAGATCTCGTCTAAGGATGCGGTCAACAAAAACTGCTGATCATTTCAATTCTATGGGTGTTGCTAATCATGATCAACAAATGTTGTTGAAAGTGATGCATGTACAACATATGGTAAACAAAACTACTAATGACATGAACAAAAAGATCTTGAAACTGATCTTTAGATTGAATAGGATAAAACTGAGGACTAAGCTATGGGTGTTGCTAATCATGTGATCAACAAATCTTGAATGTGATCCTACAAAAACTACTAATGATTCCTATGATGAGTACTGGCTAACCATGAATCTAAAAAATGAATCTTGAAATTGACTATGCATCTGTTTACTTGTTACAAATCACAAGCAAAAAAATGTTGAGAAATTGATGTACTATATTCTTCTATAGACCGAGCAAACCAACTACAAATCTGAATCATGAATAAGAAGATGCCACCATTGATCATCTTTCATTCTACTGGCTTCCAGGAACCGGTGTTCTGCTTTAAGTACGCCGCATCCAGTTCGGCCCTAGTCATGGCCTTTTCCACAATCCATTTCTTCGAACTTGCAACACAACACAGGTGAATGGTGACAAAAAAAGAAGAAGCAAAAAGGACCTCATATTCACATATGAATAGCTAGGGTGTTTGTTCTTTCTTACCAATTGTTTCACCGTTCAAGGCTCCTATCGCCTTTTGGCGTTTTCGTGCGATTCGTAGTTCACGAATGCGAACCCTCTAGATTTCCTTTGAGCATCTGTCTTGAGCAAAACACTTGAGACACTTCCATGTTCCGAGAACTTTTGTTTCAAAATGTCTTCGGTGCAGTCTAGGCCAAGGTTCTTGACACACAGATTCGTAAACTGTGGTGGCTTTCTCTGGTCTTTTTCTAGGAATTCAGCTACTACCCTGATAAAGAACAGAGACAAATTTGATTTGATTTCTTGATGTCATTGATAAGTAGCCCTATGGGTTATTAGATTCTTTTGGTCAATGATGATTAAATTTGTGTTTTAATGTGTGTTTCTTCTGTATCAGGGTGGTAGTTGAATTCCTAGAAAAAAAAACAGAGAAAGCCACCACAGTTTACAACTGTGTGTGTCAAGAACCTCGACAAAAACTGCACCGAAGACATTTTGAAACAGAAGTTCTCGAAACATGGAAGTGTCTCAAGTGTTTTGTTTAGAAAAATGCTCGAGGGGAATCTAGAGGGTTTGGATTCGTGAAATACGAGTCGCACGAAGATGCGAAGAAGGCAATAGGAGCCTTGAACGGTGAAACAGTTGGTATAAAAGAACAAACACCCTAGCTATTCATATGTGAATATGAGGTCTTTTTTGCTTCTTCTTCTGTTCACTGTTCACCTATGTTGGCAGGTTTGAAGAAATGGATCATGGAGAAGGCCACAACTAGAGCGGAAAGGGATGTTGCGTACTTAAAGCAAAAAAACCGGTACGTGGAAGCCGAGGATGAAAGATGATCAATGATGGTGAGTCCTATTCATGATACAGATTTGTAGTTGGTTTGCTCGCTCTATAGAAGAATATAATAGATCAATTTCTCAACATTTTTTTGCTTGTGATTTGTAACAAGTAAACAAATGCATAGTCAATTTCAAGATTCATTTTTTAGATTCATGGTTAGCACAGTACTCATCATAGGAATCATTAGTAGTTTTTGTAGGATCACATTCAAGATTTGTTGATCACATGATTAGCAACACCCATAGCTTAGTCCTCAGTTTTATCCTATTCAATCTAAAGATCAGTTTCAAGATCTTTTTGTTCATGTCATTAGTAGTTTTGTTTACTATATGTTGTACATGCAGTACTTTCAACAACATTTGTTGATCATGATTAGCAATACCCATAGAATTGAAATGATCAGCAATTTTTTTTGACCGCATCCTTAGACAAGATCTAGGGTGGACGGACTTGATACAATATCGGGGTTTTGTTCTCCAAACGAACCAATTGCTTGTTAGCAGGATCCCATTGATCTGATCATATGCAAGCAAATGATGGTAACATGCTGTTGGTTGGTGATACCATACTTTAGTGGCAGAGTGTCCCAAATGAGCCCATATATAGGCAAGGTCCTTCAGTGGTGAGTGTCCCAAATGAGCCCATATATAGGCAAGGTCCTTCACTATTTTCACTCATGAATGACATGAGGTTGTCATGGCAGATTCGTTTGCTTATGTCTTAATTTGGTTTTGAAACAATAAGCTAATTCTAACACTTTTTATGAAACTCTCGTTACACACCTGTAGAACCCAGGTGTTGAGAAGAGTCAGAATCATCTATCTTTAATGCTTTCTAGTATAATTTCCTTGTTCTGTAAACAATCTTATTTTGTTTATGCCCTTGTTTGAGGTTTGGAACCTCGAGGGCCGTTGTTGACAACTTTTGTAACTTCCTTTCTCCTATAAAAGGAAAAGGATGATTTAGGGTTTTGTGTTGGAATTCATAATATACTAAATTGGGCAAAATTCACCATTGTTGAGTTCTTCAAAAAGCTTCATTGATTTCATCCCATTGTTTGGATTTCCATCCATTTCTTCTTCATTTCATTGTTTTTAGGGACAACAATTGGTATCAGAGCCAATCTTGTTGATTCCTTGGTTTGTGGTTTGATTTTTAAAAAGGTTTTTAAGGTTTTTCAAGTTTTGAGTTTTCAAAACTTTTGGATTTTCAATCCAAAAGGTGTTTTAAAAGGGCTTAAAATAAGTGTTAAGTGATTCCCCATAGTTTTCTAAGCATTTTCCTACATTTTGGGGGTCTTAACACTGATTTTTAAGAGGTTTTTAAGTGTTTTTAAGAAATTTTTCGAGCTTTCTGTGCAGGTTTTCCGAATCGGAAAACGAGAGCTGAAATATCAGCTCAAATTTTCCGAGTCGGAAATTGCTCATTCTCCGAATCGGAGAACTCTCCTTTTCCGAATCGGAAAACATCTGTTTTCCGAATCGGAAAACGAGTCTCTGACTCGGGGTCTTGCTCTTGAGAAGTTTCTCTCTTTTCCGAGTTCCCTTTTCCGCACCCACCTTTTCCGAATCGGAAAAGTTCATTTTCCGAGTCGGAAAAGTTGCTTTTCCGAATCCTGTTGTTTGAGCCAAATCCGAATCGGAAAACATCTGTTTCCAAGTCGGATTTCGCCTCTTTGAGCCGAAACGCTTGCCGTTTTGTTTCTCAAATTCGACACTAAGCTTGCTTTCAAAACCTTTTACTTTCTCCAAGCTTTCTGTGTCCCGAGGCGCTCGAAACATCAGCTTTTTCAAAACCTTTCTGTGTTCAAGCCAAGTGAATCTTACAAGGAGGTCTCTTTCTTTTCTCAGAAATGTCGAAGGAAATCCTGGGGATTGGTTCCGAAACTCGCCCTCCCGTCCTGGTGATGGGTGAGTACCAGCAATGGAAGCGCCGGATGATACACTTCCTAGACATGCTCGACGGTAATCTCATGAAGTCAATCCGCGAAGGCCCAATCCGACCAACTGTCACGGTTGCAGCTGTTCCCAAAACAGATACGTGTCCCGAACTTCCATCGTATGTAGTTGAAAAGCCAGTTGAGATGTTCAGTCCAGAACAAAGAGCCCGGCACCTCGTTGACAAGCGTGCACTGACCCTTCTGATCATGGCTCTTCCCAATGATATGTATGCAAGGGTGGATAGTCTGACAAACGCACGAGACGTTTGGTTAGAAATAGAGCAACAGATGCAGGGAGGTGACACCGCTCTCGAGAGTCAAAAGGAAAGTGCCTTAAACGCTTACGAAGGCTTCAAAGCCAGGGAGACCGAATCCCTCACCGAGTCTTATCAAAGACTGAACGCCTTCGTGAATGACCTGCGAAGGCTCGGGATAGAGAAGTCAAAGTACGAGGTGAATGTTAAGTTCCTGAAGAACCTAACACCGGCATGGCAAAATCTGGCGATCAACTTGCAGCTGAGCCGAAATCTGGGGATCATGGGTCTACACGACCTATTCAGCATGATGGTTCAGCATGAGGAATTCATCACGGGAGGCAAATTCAAAAATACTGTTGACCCTCTGGCACTCGCGGCAGTGCCATGTGGAGGATCAAACTCAGCTCCCTTCCAGCATCAGCAGTACAACAACTCATCTCCTCAGCAGTACAACCAGTCACCACCTCAGCACTATCAGGAGAACTACAACCAGGAGTTCAACGGGAACTATGGTTCAAACTACCCAGAGTTCAACTCGAACTACAGTCCAAGCTATCAACATCCAGATGATCCGCTAATTATCTCAATCTCTGATGATGAACTCTTCCATGTGAATGAGTCTCTTGCCCTCATCTCTAATAGCGTACAGAAGCTGAATTCCAAACGTGGATACAGCAGACCCAGGGGATCTGGATATCCCAGTGGAGGAAGGATAGGGCAAGGCCGAGGTGGACACTACCAGCAAGAACGAGTTCAGTTTGGGAATCAAGGAAGAGGAGGATACCAGCAAGGGGACAGATATCAGAATCAGCATCCAGGAAGGTACCGTGGTGATCAAGGCCAGTATAGGGAAGCTCGAGGAAACTACAGAGATAACACCTACCTGGACTATCAGGGAGGCCCTGGAGACCAGGGAGATTGGAGAGGACAGGTTTCTCATATCAACTATCGCCAAAGCCAAAGAAACTACACTCCAGAATCGGGATACATTGACCGTCAAGGATACAGTAGCGGGTATGAAGGTGGTCAAGATGGAAGACGTGAAGATGGCAGATATGGAGGATTCGTAGGTGGTCAAAGTGGTCCGGGATATGGTCAAGAACAGGAGAGGAACTACAGGGAATATGATGGTCAGTCAGCTCAGGGTAACAGAAACTATCAAGACGGGAACCATCAGAGTGGTTCATCTAGGCAAGCTCCGAGAGAAGGACATCAACAAGGTCCAGTTGAAATTGGTGATCAAAGGTTGAATGCTCCTCCAGCTCCAGTGAATAGTGGTGGTCCTAACCCAGCCCCTCAAAAGATCGCTAGTGCCACTACATCCTGCTTCAAATGTGGCAAGCTGGGTCACTATGCAAGCAACTGTCCTGTCAGATTCAAAGATGCTGCATACTTTGAGAAGAAAGCAGCTTTGATGAGGAAGAAAGAGAAGGGAGTTGCTCTGCTAGTCGATGAGGAAAACTGGGTATGTGAGGAAGAAAGCTCAGACGAGGAAGATCATCTAGTTGGGGGTCCGTGTTTGATGGCAGATTTCGAAGGACCTGAAGCTGTTGGCCCCAGCACATATCGAGACCTCGACGCTTCTGAGGTATCCACTATCCCAGACTTAACTGATGATGTGACAATGTTAGAATCTAGAATTTGTGAACTTGAGAGATGTCTCCAATCGGAACGATCTCTCGTCACGAAATTTAGAATCGACAGTGCCATATACAAAAGCTCTCTTGAGGACTTGACCATAGTGTACAATCGTGAGACTCTTGAGTCTAGCGTCAGAGAGTCCAATTTGTCCAACAAACTCAGTTGTCTTCAGAAAACCCATGAGGAACTTAACAGTGACCATGGTGAGCTCCAACTAAAATTTCAGTTACTTTCAGAAGAAAGAACTAGACTGTTTTCAAAAATTCAAGAGCTTGAAGATAACAATTTTAAAAGAGGACAATCTGAGCAGACCTTGAGCATTCTTACGCAGCATGCCAACAAAAATCCTTTTTATAAAGCCAGACCCGGACTTGGACTATCTGAGAACCATGTTTTAGAAAAAGCGCCTTCTCATCTATACAACTTTGAGGACATGGCCGCCTCCAAACCCAAACCTGCCTTCATAGGAGGACACGTCACCGAAGAATTTATTAGGCAGACCGTCACTTACACGGAAGTAATTAATGGTGAAACCATTACCAGAACCATAAGTCCGTCCAATAGTTCTTCGAGTAGTCCACCCTCAAGTCCCGTTCCCAACAAACCTATATTTGTCCCAGCCAGTGATCCAACAAACACTAAGTCCACATGGGAAGGCATCAAGGCTAGGACCCCTAGGGTAGCTATGCCTCCCATCAACTATTCAGACCTTAACACTAGTTATGACACTAGGGAGATGGATTTTTCAGAAGAGACCTTAGTTATCCCACCAGAGGATGTTTCCGCAACTAAGAGTCCCGACCTAGTCGAACTAGAGAAGGAAATGTTTGGACTTAGACTAAAAGCCATGGATCTGGACGCATGTCAACATCAGATACTGAATCTGAAAGTGCTGATTTCTGAAAAAGACAACTTGGTTCACACTTTGAAGAAAGACTTGATCGAGGCAAATGCCGAGAGAATTAGAATGTCTTCAGAATGTGAGACCGCAGCCTCAACCTTTACTGATTTTCAACTCAAGGTTGCGGATCTTAAGGCACGATATGTTCTCCTAAATGTTCATTCAGAAATTGCAAGAGAACTTGATCATGATGAAAAGATCAAGTATCGTGTTGCCTTAACCAACCAACGTGTGTCAAATTCCATTTTGAAAAGAAAAGTCATGTACTTTGAAAACCTTTCAGACTCAGTTGATGATAGGACGACTCCACTCCTAAACCATCCAGTAGTTGAATCCCAAATCAAATCTGTTACGGATCTAGAGGACTATTACACCTTACTGTCAGATGATGATGAACCTCTCAACTCACACCATAGGATAACCGAACCAAAGACTATCCATGATCCTAACGTTGAGTACGATCTGAAGGTGTTCTTAGATGAAGGTGATGATCCTTCAGGTTTTGTCCCAAAAGGGCCAAAATCTGTTTTTGTAAAACCTGAGAAGTCTGTTGAGTCACGAGCTCCTATTTCTGAGAACAGTAACCCTACGGGTGAAAAATGTGTTGGTACTGACAAGGGGAAGTCAGTTAAGCCTCACGCACCCAAAGGACTCCAGAAAAGGCATTCAAAGTCTAAAGATGCTCGTAACTCAGCTAAACCCATTAAAAGTCTTGACCTGAATTCAAGCAGCTTTGAAGTGGGTGAGACCTCTCAGTTAAAACCAAAGCAACCTTTCTCTTCCACAAAACCTAAATTTTCAAAAACATCTTCTGGAAAGGGTGGCAACTCTTCTCCTATTAAACCGTCATCTAACTCACACCATGCTCATAATGCAGATGGGAGGAAGAAGGATGGTGGACAGGAAGTGAAGCCACCAAGGAAGGATCACCGAGGAAGACCCAACTCTTTTCAAGCTTTCCCTAAGCAGCGTAGTCCTAACCGTGCGGGTCTTGGCTATGCTCCACCTAGCGTAGGAATTAATTCAAACATGTCTGTAAAACGTAATCAACATTTAACTCATGCTTTTGACTCTTTGCGTAATGACATGTGCTTTATGTTTGACAATTTTCTGCGCTATGGTGTTTATAATTCTTTTAATGCTGATGTGCCTAAAATCAATTCTCGAAAGAGAAGAGGGAGAAAAAGAGGAAAGGGGAAACCATCCTCGTCAATGCAGTCCCCTAAGCCTAAGGAGAAATCCGAAAAGGAGACTGCATCGACCAATTCAACTGTTTCTGACCCTAAGGAACCCATTTGGCAATGGGTCCCTAAACAAGTCTGATTGTTTTGCAGATCAGTCATGTGTGGTATTTTGACTCGGGTGCTCACACACACATGACTGGGCAGCGGTCCTTCATCTTCGACTACGTTGAGAAGTTTGAAGGATACATAAAGACTGCCGACAGAACGCCGTTGCCGATATTAGGGTCGGGAAAAATCACAAATGGAAAGTACATCATCAAGGGTGTACGTTATGTGGAGGGATTGGGGTACAACATGTTTAGCTCCAGCCAGTTCTGTGATAACGGATACTGGTTGAAGACCTTTCAGTACGGAAGTGACGTGAACGATGAAGACAACAACGCTATTCTCTCCGCCAGGCGAAATGGCAATCTCTACACAACCGTCTTCCGTTCAATCCCTCAAACACACCCCCAGTTTGAAGCTAAACCGAAGAATGCGATCTGTCTGCTCTCAAAAGCCTCAAAAGGGGACAGTTGGCTATGGCACCGCAGACTATGCCATCAGAACTTCAAAGATATGAACAAGCTGGTTTCTAAGGGTTTAGTCAGGGGACTACCTGAGCTTCGCCTTTCCAAGGACACTCTTTGTCCTGCGTGCGAACAAGGAAAGATGACTAGAAGCTCTCATCCACCGAGAATGGATACGAATTGCCAAAGTCCCCTCGACTTGATACACATGGATCTTTGTGGACCTATGAGAGTAGAAAGTCTCGCCAGAAAGAAGTATATGCTGGTTCTCGTAGATGAATTCTCTAGGTTCACTTGGATTGAATTTCTTCGAGACAAATCAGAAGCTGCTGAACGAATCATAGCCTTCATCAAACGCACACAAGTTCTCTTGGGTCGTCGGGTGAGGAAAATACGTAGCGACAACGGTACTGAGTTCCGCAACACAAAGCTGCAATCCTTTCTCGAAGAAGTGGGGATCACTCACAACTTCTCTGCAGTTCGCACACCTCAACAGAATGGGGTCGTAGAAAGGAAGAACCGGACGTTGGTCGAAGCAGCAAGATCCATGATGGCTCACTCTGGAGTTCCTCAACAGTTTTGGGCTGAAGCCGTTTCCACCGCATGCTACACGCAAAACCGGACTCTGATCGTAAAGCGGACTGGTAAAACCGCTTACGAGATGGTCGAACAGCGTAAGCCAAACATTGACTTCTTTAGAGTTTTTGGCTGTAAATGCTATGTTCTTAATGACCGGGATAATTTGGGTAAGTTTGACCCTAAGTCTGATGAGTCTATCTTCATCGGATACTCACATAACTCTAAGGCTTACCGGGTCTTCAACAAACGGACCCGAACTATCCTGGAAAGCTCAAATGTTGATTTCTCTGAATCTGAAACCTATCTGAATGCTAGTTCTAGTAGTGTGTCTGCATCTTTCCCTGAATTGTTCCCTTCACCACCGAGCACAGATCCGTCTTCTAACTTTTCTGCTTTAGACTTTTTAGATCTCGCGGAATACGATCTGCACACTCTAACGAGTCCAATCGTAGTTCCCGCTCCAACAGGTTCGACCACAACCACAGTGTCATCTGATGCCTTCGTCACGGAGCCCTCCTCCAGCACTTCAACTCACTCCGTGACACCTGAGTCCGTGGCTCCTCCGTCGGAAGTTTCATCCGCAGCTTCACCGGCCTCTGATCAAGAACAGACTCTGCACCCTGTTCTTGATCCAATTCCAGAAGAAGCTCCACTACCTTCCCCGAGCACAGCCCAACGATCATATGCTCAGGTAGTCAGAGAGCCCCGGTTAGAGGCTGCACCGCGGATCAACCAAGCTGAAGGCTCATCAAGTGGGAACCTAGAAGAGATCTTTGCCGTGCAAGATGAGAACGACGCCACCAACAACCGACAGGCTTATGTCACTCACCCTCACACTCGAAGGTGGACAAAAGATCATCCCCCCTCTCAGATAATCGGGAGTCCCTCACAACCTGTAAACACTAGATCTGCAAAGCACACTGAAAATCTGATCCTTTTCGGTGGATTCTTGAGCGATTTTGAACCATCTAATGTTTGGCAAGCTCTCACCGATCCCGACTGGGTGATCGCCATGCAAGATGAGCTGGCCGAATTCGAGAGAAACAAGGTTTGGCGCTTGGTAGAACGACCATGGGGAAAGACAATCATTGGCCTCAAGTGGATACTCCGGAACAAAACCGACGAGAATAATCTCATCATCCGGAACAAAGCTCGCCTGGTCGCCAAGGGTTATCGCCAACAAGAGGGTATCGACTATGATGAGACGTACGCGCCAGTAGCCCGAATCGAAGCTATCCGAATCTTCCTTGCGTATGCTGCACACAAAAACATGACAGTCTATCAGATGGACGTCAAGTGTGCCTTCCTGAATGGAGTCCTTCAAGAAGAAGTGTACGTTGAGCAACCGGAAGGGTTCGTCGATTCTCGATTCCCAAATCACGTCTATGTTTTGGACAAGGCGCTGTATGGTCTCAAGCAAGCCCCGAGGGCATGGTACGAAACTCTCACTGACTACTTAATCGGAGTTGGCTACAAGAAAGGTACTATCGATCCCACTTTGTTTCTCAGGAAGTCAGGTACAGATTTAATTATCGTTCAGATATACGTGGATGACATTATCTTTGCGTCTACAAGGCCTGAGATGTGCCAAGAGTTTGAGAACACCATGAAATCACAATTCAAAATGAGCATGATGGGCGAGTTGACGTTCTTTTTAGGACTTCAAGTTCGACAACGCCCTGATGGCATTTTTATAAATCAAGCCAAATACGTTCAAGATCTTTTAAAACGATTTGATTTCGGTGGATCAAACTCCGCGGCCACACCAATGCCCAAAAATTTTCAACTCTCTGCTGATACTTCTGGTAAACCGGTTGACCAGAAAACCTATCGGGCAATCATTGGTTCTCTTTTATATCTCACGTCCAGTAGACCAGATATCGTCTTTTCCACGGGTGTCTGCGCTCGGTTTCAGTGTGACCCACGGGATTCACATCTGTCTGCGGTCAAGAGAATCCTTAGGTATCTGAAGGGCACACCGGATTTTGGCCTTTGGTACCCAAAGGATTCTGGCTTTGAACTAATTGCATATACAGACTCAGACCATGCAGGTTGCAAGCTTAACAGGAAAAGCACTTCTGGTGCTTGTCAATTTCTCGGGGACAAGTTGGTCAGTTGGTCATCCCGGAAGCAGACTTGCGTCTCTTTATCCACCGCGGAGGCAGAATATGTAGCCGCCGCCTGCTGCTGCTCGCAAGTTCTGTGGATGAAAACCCAACTAGCTGACTTTGGATACACCATGCATCGAATTCCCATCTACTGCGACTCCAAAAGTGCAATCCAGATCACGGCAAATCCAGTTCAACATTCTCGGACGAAGCATATCGACATTCGATATCATTTCATCAAAGATCACGTCGAGAAAGGTAACATTGAACTATACTTTGTTGAGAGTGACTATCAGCTTGCTGATTTGTTCACCAAGCCGTTTGACGAGAAGCGTCACTTTTTCCTCCTAAGCAAGTTGGGAATGCTAGACCTCCCTGCCTAAGGTCTAGGGGGAGTCGGGAGTTCTTATTTTATATGCATGTGTGTAGGGGGAGTCTATAGGATTTCTATAGGTGTTGCATAAATCGAGGGGGAGTACTAAGTCCTGTATATACTGTTTGGTGTGCTCACTAACGTTCTCGGATCCACATCACTTTGGATACCACTTTTATATTCTATCTTGTAGGTGTGGACCCTCACAACGACTTCTGGTTACTTCAGACCAGGACTCGCTCTAAACCCAGTGAGACGAACCAGGTAAGTCTCTCTTTTCGGAAGTCGAGGGCTGAACTTGCAACTTTTTGTGAACTTGAAAGTTCAGGGGGCGGTAGAGTACATATCTTGAACTTACAAGTTCGGGGACTAACTTTGCTACTTTCTGTTTCTTAAAGTTCAGGGACTCGTTTTGCAAACTTTGTGAAACTTGTAGTCCAGGGTCTGTTTTGAAAATTTTCTGAAAATACAAGTTCAGGGACTTGTTTGTAAGTTTTCTCAAACTTCAAGTCCAGGGGTGGTTTTTGCCAAATGGTGAAAGTCGGGTTAAGAGAGCCAAAAGGAGAGCCAAACACAGTGTTTTTGACCCAAACACAGTGTAATTCGGTAAAAATATAAATACCGGTTTTCAAGAATTACTTTTCACAAAATTCAAATTTTCATCTTTTTCTCTCTGAATTCTCACCCGAACCCACTTCGCGCTCGATTCCGGTTTTCGCTCGTTATTGCTCCGATCGTCGATTTCTTTACATATTCGGATTCCTGGTAAGTAAACGATCAACCCTTATATAGTTTTAACATCTAAATCATGCGTTTTATTGTCTGGATCGAAGCCTAAAAGTTTTAAAACTTACCCGAAACCCAAACTTCTTGGAATGGGATTTCGGGACGTTAAAACGATCCTTTGTTGCTTCTAATGTTGTTATAAACTGATTTAGGATGAATGTTGATAGTTTAGGGCCTTAGATCGATGATTTTTGAGCGGTTTCTAAGTGGAAAATACGAACAGTCGCGGTTTTCCGACTCGGAAAACTTGAACATTCAAGTTTTCCGAATCGGAAAACTTGAATGTTCAAGTTTTCCGCATCGGAAAACGATAAGTCTTCTTGTATGTTTTCCGATTCGGAAAACATGGTTTTCCGAATCGGACTTGGTCTCGGTTTTTCAAATGCTTCTTTTCCGACTCGGAAAACTGAATACCCTTTGGGTTCAAGTTCCGACTCGATAGGGGACAGTTTTGCCAAATTTCTAAGTGTTGAAACCGATCGAAAACTGTTTTCGACTCCGAAAACCTACATGTTTTCTCTCTGAGTGTGGGAGTTTCCCGATTCGGAAAATACCCCTTTTCCGAATCGGAAAACTTGTCTGTTTTATCTCTATGCTATTTTACCAAGTGTTGAGTTATCCGACTCGGAAAATACTCTTTTCCGAATCGGAAAACTCCCCTCGTGTGCTTTGCTCGTTTTCCGACTCGGAAAACACGAAAAACTCATTATTGGGTTTTCGAGTTTTTCCGACTCGCGCTTAGTCGAGGGTATAGTCTTTTCACATTATAATATTTCTAACACTTGAAGTATTACAGAAATGGCTGATCAACAACCGATTGCTCCCACTTCCCCAGTCGCCAACGCTGCTGATCTAGCACTGATCAACCCGGCAGACATCGTTGAGATCCACCAGAACAACCAGTTCGTTAACTTGGCGAACTTCACAGTTCAAGATGACGTTGTTCTCGAGATTCTCCGAGCTCACCCCCTTGCATACGCGATGCAAGCCACTGCTGATATCCCTATGATTTATCTGCAGCAGTTCTGGAACACTTCCCGCGTTGAGAACCGGGACGGAGTTCAGACCATCATCGGCCGAGTGGACCAGACTGATCTGGTCTTCACTATGGAGGATCTTCGCAGAATACTCCGTCTGCCAGCTGCTACTCCGGAAAACCCATTTGACCCTCTCGTGTCTGGACCCGAACTGTTCAGCGAAGTGCTCGCTGTCGGAGTCCACTACACCGAGAGCAACAGGCCAAGAGGAATCTCCCAGATTTCACAGGGAATGCTGCCACCAATCTGGTACTCTTTCTTCAACTTACTTAACCGCACGATCTCCTCGAAGACCCATGGCGTGGACAAGGCTTCCACTCAGTTCTGGCACATCTTCCATGCGGTCGCCTACGGAAGGCGGATTGACTTTGCTCAGCAAATCTGGGCGGACATCATCGGTGATGTCAGAGCTGGGCCAGGTCGTACAAAGCACAACTCCATCCCGTGGATGCGCTTCTTCAGTCTGGTCATCCGAGATCACATGACTCAGAACCGGGCTGTCAGACGCAGATCAAGCCATCTCCGCTTCGAAAGCCAACAGATCGGCCGAGCCAACAAGAAGACTCTGAAGCGTGGTCAGGTAGAGATGCACATACCGGCAAACGTACTCAACTTGGCAGACCGTAGGTCAGTGAGCGTTAGGATGTACCGAATATCCATAGGCCTAGAAGACACGTCTACGGACTCCTCAGAACCGGGGAGCCCTGCCCAAGACGTGCGACCCGTCCTTACTAGAAGCCGTGCCTCTGGTACGGCGGGCCAGAGCTCCAGTGGGGGAGCTTCTGGCTCGGGAGTGATGAGAGTTGACGTAAGGGGAGGAGCGGGTAGAATAGTCGGTACGTCTGCCACCCGCACACTTCTAGAGCCGGTGCATACCAGACCATGATCCAAAACCGTGCCACTCGTACTCGCACTCCTACTGTTGGGAGGAATCTACTGATGTCATCCGCGAACGCGAGTACACGAGTCACTTCAGAGTGAAGCAGTTCACAGGAACCCTACAGCAGTCTCCGATCCACTCGTCATCGGAAGGGCACCAATCGCCGACGCCGCCGCAACAACCTACTGGGGAGGACGTGGAAGCTTCCCCACAAGAACAAGCACATGTTCCTCCACCACCTCACTCGGCGGCCGTCACTTCTCAGGGAGGCGAACCCTCAGGCGAACCCTCAGGTGATGACTCCGACGGTCATGAGTCCTCCGAGCACACTCCTACGGACCGTCGTGAGCCCGATGACGAGGCAACAGAGTCAGAACAAGTCGACTACGGATCAGATTCTGAGTTTCAGCTTTCAGAACCACCAAAGGGCGGGAAAGCCCAAGTGATAGATTTGGATGAAGCCACCTCCTCCTTCAACGACGACCGGATCTCAGGTGATCCTACTCTCATTGCGGATCTGGCGTCGGATGACCGTACTGTTGGTCAGGAGGAAGAAGGTGAGGCCGAGGTAGCTACCGGCTGGGGTCGAGAAGACAGCGAAGAGGAAGAAGAGAGAGAGAGGGGAGAAAAGGAGAGAGAGAGCAGAGAAAAAGAGACCGCAGATGTAGAGGTCCAGTTGAGCGAGCCTTGGGCTCAGTTAGAGGAGGCGGATGTAGAAGAAGAGCCGCATAGGTTAGAATTGGATATCCCTTTAGCCCAGAGTCCAACCCCCACAGAGGCAACCCTCATTCAGACCGGTCACCTAGTGTCGTCGGGTCAAGACGCTGGCAGCCAACCAGCGCATTTGCACGCCCAAACCAGCCACTCGGCCATCTCTCAACAGATGGTCGTTTCACATTCTCACGGGGATTTAGCTCAACTTCCACCGGCCACTCAATTGGAGTCTGCCGGTGTTGAAATGAGAGAGGCTCTGCCCTACCTCTCGACATCTTTCCGTGCACCAGTCGTCCTAGAGCCACTCACAGACACCTTCAGGGTTGTTCATTTGTCTAGGACACTTTTGGATGCATCATCTGCCCGTCCAAGTGACGAGGCCGGAACGGGGAGAGTTGGTGCGTCATTGGACGCCCTTCGAGGATCCACCGGAAGCCCCGACACCGTCAGCATTATACCAGCGGTGACATCGGGCCGAGAGAGTACCTCTTTAGGGCTCTACTCGTCAACTGGAGCCCAAGTGGCACCGGGTTTAGTTTTTCCGGGACCGGGTCCGACAGACTCGAGCAAAGTCTATAAAGATGCTCACGCAACACCGGGGCTTTTGAGCCTGACGGATTCGGGCGGAATCCCTAAAACCGCCCCTGCAACACCGGGACTTATAGGTCCGACGGATTCGGACGACATCCTTAAAGTCGTCCAAAGCAGGTTATTAGCCGTGGAGCAAGCCAATCAGGCTCGGGATGCGCGGGTCGAGGCACTTGAGAAAGCCTTGGCCGAGACGGAGAGGAAGAGACTAGCCGATCTTGAGGCGTCGCGCAAGCTTCAAGAAGACCGGGATGCGGAGCTATACGAGCTCAAACGGAGGATCAAGGGCAAGCATTCTGAGGCTGCCCCATCTACTGAAGCTCCTATTCCCAGGCCATCTGAAGACGTTCTCAGACTCGCTCCTCCGACTTCGGGCGACCTTCCACCGATCCCAGGCTACGTCACTGAGGTGGAGCACTTGATGATGGTAACTTCCTACACCACTCAGAATGACCGCCTATCCGCCCAAGTCCGAGAACAAGCTGCCCAGATCGAGATGCTGCAACAAAGGATTAGAGAACTGGAGGCCGTGTGTCGGTCCCAGGCTCAGCCTTCGAAGAGGAGGCATGATGACCCTGATGACTCCGCACCAGGTCCTCATGAGGGGGAGGTACAAGCTGCAAAACGGCTTCGCACCGACCTCCAACCTGGTTCCGGCTCCGGTTCTTCAGCTCCAGCTCCAGGTTCCTCAGCCGCCCCCTCGAGTGCTCCCACAGACTTCGAGGCCGCCGAAGCTCCCTATGTCAACTCTGATACAGAAGACATTCCGGACATGGGGAGTTGGCGTTATGAGCGAATTCCAGAAGGGGAGTCAGTCCAGTTTCCTCAGATGACGGACACAGCTCAGATTGATCCCATTCTCCCAGAAGCAGCGCCGACTGATCCTTCAGAGTTCCAGATTCCGGAAGCAGCCCGGAAGATCCTGCGGTCGCTCGCTCAGAGTCTAAGGGTTTATCAGAAGGGAGACGACCTCGTCAAGGATCCTGACTACGCCAACCTCCTCTCAACGCTCAAGTTTCCAACTCCAGAAGCCCCACGGACCGTACACTCCACCGATCCAGAAACCGATGCTCCTACTGTCATCCAGCTCAACTGGAATCACTCCGTCATCTTCCGCCCGTTCCTAGAAGAAACGTTCACCCGCATCTACCAGCAAGAGAAGTTGCATGCCTGGTCCCGAAAAGTCTACTTCGGGATCTCTCACATCAAGACCAAGAGACGAAGGACAGCGTACGTTCATCAGCGGATGTGTAACTGGGCCACTCATGGGCGCCAGAGGATCAGACGTCGCTTTACCAAGGTAACTGCTATGCGCCCCTACAGACATGGCCATCAGTTATTCCTTGAGTTTGATGTCCGCATGTACGGCACCGGTGTCCCTCGAGGTGAACTGCAAAACTGGACTTTCACGGAAGCTGACCTAGACCGGGTGCATCTAGAAGACCTTCTCACGATCATCAAGTACCTCCAAGGCCCGATCCTCCGACCAGAGCACTACAGAGATGGCACGGAGATTCTGAAGAAATATGTCCGTCATGCAATCTCTCTCGCGAGAGTGACGGACTACCAGCTTGCCATAGAAAGCCGCCAGCCAAAGGTCAACCTGCTGAGACCAAACCTGCTCGTTCCTGGTATCGATGCCTACATTCCGTACATGCCAACCAGGATACCTGAGCATGGAGTCCTGTACCTGACTCGGAAGAAGAAGGAGCGCAGGTTCATGAGGTTTGGTGAGCTCTCCAGGTTCTGCGACGGGACCCTTCTCTATGTCTACAATGGCATGCAGAGTAGACTGCTGGCGGATCAGATACCAAGTCGGAAGATCATAGATGGCAAAGGAAAGCTGCTGGAAGCAATGAGGCTGATCGAGAAGAAGCTTAAGGAGCGGATGATGTACAGACGAGCTGAGGCTGCGATGCAGATGAGAGCTCGGATCATAGGTGAGTGGGAAGAGTACCTGCAGATGTCCAAGTGGGAGCCTGCACTGGAGTTACCTCCACCATTCTGACTTCTTCTCAAAGGGGGAGATTGTAGAACCCAGGTGTTGAGAAGAGTCAGAATCATCTATCTTTAATGCTTTCTAGTATAATTTCCTTGTTCTGTAAACAATCTTATTTTGTTTATGCCCTTGTTTGAGGTTTGGAACCTCGAGGGCCGTTGTTGACAACTTTTGTAACTTTCTTTCTCCTATAAAAGGAAAAGGATGATTTAGGGTTTTGTGTTGGAATTCATAATATACTAAATTGGGCAAAATTCACCATTGTTGAGTTCTTCAAAAAGCTTCATTGATTTCATCCCATTGTTTGGATTTCCATCCATTTCTTCTTCATTTCATTGTTTTTAGGGACAACAACACCGCATAAGTAGTAGACAAACAATTTGATCAAAAGTTATATGTTGTTTTGGATAAGCAATGGAACAACATTGGTGTGGTTGGGGGTTTGGCATTTGTTCTTATAGGTATAGCCACAATTGTTTATTGTCATCTCTTTTTACATTATTGTTTTTTTGGTAATATCCCCTTCACATTATGCACTAAAATGTCTCCTTCAAATTGTTGCATGTTAATAAAAAGCTTCTAAACAATACTTGTTTCTACAAAATAAGAAAAAGAATGACAACCAAGGTTCTTTATAAAAATAGACTCTTGACCTCTTGGATACATAAAGAAAAGTGAATGTTTGAAATTGTCATTATGAGATATCAAAATTTTTTTTAAGTATATAAGTTACACAAAATAAAAATCGTAAACATTGGAGCCAACCAAAAATCCTAAATCCTGAACGAAACTATTAAAGCAACATTACCTAACTTATGACCTAAAATCCAATGATTGGGATCACCCATTTTACACACCACATAAGTAGTAGATAAACAATTTTATCAAAAGTTATAAGTTGTTTTGGATAAGCTAAACTATGGTTGAAAGCACTCAAATAGAACAACATTGCATTGGTACGGTTGGTCCTAGTTAGCATCAATTATTAGATAAGGAATTGCGAACATCGCATAGTGGGATAAAAAGCATATATAGTAAATGGAAATTCAAGAAAAAATAATTAAAAATGATCTTCAAAAACAATTATTGTGAAGTGAACAAAAATCATGAGGGGAAAACTAACATATTAAAGGTGACCAAATTCAAAATAAAAAGAACATTCCTTCAATTTCGTATCATGTCATCTAAGGAATGTGTCATTACATTTAGACGAACATCATGGTATTAGCACAAGTTCTAAATCAACATTTTCTAATTAAGTTGGGAGCAAAAAGTATATTTACTTATATACCACAACTTTTTTTTTTTTTTGCATACATTTAGACCTCATAAACATTATATAAGCATATTGAAATCCATTTTTGTTGTTGTTAGGGTAAAAATCTACGATCGCACGACAACCGACTATAATCGTAAGGCAAATGTTAGGACAATAGTCCTGTATTAAGATAAGGTCCAGAGATAAAACCTAAAAGTACTATCGAACAAAGATTATTAAACATCGAACATATACATCAAATAAGTCAAACGATATCCACAATATCGTACGACAGTACTAACGAATAAATATACAAAGTTTATATGTTTGATGCAGGTAAGCTGATTATCATATCTAACAATTGTCCACCTTTGAGGAAATCGGAAATTGAGTACTACGCTATGCTTGTTGAAGATCATCACTACATCGAACAAGTCGTAAGTTATGTATCGTTCGACAGCATCAACGATCGACCGTTACAAGCAAGATTCTCGCAACAGTTACAATCTGGACATTAACTCTCAACAATACCGTTGGACAGTTACTCTCTGAGCATTAATTGAAGACAATAACGTTGGACGGTTACAATTCAATCATTGATGAACCACAATACCGTTGGACCGTTATTATCAAGCCACTATATAAGAAGAATCAAGCCAGCATTGCAACACACGAAGTTGGATCCGAAGCTCACAAGTTCTATAATCATTATTCTAGAGAATCATCTGTAATTTACATTCGATTTCATAGTTTTCTCAGTTGTAATCGTACGATCAAAGCTGTATACTTGAAGGACATCACCCCTGATTGGTGATCATAGTGCTCTGTCGACTTATCTTTTAGGTCGACCGCAGGTTTTTTCCTCCGTCGTGAGGTTTTTCCTGCGTCATCAAATTATTTGTCTTACTTTACTTTCTCGCACTTATCATTGATTGTAATTTCTTTCTCTCGACGGTTAAGCCTCACACAAATTTTATTCGACATCGAGTTGTGTAATTTTTTACATAAACAGTTTGGCGCCCACCGTGGGGCTCCGTTTTGAGAAAAATTTCATTCGGTGAAAAGTGCGCCTTAGTACTAACCTTTTCTTTGAGTTCTCTTTGAGCTATTTGCGCAGGACAATGGATAACGGATTCATAGCGTCACTACAACAACAATTGCAAGAGGCTAACAACGAAATTCAACGTCTTCGAGCTCTACCTGGACCATCGATGACAATCCCAATGTCTATCCCTCCACCATATCCTCCTCAACATTTAAGACCACCACTTCGACCACAGTTCAATGCCTCAATGCCATTTTCAACTGTGAACCAACAATACAACAACGTACAACCATCTTTACCACAGTTCACACCACCAATACCTCATGGCCCGCCACCTATGCCTCGAGGTCCACCTTCTATGCCTCAAGGAGCACCCATGTTCACGTTCGAGCCTTTTTCCCAACAAATTCCTATTCCTGGTCATATACCCACAGTTGCTAGTTCCACCATTCATACGACAATACCACCCAATACCGGAATTTCTTCTAGCTGTATTCCAACGATCCCTATAAACGTTGAAGATCCTCTAAACGTACGACTGAAATCCCTGGAAGAACAAAACCAAAAATTGTTCGCGTTACTCACAAAGCTACCCGGAGCAGCAGTACCCGTCGAAGTCGAACCTAAAACTGGATTTCAGGCTTCACCGTTCGTTGATGAATTAGCTCTTGTTGACGTTCCTAAGAAATATACTATACCAGCTTTCGCAACAAAATATTCTGGAATCACAGATCCGGTCGAACATATAGCACAGTACAAGCAACTTATGTGGACAGTTCCTATACCGGCGCAATATCAAGAAGTCTGCATGTGCAAAAGCTTTGGATCAACTTTAACAGGAGCAGCATTACAATGGCTTATTAACCTAAAGCCAAAAAGTATCGGATCGTTTGCAGAATTGGTGAACCAATTCACTCGACAATTTGCTAGCAGTCGTAAGATGGAAAAGCAGACCAGCGACCTGTACTATATCGTACAGAAATCTGGAGAAACAATCCGCGACTACTTCAACAGATTCAATGCAGCAATGATTGAAATAAAAAATTGCGACGTGAAAACAGCAATCGAGGCATACAAACGTGGATTAGAAGATTCCTCTGGATTATATTTGGAATTAACGAAATATCCACCAGAAAACTTCGACGACGTACGAGCTAGAACACTAGCTTTCATGAGAATAGAAGATGATGCTCTCTTCCGACGAAAGCATTCTGCAGAAAAGAAACCTCTTGGTGCTCAAAAACATGACTTTAAGCATAAAAGAGTAAACAAGATTGGAAATCCTCGATACGAGTCGAAAACTCGACCAAGCAAAGGTACTGTTAAAATACGATATCCAGAGTTATCTACTTACAATTTTGCAGGTACATCGAAAGATTTGGTGGATTCGCTACGAAAGATTGATGCAAACGTACGATGGCCGAAGAAATCAGATAAACCAAGCAAAGACAAAGATCAGAACAGGTGGTGCGATTTCCATGACGATCATGGTCATACGACAGATGAATGCATCAGTTTAAAGAAGGAGATTTCATATTTGAAATCTAAGGGGCATCTAAAAGGCCTCATCCCAGAAGAACAAGGACGACCAGCGTCACCAGTTCATACAAAAGTCATAAACTGCATCACTGGAGGATCAGAAGTTTGTGGACTTACATATTCAGCTGCAAAGCGACATGCCCGAGATGGTCCAAGCGAACATCCTATCCCCGGAGAAGCCAAATCAAAGACAGAAAAAGAGCTCGATGCAATGACAATCACGTTCGACCAAGACGATACACAGGGGGTCCATCATAAACATCATGACGCTCTAGTCATACAGTTGACAATCGGAAACTGTTCGACTAAGAGAATATTGATTGATGGAGGTAGTTCGGCTAACGTTATTTTTGCAGATACTCTTAAAGTCATGGGAATCGAACGGTCAGAAATCGTACGACGAAGTACTACTCTGATTGGATTCAATGGAGACCCGATGAACACTCTTGGAGAAATCATCTTGCCTGTCTACGCCAAAGGCATCAACAAACAAACAAAGTTCAACGTTGTGGACTGCCAATCAGCTTACAATGTTATTCTTGGAAGACCCTGGATCCACGAGATGAAAGCAATTCCTTCGACATACCACCAGAAGATCAAATTTCCTTCTCCATGGGGAATTCAAGAAATTGCTAGTGAGAACAAAATCGCACGAGAATGTTACAAGATTACGATGAAGACAAAGTCGCAGGACATCTAGCAATTACAGAGCCAGGATGAGAGGAAATCGAACGACGACCTTCGGCTAGAAGAAGTCGTCCTTGATCCTGAACATCCTGATCGAAAAGTCTTCGTAGGAGCCTCGCTCCCCCCTGACATAAAAAATACGATTATATCTTTTTTGCAGGAACATTCAGACTGTTTTGCATGGTCGCACGAAGATATGGTCGGAATAGATCCAAGCATTATATCGCATAAATTGAACGTGGATCCTACGTTCAAACCCATTAAGCAGAAACGTCGCAAGTTCGCGCCTGAAAGAAATAAAGTGATCAACGATGAAGTTGACAATCTGCTTAAAACAGGGAAGATCCGAGAAGTCAAATATCCAGAATGGTTGGCTAATGTAGTCGTCGTACAAAAGAAGAACGGAAAATGGCGAGTCTGCATTGATTTCACGGATCTAAACAAAGCTTGTCCAAAAGATCCTTTTCCTTTACCTCATATCGACGCCATGGTTGACGCGACAGCAGGACATGAATTGTTGACATTCATGGACGCGTATTCAGGATATAACCAAATATTGATGCACACGGACGACCAGGAGAAGACTGCATTCATGACCGATAAAGGCATATACTGTTACAAAGTTATGCCCTTCGGTCTCAAGAATGCAGGATCAACATATCAAAGATTGGTTAACATGATGTTCAAGGAACATCTTGGTCGAACAATGGAAGTTTATATCGACGACATGCTTGTGAAATCAGAACGTTCGATCGATCACGTTGCACATTTAAAGCAATCCTTCGATATCCTACGACAATACAAGATGAAGCTCAATCCAACAAAATGTTCCTTCGGAGTACGAGCAGGAAAATTCTTGGGGTACTTGGTCACGCAACGCGGAATCGAAGCAAGTCCAGAACAAGTCAAAGCTATCGTCGAAATACAATCTCCAAGGAATGTCAAAGAAGTCCAGAAGTTAACAGGACGAGTGGCAGCTTTAACCCGATTTATTTCACGATCATCGGATAAATGCCATTTGTTCTATAATGTCCTACGAAAGAATCAAGGCTTCTTATGGACAGACGAACATGAGAAAGCTTTGCAAGAATTGAAGCAATATATGACGTCACCTCCACTGTTAACAAAACCAGTCGAAGGAGAAAGTCTACAATTGTACTTGGCAGTAAGCAAAAATGCGACAAGTGCAGTACTTGTGCGAGAAGAAGATCAACGACAACGACCAATCTATTATGTTAGCAAGTCTTTCCTCGACGCAGAAACCAGGTACACATCAATGGAAAAATTGCTGCTAGGTCTTATGACGGCGGCAAAGAAGCTAAGGCATTACTTCGAGTCACATCATATCATTGTTGTGACCAATTATCCACTCAAGACGGTGCTTCGAAAACCAGAACTGACAGGACGATTAGCTAAATGGAGCATTTATCTCAGTGGGTTCGATATTGAATTTAAACCCAAGACGGCCATCAAATCGCAAGTACTAGCAGATTTCGTGGCAGAGTTTTCTCCAGGATTGGAACCTACGACGTGCGACGAAGTTGTGATGATTTCAGACAACCAGCCTTGGATACTCTACGTTGACGGTTCCTCGAACGTACGAGGATGTGGATTAGGCATTGTCTTAAAATCATCACAAGGGGGAAATATAGTATACTCCGTACGATGTGAATTCAAAGCCACAAACAATGAAGCAGAATATGAAGCTTTGATCGCAGGACTAGATATTGCTCTTAGACTGGGGGCAAAACAGTTGCACGTTCGAAGCGATTCTTTATTGGTCGTAAACCAAGTAAATGGGGATTTTCAAGCAAAAGACTCAAAAATGATGAGTTATCTCAAAGCCGTTAAAGATCGAATCGCACGATTTGAACAGTTCTTGATCGAGCAAATACCAAGAGATCTAAATATGCAAGCGGACGCACTGGCCAATCTGGGGTCTGCATTTCATGATCCGTTCATGGAAAATATCCCAATACTTCATCTCACAACACCAACAATTGCGACAAACGATGAAGTACAGATGAACGAAGAAATTTATAATTGGTCGCTCGACATATGGAACTACCTCAAGCACGACCAACTACCTGAAGATAAAATGGAAGCTCGAAAAACAAGATCGAAAGCTTCAAGATACACAATCTTTGAAGATCAACTTTATCGAAGATCCACGACAGGACTTCTTCTACGATGCGTGACAAATAAAGTACAAATCAATAAAATTCTCCAAGAGATGCACGACGGAGAATGTGGAAATCACGCAGGGGGCAGAAGTCTTGCTAGTCGAATCTCACGACAAGGTTACTATTGGCCTACTCTACGAGAAGATGCCATAACGTACGTCCAACGATGCGACGCATGTCAAAAACATTCGAGCATGGTCCATCGACCATCTGAACCTTTACATTCTGTTCTAGTTCCATGGCCCTTCATGCGATGGGGAATGGACATCGTGGGAAAATTACCTCCAGCCCCTGGACAGAAAGTCTATTTACTCGTGCTCACCGATTACTTCTC
Source organism: Centaurea solstitialis (assembly GCA_030169165.1). Classification (NCBI taxonomy): domain Eukaryota; kingdom Viridiplantae; phylum Streptophyta; class Magnoliopsida; order Asterales; family Asteraceae; genus Centaurea; species Centaurea solstitialis. Next base: position 33,236,222 of record CM058043.1, read on the forward strand.
AAAATGGATAGAAGCTGGTGCTTTCTCACAGGTCCGAGATAAAGAAGTCATATCTTTCATTCAGAAAAACATCATTTACAGATTCGGGGTACCAGCTGAAATCATGTGCGACAACGGCTCACAATTTATAAGTGATAAGACTCGTACGTTCTGTGAAAAGCGAGGAATCAAGTTAATCACTTCAACTCCGAGATATCCACAATCTAACGGGTTAGCAGAGTCGAGCAACAAAGTCATCATCAATTCAATCCGAAAGAGGTTGAAAGGAGCAAAAGGAAAATGGGTAGAAGAATTGCCATCTGTCTTATGGGCTAATCGTACGACACCTAGAGCATCAACTGGACAAACTCCGTATTCTCTGGTATATGGATGCGAAGCAGTCTTGCCAATCGAAGCTCAAATACCAACTGCCAGAAGTCGCACATATGATCAAAATGCAATAAATTTATCTTACGATCTTGACGCCTTAGAAGAAATCCGAGAAAAAGCACTACGAACGATGGCTGCACAGAAAGGAATTGTCGAAAGACACTTCAACAAAAAGGTAAAGGCAAAAATTTTTCAAGTTGGAGATTATGTCTTACGACATGTGTTTCAAAACACACAAGAGCCAAACGCTGGAAAACTTTCCATCAAATGGGAAGGACCTTACATAATTTCCAAAATCATCGGAAATGGAGCATACAGACTTACGACTATGGAAGGTATGGAAATCCCACGAAGCTGGAACGCCCATCACCTCAAAAGGTATTATTTCTAAACCTATTTACATACGATTTATTCCTTATCCATTACTGACTTAAGCATCGGAGCGCCGTTGGCTAAGCCAACGGCCACCCCTTAGTCATCCTTTTTCGCAGGTATCGCACGATAAATCGCATGGATCACACGATTAATGCAAGTATCGCACGACTTAAATGCATGCTTATCGCAGGGATCGCACGACAAAAATCGCATGAATCGCAAGAAAACCGCTATAACGCACGATTATATCGCAAGAGCGCAAGTCAACTCGCCAGTCGCACGAATACTCTCATGAGTACAAAAGAAACGTTTCTATAAATCAGTCTAAGGACTTTAAAAAACAAATGCATGCAAAAACACAAGACAAAAAGCTAAAACGCACGATACATGCTACAAACGCACGACACAAATTATAACACACGAACACAAAGCTAAGGCATAAGATAAAAAGCTAGAACGCATGATATTCAATCAAAATTTCTTTCATTAAACATTTTTTCTGCCTTAAAATGGCAGAGTACAAAAAAAGAAAGAAATTCTACGACTACAAAGATTAAAACTACTCTAAAGGAGCGTTGGTAGCAGGTGGATCTACGACAGGAGCCTCTTCGGTCTCTTCAGGATGTGCAGGAACGGATCCAGAGGTTTCAGGAACCTCCTCCTCGACACCCGCATCCTTAACCTCAGCTGCCACCTCTTCGTCCAAATTCTTAAGATCCTCCTCGTCAAGAAGGTCTTCAGAACCCATCACCTGAACAAAAGATGCCACCTCGTCCTTCGCCATCTGAGAAGTCACGGTCCCAGCAGCTACGCGTCGCATGACCGCAGTACGTGCGACCACACGGACTAAGGCGGCGTCATCTTCCAGTTCTTGGATCCTGGACGATAGCGCTTCTTCTCTCTCAGTCTTCTCCCGTCGAACGACCAGCAGCTCCTTCTCTAGCTCCTTCGTATGGTCCAAGGCCAACTTTAGCCGTTCTCGCTGTTGGACCTGAAATTGTTCGCTAAGTTCCAGCTTAGATTCCAGATCCCCAATTTGGACCGACTTGGCATTAACCTCGTCGGTCAATTGGGCCAGCTTCTTTTTGGCCTTGTCGGCCTCCTTCTTGGCCACTTTGGCATCGTTCTGGTTCGACGCCATCTCCGTGTGTGGAGGCTAAGACTAGTTTGGAGAGCCTATACAAAGAAAAAAGAAAAAGATTAGAAGCTGTACAACAGAAGTAAAAACAAAAAAAACGTACGACAGGGACTTACCAGGAAGGAGATACCCGCAATGAAGGCATCTAGGTCTTCGATGTCGGCCTCCTCCATTCGCGCCTTTTGAGCAGGGACGTGAAACTGCTCCAAGACTGGAAAAGTGGCCGCTGTCCTGATCACATCGTCCACCATGAAGTCGGAAGGAATCTGGATTGTCATGGTCGTAAGACCAGACCCCTCTTTCTCCTTGCCCTTGTCGGCCTTCGACGCACCTGCTCCCTTTGCAGGAGGAGCAAAGTTAAGAGGAACAGCCTCTATCCCACCTTCAGCCTTGCGTGCGGCATCCTTAGGTGGGGTGTCCACTGAAACGTACGACGACCTCGTACGTTTAGCCACTAAACCTTCCTGGGCAGCAGCTTTCCTCTTGGCAGCACGAGCAGCTGCTTCCATCGTCGACGCCTTCTTGGAAGCTGAGCCTATACAAAAAAGAGAAGTTAGAATTAAACAAAACTAATACAAACAAGAATATTAATGTCTGATATTTACCTTCCATATCTGTCTCCTCGATAATTTGCACTTCAGGCTCAATGTCGCTCTCCTCGCCGCCCTTCGACGTTCTATACGTGCGATCTGTCACACTATAACTCAGGAAGTGCGAGATCAGCTCGTTAGATTCTTCAGTCGTCTCAAACGTGAAGTTAACAACTGCAAGAAAACATGCGATTAGTCATCGAAATTGTGCAAAAGATGTATAAATAAGAGATGAATGCCTAAGTTACCATTTGAGTTCCACTCAGGAACAACCCAAGATTCATCGGAGACCGAAGACGTCTGGACGAAAACGTAACGAGACTTCCACCCTCGATCATTCACTTGCGTGCGATGAACAAGCATGGTATCATTCCTGCCCTTAGGAAACAACCCATAACGGTTGTAGGGCAGTTTCGTTACGTTATAAGCAGAAAGAAGGTCGTCCACAGAGAACGCACGACGACCCCAATCCTTGGTCACCCGTTCGATCACCAGGATGACTCGCCAGAATTGGGGCATCAGTTGTCCCGGAGATAAGTTGAAACGAGACATGAAGGCTCGAGAGAGTGGGGAATAAGGCCATCGAAATCCGATTTTAAACGGATATTCAAACAGGGCAAAGAACCCCGTCGGAGTATCCGCTGGCCTAACCTCTCCGGCCACCCTTACTTGGGCGCCCTCTGGTAACCCAGCTAATTCTCTTAACTCTCCTACTTCTAAGCTCTCGGCAATCGAACTTTTAACTTCCGACGACATGATGAAATCTAGTCGGCTTAAACTATTTCTCAAACGTGTAAACTTAAGAACGTCTAAACCTCTATTACTCTTAGTTGCTATTGATTTCAGACGCATTAACTGAAAGAGAAAGAGGTACCTTATATGCCTAGTCGCATAAAATCCTTGCCGAAAATAAAGTCGGATTACGATCAAGCAAAAATTGAAAAAGATTTTGTAAAATCTTTCTTTAATCTAAATCCTCATATTTATAGTAGCCAAATCATGGATGAGTCATCGAAAAGAAGCAGGACACGCATCGCTAATTAGCCGTTAGAGGACACGCGTCCAGAGTAACGGCTAGATAACGGCTATAATTCCTAACGTTAATTCGACTGTTAAGCAACGTATTTTTACTTCTTGTCCAGCGAATTAAAGATTTAGATAAAATTAGAATTATTTTCTAAATCTTGGAGGCAAATTGTTAGGGTAAAAATCTACGATCGCACGACAACCGACTATAATCGTAAGGCAAATGTTAGGACAATAGTCCTGTATTAAGATAAGGTCCAGAGATAAAACCTAAAAGTACTATCGAACAAAGATTATTAAACATCGAACATATACATCAAATAAGTCAAACGATATCCACAATATCGTACGACAGTACTAACGAATAAATATACAAAGTTTATATGTTTGATGCAGGTAAGCTGATTATCATATCTAACAATTGTCCACCTTTGAGGAAATCGGAAATTGAGTACTACGCTATGCTTGTTGAAGATCATCACTACATCGAACAAGTCGTAAGTTATGTATCGTTCGACAGCATCAACGATCGACCGTTACAAGCAAGATTCTCGCAACAGTTACAATCTGGACATTAACTCTCAACAATACCGTTGGACAGTTACTCTCTGAGCATTAATTGAAGACAATAACGTTGGACGGTTACAATTCAATCATTGATGAACCACAATACCGTTGGACCGTTATTATCAAGCCACTATATAAGAAGAATCAAGCCAGCATTGCAACACACGAAGTTGGATCCGAAGCTCACAAGTTCTATAATCATTATTCTAGAGAATCATCTGTAATTTACATTCGATTTCATAGTTTTCTCAGTTGTAATCGTACGATCAAAGCTGTATACTTGAAGGACATCACCCCTGATTGGTGATCATAGTGCTCTGTCGACTTATCTTTTAGGTCGACCGCAGGTTTTTTCCTCCGTCGTGAGGTTTTTCCTGCGTCATCAAATTATTTGTCTTACTTTACTTTCTCGCACTTATCATTGATTGTAATTTCTTTCTCTCGACGGTTAAGCCTCACACAAATTTTATTCGACATCGAGTTGTGTAATTTTTTACATAAACAGTTGTCTCATCATATGCCCTTCAATTAACTTTGATCTAATAATTAAAATAAATTGTGAAGACCAGTGGCCAGATCACTATCTGCAAAAAGTGTCAAATGAGACAATTTTCTCAAAAGGGTTAACCTAAATAATAAAGAGACACGAAAGAAAACCTTACATCACACATATCAGGCAACACATGATCCACCATTAACGTTAAGAAATGTATTGAATTTAATTGAAAACAGCGTTTTGGGAAAAAAGAGATGTACCTTGTCCACACCTTGATTACGAGCATAGATCACATAAATCAATTATCGATAATAAACATAAAATCACAAATTTTCCATGCCGACAAGTTTGAAGACAGGGTACAACTTATTTAGCAAACATTAGAAAGATGACAGTAGATTAACACAAACCGTGGTTATGGACTAATGCTTCTTGAGACAGTATTTATAAGCATCACGTTCAATCTGACACGTTCTATAAGCTTTATATTGTTTCTCCAATTGATTAGTAGCACAAAATTATCATTGGTAATTTAACACAATATAATCACGATCAATAAATGAATAAAAAAGCAACTAAACCAATCATGTTTGTTAGCAACCAATGAATACTCAAATGGTGTGAATTGTGATGGTGCTTAAACTCAACTTTTATCTCCTTTCTCTCACATTTATTAAGTCATTATTTTGAAAGCTCTTCCAATCTATAATCTCATATAAAATTTTCTTACATGGTAATTTAAGCTTTTTTAGATCTGTGTATTGAAGCAATGATTTCATTACCCCAACACTATCATTAGCAACCCCTACATTTACCCTAAATCTTAGCATGCACCTTGCTTGCAAAGGGTCTTACATACATACCATCAACTATAGAAGTTAGTATACAGTATGGCCTATATCTCAAGAACAAGCAAAGTGGTGAACTTAAGGAAGTAATAGAAAATATATATACCTTAAGAATCCCTATATGCTAATCTAATTAAAACTCAAAAGTTTATTCCTCTGCATCTTTCATGCTTGAACAACATTGTGAGAATATGTGGAACCCCTGGATGTAATCTTCAAAAAAGCCCTTGAGGAGAGAAGGAGGGTTCCAACATATATAGTGAAGATTTGTTCCAAATCTAAGCCGATGTGGGACTCTAAGAAACATAAAATAGGACACAACAAAATTGAACAAAACGAAAACTACGACACCTCATACACACCAAAAGCAAAACCAACATCAACTTGGATAGATACAGATTTATAGAAAACTAAGACGATGCAAATTGGGCAAACATTAATGTCTGAACCATCACCATCATGAGCAACCAGCTTAATTTTCTGCCATTTATATTCCCCATTTTCTTGATGACAAATTGACAATTGTAAAAGCAAGCTAAATGGAACAAAAGTTTTCAGAACCACATATATAAAGTTCTAGAAAGAAAGTTGCCGGAGTGGGAGTTTCCACATAACTTAAGTAGATAAAAGTTTGAATCTCTTGAGAACAATATTCTAACCGGACTGATGTATCTTATTAAAAGACTCAACCATGTTTACTTTATGAAAGTGTATCCAACTTGTCATGAAAAGTTATTGTATGTACTGTACTTTCATTTTTACCATTTGGCGTATCAAACTATCAAAACCTACCATTTAATGTATTTTGTGACAATTTGGATACACTTTCATGACAAGTTAAATACATTATATGATACGATTTGATAAAGTTGGATACATACAATGACCATTTTTTAAACTCATATGTCAAATGGTAAAAATGGAAGTACAATACATACAATAACTTTTCGTGACAAGTTAGATACACTTTCGTGAAGTAAACCTTATAATAAAGGGTTTTACTTCACGAAAGTGCATCCAACTTGTCACGAAAAGTTATTGTATGTATTGTATTTTCATTTTACCATTTGATGTATCAAAACTATCAAAACCTATCATTTAATGTATTTCGTAACAAGTTGGATACACTTTTATGACAAGTTGGATACATCAAAACGATAAGTTTTGATAAAGTTGGATACAAACAATGACCATTTCCTAAACTCTGATATGCCAAATGGTAAAAATGGAAGTACAATACATACAATAACTTTTCGTGACAAGTTTGATGCACTTTTGTGAAGTAAACCCTATGATAAATGTTGCAACCGATGAAAATTATAAAACCGCTCAAGAGTTAGAACAACATATGCCATATAAATGTTTATTTCATAAACGTCATCAATTATTTAAGTCTTATAGTTTCTTTATAAATGGGTCTCATTTATTTTCTATGTTTTAGTAACAAAAAAAGAAATATCATAGTTCCATACATGTTTATAGGAAGCTATATATATGTGTGGCAGTATATATGAATACTAATGATGTTTCATCACCTATAAACTTCCAAAACACTATTCATGAAAAGTATAGTGATTTCGCAGTATGCTATATGTATATATAGTGGGGAAAGTGAGTATGTGGCTGTAGTGTACCTAACTTAGGTGTGGAACCCTTCCAAAACTACGTCGTTTTGGACTAAAGGAAAAAAAACAATTAAACCTAAAATTACAATGATCAGAACCAAAATTATAGTCTCTATCATCTCCTACACTATCTCACGACCTTTCAATTCTCCATCATCAACCAGTTCGAGAGTCCCCATCAGCAGAACAATTTCGAAATTGGAAGTCCTCTCAGCCAGAATAGCTTCGAAATTGAAGGTCTCCATCAATCTGTGACAAAATCTTCTTCAACCTGCAACTTTGAAATTGACTTGCCACAATCTTCTTCAACCTACAACCTTTTAGTTCTTCATTCACTTCTCTAATATTGCCATGGTATGTTGAATTAAAAGTTCAATTAAGGTCTCCTGATAACAAAGTTATTTTAACAATTTTGGATTCTTATAGCTTCCACCATGTTCTGTATTGATAGTTATTATGGCCAACTCTTATACTAATATACCTCTTGCTTAATTGATGACTATATCTGCTAATCATGATCAAAATTGAGTTTATTAGAGCAAATTAATTGTGTTGAACTAATCAATAAAAGTTCTATTAAGTTTGGTCTTAATTTTGTACAGGATTCGGAAACAAATTTAATAGAAGACATTGATGCAAATGGTTATTTGGTTAACCATGAGGATTCGGAAAATAAACTTCAAAGCGAAGGTAACATCGACGTTAATGTTGACTTCAATGAGGATGATTTTAATGGAGAAAATATTATGGGAAAAGTATTTGATAAGCTTGATGATGTATATACATTTTATAATCGCTATGCGTTTCTACACGGGTTTGGCATACGTATTCATTGGGAGCATAAAAATAAGATAACAAATGAGGCTTATCGAAAGATGTATGTGTGCAACAAAGAAGGTTTTAAAAAGTTAAGGGTTGATAGTTCTGGTGTTGATACTAAGAAACGTAGAAGAAATTTAAGAACCGGTTGTGAAGCACGTATTCGGGTATCGAAAATGAAAGACAGGAAATGGGTTGTGGACCAATTTAATGACATACACAATCATGAATTAACCACGACACCAACAAAAGTAATGAAACATCACTCTCACGGGAAATTCTATCATTCTATGGAATGCAAATCTCTCATGGTAAAACTTGGGCAATCTGGGTTGCGGCCTTCACAAGTCAGAAAAACTGTAAATTCAATGAAATCTCCATTTGAAGCGGATGTTACTTCAAAGCAATGTGCTGACATCTTATCTGAACAACGAAAACAATACAAAGGTAAAGAGTTTTATGGGCTTATCAAATATTTCAAGATAAAGCATCGATAGATATGAACCAATACTTTGTTGTTGACTTGTTTGAGGACGGGTCTCCTAGAAATATATTTTGGGCTGATGGGAGATCGATAGATTCGTATATTAAACTTGGAGATGTCGTTGTGTTTGATTTCACATACATGACAAACAAATTTAAAATCCCATTTGCTCCATTTATTGGGGTGAATCTGTTGGGAACCGGAGGCGATAAACGCGCAGCGGAAAACAGAAAACCGATTCCCAATCGAGGATCCAATCCTAAACCTTTGCAGATAAAATATGATGGTGTTTGGTGTGTTTACTTTTGCGAAAAATTCTCCGAATCGCTAATAGGGGATACACCGCTACTGACACCGTTCGAGACTGGTTGCTAGACCACTGTGGATTACTCCGAAAAACGACTCCGTTCACTCTCTGTGTTTGGCCGCCGGTTTTGGGAAGGGAGAGAGAGAGAGAGAGAGAGAGAGAGAGAGAGAGAGAGAGAGAGAGAAGAGAGAGAGAGAGAGAGAGAGAGAGAGAGAGGAGAGGAGAGAGAGAGAGAGAGAGAGAGAGAGCTTTCTTGAGGAATAAGTTTCTAATCTTATTACCCCTAGGCCTTTATTTATATGGATAAACCTGGTAGTGTTTGATTCCATATATAATTCCTCATAATTATCTCCATAATTAATCAAATAGATTAATTATATAATTTAGATAATTATCAATTAATTAATCCTAACTGACTAATTAATTATAAATAAATAATTTAACTAATTATTTATTTATTTATTTCTCTCTTTAAATAATTGATAAACAATTAATTATTTCTCATATAATCCAAAACGTCCTCAATTTTTAGTGTGCAGCGGTGTGACCTACTAGTGTCTTATAACATTGGATACGGTAACCCTGTTACTGTCTCGCACATAATCCTAACAGAATCATCATGGCCAATCTATACTTTTTGGAGGCGCATTGCTTGAAAATGAAAAAGAAGAAACATTTGAGTAGCTATTTGAGAATTTCTTGAAGTGCATGTTTAGCAAGCATCCACGGCTCGAACTCACTTTTCGCAAAACCAAACTCTTTGATTCGCTCATCAAAATGTAAGTTCCAACTTCGAGATGCTTGCTTTAATCCATAAATGGATTTTAGCAGTTTACACACTTTATTAGGATTCTTAGGATCTTCAAATCCCCTGGTTGTTCCATATAGACGTCTTCTGTTAACTTTCCGTTCAGAAAGGCTGTCTTGACGTCCATTTACCATATCTCGTAATTAAAGTACGCTGAAATGGCCATCAGAATCCTAATTGACTTTAACATGGCTACTGGCGAAAAGGTTTCATCATAGTCAATACCATGTGTTTGCGTGAATCCTTTTGCGACCAGTCTGGCCTTGAAAGTGTGTACATTCCCGTCCATGTCGGTTTTCTTCTTGAAAACCCATTTACGTCCAACAGCTCTACTGTGCTGGGGTAAATCAGTCAACTCCCATACTTGGTTGTTGTACATGGAATGCATCTCGGCCTTCATGGCTTCTTGCCATTGTTCAAACTCACTGCCTGACACAGCTTCTCCATAGGGTGTTGGTTCATTCAAGTCTCCACCATCCTGAGAGACTAGAAATCCAAGATACCTACTGGTTCTTGTCTTACCCTATTGGATCTGCGAAGGTCTTGTGTTTGCACTTCCTCAATCGGTTCTGATTGAGGTTCAACATTTTCATGTTGAATTTCTGGCTCAACAATTGGTGTAGTGTTTTCTTCGTCTACTACCTGTAGATCTACATCCTCTCTGGTGTTCCCGGAACTGAGAAACTTTTCTTCCAGAAATTTCCCATTTCGAGCAACAAAAACTTTGTTCTCTTCAGGGTTGTAGAAGTAATATCCCACGGTGGTTTTGGGATATCCCACGAAGAAACACTTGTCGGATTTGGGTTTTAGTTTTTCTGAGGTAGGTCGCTTGACGTAAACCTCACAACCCCAAATTTTCAGAAAAGACATTTTGGGTTTCTTACCCTTCCACAACTCGTATGGTGTCTTTTCCACCGACTTTGTTGGCGCTCTGTTCAGTATATGTGCTGCTGTTTCGAGCGCATGTCCCCAGAATGACACTGGTAGTGTAGAGTGACACATCATCGATCGTACCATGTCCAGCAATGTACGATTCCTCCTTTCTGACACACCATTCATCCGAGGTGTATACAGAGGTGTGAGTTGTGATACAATCCCACATTCTATCAGATGATTGCCAAACTCTTGACTAAGATATTCGCCTCCTCGATCTGACCGTAAAAACTTGATCTTTCTGTCAAGTTGATTATGTACTTCATTCTGATATTCTCTGAATTTCTCAAAGCTTTCAGATTTATGTCTCATTAAATAGACATAACCATATCTACTGAAATCGTTAGTAAATGTGATGAAGTACCGGTATCCTCTTCTTGCCTCATGACTAAATGGTCCACACACATCTGTGTGAACTATTTCTAACAAGTCAGAAGCCCTTTCATTATCTTTGTTGAAAGGTTCTTTTGTCATTTTGCCAGATAAACATGATTCGCAGTTGTCAAAAGGTTTGAAATCAAAAGTGCCAAGAAAACCTCCTTTTAGGAGTAGTTCAACGCGTTTCTTGTTTATGTGGCCTAAACGACAATGCCAGAGGTAAGTCTGATCCTCAATATCTTTGGATCGTTTACTTATATGATAGATTTCTTTATTATTGTCTTGCAGATTTACTGTGTATAGACCATTCACCGGTGTAGCTTTAAAATAGAAAATATTATTTTTAAAGAGAGAAAGCATTTTATAATCATATATATAATAAAATCCTTGGTCTACCAATAAATCAAAAGACATAACATTCTTAATCATCTTTGGAACATAATAACAATTTTCTAGTTCCAAAACTAGACCCGAGGGTAAACTAAGACTATAAGATCCTACAGCTTCAGTTATCAGCGGAGTGCCTTCGCCAACTCGTAGGTTCGAACGGTCCTTCCTCAAAGTCTCTCTTCTAGTGAATCCCTGTAAATGATTACAAATGTGGTTACCACTGCCTGTATCAATTACCCATGATTCATAAGAAGTGATTAAGCAATCTACCATAAAGATACCTGCAGCATCGGGTAAACCGATCTCTATCTGGTCGATATTCATCGAGTGCTCGCAAATATCCTGGGCTACCGCATTCTGGGCAACTCATATCTCCCAGCTCATCAATCCAATCAGTGTACATGAATTCAGCAGGTGCTGGTTTCGGCTCTAGACTGTCCAAAATGTCTTCATGTAACATTGCTACGTCTTTCCTTGGTTCCTTCATGTAGGCACTAGCTGTGTCACATAAATCTCCTTTGGGAGTGAGTACCACATGAGATGCATTAACTCCTCTTGAGCCATTTTGTATCCCGGACATGTCAAGCATTTAAAGAGTCTTCTCATTTCGATAAGATGATCTTTAACTGATTGGTTCCTTCTTAGCTTTAGTGAAAGTATCTCTTTCATGATCAGAAGCTTACCTATATGCTTATAGAAACCTAGCTGGTTTTCTATGCCTTTTACGACCTCGTGACAGGATTTATCCCTTAAATCTCCCGAAAAACCAGGTGATGTAGAGAAAATCAGAATCGACATAACATCAGATTCATCTGCCAGATATTTAAAGTACTGAGCAAATTCCTCTTCAGGAGAATTGCTCTTGGGTCGTGAAACAGGTTTCTCCAAAATGTACAGCTTACCCTGTGCACCCAAGACGTTGTCAAGGTGCATTTTCCAAACTGGAAAATTTTGTCCTGTAAGTTTCCATTTACCGTTGATGAGACGGAGCGATTCCTCAGGTGTATAAAACGGGACTACAGATTTAGACATCTACATAAGAATAAAATTCCGATTTAGTTTAAAATTATAAAACTTCTAATAAATTATAACCCTTAAATTAATTTATTAGACTAGAATCAGGCCTACTCATGTGATTTACGGTAGGTAAAAACTTATACCAATCGCATTTTAATACGAAAACACGACTTCTAGATCGTCGGGACATCGGATATTCAATCCGTGCATATTTAGTCCCTCTAGTGCATTTTGGTCCGGTACCACCCGGTGAATAAACAATTACCAAAACAGATCGCACCACCCGGGGCCTGGACATACTCTGGCCGGTACCACCCGGAGATAATTCGCAGAGTTTTTATCCCCTCCAATTTCGGTTTGAACGCGGGCGATTGAAGTGTGATCACTCGCAATGCCCTACGTACCTTACACCGGAGGTGTCCCTAAAGTGGGTTGCACTTACTGATCTATGATTTTTAACAAGGGTTTCAAAAAGATGCCAGCTTTCAAAAACTTGGATCCAAACACAAACTGTATTTGTATCCATCTTTGTTTTAAAAACATTTGGTTTATATTTAATTTTAAAAACGTTATTGAACAACTACGCAATTAAATATAAACAACCACGCAATTAAAAGACATCTCATAGTCAAAAACCCTTAAAAACTATGGTCGTTTTGTGAGCCAACACAAAACGACGGTCTCAACCCTAAGTGACAACAACACACAAGGCATGAACTTCTCGGTGCTCCCAAGATCCATGGTTGACTCCGTGCTCCGTCTTCAGTTCTTGATTCTTCGATTATTTTATTTAAAAGTATTACATAATAAAAGCGGGTTGTAAATGGTACGCAGGCCTCCCGTAACCAACAATAAATAAAACATACGCACAATTATCAAAAAAACTGTTGGTCCCAAAGAGGTGACCTTCAAGCAAGGATAGTGTTTGGGATTATAGAAGGGGGGGGGGGGTTGAATATAATCACACAAAATGTCACTTTTAAATTCTTGTTTTATAAACAATATGAATTTACAGATTGTTGCGGAAATAGAAAAGACTACAAGTCTAAACTAAACAATCTAAGTTCTTTCACTATGCACTAGAGTGAGAAGATTAAGAAAAGAAAGAAGATAGAAGGAATAAAGAAAGAAAAGGATTAGGGTAGATTTAGGATGAGGAAGAAGTATGGAGAACATCTCTTCAAGTCCTATTTATACCCAATGCATTAAATGCATGTAGACTCACTTTTGTGTACGTGTCACAATGTAAGTGGTCCTTTGTACTATTTACTATAAACAAATACTCTTTGCATGGTGTGCAAAAGAGGAAGTGTGTAAACAGTTGCCTTGAGGTCTGATAAGTACGGAGGGAACAGTAAAGAGACTGTCCTTATGTACTTTTGTGTCAGTAAAGGCGGATAATCCTTTTGTGCATTAGTCTAAGACATTACACTAATCCTTTCAGGATCAGGATACTGATCAGTGAGTAGAGTCCTGAAACTGATGTTGTTCAGGGTCACTTGTATCCTGATGAGTCTTCAGGATGTCATACGATATTGAGCAGCTTGCTATCACTGAGTTCCGTCTTCAGATCACGAGCATGCTGTTCCTGTCATCAGCTAATTCTTCGACGTCGCTGATGGTTCTTTGAGTATGATCTTAATGTCTTCAGGAGGTCTTCACTTCAGTGGATAGGATCAGTAGACTGCAGAACAGACTCGTTCGTCTTCTGATCTTGATCCTGATTACTATAAAAATAAGTTACAGCATAAGTAACATGGAATAACACTGAACAGACTCAGTGATAATTCCTCAAGCTATAACAGAAGTAAAAACCTATTCACTAAGTAAAGATTCAGGATCATTATCATTTCATCAGGTCTTAGGAGAGCTGGATCAACAAAAACACAACCACGGGTCAAAGGGTTTGACTATGACATCAACTAATAAAATCTTAACTAGATTCTATTTTATTTTAAAATTAATTAAACTAAATTAATTTAATAAAACAAAACTTAATTCCTAGGGTTGAAACCCTTATCCGTCGTTACCTACCGCGTACAGTAACAACTAGCTGCCATTGCCGCCGCACATGTCAGTAACCGGAAAAACAACAGCTACCACCATAAGCCACTGCTCGCGGCGCGAAGATCGCATCTCGCGGCGCGAAGATCGCATCTCGCGGTGCGAAGATCGCATCTCGCGGCGCGAAGATCAGATCTCGCGGCGCGAAGCTGCTGTTCGCGGCGCGAAGTCGCCACTTGCGGTGCGAGCTGGTTAACATCAGTTACCAGCGACAACAGCAGTGCAAACACCACCGCCGCCGCCTCCTTTGGTCGGAATTCGAAATCAGTGGCGGTCGACGCCCCTTTGCGGCGGCAATCGACCGCCGGTTCCATTAATTGCCCTTAATCTGGCGACGATAGCAACACCGTGGTGCCACCATCGCTACCGGTCCTGGACCGCGACATCAGCAGCAGTAATCACCACCACCAACGTCGCTTCCCGGCGACAATAGCCACTACTGACGCCGCCACCCACCAATCTGTGGTGCGGCGATCGAAAAATCCACACGCCGCCACCGCCGTTCGACGGTCTATTGAGCCGCCACGCACTCGTTGCGCGGCCGGCGATTGCGGGTAATAGCCGCCGCCTCCACCGTGTTGTGGTGTGGCTTTCGGTTTCACGACCTCCACCGCCGTCGACAATAGCGGCGACTGCCACCGTCGCCAATTGGCGATCTATGCTCCTCGATCGACACCACCACCACCACAATCGGTGGTGTGGTGGTGGTTCCTGGCCGTAGCCGACGCCGCCACCACATACGGTGGTGCGGCTGGGGTGTTTATATCGCGAGGGAAGCCGGCGGCCACCACTAACTGTGGTGAGCCGTCGCGGTGATCGAGGGCCGACTATCGGCCTGGTGGTCTGACCGGCTAACTGCCGCCGTTCCACCACCGATCGTCTCAGTTCGTTAGGTTTGTCTAAAAAAATTTAATTTTAAAACAGTTGATCAAAAATCAAATTTTTAAACCTAATCAGTTCAATAACCTGATCTGCAGGTTTAGGAAGTGGCTCTGATACCACTGTTGGGAACCGGAGGCGATAAACGCGCAGCGGAAAACAGAAAACCGATTCCCAATCGAGGATCCAATCCTAAACCTTTGCAGATACAATATGATGGTGTTTGGTGTGTTTACCTTTGCGAAAAATTCTCCGAATCGCTAATAGGGGATACACCGCTACTGACACCGTTCGAGACTGGTTGCTAGACCACCGTGGATTACTCCGAAAAACGACTCCGTTCACCCTCTGTGTTTGGCCGCTGGTTTTGGGAGAGAGAGAGAGAGAGAGAGAGAGAGAAGAGAGAGAAGAGCTTTCTTGAGGAATAAGTTTCTAATCTTATTACCCCTAGGCCTTTATTTATATGGATAAACCTGGTAGTGTTTGATTCCATATATAATTCCTCATAATTATCTCCATAATTAATCAAATAGATTAATTATATAATTTAGATAATTATCAATTAATTAAATCTTAACTGACTAATTAATTATAAATAAATAATTTAACTAATTATTTATTTATTTCTTTCTCTCTTTAAATAATTAATAAACAATTAATTATTTCTCATATAATCCAAAATGTCCTCATTTTTTAGTGTGCAGCGGTGTGACCTACTAGTGTCTTATAACATTGGATACGGTAACCCTGTTACTGTCTCGCACATAATCCTAACAGAATCATCATGGCCAATCATACTTTTTGGAGGCGCCTTGCTTGAAAATGAAAAAGAAGAAACATTTGAGTGGCTATTTGAGAATTTCTTGAAGTGCATGTTTAGCAAGCATCCAGGTGCGATAATAACAGATCAAGATAAAGCGATGGGTAATGCAATAAAGAAAGTTGTTTCCAAACAATCGACATCGCTATTGCGCGTGGCATATTAAGAAGCACGAGTTGGAGCATCTTCGGCCATTTATAGCCCATTATAGTGATTTTGAAGAAACTTACAAAAAAATGGGTCAAGAGTGATACAATTGAAGAATTTGAAACCCAATGGGAAGTTCTACGTGATAAGTATAATTTCGAAGGTAGTTGTTGGATCATGGAGATGTATAACCAACGAAAATTTTGGGTTAAAGCTTTCTTGAAGATGTGTTCCTTGCTGGCATGACAACAAGTGGACGAAGTGAGAGTATCCATTCTTTTTTTGATGGATATGTTAATTCAAACACCATGTTAAATGAATTTGTAATTCAATATGACAAGGCTGTTGAATGTCGAAGGGCGGCAGAAGAAGATGAAGATTTAAAGTCAATGAACTTGAGACCAATTCTTTCGTCGGTTCATCCAATATTTTCAAAAGTAGGTGATTATACTTGGGGTATCTTTAGTCACTTAATTTTGTTACCAAGTTACTATAAACATATGATTATTTATATTAATTTTGTAGGTACATGTTATACTAGAAAGATTTTCGAGCTTTTCAAAAGAGAATGGGATGAGGTAACTAATAATCTTACACATGAAACTCTAAGCAAAAGTACTGAAGAAAGTACTTATGAGGTTGGGCAGCTGAATGTTGAGCAGAATTTTTGGAGAATTGTTAAGTTTCGGTTCTTGAATGAGGTGGAGGTCACATGTTCATGTGCAAAATTTGAAACATATGGGATTTTGTGCAAGCATGCTCTATATGTGATGAAGAAGAAACATGTTGAAATCCTTCCTAATCGCTATATTTTACCCCGGTGGACACTTGATGCTAGGTACAAGGTTGGTAATACTAGACTCGAAGAAATGAATGGTGAGATTGAAGTTAGTGCCTTAAACTTATGGTGTGTTCATGTCAACTGTACCAAAGAAATCGAACAAGCAAAAGACTCACCTGATGAGATTAAAAGACTAAATGCTTTGTTAGTAAAGTTTTTAGCCGAGCAAATGGTTCGGAAAAAGGAAATGGTAGTTGAAAATCCATACGAAGATGTTTGTCGGATAACTTCTCAAGTCAACATGATGCCACAGATATCTATTAGGGATCCCGTTGTTCATACTAAGACTAAAGGACGTCCAAAGAATGCAACCAAAATCGAGTCTTCTTTAAAAGTGAAGAAAAAGAAGACTTGTTCTTACTGCAAGGGATTGGGTCATTACATCACTGGTTGTCCCAAAAAAAAGGTGATTGTCATTACAAGATTTTTATATTAAAGTACTTATATATGTATATAATTCATTGATTTATTTATTTTTCTATGATAGGCCGAGGATTCTTCGTTGCAAAAAGAATGATGCTTCTGTTTCATACATTGGTGTTGTTTGGGAATTTCAAATGGTTTTGCAACTTTTTTCTTATTGGTATGGTAGAGTAGATTTTAAAGAAAAGATTGTTGGAAAGCATTGAAACCTTAAGTGTATGAACATAAAATACTTTGTTTAGTATTTGATTTTGATGCTCTGCTTGGTACTTGAAAATCTAGTTTTTTCTTTATTTTCTTTCAATCAAATCCACTGGATTGTTAGCAATTTGTCTTATGTTTCTCTTTTCAAGTTTTTTTTGACACTGCATCTGCTAAACAGTCCCAAAACAACCCATAAGTCAACCTCGAAACAACCCTGAAAACAGTCCCGAACATTCCCGAAATCAGCCCCGAAACAGCCCCGAAAACAATCCCGAAATCAGCCCCGAAACAGTCCCGAACATTCCCGAAATCAGCCCGGAAACGGCCCCGAAACAGTCCCGAACATTCCCGAAATCAGCCCGGAAACAGCCCCGAAAACAGTCCCGAACAGCCCCGAAATCATCCCCGAAAACAGTCCCGAATAGCCACGAAAACAGTCCCGAATAGCCACGAAAACAGCCCCGAAATCAGCCCCGAAACAGCCCAGAACAGCCCCGAAATCAGCCCGAAACCAGCCTCGAAACAACCCCGAACCAGCCCCGAAACAGCCCCGAAATCTGCAGAAAACTTTGGCTAAGAATGAAGCCTTTGATTAATAGTGTATACATGACAAGCCTTTGTAGGTTAGTAGAAGTCTTTTATTAAGAATGGAAGTCTTTGGCATGTTGGCAACTTTCCCTCACGGTTCTTGAATTTTAAGTTTTGAGCTTTTGCTTATTGTTGTTTACTCTTGTTATCAAGAGACTACTTGATTTGATCACAGATTGCTAATCTATCAATACGGAGGATAATAAAAATCCACAAAGCATCCATCTTGAACCTTAATCATTAACATTTTAAGTACATTGCAAACCAAATAAATTATCACCCCACACTTTTATATCAGAATAGGAAACTTTATTGCATCAGAATTGTCTTAAACATTACATACAAATGGATACATTTTTTTAACAAAATAGAAAACTATATAATTCAGCCATTTGTTATGCGTACTGAATCTGTAATTGTGCTTTTCGCTCTTCTTTTCTTTGAGAAATACGTGCAAAGGTTCACCCTGTTCATATCTTCTGTTTCCTTCTTAGCAAGCATCCTCTGGGTTTTCAACATTAATGCCATTGAGTTTCTCAATTGTAGCATTTGCACATTCGTCGTAATCAAACTGAACAAAACCATGACCTTTGCTCTAACCATCCTCAAGTATACCCACTTTACAAGACAATATGTTATCAAAACTTTTAAACAGTTCTTGTTGTCAATCAACTCGTTCAAATCTGCAACCAAAGATCAAGTCCGAGATAAATTATGTACAGGACACTAAGTGCTCAATAATCTCATGATGATATGCTAATTATACCTCTCAAGATTACATTGACAAACAGAAACAAGTGATCATATACAAATATCATCAATACTCATGTGAGCCACAAAAACAATAAAACCAAACCAATTGTAGACTCAAGAGATCATATATGATTTGTAGATTAACATCTACTTAAACATCTAAAGAAATTCTACAAACAACCCGGTCAAGCATTTTATCGAACACCTGTTGTGCATTTTATATAAACTAAGATATCAATTCACAAAAACCAAATTAACCCATTTAATTTGGTGTTTTCGATCATCAATCAAACGAACAGAACAATATTGAGAGGGTAGATTCAGGTTATTATCGAAAGCAATGGTGATGAACGACAAAGATGATCGAGAGCGTGATGATCGAGAAAAGGTGAAGATAGAGAAGAGCGATGATCGAAATCTGAAAATAGGAAGATGGTGATGATCAAGAGATGGTGATGATCGAAAGAGGATCAGGTTGTTGATTTTGGATGTGGGTGATGACTAATGATCGAGAGAGAGAGAGAGAGAGAGAGAGAGAGAGAGAGAGAGAGAGAGAGAGAGTGCAGATGCTGGATGATGTCGATTTCTAATTGTAATCTAGGTTTTAATTGTTTTTTTCCTTTAGTCCAAAACGACGTAGTTTTGGAAGGGTTCCACACCTAAGTTAGGTACACTACAGCCACATACTCACTTTAATGGAACATAGTTGAGTAGAAATTGAAATTTCAGGATGGCAATAAGGTGCTCTAAAAACTTCGGTCACGGTAGAATATCAATGGAGGCCAAAAAATAAAACAGCAAGAACTATAATTCTGAATCTGAAGATTAGAGGGAAACCCGTGCTTGGAAAGTAGTAATTCTGGTTGGATGTAGGAGAGTCAATGATGATCTAAGGAGGAGAGACAATTGATAAACAGGAAACCGAGCAATCATGTAAAAATTAAGCCCTAATTTCTAAAATTGAAGAACGCGTGAAGCAGATTAAGAGCTAATTTTCGAAATTTGAAGATACGCGCCAAGCAGATTAAGACCTAATTTCCGAAATTGAAGAATATACCTTTCCGAAACTGAAGAAATTAGGAGTAATTTGGGAGTGCAGAATGGGAAGGAAGACATCTAATTTGAAGAATGAAGAAGAAAGATAGAAGTAACTTGTGAGGAAGATCGTGGGTTTGCTGTAGTATGGGGGTAGGAACATGATGGAGTATCTCAATTTCATATGCTTTGTGTTGACGTACATGGAGCTTTAAAAGTTGTAATCTTGAAATTCAGTTACGTTGAAAAAAAACTGTTTTCAAGGGTTATTTCTTTTAATATATAATAAAGATTAATTTTTATTTATCTTATATAAGTAATTGTATTGTCTAATAATTTGATCTAAGGTATTTAGATTCTAATATGTTGTCATGTACGTTTTAATCTGATAAAACTCTTTTTAAAAGAAAATTGATGCAAGTATGTAACCCATATTAATGGGTTGTCTGTGGACGTACAATACCGCGGGGGAGATGTGCGTGCGTGCGTGTTCGTGGTAATCGTTTGTTGGTTCAATGCCTTTATGTCTTCTAAAAAAACATCAACTAATGAATATCCTAGATCCGTCTATAGCCTCTAGGAATTAAGAAAGGATAATTGTAGATTAGTTATTTATAAAAATGTAATATAAATGAAGAATAAAATATTACCTTCAAGATTGAAAGCTTAAGAATTAGTGATGATTGATGAAGACAATTTTGGATGATATTGATAAAGAAGATGACAGTGGGTGAAACCTTGTATGGTTACATCCGCCCATGAGCAAAACCCATCCGACCCGAGTTGACAACGAGGCCAAAAACCGATATTAGATACCTGATGCATCTGTTCACCCGAACCCGATAATTTCCTTAGTTATAGCAGATCGATTTGGTATAGGGTCCCCACACCCGAACCAGTCCGAATATCCAAACATTATATTTATTAGTAAGGGGGAATTGCATCTATATCCTTACAAAACTTAAGTAATTATACCTATATCCTTACAAACTTCTAAACTACATCTATATCCTTGCAAAACTTAAGTAATTACTTTTATATCTTATATCTATTTTATTAATTTTTAAACTACTTTAGAATCATTAATAAACATCCTTAATAGCGTTTAAACGTTAAATCCCAATCTACCCTTATCCCTTTAAATCAAAATTAGAAATCAACTTCTTCTTCTCTATCGACGGCTACTGTACTTCTTCTACCCTTATCCTTTTAATAATAAAAATTATTATGTCAAAATCGTAATTGCCAGCTGGTTACTAATTTTAAAATCATTACAAAAACTAATCAACCAACTTAATAATAAAAATCAATCCTAAATTTTTTTTACTGAACCATAATCAATAATATCTCAAAATTGTAATTGGTAGTCGGCAACTAATTTGATTTTATAGTATAAAATTCTTCTTTTTCAGTGAATATAAACTATTAAATAAATTTGGGTTTTCAACCAAGCAAGAAGGAGAAGATGGAACTCCTCGTTACCAATAATCTTTTGGAAAATTGGGAAATTTTTAGCAAAAGAAAATAGATGGCAACATAATGAGTGCATTGTTTATTTCTCATTGCCTTCTTGATTTTTCCTTTACTACTTCCATATTTTTCTTTGATAACCATTAACGATCGTTTCCAATCGCTTACCTTCTTTCATAATTTTTACTGTCATAGTAAGAAGAATTTTCATGGTTAGATATTCAGATTTTTTTAATTTTGAGATGGGATTGGTAGAACATTGAAAACTTTTCTGGGTTTGGTTTTGAATTTGAAAATTTTGCTAGGTTTTGATTTCCATATGCTAGCTCACTACAACAAAAATGGGTTTATAGGACCCTCATTAGTGTCCTAATAGGGTACTTAATAGGACTTTTTAGTTTATAGGACATAAAACATGTGTGTCTTATCTAAGGGTGTTGTATTAGGTTAGTAGGACGAATTTGAGCGTCGTAATAAGTTGTATGATTACGATACATATTCCCTAGTCCTATAAAAATGGATTAAGTAACACTAAAAAGTGTCCTAATAGGCTATAATATAGGACGCTTTATGTTGTCATAAGATGTTTACATTTAAAGACAAATATTGATGTCCCAAAAGATGGTTTGATAGGACGAAATTCAATGTCGTAAAAACGTTTTTATAGTACCAAAATATGTGTCTTAATAAGTTACATGATTATGAAACACATTATAGAGTCCTATAAAATAAACTAAGTAACACTAAAAAGTGTCCTAATAGACTAATTAGCAACACTAAAAAGTGTCCTAATAGACTATAAAAAAAACACAAAAAGTATTCCCTAAAAGACTATAATATGGGGCGTTTTTTTCAATTATAAAATCTTTCTTTAATATTACATTTGAAAATATATATGAAAGTTTTACGAAATGATTCGATAGAACAAAATTCAATGTTTTACAATTACTTATACAAGTACTAACTACCAAACTATGTATCCTACTACAAATTCGTATCATGACAAAGCTAAATACCAATCTTCATCTTACATCTTATTAGCCCGATACAAAACCTCTTATTATTCCTTTATGAACAAGTGAAATCAATCTCCATCATGCACCACCTAAAATTAAAAAACAGATATATGAGCTTAAAGTTTATGGTACTCTTAAGATGCCCTACGTACAAAAACTTGATTCAAGAACAAGCTATATAAGAAAATTTAGAATGCTACCAGTCACATGCCATCATTAATAGCAAATTGCATGTTGAAAACATCAAATACTTAATAAAACCCTTCTGGTAGTTGCTGCTAGAATAAAATGACTGACAACCTTAATGTTTACTTACGATGGTAACAAAATAAGATCAGAAATCCGTACTTAACACACTAGTCTATATATGATTGACAACCTTAAATCATATTTTCAATGGTTTTCCTTTCTATATTGTTCTGTTCTTCTATGTACCGGTGCATTTATCAAAACAAGAAATAAAAGGTATTTAATTTCTAGCATGTGGAGGAACTATCAATGAAAGTCGGTATATTTGATACGTAAATAATGGAGACCGATACGTACCTTTACATGATTGTGCTTATAAAAAATAGATGAAGCAGTACATCCAAGATGATATATTTGATCAACCCCAACTACTTATGGCTCTGTCACATCTGCAAAATTGTATATAATACGATTATCTTCCTACACAATAAAGATATCGGAACATGAAAATCTCCAAGTGTAAGGATCCAAGATCTATTTGTTTCAGTGGATACCCATATGGTCATGCAAAACAATTAATACAACAGAGAACAAGATATTACCATGGCGAATAAGCTCAAATTATGGATGACCAATCACTTTTTGAGATTGTCCAACTAGTTAAAGAATAAAAGGCATAAGAAGTCAAGAGGCTTCACGACCAATGTCCATTTATCAAATGGCATACAAGATTTTCAATCCAGTGGAGGTCGTTCCCAAAACAAACTCATTCATATAAAAGGCTTGCAATTATAAACACAAAACTCCAGCCAACAAGTGAAGAGAAATAGAAAAACACAAACATCATTCAGCCAAGACAAGATGGACATTTGGTGTTCCTCCAAAGTAGCTGTATCAGATTCAAATTAAGGCTCCTTTGTCGAATAGTAGTTCAACAACTAGAGTCCAATGATCACCATATAACAAAGAACATAAAAGGAATAATTCATGTATTGAATCAAACAGATGTCAATGCTAGTAGCTATGGCAGTTAATGTTTCACCACAAGGTTCATCAGGGCGGGAACTATTCATAGTTCAGGGGTAGCTCTCGCGACCCCTGAACTTTTACCCGGTAGTGGAATTTTTATTTATTTTTTTACGTTTTTCGTTCTACGCGACCCCTTACATGTATTTTTCGCGACCCCTAAGATTATTTTTCGCGACCCCTAAGATTATTTTTCCTTTATTATAGTGTTCTTTTTCTTTTATTTATATAATTGCATGGTAAAAAAAAATTACGCGACCCCTGAATTTGATGTCTGGTTCCGCCCCTAGTTCATACCCAAGTTCTAGAATAGTAAATTAGCACATATAAATTGTTACTGAGAGCCTTATCTAGATTAAGTTTACAGAAGCAATACCAAAGGAGTGTTAGCCTAGTGGTAAGGTTTGGACACTACATAGTGGTGAACCCGAGTTCGAGCCTTGGGGGACGCATTCTGGAGGTACGGGGGCTTCGACCCCCGGGCTGCATGCTTTAGCAGTCGGGCTTCGGCCCAAAATTGCCGAGGATTAGTCTGGGCTCAATGTGGTCTGGGATACCTCTTCCAAAAAAAAGTTTACAGAAGCAATGGTCTTATAACCGAATAAGGTCAATAGATAGTTATAACCGAATTTAAGTTCCGAAAAATGCATCTTCAACGATAGGTTAACACCCTTTAAGCGACAAGATGAATGTTTTTAGCGACAGTTGAAGTCTCTTGAGCGACAACTAGAATCCTTACAACGACAAGCTGATCAAAAACTGAACGCTTTTAAAACGACAGCTGAAGGATCTTTAGCGACAACTGAAGCCAACTATAGGACAAAAACCCTTGAGCAATGGCTTGTATATAGCTAAAAAACCACACGACTTACTGAAATTTACTAAGGACCACACCACCAAGGGGCTCATCCCCTTTGCAACCTGCTAGGGGTGCTTCCCCCATGACCTCCGTTAATGAAGGCAAAGTTGTTCTTAACATTTTATAGGTCTTGGGTGAGATGTAAAAAAGGGGTTCTCGCTAAGTATGAAAAAATCTTTAATATATCATTGGTATTATAAAAAACAACATATTTTTGAATTAAAGATATAATAATTTATATAAAACCAATTAAAAATCAATTAAAAACTATTTCTAAGTTAATATTATCTACTATATCATTTGCACCTAATATTGTCAACTAGTTTCACTGTCAGAAACAGCCTATAATATACCTTTGAATATATAGATTGGCATGAAGTTACAATGTTGGCAATTCATAGTGACATTCACTGTAATATACACTTTTAGAGAGGAAGATTTCGGTTTGCTTGGATAAATTTGACTCCTATAAAGCATGAAGTATTTTATTATGAGACTTGGACATTTTAGGCATTTTATAAAACCAATTTAGTACTAAATATATCAAAGTGGTGGTGGAGATTCAAGGTGGAAGATGATTCTCTCTGCCATATATTTTTCTATCACATATGCATTACCATAAGAACTTGTGACTGAACAAAAACCTTTGTCCCATAGTGAAGGTTCTTGTAAAAACTCAACAAGAACCTTGATTGTGGATGCTCTAAGAGCATCCACAATGATGGACATCCAAGAATCTCACTTGCCATATTATTTTTCTATCACGTCATTGTTAGTTCAACAAACTTAGAACCTCCTTAAAACTCTATAATGGAGATTCTTACAAAAAACTCACTTTTGTTCTTATTTATAATATAATTTTTATTTATAAATTATTAATTATATAAATTTAATATATATATATATATATAATTCGATTATTATTTATTAAGTTTTTACTTTTATATTAATTTTAATTTTGCAATTTATATACTTTAGAGAAATTAATTATTTTAGCCATTTAAAATACAGCTAACACCTATTAACCATTTTCTCCAAAACCTTTACAACAAGGCCTATCGTGGGCTTGTGGTGCGGGCTTCTAGCGAGGGCTCCCATGCCCGCTTGCTCTCTCTCTCTCTCTCTCTCTCACTCTCTCTCACACACACACACTTTCCTTCTTTATCTCTTTTTTATCGAAATATATATTGGGTATTTAGGTTTATGTGTAGTGATTGTTTGGGTGAAAAATCGCACGACGCACGACGATCGACTTAAAATCATAAGATATCTTTCAGGATGATAATCCTGTATTAAGATAAGGTCCTGAGATAGGGCAAATATACCTTCGAACGATAACAGTCAATCATCGAACGATCTCTATACCGTATCGTACAAAACATACGATATCGCACGATATGATACTAACAGTTAATTATATCTTGAGATTAATCATTTGTAACAGGTAAACAACAAACATTGAAGAACAAATGACCGTTAACGACCAAGATACGCTCCTCATAAAGCTCCAGCTGTTACGAACGAGAATCTAGCTACCGTTATAGCCGTTACATTAAATGCACAATTAAGAGACGACTGTTACATTCTGGTCAGCTATAAAAGGAGTACGAAGCCATCATTTGAAGACATCTGATTATATTGAAGCTAGAAAACACTCTCTACAATATTGATATTGCTCTTTGTAATTTACATCTTGTTTCATTGTAATCGCACGATCTATACTGTAACTCTCGAGGACATCACCCCTTATTGGTGATACTTAGTGCAACGTCGACTATACCCTTTTAGTCGGCCGCAGGGTTTTTCCTCGACCTCGAGGTTTTTCCTGCGTCATCAAATTGTCTTGTCATTTATTTTATCGCACGTTTTATCGAACCAAATCTCTTTCTCTCGACGGATTCGTCTCACAACATCTTACGATATTAAATTGTGTAATTTTTTACCAAAACAGTGATACTCCTATTTCAAACTTGGTAATTAAGGATTTGTGGGTAAAACTGACGTGGCAATTCGAACTTGTGGGCTATGGCTACCAAAGGCCTAACCATGAACTCTGATATATATATATATATATATATATGGTTCACTATATATTAACGGATTTCGACACAATAGCGGAGGTTAATTCCAATCAATAGTGGAGGTCTAAAGTGTCTCACAATAGCGGATTTTACACTTGGGCAACTTTGGTCTCATATTTTTTATTGATTAATTTTGGTCTTTTAAGAGCATCTTCAACAACTTTCCTATAATTGCTCCAAAATGGGAGAATCAAAACTCAAAATCTCTAAAAGAAAATTGCATTTATCCTCAACAGCTTCTCCATTTTAAAGAAATCAACATTGATTATAATAATAAAATACTCCATTTACCCATTAAAAAAATATTTTTTTTTCTTTAAATTCATATTTTCAAGATTTCCTATTGGTTCTTTCAAATAGTAATCATTAATGGGGTTATCTCCATATTTGGAGAAAAACTCCTTTTCTCTCCTAATTTCTCCATTTTGGAGAAAGAAATGGAGAAGCTCTTGGAGCATAATTTTGGCTTAAATCCTCATTTTTTTTCTTCATTTTCCCATTTTAGGAAAGCTGTTGGAGATGCTTTAACAACTTTAAGTCTCCAACACATGTTGTACAATAGCGGAGGTTAATTGCAATATCGGACTTTAAAATTTTGGAGTTCAAAATCCAAGAGCCACGTGTTGTGTTAATTCCCACCTTCACTATTAGCGGACCTTATTTACCAAATTTATGGTTATATTGAAGGTTTTGAGGAGAAAAAGGCTATGAGGTGTTAGAGATATTTTTAAATGGTTAAAAAATATAATTTCTCTATATTTTATTACCGTAGTTGAAAACAATTAAAACATAAATATAATTTTATACTACAATTAAAAAATGATGCAATGTTACTGAAATATTAATCTTTATAGAAAATTAGGAGTAAATAGTTTATAGTAATATAGATTGTTTGGGTGAAAAATCGCACGACGCACGACGACCGACTTAAAATCTTAAGATATCTTTCAGGATGATAATCCTGTATTAAGATAAGGTCCTGAGATGAGATACGTGTACCCTCGATCGACAACAACTAAATATCGAACGATCTTTACATAAGATATCGTATGATATAACCTAGAAACGTACGATATCATACGATATACCACTAACGGTTAAATATATCTTAAGTGTGATCATTTGTAACAGATAAACAACAGACATTGAAGATCAAATGACCGTTAAAGACCAAGATACGCTCCTCATAAAGCTCCAACCGTTACATGCGAGATTTTAGCTACCGTTATAGCCGTTGCATTAAAGACGTAATTATGAGACGACTGTTACACTCTGGTCAGCTATAAAAAGAGTTCGAAGACCTCATTTGGGGACATCTGATTACATTGAAGCTAGCGAATACTCTCCACAATCTTATTATTTTTTATAATTTACATTCTCATTCATTGTAATCGTACGATCTCAACTGTAATTCTCGAGGATATCACCCCTTATTGGTGATACTTAGTGCAACGTCGGCTATACCCTTTTAGTCGGCCGCAGGTTTTTTCCTCGACCTCGAGGTTTTTCCTGCGTCATCAATTGTCTTGTCATTTATTTTATCTCATCGCACGTTTTATCGAATTAGATTTCTTTCTCTCGACGGATTCGCCTCACAACATCTTACGATATTAAATTGTGTAATTTTTTACCAAAACAATTTGGCGCCATCCGTGGGACTCCGTTCTGAGAAAATCTCGTTTGATAAAACGTTTGTTTACTAATCAAATTCTTCGAGTTTTCTTGAGTATTCATTGCAGGATTATGGAGAATAACTTCCAACCAACTCTGCAACAACAACTAGCAGCTGCTCAGCAACAAATCCAGCAGTTGGCTAATCAAAACATGGAAGCCAATAACGAAATCGCACGATTACGAGGTCTAAACCCCCAAGTTACTCAAACTAATCCTGCGATCTCAGCACCGCTTCCTAGACCACCTCCCATTCAGCAGAATCAGTTCAGGACACCACAAGTACCTTCAATGCCTCAAGCCTCTCAAATACCAGTGATGCCACAAATATCTCAAATAACGTACGTCCACCTCAGAATAACCAATCTCAAACTATTTTTCCTCCTCTTCCATCGGGACCACCTCCTGCATTTACCTACGCTCAACCCCAAGGTGCTCCTCGACCTTTATATTCAATCCCAGAGCCAATACCACATATACCAACAATAAATACTACCGTAACCCATATCCCAATTCAACCCAATTATCAAGGAAATATTGGAGTAACACCCACTGAAAACCTTATGGACGTACGACTAAAGATGTTAGAAGAACAAAACAAAGCAATGCTCGCATTGCTCGCAAAACTTTCTGGAGCAGCCATACCAGTTGAAGTTGAACCAAAGACAGGATTCCAAGCTTCACCCTACGTTGATGAAATCGCTCTCATGGAAATACCAAAGAAATACAACATTCCTGCCTTTACAACCAAGTACTCGGGGATAACAGATCCAGTGGAACATGTCGCACAATACAAACAACTTATGTGGACTACTTCGATCCCATCTCAATATCAGGAGGCATGCATGTGTAAAAGCTTCGGATCTACTCTACAGGAGCTGCGCTACAATGGCTTATAAATTTAAAGCCAAAGAGTATCGAGTCATTCGCTGAATTGGTGAACCAATTCACTCGACAGTTCGCAAGCAGTCGCAAGATGGAGAAGCAAACCAGTGACCTGTACTATGTCGTACAGAAAACCGGAGAAACGATACGTGATTATTTTAACAGGTTTAATGCAGAAATGATCGAAGTCAAGAATTGCGACATAAAAACCGCAATTGAAGCATACAAACGTGGGCTCGATAATTCTTCGGAATTATATACGGATCTCACGAAGTATCCACCAGAGAACTTTGACGACGTACGAGCTCGAACGTTAGCCCACATGAGAATTGAAGACGACGCCATCTTCAGACGGAAACACTCGAACGAAAAGAAAAACTTGGGCGCACAAAAGCACGACTTTAAACCTAAGAGAGTAAATAAAATTGGAAACTCTCGACAGGAACCCAAAATTCGCACGAGCAAAGGTACAGGAAGAATCAGATATCCCGATTTATCTACTTACAATTTTGCAGGTACATCCAAAGAACTGGTGGATTCTGTTTGGGTGAAATTTTATCATCGAACGATCGAACGAATAGAATCGTAAGATATCTTTCAGGATGATATTCCTGTATTAAGATAAGGTCCTGAAATAAAGATATAACTACCGTCAAACAAAGATAAGTGATCATCGAAGATAATCGTACGATATCATCGTATGATCCTACGATTAACCTAACGATATACATGTTTTAGTTTATTCTTATTGCAGGCATACTCATCTAAGATAAGCTCGAAGCATAGTCATCGCTTATCAAGCTCGATATAACCGTTTGAACCAGATATGCTCACCATTAAAGAGCCCGGACGTTACGATCGTGAAACACTCTTCAGTTATAGCCGTTGCATTTATTGCTCAATTATGATCAAACGGTTACAAGCTCAACAACTATAAAAAGAGACTCAAGACTGCATACAAGGACAACTAATTCAAGAGAGAGATATAGCAATTATACTATTATTATCTATACTTACATTCGATAGCATTCATTTCCTTATTGTAATCGTACGATACAACTGTAACATCGAGGATATCACCCCTTATTGGTGATCAATAGTGCAACGTCGACTATCTTATTTAGTCGGCCGCAGGTTTTTTCCTCGATTTAGAGGTTTTTTCTGCGTCATCAATCTTTTTGTCAATTTACTTTTATTTATCGCACGTTTTATCGAACGAGAATTCTTTCTTTTGACGATTTTGCCTCACGACATCTTACGATAACGACTTAAGTAAATTTTTACATAAACAGTTTGGCGCCCACCGTGGGGCCCGCTTTGAGAAAATCTTGTTCGATAAGGCGTCAGCTTACTAACCTATCTCTTCGAGCTTCTTTGTGAATTGAGTACAGGAACATGGCAAGCAGTTCTCAAACAACCTTGCAGCAACAATTGGCAGCAGCACAAGAACAAATCCAATGGTTGAATGAGCAGAATTTACAAATGAATGGCGAACTGTCTAGATTGAGAGCATCGAATCCGCAAACTTCTCACATCCCAGTTTCCATTCATCAACAAAGGCCATTATTTCCTCAAAATCCACCCCCTGTTTCTCAACCTTCATTTGTCCAACCACAAATGTCACAATCTTTCATTCCACCTCAAATATCGCAAGTAACTTGCCACCACCACCGCAGATATCGCAAGTTAGCTTACCACCGCCACCTCCAGTCAACAATTCACGTCCTATCTTCCCTCCGTTACCATCAGGTCCTTACCCAGGAGCAACCACGTTTACTTACAACCAACCTCAAACAGGGCCTCATCCCTTTATACCTATTCCAGAACCTATATCGCACGTTCCCACCGCAGCCACCCCCATAACTCATATTCCAAACTTATCGAACGTTTCAGGAACCTCTAGTAATCCACCGCCCAATGATATCGTGGATATTCGACTAAAAATGCTAGAAGAACAAAATAAAGCAATGATCGCATTGTTAACCAAACTTCCTGGAGCTGCTGTACCCATCGAAGTTGAACCTAAAACTGGATTCCAAGCCTCACCCTATATCGATGAGATTGCTCTTGTTGATATTCCCAAAAAATATAACATCCCAGCTTTCACACCAAAATACTCTGGAATCTCCGATCCTGTGGAACACATCGCACAATACAAGCAGCTAGTGTGGACAGTTCCTATTCCAACCCAGTTTCAAGAAATATGTATGTGCAAGGGCTTTGGATCAACACTTACCGGAGCTGCGTTGCAGTGGTTAATCAATTTGAAACCCAAGAGCATTGCATCGTGGTCTGAGTTAGTAAACCAGTTTACTCGACAGTTTGCAAGCAGTCGCAAGATGGAGAAACAAACAAGCGATCTCTACTATGTCGTGCAAAAAACAGGTGAAACCATTCGTGAATATTTTAACAGGTTCAATGCAGAAATGATCGAAGTTAAGAACTGCGATGTGCGGACGGCGATCGAAGCATACAAACGTGGATTAGATACATCCTCGGAGTTATATACAGATTTAACGAAATATCCACCAGAAAACTTCGATGATGTACGAGCTCGTACGTTAGCACACATGAGGATCGAAGATGATGCCCTTTTCCGGCGTAAACACTCGAACGATAAGAAAAATCTTGGAGCGCAGAAACATGATTTCAAACCTAAACGAGTAAACAAGATTGATAATTCTCGACGCGATCAGAATAAACGTTCGAACCAAGGTAAAGGTAAAGTAAGATATCCAGATTTGTCAACTTACCATTTTGCAGGTACAACGAAAGACTTAGTGGATTCTCTACGGAACTTGGAAGTTAACGTACGATGGCCCAAAAAACCAGAGAGTCCTAGCAAGGACAGAGACCAAACAAAATGGTGCGACTTCCACAGCGACCACGGACACAATACAGATGATTGTATCAGCTTGAAGAAGGAGATCGCATACCTCAAATCGAACGGACATCTTAAAAACCTTCTAGGTGATGATTCGAAAAGACCGACGTCACCCGTTCCAACGAAGGTTGTAAACTGCATTACAGGAGGATCAGAAGTGTGTGGCCTTACCTATTCTGCAGCAAAAAGGCACGCACGAGAAGGACCTGAAGGACATCCCATCCCAAATGAATCCAGGACTGCGGAAGACAAGGAGCTCGATGCTACGAAGATATCGTTCGATATCGAAGATATGTCAGACACTCATCAGAAACACCATGATGCATTGGTTATTCAGTTGACAATTGGTAACTGTCTAACCAAGAGAGTATTAATCGACGGAGGCAGCTCAGCCAACGTGATATTCGCAGAAACACTCAAGATCATGGGTATTGATCGGTCCAACATCGTACGACGAACAACAACGCTAATTGGATTCAACGGGGATGCCACTAGTACTCTTGGAGAAATCATACTACCAGTCTTCGCTAAAGGCATAAACAAGCAAACAAAATTCAACGTCATCGATTGTCCTTCCGCTTACAATGCCATACTTGGAAGACCTTGGATTCACGATATGAAGGCTGTACCATCGACGTATCATCAGAAGATCAAGTTCCCATCTCCCTGGGGCGTGCAAGAGATAGTCAGCGAAAAGAAAATCGCAAGGGAGTGCTACAAGATTACGATGAAGGCCAAACCGCACGATATCTAGCAATTACAGAGCCAGGATGGAGTACGATCGTACGATGATCTTCAATTAGAGGAAGTCGTGTTGGATCACAAACATCCTGATCGCAAGGTCTTCGTAGGTGCAACTCTAACCCCCGATATAAAAAATAGTATAATTTCTTTTTTGCAGGAACACTCGGATTGTTTTGCGTGGTCACACGAGGATATGGTAGGGATAGATCCTAACATCATATCGCACAAGTTGAACGTGGATCCTACGTTTAAACCCGTTAAGCAAAAAAGACGCAAGTTTGCACCAGAACGCAACAAGGTCATCAATGAGGAGGTAGACAACCTACTCAAAACAGGAAAAATTCGAGAAGTAAAGTATCCAGATTGGCTCGCCAACGTGGTGGTAGTACAAAAGAAGAATGGAAAGTGGCGAGTATGCATCGACTTTACAGACCTAAACAAAGCCTGTCCAAAAGATCCCTTTCCTTTACCACATATCGATGCGATGGTCGATGCAACTGCGGGCACGAGCTACTAACATTCATGGATGCTTATTCCGGATATAACCAGATCCTAATGCACAAAGACGATCAAGAGAAGACTGCGTTTATGACCGATAAGGGCATATACTGTTACAAAGTAATGCCATTTGGTCTCAAGAATGCTGGATCAACGTACCAAAGGCTCGTAAACAGGATGTTCAATGATCACCTCGGACGTACGATGGAAGTATATATCGACGATATGCTCGTAAAATCGGAACGATCACAAGATCATATCCAGCATCTGAAGCAATCGTTCGATATATTACGAGAATACAAGATGAAACTCAACCCAACCAAGTGCTCTTTCGGAGTGCGTGCGGGAAAGTTTCTTGGATACATGGTTACACGACGAGGGATCGAGGCAAGTCCAGAACAGATCAAAGCAATCCTGGAAATTCAATCACCAAGGAATGTAAAAGAGGTACAAAAGTTGACCGGACGAGTAGCGGCCCTGAACAGGTTCATCTCACGATCATCCGATAAGTGTCACTTGTTCTACAACGTGCTTCGAAAAAACAAAGGCTTCGATTGGACAGAAGCACACGAGGAAGCACTACAAAGCTTAAAGAAATATATGTCCAATCCTCCACTGTTGACGAAACCAATCGAAGGTGAGAGCTTGCAGTTGTACCTCGCTGTAAGTAACAACGCCGTTAGTGCAGTGCTCGTACGAGAAGGTGACCAACATCAGCAACCTATCTATTACATAAGTAAGTCTTTCCTCGATGCTGAAACAAGGTACACGTCTATGGAAAAGCTTTTACTTGGCCTCGTAACTGCAGCAAAAAAGTTAAGGCATTATTTCGAATCGCATCATATAATCGTTGTTACTAATTATCCTCTTAAGATCGTACTTGGTAAGCCTGAACTTACAGGACGATTAGCAAAGTGGAGTATTTATCTTAGCAGCTTCGATCTAACGTATCAACCAAGAACAGCGATAAAATCTCAGGCGTTAGCAGATTTCGTAGCCGAATTCAGTCCTGGGATCGACGAACCATCGTACGATGAAATCAGTAATGTGATGATTCATGACAACGAACCATGGACCATGCATGTTGACGGAGCTTCTAACGCACGAGGATCAGGATTAGGAGTAGTCCTGAAATCATCACATGGGGGCAATATGGTGTATTCGGTACGATGTGAGTTCAAAACCACCAACAACGAAGCAGAGTATGAAGCCTTGATTGCTGGATTGGATATGGCATATAACTTGGGAGCACGATGGTTACACGTACGAAGCGATTCACTATTAGTAGTGAACCAAATCAACGGCGAATTTCAAGCAAAAGATTCAAAGATGATATCGTACCTCAAGATCGCAAAAGATAAGATCGCACGATTCGATAAGTTCTCGATAGAGCAAATCCCAAGAGATCTGAATATGCAGGCCGATGCCTTGGCTAACTTGGGATCCGCATTTAATGAACCAGCTTTAGAAAGTGTTCCGATAATACATCTTATGTCACCAACAATCGAAGAAGCTCAAGTGATCGAAGAAAACCACGATTGGTCAAATGATATATGGAACTATCTCAAAAACGACCAACTCCCTGAAGACAAATTAGAAGCCTGGAAAGTCAGACTTAAAAGCTCTCGATATACGATCTTCGATGATCAGCTGTATCGAAGGTCCACAACGGGTCTAATCTTACGATGCGTGGTGAATAAGCAACAAATCGATCGAATCCTTCAAGAGATGCATGATGGAGAATGTGGAAACCATTCTGGGGCAGAAGTCTTGCTAACAGAATCTCGAGACAAGGATATTATGGCCTACTCTTCGAGAGGACTCGATAAGGTATGTTCAAAGGTGCGATGCTTGTCAAAAACACTCAGGTACGTCACATCTACCTTCTGAACCCCTACACTCTGTCTTAATCCCATGGCCATTCATGCGATGGGGGATGGACATCGTAGGAAAATTACCACCTGCTCCAGGTCAAAAAGTATTTTTACTTGTTCTTACTGATTATTTCTCTAAATGGATTGAAGTCGCAGCCTTCTCACAGGTTAGGGATAAGGAAGTTATCTCCTTTATCCAAACTAACATTATTTACAGGTTTGGAGTACCATCAGAAATAACGTGCGATAATGGGTCCCAATTTATAAGTGAGAGAACTCGAAAGTTCTGCGATGAACGCGGGATAAAACTCATTACATCGACTCCAAGATATCCACAATCCAACGCTTGGCCGAATCCAGCAACAAGACCATTATTAATTCTATTCGAAAGAGGTTGAAAGCTGCAAAGGGTCGATGGGTCGAAGAGTTACCATCTGTTTTGTGGGCAAATCGCACGACACCTAGAACTGCAACTGGGCAAACTCCTTTTTCCTTGGTATACGGATGTGAAGCAGTCCTTCCAATCGAATCACAAGTTCCTGTTGCTCGACATCGTACGATTGAACAAAACTCGATAGACTTGTGTTACGATATTGATGCTTTGGAAGAACTAAGAGAGAAAGCCTTTCAAAAAATGGCATCGTAGAAAGCCATGGTTGAACGCTACTTCAATAAAAAGGTAAAAGTCAAGGTATTTCAACTTGGGGATCATGTCCTGCGACGTGTATTTCCGAATACGCAAGAATCGAACGCTGGAAAACTTTCCATCAAATGGGAAGGACCTTACATCATTACCAAAATCGTGGGGAAAGGTGCCTATAAGATTTCAACCATTGAAGGTAATGAAATCCCACGTAGTTGGAATGCAACTCATCTGAAAAGGTACTACTTCTAAAACCCTTTTTATTTTTTACTATTATTTCATCGAACGATTACTGACTTAGGCATCGGAGCGCCGTTGGTTAATCCAACGGCCACCCCTTAGCCAATTTTACTCGCAGGTAACGCACGATTATCGCAAGACATCGCACGATTATCGCATGATATCGCACGACTACCGCAGACATCGCATGATCTATGGCAAACATCGCCCGATAAAACAACATGCTTAAATCGCATAGAACTTAAAAGATGCATCAATCGCAAGAGCGCAAGTCAAAACGCCAGACGCATGATTAACAGAAACGTTTCTAAAAAAATTTTCTAAGTGCCTTAAACTCACGATAAACATCGCAAGTCAAAACGCACGATTAATTAAGGCCTTAAACATTAAATCAGCTAAAACGCACGATTATCTATTTACTAAAAGTACTTAGAACAAAAATAACAAGTACTGAAACATCGCACGATTGCAAAAAATAGCTGATTTCATTAAAAAAGTACTTGAAAGTACTACGATTACATCAAAAGAAATCTAATTTTCAGGATTGGCTTCTACGCCCGTATCCTCTCCTACACTAACTTCTACGATGGGGGGAGGAATGTCTTCAACAGCCTTATCTACGATGACGGATCCAGAGGCGTCTTCATTCTTATCCTCCTCCTCAATCATCGTAACTTCGGCCTCTTTATTCTTTTCAGCACCTTCCTCCTCTTCATCAGCATCCTTGGCGTCGTCAGCATCCAAGAGCTCATCGGATCCCATCGCATCACGGAAGGCTCCCAACTCACCTTTAGCAGCTTCGATGGTGTACGTGCCACCAATGAATTGGCGTATTACGGCTGCACGGGCCACCATCCTAGATAACACCATCTCATCTTTGAGATCCTGGATCTCAGAAGATGAAGCCTTCTCTCGATCTGCCATCTCCGTGCGCATCGCAGCAAGTTCCTCCTCCAACTTGGCAATACGATTATTTGCCGCTGTCAGCCTTGCACGTTGTTCTGATCGAACGTGCTCAGCCTCATCCAGCTTAGCCACCAAGTCATCCACTTCAACCCGCTTGGCTTCTAGAACAGCAGCTATCTTCGATGCCTTCTCCTGAGCCTTCTTCGCCTCGTTCACTGCAGCCCTCTCGCTGGACATCTTCGCCTTCATGTCCTTCTGAACGGTCTCCAACCTTTGATGAAGACCAAGACACGCCTGGAAGGCCTACATAAACATAAAACAGTTAGAACAGCACACTTCATATATCGTAAGATTATTTACATCGTACGATAACTTACCATGAAAGAGTATCCAACAGCACCGGCATCGAGCTCGCCAATCCGACGAATATCCATGTGAGCCTTCTGCGATGGAAGCAGGTATTGTTCGATAGCAGGGAATAAGTCATCCTGGTTAATGACATCACCGTCGAGGAAATTTGAAGGCAGGGATATGTTGATCGACGTTTCACCCTCCTTCCCTCTTGGAGGCTTGACCGAGGCCCTTTTCTCCTTTGACATCGTAGGAGACATCGTAGGAGGAGGAGCAGTGTGAATCGGGGTCGCATCGACCACATCATCCGCCTGTCGAACGGCTTCCTTTGATGCAATCGAAGCACCCGAAGAAGACCTTGTCTTCTTAGGTTGTGGCTCCATGCCACTTATCCCCTTCTTCTTCTCCAAAGCCCTCTTGGCCGCCGCTAAGTTGGCCAATTTCTTAGCAGGTTTCTTTTGGCCTGAAATAAACAAGAAAAACGTACGTTATTAATCGCACGATAAAGTTGTGAAAACGTAAGATAAGAGGAAGAAATTATCGCACGATTTACCTTCCATCTCTTCTTCTTCTTCTCCTTCACTTAACACTTGAACTTCGAGCTCTTCGTCGCTGTCCTCCCTTGGGCTTTTTCCCTTCGATTTGGCGTACGATCTTTCTTGAACACCGTACTCCAAGAAGCGGTTGACAGCTTCAGTGGATTCCTCGAAGGTAAACTCGATCTCTGCAAGAATAACACACGATAAGAAAATTATATAATAAAGATTATGCGAAGCAAAAATACATAAAGCGACCTATACCTAGTGGGTTCCATTCTGGAGCTACCCATCCACCGTCCTCCAAGACCGATGAGGATCGTACGAACGCATATCGAGCCTTCCACCCTCGATCGAACGCTTGAGTACCATGTACTAACATGGCATCACCCCTACCCTTGGGATAAATCCCATACCTATCGTAATCAGAGGGTTTAACGGTGTACGCCGACAGAAGATCATCGACGGTGAAAGGGTCTCTACCCCAATTCTCAGTGACACGTTCGATAACGCTCACGACCCTCCAGAATTGGGGCATGAGCTGTCCAGGAGATAAACTAAATCGTGTCATAAAGGCACGAGACAGAGGACTGAAAGGCCAAGTGAATCCTATCTTAAATGGGTATTCGAATAACGCGAAGAAACCTGCCGGAGCATCGCGGGTCTAACCTCACCAGGTGATTTGATCACGGCATCCTTAGGCATCCTAGCAAGTTTCTTAAGGTGAACTAGGTCGATTTCTCCCTGAATTGTGCTCCTAACCTCCATGACTTCCCTAAAGCTAAGCCGATCTAAACTCCTACGCAATCTATCGAAACGCAATAAATCGAAGTTCCTAGGATTTTTCTCAGCTCTAACTTTCAAACGCATGAACTGAAATTGAAACAAGGGGTAGAAAGATACCTTATAGGCGGTTTGAATTTAAATCTTCTCAAAGATTAAGAGGATTCGGTTGAAGAGAAATTCGAGTTTGAAATTGGAAAAGATTTAGAGATAATTATGGAAGAAATCTTATCTTTATATGAAATTAAACTCCTTCCCAAGAAATTGAGGTCGAATCGAGCATCGACACCTGTCCCTTATAACCGTTGCATTGACAGCTTGCACTTAACCAGGTTATAACGCCGTTAACGTGAAAAACGGTTCAAATTCGATAGATTAATCATGATAAAATCGATGTACTAACGATTTGATTTTGCAGATATAAGATTCAAGAAAATATATAATTTATTTTCTAAATCTTGGGGCAAACTGTTTGGGTGAAATTTTATCATCGAACGATCGAACGAATAGAATCGTAAGATATCTTTCAGGATGATATTCCTGTATTAAGATAAGGTCCTGAAATAAAGATATAACTACCGTCAAACAAAGATAAGTGATCATCGAAGATAATCGTACGA
Organism: Centaurea solstitialis; assembly: GCA_030169165.1. Lineage (NCBI taxonomy): Eukaryota > Viridiplantae > Streptophyta > Magnoliopsida > Asterales > Asteraceae > Centaurea > Centaurea solstitialis. Next base: position 33,275,422 of record CM058043.1, read on the forward strand.
TATCATCGTATGATCCTACGATTAACCTAACGATATACATGTTTTAGTTTATTCTTATTGCAGGCATACTCATCTAAGATAAGCTCGAAGCATAGTCATCGCTTATCAAGCTCGATATAACCGTTTGAACCAGATATGCTCACCATTAAAGAGCCCGGACGTTACGATCGTGAAACACTCTTCAGTTATAGCCGTTGCATTTATTGCTCAATTATGATCAAACGGTTACAAGCTCAACAACTATAAAAAGAGACTCAAGACTGCATACAAGGGACAACTAATTCAAGAGAGAGATATAGCAATTATACTATTATTATCTATACTTACATTCGATAGCATTCATTTCCTTATTGTAATCGTACGATACAACTGTAACATCGAGGATATCACCCCTTATTGGTGATCAATAGTGCAACGTCGACTATCTTATTTAGTCGGCCGCAGGTTTTTTCCTCGATTTAGAGGTTTTTCCTGCGTCATCAATCTTTTTGTCAATTTACTTTTATTTATCGCACGTTTTATCGAACGAGAATTCTTTCTTTTGACGATTTTGCCTCACGACATCTTACGATAACGACTTAAGTAAATTTTTACATAAACAGATTCCTTGCGAAAGATCGATGCAAACGTACGATGGCCCAAGAAGCCGGAGAACCCCAGCAAAGACAAAGATCAAACTAAATGGTGCGAGTTCCATGGTGATCATGGACACACGACGGACGAATGCATCAGCCTCAAAAAGGAAATCGCTTACCTCAAAACGAATGGGCACCTAAAAGGTATTATAGGCGATGAAGCAAAAAGACCAGCATCTCCGATCCATACCAAAGTGGTCAATTGCATCACTGGTGGATCAGAAGTATGTGGCTTGACATACTCTGTGGCCAAACGACACGCACGAGAAGGACCTGAAGGATATCCTATTCCTGAAGATTCGAAGACTGCAGCTGAAAAAGAACTCGATGCAGCTAAACTAACGTTCGATCAAGACGATCTATCGGGCGTTAACCAAAAACACCATGATGCTCTAGTCATACAGTTAACCATTGGAAACTGTTTGACCAAGAGAGTATTGGTGGATGGAGGTAGCTCAGCTAACGTTATATTCTCAGATACTCTAAAGATCATGGGCATCGACAGATCCAACATCGTACGACGAACTACAACCCTAGTAGGCTTCAATGGAGACGCGACGAGTACCCTCGGAGAAATAGTATTGCCAGTCTTCGCCAAAAGAATCAACAAGCAAACTAAATTCAACGTCATAGATTGTCCGTCAGCATACAACGCAATACTCGGAAGACCCTGGATCCACGATATAAAGGCCGTACCATCAACCTATCATCAGAAGATTAAATTTCCATCTCCCTGGGGCGTGCAAGAAATCGTCAGTGAAAAGAAAATCGCTCGTGAATGCTACAAGATCACGATGAAGACCAAACCCCAGGATATCTAGCAATTACAGAGCCAGGATGGAGTACGATCGTACGATGACCTTCAACTTGAAGAAGTCGTACTAGATCCAAAACATCCTGATCGAAAAGTCTTCGTGGGAGCAACATTAGCCCCTGATATAAAAAACAGAATAATATCTTTTTTGTAGGAACACTCAGATTGCTTCGCATGGTCGCACGAAGACATGGTTGGGATTGATCCTGACATCATATCGCACAAGCTGAACGTGGATCCATCCTTTAAACCAATCAAGCAGAAACGACGTAAGTTCGCGCCAGAACGCAACAAAGTTATTAACGACGAGGTTGATAACTTACTAAAAACAGGAAAGATTAGAGAAGTTAAGTATCCAGATTGGCTGGCAAACGTGGTAGTTGTACAAAAGAAGAATGGAAAGTGGCGAGTCTGTATCGACTTTACAGATTTAAATAAAGCATGTCCAAAAGACCCATTTCCACTACCTCACATCGATGCGATGGTCGATGCAACGGCAGGTCATGAATTACTCACATTCATGGACGCTTATTCTGGATACAATCAAATCCTGATGCACACGGACGATCAAGAGAAGACAGCCTTCATGACGGACAAAGGGATATACTGCTACAAGGTGATGCCCTTCGGCCTCAAGAACGCAGGATCAACGTACCAACGACTCGTAAACATGATGTTCAAAGAACATCTTGGTCGAACGATGGAAGTTTACATCGACGATATGCTAGTAAAATCCGAACGATCACATGATCACATTGATCATTTGAAACAATCGTTCGATATCCTACGACAATACAAAATGAAACTCAATCCTACGAAGTGTTCCTTCGGAGTACGTGCTGGAAAATTCCTCGGATACATGGTCACTCAACGTGGGATAGAGGCAAGTCCAGAGCAGATCAAGGCCATCAAAGAGATACAATCTCCGAGAAACGTGAAAGAAGTGCAAAAGCTTACTGGACGAGTGGCGGCATTAAACAGATTCATCTCACGATCATCTGACAAATGCCACTTATTTTACAATGTACTACGTAAAAACCAAGGTTTCAACTGGACAGAGGCACATGAAAAAGCATTGCAAGATCTGAAACAATACATGGCCTCCCCTCCACTGTTGACAAAACCAATTAAAGGCGAAAGCTTGCAATTATACTTAGCCGTCAGCAACAATGCGGTAAGTGCAGTTCTCGTACGAGAAGATGATCAGCAACAACATCCGATTTACTACATAAGTAAAACCTTTCTAAATGCCGAGACCAGATATACATCGATGGAAAAATTGCTCTTAGGTCTCGTGACAGCAGCTAAAAAGTTACGACATTATTTCGAATCACATCATATAATAGTCGTAACCAATTATCCTCTCAAGACCGTACTTCGTAAGCCTGAACTTACGGGTCGATTAGCCAAATGGAGTATCTACCTAAGCGGATTTGATCTCACGTACAAACCCACAACGGCGATAAAGTCTCAAGCGTTGGCAGATTTCGTGGCAGAATTCAGTCCAGAAGTAGAGCAACCATCGCACGATGAAATCAACAATGTGATGATTCAAGACAATCAGCTTTGGACCCTATACGTCGATGGATCCTCCAACATAAGAGGATCGGGATTAGGAATTGTCCTGAAATCATCACACGGGGGGAACATGGTGTACTCAATACGATGTGAATTCAAGGCTACCAACAACGAAGCAGAATATGAAGCCTTAATCGCTGGATTGGAAATAGCTTATAACTCGGGGGCACGATGTCTGCACGTACGAAGTGACTCGTTATTAGTGGTGAATCAAATTAACGGTGATTTTCAAGCAAAAGATTCGAAAATGATGGTATATCTCGAGATCGCTAGAGAAAGCATCGCACGATTTGAAAAGTTTTCGATAGAACAAATCCCAAGAGATATGAACGTACAGGCTGACGCTTTAGCCAATTTGGGATCCGCATTCAATGAACCAACTTTAGAGAACATTCCAATAATTCATCTTACGATGTCCTCCATCGAAGCAAAAGAAAAAGTACAAATGGTCGAAGAAATCTACAACTGGTCGCTCGATATATGGAATTATTTAAAGTATGATAGACTTCCCGACGACAAGATGGAAGCCAGAAAGACCAAAGTGAAGGCTTCGCGATATACAATCTTCGAAGGAAGACTATATCGCAAATCCACATCTGGATTGATCCTACGATGCATAACAAGTCAGAAGCATATGAATCAGATCCTACAAGAGATGCACGATGGAGAATGTGGAAACCATTCTGGAGGACGAAGTCTTGCAAATAGAATCTCACGACAAGGCTATTACTGGCCTACTCTCCGAGAAGATGCTATGAGGTACGTACAAAGATGCGACGCCTGCCAAAGACATTCAGGTATGTCCCACTTACCTTCCGAACCCCTACACTCTGTCTTAATCCCATGGCCATTCATGCGATGGGGGATGGACATCGTAGGAAAGTTACCTCCTGCTCCAGGACAAAAAGTTTACTTGCTTGTTCTCACCGATTATTTTTCCAAATGGATCAAAGCTGCTGCTTTTTCCCAGGTAAGAGATAAGGAAGTTATTTCTTTTATTCAAACTAACATTATATACAGGTTTGGAGTACCATCGGAGATCATGTGCGATAATGGTTCGCAATTCATAAGCGAAAGAACTCGTAAGTTCTGCGATGAACGTGGAATTAGGTTAATTACTTCGACACCTAGATACCCTCAATCCAATGGTCTAGCAGAATCGAGTAACAAAGTCATCATTAATTCGATTCGAAAAAGGCTAAAGGAAGCAAAGGGAAGATGGGTCGAAGAATTACCTTCAGTCTTATGGGCAAATCGTACGACTCCAAGGACCTCAACAGGACAAACGCCCTTCTCCCTCGTTTATGGATGTGAAGCAGTACTACCAATCGAATCTCAACTTCCAATCGCAAGGTATCGTACGATGGACCAAAACGTAATAAATCTATATTATGATTTAGATGCATTGGAAGAACTTAGAGAAAAGGCGTTCCAAAAAATGGCATTACAAAAAGCCATGGTCGAACGACATTTCAACAAGAAAGTTAAAGCAAAAATTTTTCAAGTAGGCGATTATGTCCTACGACAGGTATTTCAGAATACTCAAGAGCTAAACGCAGGAAAACTTTCCATCAAATGGGAAGGACCTTATATAATCTCTAAGATTATGGGGAATGGTGCATATAAACTTACAACCATCGAAGGTAAAGAGATTCCACGAAGTTGGAATGCAACACATCTTAAGAGGTATTACTTCTAAGCCTTTTCATTTTTTACTACTATTTTCTTACGAATGATTACTGACTTGGGCGTCGGAGCGCCGTTGGTCAAACCAACGGCCACCCCTTAGCCATTCTTTTCTTATCGCAGGTATCGCATGAATATCGCATGTATCGCACGAATATCGCAAGTATCGCACGAATAACCTAAGCTTATAACGCACGATCATAATACGCACGCACGCAAGACAAAACGCCCGTCGCACGATACAAAGTAAAGAAACGTTTCTGAAATAACAAAAAAGTTCTAAGGCATAAATCAACAAGTACGATAAATCTAAACCATTCATTTCAAAATAAACAAGTACTTAAAAGAGTACTTAGACAAAAGATCGTACGGTTACAAAAGAAAATTAACTACTAGGAGGAGGGTCTGATCCTACGATTCCTGCATCACCACCCGATGCTTCCACACCTCCACCTTCTGCAGATCCAATGATCTGAGAAGAAGTTTCTTCAGTAGTCAAGATTGCTGGAGCGGGTCCAGAGACCATTTCATCTCGAGTCTCCTCCCCAACAGCAGCAACCTCGACAGGCTTCTCTCCGACCTCTTCATCTAGGTCCTTGAGATCGTCGGCATCCAAGAGATCCTCAGATCCCATGAGCTCACGGAAGGCCTCCACTTCTTCCCTAGCGATCCCAACGGTGAGGGTTCCAGCTATCACACGACGCATAAGGGCTGCACGAGCAACAACCCTTATTAACGCCGCCTCATCCTTCAGATCCTGGATTTCAGAAGATAAGGCTTCTTCCCTCGATGCCTTTTCCAGCTGCATCGCTTTCAAATCTTCCTCCAATTTGGACGAGCGATCCAGAACGATCTTCATACAAGCCCGCTGCTCCTCTCTCACGCGCTCCACTTCCTCGAGCTTCGCCTCCAGATCATCAATCTTGACCTGTTTAGCCTCCAGCTCCGACGCAAGTTTGAAGACCTTTTCCTTGGCCTTGTCAGCTTCCTTTACAGCAGCCCTCTCACTAGCCATCTTGGCTCGCATATCACCCTTTATGGTCTCCATCCTAGAATGAAGACCAAGGCTGGCTTGAAAACCCTGGAAAACAAGAACAAAAATTAGATATGATCATACGACATCTGAAAATCTAATCGAACGATCAAAAGGTACTCACCAAAAAAGAAAGACCGACAGCCGCAGCATCAATTTCCTCGAACCTCAGTTTGGAAAACTGTTCCTTTTGCGAAGGAAGGAGAAATTGTTCGATGGCTGGGAAGATGTCCTCCTTCTTCACGACATCCCCTTCCAGAAAACCCTTAGGCAGGGTTATGTTCATCGAGGACGAACCAACATCAAAAGACGTCTTCTTCGACGTCTTTGCAAGAGTTTTTGTCGCCTTGGCTTCCCTCGATTGGTCCTCAGGAGGAGCAGATCTGATTGGAGAAACGTTGATCACATCATCCGCCTTTCGTTTGGCTTCATGTGATGGATCAGGGATCTCAGACGTAGACCTCGTACGTTTCGCTGGAGGTTCACCCCCAGCCATCTATTTTTTCTTCAAAGCCGCCCTCCTGGCAGCCTCCAACTGTTCAGCCCTCCTCGATGGCTTCTTCGATGATCCTACAAAAGCAAAGCAAATATGAAAAACAAGTAACAAGTGTTAACGTACGATGTATATCGAACGTACGATTTACCTTCCATCTCTTCTTCTGAGATCACTTGAACTTCAGGATCTGTTTGCGTAACTTCTTCTTCACACTCTACCACGATCTCTTTAGCCTTCTGGGTAGAATAAAAGCGCTCGCTGATGCTATACGATAAGAATCGTTCGACTGCGGCCTTCGACTCTTCAGTGGGTTCGAACGAGAAATCAATCTCTGCAAAAATAGTCGAGCATTAGATAAACAGATCAAAAATTACGAATAAAAGTATTTTACAAGAAAAACACCTATACCTAATGGATTCCATTCCGGAACCACCCAATTCCCATCTCCTAAGACTGAAGAAGACTGAACAAATACGTATCTTGTCTTCCAACCCCTGTCGTGGACCTGAGTACCGTGAACCAGCATCGAATCCCCTCTGCCTTTGGGAAAAAGACCGTATCGATGATACTCCGTCGGCTTCACCGTATACGCCGTAAGTAGATCATCGACAGAAAATGCAGGACGACCCCAGTCCTTCGTCACACGTTCGATGACGTTAATGACCCTCCAGAATTGGGGCATTAGTTGACCAGGAGAAAGATCGAAACGGCTCATGAAAGCACGCGACAGAGGACTGTATGGCCACTTAAAACCTATTTTGAATGGGTATTCAAATAAAGCAAAGAACCCCGCTGGAGCATCTGCTGGTCTGATTTCACTAGCTACCCTAACCATGGCATTCTCTGGTAATCCTGATAATTCCCTCAAAGCCATAACCTCTAAACTATCCTTAATCGTACTCTTAACCTCAGGCGACATAACGAAATCCAATCTATCAAGACTTCTTCTTAACCTAAGAAACCTAAGAATATCAAGACCTCTAGTACTTTTCTGGGCAATGGATTTTAAACGCATGAAAAACTAAGAAGAAGAAGGTACCTTTTAAACAATCGTCGCTCAAATCTTGGACGAAAATAGAGGAACGATTTTAGGAAACGATTGCTTTATCAAAATTGTGGGATTTGAATTTGATTCGGATTGAGATTAACTATTATATGGCAACTAAATTTTTTCTCCAAGTAATGCAGGTCCAATCACGCCTCTACACGCGTCCAATTAAAGACGTTGCGACGACAGTTGTCAAAAACACGTCATCAAGACGACGTCATCGAAACCGTTCCTATTCAAATCAATTTAAATGAAATTCGTTCAACTAACAATTGAATATTCTCTAATGAAACTAACGATCAGCTTTTGCAGATAAGAGATTCAGAAATATTCAGAATAAAATTTTTCTAAATCTCGGGGCAAACTGTTTGGGTGAAAAATCGCACGACGCACGACGACCGACTTAAAATCTTAAGATATCTTTCAGGATGATAATCCTGTATTAAGATAAGGTCCTGAGATGAGATACGTGTACCCTCGATCGACAACAACTAAATATCGAACGATCTTTACATAAGATATCGTATGATATAACCTAGAAACGTACGATATCATACGATATACCACTAACGGTTAAATATATCTTAAGTGTGATCATTTGTAACAGATAAACAACAGACATTGAAGATCAAATGACCGTTAAAGACCAAGATACGCTCCTCATAAAGCTCCAACCGTTACATGCGAGATTTTAGCTACCGTTATAGCCGTTGCATTAAAGACGTAATTATGAGACGACTGTTACACTCTGGTCAGCTATAAAAAGAGTTCGAAGACCTCATTTGGGGACATCTGATTACATTGAAGCTAGCGAATACTCTCCACAATCTTATTATTTTTTATAATTTACATTCTCATTCATTGTAATCGTACGATCTCAACTGTAATTCTCGAGGATATCACCCCTTATTGGTGATACTTAGTGCAACGTCGGCTATACCCTTTTAGTCGGCCGCAGGTTTTTTCCTCGACCTCGAGGTTTTTCCTGCGTCATCAATTGTCTTGTCATTTATTTTATCTCATCGCACGTTTTATCGAATTAGATTTCTTTCTCTCGACGGATTCGCCTCACAACATCTTACGATATTAAATTGTGTAATTTTTTACCAAAACAATTTGGCGCCATCCGTGGGACTCTGTTCTGAGAAAATCTCGTTTGATAAAACGTTTGTTTACTAATCAAATTCTTCGAGTTTTCTTGAGTATTCATTGCAGGATTATGGAGAATAACTTCCAACCAACTCTGCAACAACAACTAGCAGCTGCTCAGCAACAAATCCAGCAGTTGGCTAATCAAAACATGGAAGCCAATAACGAAATCGCACGATTACGAGGTCTAAACCCCCAAGTTACTCAAACTAATCCTGCGATCTCAGCACCGCTTCCTAGACCACCTCCCATTCAGCAGAATCAGTTCAGGACACCACAAGTACCTTCAATGCCTCAAGCCTCTCAAATACCAGTGATGCCACAAATATCTCAAAATAACGTACGTCCACCTCAGAATAACCAATCTCAAACTATTTTTCCTCCTCTTCCATCGGGACCACCTTCTGCATTTACCTACGCTCAACCCCAAGGTGCTCCTCGACATTTATATTCAATCCCAGAGCCAATACCACATATACCAACAATAAATACTACCGTAACCCATATCCCAATTCAACCCAATTATCAAGGAAATATTGGAGTAACACCCACTGAAAACCTTATGGACGTACGACTAAAGATGTTAGAAGAACAAAACAAAGCAATGCTCGCATTGCTCGCAAAACTTCCTGGAGCAGCCGTACCAGTTGAAGTTGAACCAAAGACAGGATTCCAAGCTTCACCCTACGTTGATGAAATCGCTCTCATGGAAATACCAAAGAAATACAACATTCCTGCCTTTACAACCAAGTACTCGGGGATAACAGATCCAGTGGAACATGTTGCACAATACAAACAACTTATGTGGACTGCTTCGATCCCATCTCAATATCAGGAGGCATGCATGTGTAAAAGCTTCGGATCTACTCTTACAGGAGCTGCGCTACAATGGCTTATAAATTTAAAGCCAAAGAGTATCGAGTCATTCGCTGAATTGGTGAACCAATTCACTCGACAGTTCGCAAGTAGTCGCAAGATGGAGAAGCAAACCAGTGACCTGTACTATGTCGTACAGAAAACCGGAGAAACGATACGTGATTATTTTAACAGGTTTAATGCAGAAATGATCGAAGTCAAGAATTGCGACATAAAAACCGCAATTGAAGCATACAAACGTGGGCTCGATAATTCTTCGGAATTATATACGGATCTCACGAAGTATCCACCAGAGAACTTTGACGACGTACGAGCTCGAACGTTAGCCCACATGAGAATTGAAGACGACGCCATCTTCAGACGGAAACACTCGAACGAAAAGAAAAACTTGGGCGCACAAAAGTAGGGGTGAGCATCGGAACCGGGTACCCGCTTTTGGAACCGGAACCGCTATGGAACCGCCGGTTCCGGAACCGGAACCGGTGTGAGTGGTTCCGGTTCCGGTTCCTAAAATACGGAACCGGTCGGGACCGGTTCCGGTTCCGGTTCTCATTTTTGTGGAACCGCTAACCGCTGGGTACCCGCCGGAACCGGTTAGGCTATATATATGTATATATTTATATATTAAGAAAGGTAATTTTATATATATGATTATTATGTTTAATAGACTAAATTTAAAATTATTATTTTACCTTTTACATTGCGCATAAACTTACGATCACTTTTTCACTCGACTTATTTATTCTCTTTTTTCGATATTTTTATATCGTATTCAACATTTCAAGTTGTGTTTTTTGTTATTTTCATTTTCTAAAATTGTCGTAATTATTTATATAGTTTTTATCGGATAAGTTTTCATCGTTTTACTATTTATTTCGTTACGTTGTGACTATGTAATAACTAATAATTTCTTTTTATAACATAAAATATTAAAAAAAACATTTAAAAAATTAGACACCGGGTACCCGGTTTCGAAACCGGAACCGGCGGTTCCGGGACCGGTTCCCAAATATGAAGAACCGGTGCAACCGGTTCCGGTTCCGGTTCCTTCATTCTAGGAACCGCCGGTTCCGGTTCCGGTTCCGGTTCCATGAATTTTGGCCGGGTACCCGGTTTTGCTCACCCCTACACAAAAGCACGACTTTAAACCTAAGAGAGTAAATAAAATTGGAAACTTTCGACAGGAACCCAAAATTCGCACGAGCAAAGGTACAGGAAGAATCAGATATCCCGATTTATCTACTTACAATTTTGCAGGTACATCCAAAGAACTAGTGGATTCCTTGCGAAAGATCGATGCAAACGTACGATGGCCCAAGAAGCCGGAGAACCCCAGCAAAGACAAAGATCAAACTAAATGGTGCGAGTTCCATGGTGATCATGGACACACGACGGACGAATGCATCAGCCTCAAAAAGGAAATCGCTTACCTCAAAACGAATGGGCACCTAAAAGGTATTATAGGCGATGAAGCAAAAAGACCAGCATCTCCGATCCATACCAAAGTGGTCAATTGCATCACTGGTGGATCAGAAGTATGTGGCTTGACATACTCTGCGGCCAAACGACACGCACGAGAAGGACCTGAAGGATATCCTATTCCTGAAGATTCGAAGACTGCAGCTGAAAAAGAACTCGATGCAGCTAAACTAACGTTCGATCAAGACGATCTATCGGGCGTTAACCAAAAACACCATGATGCTCTAGTCATACAGTTAACCATTGGAAACTGTTTGACCAAAAGAGTATTGGTGGATGGAGGTAGCTCAGCTAACGTTATATTCTCAGATACTCTAAAGATCATGGGCATCGACAGATCCAACATCGTACGACGAACTACAACCCTAGTAGGCTTCAATGGAGACGCGACGAGTACCCTCGGAGAAATAGTATTGCCAGTCTTCGCCAAAGGAATCAACAAGCAAACTAAATTCAACGTCATAGATTGTCCGTCAGCATACAACGCAATACTCGGAAGACCCTGGATCCACGATATGAAGGCCGTACCATCAAGCTATCATCAGAAGATTAAATTTCCATCTCCCTGGGGCGTGCAAGAAATCGTCAGTGAAAAGAAAATCGCTCGTGAATGCTACAAGATCACGATGAAGACCAAACCCCAGGATATCTAGCAATTACATAGCCAGGATGGAGTACGATCGTACGATGACCTTCAACTTGAAGAAGTCGTACTAGATCCAAAACATCCTGATCGAAAAGTCTTCGTGGGAGCAACACTAACCCCTGATATAAAAAACAGAATAATATCTTTTTTGCAGGAACACTCAGATTGCTTCGCATGGTCGCACGAAGACATGGTTGGGATTGATCCTGACATCATATCGCACAAGCTGAACGTGGATCCATCCTTTAAACCAATCAAGCAGAAACGACGTAAGTTCGCGCCAGAACGCAACAAAGTTATTAACGACGAGGTTGATAACTTACTAAAAACAGGAAAGATTAGAGAAGTTAAGTATCCAGATTGGCTGGCAAACGTGGTAGTCGTACAAAAGAAGAATGGAAAGTGGCGAGTCTGTATCGACTTTACAGATTTAAATAAAGCATGTCCAAAAGACCCATTTCCACTACCTCACATCGATGCGATGGTCGATGCAACGGCAGGTCATGAATTACTCACATTCATGGACGCTTATTCTGGATACAATCAAATCCTGATGCACACGGACGATCAAGAGAAGACAACCTTCATGACGGACAAAGGGATATACTGCTACAAGGTGATGCCCTTCGGCCTCAAGAACGCAGGATCAACGTACCAACGACTCGTAAACATGATGTTCAAAGAACATCTTGGTCGAACGATGGAAGTTTACATCGACGATATGCTAGTAAAATCCGAACGATCACATGATCACATTGATCATTTGAAACAATCGTTCGATATCCTACGACAATACAAAATGAAACTCAATCCTACGAAGTGTTCCTTCGGAGTACGTGCTGGAAAATTCCTCGGATACATGGTCACTCAACGTGGGATAGAGACAAGTCCAGAGCAGATCAAGGCCATCAAAGAGATACAATCTCCGAGAAACGTGAAAGAAGTGCAAAAGCTTACTGGACGAGTGGCGGCATTAAACAGATTCATCTCACGATCATCTGACAAATGCCACTTATTTTACAATGTACTACGTAAAAACCAAGGTTTCAACTGGACAGAGGCACATGAAAAAGCATTGCAAGATCTGAAACAATACATGGCCTCCCCTCCACTGTTGACAAAACCAATTGAAGGCGAAAGCTGATGGGTTTTTGTGGGTATCCTTGGATCAAACTGATCCGAGGATTATCTCAGATCTATCAAAACCTCGCTGGTTTGATATATCTCGTAGGTTTAAAACAAACTGTTAAAACCCACGTGATCAGAAACACGCTGTTTCTGATCTAAACATGCGGAAGCGATAAAAGCTAAAAAACCCATTAAAGCCTAATGATCTTTAATCGTTTGTAGCTCTAAACCTAAAGGATTAGGTTAGATTAATTTACCTGGATGCTTGAGAATTAGTCCACCTGTAATCAACCAACGAACGTTCCTCTAGCAGAACCGTGAAACCCGAACAACAAAACGACCCGAAGGGGGGGGGTTATGCGCCGGTTTTTGGAGAGAGGAGGAGAGACAGAAAAACTGATTTTTCAACTGAAAAGGCTTAATGTTTTTCCTTAACCCATAGGCTTTATTTATATGGAGGAAAAACACAGTTTGTAAGGAATTCAGTTTCCTTATAGTAATTATCTCAAATCCTTTCCTTATTTAATTAGCTGGAAAAGAATTTGCATACGATAATTACGATTTATATATTTATCTAATATATAAAATCTTTATTAATTAACTATTATATATTTATTTATCTAATAAATATATAATATCCTAATTAATTAATAACCCTCCAACTTTGGTAAATCTGACTGAAATTACCCAACTGATTCATAATACACTATTATAAATCTTGACTCTCCATTTCGGGATTTCATCTAACTTGTTCGACTTATAGGTTCTCACAGGTGTGACCCTCAAGTGTTTTGTAACATTGGATGTATAATCACTTGGTTTGTCAACTCTGCACATAATTCCTAACAGACTCCCACTTGTGCAAGTTGGCAATACCACCTTTGATTACACTGACCTAAGGAGGCCCCTAGACAGGCACTTAGGCTGACCAGGTTACAAGAACTCTTATACCCAGATTTGGTGATATAAACATTCCGTGAGGAATTGGTATCTATGAAACTACTGTTCATTGATTGGGTATATCTTGGCTTTTCCCTTTGCATCGCGATATTTCATCTGTGAGTATGAGCTTGGAAAGTGTCAACTCTAAATACTCAAGATTCTGTTCTCTTGATTATCTGACTTTCACTGATAGGTAAACGACAAAGAACTAATCAGTCCGTTTGGGCATGGCCATGCACTTCATCAGTATACTTAGTCAGTCAAGATGGGCCCAGAAATATCTCTCTTCTGAGAAGAGGTGCAAATCCCGTCTTGCATATCTGCCTTTAACACCACGGCTTCCGCTGAATCTAGTTACACCCTTTATAGCCACCCTGTTACGGCGTAGCGGTTGAGTGCACTAAGAATCCAGTAGTCCTCATGATGTCAAATCAGATACCTCAGGTGATAGGGACAACCACTGTGAGATTTACTTATGACTGTTTCCAAGAAGTAATCTCAACCGCGGATCACGTCCGATATTTGCTACTCTATCAAATATCTGTGCAACTTTTAGTCTACAACACTTGTAGCTGTTATTCAGCAACTGATCATAACTACCTAAAAGTTCACAATGACTTTAACGCCTTATCATGCTCCCACAATGATAAGTTGTCACGGACAGATTTTGAATGAAAACTGGAAACTAGTTTCATTCCTGGATTAATTAAAAACATGCAAAAATGTGAAAGTGATAAAGAAATCAATCTTGTATAGTCCATATTACACGCTGTAATAATAACAAGATTGAATGTCTTTTCTTTAATAACTTTCATAATGTCTATTTAACGTTGGTTAAATACTGGTCTAAAATAAAGTATCACCTATCTTTAGTTTAAACCCTTTGATTAAAGTTTACCATTTTAGTCAAAGTGATAACCAAAACTACAAGTCTGTTTTATAAGATCTACTTGTATCTGCTAATTATTGTTTTGCAAACACCTTATAAAAACAATAACTAGTCTTTTGTCATATTCCATGAACTTGGAGACCTGGACTAACTTCCAGTTCCTGAATATGTATGACTGCAACTTTCCTTAGTTGCTGTGTAGATGAATGATTTCTACCTGAAATCCGATTCCATTTGCAATCCTGGCAGATCTACTGGAATGATATATATTTTAACCCAACACTATAATTATTGATTTTTAAGTCAGTCACGACCTTTGTTTTATGGGTCTTGAAACTTTTATCCTTTTAACTAAAAGGGTAAATTATATCTTATGAATTCTTATCCTACCTGGACTTATGAATTCCGAGATATATCAATAATTATGTCTTTTATTCTTTCATCTTAGACTAGATAGAGAATAATCGGGCTCCCACTGGCTTGCATAAAAACTAACTATTACTTAAAATTTACTATTGACTTATTCAAGACTTTGATTAGTCAATCCCAATTTTAAGTAATGGACTTTGAGAATTTCCTTTTATGAAACTCAACTGGATTTGGTTAAATCCTAATTCCAAACCTTGGAATTCTTCTAGTTTCATAAATACTGTTATTAACGCTATCTGAGTTAATATCCTAAATTCTCCTTTTAAAACATTTGAATAAAACTTGATCAAACTTGATTAGTTAATTCTTGAGAATTTCTTTTATAAAACTTAACTGGATTTTGGTCAAATCCTAATTCCAAACCTTGGAATTCTTTCTAGTTTTATAAATGCTGTTATTAACGCTATCTGAGTTAATATCTTAAATTCTTCCTTTTGATCATAAAACTGTTATTCATAAATGTTTTATTCTCAAAACACATTCCTATAGAATCTCGTGTGTTTTGATAGTTTTTATACAAATTACTTCAATTTCATTAAAGTAATTATAACAGGCATCAACAACTAGGATCATACAAACACTAAGCACAATCAGATATTTGTCAAGACAATAACTTTTGAAAAATAAAACCATCGAATTATAAAATATAATTATCCAAACATTGTTTAAAACATAAACCCCCAAAATAACTGTTTTAAAACTATAAATTCAAAAATGTCTTGACTTTAAATCATCTAGTACTTAAGATCCTTGGCAACTCCTGGGCACTTCACTTCATTTCTGATTTCCTGCAATAATCATTTGCTCTAGGTATCAGTATACTTGTAAGCCAACAAGTAAGAAGTGTCAAAACAAAGCAATCATAAATTTTCTGAGGTTTACATACCTGCTTCATGACGCT
Organism: Centaurea solstitialis; assembly: GCA_030169165.1. NCBI lineage: Eukaryota > Viridiplantae > Streptophyta > Magnoliopsida > Asterales > Asteraceae > Centaurea > Centaurea solstitialis. The sequence continues at coordinate 33,291,151 of CM058043.1, forward strand.
TAGGGCAGTTTTGCCTCCAATGACCGATCTCATTGCATATGAAGCAGCGATTCTCGGTCCTAGCTTTGTTTGGCTTAACCTTCTTGCCCTTGCCCTTGCCCTTGCCTTTCTTGGGTGCACTCTGGATGGCCTGAACTGGTCCTTTTCCCTTGCTGGTGCTAGCATGCCCATTTTTCTTTTTAACCCCTCCGTCTTTTACCATCAAGACATCCTTTGTCTTGTTCTTGTTCCCCATATTTAATTCAGCTGTCTTAAGCATGGAGTGCAATTCTGCTATTGTTTTCTCCATGTTGTTCATGTTGTAGTTGACTACAAAGGGCCTGTAGTCTTCTGACAGTGATTTAAGTATGGTGTCAGTTGCTAGCTGCAACGGAACGGGATGACCCAGCCTCTCCAGATGATCTAAGTGCCGTTTCATTTTCATGACATGGTCACTTACTGATGTTCCTTTGACCATTTTGCATTCATTGAATGCTTTGGTGGCATCGTAGCGTTCTGTACGAGCCTGAGTCTGAAACATGTCCCTCAGCTGGCGGATCATGTCGTAAGCATTCGTGTTTATGAGCCCTGCTTGCAGATCTGGGCTCATAGTTGCTAACATCAGACAGGCAACATCAAGGAGATCATCTGAGTGCTTCTTGTGGGCATTTCTGGCAGCAGCCGGAGCGTTTGCCGGAGGTGCCTCCCCAAGTGGCTCTTCAAGCACATACCACTTTCTTTCATGTCTGAGCACAATCATCAGATTGCGCTCCCAGTCAAGAAAGTTAGAGCCGGTCAACTTATCCTTTTCCAGGATAGAGCGGAGGGAAAGATTGTTAGTGCTGGTAACAGTGCTTGCCATCTACACAAAATAAAATTTTTGGTCTTAGCAACTGTAAATAGACTAATTTCCAATAAAATATCAATAAACCCTTAAATGATCAATTTATTGGACTAGGATCCTTATTTCATACGTCCTGATGTGCGTAATGTTCTTGCTCCACCAGACCCGTATTTATTTCGGTAGGTAAGGACTTTTACCAATCATATCTAACTGATATGACTCCTAGATCTTTTCGGGACCATGGCAACTACCTGTGCATGTTTTAGTCCCTCTTAGTGCTTTTTGGCCCGGTACCACCCGGTGAACATTATAGAACCAAAACAGATCTCACCATTTTGGGGACCTGATTACTATACTCTGGCCGGTACCACCCGGAGATAATTCGCAGAGTTATGTAACCCCTTCAGCTTCAGTTTGAACACAGACGTTGAATGTGTGATCACTTACAACGCCTATGTACTTTACGCCGAAGGTGCCCCTAGATGGGTTGCACTACTGATCTATGATTTTCGGGGTTTTGAAAAACTTTATTTCCAGGATTTTGAAAAAACGATTGTTTATAAAGGCTACTTATGTTTTAAACTAACTGTTTGAAACATACATGCAATTTTTAAAACTAACTGTTCTAAAATTACTCGCTAATAAAAACTAACTGTTTTAATAGCATACCTAGTTGATTAAAACTAACTGTTTTTATCAACTTTGCCTTTTATAAAATAATCATTCACTGATTGTTATAGAGAGCAATTGATATTCTAAACTTACTGTTTTAAATATTCATATTATTTTAAACCAACTGTTTAAAACATCGGTCAATTAAAATCAACTGATTTAAAGTGTACTGGTTGATCGAAACTACCTGTTTCGATAACCTTTCCGGCTGACAAAAGCTAACTGTTTCGTCAATTTTGCTCTTTTATAACAATACACTAGGTTTTATTAAAGTGCTTCACTTTAAAGGTTTTCGATTGAAAAGTTAGTAAAACCTAATTCCTTCTTGTTTTAAAAATTCCTTTTAAAACATATCTAATAAACTAGCAGTTATTAGCATCAACTACGCAGTTAATCATGCACACAGATAATTATAACAACTACGCAATTGTAAAACAGATAATTATAGGATTTGCCAATTTTGTTCCTAGGGACCAATAATGACCTAGTTTTTCTATAACTTCAAAACTTCGCGTAGCTCCCACTGGCTTCGCCATGCTTGTTAGTATTCCGGTAAGATGAAGAATAGCTCCCACTGGCCTCGTCATCCCAAAAGAAAGAAAAATCTATCCTAGGGTCATTATTACATAAGGGGTTGTAAACGGCACGCAGGCCTCCCCATGAATATGTCAAGGGTCTAGTTTGGCAAATACTATAATAGATATATACAAACTCAAACTGAGATGCATATATAAAACTCAAGCAATCACGCAATTATATGTATATATGCAACAAAAGCAATATTATAACTACGAGAAAATAAACCTGGATCCGTTAAAATTATCTTTGTCTCAATTATCAAAAACTTGGTTTTATAACTGATTCGAAAAACAAACTGTTTTATGAATCCTAAAAGAAAAACTTTAGACGGTTTTAACTTTAAAACTGAGATTTATAATAAATCTCAAAACGAAAAACATTTAATCCTTTTACCCAAAAATATTAAACTGGTTTTAACGATCCAATTAAAAACTGGCTTATTCGAAAAAATTTAATTTTCCTAAGAGATTAATTAAAACTAATTTGAATAAATTTTATCGGATAAAAAAAAAATCCCAAGTAAATTTATTTTGGATAAAATGTCTTAAAAACCAAAACAATTTCTTTTGGGCCATAACTTGGTCCAAGAATTGGGCTTTTGGGCCTAATTACATGACTTGGCCCAAACGAGAAAACCCTGGATGGTTAGACAGCCGTGTTTGTGTCCCGAAGGCATGGCTCGCGCTGCGAGGGCCGTATCTGGTGGATGTTGACAGCCGCAATCGGCGACCGTCATCATCACCGGTTGATCAACAGCGGTCAGCTGCTGATATTACCGCCACTGGTGATGACGATGCGTGAACGCCACCGCCACCACCTTGCCTCGGTCGGCAACCACGATTGCCGTTTCTAAACATCATCACCACCACTAGCCGGAGGCGACGGCAGCGATAGCAACACCATCACCACCCGTCGCCCGCCACCACACGTCACCGCTCGACTACCGCCACCGCATGGCGCGGCCATAAGGCAGCCAGCGGTGGCCGGTTCGCACACCACCACCGTGGTTCCTGGTGATCGCCGATCAGCAGTCACCGTTGCTGTGAATACCATCGTCGCCCTCTGGACGCCGGCGTTAGCCGGTGACCGATCATCGCGAACAGCCGCCGCCGTCGCTAGGCGTGGTGCGGTCGTTGTTTTGCCGTTACGCCGCCACCGTCGCTACCACCACCTGTGGTGCGATGGGTGTTCGATTTTCTGGTGGTGGTTCGATCGGCTATATGCCGTCGTTCCACCTCCGTGTGGGTTTTCGGCCAATGATGACAGTGGTGTGAACGATACCACCATCACCACCGCCTTGCGATCCAAGGCCGGCTGCCACCACCATTCTGGTGCGGCAGCCACATCCACCTCCTATCTGGTGGTCTTGGCTGGTGTTTGGGTCGATACTCGATGCCGCCACTACCGAGGAACAACTCGCCACCACCAATTGGGTGGTAGCGGTTGTGTGTGTGTGTGTCCGCCGCAGCCACCGCCTGGTGGTTGCGGTTCCGAGTTCGTGACCGCCACAGCCACCACCAATCTGGGTGGTTGTGGCTTGGTGGTTCTCCGTTCGACAGCCGGCGCTTGCACCATCAACTGTGGTGCGGCCCGGTTTTCGGTGATGATTGGTTCGGCCGCCACCACAAACGGTGGTGCGGCCATGGTGATAATCGATTAGGTTTTTCGTACGGATAACAAGGTTTTTATAAGACATATAAAGATTAGTTTTTTAAACTTGATTCGCAAGAAACAGTAATATTTAACGGATCGCGCAAGAACTGATAAATTGATAAGCAGATAAAACTAAACGATTTATTAACAATGGCTCTGATACCACTGATGGGTTTTTGTGGGTATCCTTGGATCAAACTGATCCGAGGATTATCTCAGATCTATCAAAACCTCGCTGGTTTGATATATCTCGTAGGTTTAAAACAAACTGTTAAAACCCACGTGATCAGAAACACGCTGTTTCTGATCTAAACATGCGGAAGCGATAAAAGCTAAAAAACCCATTAAAGCCTAATGATCTTTAATCGTTTGTAGCTCTAAACCTAAAGGATTAGGTTAGATTAATTTACCTGGATGCTTGAGAATTAGTCCACCTGTAATCAACCAACGAACGTTCCTCTAGCAGAACCGTGAAACCCGAACAACAAAACGACCCGAAGGGGGGGGGGTTATGCGCCGGTTTTTGGAGAGAGGAGGAGAGACAGAAAAACTGATTTTTCAACTGAAAAGGCTTAATGTTTTTCCTTAACCCATAGGCTTTATTTATATGGAGGAAAAACACAGTTTGTAAGGAATTCAGTTTCCTTATAGTAATTATCTCAAATCCTTTCCTTATTTAATTAGCTGGAAAAGAATTTGCATACGATAATTACGATTTATATATTTATCTAATATATAAAATCTTTATTAATTAACTATTATATATTTATTTATCTAATAAATATATAATATCCTAATTAATTAATAACCCTCCAACTTTGGTAAATCTGACTGAAATTACCCAACTGATTCATAATACACTATTATAAATCTTGACTCTCCATTTCGGGATTTCATCTAACTTGTTCGACTTATAGGTTCTCACAGGTGTGACCCTCAAGTGTTTTGTAACATTGGATGTATAATCACTTGGTTTGTCAACTCTGCACATAATTCCTAACAAAAGCTTGCAATTATACTTAGCCGTCAGCAACAATGCGGTAAGTGCAGTTCTCGTACGAGAAGATGATCAGCAACAACATCCGATTTACTACATAAGTAAAACCTTTCTAAATGCCGAGACCAGATATACATCGATGGAAAAATTGCTCTTAGGTCTCGTGACAGCAGCTAAAAAGTTACGACATTATTTCGAATCACATCATATAATAGTCGTAACCAATTATCCTCTCAAGACCGTACTTCGTAAGCCTGAACTTACGGGTCGATTAGCCAAATGGAGTATCTACCTAAGCGGATTTGATCTCACGTACAAACCCAGAACGGCGATAAAGTCTCAAGCGTTGGCAGATTTCGTGGCAGAATTCAGTCCAGAAGTAGAGCAACCATCGCACGATGAAATCAACAATGTGATGATTCAAGACAATCAGCTTTGGACCCTATACGTCGATGGATCCTCCAACATAAGAGGATCGGGATTAGGAATTGTCCTGAAATCATCACACGGGGGGAACATGGTGTACTCAATACGATGTGAATTCAAGGCTACCAACAACGAAGCAGAATATGAAGCCTTAATCGCTGGATTGGAAATAGCTTATAACTCGGGGGCACGATGTCTGCACGTACGAAGTGACTCGTTATTAGTGGTGAATCAAATTAACGGTGATTTTCAAGCAAAAGATTCGAAAATGATGGTATATCTCGAGATCGCTAGAGAAAGCATCGCACGATTTGAAAAGTTTTCGATAGAACAAATCCCAAGAGATATGAACGTACAGGCTGACGCTTTAGCCAATTTGGGATCCGCATTCAATGAACCAACTTTAGAGAACATTCCAATAATTCATCTTACGATGTCCTCCATCGAAGCAAAAGAAAAAGTACAAATGGTCGAAGAAATCTACAACTGGTCGCTCGATATATGGAATTATTTAAAGTATGATAGACTTCCCGACGACAAGATGGAAGCCAGAAAGACCAAAGTGAAGGCTTCGCGATATACAATCTTCGAAGGAAGACTATATCGCAAATCCACATCTGGATTGATCCTACGATGCATAACAAGTCAGAAGCATATGAATCAGATCCTACAAGAGATGCACGATGGAGAATGTGGAAACCATTCTGGAGGACGAAGTCTTGCAAATAGAATCTCACGACAAGGCTATTACTGGCCTACTCTCCGAGAAGATGCTATGAGGTACGTACAAAGATGCGACGCCTGCCAAAGACATTCAGGTATGTCCCACTTACCTTCCGAACCCCTACACTCTGTCTTAATCCCATGGCCATTCATGCGATGGGGGATGGACATCGTAGGAAAGTTACCTCCTGCTCCAGGACAAAAAGTTTACTTGCTTGTTCTCACCAATTATTTTTCCAAATGGATCGAAGCTGCTGCTTTTTCCCAGGTAAGAGATAAGGAAGTTATTTCTTTTATTCAAACTAACATTATATACAGGTTTGGAGTACCATCGGAGATCATGTGCGATAATGGTTCGCAATTCATAAGCGAAAGAACTCGTAAGTTCTGCGATGAACGTGGAATTAGGTTAATTACTTCGACACCTAGATACCCTCAATCCAATGGTCTAGCAGAATCGAGTAACAAAGTCATCATTAATTCGATTCGAAAAAGGCTAAAGGAAGCAAAGGGAAGATGGGTCGAAGAATTACCTTCAGTCTTATGGGCAAATCGTACGACTCCAAGGACCTCAACAGGACAAACGCCCTTCTCCCTCGTTTATGGATGTGAAGCAGTACTACCAATCGAATCTCAACTTCCAATCGCAAGGTATCGTACGATGGACCAAAACGTAATAAATCTATATTATGATTTAGATGCATTGGAAGAACTTAGAGAAAAGGCGTTCCAAAAAATGGCATTACAAAAAGCCATGGTCGAACGTGTAACGCCCCGTTTTCTATTTTATGATGTGATGGTATGTGGTTAAGTAATTAACTGTTTTGTAGAAGTCAAGGGACTAGAGAGTCTTTTTGGAAAACTGAAGGGAACAAGTTAGAGCATATGAAAAGAGAGAAACCCTCAACTCTTTTCAGTTCCTGGAAAACGTACGAGAGGGAGAGAGGCGTTCTTGAAGAGGAGAAACATAGGGATTCAATTGGGAACCTTTGTGGTGTAATCAAGATAGCAAAATCGATGTCTACGTTGGAGGTATGGAATCTATGTTTAATTGTTGTTTAATTGTAAGTTTTGGTAAGAGTAAGTTATGGTTAGGGTTGATGTTGAATGGATGATCAATGGATCATCATGTGTATGTAATTGGTATGTTTTGGGGTCGAATTACTCAGTTATAATTGTTAGTTATCGACCCTAGTTCATGTAGAAATCGTATTTTGGATTGTGTTGGACGAAATTGAAGTTTTGGGCATGTTTTTCGAAGCAAAGTCGCGTTTTTGGGGCATCAGAAAAACCCCGCGACCTGGCCCCACGACCTGAGGTCACGGGGACAGGTGGCACAACTTTCTGTTGAATTTTCGACATTTTTCGTTTGCGGCCCTTTTCAAGATTTGGCTTTGGGCTTATGTTAGGGATGTTATGAGATGACTTTGGGTAGATTTTAAGGGCAAGTAGACTAGTCTAGCTATGGCTAAGACTAGTGTTTCGGTATAGAGTATTAAAGGGTCTTTTGGACTATGTATTGATATGGATGTGCATGTAAATGTATAGGTGACTTGTCTTGAACGTTGTACGTGCATTGTGTATATTCCAAGCTACTTTCAGGTGAGTGCTTTATCTATATTGACATGGTTATGCTTATGTGATTGATATGCATATGTGATTATGTGACATGATGGTTATGTTATGGTTATGATAGTACCTATGGTGGTAGTGATACCCCTAGGGAAGATGTGTTCCTTCGGGAACAAAGGATCAAGTTATGGATTAAGCGGCCTGGTACCAGTGTCAAGGGATCAAGTTATGTGCATGTGATGGCTATGTATCTTGGTTATGTATGTATGATTATGCTTGGTATAGATGTGTGCTCACTAAGCGAAAGCTTACCCGTTGTTATTTCACTCTTTTAGTGTCAGGTACGACTTCGGGTAGCAAGGGCAAGGCTCACGTCTGATGATTCCGATGGTAGCAGCTCAGTCAGTCAAGGGATCAAGTGATTTTGGAGTTTGGAAAGACAACGTTTTCTTTTAATCATGATGAATGACCTTTAGTTATATGGGACGAACAATGTAGTGTTCGATTTTACGTCTGTTTTGGTTTACATTTGATTACTTATCAACTTTTCTAGAATAATGTATTGGGTTTTGTTAAAACTGAAGATTTTTGGTTCAGGCTTCCGCTTATTTCAAATGTTTTTCTTTAAACACATGTATGGAAATTTTAAGGTGTTACAATTGGTATCAGAGCCCTGGTTTAAGGGATTCAGGCATTCACCGGTAGTGAGTGTTTGAACTTAAACCAAGTGTTCTTGTTTTCTAACTAAGAATTTTCAAAATTTGGAGTTGGATAAGAAATGGATAAGAGACTGAGCTGCGGACCGGGACATCAACGTGAGGTGAGCACACTATACCTGGATAAGAAAAGCATGTTACTTTGTTGATAATGATAAGTCATCTCGACTTGATATGTTATGTATGTTATGATACGAATATATGCATGAGGCTATGTTATGTATGGGCATGATAATAAGTTATGTATATTGTTATGAAGCATGAGGTCCCATATAAAGGACATAGGGGGCAGGTATCACTATGATAGTTGTGGAGAAATGAACGAGTTTGAGTTCTTAATGTTAAGTGGTTTAGAATGCGTTATTATGATGAATAGAAACTATGGAATGGTAGACATACATGTTGTGCCTTTGTGTAGACTTATGGTTATGTGGTTACGAGTAGAAGAGCATGATGCATGTTTTATGTGATTGAATGGTAGGTGAGCTGTTAAGCTCTAGTGTAAAGGTTATGTATGGGACAACTAGTCGGGAATTAGGATCTTTGTGATGGTGTCGAGGCTAGGTATGTAGGATGTATTTATAGTGATACAAGGGCCCGTATCATTGCAAATACATTGTGCATATCAGGGAATTGACATGGTTACAAGGAGTTCTATGAACCTACTGGATTGTCGGGATCGGGTAGTAGCATGATAGGACCTTCATGAGTGTCCGTAAGGTAAGTGGTTAGACCCCTGAGAGGCATGTGATGAGGAGAGAATTGGAAGCTAAGGTCATTGACCTAAGCTAGTAGATGGCATGGGACAAAAAGTAGAGTGGTGTTAAGGTAGCATGTTAATTGAATCAGTAAGAATAGACCACTCAGTAGCATTTGATGAAAGGAAAAGTATAACGATAGTTGTTGATCCGAATAGTTGTAGTCAAGGTGAGAAGGAAAGTGTCATCTTTTAAGTGTGATGATATTGGGATTAGTATGGGATGTAGACAAGGTGTCTTCGTTATGTTGGGAATTATGATGGCTGTCTTGAATTACCGATAAGGGTTAGAGAGTGTAGCATGTGAGGCAGAGGAGTTCTCCATGAGTTACTACCTGGCCTTTCGAGCGTTGGGAGCACGATGTAACCCAGGGGGTTAGCAGCAGATAGAAGCAGACATGACCGTATAAGCCGGCGATGTTTTAAGCTCTCAGTCTGATCAGGCTAGAGCAGTTAGTTACGAAAATTCTCGGCATGTCAATCGCCGATTGTCAAAGGAAAGAAGGATTCAGTGGCTAACACCCAGCGGATTTCAGAAACGGAAGATATGTCGTTACACGAAGATACTGAAGCGGAGGTGCAGGAATTTGTGGTGATGACGAAATGTACTGACATTCATCAGATGCATGAATCAGCATGGATTACAGAGCGAGAATTAGAAAGGCAAGAAAGAGGAGTGATACCTCCAAGGCTTGGGGGCGTGTATTCAGGTGTTATTACCCAAAATGAAGCCAGAATTGGTTAGTGATGTGGTAAGAGTTCTCTATATTTTAGAGAACGGTATGTACCTTAGAGAGAGGTGGAAGAGTTAGGCAGTGAAATTGTGGCGAAGATATGAATTACTAAATGGATGAATGAGATTATCGACAAGTCTTTAGAGCAACCGCTCACTTGTTCGGAAATGTTGTACGAAGCATGTTGTGGATGAAGGAATAAAGTAGGCTTGATTTGTTGAGATGTTTGGATGCAGAGACTAAAAAGACCGAGCCTGTTATCCAAATTGATCTTTGTTTGAGCCTTGTGTTTCCTACACTGGTGGTTACACCCGTAGGCTTCGAGGGTCAAGTAAGGACTGTTTGGATTTGGTTGTTTGAGGTCAAGGAGGTGACGTGTACGGTGTTGCAAGAAATAGTCGTTGAAAAGAGTGTGATAGCTAGAGACGTGTTCGAAGGAAGTGTGATAGAGTTGGGGAGTAGTGAGATCCCGTGTTGATCTCATACCCATCCCTAAGAGAGAAATTAGCATAGTGCTGGGGTAGATTGGTTGAATTGCAATAGAGCTCACATTAACTGTGAGAACCTGCAGATGGTGATTCGGAACCCAAGTGGGGGAGAATTGACCATAGTGAGGGAAGGAAGAAAGAGACTACCGAAATGTTCACGTTAGCTAAGGCTAGGAAGCATGTTCTTCGTGAAATACATGGTCTCTCGGCGGGTTGTGGTCGACAGTCGCGACGGGGCAAGAAAGAAGACGGTTGCAGATGTGCCAGTGTTCAGGGAGTATCCGGATGTATTCTCAATGACTTGTCTAGTTTTCCTTCCGAGAGGCAAATGGAGTTTCGTATTGACTTGGTTCCGGGGGCGGTACCGGTAGCAAAAGCTCCGTACCGGTTAGCACCTTCGGAGACGCAAAAGCTTTTGAAACAGTTGGAGAAACTATTGGAAGAGGGGTTGATTCGTTCTTATGAGGAACCCCTATCCTGCTCATAGAAGTGAAGGATGGGTCAAGGCGGAAGTGCATCGACTATCAGGAATTCGGCGAGTTGTCAGTAAAGAGTAGATACCCACTGCCGATGATCGACGATCTCTTTGATCAACTTCAGGGAATCACGTGGCTCTCAAGGATAGATCTTCGCTCAGGGTACCACCAGTTGAAAGCTAGAGAGGGAGATGTGCATAAGACGGCCTTTCGTACTCGCTATGGACATTTCGAGTTCATTGTAATGCCATTCGGGTTGACGAACGCGCCAGCAGCTTTTATAGACCTGATGAATCGGGTCTGCAGGAAGATGTGGATAGGTCAGGGATCGTATACTTAAACTGTTAGTAATTATGTGCAGAAGTTGGCAAACCAGTGATTACACATCCAACGTTACTAGACACTCGAGGGTCACACCTGTGAGGACCTGTAAACCGAATAAATAAGATAGTCCCAGTTTGGAGAGATTAAGGTTTATAATGGTTAATTATAAATCAGTTGGGCATTTTCCGTACTAAATCCCAAAGTTAAAGGTTTGTTAGTAATTATATATTTATTAGATAAATAAATATATAAGTTTATTAATTATTGAATTATATATTTATTAGGTAAATAAATATATAATAGGATAATAATTAATAATACAAATAATTATCTAGTTATTTTTCTTTAAGGAAAAGAAAAGAATATTTGCCAAAGATAATTATGAAACTAATTATGGAAACTGAGTTGTATGGAAATTCCTCCATATAAAATAAGTCTATGGCTTATCAGTTTTCATAATTCATTCCACCAAGAAAAACAAACCATAAAATTCTCTCCTCCATCCTCCTTTGAAACCGGCGCCGATCCAAGAGCAAAACCAGTTCGGTTTTTGGTTCTTTGATTAATCCTTAGCTGTTTTTCATCGTATCCGGGACTCAATCCTGCTAGAGGGATCTTCGTTTGGTCGATCACGGGTGGATCTAACTCGAGCATTCCAGGTAACACTCTAACAAATCTATTACTATTATAATTGAAACGAAAAGATCTGTGGATATTTGGGTTTTATATCCAAATCGCTTCCGCACGTATCAAACCAGTTAGGTTTGATTCGATAAACTTATTGATCAGTTTGATCACAAAGTTTTGTCGTGTATCTCATCCAGTTAGGATTGAAATCCACAGTTTTCTTCGTGTCAGTTTGATACGAGGAACGCATAAAAACCCAACAGTGGTATCAGAGCCACAGGTTTATTCGTTTTATTCTTTTTAACTGTTTAAAGATCCGTTAAAAATTGTTTCTTGCGAATAAAGTTTTATTGATAATCGTTTCGTATAAAAATTCAATTTTAATCAGTTTGGGAAAAAATTTGATTTTTATCAGTTTAAAATCTTTTTCAGTTCCGTATAAAGATTTAATGATTATCTATTATAACTTTTCAGTTTTATCGTTTTATGTTTATCGTCGAAAAAGCTATCACGGAAAAACCCCACAGGGTAGTGGGAATCGGTGGCGGAACTGCGGCAGATAGCCGACCGAACCACCCACCGATCGCCGACCGAGGCTAGAGGCGGCGGTACGGCGGCAACAGCCGACCGGACCGCCAGATGGTGGCCGAACCACCACCAGGCCGTGGCCTAGATCGCACTCGGCCGTGGCCTGACTCGCCACTCGGCCGTGGCCTGACTCGCCACTCGGCCTTGGCCTGACTCGCCACTCGGCCGTGGCCTGACTCGCCACTCGGCCGTGGCCTGACTCGCCACTCGGCCGTGGCCTGACTCGCCACTCGGCCGTGGCCTGACTTGTCATCAGACCATGGCTTGATCAGCCATCAGACCTTGGCCTGATCAGAATTCAAGCCGTGGCTTGAGTCGACACTAGGCCGTGGCCTGATCAGAGTTCAAGGCATGGTCCACCAGCTTGGTTGGCCATGGTCTATACCCAAATCAAGCCATGGCCCGATCCCTTAATGCACCAAGGCGGCGCTCGGCCGAACCATCAGTTAGTGGTGGGCCGAGAGGAGTGCGACCACCAGCGGCCGCCACGACGGCGATGGTCAGTGATGGCACCGGCGGTCAATCGCCACCAGGCGGTGGTGATCGACGACGATGTGAGCGGCGATAATATCCCGGTTGATCGTAGGTAGCGGTTGGTTTCAAGCGTTTCTCAAATTTTTTTTATCTTTCGGGGCCCAGACTTATCAATTTGGTAATGGGCCGAAACCATGGTATTTTGGACCAAGTTTATGGCCCAAAAGGGTTTATTGGGTTTTAAGCTTTTTGACCCAAATTAATTTTATTTAGATAATATATTTTTATATATATAAATCAGTTACATTATATTATAAAATTATGTTTAAGGGATTTTTAGTTAATAATTATCCCGAGTAAAATTGTGTTTTATCAAACCTGTTATTTGACCCGTTTGGTCAAATAAGTCTAGTATCATGTTTTGACCAGTTGGTCAAACCACGACACAGTTTACGGTCCAATGTTTATTTTTCCGACCAGTTTGTTCGAGGACCGGGTTTTGATATAACTTTTAGATAAAAAGCAAATATTTTAGAAAATCGGTTTTGCTTTATAAATAGATTTATTGATTATAAATCTTAGTATTTTTATAATTCAAGTAAAAACCGTTTTCAGTTTAAAATATTAGTTTCGGTTTATAAACAGTTTGTTTTATAAACCAAGTTTTGCGATAAACGGAACAAGATAATTTTTAACGGATCTAGGATTTCTTTATCGCTTTATTATATTGTTTAATATATATAAATGCGTGGTTGCTTGAGTATATATATGCTTTCGTATATATCTATTATAGGGCTTGCCAACTTAGACCTTTTGGATTAAATTTGGGGAGGCCTGCGTGCCATTTACAACCCCTTTGTAATAATGACCATAGGATAGTTATTTTTCCTTTTTTTTTGGGAGTTCCATCGAGAATGCCGAAGGCCAGTGGGAGCTACGCAAGAAAAACCCAAATTTTCTTTTCTGGAGTACTAACGAAGATACCGGGGAGCCAGTGGGAGCTACGCGAGGTGTTAGAAATCCTTTAGAAAAATAGGTCATTATTGGTCCTTAGGAATAAAAGTTGGCAAACCTATAATTAGTTAGCTCTAACTGCGTGGTTGTTGACATATTAACTGCGTGGTTGTGATTTTATAATTATATCAAAATGTTTTAAAATAAGAGAATTTTTTAAAACTAGATAAAATCACAAGAGCGGACAGGTTTTTATAATTAAAATTACCAGTTTTATAAACCTTTTTGAAACGGCAGTTTTTATTTAAAACCTCAATAATAAGACTGTTTTGTATGAAAAGGCAAGTTGATAAAACAGTTAGTTTTGGTCAACAAATATGCTATCAAGACAGGTAGTTTTGATTAGCAAGTGTGCTTATTAAAACAGTTAGTTTTTAATTAGCAAGTGCTCTTTAAAACAGTTAGTTTTAAAATAGCAAGCATGTTTAAACAGTTAGTTTAAACATCAGTTACCTTCTAAACAATCAGTTTTTCAAAAGTATAGATTTTCAAAAATACTGGAACTAAAAGGTTTTTCAAAATTAATTAAAAACCCCGAAAATCATAGATCAGAGTGCAACCCATCTAGGGGCACCTCCGGCGTAAGGTACGCGGCCGTTGTAAGTGAACACACCTTGAACGACCGCGTTCAAACCGAAGCTGGAGGGGATTAACAAGACTCTGCGAATTATCTCCGGTGGTACCGGCCAGAGTAAAGTGTCCAAGTCCCAAAATGGTGAGATCTGTTTTGGTTCTGTTAAGTTTACCGGGTGGTACCGGGCCAAAAAGCACTTAGAGGGACTGAAACATGTACGGATAATTACCGTTGTCCCGAAAAGATCTAGGAGTCGTGTCAGTTAGATATGATTGGTAAAAGTCCTTACCTACCTAGTTAGTACGTGGTCCTGGTGAGACGTGAACACACCGGTCATCAGGGCGTATGTAATTAGGATCCTAGTCCAATAATTGATCATTTAAGGGTTTATTGATATTTATTGGAAATAGTCTTTCACAGTTACTAAAACCAAAGTTTTTAAAATGTGTAGATAGCAAACACTATTACCAACACTGATAAACTCCCTCTTCGCTCCATTCTCGAAAAGGACAAACTTACTAGGTATAATTTTTCGTATGGGAGCGCAGTCTGATGATTGTGCTCAGACACGAGAAAAAGTAGTATGTCCTAGAAAAGCCTCTAGGTGAAGGCCCCTCCAGCAAAAGCTACTGTCACTGTCAGGAACACTTATAGAAAGCATTCCGATTATTTGCTGGACGTAGGCTATCTTATGCTTGCGACTATGAGCCCAGTTTTTCGTACGAGGCTCATAAACACAAATGCCTATAACATGATCCGCCAGTTGAGGGACATACGCAAGCACGCACAGAGCGTTATGATGCCAGTAGAGCACTGAACGCGTGCAAGATGGCAAAGGGGACCTCAGTTAGTGATCATGAAAATAAAGAGGCACATTAATCACCTAGAGAGGCTCAGTCGCCCAGTTTTGTTGCAGTTAGCAACAAATACGATACTCAACTCGCTGTATGAAGATTATAAGTAATTGAGTTGAGAATGGAGACCAAGACCAAAGATGTGCTTATGGTCAAGAATGGTGAAGTAAAGAAGAAGCGTGGGCATGGGAACACCAGTAAGGGAAAGGGCCAAGTTCTGGCTACCCTGAGTGCACCCAATGTTTATGATATAGGCAAAGGCAAGGGTAAAAAGGTTAAGCCTAACAGAATAATAACTGAGAATCAATACTTCAAGTGCCATGAAGTCGGTCATTGAAGGCATAACTGCCCGAAGCGTTACGAAGCAGATATAAACACCTCAGGTATTCGTGACTGCTTCAGATTATCACTTTCGCTTGTTAGTTTACAAGTGTGTTGACACCTAGAAGCAAATGTTTATTTGCAGGTGGTCATTAAAAGTGAAGTGCCCATATTGCAAGGATCAGCATGCAAGATTACTTTTAGATATTATCAAGACAATTTTAAATTTTTCTTTCCAAAATTTGAATTTTTTGAATTCTTATCGGTTTTAAAATTTAAAACTATTGTCTTGATATCTTTATGCATGATATTTTGAATCTGTATAAGTCAAATTAGACTTGATTCAAAATTAGATCCGAGATGTTGCCTATTACACTAACAGTATTGCTTCAATCAAAATAGTTTGAAGTAATGTATATGAAAACTGTCAAAAACACACGAAGTACTATAATTATAGGAATGTGTTTTTAAATAAAACATTTATGAGTAAAAGATTATGAAAGTATTTTATGATCAAAATTTATTACTCATATGTTTTAAGAAGAATTTAGGATATTATTTCAAATATCATTGATAATATCAGTATTTATAAAACTAGGAAAAATTCCAAGTTTCGGAATTAGGATTTAATATAATCCAGTTAAGTTTTATAAATGTTAAAATTCTCGTGTTTATTACTTGAAATAGAATTGACTAAGTAATCAAGTTTTGACTAAGTCAATAGTTAATTTTAAGTAATAGTTGGTTTTCATACAGGTTAGTGGGAGCCCAGGTTATTCTCTATCTAGTGCATGATAAAGAATAAAAGATAAAATTATTGATTTAGTATATATATCTCGGAATTCATGATCCAGGAAGGATGAAAATTCATAAGATATACGAATCTATCTTTTAGTCAAAAGGGTAGAACGAAAGTTTCAAAGTCTTTGAAACTAAATAAGGTCATAATTGACTTCAAGAGAAATCAATAATTAAAGTGTGTTGGAATAATTATTAAAGATATTAATTATCTTTCTAAAAGTGTCGTAAACACTAGAATAAATTTCCTGAAATTTGCCAGCTTGGTAAATGGAAATTTTATCTGATTTCAGGTAGAAATCATTCATCTACACAGCAACTAAGGGAAGTTGCAGTTTAAACTTTACATATTCAGGAAAACTAGGAGTTACTCCAGTGTCTCCAAGTTCATGGAATATGGTAAAGAAAAGTCTAATCTTTGTTTAAAAGTGTTTGCAAAACAAAGATTAGTAGAATCAAGTAGATTGTATCAGATGATACAAAACTTGTATTATTTTGGTTGTTACTTTGATTAATACGGTAAACATTAATCAAAGGGTTTAAACTGAAGTTAGGTGATACTTCATTTAAATCAGTATTTTAGTAAAACGTTGAATAGACACCGTAAAAGTAATTAAGAAATGCTATTAATTTTGTTATTATTACAGAGTGTAATATGGACTATACAAAATTATTTTCTTTATCACTTTTATATTTTGTATGTTTTATGATCCAGGAATGAGACTAGTTTCCAGTCTTTCATTCGAAATTTGTCCGTGACAACTTATCGTGGTGGGAACCCGTTAGGGCGTTAAAGTCATTGTGAGCCTCTGGGTAGTTATGATCAGTGGTTGAATAACAGCTACAAGCGTTGTAGACCAGGAGTTGCACAGATATTTGATAGAGTAGCGAATATCGGACGTGATCCGCGGTTGAGACTACTTCTTGGATTTTGTCATAAGTAGAATCTCACAGTGGTTGTCCCTATCACCTGAGGTATCCGGTTTGATATCATGAGGACTGCTGGATACTTAGTGCGTTCAACCGCTACGCCGTAACAGGGTGGCTATAAAGGGCGTGACTAGATTCAGCGGAAGCCGTGGTGTTAAATGCAGATATGCAAGATGGGATTTGCACCTCTTCTCCGAAGAGAGATATTTCTGGGCCCCTTGACTGACTGAATATACTGATGAAGTGCATGGCCATGCCCAAACGAACTGATTAGTTCTTTGTCGTTTACCTATCAGTAGAGGTCGGATAGTCGAGAAACAAAATCATGAGTATTTAGAGTTGACTTAATCCATGCTCATACTCATAGATGAAATATCGTGTTGCAAAGGGAAAAGCCAAGATATACCCAATTTATGAACAGTTGTTTCATTAATGTCATTTTCATATGGAAATTTTATATCACCTATCTGGGTATAAGAGTTCTTGTAACCTGGTTAGCCTAAGCGCCTGTCTAGGGGCCTCCTTAGGTCCGTGTGATCAAGACGGTATTGCCAACTTGCACAAGTGGGAGTCTGTTAGTAATTATGTGCAGAAGTTGGCAAACCAGTGATTACACATCCAACGTTACTAGACACTCGAGGGTCACACCTGTGAGGACCTGTAAACCGAATAAATAAGATAGTCCCAGTTTGGAGAGATTAAGGTTTATAATAGTTAATTATAAATCAGTTGGGCATTTTCCGTACTAAATCCCAAAGTTAAAGGTTTGTTAGTAATTATATATTTATTAGATAAATAAATATATAAGTTTATTAATTATTGAATTATATATTTATTAGGTAAATAAATATATAATAGGATAATAATTAATAATACAAATAATTATCTAGTTATTTTTCTTTAAGGAAAAGAAAAGAATATTTGCCAAAGATAATTATGAAACTAATTATGGAAACTGAGTTGTATGGAAATTCCTCCATATAAAATAAGTCTATGGCTTATCAGTTTTCATAATTCATTCCACCAAGAAAAACAAACCATAAAATTCTCTCCTCCATCCTCCTTTGAAACCGGCGCCGATCCAAGAGCAAAACCAGTTCGGTTTTTGGTTCTTTGATTAATCCTTAGCTGTTTTTCATCGTATCCGGGACTCAATCCTGCTAGAGGGATCTTCGTTTGGTCGATCACGGGTGGATCTAACTCGAGCATTCCAGGTAACACTCTAACAAATCTATTACTATTATAATTGAAACGAAAAGATCTGTGGATATTTGGGTTTTATATCCAAATCGCTTCCACACGTATCAAACCAGTTAGGTTTGATTCGATAAACTTATTGATCAGTTTGATCACAAAGTTTTGTCGTGTATCTCATCCAGTTAGGATTGAAATCCACAGTTTTCTTCGTGTCAGTTTGATACGAGGAACGCATAAAAACCCAACATAAACAATGTACTGAACTATTTGGATCGAAGAAGGAACATGTGGAGCATTTACGAGATGTATTGGAAATTTTACACAAAGAATGTTATGTGGGAACAAGAGAGGACAGCAGCGCTTGGAATCTTGAGGAGTTGGTTAAGTGAAGCATTAGTGTTGGCTTCACGAGAAAAAGTAGAGGATATGACAGTTTAGTATGATACTTTTACCTCGGGTTAGTGGTATTATGATGTAGCATGGGAAGTAAGTAGATAATGTAAAGAACTAGATTGGGTGATAGGTCGTATGTGATAGTAGACGATAGATAACTTTGTCAGACGCGAATGGCATGTTTTGTGGGTGCATGTGGACAGCCTTGTACTCGTAAGGGTCAAGGGGGATAGTACCATTCTCGTTAGAGAATCGGCAGGATCAGTTCCGTTCTGGAACGGAGGGCAGTTATATGTGCAGCTATGTTTACGTTAATAAATCCTTGTAATCCGTAGAAAACGATGTGGTAGTGGACGTGTTTTGGGTTGTGACCTGGACTGGGCAACTCTGAAACATAACTGTTATGGAGTAAGGGTGACCGGTTAGGGCCCTGTGTCTCCAAAACGGACAATATCGAACCACAATCGTCAGATATGGGGTTACATGGATTTTGGTTATGAAAGAGGATGAAAGAAACTTATGTTAATGATTTTTTTTAAGTGATGTTTGGTACATGTATTTTTATGTTTCAAAAGAGGATTGGCCTCGTTTCATGTTTTACGATAGTGAACTTTTTGAAAGATGTTGGTTTTGTTATTTTATGACTTTCGAACAAGACTTCCGTAAAGTTTTAAATAGTTTTTCCTTAAAATTTACTTTTGATTAACTTGGTGGAACTAGTACTTGTTGAAAAATGTTGTTTTTCGTACATGTTTGAATTTCTAAATGTTTGACAGGACGATGTTGGTTTAATTGGAATTTATGAGTTTTCCGTTTTATTTCAAACAGTTTTTTTTTTCGTCAAGTATGTGTTTTAAAAACTTAAAGTGGCAGACAAGTTGTCAGTGATAACCTCGTTAGTAGGTATGTTTAAGCAGTCACAGCGTAAGTAGTTATGAGTGAGAAATCGAGGAAGGAAGGAATTAAGGATGAAGTGGTTCGGGTAATACCCGATAGTTATGGTCATTTAAGTCGTTGAGACTATGCAGAGGCTTCAGTATCGGAGACGTAAGGTCGGATTACGGGGGACCAGAGTATAGGAAAAGCAAGTGGAAAAGTGTTAGACGTGTTTAAGAGCGAAAGGTACCGGTTAGAAGTAAAAGCATGTGGCGAAGGATCAGGTTACGAGGTTGGTTGTACTCTTAGGAAGCATGATGTTGTGTGGGAGGAGACATAGGATTCCTATCTTCTGGGGAGAGTTTGGACAGAATGATTTAGACAGCATTGAAATTATCCAGTAGACGACTAAGAGTATTCAGTGGAGTTGTGATCGACTAAAATTTGCTCAGGGTCGTCAGAAGAACTATGCGGATAAAGTAATGTCAGACCTAGAGTTTGATCTTGGAAAGAAAGACCAAGCCTTGAGAGACGAGGATGTTGGGTTAGGGGATGATCGAAGGAAGCATAGAAAAGGCTCGAATTAGACGTGAAAACCGGATAATGAGATGAGACGGAACTACTCGGAGTTGTTCCAAGCATAGACGATTTCGGGGACGAAATCCTGATAAGTGGGGGAGAGTTGTAACGCCCCGTTTTCTATTTTATGATGTGATGGTATGTGGTTAAGTAATTAACTGTTTTGTAGAAGTCAAGGGACTAGAGAGTCTTTTTGGAAAAGTGAAGGGAACAAGTTAGAGCATATGAAAAGAGAGAAACCCTCAACTCTTTTCAGTTCCTGGAAAACGTACGAGAGGGAGAGAGGCGTTCTTGAAGAGGAGAAACATAGGGATTCAATTGGGAACCTTTGTGGTGTAATCAAGATAGCAAAATCGATGTCTACGTTGGAGGTATGGAATCTATGTTTAATTGTTGTTTAATTGTAAGTTTTGGTAAGAGTAAGTTATGGTTAGGGTTGATGTTGAATGGATGATCAATGGATCATCATGTGTATGTAATTGGTATGTTTTGGGGTCGAATTACTCAGTTATAATTGTTAGTTATCGACCCTAGTTCATGTAGAAATCGTATTTTGGATTGTGTTGGACGAAATTGAAGTTTTGGGCATGTTTTTCGAAGCAAAGTCGCGTTTTTGGGGCATCAGAAAAACCCCGCGACCTGGCCCGCGACCTGAGGTCACGGGGACAGGTGGCGCAACTTTCTGTTGAATTTTCGACATTTTTCGTTTGCGGCCCTTTTCAAGATTTGGCTTTGGGCTTATGTTAGGGATGTTATGAGATGACTTTGGGTAGATTTTAAGGGCAAGTAGACTAGTCTAGCTATGGCTAAGACTAGTGTTTCGGTATAGAGTATTAAAGGGTCTTTTGGACTATGTATTGATATGGATGTGCATGTAAATGTATACGTGACTTGTCTTGAACGTTGTACGTGCATTGTGTATATTCCAAGCTACTTTCAGGTGAGTGCTCTATCTATATTGACATGGTTATGCTTATGTGATTGATATGCATATGTGATTATGTGACATGATGGTTATGTTATGGTTATGATAGTACCTATGGTGGTAGTGATACCCCTAGGGAAGATGTGTTCCTTCGGGAACAAAGGATCAAGTTATGGATTAAGCGGCCTGGTACCAGTGTCAAGGGATCAAGTTATGTGCATGTGATGGCTATGTATCTTGGTTATGTATGTATGATTATGCTTGGTATAGATGTGTGCTCACTAAGCGAAAGCTTACCCGTTGTTATTTCACTCTTTTAGTGTCAGGTACGACTTCGGGTAGCAAGGGCAAGGCTCACGTCTGATGATTCCGATGGTAGCAGCTCAGTCAGTCAAGGGATCAAGTGATTTTGGAGTTTGGAAAGACAACGTTTTCTTTTAATCATGATGAATGACCTTTAGTTATATGGGACGAACAATGTAGTGTTCGATCTTACGTCTGTTTTGGATTACATTTGATTACTTATCAACTTTTCTAGAATAATGTATTGGGTTTTGTTAAAACTGAAGATTTTTGGTTCAGGCTTTCGCTTATTTCAAATGTTTTTCTTTAAACACATGTATGGAAATTTTAAGGTGTTACAATTGGTATCAGAGCCCTGGTTTAAGGGATTCAGGCATTCACCGGTAGTGAGTGTTTGAACTTAAACCAAGTGTTCTTGTTTTCTAACTAAGAATTTTCAAAATTTGGAGTTGGATAAGAAATGGATAAGAGACTGAGCTGCGGACCGGGACATCAACGTGAGGTGAGCACACTATACCTGGATAAGAAAAGCATGTTACTTTGTTGATAATGATAAGTCATCTCGACTTGATATGTTATGTATGTTATGATACGAATATATGCATGAGGCTATGTTATGTATGGGCATGATAATAAGTTATGTATATTGTTATGAAGCATGAGGTCCCATATAAAGGACATAGGGGGCAGGTATCACTATGATAGTTGTGGAGAAATGAACGAGTTTGAGTTCTTAATGTTAAGTGGTTTAGAATGCGTTATTATGATGAATAGAAACTATGGAATGGTAGACATACATGTTGTGCCTTTGTGTAGACTTATGGTTATGTGGTTACGAGTAGAAGAGCATGATGCATGTTTTATGTGATTGAATGGTAGGTGAGCTGTTAAGCTCTAGTGTAAAGGTTATGTATGGGACAACTAGTCGGGAATTAGGATCTTTGTGATGGTGTCGAGGCTAGGTATGTAGGATGTATTTATAGTGATACAAGGGCCCGTATCATTGCAAATACATTGTGCATATCAGGGAATTGACATGGTTACAAGGAGTTCTATGAACCTACTGGATTGTCGGGATCGGGTAGTAGCATGATAGGACCTTCATGAGTGTCCGTAAGGTAAGTGGTTAGACCCCTGAGAGGCATGTGATGAGGAGAGAATTGGAAGCTAAGGTCATTGACCTAAGCTAGTAGATGGCATGGGACAAAAAGTAGAGTGGTGTTAAGGTAGCATGTTAATTGAATCAGTAAGAATAGACCACTCAGTAGCATTTGATGAAAGGAAAAGTATAACGATAGTTGTTGATCCGAATAGTTGTAGTCAAGGTGAGAAGGAAAGTGTCATCTTTTAAGTGTGATGATATTGGGATTAGTATGGGATGTAGACAAGGTGTCTTCGTTATGTTGGGAATTATGATGGCTGTCTTGAATTACCGATAAGGGTTAGAGAGTGTAGCATGTGAGGCAGAGGAGTTCTCCATGAGTTACTACCTGGCCTTTCGAGCGTTGGGAGCACGATGTAACCCAGGGGGTTAGCAGCAGATAGAAGCAGACATGACCGTATAAGCCGGCGATGTTTTAAGCTCTCAGTCTGATCAGGCTAGAGCAGTTAGTTACGAAAATTCTCGGCATGTCAATCGCCGATTGTCAAAGGAAAGAAGGATTCAGTGGCTAACCCCCAGCGGATTTCAGAAACGGAAGATATGTCGTTACACGAAGATACTGAAGCGGAGATGCAGGAATTTGTGGTGATGACGAAATGTACTGACATTCATCAGATGCATGAATCAGCATGGATTACAGAGCGAGAATTAGAAAGGCAAGAAAGAGGAGTGATACCTCCAAGGCTTGGGGGCGTGTATTCAGGTGTTATTACCCAAAATGAAGCCAGAATTGGTTAGTGATGTGGTAAGAGTTCTCTATATTTTAGAGAACGGTATGTACCTTAGAGAGAGGTGGAAGAGTTAGGCAGTGAAATTGTGGCGAAGATATGAATTACTAAATGGATGAATGAGATTATCGACAAGTCTTTAGAGCAACCGCTCACTTGTTCGGAAATGTTGTACGAAGCATGTTGTGGATGAAGGAATAAAGTAGGCTTGATTTGTTGAGATGTTTGGATGCAGAGACTAAAAAGACCGAGCCTGTTATCCAAATTGATCTTTGTTTGAGCCTTGTGTTTCCTACACTGGTGGTTACACCCGTAGGCTTCGAGGGTCAAGTAAGGACTGTTTGGATTTGGTTGTTTGAGGTCAAGGAGGTGACGTGTACGGTGTTGCAAGAAATAGTCGTTGAAAAGAGTGTGATAGCTAGAGACGTGTTCGAAGGAAGTGTGATAGAGTTGGGGAGTAGTGAGATCCCGTGTTGATCTCATACCCATCCCTAAGAGAGAAATTAGCATAGTGCTGGGGTAGATTGGTTGAATTGCAATAGAGCTCACATTAACTGTGAGAACCTGCAGATGGTGATTCGGAACCCAAGTGGGGGAGAATTGACCATAGTGAGGGAAGGAAGAAAGAGACTACCGAAATGTTCACGTTAGCTAAGGCTAGGAAGCATGTTCTTCGTGAAATACATGGTCTCTCGGCGGGTTGTGGTCGACAGTCGCGACGGGGCAAGAAAGAAGACGGTTGCAGATGTGCCAGTGTTCAGGGAGTATCCGGATGTATTCTCAATGACTTGTCTAGTTTTCCTTCCGAGAGGCAAATGGAGTTTCGTATTGACTTGGTTCCGGGGGCGGTACCGGTAGCAAAAGCTCCGTACCGGTTAGCACCTTCGGAGACGCAAAAGCTTTTGAAACAGTTGGAGAAACTATTGGAAGAGGGGTTGATTCGTTCTTATGAGGAACCCCTATCCTGCTCATAGAAGTGAAGGATGGGTCAAGGCGGAAGTGCATCGACTATCAGGAATTCGGCGAGTTGTCAGTAAAGAGTAGATACCCACTGCCGATGATCGACGATCTCTTTGATCAACTTCAGGGAATCACGTGGCTCTCAAGGATAGATCTTCGCTCAGGGTACCACCAGTTGAAAGCTAGAGAGGGAGATGTGCATAAGACGGCCTTTCGTACTCGCTATGGACATTTCGAGTTCATTGTAATGCCATTCGGGTTGACGAACGCGCCAGCAGCTTTTATAGACCTGATGAATCGGGTCTGCAGGAAGATGTGGATAGGTCAGGGATCGTATACTTAAACAATGTACTGAACTATTTGGATCGAAGAAGGAACATGTGGAGCATTTACGAGATGTATTGAAAATTTTACACAAAGAATGTTATGTGGGAACAAGAGAGGACAGCAGCGCTTGGAATCTTGAGGAGTTGGTTAAGTGAAGCATTAGTGTTGGCTTCACGAGAGAAAGTAGAGGATATGACAGTTTAGTATGATACTTTTACCTCGGGTTAGTGGTATTATGATGTAGCATGGGAAGTAAGTAGATAATGTAAAGAACTAGATTGGGTGATAGGTCGTATGTGATAGTAGACGATAGATAACTTTGTCAGACGCGAATGGCATGTTTTGTGGGTGCATGTGGACAGCCTTGTACTCGTAAGGGTCAAGGGGGATAGTACCATTCTCGTTAGAGAATCGGCAGGATCAGTTCCGTTCTGGAACGGAGGGCAGTTATATGTGCAGCTATGTTTACGTTAATAAATCCTTGTAATCCGTAGAAAACGATGTGGTAGTGGACGTGTTTTGGGTTGTGACCTGGACTGGGCAACTCTGAAACATAACTGTTATGGAGTAAGGGTGACCGGTTAGGGCCCTGTGTCTCCAAAACGGACAATATCGAACCACAATCGTCAGATATGGGGTTACATGGATTTTGGTTATGAAAGAGGATGAAAGAAACTTATGTTAATGATTTTTTTTAAGTGATGTTTGGTACATGTATTTTTATGTTTCAAAAGAGGATTGGCCTCGTTTCATGTTTTACGATAGTGAACTTTTTGAAAGATGTTGGTTTTGTTATTTTATGACTTTCCAACAAGACTTCCGTAAAGTTTTAAATAGTTTTTCCTTAAAATTTACTTTTGATTAACTTGGTGGAACTAGTACTTGTTGAAAAATGTTGTTTTTCGTACATGTTTGAATTTCTAAATGTTTGACAGGACGATGTTGGTTTAATTGGAATTTATGAGTTTTCCGTTTTATTTCAAACAGTTTTTTTTTTCGTCAAGTATGTGTTTTAAAAACTTAAAGTGGCAGACAAGTTGTCAGTGATAACCTCGTTAGTAGGTATGTTTAAGCAGTCACAGCGTAAGTAGTTATGAGTGAGAAATCGAGGAAGGAAGGAATTAAGGATGAAGTGGTTCGGGTAATACCCGATAGTTATGGTCATTTAAGTCGTTGAGACTATGCAGAGGCTTCAGTATCGGAGACGTAAGGTCGGATTACGGGGGACCAGAGTATAGGAAAAGCAAGTGGAAAAGTGTTAGACGTGTTTAAGAGCGAAAGGTACCGGTTAGAAGTAAAAGCATGTGGCGAAGGATCAGGTTACGAGGTTGGTTGTACTCTTAGGAAGCATGATGTTGTGTGGGAGGAGACATAGGATTCCTATCTTCTGGGGAGAGTTTGGACAGAATGATTTAGACAGCATTGAAATTATCCAGTAGACGACTAAGAGTATTCAGTGGAGTTGTGATCGACTAAAATTTGCTCAGGGTCGTCAGAAGAACTATGCGGATAAAGTAATGTCAGACCTAGAGTTTGATCTTGGAAAGAAAGACCAAGCCTTGAGAGACGAGGATGTTGGGTTAGGGGATGATCGAAGGAAGCATAGAAAAGGCTCGAATTAGACGTGAAAACCGGATAATGAGATGAGACGGAACTACTCGGAGTTGTTCCAAGCATAGACGATTTCGGGGACGAAATCCTGATAAGTGGGGGAGAGTTGTAACGCCCCGTTTTCTATTTTATGATGTGATGGTATGTGGTTAAGTAATTAACTGTTTTGTAGAAGTCAAGGGACTAGAGAGTCTTTTTGGAAAAGTGAAGGGAACAAGTTAGAGCATATGAAAAGAGAGAAACCCTCAACTCTTTTCAGTTCCTGGAAAACGTACGAGAGGGAGAGAGGCGTTCTTGAAGAGGAGAAACATAGGGATTCAATTGGGAACCTTTGTGGTGTAATCAAGATAGCAAAATCGATGTCTACGTTGGAGGTATGGAATCTATGTTTAATTGTTGTTTAATTGTAAGTTTTGGTAAGAGTAAGTTATGGTTAGGGTTGATGTTGAATGGATGATCAATGGATCATCATGTGTATGTAATTGGTATGTTTTGGGGTCGAATTACTCAGTTATAATTGTTAGTTATCGACCCTAGTTCATGTAGAAATCGTATTTTGGATTGTGTTGGACGAAATTGAAGTTTTGGGCATGTTTTTCGAAGCAAAGTCGCGTTTTTGGGGCATCAGAAAAACCCCGCGACCTGGCCCCGCGACCTGGCCCCGCGACCTGAGGTCACGGGGACAGGTGGCGCAACTTTCTGTTGAATTTTCGACATTTTTCGTTTGCGGCCCTTTTCAAGATTTGGCTTTGGGCTTATGTTAGGGATGTTATGAGATGACTTTGGGTAGATTTTAAGGGCAAGTAGACTAGTCTAGCTATGGCTAAGACTAGTGTTTCGGTATAGAGTATTAAAGGGTCTTTTGGACTATGTATTGATATGGATGTGCATGTAAATGTATAGGTGACTTGTCTTGAACGTTGTACGTGCATTGTGTATATTCCAAGCTACTTTCAGGTGAGTACTCTATCTATATTGACATGGTTATGCTTATGTGATTGATATGCATATGTGATTATGTGACATGATGGTTATGTTATGGTTATGATAGTACCTATGGTGGTAGTGATACCCCTAGGGAAGATGTGTTCCTTCGGGAACAAAGGATCAAGTTATGGATTAAGCGGCCTGGTACCAGTGTCAAGGGATCAAGTTATGTGCATGTGATGGCTATGTATCTTGGTTATGTATGTATGATTATGCTTGGTATAGATGTGTGCTCACTAAGCGAAAGCTTACCCGTTGTTATTTCACTCTTTTAGTGTCAGGTACGACTTCGGGTAGCAAGGGCAAGGCTCACGTCTGATGATTCCGATGGTAGCAGCTCAGTCAGTCAAGGGATCAAGTGATTTTGGAGTTTGGAAAGACAACGTTTTCTTTTAATCATGATGAATGACCTTTAGTTATATGGGACGAACAATGTAGTGTTCGATCTTACGTCTGTTTTGGATTACATTTGATTACTTATCAACTTTTCTAGAATAATGTATTGGGTTTTGTTAAAACTGAAGATTTTTGGTTCAGGCTTCCGCTTATTTCAAATGTTTTTCTTTAAACACATGTATGGAAATTTTAAGGTGTTACAATTGGTATCAGAGCCCTGGTTTAAGGGATTCAGGCATTCACCGGTAGTGAGTGTTTGAACTTAAACCAAGTGTTCTTGTTTTCTAACTAAGAATTTTCAAAATTTGGAGTTGGATAAGAAATGGATAGGGGTGGGTTCAAATGTGAACCATTTTTTGGTTGTGAACATGAGGACAGCCGAGAGCGCGACATGTGGCGGATGACTAGGCGCCACGTCAGGTCCACGGCGGGTGACTAGGCGCGATTCATGGGAGGGCATTGAATTAAAAGGGGGACCACACTCAAAGTCGTCACGTGTCGCGCTCTCGATTGTTCTCACGTTCACAACCAAAAAGTAGTTCACATTTGAACTTTCCTCTCTCTCGTCTATATATATAAAGCATTAATTAATATAACTTTTGATAAATGAGTTGATCGGTTAACCTAACCAAAAAATAAGTTTGTGGCTTTCATTGCTTTTACAAAAGATGTTGATTGTGACAAAACGATGTATATTAACTATGTTTTCTTATTGTTTTGTGTGGTTTTTCTCGTACAAAAATTTTGGGTTTTGTTGTTGGTTAAAAAAGTTATTTGGTTATGAAATAACATATAATATTTTTCTTACGTTTTGGCATGCAAAAAAATAGAGGAATAGTAAAATAATAATTTAGTTATGAAATGATATATAATGTTAGTGATTCATTTAACTAATTTTGATAATTTAATTCATTTTAAAATGATTAAAAGTTGACAAAATGGTAATTTGGTGGAAATTGACAAAGGGTGGCTATGTCATTTTGGGGTAGTGAGTCGGGATTGAGATAGAAACCCTTTTTTGGGACAATGTTTGATGTACGAGGTGATTATACTACGTGTTAGCGAGCTTGTGTTTGATCATTCGACAGGTGAGTACTTAACCTATCCTCTTATTATTATGTATGTATGGTTGTGATGCATATGTGATTATGTGTGTGTGTTCCTACGAGGACAAGACATATAGTACCTATGGTGGTAGTAATACCTCTAGGGAATATATTGAAAGGCAGAGACCTGGTACTAGTGTCATAGAATCCTTCCTTGATGGTATAGGGCTGTAAGGAATGTGATAATCATTACATGTATGTGATTGCTATGTACTCGTAATTGTGTGTGCATGATGGTAAGTGGTTTAAGTATGTGTTCACTAAGTTTTATGCTTACCTCGTTGTTATTTACAATTTTAGTGGTAGGTAAGTCTTTTAAGGACAAAGGAAAAGCTCTCGCATGAGGCTCCGGTGGTCCAGCAGTTCAGCAGTCAATGAGATGTTTGGGAGATGTTACTTTTGATCGTCGAACAATTTTCTTAAATATTGGTCTTGATGAACTTGTTTACTTGGAAACAATTTACTTTTGAACTAGTTGATTGGAAAAAGGTTTTAAAATTGCTAGGGTTTATTTGCTAAATTACAATTTTTGTTTATTGACGAATGGTTTGATAAGCTTTCGCTAAAAAAAACAAAGTTACTATTGAAAATGTGTTTTGAGATATGGGGTGTTATGGGTGAGCTTGAGCTAGCTTGGTGAGCTTGAGCTGGCTTAGTGAGCTTGAGCTTGATGAGCTTGAGCTGGCTACTAGTGAGCTTGAGCTTGCTACTAGTGAGCTTGAGCTTGTATCAAATAGAGTGTTACGAATTCAGTTGAAAAAATATTCTACTACAAAATAAGGGAATAGAAACTAATAATTTGATTCAAAAAAGGGATGAACATTCTCATTACATTCAGCCATTTACTCAAATTGAGTATCAACCATTCAAATATCCATATTACAAAATATCAAATAACAATTAACAATGACAAGCATCCAAATTTCCATATAACAATAACAAAATATCAGATAACAAACTCTAGATAACTTAAAAAAAAACCCCTACAATGTAGATAACCAACAAAAACCCAAAGAAAATTTCCCCCAAATGTGGATAACTAGAAATCAGAAAGCTTAAAATTTATATATATCTATATATCTATATATAATCCTATGTGTGTGTATATATATATATATTCGAATTTCGAGTCGGTTTCGAATTTTTTTATAAATTCAAAATTCGATTCGAAAACCAATGTAAACATTCGAATCGAGTCCAAAACCGATTTGAAAACCAAACAAACCGATTTATATTAGATTATTCGAGTTCGAGTCGGTTTGAATTTCGGTTTTTACGAATAGCATTCAAATATTGAACACCCCTAATCGTGTTGTATTAATATTTATTTTGAATTGTCTATTTTATGATAAGAATTTTCCACACATATATACATACACATGAAACGTTACAATCCTGCAACCTCATTTAACACCATTCATTTTCGCTCATTCATTAGATTCTCATCGGTTCTCTTAACGTATTTACTTGATTTTATCGGATTTCTGCAAAAAAATGTCGATGCTTATGTGATGTATCACATAAAAGTTGTAATCCATGCACATCTATATGCATTGACAATGATAATTTCTATGCACATCTATATACATTCCATTTAAGTGTGTATCTAATAAAAATACTATGCATTACATGTAATATTATTGCATAAAATCGATAATTATTGATGAATCGAATAATCAATCATATTGAATAAGGCTAAAAATGAATGATTTTAGTTGAGTTTACACGGTTGTAATATTTCATAAGATTGCAAATGAGGAAGTGTCTCCCCCCTTAGTATATGTATATAAAATAATTTGTTGTACTTAAGTTTTTTTGTTTTATTAATATTAATAATTTGTCATCATGCAAAAACTAGTTAATATTTTAGTTTAACAAATATAAATTTATAACTAATTTTAATAATTGAATTAATTAGTTTTTTCTCAAAATATCACAAGATATGATGAGACATTAATAATTAAATAACTGGATCCGATTGAAATAAAACCCCTTGATCAATTTCTTATAGAAATTATGTTATACCAATAAAAAGTGTTGACATTTCATCGTCAAGGGTAGGGACGAGGATATGGCATCGAAATCGTACATCGAACAGGAATTGTTCTGAGACCGATATATGTTATACGGTACGGTAAACGGTTCTCGAATTTGGCCCCAATCGGTTTCGGTCCAACCGGTTTCAGTACAGGGAAAAAGCCGAAAAAAATTGGCCCGGACCGCTTTTGGGAGACTTATGGTCGCTTTCAATAACAATTCCTTTTCCAACCATTCTTTTCCCAAGCATGATTCTCATTCGTTTTTCCAACTATTCCTTTTCCCAACCATGATTCACATAATAACATGAAATTAAATCAAATCAACCTAAACAATAAATCCAACCCTAATAATCGGTTCCTTTAATCATACCCAAAAACCGATTTTTGCTATAAAAATTGGTTTGTATTCGGTGTCATCAAGTTTACAAAAAGAATACGGTTCCATCAAGTCTTTTTTATTTACTTTGTTGAAGTTTTAGTTAAAACATTGAGATTCGCACATTCCGTAACTCCTTCAAAAATCGGTCCCTACCAGTACTAGAATCGAATTTTCCGGAAGCACACCAGAAACCTAGCCGGTGTATACTGTGCGATATATTCCATCCAATAAAAAACATTTCAAAATTTTCGATCCATACCAGTTCCGGTCCGAGCTCATCCCTAGTCAAGCGATTAGATTTGACCCTATGACATTACAAACCATTAGATTTATCAAATCTATAATTTAAATTAAATTTTTGTAACATCAAATTCTTTTTATTAACGTATCATTTAAGCAACCAATTTGATATTTATATCACCATAATGGATTGATACCCTTGACAAGAACGGGAGACCAAAACATATTCATGGATTATAACAATATTACAAGTCAGTCAACACATTCCCACAATTAACATAACGAATCCTTTTGAGTCCAACAAAGTGTAAAATTAGTCAATTTGGACAACAACTCCAACATAATTCCAAAGTTTGGAAATAACATCAATGTTGAATGTTGAACGAAAAATATAACTTTGTATATTAATTGAAAAGTGGTTACTCGGTTAATTTGATAACCCAAGCAATGATAGATTGATATTTCAGTTTGAAAAAAAAAAGTTACCGAATTAATTTACTCTACAAACCTATGACATGTTTGTTTCACATTGCTCAACATATCATGGCAAGAAAATCTAAGGAACAAAAATCAACTCACGGTAAAACTTATTTAAAAGACAAATAGAATTAAGTATATATCTAAACTCCGTTTTGGGCCTTACTGAAAGCCAGTCGAATAAAGTCTTATCCGCTTACCAAGCATCCTTATTTATGTTGAGTTAAACAAGTTTAATCTTTTTCCAACTTCACAAGATTGTACTTTGTTGTTGGTGCTAATGTTGTAAATTCGATCGATATAAGAGTAAAGTTGCATTCAACAATATCATGTTTTTCTTTCATATATACCAAGTGATTTTTTTTATTGTGTGATATACTTTTTCATCTTACAAAATTAAAGATTGAAAATGGGCCATAATTTCAAGCAATGTTTTAAAAACCGGGTTTTTAGTTGAACCGGTGTGATGATCGGTTTACGGTTTGACGGTTCAACCGGTTCAACCGTTAGTTAAACCGGTTCCAAGCATTTGTATGTGTTTTCCAATTTCTACTTTCATATATATAAAAAACCAATAATTTGATATCTATAAGTTAAAAAACATTAAAAATACACATTATAATAAGGTTTACATTTATCAAAAACATTAAAAGTAATAATAATAATAAGTTTTACACATATTTTTCTTTCTTAAACCGGATCAACCGGTTTTTACCGATAAAATCCACCGCTTCAACCACTAAACCGGTCGGTTCAATCCGGTTCTTAAAACGCTATAGAACCGGTCACATTTGAACCGGTCCTTTCACTGATTTCCGGTTCAACCGGTTTGACCAGGTCGGTTTAACCGGTTTTTAAAACACTGCTTTCAAGTGCAAATAAATTAAATACAAACAATATAAAAGTGACAACTTTATTAACCAAGTTCGTTATTCGTGCAGATTATTAACAATGTGAGTTAAAGTGGTCCCACAGTTTATTCCAACCATATCAGAAATTATTTCAAAACACACAAAGTTAAGGATGAATATTGGTTTGTAGAATTTATATAAAGTTTACATAAATGCCTTACACATTTGCTTAAACTTGATTTTCAGATTAATAAAAATAAGGAAAAAGATTTTTATGTGATGATTTATTTCTTTATCTTTTTCCTACAAATAAGTCTTTTACACAGACTTAGGATCAGGTGAGACCAAGTTGTTACCGTGAGACCAAGCTGTTACCGTGAGACCGCGTGAGACCAATACCTAACGTATGAAACTTCACAAAAAAACACCGTGAATGTACATAAAACTCGAATACGCAGACCTAAAAATCACTTTCGATGCAAAAAAATATCGAAAACAAGCTAAAAAACGAAACCTTCACAGCTCAAGTCCTGTGAAGGTTACATATATATAATGCGAACCTTCACAAAAAAAACTGTTGTGAAGGTTTCGTTTTATAACCTTTTTTGGAATTGTTTTTCCGAGAGTGTTTTTTAGTATGTTTTAACGATGAATGTTCAATTTTTTATCTTCACAAATGTTTTGATGTGAAGTTTCAAGTAAAATATATTGGTCTCACCGGTCTCACCAAAAAAACTTGGTCTCACCAGAACTTAACTCCTTTTACACAAATGCAAAAAACATCTATGTATACCTAGACTTTTAGGAAAAGACTCTGAAAAATAACTAAAAATGAATTTAGTTGATGAAATTGAGTATTTTAATGTGTTTCGTTAAATTAGAGGTTATAGTGTTTTTAGTGGGGTTTTTGTAGTGGATGGTTATAAATGGTTTAAAACAAAAAATAGATGCCAAAACCTCTCTAATTTACCTCTAAAATGGAGGTGGCTATTTGGCCTTCAATTATAATGGTCTATTATTCATAGCCTCTATACATATTATTATTATTATTATTGTTATTTTATTATTAGTATTAGTTTTATTTAATGTTTTAAATAATATGTTTTTTTAGGTTTCAATATATATTATTTATAATTTTAAATTACAAAAACATATTAAAATTGAAAAGATAAAAATAGATTAAAAAATATGAACATTTATGTTGTAGTTCTGATCAATAAAGATTAGATATGCATTAATTGTTGTTAATTAATAATATCATTACAAATATTATGATTTTAATAAAAAGTATAAGATTAAGTTATTATATATAACTTTATTGTTATTATAATATTAAATATAATTTTTTTAGTGTGACATTGAAGTTGAATCTTTTTAATATTAAATAAACTTATCAATTTTATATATAGGGTTCTTTTAGTGTGTGTGGTTGAAGATGGTTCGATACCGATAAATATTCATGGATGATATGTCAAATATGAAAACTCACTTCCTTTAGAAAAAACACAAAAAAGAAAAAAACACAAAAAAAAAACATGTAAAGTCAGTCAACTTGTAGAACGACTTTAACATAATTGTTAAAGACAAAATACAAAGAAAATTGACTTTAACGTAATTGTAAAAGACAAAACACAAAGAAAATTACAAATATGACCTTTAAAAAAGCAGCGCTGACCTTAGCCACGTACAACACGTTCCATTGCACAAGGCTGATAAGCAAAAGAGGGGGCATCAATTTACTATCTAGTATACTAATTTCAATTTGGAAAAGGAAACAATTACAATCTTGATTCAAGTTTTATTTCTTTATGCTCAACTAGTACTAACTATGTATTTTTTGGTTTATTTTGAAGACATTAAACTTGTTTCTTAGATCACAACCATCACCTGTACTAATAGAAAAAGAAAAAAAGATAGCAAGAAAAAATGATCAATTTTTACTACGCTAGGGGTATTTTGTTTGACATGAAAATCTGGTAGAAAATCCCAATAAAAATTTTTAAAAATATCAATGATTTTTTTATTTTTGTTGATAATATTGAAAAATCAATTGAAGAAATAATTGATGATTTTGATGGAAATATTGAAAACACAACTGAAATCCGTGTAACGATGAAGTTAGAGACGATGGAAGTCTATGTAAGGATGGAGTTAGTTTGAATAGTTTTGATCCAATTGTTTGGGGCATGGCTAAAACAAAAGAGTTGGTTGTCGAAAAAGGACTTATAAGGAAAACCTACACCAGTTTGAATATTTTTGGTTTTTATGTACTTTTTATATTTATTAATAAAAATTATCAGGCCGTCGGTAATCTGTCAATAACGGCAGTCAGTGATCCACCGTTGAAGTCAGTTGGTGATCTGTCGGAAATTAGATTCCCAACCATATATTTTGCGACACCAAACTTTGACGGATTTCATCTTTTCCAACGGAGTTTCGGCGGTTTTCCCGTTGGGAAATGTTCTTTGTTTTGTAGTAGATGTGATTCCAAACTCTTTACAAAATGGTATCGTTCATCGTTTTATTTGATTAAAGAATAGGAATAATGCATCTTTTAGTATTTTTGCACAGTACATTAAAAACCCTAAGACCGACCCTGACAAAAAGAGTCATATAACAAACTAACTTTCTTTTATTCAATAGTATAAAAAACCACTATATATATGTTTTTTATCATATTTTTACAACTAAAAATTATAAAATTGTAAACTTTAACAGAAAACAATTTTATTAACTTTGTTCTTGAAAAAGGCTTTAACGACTAGTCAGTCGATCAATACATCTCATTGCTTTGAGGAACTCTAACAACCATATTTTGTGACACTATCTGATTATTGGATTTCGACGATAGAAGAGACACCGTCTAATGAGGGCATTGAGAGTTCCGGATATGACGCCACCGGCATATTCGAGGGCAATATAGGCAGGGAAACTTCAGAGTTGAGTACCTGAATTGCTTGTTTTATCGATGGGCGAAGTTGTGAGTCAGGGTGGCAACACCATAAGCCAACGGTCATCAAACGCTTGATTTCTTCTTCGTGAAAATCTGCCCCCAAACGGGGATCAACCGCTTCTAAAAGTGTTGTAGTGCCATACAACCCCCAAACCCATTTTACTAAATTTATTTGCGTATCTGTAGCAAAGTGGTCGATAGGTCTTCTCCCACAAGCTATTTCCAATGCCACAACTCCAAAGCTATACACGTCTGATTCTTTGCTTGCCTTACCCGTCACTAAGCATTCAGGAGCCATGTAACCCAAGGTCCCAGCCAACTTCGTTGTATGCGAGCCTTTACTATGGTCTACCAACTTTGCTAACCCGAAATCGCCAAGCTTCGTGTTGAAATTTGAGTCCAACATCACATTACTCGATTTGATGTCTCTATGTAGAACACACTGCTCCCATTCTTCGTGTAGATATAGCAAAGCGGAAGCCAAACCATGGGCAATTTTGCACCTTGTCTCCCATGTCAACAAGCTCTTTGTGTTAAAGAGATGTGAATCTAAGCTTCCGTTTTCCATTAACTCGTAAACAAGAAGGAGTTCCCGTTTCTCGTGACACCAACCGATGAGTTGCACTAGATTCCTGTGCCTTAATCTGCTGATGATCCTGACTTCTGACGCGTACTCCTTGATCCCTTGCTTAGAACTCTTGGACACCCGTTTGACTGCAATATGCGTGCGTGAATCTTTCAAGAAACCCTTGTAGACCCCACCAAAACCTCCTTCCCCGAGCTTGTTTTTCTCCGCAAAGTGAGAAGTGGAGCGAGATAATTCACGGTAAGGGAACTTTCTAGGCCCCGTGCCCATCTCAAATTCTTTACTCATCTCTGAAGCAAACGAGTGTTCCTCCTCTTTATATCCGTGGTTTTTCTTCATCCACCGATAAAAGAATGCAAGCATAGCCAGAATAGCAATTACAACAAACAATCCGGCTAGCAATGGCACCAGCACCCGATGTCGTGCGCCATTTTTCCGGTCGCTCGTAATTGGCGGTTCGTCGCTGCTTTGAAGACTGGGTTCTAGGCTAGGTATGTCACTGGGTACTGGGTTAGGTAATATTGGTGTGTCACTGGGTGGTGGGCTGAATATTGGTGTGTCACTGGGTGGTGGGCTGAATATTGATGTGTCACTGGGTGGTGCTTGCTCAAATGTAGTTGCAATTGCATAAGGAGTTAAGAGAAGAAGCAAATATATTAAGATGGCCATCATTCTATATAAAAACTTGCTAACTATAATCTTTTTGGCATGCATGCAGTGATGCTCATATATGGTTCTTCTTGGGCAACTTATATAAGAAAGAAATGAAGACTCATCTTATCATGATTATGATTTATGAGGACACCATGCATTCAAATGAAGCTTGTAGACTGTTAAACTTGACTGGAAAAAAATGGCCTGTCCCACTTCTCTCCATAGTCCATTCCCACCTATGTGTCCCATCAATCCTATGTTCACACATCATTAACCTTATATATTTTAATTAATTCTAATAATTTCTGATTCACACATTATTAACATTCTCTCTTCATTATTTAATCTCTTTTTTTTTTTTTCATTTCTTCCAAATTAACTAATTTTAAGTTTTAATTCTAAATTAACTTTAACGATAACTGAATAGAACAAATTAGTTTGAATTAATTATATATTTTTTTATTAATATACCAGCTAAAATCTTCTTATATAATCTATTGACAAATAAAATTTTATTTTTAAAATATAACTTTTTTGAAGTGAGTTTTTAAAGCATCAACAACGTACGGAGGTTTTTATTAGAGTTTTTACACGAACATTTATTGTGAGACAGAGGTTTTTGCTCAATCACAAGTTATTATTGAAAATCAGATGTTTGAACAAGAATTTGGGTTCTTATAATACTTTCATTTCTGTAATTATTTTTGTTATTTCTTAACCATTTTCTTTTAATAAATCTATAATATATATATATATATATTAAATTGAAAAAAATAATTATAAAATATTTTTTTTTTAATTTTGTTTTGTTTTTTGTTCTTGTAAATTTTATACAAAATTTGTAACTTGTTTTAATAAGTTTGATTTTTAGTTATTTCATTAAGTTATTATGTTTAGATTATTTTTTAAATATTTTATATACGTAACTTAAAATTAATTGATAATTCGTATATTAATAATTACATAATATCTATTCCAATTTAAAAAAATATATATACTATATTGTTATATATAGGTGAAAGAATAAAAAAGCTCTCAAATACCCCTAAATTCTCCATATTCCAAACATCCTTTAGGACTAACGAATCGAGATTACGAGTGATCTATGTTTTGGTAAAAAATTACACAATTTAATATGTAAGATGTTGTGAGGCGAATCCGTCGAGAGAAAGAAATCTAATTCGATAAAACGTGCGATGAGATAAAATAAATGACAAGACAATTGATGACGCAGGAAAAACCTCGAGGTCGAGGAAAAAACCTGCGGCCGACTAAAAGGGTATAGCCGACGTTGCACTAAGTATCACCAATAAGGGGTGATATCCTCGAGAATTACAGTTGAGATCGTACGATTACAATGAATGAGAATGTAAATTATAAAAAATAATAAGATTGTGGAGAGTATTCGCTAGCTTCAATGTAATCAGATGTCCCCAAATGAGGTCTTCGAACTCTTTTTATAGCTGACCAGAGTGTAACAGTCGTCTCATAATTACGTCTTTAATGCAACGGCTATAACGATAGCTAAAATCTCGCATGTAACGGTTGGAGCTTTATGAGGAGCGTATCTTGGTCTTTAACGGTCATTTGATCTTCAATGTCTGTTGTTTATCTGTTACAAATGATCACACTTAAGATATATTTAACCGTTAGTGGTATATCGTATGATATCGTACGTTTCTAGGTTATATCATACGATATCTTATGTAAAGATCGTTCGATATTTAGTTGTTGTCGATCGAGGGTACACGTATCTCATCTCAGGACCTTATCTTAATACAGGATTATCATCCTGAAAGATATCTTAAGATTTTAAGTCGGTCGTCGTGCGTCGTGCGATTTTTCACCCAAACAACTATTTGATAGATGTGTTTTGTATGATTTTTTTCATTAGTGACTATAAAGACTTTGGATTTTGTTGTTGATTAAAAAGGTTATTTGATTATGAAATGACATATAATCTTCTTTGTACCTTTTGATATGTAAGAATAAAAAAATGAAAAAATAATAAAATAATTATTTGGTTATAAAATGATATATAATGTTAGTGATTCATTTAACCATTTGTGATAATTTATTCTAATTTAAAATGGTTATAAATTGATAAAAATGGTTATTTGGGTAAAAGATCTTTTTATAAATTAGGAAAGGTATATATGTGATATTTGTGAATTAGATTTAAAAGAAGGGTGTAATAGTCATTTAAATATTTTTTGTTATAAAGTATGATTAAAAATAAAAAAAATATTATTTGGATAAATATGATATTTTGATAAGTTAAAAAGAAAATATATGATATTTATATTAAGTTAAGTAAATATGATATTTTGAATTATAATAATAGCATATATGAAATTAACTCATGGGTAAATTACATATTTGGTCCCTGTGATTTACTTTTTATTGCACCGTTAGTTCCTCTTTTGAAATAATTATAGATTTAGTACCTGTGGTTTACACTTTCTTGCACTGTTTGTCCTTGTGGTTTACAATATATTGCACTGTTGAGGACTATGCTTAACAGACTGAAAGTTAGGAACATGAACCAAGAGTAAAATAAAATATAATCACAAAGACAAAATCTATAAATATTTTAAAAGAAGAACCACTAGTGCAATAAAAAAATAAACCACCTAAACCAAAAATGTAATCTACCCTTAACTTATTTAAGAAAAATAACATAACCTTGCAAATGGAATTATGGAAATAGAATTCAAAACTAGGTTTTTTGAAGTATAAAATTCAACATATTGGGCCTAACATAAAGCCCATAGTTTTGCACCTATCTATTTCGCTCTATATATAACTGAACAACTCTTAAACCCTAATAAACATAGCAGCCACAACAACATCTTCTTTTCAGATTCATCTTATATCCTTCTTAATCTCCTCTTATTTTCCGATTAAATCGTAGCTTATTAAACATCTGTTAAAAAGATGTTTTATATCTCATCGTTTTCGTCTATAATTTCTACAAATCTTGTGATTTTTTAGTTTGAATATTTGTGTTTTTGATATCGAATAGAATAGAATAGAATAGAGGAGATGCAATGATGATTAACTTATAATCTCGTTAATCTGATATGATTTACTGAGGACAAACTCTCTTATCCATTCTTTATAGAGCGTCTGAGCATCTCCTCCAATCCATCTTTGGTTATTTATTTCCTATTTTAGTTGTATTATTAATATATTAATAATATTAATTCAGTATGAATGAATATATACGTTTATTAAAGTAAAACTATGGTTCAATTGGATCATTCATTTTGAATATTTTTTCAATGATTTGAGGTTTATTTTGGGTTGTGTGTTAACTGATTAATTGTTTTATTTGGTGTTTTTCAATTTATGTATGATTGGGGAAGAAGTGAAGGTGTTTCTGTTTTTTAGATCCACCTAACTCTCTTATATAAGTTTTTCCCATAAATTATAAACAGAATATAATGCTTGTATGCCAAAGTTTTATGGTTTGCAAGTTTCGCTTTTCTGTTAAATGTGTTTACTTATATTTGACAAATTCTCAAATCTGTGGATGTATTGTCGAAGGATTTATGTTAAAATCTTTTTATATAGTTAAAGATTCTATAGGAGTATAAGACCCAAGATTGGAGGGAAATGGATTTAAAAGTATGGGTGAAATAATGGAATTATATCAAGGAAAAGTTAGTTTTTGTGACCCAAAACACCTTCAAATGTTCAAAACTCACAATATCATCAAATATGGAATAAACCCATCAATATGTTTTTATAACCTAAAAGAGAGGTATTTTGATATGTATAATGTTTTTAAAGCAAATTCATATTGTTAAGCTAAATCTAGGTTCTTAAAAACTTGAGCATTCTTTTTATAACCTAAAAGTGTTAGGGATTGCTCAGTCAAAAAACTTGCGATTACTTGGGATTACTCTTCAAAAAGCTTTGAGAGTTGAGACTACTCTGTCAAACTTGATAATAAATAATAATAATACTAGAAACAAATATTTTTTTTATTTGAAGTATTTGAATTTTAAAGCAATTATGTTGTTGTTTTTAAACATATATAGTGTGCTATGAATAAACCTCTTATATGTGATTATTTATGATTTATTAAGATGCTATATGTATAATTTTTAAATTTATACATAAAAAATCCTAATCCGAGTATTTATTGCCTAATCTGATTACTTGATACCGGCTCTTCCAGTATTGCCTAATGATTTTTGCAACATTGCTAAATATACCACAAAGAAAGGGTTAGAGGATGTAGGTGTAAAATATCTATTCCTAAACATACCTCAAAGATACAGGTGCAAAATATCTAAAACCTAGGTTGAAGATGGTTTAAAAGTTTACCTTCAATCAATTCTTTAGAGCTCCAAGATAACCCACTAAGATATATTCCACTCCGAAGTTTGAATACTTCTTTTGTTCCAAGCAAGATCCTTAAAAACCGTCTAAAGGTTTCTTAGATGAGCAAGAGATTGGTTAAGCTAGGAAGAGAGGAGAAATGAGGGTAACGAAGAAAAGGGGAGAACTATGGATGAGAGAGGTTGGTCATTGGGATTTGGGATAAGGACCATGGCTCGGGCACCTTTTGGTGCAACAAAGGCTGCATTCCCGTGTCACCTGCGTCTCTTAAGCATGTAGGCTAAGCCCCTTCGGGGTAAGTTAGGGCACCCTAAGTGTGACATCGATGCTTTTGCTTCACCTCTAACACTTTTGAGAACCTTGTTTACAAGCATAGGCAACTTCCTATGCGGCTTAGGCTGACAAAAAGTAGCTCGTCTCACCTGCGATACTCAAGGTCAACTAAGTGTAGAACTCAATGTTATACTTCTAATAGATGGTAATTCTCATTTAGCACATGTAATATAATGATTTATAGAAATTCTATATAAAAAGTAGGGTAAATTGCAATTTTGGTTTATGTGGTTTGCCTTTTATTTTGGTCCTTACAAAATTTTTATTGCACGAAAACCTTTCATGGTATATAGAATTGTTTGGTTTTGATCTACATTAATCGAAGTTAAATTTCATAAATTAACTTTTCCACAAGTCTTGAGGATTAGGATAAAGTAGTCATTTTATCCTTGAAACATAAGATGAAAAAACATATATTGAAATATCTTTTTAATTTACCTTTACATGTCACATATAAAATGATTACCTTATTGTCATGTACAAAGCACATGAGAGAATTAGATAATAGAATGAGTTTATGACGTGTAAGAGTAACTAACTATTTGATTTGTACAAATGTTACCATTAAACTATTTTTTGTACTCAATTGACTATTGAACTTTTTTTTTTTTGTACACGTAATACCATTATGACCGGGAATAGCCGGTTTTGACGTGGATTTCTACACATTATACCATTGAACTATTTTTTTGTATACATTATACCATTGAACTATTATTTTTTGTATACATTATACCATTAACCTTTGATATGTTTACAAAAAAGGTGGCAATTCTTTAAACATAGGAGTCAACCCGGTCAAGTAATCCTTTTCGTTGCTCTCTGTCTCGATGGAACCCATGACGGACTCCACCGGAGAACTGAGATCCAACCCGAACCGTAAAACCCAGTGGAAGAGCCCTTGTTGGTGGTGGTTTTTTCCTTTTTGAGCAAGAAGTCCATGAGTATGTCTTTGTCGTTAAGGAACTCCACCACCGCCACCACCACCTCCTTCCTCTAACCACCACTCTCCATGGACTTCTTGCTCAAAAATGAAAAACCCACCACCAACAACAACAAGGGCTCTTCCACTGGGTTTTACGGGTTCGGGTTGGATCTGAGTTCTCCGGTGGAGTCCGTCATGGGTTCCATCGAGACAGAGAGCAACGAAAAGGATTACCTGACCGGGTTGACTCCTATGTTTAAAGAATTGCCACTTTTGTAAACATATCAAAGGTTAATGGTATAATGTGTACAAAAAATAATAGTTCAATGGTATAATGTATACAAAAAAAATAGTTCAATGGTAATGTGTACAAATCCACGTCAAAACCGGCTATTCCCGGTCATAATGGTATTATGTGTACAAAAAAAAGAGTTCAATGGTCAATTGAGTACAAAAAATAGTTTAATGGTAACATTTGTACAAATCGAAAAGTTAGTTACCCTTACAAGTCATAAACCCTAATAGAATAAAATTCAAGACTTCTTTGCATAACCAAAATTTCACCTTTCTTTTGGAAATGATCAAATCAATCATTTTTGCATATCATGATGTTTTTTTACAATTTTTTTCTTGTAAAGACCAAAACATAGAAAAACAACAAACCACAAGGATCAGTGACGGATCTAGGAAATTTTCATAGTGGGGGCACCTTTAAACTATGATAAAAGTTAGCAAAAGCCGTCCGACATTTTTTAGCATAATTACGCATTTTTAAAGATTTGTATAGCTTTCTTGGTTGATTTCAAGAAATTTCTAAGTGTTTTAGTCAATTTCGAGAACTTTTTCGGTTTTTTAGTTGATTTCGAAAGTTAATTTTTAATTTTTTGGTTGATTTCAAAGTAGGTTTTTTGGTTGACAGGTCCTGAACAAAAAATGAGTGGGGGGATTTGTTATAAAAACTTAAAAAATACTAATTTCTAACTAAAAAAAATTTCATTTCCAAACAATTTAGTGGGGTCCCTTCCAAACAAATATGCAATTTACCTAAAAATATTTCAGATTGGTTTTCATCAACGATGAACAATAAAAATATTGGAATGGATTCAATTTGAAGGTATAAGTCAATGAGAGAGAAATAATTATTTTTTAAATAAGAAATTATGTTGAGTTAAATAACCATTAAACATGTACAACCTAATAATTTTACAAATAAAAAGTGTTTTGAATGAATTGCGTGCGACTAGGTGCATAACCAACCCACGTCTGAAATCCCATAAATGATTTGGGGCATCAAGTTTATATACGTTATTAGTTATGAGTTTAGTACTAGGTTATAATTACGCCCAAGATACTAATGCAATTAACTACGTGCTTAATTGGTATTTTTTCAATTAATTAGAATAAATGAAGAATGGCTTCATGAACGTTCAAAAGAGTAATGGTGCATTTAATTGTGAAATTTTTTTCAATTTTTCAAGAATTTTTTTTAGGAAAATGAAAAATTAAAAAATGCGTTTGGTTCATTTAGTTTTCCATGAAAATGAGAAATTTCCGTTTTCTAGCTTCTATGTAAATTAGAAAACCAACTTTAGTAGTTTTCCAAAAAAATTCAAACGCATTTTCTAGTTTTCTAAAATGGATAATGAAAACTTTACTCTTTCAATCAAACACTTTTTCGTAGAAAATTGAAAATGAAAACTTAACTCCCTTTTTTGAAACGTTCTTTAGGAAAATGAAAACAATTTTCTACACTTTAAGGAAAAAGGAATTGTAGCCCAGCGGTATCAAGGTGTTTGTAAGGTGTTCATTCTGGCTTTTGGTCAGGAGGTTCGAGTCCCGCTGTGGACAAAGATGTAACTTAGGAGTTAGGAGTAGAGTAGATTTGCTGTTAAAAAAACACGTTTAAGGGTTAAAAGACATTTCGTTTTCAACCGACAACAAGAGTGATGAAGCTTGAATTGTGAGATCAACAAATCATTTCCTAATTCTCCACATTACTTTTTATTTTTCTTCATATATGTTTTTTTCTCTCACAAACGTATATTGTTTTATAACCTTAGATGCATTATGTAATAATTCGAATATCATTATTTGATTTTGACGATAATGGTCCATATTTTGTATTTATTACATGTATGTATTGTGTATATCAGGGCCGGTCCTAAGATTTTTCATGCCCTGGGCGAAAAGGTTAAATAATGCCCCCATCATTTAAAAACTACAAGACATCAAAACATATTATCTCTAAAGAGCAATTTTTGTTACTATTAGTGATCATAATGTGTTCTTTATAATACATAGGTTATAATCATATAATATTATAATGTAACATCAAGCTAAATTGAATTTTAAAGACGTTGTATATAATAATAGTTATGTTTGAACTAAATGTATACAACCATGTGTAAGACGTTTAATTTATCTTAAAGCATAGAAAACTTAATATTATACTTGTATCATATTTT
Organism: Centaurea solstitialis; assembly: GCA_030169165.1. Lineage (NCBI taxonomy): Eukaryota > Viridiplantae > Streptophyta > Magnoliopsida > Asterales > Asteraceae > Centaurea > Centaurea solstitialis. The sequence goes on from CM058043.1 coordinate 33,336,073, forward strand.
TAAATATCTAAATACACTCATTGGGGGAAATAGGATTTACGAGATTCAACATCGAATAAAAAATACAAAACAAAATTAATTATTTTTTTGAGAATCATATTTATGATTGTGAAAATCACAAAAACAAAGGTGAAACTATGTAATGATCTAAATTATTTCAGACGAGATTTGATTTTAGAAAATATAGCAAAAGATCTTTTGTGGTTTCTTGTTGAAATTAGGTAGACAATCTAAATTGTTTCATGTAATTTGATCTTAGAAAATGTGTAACGAAAATAATAATAAGCTTTTAAATATTATCACATGATCTTTTTAAAACAAAAACACATACAAAGTTTAATTATTGAATATGATTAATTATATTTTATTTAAGATTAACAAGTGTTTGTCAAGAAAACAAAAACAAAGTTGATTTTTTTTATAGAAAGTAATAATGAATCAGAAAGAAACATCATAAGAATAAAATAGGCAAAATATATATTAAAGAGCATTAATAGCATAGTGGTAAGAGAGTGTGTAACTAACTAGAAAGTTCTGGGTTCAAGTCTTATTATCAACAATTAATTTTTTAATTAATAGTAGTAATAACATCAGTGGGCCTACATAGATGCCCCTTGGGCCTTTAATGCCCTGGGCCGCCGCCCGTCTCGCCCGATACTTGGGCCGCCCTGGTGTATATGTCTTCAATTCAAGTATATAATATTTTGACATGCTAAAATTTTAATTATTGTGTATGTGCCATGTTGTCATAAATATATATGATAGTTAATTTATATTGTATTTAAAAATTGTTTCAAAGGATAAACAAATTAAAAGAATATTTCAAATTTCAGATTTTATTTCAAACATTTAAATCATTCGATAGATTCCGATGCTACCAAACTTCAAATATCATGTTTGGTGTTCAATTCTACATGGAATTTGCAAGGAATTTTTTGAGATGTCGATTGTAGGCAAATGGTTGTTCCAACGATAAAAGATGGCCAGCGTTCTTTATGTATTTTAACGTTGTGTTTGCTCCCAATTGTCTGCGTATATCCAACCACACATACTCAAAATTGTATTAAGTCAATTAAAAAAAACGCAAAATTGGGATCTTACATTTTCATGTTGTTCGCAACCTCAAGATTGAAGATCTTGTCGTCATCACCCCACAACATAAGAATCCTCTGTAACCAATTCAACAGAAATGTAAGAACACGTGAAATTCATTAGATTACATTTTTCATAAAGCCATGCAGAGGACAACAAAGGTTTCAACATTTATCATATAAAAGTGGTCTAAAGATTTAAAACACCAATATATATATATATATATATATATATATATATATATATAAGACCATCTTGAACCCACAAAATACCAAAATTCATCGTAGACAAAAGTTTGCCAATGTACCCGGCCATCTTTGGGGGTCTCCATATGAAAACACAAGTTTGTGGGGAGAAACAATCGGAAAATTAAAACCCTATATTGTGGGTACTATATTCGCAGGATGGAAATGCTATAACGACATTAAACATAATAAAAGATGATGTTATAGCGTGTATGTATGGAGGTTCAAGCGAGAACTCTTTAATTTTACGAGAATGCCAAGACACCCTTATATATGTGAGGGGTCTATTGATGTGCAGACGACATACCCTACGACTTAGGTCACGCTAAAGGTCACATGTGTCTTATTTGGTATCACATGTGATGGGTGTCCCATCTGGAACACCTTTATTGCATATGATAGTACACGTGATTGAGCTTAATAGTGTAAGGTCGACTTGGCCCGTAACCTAAGCCATGCCAAAAGGTCATCCAGATCTATGATTTAGCATCACATGTATATCATATGTGATCCAATATTGTATCCATATGATTTCTTTTTCAGTCGTGCAAACTGGTTATCAATTTCTCACGTTAACCTTAACTTCTCAAATGATGCTTCACACACAGTCACACACACATATGTAGGGTTAGGTTCAATTTTGAACTCAATTTTGGTCGTGAAGGTGAGGACGAATCTCAACCACACATCTTCGGTAACGGTGGACGCGATCACAGATGATTGACGCGATTCATAGGAGGGTGGAGATTATTAAAGGAGGGGACCCGGTCAAAGCCGCCTTTATTGACTGGATGAGTGGCTGAGATTCGTCTTCATGTTGACAACCAAAATTGAGTTCAAAATTGAGAGAGAAAGGTTCAGATGAGAAATGCTAAAAAAATACGAAGTAAAGATGTGATCTCCACCACTTATTCGGTCAATACGAAGCTGAGATTGTTTCTCACGTTCTCTTAAATTGACATGTTTCTCGTTTGAACCTTTCTCACTCTCTCTCTCTATATATATATGACATGATCATACTTTTAATGTAAATTAATTTAAAGACCTGAGAGTAATTCGTATTCGTGTTCGCATCTCTGTCAGGGACAATCATGGCTGTCAAGAGTTCACTTCGCTCCTTTCGGTTATTAAACATATTCTACAAGTTTTTAAATTAAAAAAAAAACACACCAACAAGAACAATTAATTCAATATGACAAGAAAAAAGTTCGCTAGGGTTTCTAAGAATAATCTTACCGATCGAACTCAATATTATTTTATACTCAATAAATGATAAATATATTTTTATCCATTAAAGCCAAAGGGATTGTACCCTACCTTGTGATTGTGGGTTCGAGTCCCGTTCTAAATCTTGAAGTAGATATAGAAGTAGGTTTAATAGGTCTGTGTTGGCGGTTCAAAAAAAAGTTATTAACAATTGGAATTCAAGAACAATCAATACCTCAAAAACTCCACGATAAACGAAATTCGGAATCCAGGGGAGTTTATGAGCACCAACACTGAGCGTTCGTTTAAAACCCTCCACGTTTTCCGGCAACAAAAGGTCCGACCAACTTGACGCATCAAACCCCTCTAGCGACTGACGGCTAATTGACTCGGTTAACTCCACAACAGTCGAAGAGACCACCATCGAATGAACCAAGTTTGGATACATCTTAGCCATCTCAAAAGCAACCATCCCTCCATAACTTAACCCCACCACTGCCACCTTTTGCACTCCAAGTATCTCCATCCCTTTGGCCAAAAACTCGGCCTGAAACCTAGCCGACCGCTCGGTCCTACCCGTGGTTGAGCCACCGAAGAACAGAAGGTCGGGCACGTAGACCGAGTATTTGGTGGTTAAGGCCAAGACTTGTGGAAACCATAGGAAGATACCATCCATGGCAAAGCAATGGATGAGGAGTACAGCAGGCTTTTTGGGTGGTATGTATAAGGGTTTTCCTTTTCCATCAAGCTGCTTAACAATGACTTCTTTTGGAAGCCATATGTTCATGAGGGTATCAGGCTCTATTTCTAGGGTTTGGGGTGTTAGACCTACAAGTTTCATGACTCCATGAAGAAGATGAGTTAAGATGGTAAAGAGGATTCCCATATGTTTAACTTCTATAGAAATAATATTGAGTTTTGGATCCATGAAGATTTATTGAAGGTGCATTATAAATAGGAACATAAATCTTTCTTCTTAAAACCATGTGTTATTTTGATTGTGGTAATACATTAAATTGAGTTAAATCATTCTTCTTTTATCATACAAAAAGATGTATATATCATATAAAATAGTTAATGTGATTTTTTATATTAGAATTTAGTAGAGTCCTAAAAGCTTCGTTAAAATATTTAAAAGTATCTTATAAATTTATTACAATGCATTTATATAAGATACTTTATTTTTTGATTATATAAGTTATATATGTATTATATAACGGTCTATTATGACCGTTAAAAATTTATTATGTCATGTGTAAATTTAATTTTATTGTAGCTTAGATTTTTGGATTTATGTTTAATTTTCAACTAATATTGGATTCAACTAATTTTCTCAATTTACAGATATATGTTCACATTATAAGGAGTTATATATACAGAGGTGGATAGTGATTAATATATATATATATATATATATATATATAAAGAGGTACTTGATGGTGTAAATATTTAATATACATATAAATAGGGACTTAACAATTATATTGAATCCAATAACTAAAAGGATATCTACTTATATAGAGTTTATCAGGTTGGGTTGTGTTCAAAGAATTGTAACCTAGTTCCAATCAAACATATACGGTTTGAAGATTCTACAATTAGATTGATCATCAAGTTGTTTTAGTTTATGTTATTTCATGTTGGGGTAGTTGGGTTGGTTGAGTTTTTGAACACCCTTAGTTAATGCGACTAACTCTAATGGTTTTTAAGAACAAGGAGTTCCACTTTGAAACACTAGAAATGGACCACACTTATACTTTATGAACTTTAGGTTGCGTTTGATATGTGGGACAAGACATGATATGACGGGACAAAACTCATTCTCCTACGTTTGGTACACATGGGACAGATGAGGAATTCATTGTCACACGTTTGTTACAACATGGGATAGAGACATAAATTGTGACAAGGTGAGACAAACATGAGACAAAAAGGGTTTTCTTTTTGTTCCACCAAAATAGTTGGAATAACATGGGACAAAGATGAGACGGAAACTAATATATTACTAATTAACACTCGTTTGATACCAAAGATGGTGTAGCCTAGTGGGTGAAGGTAACACCCTTGTGCCTTCAGGGGATGGTATCCTCAGTTGGCCAAGGTTCAAACCTCGTATGCAACGACTTGCTGCGGTATTTAGCTCTTGGGCTGGTCCATAGGGCTAGTTTAGGGGTGAGTTCATGGGCCGGACCAAAAAGCCGGTTCATGGGAGCGGGAGATTAGTCGGTGCCCATTTGGATCCGGATACCCACGGAACGTGTGTGTGTAGTTATCTGCCGTTCAAAAAAAAATTAACACTCGTTTGATATATAACTTTATTATGAAATTTGTTTAGTGTTTACCACCATCAGTCACGGTCACCGCCATTGGTAGGCACTACCGGCTACCTCCACCTCATCTTCTACTACAACAACCTCCTCCATTAGCTCTACAGCCACCATTAATTACCTACCATCACCGTCTCCACCTCTACAACTATCCATCGCCACCACAACCACCACCAACGCTGGTCACCTCCACCACTACCATTATAGCACCATCCACCATCTTCACGTTCTCCACAACCACTAACCACCACCACCATCATTACTACTAGTATTACCATTGACCACCACCTCCACCTCTGCCATAACCTCCAACATCAATTAAACCAAATCTTATGCACATAGAGGGGGGTTTTTTTGTTAACCAAAAAAAATTGTGTTGACGCATTTTCCACCAATCAAAATTATCGGTTTGGTTATTTCCATATTTAGTGGTTGGTTATAATCTGGAAATTTATTCCTGAAATTATGAATGTGATAATCATGTGCCATTGATTTAAATCAATCTATAGTGGAAAATGGGCTAACACGATTAATACAATTTGTTTTGTTAACAAATCAACCCAACCCTATGTGTATTTATATATGTATGTGTGTGTTTATGTTTATATAAATTGTGTATTTTTTTTGTAAATTATGTAATTTATTTTATACGTGTTAATTATAACTATTATTTGACTACCTGGGTCTGAAATCCACGACAACAAGTGGAGTAACCCAGGTTTCGGCTAGCCTTTGGGTCGGTTTGAGACCGACGCGGATTAGTCGGGTGCCCGAATGGATCTCGGATACCGCGACAACGTGTGTGTGAGTTTATCTGTTGTTATAAAAATTGATATATAAAATCATAACATATTTTTTTTGGGGAGCTTGTCTGGTTCTGTCAAGTCCAGTCCTAGGCATACCAAACACCAAATAGACACTTATTTTGTCCAATCTTGTCTCGTCCTGTCTAGTCCAGTCCTATGCAATATAGTCCTGTCCTACTTAGTTGTCCTTGTCCAATTTTGTCATGTATAGTCCCGTCCAATTATATCTGTGTACTAAATGCTACCTTAGGGGTAAAAAATAAACAACACAATTAATTGTTTATTTTTATAGAATAGAGAATTAATTGTTAAATTCTTTATGCATTTAATTTCATCAAATTATTTATTTTTAAAATTTCAATATTATGATTAAAACTTTCCATAAACTAATCATTTCACTAAATTTTTTTAAATTGTATAAAATAAAAAATATTTCAATATGAAAATATACGTGAAATCAATCTTTCTTCCCACAAATCTAGGTTTAAATTATTTTTTCTTAAACATAAAAAAAACATTGTCTATTTCAAATAATAATATAGAGAACAAAATCTTCCCTCTACAAACCAAGGTTGTTAAAATCGCGATCCTGATCGTAGGATCGTACGATCCTACGATCCCACCTTCGAAAACCTTGCCGGATCGTATATGGGATCGAAATACCATAGGATCGCAAGTAAGATCGTAGGATCGTGAGTAAGATCGTAGGATCGCTCGTAAGATCGTAAGATCCTACCTTCTATATGATAATATCTACTTTTTGATAATGTTGTAGATTACTATTAGATGTATAGAAAACAGATATACATAAATGGGATCTCAAAATTATACCTTATTCACAGTTTCTCTAAGTTGAATGAAATAAAGTGAAACCACCATTTTCTTTCTTCTTAAGTTTTTTGTGGGTTTCTCTGACTTGAATGGGAATAAAGTGAAGCCACCATTTTCTTCTTAAGTTTTTGTGGGGGGTTTTCAACCGATTTGTGAGTTAGTGTTGTGTGTGTATGTGTGGGATGTGGGTGAACAAAGGTAAGAACAAAAGTAAGAATAAGGAAGAAGATAAGAAGATGATGTTTATCAAATAGTGGGAAGAAGATAAGAAGATGATGTTTATCAAATAGTGGGCTCCAACGGTCACAATTGTAAAAAGTAGAAAACATTGGAAAGAGGTAAAATGTACATGTATTGAGTAACATGTATGACATGTATAACCACCACAAGATTTTACTAACTATAAAGTGGCCCTGTCATGAAAATATTTTTATTTGTAGATAATTTATGATAAAAAAAGTTATATTGTAGTACATAAAAATATATAAAAAAATTAGTAACTTGTGGTAGGATCTTACGATCTCGATCCCGATCTTACGATCCGATCTTGCAAAGACGAAAACGATCTTAAGTAAGATCCCGATCTTGATAACCTTGCTACAAACCTTCTCCATTATAAAAATAATTAGGTTATCAGTGTTTGAGCTCTCTAATCCCTATGCCACATCAGCTTTACCATAAACCCACAATAATCCTTATAGAGTCATATCTGTTAGTACTCGAACCTAACAAACCAAATACCTAATGCATATATTTTTTTAATAAAAAAGAGAAATAGAGAAGAGTGTAGAAAGAGATACAGAGAAAGGATAAAAGAGAGAGAGAGAGAGAGAGAGAGAGAGGCTTCATCGGCGTGGCCAAATTGTTAAGGACATCGCTGCTTCAGTCCGCTCCCAGCCCCACTCCTGTATCGAATCCCTTTGCATTCCACCAGGCCGCCAGCACAGTCTGCTGGAGCCCCATCCCACCGTTGCGCATGACCTTTTAAAATTCTCTAACAAATATAATTCTTTTTTTAAGTAAACAAATATAATTCTTATTTATATTCTATTGAAAAGTTTAAAGTTACAAAAATAAATTGTTTCATAAGAGATGTATTTATGATGAAATAAATTTTGATGGTGAGTCTCCCAGGGTCTTTGTCAGAGTTTGCAGTTACTTTTGACTTTTGGTCAATCACTGTCAGCACACAGTAATATGCATGGAAACAGGATTGGAGCAAAAGTTTTTGTTGATCCAGCTCTTCTAAAACCTGATGAAATGATAATAACAATGATCTTACTTAGTGTAGATACTCACGTTATATTTTAAGCGTGAAGGATTATCACTGAGTCTATTGAGTGATAGCTCTTGTAATTCAAGCTTCTCTATGTAATTCATGTTCGAAGTTAGCTGCCCGCTGAGTCTGTTCAACATCCTTCATTGAATAGAATAAGAAGCTAAGTATCGCTCCCTAAAGACAAAGAAGTAGCTGATGATAGAGTCAGTGTTGCTCGTGATCTGAAGATGGATTCAATGATAGCTGCCTGACTACACCTGCATGACAATCTAAAGAAACCAAGACTCAACAACCACTAACCTCACGCATGGTTCAACGACCTCAGCTCGTGATGGTGTAAAATATATATATAAAAACAAAACCAATTTTAACCACAAGTTAACCTAACCAATCACCATACTCACAGGCAAGCGTACCTGATCGAAAACAATATAGTTTAGGAAAGTCCGGGTATCGTTCTTACCACTGGGAACAATCAAGTTATTCAAGAAAAATCTAATAAAGTTCAATTAATCTAAAAGGGGGTTTTTCTTTTGAAAGCAATTTTAAAATACTAAAAAGGTTGAACCTTTACTTTAAAACAATTACTAGACAAAATAGTACTTATTATGGTTTAGGTTGAATCCCCTTGTGGATGAGTTAATTAAATCACAAAAATATAGCCTATTTGGTTATTGTAAGAATTTAAGCTAAATAGCACCCTAACATGTTTTATCTCCGATTAAAAACCAGGTTGGTCTCCCGGCCCAATTGCAAGGACTGGTTGTCAAGCAGTCTAACAAAAGTCACCCTAATTAATGCTAGGTCGTGGGATCTTACTAAATAGTCTACTTTTGGTCCAAGCACACTACTTACCACTTTACTCCGCGTCACCGGAATGAGAGGTAAAGGAGGTTGATTAATCCGCAGGAGTCTACCTATCTTATTGTCAGAAAAATAGATACACCCAACCAACAAGTTCAAATAGCCACGGTTAAAACACTAACTTCGGAATCAAAGACAAACATTCAATAAACCAAACAAAGCTAATTAATCAATTAATACCAAAACATCATCCAACAAGGTTCATCGAAACCACAATAAGTACTACTAATAAAACTACTCAGTAGACATTACTAAAACAGAATATATGAATAAAGGAAAAGACTTTATACCGACCGTGAAACTGGAGATGATCGAATACTGGACAAACAACTCCGGGTAACAATCCGCTCACGTTTAACACTCATAAAAATAACTCCTTCTCACTTTGACTGACTACTGACCCTAAGAATAAAGCTAATTAATTTATGACTCTATATCTCCAAAACAGGATGGAAGCCAATATTTATAAAGCCACCCGGCTCACTTCGCGATCGTGGAGCTGCAGCTTCGCGGCGCGAAACACTAAATGTACCCTAATTTTCATTTTCAGCTCCTTCTAGAATCTTCCATAGAGGGTCTTCACATACTTCACGGCGCTAAACTTCTGAACTCCAACGTGAAATCCGCCAAAAAGCAGGAATGTTCTAGAATTTCACATCTCGCGGCGCGAAACTATAAGGTTCGCGGACGCGAAACCTCTCTGGATCACTTTTGCACTTTTTTCCCACTTTTTCACAACTTTTAGTACTTTTCCGCTCAATGGCCTCCAAAACTTGTAAAACCAAGATTCGGTAGTTTTCGTGAGTAAAACATCCAAGAAATGGGTTAAAATGGGGTAAAACATTGCAAACCGAAACTACCAAAACATGTATAGTTTTGGAGTTATCAGCTCGCTGATCAGAGTTTTGCCTTCGAAGAGTTCTTTATTTGTCTTAATTTATGTACAAAAGAACTACCTGCTTTACTGACAAAAGTACAAAAGGAATGTTCTATACAATGTTCCTTCCGCACTTATCAGCCCATAAAGCAACTGTTCACTATAGACTCCATATTGCTTTATGTGCATGAGTGTAGTTTATTGCAAATAGTACAATTGAACTACCAAATGCACAACACGTGTGAAGTGGTTCTGCCATGCATTAAATGCATGTGATACATATAGATGATGAACGTGTTTTTCAAACACAAATCTCTGTATCTCTATATCTCAAGTCCTTACTTCTTTCTATCGTCTATATTTCTTTCTAACTAAGTGCATTAGTGAAAGCTGTGTGAAACTTAAGATTGTTTAGAATAGGTAAACCTATGCTATTTCCACAACAATCTGCAAATTTAGTATTGTTTTTAATACAAAAAATTAAAAGTAAAAAAATCTGTGTGATTGTTTTCACCCTCTTTCTACAATCCTTGTTATCGTTGAAGTTCACTATCTTGGGATCGACAAGTGGTATTAGAACATATCAAAGTTTTTATTTTTTATCAAAGAAACTCGTTTTCTTTTAATGACACTTCAGGCTAATAAGGATAATTTCCTTGATACTGCCTCTCTTACCAAACCACCCAGATTCAATAAGGACAATTTTTCTCTTGAAGACTAGGATGAAACTTTTCCTTGCTAGTTTTGATCCCTAAATTCCATTTTTTGTGGAAAATGGACACTATATTCCTACCACTTTGGTAGCTTCTGTTTCAGCCACTTCTACCACTACTAGCATCCCTGAAAAACAACATAAAAGTTGTTCATCAGTAAAGTGATGAAGACAAGCGCCTTGTCAATGTTGACCCCAAGGCAAGATCACTCATTTCTATGTGTCTGCTAGATGATGTGCTTCACTCTATATGTCATCTGAGGACTGCCAAAGAGATATGAAACCCTCTCTATATTCAGTACGAAGGCAATACGGTTCTTATGGAATCAAGAAAGATAAATGTAACGACCCAAAACCCATAACGAAAATAATAAATAAATAAATAAACCCAGTGATCTAACGTAACGGACATATATAAATTAATTACCAAAACTCGGCACTAAGCCTGATACTGAAATCAAAGTAAAGCATTCTAGTAGTGATGCTAGTGGAACATCCCTCCACAGCTGAGATATCAAAAGCTAAATCGCCTTCTAAAGTCCAGAGGACGACTACTTTAGTCACTCACTTTTCCCTTCCCCTTTCCTAAAGTGTGACCTTGCCCTGAAAATGTTTAAAGATTTCGAAAACGAGGATTAGACCGTAAGGTCTAGTGAATTCCCTCAAACCAATTTTATAACGCAGTCGGTCCGTTGGCCCATGAATAACCATTAAGCTTCCGGTGGTGCATTGTGGTCTCAGGTTTTCTTAACGGGTCACACAGAAATTCAATTGTGCCCCAATTGCCCTTCAGGGTCACCCAAATTAGATTCAGGCCCTAGGATGCTGCCCTTCAGGGTCACACGCCCAAGATGTGCCCCAGGCTACTATACAATTCCAATGTCGTGCACCGAACCCTGGTACCCTAAGGCGACGATGCGACACACCAAAATATAATCACACATTCCATTTCATATAAGCATGTTTATAGAATATAATGAAAGAAGAAGTTCGTGAATATTGAAAACATTTCGATAATAGTTCATCAAACAATTTTTTGTTCATTAAAAAGGACTTGACGAGAGAACTCACCTGAGCCTATCTCCAAGATTTGCTCACTACCACTAACTCTCCGAGCACCCGATCTAAAATATTACCAAACAATCTTAGATACAAATAAACCCTATATGACCCTCTAGACAGACTTAGCACGGGGGTTCCGCTACCCGGTTAGCGGATGGGGTCAAGGGGGACCGCCTTTGCGGGGTCCAAAGGGCAGCGCCCCTCGGTTTTTTCTTCTCTATATAAAATAATTCATCACGGATTCTTCTCAGTAAACTAGGAATTATCCGAAACTGACAAAAGGGGGTTGACCACAAATACCCGAAGGCCGATATGGAAAACTCCTTAAGGTCGATTCGACTTACTCATCCCAGCCAATGGCCGATTCAGAATTAAGCCTAAAGGCCGATGTGGAGAAAGGGCCAAAGGCCGATTCCACTTAGCCAAAAGTCGATAAGGAAAAAGGCACAAAGGCCAAATCCCAATTTGGCCCAAAAGCCGATTCGGCTTAGCCCAATTAGGTCGAATGCCTATGGGGGAAACCCAAAGGCCGATTCGGGAAACTTCCCAAAAGGCCGAATAGGGAAACTCCCGAAGGCCGAATTGGGAAACTCGTTAAGGGTTTTCCAGTTCGAGGAGATCAAATTGGTACCCCAAAACCTCCTAAAATCAGTCTAAAACTTCCCAAATTGCCTAGATTTAACATCCTTATTAATAATGGACCAAATCCTATACCATTCCTAATAATAACAACTCAAAAAAATCAAGGAAGTTTACCTGAAGATGAAGAATGTGATGAAGAAGATGAAGATGAAGAAGCTGCTCTCGATTCACACACACACACACACTAAATTTTTCCTAAAAATGGTTAAACCATAACTTCTATTCTTTAAATACCTTGGACTCAAGGCTAAGCCCATTTCAAAAAGGGTATAAGCCCAAAATCTTAAATCTTTCAAAACCTGACACAAATAGCCCTTTCTCTTATTCATCCTTACAAAAAGGGGTAAAATTGACATAAAATTTCACTAGTTGATCTTACATTTCTCGGTTATTACAATAAACCTTGTACATAAGTATGAGAAGTTTATTTGCATGAAAGATGAAACTCTTTCTCAAGCTCATCAGAGATTCAACTGTCTTCTCATCAATCTCAAGACCATCAGTATTGAATTTGCAAACTCTGAGTGTCAGGATCGAATGTGAGCAAGAAGAACAACCCATAATGTTTATTAAAAAAGTTTGCGAAATAACACTTTAATAAATTGTAAAACAACAAAACAATTAACAAAAAACTATGAATGCAAATCACAGGTATATTGAGTTACTTAATGCAAATCACAAATCATGCTCATATGAACTGTAGAATGAGGATTTTCAATTGAAAATGTTTATAAAATGTTGATCGATATATGCAGAATAAAGATGGCCAAATAAGCCCGGTCGGATCAGTTACGAACGGTTAATCGAACCCGAGATACAAATCAAGCCCGGTTTTTGAAAGGCCGTCGAAGCCCGGTTAAGGCCCACCAAGCCCTGGCCCGGTTATAGATTCAAACAAAAAACAAGGTCCGGTTAAGTCCGGGACCAATTAAGGCAAGACCGGTTAAGCCTGGCCCGGTGATAAAACCGTAATTAAATGTAGGTTTTATGGATTTCATTTAATTATCATCTAATACAAAAAAATCCACATAATTATGAGAATTTCAAAAAACCAAATTACTCCAAATGAAAGTTTCTAATGTATCAACTATTAATTATAGTATCAAAATTATAATAAACGTACTTTTTAGTATATTTGTTTTATATGTTTTAGTGGTTTAAAATAAATTTGTTTATAAAAATATTAACGCAATTTATAAGTTTATATTATAATTTACATTTATACTTTATATTATAATTTACATTTATAATATAACTTACATCTACAATATATAATTTTGTTTATAAAATAGTTGTAGTATTATGATATGTAAAAAAACCAAAAATAATCGGTCCTACGAAAGCCCGATTACTTGCAACCAGTTAAATGGCAAGAGACCGGTTATGGTATTTTCCCCTAAACTGGCCCGGCCTGGGGCCGGTTAAAGAAAGCCCGAACCCAAAAAACACTGTTGAGGTCCGGTTCTTGTAGTGGCGGACCCAAGAATTTCGTTGAGCGGGTGCACTTTTTAAAATAGATAAAATGCCCGCAAAGCCGTTTGATGTGTTTTTAGTCGAATTCTCCCCTCGAGAGATTTTTGGTTGATTTTAAGAGACTTTTTACAAGTTTTTTTTTGTTATTTTAAAGGACTTGTTTGTTTTCTTTAATTGAATTCGAAAGAATTTTTCAGTTTCAATTGATTTCGAGAGTTTTTTCAAGATATATATTTGTTACTTTGAGAGATTTATAATGTTTCTTTGGGTTGATTTTGTAAAATGTTATAAAACTCTTTGATGTAAGTAAGAGTATATAATGACATTTTTTAAAAAGAACCAAATGTATTACAACTATATAAATAAAAACATTTTTCTATAAAGAATTGATTGGTTAGTATGAGATTTTTTTTTTCTTTTTTCGCAAATGATATCAAAATGGATTAAAAAAAAAATAAGAGTTGGAATAAAATAATCTTGGTTCAATAAAATCTATCTCACCCTTCAACTTTTAAAAAATTTAACCATTAATGAATTTAGTACCGGGGCTATAAACAACTTACTTACATCTTGTCATCATCACCCCACAACATAAGAATCTTCTGCAACCGATTCAATAAAAATGTAAGAACATATGAAATTATATAGATTACATTTTTCACAAAGCCATGCAAAAGGAGATAAGAGGTTTCAACATTTATCTTACAAAAATGGTCTAAATCTAGCCAATTAAAAACACCAGCATATATATATATATAAGACCATCTTTAACCCACATCACTAAGATATAGCACAGGCGGCCCGTCACCTAATTAAGGCATGCCAAAGGTCATTTACCTCTATGATTTAGTATCACATATATATCATATGTGATCAAATATATTATCCACATGATTGATATCCAGTCCTGAGTAACGTGAAAAGTGGTTATCAAACGTTGGATGAGAAATTGATGCATATTAGGATGTGATGCACCGAGATAAAATGCACTTGATCAATTCCCTTCTAATGTCCAATTCATGGAAGGACATTAGATTAACTGTTCACCTCCACTTCTCACGTTAACCTTAACTTCTCATATGATACCTCTCTCTCTCTCTCTCTCTCTCTCTCTCTCTCTCTCTCTCTCTTTCTCTCTCTCTCTCTCTCTCTCTCTCTCTCTCTCTCTCTCTCTCTCTTTCTCTCTCTCTCACTCACACACACACACACACACATATAGAGGAAAGTTCAAATGTGAACCACTTTTTCATTGTGAACATGAGGACGAATCTCAGTCACTCATCCGGTTAATAAAGGCGGCTTTGACCGGTCCCCCACCTTTAATAATCTCTACACTCACATAAATCACGTCAATCCACTGTGATCGCGTCCATTGTAACCAAAGATGTGTGCTTGAGATTCGTCCTCATGTTCACAACCAAAATTGAGTTCACATTTGAACCTAGCCCTACATATATAACATGATCATATATATAGTTTTAATGTAAATTTATTTAACGACCTGAGAGTAATTCGTATTCGTGTTCGCATCTTTGTCGGGGACGATCAAGGCTGCCAAGAGTTCACTTCGCTCCTTTCGGTTATTAAACATATTCTACAAGTTTAATTAACATAAAACAACACCAAAAGAACTATTAAGTGTAGGGTTTGCATGAATAATCTTACTTAACTCAATTTTATTTAATATTCAATAAAATAACAAATACATATTGTTATGTAATTGTTATTAAAGTTATTTAAAAATTGGAATTTGAGAACAATACCTCAAAAACTCCACGATAAATAAAATCAGGAATCCATGGGAGTTTATGAGCACCAACGTTGATCATACTTTTGAAACCCTCCACGGTTTCCGGCAACAAAAGGTCCGACCAATTTGAACAATTGAACCGCTTAAACGACTCACGGCTAATCGACTCGGTTAGCTCCACAACCGTCGAAGACACGACCATCGAATGAACCAACTTAGGGTACAACTTAGCCATCTCCAAAGCAACCATCGATCCCTCCATAACTTAGCCCCACCACTGCCACCTTTTGCACTCCAAGCATCTCCATCGTTTTCGCCAAAACCTCGGCCTGAAACCTAGCCGACCGCTCGGTTTTACGGGTGGTCGAGCCACCGAAGAACAGAAGGTCGGGCACGTAGACCGAGTATTCGGTGGTTAAGGCCAAGACTTGTGGAAACCATAGGAAGATACCATCCATGGCAAAACAATGGAGGAGGAGTACAACCGGCTTTTTGGGTGGTGCATATAAGGGTTTCCCTTTTCCATCAAGTTGTTTAACAATGGCTTCTTTTGGAAGCCATATGTCCATGAGGGTATCATGGTCTATTTCTAGGGTTTGGGGTGTTAGACCTACAAGTTTCATGACTCCATGAAGGAGATGAGTTAAGATGTTAAAGAGGAACCCATATGTTTCTAGTGAAACAATATTGAGTTTTGGATCCATGAAGATATGTGGAAGGTGTACTATAAATAGAAGAAAAAAAAATCTTTCTTCTCAAAACCATGTGCCATTTTGAAATTATAATAATGTGTTATAAAATTAAGTGTAGTATAATGAATGCGACTATAATAAAATCAAGTTTATATATAAGACACTTAAAATATTTAAAAGTTGTAACTAAAGTATTTTATGCAAGTTAAGTTTATATGACATTTCTATAAAAGCATTACATCTAAAAGTTTTTACAAAAAGGGCCCATGATGAGTACTTAAAGGTATAACAAAAGGAGCAAAAGACAAAGAATGTCTCTGATAAGAGGCACATGATGTATTTAAAGGTCTTCTTTCATGGGTTGGATCGATTATGTTGAAAGTTGAATACATTTGAACTAACCCAAATTTATGTCTGTGATTTGAAATTTTTAATCCAATCTAAACCAAATTGCAATCCAGCCCAATTTAACATACGGGAGAATGCATCCCCTAGCCTATTCGGTCTGAATAATTGTATTATTCAGATCGGATATAAGTTTGAATAGGATACGTGGCGCTCTCGACTGTCCTCGTTTTTGCAATCAAATATAAGTTTCCATTTGAACCTAACCCTAAAAATACACATAACTTTTACATCAATCCAAAAACATTAAAACAATACCACATATAGCCATAAGTTTTTCATCAATCCAAATACATCAAAACAAAACATAACGATCAAACCAAATCAAAAATTAGGGGTGTGCATGGTTCGGTTTGGTTCGGTTTTGAGGTAAAACCGAAACCAAACCGAAAATTTCGGTTTTTAGAAAAACCAAAACCAAAACCAATCGGTTTTTCGGTTTTTGGTTTTCGGTTTTAAGTTCGGTTTTTGGTTCGGTTTTCGGTTTTTAATTTGGTTTTTGGTTTTTGGTTTTGGGATTTCAATTTTTTGTCCAAAAATCAAAATCCAATTCCTGTTTATCGCATCTGAATGTTTAAAAGATAGAGTTGGTGATTTATAGAACTATGACTTCAATTTAATATTGATTAATTTACATTATTAATCGTTATCATCATCATATAATGACTTCAATTTATTATTTGTTTCATCATTTTTTAATATAAATGTTTTCTATGTGATGTCAAGTTATTCATGGACTCAAGTAATTATGAGAAGGAGAATGCAAAGGGTAAAATTATTAATTCGTCGAAAACTAAAAGAAAATTAGCAGAGCACTGGAGATAAATAAGAACTCATAAATAAGAAAATTATCAGAGAACTGGAGATAAATAAGAACTCAACAAAATCTTCAAGTATTTACTAAATAACTAGGGTAAAACTAAAAGAAGTATTTATTCGATTCGGTTCGGTTTTTTCGGTTTGGTTTTGAATCATAAAACCGAACCAAACCGAAAAAGTCGGTTTTTGAAATTTTAAAAACCAAAACCAATGGTTTTGGTATTGGTTCGGTTTTTTCGGTTTCGGTTCGGTTTCGGTTTTTTCCTGCTCACCCCTATCATAAATCTTGAGACATTTGAGTGATAAATGATGATCAATGTCAAACATTATATAATTTCATAGCTAACCCAACTAAATGTAGAAATTGGAAACCATGTATAGTAGGAAATCAGAAATCGATACGACATGTTCAACCCGTTTTTTACCGGTTTGCTATGACCAGTTCAACCGATTTTTGATAAACTGACTGGTTTACTGCTGGCCATATTGCCATACACCCGGTAGCATTTGATTCGGCCTCTTTGTTGATCATTCAACCGGCCGAGTCGATCCAGTTTTTAAAAACATTGCTACTGTGAAAGGTGGGGCTGACTTTGACATGAAAGGTGGGCTGACCCAGTTTTTATAGATTTCTTAATGACTCAATTTTTATTTTTTATTATACATACTTTTAAACAAATCATTTTTTCATAGTTTTTATATAGTTTTTAGGTATTTCTTAATAACCCAGTGTTTTATAGAAAATAATTGGTAGGACCTTAAAACGTTTGAAAAGGCTATGAAAAACTTAGATGAGGTTTTTCACATGGTAAAAATATATAAAGGTTTTTTACATAATAAGTAAGAAAAAAACTATAAAAAAGCTCGATGAAAAATCTAATCATTGTGAATGCTTTAATGTCGAGAAAATAATTTAGGTAGCCATTTAGAAAATAGTGATTAATTGTTTAGCCATTCTCTCCAAGGTATTCGTGAAATAGCCCCTCAATACGCCCCAAGGCAAGTCGCCTTAGGCGACTGCCGCATTTCTCTCCGATTCCGGCCAAGTAGCTCCGTTTCCGGCTAAAAAACGCATGAGTCGCCCCACTCATAGTCGCCTCAGGCGACTCCTAAACAATTACACAAACAACCCCTGAACTTCTACTTCTGAAGAATTGCCATTTCAGCCCCTGAACTTGAGTCGCCCCAGCATAAGTAGCCTGGGGCGACTTTGACCACGTTGACCACTTTTTGACTGATTTTGACCCCTCTCTTTGGTACAACTTTCACCTGACACCCTCTCTTGAAGACACCCTCTTTCAATTATTAATTTTACCTATCTATTTCACTCTCTTTCCTCTATTTCTTTCACCCCCTTTCACTCTCCTTTCTCCATCTATTTCACTCTCTTTTCTCTTCTATTTCTTCTTTCAAACTCTCTCTTTTCTTCTCTTAATTATTTTTCTCTTCTATTTCTTCTTACAAACTCTCTCTTTTCTTCTCTTAACAAATTTTCTCTTCTATTTCTTCTTTCAAACTCTCTCTTTTCTTCTCTTAACAAACTTTCTCTTCTAGTTCTTGAAAATGGCTTCGTCTTCAAACTCACCTCAAGGTTCTCAAAAAATGGCTTCGTCTTCAACCATGGAAAAGACTATGGAGGAGATGAATGAGCTAGAAGGACGCAAGCAACAACTAAAGACGAAGAAACGGGATCTCCAGAAGATCATCAACGAGAAGAATGAGTTGATAAGGTCGACGAGGAAAGATGTTCGAGCGGAACAACGCAAAGTGGATCTCATAGACGCTGAGTTCCCCATGATTGAGGAAGAGCTCAAAGACAAGTTCATCTTGGTTGCGCACCTTAAGGGAATGTATCCGGATGATAATTAGGAAACTATTATGTATTTCCTCGAAGTTATTTGTGCATTTTCGTTTATGATGTGTTTGTGTTTTATTTGTGTATCGGTTGTATGAAAACCCGTTTTTTATGTAGTAGTTTATGTTGTTTGTGTTAAAATGTATGGCTTTTTTTAATGTGTTAAATGTAGTTTTTCAACGTCTTGAATGTTAACTTTAATGTGTTGATTGATTTTACGTTTAAATTATATTAGGTACATACATAATAAATTATAAATAATTTTAGAAAAAAAACATATAATGTTGATATTTCTTTAAAGAAAAAATATCAGTAATAAAATCATAGAAAATAAACATAAAATATTGAGATATGATGTGTCACACTATAGTATTTAGAATGCAAAATTATTTGGCGTGAAAAACTAAATAGATATGTTTTATTAATGCAACGAAACTGCTCTAAAAGGCTACACACTTAGCTAATTAAACTGAAAATCTTGGTAAAGACTATCGCTTCTGATAGTTCCGTGTGGCTCTAGCATGGATCGTTGACTGCTTCCGCTAGACGCTGGAAACAATGGACATGTATCACTCTTATGTCCGTGATCGCCACACCTAGGGCACCTCCTTAGAGAACTACCTTCACCACGAGATGGGCGACGAGCATTGACATTTGGTCTTCCGACCCGTCTCTTTTTTATTATCGGTGGACGAACGGATTGTAGAGGGGTGTCGGGAAACTGCCACGTTTCAGGAGGACCGACAGGTTTAATTACCCCAATGTATGTTGCCTTGTAATTTTCAGCCTTGAAATAAGGCACATCAACCAAAGAGTACACATCCCGTATTTTAGTCTTTTTTGCAACAGCGATGGCATGACCGCAAGGCAAACCGGACAACTGTCATTGTCGACATTCACAACTATGTTGATGCATGTCCACGTTTGCGTTCCTACCACCGTCGTGTACCTCCCATACGTTGTAGCCAATCCCGCGAACATCCCATGTAACGGACTTTCCAACCCTCTTCCAGAGCTTATGTTGAGCCCATTCGGTAAGTGGGTGATTAGTCGCTTTCTGACTTTTTAAGGTCCAGGTATGTGGTAATTGGGCCAGTGGGAGCCAAGCCCCATGATATTGTTTCTTAAGTCTCCACCAACCTTGAAGTGTATATTTTGTTAAGTTTTACCTTTAGCCCCTTGCCAAGTTATTAATCAATCTAGATGGTCATTAGCATTTAGTTGGAAGATTATTAGGCTATGCGTATCCGAATCTTTCGAGACCTCCGGATTCTACTACCACATTAGCACCATATTAACTTTTTCATAAACCCACAATAAGCCATCTGGAGCCCTCTCTGATTAGTATCCGACCCTCCCAACCTTCTCACTTTATTATAAAACACACCACACACACACACACCATAGACCACACACACACAATATACACACAAACTCAGTGGTTATGAGCGGTGTGGTCACATCGCTATTCCCGCAGCCCGCCGAGCCTGCCGGTAGCATACCGGAGGCCGCTCCAACCCGCCGAACACCACCTCTCGGTACGCATGGCCTTAGGTGGGACAATAGCATAAAATATGTTGAAGCTAATAATATTAAAACTATGTAAAAAAATGTTATGAACAATAGCATAAACAAATTATAATTAAATTAATTAAAATTGATATTAATTATAATATAAAAACAATTGAAACTATATCTATATATCTATATTATAAAAGAAATAACCTCAAAATTCAGTTACAAAGTCAAGAAAACCGAATTCAAACAATTTGAACAGTATAACATCCTAAGCTCTATGTACAACCCTCTCATGCATCACCCTCCTCACCTGCTATACCCACGTTCTCCCTCTTCTTCTCTCCCCACAACGCTGCAAGATCAATCGACATATACCATGTCGAATTGCTTCCAAATGCATATCAACTATCTCATCTCATCTCAATTTCAATTATCACATCACAGAGGTATAATCGTTCAAATCTTATCCAGATTTAGGAATTTACTTTTGCTTACAGAAGATTCGACTCAATTGAAGCCTCTACCCCTACTGTTGTGTACAATTGAAGCCTCTAACCCTAAATTGTTGTGTGTTGTTGTGTACAACTGGAAATTCGGCTTCCAATTTCGTTATCTATCATCGCAATCTCAATTACCACAGAGGTATAATCCTTCAAACTTTTTGTCGAATTCCAAATTTAATTTTTGTTACAGATTGGTTCAATTGAAGCCTCTAACCCTAAATTGTTGTGGATTGTTGTGTACAATTGAAGCCTCTAACCCTAATTAAATTGTTTAATTGTGAAGCTATTTGCAATGTTTTAAGCTTCTGGTTATATGTGGACTTTGTGATTTAACCACCCCATCACTGTTATATTTGGTAGTTCAAGGATGGGTTAACCCACCACATGTATAGATGAAAGTTGAAAGGGGAGGAATTAATCTGTAAAAATCAATTTAAAGATATGAATATAATTTAATTAATTGTCTAAACAGTACTGTGTGATAGCAGAAGTGTGATAGATCAGTTTAATTACCTGAAAATTAATTGTGGATGCTTTTGCTTCTCCAGGGGATCACTGATATGATCTTCTTTGTAAACAATTAGAGAGCACAAAAGTGTATGAATTGCACAAAGAGAAAAGAAAAAGGGGGGTTTTGGGGGTTTTGGGTGCTATTTATGCCAAATTTGGTTGTTCAATGATACCTAGAGGTTAAGGTGTCGTTTACTTGATGCTTACCCGGTAAGTGCTTACCGGGTCAATTTACCTTAAGAGATGAACATGACAAGGACTAGAATCTTACCCCGTGAGAGCAATGGCATGAACCGAGAGTCTTACCCGGTAAGTGAGATTTACAAATCTTACCCAGTAAGTGCTTACCGGGTAAATTGTGCATACGATACCTATAGTTGACTTTTGATAGTGGCTTAAGATGTAAACTCCCTAATTTCTCACTCTCTCTGGATTTTAGACTGATTCCCTGCTTTGTAACTGCGGAGTAATTTTTTGGTAGTCATATTAGATTTCTCAAGAACAAACGCCCTATGTGAAAATTAAAATAACTATTCTTTGATGTTTTTCTTGTTTTGCCATTCATTTTGACGGGCCGGTCCTAATTGATGGTTTATTGCTATCTAAATCACTATTTGCTGCAAAGGTTATTCTAGCTGCTGGTTTTGTTGTTGTCTTATCAATATGCATCCTTGAGCTTTAAATTGCTTTAGTTAGTTTGGTTAAACTTTAGTTTCTTTAATTTTTATTTTCTGTGGTTTTTAATGTTTCTTTCGACGTTTGCTATCTTTGATTTTGTTTTTGCAGGTACTCATGAAGTAAGGTGATAGAATCTCCATGAAAAAGCAACATGACAATTATTTTTACCTATATATTTCCCTGACTTCACCCAGGAATGAGAACCTGCTTTGCAAATGCAAAGAATAGAAAATGTATTCTTGATGTTGATTATATCAATGCAAACTTGTTGATGCTTTATATTCAGGCTTCTTGAAATCCATTCAGATCTAATACTCTTCTCATTTGCAGGAAATGCTAAAGGATGTGGTGAGAACTAAGACTTACCAAAATGTTATTTATAAGAGCACATTTTTGTTCACGGAAAATTATTCTTCATGTTGGTGCTGGGACGGGAATTCTATCTCTCTTTTGTGCAAAAGCTGGGGCGAAGCATGTTTATGCTGTATGTATGTCATTTTTTCTCTCATATTTGACAAACTATTGGTATAAGAAACGGTTATCTTATTTGTTTACTGAATAATTCTCCCATTTACTGAATACTTAGGGGTGTGCAGAACCTCAATAATCCGAACCCGGACCATAATAAGTTGTTTTAGCAAAACCCAAATACCCGAAATCTGAAAAAAAAACCCAACTTTTGGGTGGATATTTGGATTCGGCTTGGGCTTGATATTTGGTCACTGATTCATAATAAGTGGCTGGTGAGTATCAACTCGTATGTTCAACACTTTTGCTTATTTCAATACTTGTTAGCATCTATCTTGGCTTAAACACTTCATAGGCATAGGATCGTGTGAGAAGTTGAGGTTCATGCGAGAAGTGGATCTGAAACTCTGATCACTTTTAATCCCATTCTCTCTCATGAATTGCACTTTAGAAGGGAATTGAGTCGGTGCATCTCACATCCTAATGTGCATCCACTTTTCATCTAACTGTCAGTTAACCTCAACTTCTAACCAGAACCTAACCCCACCCCACCTCCTATTGTATTAGGTCTGATAGATCTTATTGTTTTCTTTAATTGCTCCTTACAAGTTGCAATTTAAGTCATTCTGTTTCTTTTTTCTTGAGACAAACATTTTTTTGTATATCTAACACTATGTTCTCAAGCTTAATGGTCCTGGTAACATGCATCTTTAATCTTCATTACTTGAACTTTAATTATAGAATTGAAAATTCTAAGAGGTGCAACCCGTCAAGCTTAATGTACAGGCTTTGTAGCTGCATTCCGCTCCGACTCCATGGTTTCATCCATGTTCATCAGCAATCACCCTGATTTCTCTCCGCATTTCCCCTACTTCATTGTCCAATAACCGATGAATGAACAGAATATGTAACAGTTGTCTCGACGAGCAGAGTACAATCGAAATCCAATTCCAAACCCAAATTTTCCGCTGATACGTCTTTGAGTTGAATCGGAATTCAATTCCAATGCCAGACTTCCTCCTAATACGTCTTTGAGTTTGTCTAATGAAAAATTCATTCTACTGCTTCAATGTATGTTTTGTTATTTTTTGTTTTATCAATGTTTCAATGAAAGGCTTTCATTTTCTTTAATATATATGTTCTTTGTTTTGGATTTTCTTAAAATATAATCAATGTTTTATCATTAACAGGGGCCTACAGTCGGGTTATCCAAGAGAACCACGATATATATGAAATTCTAAATGGATAAGGGCCTCTTGATGCTCTCCTTGATGTTGCTCCTGTTCGCACGACCGATCATGCTTTTGGTGTTCTCAAGGTATATATAGTTGCTGTTGTTCCAAGCTTATTTTAAACCCTTAAAAGATCTTGACTATTTTTAATTTTAGAGATGTCGTAGGAGATGTTTTAATGATGCAAATTGGAAATCGTTTAGACAAAATATAACAACTGAAAGTATCATTTTATTGATTTGCTGTTTGAATTTTCTCTTTAGATATAGTACCTCAAGAAACTGACTTATGATTAGACGAAACAAAAGCTTATCGACAGGTGTTTCTGCTGGACGCAATTATTCGGACAAAGAAGATGATGATGGGTGAAGATTAAGAGGTACTTAGATGGTAAAAAAAGATTGCCTCTTAAGTTTTGTATTTTGTTTCTTATTAGAATTAGTGAGAGAACTTTAGACGAAAATTTTGGAACCAAGAATATTGATGATATAATCAGAAAAACTCTTAAATTTAAAATAACTCAATGTACATTGATGATCTATTCAGAAAAGCTCTTATGCATTGGAGAAACATTTTGACATAGTTTTATTCACATCACGTAAATCTAAAATGCTTTTCGGTGGTAGTACTTTCTATGTAAATGTTGATAGGTTTATTGTTTTGCCCAAGGTTATGTAAGGTTTTTACTGTTTTTGTTGTTTAGATGAAGTGTGCTATCTTATACTTTGGGTTGGCAGGAGTGGTGAAGAGATACCTACTTTTTTTCCTTATGTTAAGTGAGTACTTAAGACGGTTATATTTCTCAAATTCAAACAAGTAATAAGAATGAGGCACATTTTCTATCTTCTTTTCAATTGAGTGGTTATGTCCCACTTTAGTGTGTCTTATGTCTATAAAACACCAACAATGCAATCCATTAAGGTGGGTTTATGGTACATGTCGTCCTCCATTGTGGAGATAAGCGTCGTGTTCCGGTGAGAATTGTAAAATTTGATAAGTGGTGATCGATCGTTGGATTGTGTTTAGAGGCGATGTATAATTTTGTAAATTGTTTTAAAAACACAAATTCAAGATTTTTCAACAAAGAGTTCTGTTAATTTATCCCGCCGCATCGCGCGGGCACTGGACTAGTATAAAATAAATGGCTTTAAAACACTATTATACATCATTACAAGAACGATTTTTATCGACGTTTATTATTGACATAAACTTTTTTTTGGTAATTATCAACGGATCTTAGAGGAAACACAGATGCACACATAATCAAAAAATAGTAACGCAAGAAATTAATAACAAAAAGGCACTTTCTCGCTAATTTTCATTTAGACACTAAGGCCCATCCACTGTGGCTCTCTTTTTCCTTCGGGTTGGCAAACGGCTTGGATGAAGCCGACGGGTTGGGACACAAACACCGCCGCGCCAAGCAATCGGGTTGGGGCAATCGGTTCTCCCAAACCGAAGCATTTTTCGACCGTTGGAAAAACCAACGGCTATTTTTTTTTTCTTTTCCTTTTTTTTTTTCAATTTAATTTCCTATATATATATATACAACCTTCATATATTCCACAACTCTCAATCAAACACAACCTTCATCTCTTCCACTTTTCTCTCCAAAAAATGTCTTCATCGTCATCATCACGATCATCATCGGCATCATCGTCATCAATTTACCACCCGAATTACGATGACGACGCTGACGATTTGTTGGAGGCCAACCACTTGGCGGCGATAGCCGCCGTGAACGAAGCGGTCAAACTAATTGTCGGTGACGAAGCAACTTCAAGTCGACAAACGAGGAGGACGCCAAAAAGTCGAAATCGTATAGTGGCACACGAGAAACTTGTTAACGACTACTTTTCAGATAATCCGGTGTATGACGATAACGATTTCGAACGGCGGTTTCGTATGACACGACGACTATTCCTTAAAATAGTTGAGGATCTTGAGAGGGAGTACGAATTTTTTAGGTGGACTCACGATGCAAGAGGAGTTAAGGGGTTCTCTCCGCTTCAAAAATGTACGTCTGCGATCCGACAATTGGCGTACGGTACTGCTGCTGATGCCACGACGGTACTTGCAAATGTCCGAAACGACATCAAGGGAATGTTTACTAATTTGTGAAGGTATTATACATTTTTTATATGCGAAGATATTTACGGAAGCCTACCGCAAATGATGTTCAGTTGTTGTTCGCATTGCATGAGCAACAACACGGCCTCCCCGGCATGCTTGGTAGCATAGATTGTATGCATTGGGATTGGAAAAATTGTCCCGTAGCATGGAGGGGTCAATACCATCGAGGTGATCATCAAGGACCGACAACGGTTTTAGATACGGTAGCATCGTACGATGGTTGGATTTGGCACGCATATTACGGAACCCCGGGTGCCGTAAACGACATAGTCGTTGTAAACCAATCACCGATATTCAACGATTTGTTCGAAGGCAAAGCACCCGATAGCTCGTTTTCAGTGAATGGAAGACAATACAAACACGGATACTATCTCGCGGACGGGATTTATCCGAAGTGTACGACTTTTGTCAAGGCGTATAGATATCCAACGGAACCCGAAAGCGTTTACGGAGCGTCAAGAATCGGCTAGGAAGGATATCGAACGTGCATTCGCGATGCTTAAATCAAAATGGCACATTGTTAAGTATCCGGCACGGACGTGGACAAAGAAAAAATTAAGGTATACAATGTACACGTGCATAATTTTGCACAACATGATTCGTGAAGACGAAGGCTTTGCAAATTATCCGTTTGATGAAAGTTGGGTTACAACTGATGATACCGAAGTAGATATATCCGAAGAAGAACGAGCGCAAAACGTCAACGAAGTCAAAAATAGTGATAAACACCTCCAACTACGAGCCGATTTAACGGAACACTATTGGGCATCCCGAAATTAATTTTTTAATTTTTATAATGTAATTTTTTATTTTTATTTCTAATATTAGAATTATTTTTATTAAATTGTTTTAATAAAAATTACATTATTTTTATAATGTAATTGTTTTAAATTAAAATTAGTTTTGATGAAGTGGGTTGCAGTGGGTCGACAGTGGATGAAATGGGTAGTTTTGGGTAGTTTTGTGGAAAGCTGATGTGGCGCTGATGTGGCAGCTGAAACCATTGGTTTGTAAAGGGTCGACAGTGGATGGCCTAATAAGTAATAAGTTTTAAGACCTGTATTCCATGCCATTTTATTTTATTCTCAGCGTGTCTAACTAACTCTAGTTACAAAAGTTTGTTAACTTTTTTTTTTTTTAGTTAAATAGTTAATTACACTATTGGTCCATTAATATATGTCCAAATTTCAATTTTAGTCATTAAGTTTAATTCTTTATCTGAATTCTTTATCTGAAAGTTGCATAGTTAATTCTTTATCTGAAAAGCTTTCACACTCACGTTCCTTTATTGAAACGAACGTCAATTAGTAACATAAATTCATTTTAGTCTTAAAGGATCAACAGTGTAATTTTTAAAGTTTTTGCAATTTTCCTTTATTTTTTTCATGTTGGCTCAATCAAACTTCGGTCAACATCCCTATTAGATATTGATCAGACCTCGGTCAGCCAGTGATTTAGTAAACGCTTTAACTATTGAATGAGTCAACATTTTTTATGATTTAGTTAATAAATTAGAAAATTATTTTATTCTTAAGTCGTATACTTTTGTTCTTTTGCATAAACTGATTTAACAAACTTTTTGATAAAATTTTTATTTGACCCGTTAAATATACTAAATCAACTAATTTTAAAGTAAAATGAATTAAAATTGGCACATATAGTTAAAAAAACATATCTATATATATATATATATATTAAAGAAGGGTTTTTGTTGATATCTTGATTATGGAATTAAGTCATTTCATTGGCCAATTAAAGAAGAATTATTAAATGATGATGTCATCAATTATTCTTATTTTTTTAATACCATAATTATCTTTATAATTTACATTTTGTATCCTTAGAATTATTTGAATAAATTACTTTTTATCCCTTAATTTCTCATTTTTCACTTTACATCATTATCATATTAAGATAATAATATATATTAATTAAAATATATTAAAATTTTTGTTTTTGTTTTTAATAAATTATACCATTATAATCGTCTCGACAATACCTTCAAAATGAGTCTAATATTGAATATTTTTTTTTTAATTTAACTACATTATTAAAATTAGATAACTAAAATATCTATTGTAATAAGCAATTGTAATAGCAATTGTCGTGGAACATATAATTTACATAAGTAATTAATTGGTAATGGCAATTATCATACAAAAGTCTATTCTTATTAAAAATTAAAATAATATGTTTAAAATGCTCGTATATTATTCGGGTTATTAACTAGTTATATATATACATATAACAAATTAACAATTATCAGGAATGATAAGCACACCCGACATTTTCAAATTTACATATTAGCTCCCTAAACTTATAATATTTATTCATTTTATACCTTTAATTTTTCAATATTTTATTTTATGTTTTAGTCATATATCGTATATTGGTTGAAATATATTAAAAAATACGTTTTAATTATAACAAATTGCGTCATTATTATCGTATCGTCGATACGGTCGAAATAAGCCTAATATTGAATATTTTTTGATGTAATTATTTTATTATATACTATATTTGTAGAAATTACATTTCAATCCCTAAACTTATAATATTTATTAATTTTATACCTTTTAGTTTTTAATATTTAATTTTATATTTTAGTCATATATGGTATATTGGCTCGAATATGTTAAAAAAATATGTTTTAATTTTAACAAATTACGTCATTATAATCGTATCGTCGATACGTTCGAAATGAGCCTAATATTGAATATTTTTTGATGTAATTATTTTATTATATACTATATATAGTATGATTACATGAAGCGAAAAGACTATTCATGAACAACATCTACCGACATTTGAATAAATTACATTTTAGCCCCTTAAACTTATAATATTTATTCACTTTGTATCTTTTAGTTTTCTATATTTCATTTTACGTTTTAGTCATATATCGTATATTGGCTGAAATATGTTAAAGTGTCGGTAGCTACTATTTATGAACAATCTTTAGACTTCCTGGTAATTTTAGTATTATTAAAATCTCTTAGAATTAAAACTTTTGATTTTTTAAATCAATTTTATTTATTTTATTAAACCTTTTCGTATGATAATATTTGTGCAAATTTTTTATGTTTCATATATAAATCCGTATTACTACTTACGATCAAATCTATCACAATTTATAACCCGACGCGAAACCAGGGTTCTTAATAACTAGTTTATTACAATATAAAACCATACTAAAGTATTTTTAACTGAGCGAATCTTATCACTTCGTAATTTTAGCCTACCACTATATATATAGTAACCAACTTTTTAAACTATACTTGATGATCATTCGATCAAATATATTTTGTCATAATTGAGAAAATAAAAATACGAATAAATGGAAATACCTAAAGTAAATATCATAATGGTTACTGTTGGATTGCTGACTAGTGACTACCCAAAAAAAAAAACAATGGGCCGATGAGCCCAAATCAAATGATAAGGTAACGGAAATTGGAATAGGATTATAATTCCTACATGTCCAAATGTTGGATCGGAAATTCGGAAGTAGATCTGACAAAAACTGATACCATACGTTAACTCGATATGAATTCGACATGAAATAAACTGATTTGGGTAACAGATTTTAATTTGTTTAAATAAACGGGTTGACACGACACGACACAAAAATTACACGGGTAAGGTCAGTGTCAAACATATCAACTCGAAAATGACCCGACGAACTCGTTTATACATATATGTGTGTGTATATATATATAGAGTTCTATTTTTACCTTTTTACTAATTACAATTTATTTGGATTTTTAATGTAATAATGTTAATGAATTTGGTTCAAACTTATAAGTTTGAATTATAAAGTTTAGATTCCTAAATCAATGGGTCGGGTTATCAAACTTATAAGTTTAAATTATCAAACTTGTGATTTTTTTCTTTTTTATTTATAAATGTTAAACGGGTTATATGGGTCAACCCGTTTATCAATGGGTCGGGTTATGGTTGGGATTTATGACGTGTTTATTAAATAGGTTGGGTTAGGGTCAAACATTTTTAACCCATTTAACTTTGAACCTGACACTAACTCG
Source organism: Centaurea solstitialis (assembly GCA_030169165.1). Taxonomy (NCBI): domain Eukaryota; kingdom Viridiplantae; phylum Streptophyta; class Magnoliopsida; order Asterales; family Asteraceae; genus Centaurea; species Centaurea solstitialis. Next base: position 33,366,095 of record CM058043.1, read on the forward strand.
ACACGACACGACACGTCTGTCAGGTCTAGTCGGAAGAGGGTTAGGTCTAACTCAATCCAATGAGACTGATAAAAATCATGTCTGAAGGTGCTATTGTTTTTGTTTTCCTTTCAATACAGTTCTAGTAAGGATACCAACTTCTATTTTCAAACAGGGTAACTTATTTGATAATAACGTTCCTTCTCTCTTAGGTATTTTTCGATAAACCTTAGAACCTTTTGTTTTCAAACAGTAGATAACAAGAACAACCATAAAGTCAAGGTAATGTTAATGAAGAAAACCAAACTTGTCATTGTTAATTATGGATTTGATGCAAACGTTTTGTTTTGTTAAAAACAATTTGATGGTATATTGGTTGAGATCGTCATATCTATCTGAAGAATTTATCCGAACCTAACCCGAAATGTTGAAGTTGAGTTGAGTTATATATTAAAAATGGTTTTAACAGATTTATATTTTAAGTTTAAATAGTCTAATTGAGACATTCAAATATCTCCATTGAAGCAAACTCCATCTATACGAAACCCTACAAAATAGCCTTATAAATTTCAAGGACAAGGTTTACAAATTTTTAGAAATATATGTGACCAATTATCCAACCAAAAAAACTACTTGATCACATGAAATCTCTCAACCAAGAACAAAATGGTCAATGTAAGATAATCTTTCAAGAATTGGAGATCCAAATTCTCTCTTCTTCAATCTTCAATGATTTCTTCTTCTCACAAACTTTTTCTCTCAAATATAAGAAAAAAACGTACACACACTTCAACTTCAACCGATTGAAACGAGAGAAAGAGTCGACCCTCCCCTTTTGGACTTGATTTTACATAAACAACCCCTATTGATGAGACCACTTTTCAACTCCATCCTTTATTTTCATTTATTTACTCAAAATTAAGGGTGCAAATGATACGGGATAACTTGTGAGCTACTTAAGATCGACTCGGTCAACACTCGATTTGAATAGGCTCGACTCGAACTCGAGCTCGACTTCGAATTATAACAAATAGAGTCGAGTCGAGCTACCCAATATTCAAATAGAGAAGCTCGTGAGATACACGATATTTTTATATACAATTAGCTTTATAATGTTAGTTGTAAAGCATATTATTAAAAGTTTATTGATAGCTTACCATTAGAAAGGAAAGAAAAGTCATATGCTTTTAGATATTTGAATAAAAATGTATATTATTAACTCTAAATATTAATCAATGATTATTTTTATTTAAATCATAACTTAAAAGAAATTAAAAAAAAAAAAAAGAGTTGGTGAAGAAGTTGTCTCACACTAAAAGAGAGATACTTTATGATGAAGTTGTCCTATATTGAAAGAGAGATCCTAAAGAACCAGTGAAAGGTGAAGAGTCATTATAAAAGAGGAAAAGTTGGTGGAGGTTGTAACTTTGTTATTTTGATAATAAAACTTAAGGTACATCCTTGAATTTTATAAAGATCGATAAACAATTAAAATAAAAATAAACAAGTAAATAAAATGTTAACATGACAAACATGCCTCTTACGTAAAGAGCATGTGAGGTGCTTAACGGGAAATTTTAATTGGAAGTTAGTTTCAGGGACCTTCATCATAACAAAATGAAATCATAGGGACTCGGGCCATGAATGTTATAGTTTAAGGACCTCCATCATAATTAAGGTCAAACCACAGAGACCAAATTTGTAATTTACTTGCTTAAAAACCAAAGTAACCTACATGTTTGATACTTTTGGGTAAAAGATGTAAAAACAAAACCTAGAACTTTTTTCAAATGGTGGGACAATTTGATTGTAAGAAAATAAGATATGGATACTTTTACAAAATCAACATTATCAATTTGTTGGTTAGTTCTTTGCTTTTCATATGTGAAGTTCGTATTCAAGGTTTTTATTGCTATTTTTTTTGGAATAATAGAACACTAAAGGGGCAAAACTAAGAAAACGATACAAACAAGATTCAAACTCATGCCTAGGATGGGAGAAAATTCATGCAATCAAAGCTTTATAAAGGGATATTTGTGTTATTGATGTAATTTCAAAATATATACGATTACCGACAACAACATGACATGATGCCACCTTTCAAGACCTTAAGTTTTTTTTGCATTGTGACGGATGAACAAAGCGGTGAGTCATACCACCGTGTGCAATAGAGTCAGCCTAACCCTAAAAAGGCATTATGTTTTGGATGCTTGGGGCGAACACTGATCTGCCTAACATGACAACTTATGCATTTTTTCGCGTGCTTGATGACTTGCCCACACCCGACTCATAGTCGACGCCCCACACGCTAACGAGCTTAAAGAGTCTTTTTACTAAAAAAAAGTGAATTAGTACTTGATCTTAAGCATGAAGTTGACTAATTTGGTCTAGTTGAATAGCATTTGTCTACAACCTATTAAAACCTATGTTTCATTCTAGTATGGTGCCTAGGCTTTTCAACTATTTTTAACAAAAAAAAAAACTCGGTCCTTTACTCTCCATTTTCTTTCTTTTTTCCTTTAAACCAAAATCTTTAGGTGTTTTTCCAGCTCCTCCATCGCAAATATCTTACCAAACTATTAGAATTTCTAACCATATGCTTTTTATTGATTTATATAGTTCAACTGATTTCAGTAAGGTGCTAACTTAGTTTAAAATTTTATTAGACCAAACCTATTGATTTAAGCAACATTTTTATATTGTAACCGATTAAATTAAATGATGCACGTAACACATGGGAAGAAGCCATCCTTCTTAATTAGAAAATGGGGATGAAGAAATCTTGGACCACCTAATTGTGAGAACTTTTGTCCACCTTGAGCTTTATTACCTATTTTAATCGTATTCGGCTAAACTAGTAAATCCATTCCGCATCAAAACTTTCATCAACAACAACATAATAATAAATACAATGATGAAAAAGAAATCATTTTCAATTTGCATGTGAAGGAAAATGACCATAACTTCTCGAATGGAAATCCATCCCACGTAAAGTCGTAAACAGCTTTAGACATTTGAAACGTCTTCGATATTTTTAACCAAATAGTCATTATCATGTAAGTTTTGTGACACGCCATGATGTCTCTCTTTGCTCTAACTTCAATTAATCAAAGATGTCACACGCTCGCAATAATGATCTTGTTACAATTTAATGCAATTTGTCTTGATCCCTCTCATCAGTGTTTCGTGATGTATTCTCCATTTTCAGCATGGTGGGCCATTTTATTTTAAGAGGCTCATAGTATATATGATAAGTATATAACTAACTAAAATAATTGTGTGACTTGTTAAAAGTCAAATAAAGAGGGTTGAACACTTTCGACATCTTTTTCAATTAGATGACCCTTTTGGCTCAACAATTATTAAACGAATTCTTCATGAGAAAGAGCATTTGACTTAAACAAAAGAAGATTTAAAAATAAAAGATGAAATTACCTTCAGATATCTAATTGTAAGCTTTAACCTAATAACTCGACATAATTAAATGTTTAGGATACTAATATGATCCCAACGTATTTGTATACCAGAGGTATGAGAGGATCAATTAGGTTGAAATGTTTGATGTTGATATATGGTCCTCAAATAAGATACTTATGTTTGATGATTTATGCATTCTCAGTACACGTATGATGATTAACCGTTTTAAGACCAACATAAAACTAATTACATGTGTTTGTATTTGTTTATATAGATGTGTGTGTATGTGTGTGTGTGAGAGAGAGAGAGAGAGAAAGAGAGATTATGATGATTTGTAAACGAGAGTAGAAGAAAAAATATGTGAGGAAAGAGAGAGTAAATGAGGGCAAAAATGAGGGATAGAAACATGTAACTAAAAAAAAGAAAAGTAAGTAATTATAGAAAAGAATTCATGACTTGCTAATTATTTAGACATGCAACTTTCATGTCAAAGGGAAAAATGGGATGTAAGATCCCTTTGCTAATTTTTTTAAATTTTTTATGTTTCCCTTTTTCTATTTTATACTAAAACAAGTAAACACATAGGCACTTAGATATTAGATTTCTTTAATTTGAGATAATAATTTATTGATATATATTTGTAACAAACACATGTTTATAGACGTTTTATAAAACACATGTGATCGTGTGAGATTTTATTTGATGAGAAGTGATTAAAGTGTTAGCTAATTTTTATGCAAAGATTACTTTATATTTGTGAATATGCTAAATTTATAGGTTTTAAAGTTGTATCTTTAGTGTGAGAAGAGTAATAAGTAATTTTCATCCTTGTATCAGTCTTAATTGAAATCCTTCTAAGCTATTTTATGAGTTATTTTGAGACTTAATCTAAATCATTATATTTAAAACTAATTAAAAGTGATTAATAGTCCAAATCTTATTTTACACTTTCCACTTTAAGTTTTATTTTCACACATTCTTCTTTACTATATATTTACGTATATAACATGAAACTAAATTAAAGTAGAAATATAAAACGTTATGAATCTCAAAAAATTATATATATGTTTTAGAATTGATTATTAGCGTCTTGGGCCATGACGAATCCAAACTTTAATCTATTTCTCTTCTTGACACACATGTCAGCTTGTCTCAACTGTCCTATAAATTGTAGCGGTTTATTCACATGCTAACACAATTTTTTTTAAACATTATATCTTAGTTTTCCTCTACTAGTTTCTCGACAGGAACCCCATTAAGTAAAAAAAACGCATCAAAACCAAAAAACACTCTGGAAATCAACTAAAAACCGAAAAATCTCTCAAAATTGATTAAAACCCTCAAAATCTCTTGAAATAAAAAGAAAACTTTATAAATTTCTTGAAACAGTGACTTTAAGATAAAATACATCTGATAACTTTATTAATATTTAATCTATCTTAAAAAGTGTTCTCATAAGTCTTGGATCCATCACGATCCAAAAATTAATTAATTATAAAAATATTAACAGATCAGAATGAACAAGGTCGTAAACTTTAACCGTCCATCATGTCCATAAACAACTCTACCATGTGGCTAGAGAAATCAAATAGGTCAATAATCAAAACTATTTTCGTGGCAAAGTATCAAGATTTGATCCTCTTGTCGGTCCTAAAAGAACAATTTACAAGCCCTTGATACTTTTCTATCTAGAATAATATGATATATTTTATTTTCTAGGTCACAAAAATATTAACTTCTTCAATGTTTTTATTTGTTAAATAGTTATAAGAATTCAATGTTTTTATTAAAATATAAAATAATTTGTTGGATTCTTGTATGTATAAAGATGCAAAATCCGAATAATTTGAAACTTTAACTTAAATTCGAACTAAAGACAAGATGTTTGTGCATAACTAATAGAGTACCTTTTACAGACCTTTAAATAAATAGTAATAAAATAGATATTTCAAAAAAATAGTAACAAAAAAGCAAGTATACAACATAAATTTATATCGTCTCTAAAGTAATAAAATGGTAAAAGAATACTAAATATCGTCTTCATGGATTGGATTACAAAGTTCATTTGAAAGTGTATTGAGAGAAATGATTTTAGATGACGATTTTAAAAAATAATCTTTGAGTTGATGATTAATTAATAAAATTAACATAATGTAAAAGAAGCTATGTGTGTAAAACTTGTGATGTGATTGTAACCCAAATTCTAGCAGTTTAATGCTAAGGGTAGTGCAACATGCAATTGGCAACAATTAGTTCTATCATCTGTTTTGAGGGTATTCCTTTTGGACCTTCATCATTGCACCGTTGTTAATCTTTTTTCTTTTTGAATGGGTATTCGAGGCTTTGTCCCAACTAATCCCGACAAGGTTCACCGACACCTAAGCATGTTGCCCTGAGTTAATCCCCAGTGGCCACAATCTGAAGCGACTAGATTCGAAAACCTAGCCACTTCCCCCACAGGCCTAAACCAGTACGCCACAGCCTTGTGGTTAACCGTTGTTAATCTTTCAATCAACACAGATGTTTAAAGTACTAAGACCAGTGATAATGCAATGGAGTCTTCAAAGTATATGGACTAACAAATCTTTTTGCTAAAAATTCACCCAATTGGGGCAAATGTCATCATCCAAGTTGGTCTGTGATTAGTGTCTCATCTCTGAGTACAATATACTTTAAACTAGTGACCTATGCGTCGAGACTCAATCAATTGCAAAACATGAATAACAAATCTCATTATATAAAAAAAATAATTCTCTCAAATCTAATTCAAATGATGTGCATATCAATGTCTTATCTCTAAGTTCATGACACTTTAACAACCATAAGGTGATCAATTCGTCAAGAAGTGTATGTAGAATATAAAACGTTAGACGAAATGATAAAAAACATCATTGCTACAAAATACCCCTACTTTCCTTGGTTAAAATCTCACCATTATCTCACACCCAAGGTAATGAAATTAATTACTGGTGACGTAAAATAAATGCAATAGAATGTAAAATACAACAAGGAAGTGCATAAAATAAAAAAGGTAAAGTAAATAATGAAAAGTAAAGACAAAATTTAAAGAAAACTTTGTAAATGAAAAAGTGTCGCTTGATGTTGTTCCAATGTTAGAGACGTTCTGGTCTAAGAACACGATAAGTACAAAAGATGTTTAATATTAATTAAGAAGATTGAGAGAAAATAGGATAACTAAAAATTAGTTATTGACTTATTGGGATGAGAATAGATGCATGTCCAATTCCCCCACCTTGACTCTATCATTTCTTCCAATCCTTTTCGTGTTATCCATATGCAGCAGCATCCCCTGTTCTTCTAGAATTATGTCAAAAGGGTACCAATGTTAGTCCATCCGTTATGTATAACAAGCAAACCGTAGTTTCTAGCTCTATAAACACTACGAAGGAAAATAACGTAAGAAAAGGACTTAAATCGAGATTTAAATACTAAAAAAGCCTATCTAAACTAGACAAAGGATATGTCAAAGCACTAAATACTTAGTGTTTATCAATAACCTGATTACCTTGAAAGTTTGTGTACCTCATGTGAACCTATTTGTGAACAACTTGTAAGAAATTGTGAACCCACCTTTAAGCCTTACGTGAACCGTTTGTGACCAAATTATAACCAAATTTATAACTCGTTGTAATAAAAGCAACCAATTTGTGAACCCTATGTGAATCATTCTGTAACCAAATTGTGAACCCCCTATTATAACAATATCATTTTTGTGAACCAATTTGTACTAAATGTTTTTTTGTTTTCGAGTTATTGTAAAATGCTTTTGATAACAATGTAGCTTTTACTTTGCATTTATATGAAGTTTTAAGAATTAGATTATTTCTTTCCAAGTGCATATCGAGTGCTTAACTATTGGTTGGAGCCATGGCGGCTTATACGTCATGGCATTGGCTCCATTCGAAACATAGGCCATTAAAAAAAGTATAATCGACTATACAATATACGCATTCAATTTGCATAGAAAAGAGGAAATTGGGCACATGATGGATGTGATCCTTTTCTTACTTTTTTTTGAATATTTAAAGTTGACTTTTAACTTGACCGTATATCTATGCACGATGCAATGATTGGTAAAAATTGTAACCATATGGTACCACATCTCTTCATGTCTGGCTTAAAGTGGAAATTGAAACTTTTAATCAATTATGAAAAAAAATTTATGTATTTATCATGGTTCTAAATAACTCGTTACAGCTTTGTTATGGCGCGTTATGGCGTCAAGGCTTGGGGTCGACGCCACGTTAACCTTTATGGCTCCACTCTAAGGCTTGACAGGCATTGCAACACGTTATGGCACGTTACGACGTGTTATGGCATGGTACAATGCGTTATTTTGTAGGGCTTGCGGTTGTTTTTATATATAACTTACAGGATAAATGGTAACTATGTACGAGATTTAATAGTTAAATAAACATTAAAACTAAAATTTCAAATACGTAAATACTTAATCTTGGAGAGTTGAACACGAATTCTTTGAAAATTGAAGAAAGTGATAAGTAGGTATTCAAGAGATGTAGTCCCGATTTTGCACTATTGATACCATTTTTATAAGCTTAATATACTTTGTATCAGTGGTTATACTTTTTTTAGTTTTATTACTTGTTATGGATTTAATTTATTCTATGGTATTATTCAAAACCCCTAACATACACAAGTACAAGTGTATGTGTATGCCGCCTTAGGGCACGCCATGAAAAACGTCATGGTCTCGCCATAACTTGTAAGACTTGAGGCTTGACCTCGCCGCCACGCCACGCCTCGCGTCATTTAGAACCTTGGTATTTATTATTCATCAAAGTAAATATTTTTTTAGTTTAATAGAACTTGGTTATTAGCATGGGTGTTCGTAGGTTGAGTTGACCGAGTTAAAGGTGTTTCAAGAATTCAAACCAATGTTAACAGTTTGAAAAAATGTCAACCCAACCCAACCCAAACAGTTCGGGTTAATCGAGTTATGTTTAAACAAAGGTAAATTCAAAATCAGAAACGTACAAATAAATGAAACGTGTCTTTAAAATACAATCGATAATTCAAATGCTAATACTACTGCAACAAAAACCATTGAAATATAACAAAATGTATAAACTGAATGATAACGTCAATCAACAACAACCATTCTAGACGTAAAGGACTAAAGGTAATAAACCTAAAAAAGATGAATAAATAAAGGGTTAAATACAATTTATTTATTTGTTCCAGGTGTTACTTTACAAAAAACTATTTTTCTTAATTTGCATATGCATGTGTGTGTATATATATTGAGGTAGGTTCAAGTAATATTTTTTTTCCCACTTAATCATATATGATTTTTTAATATGTGGGATGCATATGGGCTCACATCATATGTGATTTTGATTGGTTCATTTGTTTCTTTATATTTGGGGTGTTCTTGTATAAACCTATCTATATATTAATATAAATACATATAGGGGGTGGGTTCAAATTTGAACCACTGTTTGGTTGTGAACGTGAGGACAACCGAGAGCGTGACACGTGGCGGACAACTAGGCGCCACGTCAGGTCCACGGCGGATGACTAGGTGCGATTCATGGGAGGGCATTGAATTAAAGCGGGGGGGGGGGGGGGGGGAACCACACTCAAAGCCGCCTTTATTGACTAGTCTCCGCCACGTGTCGTGCTCTCGGCTGTCCTCACGTTCACAACCAAAAAGTGGTTCACATTTGAACTTTCCTCTATATATACATACACATATATATATATATGAATGATTTAACACACACACACAATATGTGTCAGTTATATAGATATGGAAAACAGAATTAAAGTATATATGGACGACAATGCTATGTGATGATGTAATAGGTAATTGGAGCTTAACAATCAAATTAAATTTAAAAAATAAAGAGATATCTGGTATGTTGGGTTTACATGATGATAATCCGATATCAACTCAATACCTACGTTTTGAAAAAAAAATTCAACCCGATTATATATCAAGTTTCTTTAAATTAAGTTATTTTACATCGAATTGGATTGGATTGACCGAGTTTGGAACAGCCATAGTTATTAGCTAGTAGATAAAAATAGATTGTTAAATTTTAACTACCTTTCGAAAATATTTTATTTATTCATAATAATATCTTTAAATTTTTTATCTTAAATGATGAATGATTTAGTAGAATAAATTTATACGAGAAATACAATTACTGATCATAATCTAATTAAATCATCTATCAACAATTCAATATACGTATACATGGTTGTGTTTAGTGATGGCCAAACGAAACCGAACCGAACCGATGGGCTAGCCCGAACCCGACCCGTTGACCTACCCGACCCGACCCGAACCCCGTCAAACCCGGGCCTCAGCCCGCGGGCCCGGAACCCGGGCTGAACCCGAAACTTGGGTCGGAAACCGCTTCGGAACCCGTGTCGAACCCGGTCCAAACTCGGGCCCGACTCAACCCGGTTTTTGTCAAACCCGGGTTTGACCAACACTGTAGCAAACCGGGTTTTGGTCAAACCCGGCCCGAACCCGAAATTGACCAACACTAGTTGTGTTGATAAATTAATTGTGTTCTAGTAATTATCAGAGCTCGTTATTTTAAATATATATATATATACTAGGTTGTATTGTACTTCAATTTTTATCATTTTTTTGGAAGAGGTATCCCAGACAACATTGGGCCCAGACTAATCCTTGGCAATTTTGGGCCGAAGCCCGACTGCTAAAGCATGCAGCCCGGGGTCGAAGCCCCCGTACCTCCAGAATGTGTCCCCCAGGGCTCGAACTCGGGTTCACCACTATATACTGCCCAAGCCTTACCACTAGGCTAACAGTTCTTTGGTTCAATTTTACCATTTGGCGTATCAAACTATCAAAACCTATCATTTAATGTATTTCGTGACAAGTTGGATACACTTTCATGACAAGTTAGATACATCAAAATGATGAGTTTTGATAAAGTTGGATACATATAATGACCAATTCTTAAACTCTTGTATGTCAAATGGTAAAAATAGAAGTACAATACATACAATAACTTTTCGTGACAAGTTGAATACACTTTCCTGAAGTAAACCCTTATTTAAAACACGATGTCGTAAGATTTTCAAATACGCACGTATACATAAGAGAATATGAGTAGCGGTGACAATTGTGTTGTGTTCGGGTTGGCGGGTCAGAAAGACTCAATCCAGACATGACCCGTTTATCTAATCGACTCGAAATCTTCAACTCTAATCCACGACCGTCAACCTAAACACAACCAGCATAACTCATTTAACTATACGGGTTGGTAGGTTATAAGCGGGCTGACATGTTATAAACAGGTTGGCGAGTCATAAACGGGTTATCAGGTCAAATACAATCTAATTCAAAAAATTAAAATACTACCAAAATAAAATTCAATTTACTGATTTATAAGGCGCTAAATTGAAATTGAAAATGAAAAGTTAATACTCAAAAGTCATAAAAAAATATAAAAAGATAAACAAGTTGACAGCGTGACTCACAAATTCATATACCAACACCCAAACGGGTTTGTGGGTCAGAAAACTCAACTCAAACCTGTTTATCTTCGTGTCGGATTCGTGTTATATTTCATGTCGTAAATTAATATTTTGGAGAAATACATAAAATTAGTGTCTTAATAAATCAATATTTTTAATAAATAAAATTAAAAATAAAAGTAATGGAAATTTTGAGGAAAAAATCTAAGGCATTGGATGATTATATATAATAATGATATTTTATAAATATAATATTTTTAAGTTTATCACCTTAATTGATGAATGATTTATAAGAATAAATTTATACGAGAAATAAAATTATTAATTACGGTCTAACTAGATTATCAATATAATTATATATATAATTGTGTTGATAGGTCATATTTGTTATAATATTTATAAGAAATTGGTAGTGTAACTATATGTGCTAGAAACAGAATCATTGAATGCACATTTTCTTAGGCCATCCGTTGTCGTCCACTACTACCCAATGGTTTCAATGCCACATCAGAGTCACATCAGCTTTCCACTATTTTACCCAAAACTACTCAATCCATCTACTATCAACCCACTATCTTTTAATTAAAAATAAAATAAATAAATAAGAGAGAGAAAGAAGAGAGAGATAGAGAGAAAGAAGAGAGAGAGGGGGGTGGGGTGGGGTGGGAGTCTTCGGTATGGAGAACCCATTCTCTCTCCTACCCGCTGAAGGCACAGTGGTGTTCATCCAAGGTACCCATTGGGTACCACTACCCGATTACTACCCATCCAAGCCACATTGGATGGCCTTAGTGGTATACAAAATCTTTTTTTCTTTCTATTTTTTTTAGGAAGAGTGTCTGAGCCAAAGTTCAACTAATTCTCGGCAATTTTGAAGGCTAAACATAGCCCCATATTTAGTTAGGGCTCTATGAATACTTCGAACATGCGCACTGGTTCTAAATCTTGATGATTGATTAAGAAATTATCTCTTCACCAAATACCTCTTTCTTTGATCTTGACCATGTATTTGATTAAATTAAATCATTTTCTTAATTTAAATCATATTCTTAAATTAAATTATTTTTTAAAGTTCTTCAAAAATGTTTAATTTTTTATAACTAAAGAAAATTATTTTTTATAAGAAAACATTAATTAATTTCTTAAGTTAACGTTTTAGGGGATTTATAATGGATTATAATTAACTAACATAAATAATTGAAATCCATTATAGCATTTCCAACAGCTTTCCTAAAACAGGGAAAATGAAGAAAAATGGGGATTTAAGCATAATTCTTTTTTGGGGAATTGCACCTATATCCTTACAAACTTAAGTAATTACACCTATATCCTTGCAAACTTCAAAACTACTTCTGTATCCTTACAAAACTTAAGTAATTACACATATATCCTTATACCTACTTTATTAATTTTTAAATAATTTTAAAATCATTAATAAATATCTTTAATGTAATTTGAATATTAAATTCCTAATTTACCTATACTTTTACCCTTCTAAATCAAAATCCCTTATCCTCCTCTTTTTCTCTTCAAATTCTCAACCCTAATCCCTCCATCAACCAAGAGCATCTCAACAAATCTGCATATCATACTTCTATCTTGGTCAACAACGGTGGGCTCCCAATCATCATGGTTACTCCTCTCTCTCCCCGACTTTGAGTTCTCACCATCAATGGTTTTTTTATGGTTTGATTATTTATTTATTTATTTTTTTGGAAAAACCCAAACCTTTATTACCATTTACCAACAACACCTTACACCAAAACCAATACTTTACAAAGCTACAACAAAGGAAACCAAGGCCCACCTACAAACCCAAAAAGACAATCAAATACCTAAACAACACCATTGTGCAAATTAAACAACCAAAGAAACAGTGCCCAACGAGCTTACAAACAACAGGTTAACATAAAAGAATTACGATAAAAAATTAATAGATTGCGAGATGCAATCTGTGGGGTTTGATTATTTTTTATGGTTCCAATTTTTTCTCTATCTCTCCTCTTTTTCTTAGTTTTTTATGGTTCAATTTTGAGGTTCTTTAATTTCACTATAATAGAGTTTGGACAAGAAACAAGAAGAGAAATGGAGATATGTATTGGTGATAGAAAATGTATGTACATGTTGTTGGTTGTTGGTGATGAAGCTGCATATCTCTCTTCAAAGAGGGAGATGCTCTTGGTGATATCTTGGTTGATGGAGAAATTAGGGTTGAGAATTTGAAGAGAAAAAGAGGAGGATAAGGGATTTTAATTTAGAAGGGTAAAGGTATGGGTAAATTGGGAATTTAACATTTAAATTACATTAAGAATATTTATTAATGATTTTAAAATAGTTTTAAAATTAATAAAATATGTATAAGGATATATGTGTAATTACATAAGTTTTATAAGGATATAGAAGTAGTTTTGAAGTTTGCAAGGATATAGGTGTAGTTACTTAAGTTTTGTAAGGATATAGGTGCAATTCTCCCTTTTTTTAATATACTTACTAGAAAATTTTAAGGTTTTTGTTTCTCAAAATATATGAAAGTTGTCACATTTTGCTATTATGTGTATCCAATTCTGAAAGCTACCATTCAATATATTGAAATTTGAAAAATTATCGTTTAATGTATTGAGGAACCTACTACACAAGTTGCAGGTTATTTTTTTTTTAAATATTAAAGGGTTGTGTCATAGTGGTTGAGGCCTTGGAGGATGTGGTTGAATATCCCATCTACCTAGGGTTCAATTCTAGACGTACGCAACAATTGTGGCCAGACTCAACTTAATCGCGTAGACATTTTGGGCCGTTTACTAATGGCTTATTGGCACAGATAGGGCTGTCTCGCTAAGCTCTTGAAGCCCTCTTGTCCCCATACAGACATAAACCTTACCAAATAACCTTTCACCTTATTCTCCATACCTGTACTCGTTGCCATACCTGTGCTCGTCGCCAGCCAAAGCCCGTTGTCGCCGGCCCCTCTGCTCCTCATCGCTGGCTGTTTGCTGTTGATAATTTTTGCGATTTTTGTTCCAACTAAAGACCGAGGTTTGTTTTCTTTTTGACTTTTGCCTTTGATTTTTTTGTTTTTCATTTCTTTTGCACCTCTGCTTCTCATCGCCTTTCTATTTGATTTTGTTTGAGAAAATAGTTGAGATTTTGTTTGAGATAATAGTTGAGATTTTGTTTCATTTTGTTTGAGATCAATAGTTGAGATTTTGTTTGATTTTGTTTGAGATGATAGTTGAGATTTTGTTTGATTTTTTGGAGATGATAGTTGAGATTTTTGTTCGATTTTTGCATATGCCTTTGATTTTGATATTGAACATTTTGATATGAACCGTTGTTTAAATTTTAGTAGAAATATTAACTTGAGATAATAGTTAAGATTTTGTTGGTATTTTTAGAATACGGGATTTGTGTTTCAGATATATATAAAACAACTTATAATTCATAGTCAATGGTAAATTAGTCATTTCTGATATTCAAACTGTTTATCTAGATAGACAAATTTATCCATACAGGACTTAATGAAAAATTTGGTAAACAGTCCCTAAGTCTCAGACTCTCAGACGACCGAAATTTAATTGCCAAGGATGTAGTCTAGGCAAAGCCTAAATGAACATTTCTAAAAAAATATTAGAGCAATTTACTGATTTAGTTTCTAAGATGGTGGTTATGGTGATGGTGGTGGCCGACGATGGTGGTGCGACGTTAGTGGTTAGGGTGATGGTGGTGGCCGGCGATGGTGGTTACGGTGATGGTGGTGGCCGGCGATGGTGGTTACGGTGATGGTGGTGTGGCAGCGGTGGTGCGACAACGGTTGTGCAGTGGCAAGCGGTGGTGCGACAGCGGTGGTGCAGTGGCAAGCGGTAGAGGGAGGTAGTGGTGCGACTTAAGGACTAAATCCGCAAGATTTAACAAACCTCATAAACCAAATCTATAACATTTAACATGGTGACCTACTAAAATAGTTGGTGACCTGCTATCAAAGGTGGCGACACATTAAATGGTAAATTTTGAAACTTCAGTACACTTAATGGTAGCTTTCAGAGTTATATACACATAATAGCAAAATGTGACAAGTTTGATACATTTTGGGAAACTAAACCCAAAATTCAATTATTTTAGCATTTTTAAACATCTCTAGCACCTTTTAACCATTTTTTTTCTCTAAAACTCTCAAAATAATCATGTTCTCCGCTAAATTAACTTCGTAATTGATAGAGGTAAGTTTTCCGGCAATCTCCATGAAAACATCTCGGTCATTGGCGAATGTGGGTTAAATTTATGATTAACATAACACATCGAGCATATTATGTTATCTTCCACCATGTGCAACACGATGTTAACCCAACTCCAAAAATGCAAATATTTAAGACCACCATCATGCTTTGTGGCGGAGATGGTTGGAATTCTCACCTTCTTCATTGAAGGAGTTCATTTAGTGAAGAAAACAACTATTTTGAAAGTTTTTGGAAAAAAAGGTTAGAAAGTTTTAAAGAAACTTAAATATGACTAAAATAATTGATTTATTTATTTATTATCCAATAAATTAAATATATTTTTAATTCAATAGAACTTAGTTTTTGTGTAGTAGATATAATTAGGGCTGTAAATGAACCGAACGTTCGGCAAACGGTTCGTGAACCGTTCGGCGGAAAGCTCGTTTGTGTTCGTTTATTTATTAAGGCTATGTTTGGCAAACTAGCTGATAAGGTAACTTATGACTGATAAGGTAACTTATGACTGATAAGGTAACTTATGACTGATAAGGTAGCTGGTGACTGATAAGGTAGCTGGTGACTGATAAGCTAGCTGATAAAAAGTTGTGTTTGGCAAAAACTAGCTGATAAGGTAGCTTATAACTGTAAAATGACTAAAAAAGACATGTTTAAAAATTAGTAATATAAAACTTAACAAGGGTATATTTGGAATAAAAATACAAAAAGTCACATAAGTCACCAAAAGGTTAGTCGGAGTAGCTTTTCAAAAAGCTAACTTATAAGTTAACTTATAAGGTGACTTATGGTCATCCAAACATGTACTTGACTTATAAGGTGACTTATAAGCTAACTTATAAGTTAACTTATTTTTACCAAACAATGCCTAAATGAACGAACGTGAACAAGTTTTTTCGTTCGTATAGTTAAACGAACGAACATGAACAAAGGTCCCGTTCGTTCATTTACGTTCGTGAACGTTCGTTCATTTACGTTCGTGAACGTTCGTTCATTTACGTTCGTGAACATTCGTTCATTTATGTTCGTTAAGGTTCTTTTACGTTCGTTTATGTTCGTTTACGCTCGTTTAATAAAATTTAGAGTAAATTATGGATTTGGTCCCTGTAGTTTTCGTTTTTTTACTACTAAGGTCCCTAAACTAGAGAAATTATGGATTGGGTCCCTGTGGTATTCAATTTTGCACTACTAGGGTCCCTCTCCTTAACTTTGTTAACGGAGACTCCGTTAACTCAGGGGTATTAAAGTCATTTTATTTATTTTAAATTAAATTATTTTTTTTATTTTATTTATTTTATTTATTTATTTTTATTTTATTTTATTTTATTTTTATTTTTTTATTTTTTTATTTTTTATATAATAAGGACTTTTTGTCGCTCTCTCTCTACACGTATCATTACCTACAACCCCATGTCTACCATCATCGTCATTCTTCAACCCTCAAAACAATTGTTGAGCTCTAGTGCTTTGAAGAAGCGTAGAGCCTTTGTCACAGAATCTCTGTTGAAGAATCTCCGAGGATTCGCCGAAAAATGCAAGCCGGTTGAGTGTTTGATGAGAGAGAGAGAGTTGTCACAGGTCTGGGAAGACGGGGTTTTCAGATTTGCAGGTTCCTTTTTTTTGCTCTGGTTTGAATCAGACAGGGTGTCAAGGTAAGGAAGGGAGGGGTCACGGTGATAAAGACGACCGAAGGATGAGTTGAAGGGTGGGTTGCCATTAGAGGATGGTTGTCGCCGAAGGGTAGGTTGAGGGTTGAAGGATGACGATGATGGTAGACATAGGGTTGTAGGTAATGATACGTAGAGAGAGAGAGAGAGAGAGAGAGAGAGAGAGAGAGAAGTCCTTGTTATATAAAAAAGAAAAAGAAAAAAAAATAAAAAAACCAAAAAATAAAAATAAAAAAATAGTAAAATGACTTTAATACCCCTGAGTTAACGAAGTCTTCGTTAACAAAGTTAAGAAGAGGGACCCTAGTAGTGCAAAATTGAATACCACAAGGACCCAATCCATAATTTCTCTAGTTTAGGGACCTTAGTAGTAAAAAAACGAGAACCACAGGGACCAAATCCATAATATACTCTAAAATTTATTTACCAATGATAGATATATTAAGTTGACAAACAAGTATTTAGAAAATTAACAATTAATTAATTAATAACAAATATTATATAATGATTGATAACGATAATAACGATTTGATTATTGAGAAAACATTTATAAAAGTTTAAAAATTGTTAATTTGGTGAAATCCTGGAACACCAAATTTTATGTTTGTTTAGGCTTGTTCGTTTATATTCGTTTAACTTTTACGTTCGTTCGTTTATGTTCGTTTAACTTTTACTTCGTTCGTTTATGTTCATTTACGATGTTAAACGAACGAACATGAAAGAACACGAACACGCCAAATTCCTAAACGAACGAACACAAACACAAAATTTTTTGTTCGTTTACCGTTCGTGTTCGTTCGGTTAAGTTAAATGAACGAACATGAACAAGCCTCCGTTCGTGTTCGTTCGTTTCGTTTACGGCCCTATATATAAATAAAGAGTGTTAAATTTTTAGCTAGACAAGTATTATTTTTTATAAATATAATATTTTTAAGTTTCTCACCTTAATTGATGAATGATTTATTAGAATAAAATATATACTAGAAATATAACTATTGATCACAGCCTAATTAAATCAACTATCAGTATAAATTAGAGTAAATTATGGATTTAGTCCCTGTGGTTTGGGAGTTTTTATGGATTTGGTCCCTAAACTTTAGTAATTACGGATTTGGTCCATGTGGTTTGCAAATTCTTTTGAATTTGGTCCCTGGTAGTGCAAATAGGCAGGGACCAAAACCAATAGAATTTGCAAACCACAGGGACCAAATCCAATTAAATTTGCAAACCACAAGGACCACATCCAATAGAATTTGCAAACCACACGAACCAAATCCATAATTATTAAAGTTTAGGGACCAAATCCATAAAAACCCCCAAACCACAGGAACCAAATCCGTAATTTACTCTTTGTTTTATTAGCTGGGTTCTTTTGCTTTTTAAATAATAATTATCTTTTATATTTTTATTAACAACTCTTTTTCTATTATTTCTCCTTTACAATATTTGTAAAAAGACATAATTACATAAAAATAATAATAAATTAAATCAAAATTAACATCAATATATGGATTTCAGGAATATATAAAATTAAGATTGTATATATTAGTTTTGGTCATCCGTATAGCATGGCTTTCATCCATCCCCGGGTTCGAGGGCGAATTAGACAGCGAGTTCACCAAGTTCGTGATACGAGGCTTGCAGGTTTGAGGAGCGGGATCGGCTGAGGATTTGTAAACTCGATGATGCATGCCGCTCTCTTTATCTCTCCTTATTTAATATAAAAAATATATAAAAAAAGTAGAAAGTATGAAAGGTTAGTGGTAATGATTTGAGGGTAAGATAAGGATATGAGGGTAGAAAAGTGGAAAACTGGTATGACAATGAAAGGTTAACAGTGACAGATTAATGATTTAAACCTTTGTACGATCTTATATATGTAATATGTAATATATTGTACAAATATTTATATTAAATCCATGATATACTAATGAAGTAGTAAAATAATGGTTACATTTAACGATAAAATATGTTTTTCACTTTACTTAACATTTTAAAAATAAAAATAAAAATATTAATGATTTTTTTTTCTTTTTCATCTACATACTTATCACAACTTAAATTTCTTCTCAAAATCTTATAAAAGAATTATCATTAGTCATATATATTATATTAACATCATGATTGAATAATTGTAATCGACAAGTTAAATTTAAGATCTTCAAGCCCCCTTTATATTAGAATTCTGGCTACGCCCCTGTCACTCGTCCATGCTCCGACTAACACGATTCAAAATGTTCTGGAAAACCAAAAGGCGTGACTACAGCTTTGTAGTTTCAAGTTTATGCAAACTCGATCTTTAAAAAGAATTCAACTCATTGTTTGACGTGATTCACATATAATTCTAATAAATGAAACTTCTATTATATCTATTAAAGAACAACCACTAAGAATGATGTGGCACTTCCTTATGCTTAGAATCACCTATATCTTTTTTTTCATTTTTTTGATTTTTTTTAATGTTGAATATGTTAATGACTTTTTTACCCCTATATGGAACATGTGTCATACATTATTAACCTGGGATTTTTTGTAAATTTACATACATAAGTTTAACTTACAACTCTTGATTTGCTTCTTCATTTATTTTAATTTATTTCATAATAAAGTTGCTTTTCAAGGTTACAATTATAAACAAGATGAGATTCAAGAGTTGAAGACATGAAAGATTTCTATTGGTTTGGGATGAAGAATACAAGAGATTGAAGAAGACATGAAAGATTTCCATTGGTTTGGGATGAAGAATACAAGAGATTGAAGAAGACATGAAATATTTCCAATGGTATGTACTAATTATATTCTCTTAAAAATGTGATTTTTTATCACATATTTCTTCTTTTCTATATTGTTGGATTTGTTATCATCATAATATTACATAGTTGTGTTTACATTTGTATCATATTGATTGATTATAGTTTTGGTATTTCTATATACATTTATTTCCTAATGAAATTTGATTTTGAAGGTTGCAATAGTAAACAAGATAAGATCCAATAGTTGAAGACGTGAAAATTTTCCTTCGGTGTTGGATGAAGAATACAAGAGTTGAAGAAGACATGAAAGATTTCTTAGAGGTATGTACAAATTATATTCTTTTAAAAATGTGATTTGTTATTACAGATTTCTTTTTTTCTATATTGTTGGATTTGTTATTATCATAATACATAGTTGTGTTCTTGATTTGCTTCTTCATTACTTTCTTTAATATCTTAATGTAATTTGCTTTTGAAGGTTGCAGCAATAATCGAGATGAAATCCAAGAAATTCGTTTGGTGTCGGATGAAGAAGATGAGAGTTGAAGAAACTATGAAAGATTTCAAATATGTATGTGCAAATTATATCTTTAAAAAATGAGTTTTGTTTTTACATATTTTAATTTTCTATATTGTTGGATTTGTTCATCTTAGGACATGATTGTGTTTACAATTGTATCATATTGAGTTGACTAAAATTTAGATATTTTGTTATTACAATATTGGATTTTTTTTAATTTAAGTTTCATTGATAATAATCGTTAATACATCCATGGTAAATGCGTTAAATTTAAATTAATTCAAAGATTTTTTTATTGAAATTAGCATTGTCATTGTTGTAAGAATATTATATCGTTTCATACTCAAACAGCCATCATCAAATCTTAGTGGATTTTTTTTTCATTATCAAACGTCGAAATATTTTTTGTTGGAAACTACATTGATTTAGTTTGTAACGAGCAGAAACAATATTTACTTCTGGGATTTCATTTTATCTTATACATTGTATATTTATAATTTTTAAATATTAAATTCTTTTAAAAAGATAATACAATATTTTTGGAAGGTTTTAGAAATTATTAATATTTTTTCAATTTATTTATAGTTTATTTTGTTAGTTTATTGATCAATATGTGTTTGAGATTGAGTTTTGAAACTCCTTATTGACTTATTGTATTTTCGAAGAAGTCAATAAGTTAATAAGCATGTTTATGTAATGTAAAAGCACTTTTAAAACTCCATTTTGAGAAGGCATGAAATGGAGTTTTTGAAAAGTAACTCCTACCTTACCTATTGACTTATTAACACAAACCATTCTCAAAAAGTTGATAAACTAACCCAAACACCATAACTTATTGACTTATTTACAGAAACTCTTCCCAAAAAGTTGATAAGCTAAGCCAAACACTTTTTTTTAAAAACTCATTTTTCCACCACTATAAGTCAATAAGCACTTTTGGCCAAAAGCACTTTTGAATCTCAAAAAGCAATCCCAAACACCCTAAACACTTTTAGATTTATTTACTATTCATTTTTTATTTACACGTCAAATGATATAACATTATTAATATTTTATTATAAAAAGGCTAAAAGAATTTATGTTGACATTTTAAAAATGCTTGGAAGATTATATTTTTGTTATTATCCACTTTTTAGTTTTTAACACATGTGAATTTATGTAAACATTATTATTTATCCATTTTTTGATTTTTTAATGTTGAATATGTTAAAAACTTTTTCATCTTTATATGGAAGATATGTGATATATAATTAACCTAGGTTTTTTTTTTCTTTTTGTATATTTACATACACAAGTTTAAGTTTAAATTACAACTCTTGATTTGCTTCTTCATTTACATAAATTATTTCTTAATAAAATTTAAATGATAGTTTCCCCTTTTTCATAAAATACAACTATATACTATTTAAATGATTATCCCCTTTTTCATGAAATACAACTCGCGCGGTGCAACACACTAGTTGTTTAGTAATTTTATTCGACTAAAAATATAAATGGGTTACCCGATACCTACGGGAATTCCTGCGACCCCGATGGTTATTTGGTAATAGATACTCGACGGGACAGGGAATAGAACATGGTTTAATAATAGAGTATGAAACTCGAATTACCAATACCGGTCTCATACTCGTCCCATTGTCATCCCTATAGATTATAGAAAATGATCGTTGAATGCACATTTTCTTAGTGGGAAACCAAATCTTTGTTAGAATATGTGGAACCCCTGGATTAATCTCCAAAAGAGCCCTTGGGGAGAGAAGGGGGTTCCAACATATATAGTGAAGATTTGGTCCAAGTCTAGCCGATGTGGGACTCTAACACGCCCCATCCAACAGAGGCTTGAGGAGAGAAGGGGGTTCCAACATATATAGTGAAGATTTAGTCCAAGTCTAGCCGATGTGGGACTCTAACACGCCCCATCCAACAGAGGCTAGATAGAGAGCCTAGAAGGGTCATGAGAGGACCAGGAGAGGGCCAGGAGAGAGGCGGCATGTTAGTCCCTAGAGTGGTAGACCTTGGTTCTGATACCATGTTAGAATATGTGGAACCCCTAGATTAATCTCCAAAAGAGCCCTTGAGGAGAGAAGGGGGTTCCAACATATATAGTGAAGATTTGGTCCAAGTTTAGCCGATGTGTGACTCTAATTGGTTTTGAGTTGGAACCCCACAAACTTACATGATATCAGAGCAAGGTTCACCCGTGGTTCGTAAAAAAAAAAAAAAAAAACCGCACGGACTCCCGTAACCCAAAGTATCCTCGTTTTAGGCTAAAAGAACGCCACACGTGAAGGGGCGTGTTGAGCAATGTCCCACATTGGACACAAAGTGAACTTGTAATATGTTTATAAGGGTCTTGGGCTACTCCACTCATTGCCAATTGGTTTTGAGTTGGAACCTCACAAACTTACAATCTTAATGATTGATTAGGAATATATCTCTTCACTAACGTTGGTTGAACCTCTTTCTTTTGATCTTGACCTATGTATTAGAGAAATCCCATTGTACAGGATACTTAGGGTTCGTTTGGTTATGAAATAATTAGGTTTATAACACATCCGGAAACAGAAATAATGATTGTATTCTTTTGCAAAATCAGACAAAAGATTGAAAAATTCTCTTTAAATAAACCAAAAAGCCAAAAAAAATATCAAAATCAATCAGAAAACCCCAAAAATTCTCCCGATTCAACAACAAAAATCAAAATAGTCCATCGAAATCAACAAAAAGAAACTTATATACATTTTCTATTTAACTAATCACACTATAAAGATGCAGTTTCGGAATAGAGTAGGTTCTTTTTTTGAAAGGCAATTTAACTCACACCCACGTTCCGGGGGTATCCGGATCCATACAGGCACCGACTAATCCCCTGCGCCCATGAACCGACCCGAAGACCGGT